>JAWNKW010000137.1:6377500-8825000 GCA_035041775.1 Chymomyza caudatula | reverse complement strand
TCTTTTTTTAACAACATAATTTCACGCTTTGGTTGTTATTAAGAAGCATTTTATGACAGCACGTGGCCCATAAATTTCAACAGTTAGAACTGAAGGAGCCACAGGCACACGACAATGGCCACTCCCCCAACAACTTTGCCTATGGCGACTTGTCGTCTAGGCCGACGCTCATCAAACTGCCAGTCCCATGACTTTTGTTTTGGCCAAGTACAAGTCCAATTTCCAAATTCAAGACAAGGCAATGGTATAGACACAACGGCGCTGTTTTTTGCGTCTGGAGCCGGCTTTCCGTTTTTACTGCTAAGTCTTTGACTACGCCTCACCGCCTAGATATACAGCAGGAGTAGGCAGCATTTTAGGGCATTTGTGTGCTGCCATGTGTAAGGAAATTTTTAAGACATTGTCTAGCACGGGGTATATATAGTAGCAGACATCCTGTCCTAAGGGTTCCCTAATCTCTGACCAGCAAGAGGAAGTTTTATTTTCTGGATGGTAAACTGTGCACCGGCGCACAGCCGAATTTGCTCAGATGCCCTCATCATGCTTTAGAATAGATAGGGAAAGATTAGAAGGTATAAGGTGGTGAAGGTTATTTTGCAATGTGCATAGAACACGAAAAGGGTCATGAAGGGTAAAGTTATTTGCCTAGAAATTCCTAGTGACTTAACACTTCCTAAGACTTAACAAAGTAGGCAAGTGAATCAAAAGCAATCTACTATGGTATGGAGGTAAGGGAATACTAGAATCCCAGTTGAGTCCATGTAGTGCAAAGAGGAGGAATAGCTCTTGGACAGATTCAATGTATGATTGGTGTGCTATATACCGAGGGCTCCACGCACCAGAGCAGTATTCCAGCAAGAGACGAATAAGAGTCGTAAAGTATAGCAGTATGATTATATACGGGTACCATTACATTCCTTAGCCCAGCGTTTAATAAAGCCAAGAGTGCATTTGGCTTGAGCCACAAGAGAAAATATATGAAGATTAAACCAGAGATTCGTTCGAGCCTTTTCCGCTTCATGTTCCCGTTTCCCTACTCGCTCCCCTTCCTGTTCCTCATCCTCTTCATGTTCGCGTTTCCCTACTCGCCCGCCTTCCCATTCCTCATCGCCATTACCATACTAAGACCAGCTGCGAATATTGGTACAGCCTGTTGAACACATTGTTCATTGGTCTCTATCATTCTTTTACTTGCTTCATTGGCAATACGTCGTGAAATCCGTCCAAGAGCTATAAAGTGGAGCAACCTGAAATACGTTACACTTTATTTATATATCTATGTATAGACTATAGGGCTCTACACCTGCTCACAGGTCTCCGCAATATATGAAATAAGCAACCTGATTCTATTTTTATAAAGATGTTTTTTGGACCTTGAACCGGCAAAAAAACATCAGTTCGCTAATTCCATATATATACTCGAAAAACTTCTCACATTCAAACAAGAAGATGTTGGCATCGTCATCAGTAATTTTACGAATCGAAAGAATTCCAAGACACGGCTTTTACAACATGGATTTTTTTACAGAAATGAGAGAGAGACATATAGGAGAATCATCGCCAAGCAACTTAGCTGAATCTGTCCGAAATCTTGTGTTCTGAAAGGAGAGAACTTGATCGTACATTTCGCAAAACATTTTTTTCTACGCAACTTTTAGAGTGTTAAAATCATGGTTTCAACATCGGAATTGTTATCCAAGCGCTTTTTTGTCAGGGTAATCGCAATTCTTCGATATCATCTATAATAAATCTATATGATGAATGAAATGCAATTTCTCGTTGGTATGACTTTGCATACTTCACAACAAGATTTAAATTGTGCGCGTTGCAATGAACAACTTCTCGACTTCTTGGACTCGTCTCTGCAATCTAGAGACGCCGCCAGCAATATTAGCAATCCCATCAAAGCATTGGCCTCTGCATTTGGTGATTAGAATTCCGAATCGGGTAAAAACATCTACTACAATGTCCATTAAAGTTGATGCGGTTGTGTTCGTTGTTGAGTAAAAGCCGAGGAAGACTTCTCTTGATTCCCTATCATCCGCCACTCAAAAGCAGTAAGAAATCTTTTTCTTGTTCGAAATGTCAGGAGTTTCATCGATTTAAAATGCATAACATTTTGCATGATTTATCTCGTAGATATTTTCTAACTGCACTTTTGTGGTCATCAGTTCCCGTTGTACCCACGATGGGGAATTTCGACACGAGTTGAGCTCTAAACACACACAGCAGGTCTTCCGGCGGCCCTGAGCGACAACCATGTACGCTTTAACACATAAATTTTTTTCCGGAGCAGTTACAGTACGGTACATCTAGGCAAGCGATACGGTTTCCGTTACGCTAGATTTCCTTTGTTGACTCAAATTATGGTTAATGGAAACCTTCTGAAGGTCTGCAAGGGTAACAAGTTTTCGTTAAGCTTTTCTTTCTGTTTAGGAAAATGCCAACGCCAGCAAAATAAAAACTAAATCAGCCGCATATTTGCGTGCTTGTGTGTGTGAGAGTTCGAGTGTGTGTGTGTGTGTGTGTGTGCCTCGTGTGACTTTTGTCATGGCCTATAATAATTTATTTTACATACACATTTTGCACTGTCGTTGAGTTTCGGGCCTAGCAATTACCCTGAACCCCGAGGCGGGTGATCCTTTTCCATAAGTTATGACTCATTGTCGGTTGTCAGTAGTCCGGCGGACTGACTACTAAATAGAAATGACTAAAATGGAGTCATGAAATGCTCTATGAAACAAGTGTGTGTGTCCGTGTTAGGTGCTCAAATGACAGTCAGGAAAATTTTATTGCTCATGTAAAATATCTAAACGAAATAATTGTTGGTTTGGTCGAAAGCAAACAAAAAAGCAACAAAAACAAAGACAATGACAACAAACAACAACAAAAAAAGTGGCACACGACATGTCAAAATGTTTGACGCTTGTTTTTTTGAATATTTCACAGACATTGGCATGACGGCAAGGTCGAGGTTCGCTAATTTATTTGGCTAGTTTTACATTTGAATGTCATAGAAGAGGAAGATACTTGCATATATGTATGTGTCTATAACTAAATCGCGTAAACATATTTATTGTAAACACTGTGTGTACTGTGTTGCAGTTATTACTGCTGACTCACAGTCGGTGGCGAACTTGAAAATTTTCATTTTTAAAACTAATTAAAATGCAAGTAAAATGGAACTGATAAGCAAATGAGCTAGCGGGATTATTAATTTCTATGGCCAAAAATTGCCAAAAAAAACAGTAAAGAAAAAAATTGGAGAAAAGTAACTAACTTTGTGTGCAGCCATAATGTATACACTCTTTCTTTTAAGCTGCATTTAAGCCATTTTGATATTGCTACATATATATAAAAGCTACTCTCTTCTTAACTGGCCATAACAACATGTTACCGGAAACGACCCCTTCGCCTCGTAGGAACAGAAAAGATGAAGAGACCGGTACTCCTTCTCCACATCCAGAAATATTTTGACTTCTTCTTCTTAACTGGCCATAACAACACGTTACCGGATTATGGCCTGATATAAAGCTCTCATCCAGGCGTCTCAGCTTTGCACGCGCCCTCTCCAATCGTTGATACCAAAGGTAGCTAATGTGTTTAAACATGGTACTTCCAGCGGAGGCATGGTCTGCCCCTTCGTCGCCTCCCTTCAACAGCCGCATTGAAGACCTTTCTCGCAGAAGTTTTTTTATCCACACGCACAACATGATCTAGCCAGCGGACGGAATTTAATTAACTATCATATCGTCGTATAGCTCTTAGAGTTCGTCGTTCCATCGAATGCTATAGTCGTTGCTTATTTGTAAAGGGCCAAAGATCTTACAGAGTACTTTCCGCACAAACGGCATTTTCATCAGACTGCGTCATAACCCAAGCTTCGACGCCATAAAACAAAATGGGAAGGATGAGCATCGTAATGCATCGTGTTATTTTTATCTGGCAAAAGTGGTATCTGCTACTCATCACCAAATAGCTTCAATTGGTGAGAGTAATCTCTTTGCTTGATCTCCATGCTGACAGTGACGCCAAGGTAGACGAAATCCCTGACAATATCATAAATAAAGTTTTCAACATCAATCTGAAAATCCAACCGCTGTGTCTCACTACCCAAACAAAACTTATACTTTGTCTTGCTATCATTAACAGCCTGACCCACCCTGGCAGCTTCTCTTTCAATAGCGAAAAGCTCCGGTAACTACTCGCTTAGTACGACCAATGATATCGATATCATTTGCATATGCAAGCAACTGAACACTTCTATAGAACAAAGTCCCGTTCCTTCGGCCTCTCGCAACACACCCTCCAATACAAAGTTGAAGAGGTTGCAGGAGAGGGCATATCCTTGTCAGTAGCATCGTTTTTTATCAAAAGGCTCTGAGAAGCTCTTTCCTTTTCTGTATAGTCGCACCAACTTTTAAGGGATTCCAAACTCTGACAGAGCAGCATTTACGCGATCCCTCAACTGCCGCTTTATAATGTCGTGGGTGTCGGTTTGATATTCATCTAACCATATTCTGCAAAAGAGCTGGTGCATGCACATTACCACATTGCTCCAGTCTTGAACAGCTCAGCAGGCAGGTCATCTGCGCCAGCTCCTTTGTTGTTCTTGAGCCGCTTGATTGTGACACTGACTTCGTACTAATTATTCACGCCGTCTTCTAAAATTTGTGATGTCGGGAAGTTAACTCATCATCGCCTGATAGCAAGCCAGAGAAGTGTTCCCTCCATAAACTCAGTGCACCCTGTGCATCCCCTACCAGATTTCCCTCTGCATCTCTCTTTTTTTGAAAAAGCTTCCTAACGTCATTGCTGCTCCTGCACATTTCGATCTGCTCCCGCTCACGCTTTTCCTTCTCGAGTTTTTTGCGTCTGAAAAGGTACCTCCCCATCTTCCTCATTTCCCGATAGAGGTCTCGCACAGATCGCGTAGCACTCGACTGCAGGGACCTTCTATATGCGGCGTTCTTCACTGCAGTGGCTTCGCGACGCTCCTGATCGTAAAATTGGTTCCTCGACAGTGGATTGCAATCCAAGGACGTTCTCCGCAGTGGTACGCAAGGATGGGATATATGTTTCCAAAGTTTCTCAGTCCCTCAATCACGCTATTCGCTATGCTTAGCCGCTGCAATAAGGTAATGGTTCTGCCACGCCCCCTTCTGCCTTTTACATACATTGCACAAATCTATAATACCCTTATAGGTATAAAAAAAAGTGCTTCCATAGAAAATCGAATTTCTTGCGTTTTATTGCCAAACATTTCTGAAGAGTTGCAGTTGTCTTATTCCGTAGAAACAGTTAGCAAGTGCTGTCTCCTCCAATGTTTTAGCAGTCTTTGGTTCGCAGCAAAACTTTTCCGACTTGTCTAGATCTTTGGAAAGTGAGAAGACTCATGGAAGCAGTATAATGCGTTGAGTTCTAGTTCTAATCTATAGCTGGCGTTAAAGTGAGTTGGCTCTCTGCTTAATAAAGCTAAAGGCCAACTCATAATAATAGTTATAGAAAAACAAAACCGTTTAATTAAGTCTTTAATCTTTTGTAGTCCAGTTGTGATGTATACTCTACTTTGAGCTGCCTTTCCTCATTCTTGTTAAACGCCATCACAAGTTAAACATGCTCATTGCCAAGGCAGAGCAAAACTTGGCAGCAGCACAAACTGTGTCAGCACAGGCATTACTTAGGTCTAATTGAACTGTTGGCTAAGGAGCAGACAAACCCATGCGCCCATCTCTAACTCTCCCTCTCAATCCCTCTCCAAGTGGTTTCTCGTTAATGGTCCAAAACAAGTGGCAAGCATTTATTATGATTAAAATTGACCATAACTTTCAATGCCTGGCCACACTTCATTGGTCACGGCAATTGGTCACTCGCAATCGGAGAAAGGCTGGACATTGAGCAATGGACAGTGGACAGTAGCAAGAGGTGTGCCGAGTGCTTTGTGGGTCTGCGCCTCTAGGCATGCAACACTTTTTTTTGCCAAAACTTTTGTTCTTGGCAGCTATCCACATTGAAAAAAAAACACACACACAAACACTTGCAATAAGATTTCATTAGAAATTTGTCAGTCGATTCAATCTAAATGTGCACACAAAATGTTTTCCAATAAAAGTAGTAAGAGCTTAAAATATATTTGGGCGCTTAACACAGAAACTCACACACACTCATACAGAGGCACTCACTCATACAGAGGCATTCACTCATGCACACTCACATAAGCGAGTGTCATATCAATTGAATTGAATTGCGGCCATGGCGTTGTCGGTGTGTGTGTGTGTGTGTGTGTGTGTGATTACACCCAGCACGAACCCAAACACGCCTTCAATGGCCTGTAGAGCAAACTGCACCCACCCATCGTTGCCCATGATGCCGCAATCGCTCAGAAGGTTGTACGACCTCTCAGAGCTTGGGAATAGACTATTTTTAGTAACTGTGTAAATTATGTACAGTTGCGCCTTAGATACAAGTATTAGTATTACCTTATACAATTCCTTGCTATATTTATTGCGCTTTAACAGCTTTGATGTAATACTTGTAATTAAAAACATGATTTCTTTTCACTAACAAATGAGATTGAGTTAAACCTGTCAATAACGCTGTCATCGCAAGGGGGCGCCACTAAGCGTCGCAACTTATTATATACCGCTATAAAAGGGACCATGTTTTTGCAGAAACCAAGCCCATCAATCTCGATATCCAGTAGATATCGCTTATATGCAATGACGAAAATGTAGCTTAGTAAGCGATAATTTCATATAAGCGATAATCGGATTTATGCAAAAAATTTAAATCAGCAATAATCGCTGACAGTTGATATCGCTAATATGCAATAGCGATAATGCAGCGCAGGTGACGCCTATAAGAAATAATCGGATACATGCAAAATATTTTATATAAGCGAAAGTTAGAAGCAAAATGCATCAGAGTAATTTTTTTTATCGCTGCAGGTGTTAAGTAAAAAGAAAACGTGACGACGATAGCCCGCTAGATGGCGCCACATTATGCCTAAGTCTTGATGCGTTATTCATTATTTCGCTGCAGGTGTTAAGTAAATAAAGAGCTTGACGACGATGTACAATAGCCCGCTAGATGGCGCCATATTATGTTATAGTCCTGATCCATTATTCATTATTTCTCTGAATGTGTTAAGTCATGAGAGAAGTAATGATATATTTTCAAATACCAACAATTTAGATTTTACATATGCTAGGCGTTCCATGACGACAATCGTTTTTATGGAAAACTCTGTTTTTTTGTGTTTATCTAGTTGGAAATTTGTCTTTTGATTGTTAATAAGTTGCGCATTATAAAATAATGAATTTTTGAATGTGTAAGGGAGACTGGAGCTACACTTTATGCCTTGAGCCAAAAATAGTTTCTTTTATTCACGGATTGTAATATTCGATTCAAACGCTTGATCCTTCAGCTACAAATTGCATATGGTTCTGGACAACTGACTCTTAAATGAATGGACGAAATGCCAAATAAACAAATGGAGATTGTAGCTCAGACAATATTTGACCTTTCCCATACAATACTTGGTTTTCGAGATATAGTGACAGACTGAGTTAGCTCCAATCTCAGTCTGTTATGCGTTCTCCTCACACAGGTAACCAAGTTGCTAGTTTCTACCAAGAGAGAGAGTTCTTTATATAGTACGCCTCCCAACGATTTATTTAATGTTTATCTATTCGTCTCACACATCAACACTTAAGTTGGCTGTGAGTTATCTCCAACTTGTAGCGCCATCTACATACAATGCTTTTCTTTTCGCTCTCACTACTAACAAAAAAACACAAAGCAACAAATTTCTCGCTCTCCTGTAAACGCTGCTCCCACAAGCGTAACATCATCAGATTTTCGTGACGGCATACGAGTCGGTCTTTCATCTATTATATAAATAGGTTAAGGAAAAATTGGTGCACCCTTTTTCGCCAACTATATGAGAAGAAATTTGAGGGAAACTTATATCATTGTCTTGGGAATTTACACAAGAAGTGCAGATTTATCGATTTGATATCTCACAGCATAAAAGCTATCGAACTGAAACTTGGCACAGTTATGCATATGATCTACCAAGGGGGAGCGAGGAGGTTGTGAGCGAGACGAGAAGGGTAGTAGGTAGGCAGTTTCATCTTATAGCTCTTAAAATGAGTATGAGAAACTTTAAGAGGAAGAGGAGGAGGATGAGACAGATGAAAGGGAAAAGAAAAAAGATGAAGAGAAATACCGGGATTGCTTTAAATGAGCCATATTTAAACCTGTAATCTGCTTACTGCATTTGTGCTTTGACTCCCAAGAGAGGCGACCAAAACATGTCAACAAATCATATCATACCTATTAAAAACAAGAAAAGACCAAGAGTTGTTTGTAAAAAAGCCGTGTATTCGAAACTGTTTGCAACTTGAAAACCATGGTTTTCTGCAATTGCATTTCGAACGAAAATTTCGGAAAGCTAGTGCAGCTTCCCCCCGTGTGGTGAGCGGGTTAGAGAATACCAACTCAGCAGCTCAAAGCTTGTCGTATGAGGCGACTAACAATGACACTGGATTAGTTCAAGACCAGTAGAGCCGCCCCAAGCCATAAAAGGGTTGTGCGTAGGGCACAACTCCAATGAAAGAATGTAGTTACATCAGGCCGTAACCCGATAATGGCTTGTTATGGGCAGTTATGAAGAAGAAGAAGTGCAGTTTAAACTGTTTCTTTTTAGGATACCTAAAAGTTCATCCTTAACTTATAAGCCATCTTGACTTAAGTACGAGTATTCGATTTAAATACAGTTTGAGAGAATTGTTAATGCTTTCCGTAATGAATATTTTATAATGCACTTTGCATTTTTAAATAGTCTGCAGCTATTGTTTTAACCGCAGTTGTATTCGAATTGGTATGTGTGTGTCTAATAATAACAAAAAAAAAAAATCTGCGTTGTTCAATCATCGATCAATTGGTTTCGATATGCCAAGTCAAGCCAAGTATCAAGTATACGACCGTTCAGGTCAATCAACGTGTCGTTTTCATTAGGTTGAGCATCAATTAAGTGACAGCTGCTTGCTGACGTGGCAGGCACGTGCCTTATCTGCCACAGAGATGTCAACCGAGCCTCCATTGTCAGCCAGTTAGTGAGTTCCTCAGTTAATTTAAGGCACATTACCAGCTCAAGTTTTGGCAGTTGCACGTAAAACGTGTCGCTTGAAACACGTTCGCTCTTGCCAAGACTTAAAATCCAATTAAAAGTGCACGGTTTTCACTTGTACCAGTATCTGCAAGGTGTTTGTGAGTGTGTGTTTAATTAAATAAAGTACGGGAGTTATGTCTGTGCAGCCGAAAATAAGGATTGACAAAAGCAAATGAGTCATATTAAAAGTTATTGTTACTCAAACCTAGTCAAACTCGGCCGGAAAAAACGCTAGACTTACTTTTAGTTTTACTCAGGATTGTAAATCCGTTTTGAAACAAACCGGTTCAAGCACGGATCTCCAGTTATTTTTGCAATGTGAACCGGACAACGAACCGGTCCTTCTCTTATTTTTGCAGTTCGAAAGTGTTTCTATATCGAGTCACATTTTTTACCAAAACAGCTGAAGCTCATCTATACAAAGTTCGATGAAGCGGCTGACGCAGAAACCTGCAGCTTGAGATGTAGCAAGCTGTGTTAACTGACACCATATAATCTGCAGGAAATGGACCTGCATGCACTCATCTGGTGTCCTCATCTAAGGCAGTTGCACAATTTTAGCTTCTGGCTGCATGAGCATACAAATAGAACACTTTGTGGGGCATAAGGCGGCGACTAATACCTTCCATCTGACCATCTGCAGTCAGATACTTCAGCTGAGGTCACATTTTGCGCTGTGTTGCTGCTTCGGCCAAGACTGTTGATTTCCATGGCGGCCAGCCATCCTACGATCCTGTGTCCCCAACACACCTGGTCTAGTATATAATAAGCTGCCCAAGAGTAAACGAAGGACCTTATAAAACAGAAGGTCACGTGTGCGTAGCAAGTGCGTTCAGCGTGCTACAATGGCAAACCTTTAACATATAAGTGTAGCGACCCTAGAAACTGTTGGGTGTTCGAATTTGTAGTACCTTCGGGTATAAAACTCTACCAGGAGTTAAAACTCAGTCAGTAAAGGATCGGTTATGTGTTCCCCTTTGGGAAGTTTCGTGTTGGCTATGCTTGACACTCAAAAGCGAGAAGTGCTTTTAAACGACGTGGCTTTGCTTCCAACCCAACAGGTAATGCGACCCAGAGAAAGGTAAAGGATTTGGGTAGTCCTCGGGCAAAACCAAGCTTAAAGTCAGCCCAACTCAACTTCTTCATTTGGTACTTATGGAAATTGGAGACAGTCATAGTAGCATTATATGTTATATGGAACACTATATTTTTTTAGAGTAACATAGATCATGGGTTGACATGCCCACTCCAATAAACTTCATAGGGTCATTGATTGACGAAATTTACCAATTTCATATTCGAACACTGTGAGATTAAGCTGTAAAGGCAGATCACGTATTCCTGTAGGTTTTGGTCTACCAACTTGCTGCTTACCTTGAGGATTCCATTCGTAGGATAGCTTCGCGGTATTGTCGTGCGGTCTCCCCAACGTGTGAATAATCCAGCGGCACTTTCGCTGCGTAATTTCCGCATTCAACATTTTGGAATCCGGTTTATGCCACAATTCTTGGTTCATAATAATTTGTGACCTTCGAATTTTAAGAATGCAACACAGGCAGCGGATGTTAGCATACGAGTTTTTTTAATTGATGTTTTTTAAATCATATTTGAATTGATCAATGACAGCCGGTTCTTGTACCTGCAGATTTGATCCTTCGAAGTAAAATTCACAATAAACTCTTTAGGTTTCAGTACTGGTTTAATTACTAAACCCCGCTTGCTCTTTATCTACTTTTAAGATGACTCTAAATATCATGCAATTATTCCTAATAACACTGCTGCATTTATTGGGTATTTGAAGAGCAGCTTAAATTCAAATTTTGTCAAAAACTGCATACAATTTAAGTAAACCAACTATTATTGTCAAGACAATATTTACCTTGCCTACTTTTGAGGGCCAAAACAATATGCATGTCAGGTCATATGGCAGCGAAAACTTTTCGGCATTTCGGTTCAATATTTTAGCATGAACTTCATAAACGAATTGAATTTTATGACAAGTACACAGCAGCTGTCTGACAACACAGAAAGACCTTTAGACCTCGGTAGGTAACCTAAGTACCCACCTGGTACTTGCCCCCAACCACTAATGAGATGCAACAAAGCCAACGTCAAGGTTTGTTTACTTCCGCTGCGCTGAAGGCGCGCTTATTGTCTGCTGTCTGTTCAGAATGAGAGCACTAAAAGGGGTATTATAATGGAGGGATTTTGTTGGTGGCAGTGACAGCCACAACAGCTTGTAGCTGCTGCCACTTGCACTTTCATCAGAGGCAGCACAACAATAGTTCAGACAAAAACGTTGGGACTTGGAAAGACGGAAAGACTTTTGTGTTTGTCGCCCTCGTATTAGCCTTGGCTTCGGTTGATTGTGTGCAAACGTCTTTATCGTGTAGATTCACCCTGAACTTGTCAACAAATATTTAATATTTTTTCTTGTTTTTATTTGCAGTTTTTCCCTAACTATTCGTTTGACAATCGAAGGCGTGTGGCAAATTTTAGATGAAGAAACATGGGAAATGGCATGAACAAGGTAAGCCCATTTAATTATAAATTCGATTATTTCTAGAGCAATTTAAAAAAATACATTCAAGCGCGTTTGCTAAAAGCAACACTTAACAGAGCTCTGTTAGACAACAGCTTTCCTAGCACTGAGCTTTTTGTCTGGCTCAAAGTAGACTAAAAAGCCCGCGCGCAGATTTTATATCGATGGGCAGTCTTGTCATCGCACAGTTTTAAAGCTATCGATTGTCAAAACACGCCTATCGTGTTACCGTAGCAACAACAGAATAATTTAGACGTAAACAAAACAAGCATTGCCATTGTTGTAAACACTTACGTTAAATAGTGCTTGCGAAATATTAAAACTTTAATGAATATTATTAGCTTACAATGAACTGGCACATGGGCCAGGTACTGCACGCTTGTAATTCAAATTATATTCATTACTAAAATTGCTCATTTTGCTGACAGGTCTTACCGGGACTATATGTGGGCAACTACCGCGACTCCAAAGATCACCAGCAGCTGGAGAAGTTCAAAATATCGCACATAATTGCCATACATGACAGTCCGCGACGCCTTTTGCCGGTAAAGTATTATACAATTTGTTTGAAGCTCGAGCTGACATATCATTTGCAGGACAAGCACTACCTTTGTGTCATGGCCTCAGACACGCCAGATCAAAATCTTTCACAATATTTCTCCGTCTGCAATGACTTTATACATGCAGCGCGCCTACGCGAGGGTAACGTGCTCATTCATTGCCTGGCAGGCATGTCCCGTTCGGTGACTGTTGCCGTAGCCTACATAATGACAGCCACGCATCTAAATTGGAAGGAAGCCCTAAAAGTGGTGCGCGCTGGTCGCGCAGTAGCCAATCCGAACACGGGCTTCCAGACTCAACTGCTTGAGTTTGAACAGTATAAATTGACCGATGAACGTCGTAGACTACGTGAGCGCTTTCCTTCGTCGGCGCTGGAGCAGTTGGACCGCATCAAATGTATTACGGCACTGGATAACTATCAGGAGCTTTTGCAGAATCGTGACATATGCGAGGGCAACTGCTCGCGCGGCGAAAAATGTCCCACAGGTGCGAGTACTTCTGAGGCTGCAATCAGCAGCAGTAGCACAGTGTCCAATGTACAAAAAAAACAAAATGTGGCCTATACACTTAACTTCGCCATGGATAAGTGGAATATTGCTGCGCTTAGTGAAGAGGATAACATTTCTCTGAGCAGCAACGACTCTGGCGATGAACTCATGCCAAATGTAAAATACTACAATCCCAACACAAATGAGGGACAATTCGTCGCAGCTGTCGATGAATTTGAGGATGATGTTTTCCAAAACTGTTCTCCCGCTGAACAAATGAAGCGCTTAGCCAAACAAAAAGAAGACGACCAAAAGATGTTAGACTTGCAACGTATGAAATTGTATCAAATGAAAGAAAACAGCAAGGCAAAGCGCGAGCTAGAGGAACACATGAAGTCTTTATATAAAAATACTGTTGATAATTAGATAAGGCCAATAAATAAATAATATTAAGCACGACAATCACAATACTTTGTTAATGTCATTCCATTATTTTTTCTATTTCCTTGCGCCATGACTAGGCGTTTGCAACATGGATCCCACCAAAGGTCTGTTTAGACGCCGTCCCTCCAGCGCCTCAACGCATTCACGGTTTCGCGCCTCATCCTCTAACACGAGCGCCGCGATTGCAGTAACCAGCGGTTCAAGCATCGCGGTACAATCCTGTCCCACATCACCCAAGCATTCTCCGCAGCCACGTCGCTCCATGGGCGGCGAACGCATACCCGAGGACGATGAGGCCTATCAGCAGCAACCAGCCACTACCTCCACTGAGGCTGCAGAGTATGCAGCCGCCATAGAGGATGCGCGACGAGAGCAACAACAGCGCCAATATTATCAGCTGCAGAAGTCTTCATCGCGCTCACAGATGCAAATTCAAAAGACAACGTCGCGCCAAAATGTTAGAACGGCGGAAAGCGGCTCCAGTGGCAGCGGCAGCAGCACAGCTCGTGTAAGTAGTGCAGGCAGTCGTCTGATGCGCTCGGAAGAAAGCAGACCAGCGGCGTCGGCGACAGCAGCAACAGGTACAGCTGCATCGGCTTCAAAGACAAATGGCAATGGCGCAGCACAGCTGCAGCGCAGCGCCAGCACGGTGAGCGGTTTTGGCGTGCGTCCACGCAGCAGTCCCGCTGGTCTGCACGCCTACACAGGTTGGTTGGTCACTGGAGTAGCCAGTGCAAATGGGACTTCTTAATGATATGAGTTCTCTTGAATGTTTTGCAGGATCGGTACCCTCCTCCGTCCATAGCTCACGTGTAGATTTGCGTGATACGGACAAAGGTTCGGCCATTTATTTGGGCTGCTCGGCGCCACGAGCCTCTACCTTGTCTATTTCATCGTCACGTGGCTCATCAGGTGGCTCAGCGCCACCATCGCCCGTACATACGCCACCTGTCAGTCCACGTCATGGCGTCAAAAGGTGCGTATGTGCTTATTGGTACTTAATACTATGTGGCGTCTTAGTTGTTTTTGTTGCTGTCGTTGTCCTTTTGCAGATCCACTAGTTTAGTCAAGAAGCCAAGATGAAGCTGCTTGAGAAACGCCGCCAGCTCTGGCTACGTTTACATTCCATGCTTTGCTTTGCAACTAAGCCAAGCCTTTTGTCAAAGACTAACTAAACAGTTACATAAATACATGTATAACTGTAAAACTACTTACAACACAACAAACACACGCAAAAAAAACACGCGCGCGCGACCTGCATTTGTTTAGTACACCTGACACCCGAAACACCTTATTATGTGCCACCGACTAGAATTGGCTGATCAAAGGTTTGCATAGGTGCAAGGCACATATCTCACCAGCACACCACCAAGACTATTACATAATTTAGGCTTATTAGGCCCGCTATTACAACTAATCTGCTGTAACTGCCAATGGTAATAATCATTTTTGTGCACATTTGTGCCGTTAACTTGTTTGTTAGTTCCGCATACAAAACATCGATTGTTATCGGCTTAACATGCATCGATTAGTTGATAATCGCGCCTAATTATTGTTGGCTTTAGCTATCGATATTCTTGTTGAGCAATATTTATAAAACTTATAATTAACAAAAGGACAAACAAATCAAAAGTAATTAGTAAAACGAATTATAGCAAAATTGTTGAGAGAATATTTTTTACAGAAACGCATTTAACAAATACCTAAAAACAATATATTTAGCATAAATACGTGCATTGTAATAGGGGCAGATTTGTTGTCTTGCGGTCGTTAATTTGGCCAACGTTTCTAAGTTTTGTACCGACCACTGCACAATATAGCAGGATTTTTTGGCTTTTTGGGCAGCTCGAATTGAATGAATATAATGTATAAAGTATAATAATAATAATTTGTAATGTCATGTAATGCATATTTTTGAGTAGGTGAATTGTTGTTGCAATATTTTTACATATATGCAAATTTTTTTATACCTTGCAAGAGTTAAGCAAATGTTATGTAGCTACCTAGCATATTTATATATTATATATACACATCGACATATATGCATATATAGAATTGTTATTTAGTAAATTGTTGCATTGTGTAGCGTTAATAAACAGATTTTACACACACAAACACACACACACACACGGAGACACAACAATTGCTAAACACAGAATGGTTTTAAAATTGAACAATTCAATTAAATGCATTGAAGCGTGCTTTAAAGCTTGTGGCTTATCAAATTAAAAACACAATTAAAATTGTAGAGTTATTTGCCTATAAATAATAATACGTACTATAAACATCAGTTTAACTACATACATAAATTAGTAAATAAGTTTAACAAAAGCAATCAAATTGAAAATCCCTATTAGAAATAAAAATAACAAATTACTTAATATATGTGTTTATATACATTAAAGTTTAAAATATTTGCAAGCTGGCTTTGGCAAGTTAAGAGAAGAATCAAATGTTTATACAAAAAATATAATATTTAACAACGATAGTATATATATATATTTATTTTTTTAGAAGAACAGAGCTTATTCTTTCGATTAATGGTAAGATAAAGTTGAAGCCTTTGACATTGTCTGTCAATTTCTTTATATTTTAAAAAACATGAATAAAAATGGTTAATTATGGTATATTTTGAAATCTGCTAAATTGTGGCTTAACTTTATCTTTTGAAGGCGCTACTGGCATAAAAAAATCAACTTATTTAAGACTCTATTCTTCTAAAAAAAAAAAATATAGTATACATAAATTATATTGTATGAAATGCACAAATCGATTTAAGGAAAAATGTTAAGTTTGAAATGTTATAAGTCAAATATTGTCTTGAGGACAAAAGTTTTAAATTGAAACCAAAAAATAAAAGTAATTTAAATTGAAAATTAATGAAATATTTTAATACTCTCCACAGAAACGCTTAAACCATTTTTATTGACTGACTAGCAGAAATTGTTTGCGCTACATGTTTTGTTCTTTATTTGACTATTAAGTATCTATAGAGCATGAATTTGTTGAAACAACGACTAGATTTATAATCACTCACAATATGCTGTTGCCGAATATTTCATTTAACATTGAACACATTTACTAATCCTACAACATTCAAAGCGAAACGGACTGCAGCAAGGTTCGCTGCTTGTCCAAAGATACAAGTGTTATTGGCAATACTGCCTAATTCTGCATGGATTCCTGTAATTGTATTTTATTGTTATTCAGTCACACCTCGACATGGTTGGTCAGCAACGGTGTATTGGCAGTGGGATACGATGAGGGACGCCTTTTGTGCTGCATGTTCAGCTGCTCAATGCTTTGACTGCACAGAGTGGACTCCTCGTAGCGAGAGTGTGTTGAGCCGCCAGAGGAGCGACGTACTCCGGTGTAAGAGTCGGTAATTACCTCTAGCAAGGCCTCATCGCTAGATCCGAGAATGTTAAAGAAAGAAATGACAATTAGTTTGACGAAAGTTTTAAATAAAAGTTTCTGTTAAGGGTTTTTAAGCAAACAAAACTTTAAAATTTAATGTTTTCCTTTTTGTTTATCACGAAATTATAACATTGGTTTTCGTAATTGAACGGCTTTGAAGCACATTTAAAAACCAAAAATAGTTTCATCCATTGTTTTTCATTAACTGCTTGAAGCATTTTAACTTTTTATCGATAGTATCATCTCTAACTAACTATCATCTGAACTAAACAATCGATACGACAATATTTAAACGTTCTTATAATGCAATAAATATTTTCCGTGTTTGTAATCATTTCCAATCAATTTCCTTTGCTTCCGGCCAACCTAAGCTCCACCCAAACGGCGGCACATCCAAAACTAATTTTGTCATTAACGTTCTTCTTTTCCTCTTCTATGTACGTAGACAGTATGCAAACATATTTCTCAGACATTTTTTCAGATATTAATAGTTTAATTTTTTGGGAACAAAGTAAAAGAAGCTTTAAAACGTATGGAAAATGCAGAAGTTATAATCGTTTAAACGAAAGTACAAAGAGATCGTACGTTTTAACAATTAAAAAGCGATTGTGTATATGACAACTTATATTTTATATGACAACTTATGTTTTAAAATGAGTCTTCTATATTTATATTGGAATCTTCTAATAAAAAGACATTTAACTTAACAATAAAAATCTCATTGAGCGTCTTATTCGATAGCTTGCAACTTAAAGCGCTGAATGCATGAGCAATGCAACCATTTGTAGCCGGTACGGCGAGCGCGACTTGCGCTAATTTTGTGACGTCACTTGCGTTTAAACACTGCCAATATTGCAAAACGTTCGTTTCAAATGTCATTCTTCGACTGTCCGCAAGAGAAAGTAGTTTTTGTCTTAGCGTGCCACGACTCTTGGCATTGGAATTTGAGCTATCCATTAGACTTGTTCGCATTTGCAATTTGCCATATGGACCCTCGGCCAATTCTTCTTTAATTGGAGCATCTGCCAACATATTTTCCTCGTTTGCACAGCAGCCCAGCTTTTCCATCACCTCAAACGTTTTTACTATGTAATTCTAAGGAATACACAAATTTTTAAATGTTTATAAAAAATCAAAGCTTAAGACGTGTGCTACTCACAACAGCTGCTTGTTTTTGATCATCGCTAATTAAGCCAGAGTTTGTATAATTGAATCTAGGATCAAAATACAAAGCCGTAAGAAAAGCATCGTTATCTAAAAGTTTGCTTTTCCTATTTTCCATGGCTCTTAACAGCAGCTCTGCATAGGCGTTGGAATGCAGCAGCTCCTCCAGTTCAAGCTCACAGTTGAGCCAGTCTCTATAAAAATCACCTACGATGTATTGTTCGGCTTGCATTTGCTTGGCACATTGAACCAAAGGAGCAAATGCGGCAATAAATGCGTTGCAAAAATTCCAAGGTATGGCAGTTATAAACTCGGAGCCATATTCGCTGTTCAGCATTTGTTTTGCGCTGATTATGGACTCTATCATAACAAACGTAGATTTCCAGCTGCTAGCAGTCTCTATACCTGGTATTGCTAGATCCATGGGCATCTTTGTGGCCAAAGAACGACATAAGGCTATCTTATCTTGAAGTTGCTCTATTACTTCCTGTGCAGCCAGCTGTAATAAATGAGCAGCGCAACTGAGCTCTGAGTGCACGTGCTCTAAAGAGTTTTCAATCGTCTCGTTTTTCACAGAAACGTCAAGTTCTTTTTCTCCCATAACTATAAGCAAGTTCTCTTCGTACTCCTGCAGCATACTACTTATAGCTGATTCATTAGTTGCACAGCAGTATATTTGACTTTTGCGTATCCGATACGATTGTAGACATTCAAATATGGTTTCTTTCAAATAGCGAGTCTCCGGTTTTTCGTCGAATTTTAACATGCCTAAAGAGAAAACTTAGTTAGTCTTGTTTTTTGTTTGTATTTAGCCAAAAAGTTCTACATACCAATTGTGTACACATGAATTCCGTAGTTTTCTATGTACTGCACATTTATGCCAACTATGCTTTTATTTTGAACACTCGCCGTTTCAATTTGTAGACACAACATTTTATTTTGTAATTTCTCAGCAATTGTAACACGTATATTGTTGGCAGCTTTGCTTACAATGTCTCGTATACTACGGGAGTTAATGTGTATTCCAAAGATCTGCTCATAGGGCGCCAACAGCACTTTGAAATATTCCTCATCATCGAAAATATCAAATGACAGATTATTGACAGCGACAAGTCCAACGCAACACTTCAAAAACTCATTTTTGTCTATGTGTATGTCAATTTTAGCTTTTTTCCTCGTTGGTTCATAAAAGGAATCTTCTTCACTTGACACTTCACTTTTAGAACGAGTACTCTTGATTTCGGTCTGATGCACTAGTCGGTAATGCCTTCTTAAATTTGACTTTCTCATGCTAGAAAATAGTCTTCCACATGTTATACACTTTGCCTTGGACTCCTCAAATATGAAAAACTTCTTATATGTTGCCATTGCAATTCTTTGCATAACACTTTTAACAACTGTTCAAAACTGGTATCACTTTTCACTTTTGTCGGTTAACGCTTCCAAAGTCAACAATAGACTAGAATTCTGTCAATTCACAAGCAACATTTATACACTAATCCTTAAAACGGCACTTTCAAGATGTGCCCTAGTATTCGCAACTCATGTGCAACAAAATCCGCCGAATTTTATGGTTTTATGCGTCATAAATGTGTACAATTTGCTATCGAGACTAAACACATGCACACACATATACATATGTAAATCCGTATCGCTCACAGCAATATATGTCTAGGTAGCAAACACAGAACTCGCAGCGTCACATAACTGTAGCTCTCGCTGATTGAGGCCGAACTGGCAGATGGTGTTTTTTGTTGCCTGAGTTAATGCTCATGAGCAGGAGTTGCGTGAGATTGAGAGAGCCAGAGCTCTGCACAGCGCACTGCTCAGAAGAGCTGCGCTCTGGTTCTGGAACATGAACTAGAAAAACAATTAAAAGACTCACTTGCGAACCATGCTACTAACTCAAACTAACTGCTCAGCAGAGCTGCGCTCGTGATTCTGGAACATGAACTACAAAAACAATTAAAAGACTCACTCACGAGCCATTTATTGCGAATCATGCTACTAACTCAAACCGGTTTTGTTCTCAATTTTCGTTCATCTTTAAAAACAACAAGTTGGCACAGGTCGACTGTATAATGCCCTGCACCCTTGACAGCAACATAGTTTTTGACGAGGTTTTCTCTTCTTAATTTACAGTTTTATTCATTTAACTAGTTTTTTTTGTGGGTATTATCAGTATTTATTTTATTTTTATTATATTTAGGACTAATTTTGGGCCGAATTGAAGGAATCTGAAGTCTATTTTTTCTAAAAACTGGTAAAATTAAACAACATGTGTCTAATATTCAGTTCTAAATTTGGGTTTAGGTTTATTTGTGGCTATGAAAATTTAAAAAACAACGTTTTGAGCTTCTGTTGCACAGATATAAATTAGACATTGTGCCGAAGGCCTGAGTTGCCTTTGCTGTTGTCCATTTCACATATTTTTATTCCTTAAGCGGTCCAAAATCTTGCACTAACGAACCATCTGTTTGCAATGGACAGCTTCCAGCGGAAAATACAATAACTATTTTTGAAGTAACTGAGTATGAGATAACGGTCGACCTCGTCCAAGAGATTGGCCGAAACAATTACACAATAACAGCGATTCAGCCCTTTTTTGAACTTTTTTCTCCCAAGTAATCGATTTGAATATGAGCGAATCATTTGATTTTTCAATAGATTTCAATTGCCGAGAAAAACACCACATTGAGGATCAGTCGGGCCAGTCTCAAATCAGTCTCCTCTAGCACATTCATAGGATCACGTCAACGTTTGTTTGATCGAGGCTGATTGGCGGCGACTGAAACTTCATTCTGCGGTCAAGCAATTGCAGCAAAAGCAGCCAGTGAATTAATATTTTTATTTTGATAGCATCTATCGAAATCAGACATTCGTTAATGAAGATATTAGAAAGTAAACTAAAATCGTCCATTTTATCTTCGAAGTCGCTATCTTGTTCATCTCCAGAATTTACTTCATCCGTTATTTTCATTCATACTTGCTAGAATATCTTTCTCCGACAGTTTTTAGAGGTTCATAGCTCTACAACACGACGTGACTATAAAAAATCTAATAAGCACGAGCAAAAAACTATAAGCGAAATTCCAACAAATTTTGGACTGAGTGGTTGCTTTCGGAGCGATTTGAATGCACATTGTTTGATACTTTTTAAATTTGTTTAGACATTGTTTATAAGATAACACAATTTCTAGTTATCAGTATTTTTTTTTTGTCTCCTACCTTTATTTTTTCAATGTTTGCACAGAATTTATTATTTGCGCCCGAACACAGCGAAAATTGTCTTTGAAGTGATCACATATTGTGATCTATTAATTAAATTCTGTGATACCCCTATTTTGGTGAAGGCTTTCTAAAGGCGCGCCCTGGCATTAGAAGGTCTGTCTTGAAAGCTGTCGAAGCTGCTTGCCGAGCAGGCGGACTGCGGATGATTTTTCCGCCTGGTATTGTTTAAAAGTGTTTTACAAGTCTTATCTTTTGTAACAGCTCTACGGCATAGAATTTTAAGATGGGCAAACCCGGAAATGGGACTTACGATAGGCGGCCTTGCTTTAATTGAAAGTGGTGATCCCTGTATATCTTAAGTTTTATTTTTTGTCTTATCAAATAGGACTTCAGCCGGTACCTAAACTCCAGCATCTGGATGATCTCTCATCTGTCCCCACCGCAAAGAGCCATTTACTTCACTACTTCTAGATGTAACACACAACTTATTTGCACTTACCCTTATTTGCACTTGCTCATTGCCTATAGGGAATAATGCGGATTTTTAGTGTTAGAGTTTGAATCAGTTTCGAAACGAAATCGCATCGTTTTCATTTCGACCCAATAACTAATACATACTTTTTTTAAACTTATTCCTCAATTTTCAATGATTGAGAGTAAATACTAAAACAAATTTTGATCCCATCAAACGTAAAAGTCAATACTATGTCCCGATTTACTATTATTAAAAGAACTAACCTGTGATAGCGATGGTGTTCCAGCAGATTGCCGGTAGCAAATCGCAGCTTCTTGGGTGACTCCAGACTAGACGAGCGCGTCAAGGAATTGCGTGGCAGGTTCTTTTGCTTCAATGACGAACGAATAACGCCATCACTGTTTATCTGTGCCTGCAACTGGGCCTGCTTGATGGTGCCTTGAATGAACTTGTTTAAGGCCCGCGAGCCGCGTCGCTGTGAGCGCTCATAGGTTCTGCGCACTCGTGCTTCCTCGTCTTCACCCAGTAGCCAATAGGTGCGCTGTTCGCCCTTTCCCTTCATGGATATAAAGCCACGTTCCTGGCATTGATAGCCGCCCAGGCGCTCTAGCAGTTGGCGGCATTGCCAACTACAGTGAACCTTCAGCGGCACACCACTGGACTCCATGCGTGAGGCCGTGTTGACAGTGTCCCCGAAAAGACAGTAGCGTGGCATTTTCAGACCCACCACGCCGGCGCACACTGGTCCAGTATGAATGCCAATACGTAAGAGCAGACGGTTAGTGGGACGATGGCGTATCTTGAACTCTGAAACGGCACTTAGCAAATGCAACGACATTGTTGCAATCTCTGCGGCATGCAAGTCGCCGTTGCGAATGGGTAAGCCTGAAACCACCATATAAGCATCGCCTATGGTCTCCACTTTGTAGACATCGTAGTGCCCAATTATGGAATCAAAGCAGGTGTACAGATCGTTGAGAAAGTCCACTACTTGTAGAGGCGTGCTCTCTGCAGACATTGCAGTAAAGCCAACAATATCGCTGAAGTAGATGCTAACCTGCTCATAGTGTTCGGGATCCACTTTGTGGCCCTTCTTTAGCTGCTCGGCCACCGGACGCGGCAGCATTTCGAGCAGCAAGGCGTCAGTCTTCTTCTTCTCCTCCTGGAGCTGATCAGTGCGCTCATCGACGAGCGCCTCCAAGTTATTCGCATACTTTTCCATAAGAGCCACCATGTTATCAAATATATTGGGTCGCATGCCCTTGCGCAGCGGACGCAGCTTGGCGCGTATGGTTTTAAAATCAGGACGATCCTCGGGTCGCTCTGCCCAACACTCGCGCAGGCATTCGCTGACACAGTCAAAGGCGGTTTCCAGTGGTTGCAGCGAAGGACGGTAGGGATGATGCTGGTCCTGCGGCTGCAGCACCTTCTGCAGACATTGCATGGGCGTAAGACCTGTCTCACCAAAGGGACCACGACGCACATGCATTTCGTAAAGCAGTATGGCAAAGGAGTAGGCATCGCCACGCTGTGTACCAGCGACCAATGAACTAGGACCCTGACGCAGCAGCTCAGGCGCACGATAAAGCAGTTCTGTGATGGAAAAATTCAGAGGAAAGTTCAAAGAACAGCTGGAAAGCTTGGCGAGTGGTCAACTTACTCAAGCATTTAGCCGACATGTGCTGCATGTCCGTGGAGCTGTCCTCTATGCCCTGCTTGAAGGCAAACAAGCCAAAGTCCGTCAGCTTCACCACCCAGCGTGAGTCTACAAGGCAGTTTGAAGCGCACATTGAACCGTGGAAACGTATGGGCGACTCGTGCAAATAGATGACACCCTGAAATAAAGCAAATGTAGTGGAAACGATGATGTGGAAGTTGAGTGGAGGCAAGCACAGAGGCGGGCGCTAGCCATTAGTGTAATGTTACACAGCACTCACGCGTATAATGTCTGCCACCATGGAAGCTATGAACATGTTGTCCAGCTTGACGTCCTCGTTCTCAAGTATGTCCTGTAAAAGACATAAACAAAGCGGCTCTCTTAGACACACACGCACACACACACAAGGCGCACTTTGACCGACTGACCAACTGACCTTAAGGCTGCCGCGCGTACAGTACTCGCTGATGATGCAAATATTGGGTGGATCTGTGCAGGCACCAATAAAGGCACATATGTTGTCATGACGTGTTTCGCGCAGCTGTTGAAGATATGCGAGGTTTCAGTAGGAATTCGGGAAGGTAGAGAGAGCGGCAGACTTACCAGCTTCAGCTCCTTCTTCATCTCGCGAGTGATGTCAACACTCTTCTTGCGTACCTTCTTGATGGCATACAGCTGCCCCTTATAGAGTCCAATGGGTGTAAATATTGTTGTATAACGAAAATCTGCATCAGGATTTGAACTTAGACTGACTTGACTTGTGCGTATAAGCGGATGTGTGGACTAGAAGATAACAGAAGATTATATGTAGGGCTGCAAAAACACTTGGAACTGGAATGAGAATTCTTTGTACAGGTTGTCAAGCTACATCAAATACAATCATCAACCAACGATGTCTATAAGTAAATATGGAATATCTATCTATCACTTCTTCAGGCTTCACTGCTTCGCATACGCCTTCCTTACTCCGTGATACCAAAGGTAGTTAGTGCGCCCTCTACCTGGTCCTTTCTACGGAGACACGGAACACCCTTGTGTCGTCTTGCAACAACAACCGCTTTGTAGACCTTTCTCCCAGGGGCTTCTTTATGCGAAGTCACTAGATGATAATTTAGTTGACGATGTCAATATCGTCGTAGAGCTCGTAAATTTCGTCAAAATCCTTCGAATGCGCCAAAAATCTTACGGAGTACTTTTCGTTCTAACTTCAACGACATCTGCAGCAGACTGCGCAGGACTCTACTTATTTGCCTGAAACTCAAATTCGATTCGATTGGTAAGGGTGGTCCTCCGCTTGATCTCCATGCTATCATCATTCTTCTTTGTCACGGGTAGACAAATTCCGAGAGTCCAACCATCGCATTTCTCATATACTTAGCCTTGCTCGCAGTTGCCACCATAAGTGGGCTTTCACAACACAAAGCTTAAGAGGTCGATGGAAAGGGCGTCGCCTTGTCAACAAGCTGACAACCATGCATTTAAAATGACGTAACCCAAACTAAGAATTTTTATAACTTAAAACTTTTTAAGCAGTTCCCCAAAGAGGCACCATTGTTGGCATCTCTGAACCAGGCATCATGACAAATTACAGGAGCCCTATGTTACAGCAAGGAAGTTGAAAGGTTTGCCTTTTCCCCCAGCTCTTACTCTGGTCCACTGTGACTTCATGTCAGACACATCATTAACTTAAATGCCATCATTCTGTGGCAAACATATGTTGCTGTCAACGATAGATGTGCGACTATGCCTCATTTGTCTTCTGTTGTTGCACAGCCAGCGACTTACCCGCGTCTGTTTCTGACTGTGCTGCTCCTTTTCCTTTTCGTTCTCGTGCATCTGCACCTCGCGAAAGTCTATCTTCCAGAGCAGACTGTCCAGCTCCTGTTCGTAGCGAAAGTTGCGATACAGCAAGAGTGAGACAATGCCCAAGAGCAGCAGAGCACCGCCCGCAATGCCCGCCGAGATTTCGCCAGTGTAATCTGCAAAGTAAATCGAGTTGGGATTAAGTCAATGCCCAATACCCAAATGCCAGTGTCCCGCTGCGTGCGCTGGCAGCAACTGGCAGCAGTAACTTACTGACGCACTTCTCGCCGCCAAAGCCACAACGTGGCGCTGCAGCTGGCCGCACGCCGCCCACCCAGTCAATGTGGCCATAGAGATTGAGATCCTGAGAACAAGTGGGTTGCATTATAGAGAAAATAATATGTGCAAACATTTGCATTTGTCATATGCCAACAACGCGCTTACCTGCTCGAAAGCGTGCTACACGTGAGCATGTATGTACATACGTGTGTGTGCGTGTTTGTGCATGTGCAAGCGTGTATGAACGTGTGTGTGCAAGCAAAAAAAATGCACAAAAGGATAACGCTGAGACTTATATACAATTTTTTGGGGGTAAGGGGGGACCAGGGAGCTAAAAGCATTGCATACTTACAGGCAACGACTCGCTGCTGCTGCCACCACTGTGACTGAAGGTGCCCGCTGGCACCAAGCCCAGCACGCTCTGATTACGGCTGTTGCGTGCCTCTCCGCGCACTAATACTGTGTAGTTACCGGCAGCATCGCCGTTCTCATCGATGTACACGTGATAGCTATACGTTGGGGGAAGGCAAAGGGCGAAGGGCTTAATTAGAGCTATAGATTTCTAAACTGCATATCAACTAGAGTTGGGACCTTGAGTTTAATTACGTGATCTAAGTGCACATCGAATTACTGTGCTTAAAGTTTATTTATAAGCTTACAATTGCTATCTGTGGGAAATGCAAGGTACTTTCCCTGTTTTCCCAATTTCATACATTTTGTGGGCGTGTGATTCATTTGCTTATGAATTTCATCTGCATTTGGACTAGACGCAACTTTTGCTAAGTTTTTTTGTCTCTTCTGGCTTCCGAGATCTAGCGACAATTGTGGACTAAAGCTAAAGCAGGCATGTTGAAAAAGGGAACACGAATAAGTGTTCCTCACAGCGTAAAACCTCCGTTCCAATTAAAGATGTTATAAAGCGCCTGGAGGAGTGCCCTACATCAAGCCGTAAACTGGTAACGGGTTGTTATGGCAAGTCAACAAGAAGAAGATCTATCCATCCCTAATAAGAGGCACTTTAAACCCCATATTGACTACCAAATTCATTATTGTATAGAATTTAAGAATCTTACAATTCCTGACCATAATCGATGTTTTCCAGGGCCTAAAGGGAGCCTGTCAGTTTTGTAGAGTTGTTGTACAGTTATCCCACACAGCCCCTTGTAATTTTTTTAAATTTTACGAATTTTCAACAAATCCGATATAAAAAATAGATCCAGTTTGATTGAAGAACGAAAACCACACATGGTCTTCTATAAGAGCATCCAGCTCGAGAAGGGTGTTAATCGCACTCTATGCGGCTCACATAAGCGATATTGAAGCCTGAGATATAACTTTAAAAAAATGAGAATTGGCAGTGGATTACTTATGCAGATTCTGTGTTGCGGCAAACTGTCCATGTAACGGCTCTGCACTCTGCACACACTAATAATCTAATTGGATCATAAGGAAAATGCCACTCTATGGATAAAACTTAATAGAAAGAGAGATTGATATGTCATTTCTTAACCTTCTGCTTTCTAGAACGTAAAACAAACTTCAAAGATAAGCCCAAGCCAACTAAATGTCCAATGAACCTTCTAATCCCAAAACTATAATATGCAATATTTCCAAGCCAACTCACAAAACAATGTATGTATATATGTATAATGCTTACCCCATAGCACTTAAATAGCGTGAACCCTTGATGGCCGCCACTATGGCGCTGCCATTTTTGGGCTGCTCCCCGGACTCCAGAACGGTCAACAAAGCGTTTGCATAGAGATGCACGGCATCATAGAGATAGGCCGCCTCGGCGCTTATCTGCGGGATACATTGATGCAATGGGCGTAAAAATGAAACCAGGCGTAATAGACCAGGGTAAACAAACCTGCTTGGCAGCACCAAAGAGGCCTAGTGGATTGGGAAAATTGAATGGTGGTCGCTCCATGTATTTGTTGACCTAAACAAAAGTGGACCAAAGAGGGTAGAAAGTGCGTAAAAGTGATAAAGATTCTGTTAATTATGAGGGTAAGCCTAAGCCGCACACATCAATCAAGGGGTACATTAAATGACTGTCAAATTGGACAGCTGTGTCAAACATCCCTGCCATACTCACCTCATTGGCAAATGTGGCAAAGGAAACGGGCGCAGTGGGCAATATGCCCAGATATGACTGAAAAGCCTGAGCCGCCAGTGGTTCGACTTTGTCCAGCAGCAGTCCACGTAAGTACTTGTCCGGATTGGCAGGCTCGTATTGTTCAATATCAATGCCCACTACAAAGTACTCGCCACGAGCTAGCAGACCCTTGCGCTGTAGGCTAACCATCAGGCCCACATGCTCATAATAATGGCCCAGTATGAGATAGACTACAGAGAGAGCGGCAGATGGGATTATAAGCTGAAGGCAATGGTTCACTTACTTACTGCGCGTATTAGCGTAAGTTTGCTCCACAAGTGCATCAAAGGGATTGCTCATAAAGCCATGATGGTAAATGGTGCTCCAAGTGCGTATATCACGCACGGTTACGCCCGCACTGGCCAGTATATTGAGTATGGTTTCGGCTACGGGCTGATACTGGCTGCTGGCATCGTCCAAGTAGAGAAAGCTGACCTGTGTCCAGTTAAAGGCCAGCAGTAGTGATACCACCGACTTGGAAATCTGTGTATCCGGCGGACGTGTGCGCGCAAAGGTGGGAAAGTCCAGCTTATTAGAGGTGTCCCTGTGCGTGCAATACTGCAGTAGAGCTAGAAAGTGAAACATCACTCATGAATTATCTATTTTCAGTACTCACATAGGATATCATAGGCAGATTGAAGGCGGCAGCCATGCGCCCCTCGTGCACACACGTCTCCTGCGGTCCAATATAGGCTGCCACTTGTTGTGTCCACAAGGCGGCTGTCTGACGTATGCTGGCCACCTCATCGCCATAGGTCTCAGCCACAATGAACTCCAGCGAGTGACCACGTGCACCTAGGCGACCGGCATTCACCTGCTCTACGGCCAATGAAATGGCACCAGAGATGGTAATGCCCGGACGTTGATAGTCCAAGTTACCCGGCCGACGTTGTGACCCAGTGAGATAGCCCAGCGTATAGACCTCAGCATGGCTAGCTCCAGGGCACAGTAGCAGCAGTATTAAAAGCAGACAACTGCGTTTGATCCAACTGCTGTAATGTTGCAAGGATCGGGGCACGCACATAACGCGCCACAAATAGTAAACACAGCTTTTTGGTTTAAATACGCTTACTCTCTTTGTGTCCCTCCTGTTGGCTCTCGCAGGCGTTTAATTAAAATGATGTTGCACATTGACAGTATTCCGGGTCCTTGCTCTGACATTGGCAGTTGCTTCCTTTGCATGTTGCAACGCTTTTCTCGTTTTTACAGTTTGCATACTTTCAGTGGCTCCCAGCTTTTAATTACGCTCTTGTCGTCGGTCCTCACTCTGGCTCGCTCTTGTCAAGATTATTTTCCAGTGTATTTTATGTTGTGTAAAGTTACTTTAAAGCGTGCGTTCTGGCAGCTACTTGATTTATGGGGCAGTACGTTTAATGTAGCATATTCTCGCCTCATTGAAGTACTCGCGCACATGCGTGGGCCCCGCTTCCTTTTGGGCAGTGGAGTTGAAGGTGGAGAAGCTGAAAGCAAGTCGGGAAAAAGGCCCATTAGAGCTCACTTATGAAGATAGATATATGTTTGCTTATTTACTAACAAGAGTTGACAGGAGGCGGAGCCCTCTGTTATACTATATGCTAAGCAATCATTTACAATTGTAGGCATAAGTATTTTGACAAAGAGAGAAAGCTTGAAAAGATACTTGCATGCTTTGCCAAGGCATTCCTATCATCTATATGTTCTAGCATTTGTTGATTCATGCAGCACCAGGCGCGTACCCTTACAAGTTCACGTACTGGGTCGTTTTATAAATGACGTCATCAAAATATTGAAGATTTTAAATACCGATATTGATCGATATGTTTGACTTCCAAATGAAAAGAAAACATTGCTTGAAAATATACAGATTTTTAGAAGGTTTTAATATTATTTTGAGTGTGACCTCACGTTCTCGGAACATACCCCCTCCCACATCGTTACAAAAAGTAACGTAAGCAAGAGTAACCCCTCCCCCCCATCCCCTGGGTGCAAAAGCAAAAGATTTAGCTTCTTTTATGATAAGATGTCGATGACCTGGTAGAGATCGACAGCAATAACACAAGAAGTAGAAATCTTAGCAAGCACGCTTAGTCTGTCATCACTCATTACACTTCGAGGATGAGTTTTAATTCATGTCATCAACACAAGCTGCTTTGTAGTGTACTCAAAATGGTTGGAACTAGTTTTATATGGCTGAAATATGTTCCACCAAAATGCTGCAACAGCTTGAAAAGTTGAATAGTCAATCGACTATATTTTCACCAACCACAGCCGGTATTCAGCTTTCACACTTGGAGGTATGAAGCTAACTTGTCCAACTCCTCCGCTTTACTTACATCAGCAAATCCTGGAAGAAGCAATTGAAAGCTTCGTCGAACTTTCTCACGAATTCGTTTTGTCGAATTCTGTACTACTTGCTGAAAAGCGACCATTCCGAAGACAGTGCATAAATGTGCGCTTATTTGTTCTTTCTCAATTTTGCCTAGGAGTGAGTCGGTCTTACAGAGGCAGCAACACAAGCAGCCTCCTACTTACACAGTTTTAGAAATGGTGGCTTTTCAGCAAATATTTTGATTTTGTGAACGATCCAGGATTCCCCTCTATTACTTTCATGCTCTGTGGTGTCCACGGTTCAATATCAAAAGCGAGAAGGTTTTTAGCAAGCTGTGATGCGGATGGAAAAATATACCTGAAAACTCAATTCAGAGACTCTTGAAGAAACACCGACAGTGGAAGAGTCAAGGTCCCTGTTTACGTGCCTCATTTTACTTGTAACCATTAAGTAACCTGCTTTTAAATTGTAAGCAAAAACATGTAAAACTTTGGGTGTCAAAGTACTTATGCCTACCACTGTACTTGCATTTAAAGCAATTTGCAGCCTCTAGGCAAGCTTTAAAATCCATTATCTAGTTACACTTTGTATCCCATATCCTGCGAAATTTTAGCTTTCCCACTAATTGATTGGGAGCGGGAAGCGTCAATATGCATTGATGTGCCACATAAATGTGGCTTCCCCTCGCACAATCCGGCAAGCAAACCAAACAAAGTTATGAAATTTTTATGAGAAATTGCTGCACATCAAATATTTTTGCTTGCTGACTTGGAAGCTGCATGCAAGACTCCGATAGCGGCGTTCCAGCTGCTCTTGGTTACATCAATTCTCAATCCCTTTGACTGCTCGCTCAATGTCTTTGTTTGTCTTTTTTTCTTTGTCTCTGGTCATAGAAGTCACTGACAACTGTATGTAGTAATATGTCCTAGCTTGAAGCTGCTTGGGTGGCCATTGTTGTCAGGCGGCAGAAGCACCCTATGCGTATGCGTTATATTGTGACCACTGCAAAGTTTCAGCTATCACTGTAATTTATTATATTGACTGAATTCCAACCACCACTTCAAAGTGTGCACAACTTACATATTGGTATTTGCACAACTCCCCGGCTCCATCACCGGCACTTGACCACTCTTCTCCCTCCACAAATCAAAGCCAAATCGAAATGCTTTCAAGCAGCTAAAGTAAAATAAAGTAAAGTCAGCTTGAGAAGTCATAGCAGCAGTCTTTTATGAACCTGCGCCTGTTGGATATGCTACATATTTTTTGGCTCTTATTGAACATTGGTTACAAATTCATTTGATTCGGTTTTTTTTCATGTAAGCCGAATGTAATGCAAACTTGACAAACACGACCAACAATGTGATTCATTGCAGCCACAAAAATAATACAGTTGGTTGAGTTTTGGTAGATCTTCTTTAATTGTACAAATTCGTTGCTGCAAATTTTTAGGTTTCCCACTATAGTATGAAAGTAAGACGAAAAAGTAATCGTAGCCAAAAGTAAGCAACAAATGTGAACGAAAGATTTTCTTTTCTTTCTTTATTAAATCTTTGAAAGTTTTAATATATGGATAAAATAGATGCCAGAATAGGAAAGGCCCTTCCCATTGCGGGCATAATCGCGCTCAACAATAGATCACTACGAATTAAAGACAGGCCAGCCGCCTTCGTCCATTGCGCCTTATCGACCTATTAACATAGCCTGCTGCCAGTATTCGCCAAAATATTCGAATGAATATTTTTGAGAAGAGTATCGACAACGGCTAATCTAGCGACCTTGATTCCAATACACCAGTTCGGGTTCCGCTCAAAACACAGTATACCTGAGCAGGAGCATAGAGTACAGCATATACTCAATTCGTTAGAGCGAAAACATTGCATTGGAGCGTTTTTGGCCGTTAGGCAGGCGTTCGATCGAGTCTGGCATGACTAGAAAGTTCACTTCTGCTTCTCAACACAGAATATTTTAATCATATCTGAAAAATCGCTACTTCAGAATCTGACACGCGATTAATCCAAGCTGCATAAGGAACTGTTCTCTCCACCCGAGCAATGCGGGCCTTCTCACGGCTACTTAAGCCGACGACACCGCTCTTCTGTCCTCAGCTAACAAACCCAAGAAGCAGCTCTGACCCTACAGCTAGCAGTGCAAAATAGAAAAATGGACATACGCTGGAACAATGGATAAAAATCTACAATATTTATGTTTTCTTTGAGAGGCGATCTATTCCCTCCAATTAATTTAGATGGTATCCACCTTGTAGCCAAATTAAACTGGGATCAGCAAATTAAAATGATCACCGCAAGGTGTATGGAAAGGTTGCTGGGAAGAAACAGCAGGCTCTCTCTAGTAAATAAGATCATACTCTATAAGAGTTTAAAAAAGCCAACTTGGTATTATGGCATCTAAGTCTGGAAAAATGCAGGCAAAACGAACTTAAAAAAAATACAGATCATGCAAAACAAATCACTACGGAAGATTGAGAACGACCCATGGTATGTCCGCAACTGCAATCTGCACAAGGACGTCGGCATTCCGTTCGTTGGTGACTTATTAAGTAAATTAAGCGGTCGATATGAGGATCGGTTACGAGCTCACCCCAATTTCCTTGGTAGCGCTCTGGCCGGTCATAGACCAAGAAGATGTTTAAAACGCCTCCATCCATGGGATCTCAGACGTCGACAACTGATATAATCATCAGCATTTTCAATGAATTTCCACATTTAAACCATATTTACATTTTACTTTTACTAAATTTTGCAAATACTTTTATTAGTTATCTATTATTTAAAATTTTACCATAGACCACACTACTTAACCCTAGATGGTTCTTATTCGTCGAATCGACGACGAAAAATTTTCAGTGTTTTTTTTACATATTTGCGCACTTGACATTGAGCTCATATTGTGTATAGCTCTAGACGTTGCTAAGCTGTGGAAGAGTGCAGAAGCTCAGCTGCGTACAATTTGGATCAGTATTTTTTTAAAAATTGCATCGTCGATTCGACGAAGGAGAATCTTTGTGAGACTTTTCAGAACCAAAATCAGTACGATACGAAAAAAATGTCACCAATTAGACAAGTTACTTCTAAAAGAACTATAAAATACGAATTTGTGCATTCTATTCATCTTTAAGGTGTATAATGACAAAGTTATCTTGTGTTATATGCAAAAAATAGCTGGGGAAGAGCATAAAGTAGACCTTTGTACCTCTGGTATAAATTAACAAATAATATAAATGAAACTGAGTTCTTTTATTCGTTTTATGTATTATAATTAAGATTAAATCATAAAGGTTACTTATAGTTTCAAGCAAAAGGTTGAAATCGTTGCTCATGTTCATAAAAAAATGGAACAACTAATACAATAGACCACAAAAGTATACGACAAAAGTATATATTCGACGTAGAAGAACCTTTGTGTATGTAAAATAAGAAGAACCATCTAGGGTTAATAAAGTGTAGCGATTTAGTTTCTTTTTTGTTACCTATTGGATTATAGCTTATAGCAGGCTGATAGCCAACAATTATTATTTAACAAAAAAATTCCAAAATATATCATTTATTTTATGATTGGCATATAAGTACGTACGCTTTTGTCACAAGTTTTTTGTATATGTTCCTCGGAGTGTTTTTTTTTTTTAATACATACTTTACGACCGATCAATACAATGTCACCTATACCATCGGACACAAATATCATCAATTCGTTTTACTGCCCGTTTCATGGCTTTAATAAAACGAAATAGTCTCATTCCAAAAGATTACGATCTTTGACCACTGTGCATTGGCAGAGCGAGAATTCAATGGGACAGCATTTAATAGAGCTGCGCCTGTAGTGTATGCTACACTTTTTTTGTTTATCGCTTTCTTTGCTGTTGCTACTTAAGTTTCCTGTCTTATGTTTGTTGCACATGTCTGTGTGTGTGTGCGTGTGTGTGTGTGTGTGTGTGTGTGTGTGTGTGTGTGTGTGTGTGTGTGTGTGTGTGTGTGTGTGTGTGTGTGTGTGTGTGTGTGTGTGTGTGTGTGTGTGTGTGTGTGTGTGTGTGTGTGTGTGTGTGTGTGTGTGAGTGTTCATGTGCATGGACATGTTGCTATTTATGCTAATATAAAAGGCCAAAGCATTTATGTGCTGTGTTTTGTTGTACTCTGTTATAAATGGGCGTTGTCGACGTAGTTTAATAGCTTCCCTTTGGCCATAAATTTCCGAGTAAGCTGCTCGGCTTGACATAACCATTGAGCTAGTCTGGAAGCCGGCAAGGCTTTACTTAATTGTTAGACAGCCGTTTGCACTTGACAGACAATTTCAAAAGCGATTTATCTAGATGGGGTTGCCGCCCCCTGTCGCCTCGTTTTGTTGTATATGTTGCACATAAATACTGGTAAACAGTTTATGAAAGACTGCAAACTATGTTGCCAGCATTTTGTTTAAACATTTTCGTTATGTTCATGCTCCAATTTGTACGAATACCACACACACACATATATATGTACTTTTAGGACTTGTAACTGTGTGTGTGTTAACTTGTCATGTGCCATAGTCTATGGGAATTACGTAAATTTTTGTAGCCAGGGCTCTATATTTGCGGAAATTATAGCATTTAATGGAACACTACAGACACTTGTGTAATGTCATTTATGAGCATATTAAAATTCAATTTTTCCGCAATCATAATAAAACTTAATGGCCCAACATAATTGACATAGCAATCGAATCGACAAGCATCAATTAACATGTGTATGTAAGTGAGAAAGCTATGATTACACATACACACACACACACACACACACACACACACACACACACACAGAGCTGCATCATTCAACAATTCCCGAAGCAACAACAATAAGAGCAAAACCAACAATGGCGGCAGCAAGTGCTCATTTGCATACCTCAAAGTCGACACTCATAGTCAACATGTATGCATATGTGTATGCGTGAGAGTGCATGTGTGTGTGTGTGTGCGTGTGTGTGTGTGTGTGTGTGTGTGTGTGTGTGTGTGTGTGTGTGTGTGTGTATGTATGTGTGTGTATGTATGTGTGTGTATGTATGTGTGTGTGTGTGTGTGTGTGTGTGTATGTGTGTGTGTGTGTGTGTTTGTTTATCTGTGCGCTGCAATGCAAGCCTTTTGAATTGTACACATATCCATGTCCCTGGGTTAGAGGTGGGCATGGGCCGTGCTTTTTTTTGGGACTCACGGGCTTTAGATCCAAAATCCAATTTGTCGCTTGCTTTGTGCGTGTGCAACGAATCTAATATTCAAGATTAAGATATGCAAAAATGTTTCATAAAATATAAGTACACTTTGATAGTATTTTGTGAAACTCTGTTCCTAAAATAAGGTATAAATGGTTAAAAAAACCACTTCATGGTAAACAAAAACTTATTACGAAAGCGTAGGTACTTGTATGCAATTCATAAAATATATAATTTGTGTGACGAGATAAGTACAGTAAATATTAATAGTAATATTTCACTATTTTTCATTGATAACACTATGCTACAAAAAAAGCCTAAATCTAAAACATACATCTTTTCGGTAAATTTTGGGTTGCCGATTTCGAATCCCCCCGTATGAGGCGACTAACAATGACACAGGGTTCTTTCGAGACCAGTAGGTCTTAAAAGGGTTGTGCGTAGGGTTTGGGACCCACTACGTAAAACCACAAATCCAATGAAAGAATGTATTTACATCAGGCCGTAATCCGGTTGTTATGGCCAGTTAAGAAGAAGACAAAGATTTCGATTCCGGAAACCATTTTCGATTTATTTAACATCGGTTTTAAATTATCGCTATTTAAAAAAATTCGAGATTTCGATAGTTGCGAAGTCAACAAATCTCATATATCTTGGGAACCTTACACCGATCGAAATAAATTGTGATTCCTTGGCGAGGAGCAGGATGTGCCTGCTAGGTTGATATAAAGTTGATGACCGAAAAGGCTCGGTTAGAACCATCCCAGATAATTAGGATTGTCTCAGAGATAAGGCAGGCAGGGAAGCTGTAGACTCTGTAGGGGCCACAATAGATCAGTAAGGTCGCGATGCAGTACTCACAAATGTGAAGTTTTTTTAATCATTTTTATAATATAGATGCATATAAACGCGACGCACACCTCTGTCGAGTTTCGAGATGGTGGCTGTAAACCACGAAAATATGACACAGGGGAAGGGGCAAGATATCAACGTGATTTGACAAACTTCATCTTTTCGGTGTAAATGCGCATTTGGTACATTTTTGTGCCTCTACCTTTTATAGTGTCTGATATCTCGACGTTCATACAGAAGGACATACAGACGGACATGTCTATATCGACTTGACATTTGCTCCTGACAATTTTTGCCCATGGAACATATGGTCTGCCACGCCTTCTTCTGCCTGTTATATACATTGCACAAACCTATAATACGTTTTTACACTTTGTGTACAGAGTATAAAAATCGCAACCGTACCGGTATAAATATATCGCTTTCAATTCGGTAGTTTCGGAAAATAATAAAGGTTAAGGGCTATCGGTTTTTCAAAAAAAAATTTATTTCCGTTACGGTACGGTCTTAAAATTCAATCGATTATTTTGGATAACGGTTACGGTGATGAATACGGTTTGAATCCCTGATAGAAACATATGGAAAAATGTATTTGATTACGGATTTAATTAGTTTTAGCCGTTCATATCTCTTGAAATGCGGCCTGCAGATATTTTTAGGCTATCAATAAAATTTAGGAATAGCACTAAAATAACGACAAATACAGCCATGGTTCGAAAAACAACTCACAAAAGTTGCTCACCAAACGAACAGCCATCAATGGCTTTTCACGTAAGTCGTATGGACACGGAGCGTGAGCCTTTTACGTCACACAGCTCACTTATGCTGGAGCTCAATCTCTGACAGTGTGAGCCATAAAAAATTGCATATAAATTACTGCATACTCTTACTCTAATGCACAACTTAAGTTCGACTTTTCGAATGATATGCCTTTCCGCCCATTGGCGCCGACTCTACCAAAAGCTTGAAGTGCTGTCACAAGTTAGATCTTCGCCTACTTTAGCAGCACTTCATTCTACAATTTCGCAGTTTTCTTTTCTAGCTTTCAATGTGCAACCTAGAAGAAACACATATCAAAGTCCAAACACGATATTAACTTAAGAAAGTTAGTCAGCAAATCTATTTGTAGACTTCGAAATTACAATTCTGTTTAGTTTTTGATAATAGCGTTCGTAATCACTCGCAAGCTTTTGCACACACAGCCTTGAAGATAACAAGTTTCCACAGAATTTCGTTTGAATGGCCATTTTTGAATGACGAATTTGAAAACGTTTCCAAATGGAATGAAATATTTCAAATTTATTGCAAAAAATTACTTAATTACTTCTAAAGCGCCAACACACTTCCGTAGAGATTAAGTGTGTTGTGTAGTAGAGTGTTTATTGTTGTTGGGATTTGCCGTCTATTGTGTTTTATTTCTTGCATCTATCTATGTTTAATCCAGATTAAAATTATTGATTTTTATTGGCCAATTAATTGGCATTTAATTGCAGACGATAAGTGCAAGTTTTAGGTTTGAGGTCTTTAAATAAGCTCTAAAAATCGGTGTTTGTTCAAAACGTTTGCCCCTGTTGCATAGCCCATACGATGTCTATTTTGTAGTGTGTATTTTCTCACCTCAATCTGTTTCCATTGAAGAAATCCAGCTATCCAATTTACATCCAAATTTAACCTTAACATTGTTATTGTGACTACTTTAGCCGACTTTTCCTGTCACGCCTCTACAATTTCGGTCCACCTACAGATATGTGTGTGTGAGTGGCGCTTCGTGTATGTCATTCAGAACGTCTGCTGCCACACATTCCCAGTCAATTATTATTCAAACACAGTCAACATTTTGTGGCTGTCGAAGCTGTTGGAAATGTTGTTATTGTTGTTACTGCTGTTGTTATTTTGGCTCAGTGATACACTGACTCTAACATTGATACACTACCGAGAGGAGGTAATCAGCACGTCGGAGGTGGGTAAAATGCTAAACATGCCACACATTCAAATGCCATTTTGGCGGATGTCTAATGTGTATGCATTACACAAGCAGCAGTGTGGCAGCCACTACTGCAGCATCTGTAGCAACAACAACAACAAGTCATTAATCTTTGAACACCGAAGACTACACACTCTTCTTTTAGTTTAAGAACACTATGCTACAAATTTGACCTCAATGAAAAGCCTATGACTAATACATACCTTTTACGGTATAATTTTGGTCACTTCGAATTCGGAAACCATTGTGGATTTTCTAGAATCGAGAATTCTTAAGTTGCGAAGTCAGCAAATCTCATACATATGTATATTTTGGGAACGTTACTACCAATCGCAACGAATTGTGACTTGAATTGAAGGTAATTTAATATCAAATCAATGTTTTTCAGACTGCTTTGGTCTAACTTTATTCGATTGCAAGTTACAGGGCAATGAACTCAAATTTTTTTTTCGAAAATTAAAAAATCTTTTTTTTTGTACCCCAAATAAATTAAATCAAAAACAAAAAAAATATTGTAAATTGATTCTTTGTGAATCGGTAATAAAATGGCAAAGTTATTAGGAAATATCGAAAAAATGCCATCGACCATTTTTTTTAATTTCCGTAAAAACAACAAACGATATAAAAAATCTGGAGTAAAACATACCTTTTGCGGTCAATTTGGCGTCGCTGATTTCAAATACGGAAACCATTTGCAGTTAAAGAAAATGTTACAGTTAAAAGTTACTGTCTGGTAAGGATTTTGGGTCGGCGGTTTCATTGGTCAGTATTTGTTGATTGAGAACTACTTTGATTACATACACTAGTATGATTCTCAAAAGGAACGATGTGAATGTAGACGACATGTGGTTCCAGCAGGACGGCGCTACGAGCTACACAGCGTACATCACTACCCACTTTCTGAATGCACGATCTGAAGGTAAGCTTATATCCCGCAGAGGTGACGTGTGTTGGTCACCAAGATTGTGCTATTTGACTCAGTTATACTTTTTCTTGTGGCATTTCCTAAAATCGCCAGTAAGTCGCAATCGGCCGATTCGCTATAAGTCAGCCAGGTCTATGCGGCAGAGTGTAAAAATTTTTAAAAATTGAATATTGATTGAATTATGTTATTCGATTAAATGGGCATTACGATTGAGCATTTATGCTCTTCATATTGTGGCTTCTGCTTAAGATGGTTTAAATACCAGAGTTGGTACTTCTTTGATAGTTCATCGGAGCTGCCAAAACGGATTGCAGATTTCATTACGGTCTGCCCTTTAAGCAAGCGTAGAACGAAGTATTGTCATAAGTGTATCAGAAAAACGATCTGTCTAAGACCTAAATAGCTAGAGAAGCCTAATTCAAACTGATGAAAGAAGAACTCAGAGTGCCCAGTTTGAGCTCTTAAGTTGAGCAGATAGATCACAAAGAAGATTCGAGTGTTAGTAAACGCCATTTTGATACGTATAAGACGTTAAAGCTTGTCGTATGAGGCGACTAACAATGACACTGGGTTCTTTCGAGACCAGTAAAGCCACCCCAGGCCTTAAAAGGGTTGTGCTTAGGGTTTGGGTGTATTTACATCATGCCGTAACCCAATAAAGGGCTGTTATGTGCAGTTAGAAAGAAGAAGAAGAAGAAGACGTTGCAAAACTTTGAGCAAAATAAGCATACTCTCTGCCAGGGTATTACAACCCGTTTCCACTAAGCTACTTTGAAGAGAATAACTTGAATGCCAAGTCGTCAGATAGATAGTCAACGCAGCCATCAAGCTGTCAAGCAATTAAATGCAATTTGTTGTGGATTCTGTTATTGTTGTAGTTGCCGTTGTTGTTGTTGGTTTTGTACATCCAAAAGCAGCACCACGTGCGCTCTGAGCCAAGACGCAGCCAAACGGAGTTTTGAGCTCTTGGTAGTATTCACTGGGAACGGCTTACTTAAAATGCAACGACGCGCTTTTGATTAATTTGACAAATTACAAGTGTAGCCGGCAAAGCCGCTGCCGTTGTTGCCAACATCGCTGACGGCGACGCCGACGTCGACGTCAATGCTGACGCCTTAACATGGCCATAAATAACAATTTGTGTCTTAATTTTCGCGTGAGAGAAAAACCTAACAAACAAAATGAAAAACTGACAGCCGACAGCTTGAAATTGTTATAACTGGGAAACTGCCGCTTTGGTGTTAAAACAGCTAATGAAATTAGCTAAAGCTACAGCTGGGAAACTCTTTTAATGCCAATTGATAAGTGCCACTTATCGCGCATTGAGACCATAAACTCCGAAGTTCCAATTATCTTATCGGGGAATACGAGCATTATTAACGATTTTGGCTAATCAACAAATAGTTTTACAACTGATATTTTTTAGTTTACAAAATGCGTTGGTCAAAGAAAGTGCTCCTGCTCTGCTCTCTGTTAGCAGTGACTACCTTGCACTTATGTAAAGCCGTCCGAGTAGCAACAAAGCTGGACTCGGATCTGCCAACAAAGGCACGCTTCCTTTTGTATACACGCCGCAATCCGGAGCAACCGCAACAAGTAACTGCAGATGTGGAATCATTGCTGCGCAGTTCTTTTTATGCGCTGGAACCCATTGTGTGAGTCATTTGGAACAAAAAAAGCAGTATAGTTGAGTTATAGAGTGCAACAGATATCCCAGTTTCAAATAAAGATAAGGAAGTGGAAAAATAACTAAGATATAGTATAAGAATGCATGTAACTGAAGAGCGCATCGTGAAAAAGTTGACAGGAGCATATATGAGATGGGCCTCATTCGTTTTTGGAATATAATTTTAAAGGAAACATATTAGTTTTGAGCTAAAAAGATGCAAGTCAACCTACTTTTCACAGACGATGTGGCTCAAGCGCTCTTCTTTGGTTCTGATTAAAAAAAAGAATAGGAAGAAAAGTATCGGTTTTTTTTAAGAACCCCATTTATTCATAGCTCAGGAGCTGTGGCTTCTACACGTTTTGGTGTTTCGTTCCATCTTGTATAATTATATTAGCTGTGGTTATCTTACAAGCTCATCCTTTTGTGTTTTAGATTCCCTAGATGATTCTACAAGAAAGTAACTCAATTTACATAGATCATTTTTTTCAGAGTGGACAATGAAATTACCGGAAAAAACAGAATGGGCAATTCCCAAAGTGGGATTCGTTAAAAAAAAATGAAAGGAGTGGTTTCTAAAATTTATTGTATGTTACGGGAGCTAGGGGGTGATATCCTCAAAGAGCCTGCTCATAAATGATCTGCCTTCTAATGTGACGTAACAAATCGCTAAAGCAAGCAAAAACAAGCTATTTTCAACTCCAGTTTTTGACTTTCTAATTGTAAAAACTCCCCTCTCTGCAGTGACATCATTTATGAACAGTCCCAAAGTGAAATTCAATTTTTATTTTTAACTCCATTTAACCTTCTGAAAAAATCGAAGCTCCTAGTTCTTTTGGTTTGCTTGCCTATTGGGTACAAGGTATACAAATTAACGAGGGCAGTAGGAAAGATTTATCAATAATAATAAATATAAACAAGCTTTATCAGCGCGTAAAACTAATCGGTCACCATAGCAATTTTCATAATCACATTACCTTAAGTAGTCACAATCTAGGCCAAAAAAAGAACAGTCACAAATCAAACGATATCACTGTCCCTTGAGTTGGTTATTATATCTGAGAACTTCATTTTAATTCCCTCAGTAGCTAGACTTCTCTTTAAATTAAATTTCGAGATTCACCGGCAACTATCTTTCAGCTTGTCCATACCTCGCTGGCAGGGAAATGACTCGGTACCGGAACACGCATTTGTAGTGAGAGCACAGCTGCAGCTAAAAGCCTGCAATGTGATCGCCGTGGACTTGAGTGAGAGCACAGATGAGTCGGCGATAGTCCAGGAAGTTACCAAACTCCTGACAACGCTGCACCACTACTTTGATGTGCCGCTGGCCAAGATGCAGCTGGTGGGTTTCGATGCGGGCGCACATTTGGCCGGCGCCGTGGGGCAACAGGTGCAGAGCCAGCTGTATCAGAAACTGTCACACATAACCGCGCTGGATCCGACAGAAGAGACAACTTTGAAACACTGGCTGAATGCCAGCAACGCTCAGTTTGTGGAGGTTATACACACCAATGCTGAGGGAGTGGGCACACTGCAGCAGCTGGGCCATATCGATTATTATCCCAATGGCGGGCTGCTGCAGCCTGGCTGCGAAAATGATGCGAATGGCTGCGCGCACGAACGCGTTTTGGAGCTGGCAGCGGAAATGTGGTCGACGGAGAATCATTTCCTAAGCGCAGCATGCAGCTCGTTGGAGGCAATGAGTGCAAGCAGTTGTCAGTGGTCTACGCTACGCATGGGTGAGGTCGCAAAAGAAGAGAATATGAAGCATTCGGGCATCTATTTCCTGGAGACGCGAGGAAATGCGCCGTTTGGCAAGGGTGCCTACTACATTAGCTTTTTGTAAGACGAACGCCATGAATAAAGGCAAACAAACCAAACAACAACAACAACAACAAAAAACAAGAGCTACAAGAGTTATCATTAGTCATATTGGAAGCCAAAGTCTGGGTTGGTAGTTTATGTCGAAGCTATGGATTCGGCTGAATTGATGCATGTCAGGCGCACGAGTCATTCATTATATGGAAATCAATATGAAGAAGAAGCGCAAGTTTGGTTTTTTTTTTTGTAAAGAACGTGCGTACATTGCGTATACCCAATGTGTCCACAAGCCAATGGGACGGCTCTACGCCTCTTTTACTGAGAAAGAAAATTTGTAAACTTTTCCTTTTTATGGTGCCAAAAATTTACTTCTTTTTTACAATCATTTGCTTGCTTGATTATGGCTGTTGTTGTTGCTATTGCTGTTTTTTGCGCATTTTTGTGAGCCATTTTAAAAAGAAATTCTTTGGCAACTTTGTCGATTTTGACTTTGACGGTTATTTAAAGCGAGTCTTTGCCTACGTCGACGCAGACGTCAACAAGAGGGCGCCACTAGACATTGCTGCAATGTCTAACTCAAGACCCCTCCACAATACAGCACGCAGAATTGAGTTCGTGACACTTCAAAGATGCAGGAAAACACAAACTAGCATAAAATGCATTTGAATAAATTTCTATAAGCCAAGAAAATACTTAGAACTGTGCTTAATACAGCAAATACAATATTTGTTTGGTATCTATTTTAGATACTATGTATCTTTCGGCATAACTATCGCCAAAAAGTTAGCTAATTTATTTCCAGGCACTTTGGATAACAAGCCATTAGCTAATTGTTGGCATGTGTATTACTCGTACTAGAAACTAACCTAACTACAGTAGTGATAATGATCAATCATTGGGCTTGAGATAAGGCAAAGTTTTTCGTACTCTGGCCGAGAGTCTATCGGTTACTTGATGACGCACATGAGTCTATTGATTTTTCATACTTTTGAAAAAATGTTGTGTTTTTAAGTCTTAATGAAATAAACCATAAGCTAAGCCAAAGTTTACTCACGTATCGAAATGTTTGTATCGATACAACATATCGATAGATGCAAACCATTGATTCGTACTTATGTACTCGAGGAATAGATCATAATGCCAATAGCAACTGAGAAAACGTTCGTGAACAGTTACCAACACATGTAAAGACATCTCAACATTTATGTTTTTTTATAGAAATAAATATATGAATCAAACATATTCCGCACATCTTATGAAAATTCCCTACACAATGATATTTGTTTCTTCAATAGATATAGGTGATAAAATTCCAATTATTGAACCCTCAACCTAAAAACTACAGCAAAACTTCACTTTTTCACTCAGAAAATGTATTATTTTAATCTACTCTTTACTACTCATTTGCATACTGAGACCAAATTTGTTACGTAATTTATCTTAGGCTTATAAACCAAACAAAGTTGTCCTTGTCCAGAAACAACGCCTCTATCCCCCGCAGTCAGGTTACCTTAATAACACTCATATCCTTCAACGCTTCGTTACAACAACTTGCACAGAAATTCGATTTTCATGGAAAAATGGGTACAGGGTATCCCACTGCCGGGCACCGTCCTGACTGTCTGCATCAAGTTTTTTGTACCAGGTGCAGTGCAAAGTTTACGCTGCTTAAGGATTAACAAATTTTTTAAAAACAAATTACTAAGCTCGGTTTATAGAAAAAAAAATTGTTTTTCAACTTTTAAATTTATGCCGTTGGAGGGTGGGGACGGGCTTGAAATCTCTAAAATCGTGGAAGCGATAACAACAATCGCTGAGAGAACTTTTAGTTCATTAACGAGAAGTACAATGCTCTTATTTTGGACAATACTTTAATAAACAATTCCACTTTATATATATACACTTTATTCCGTTGGAGTGAAACAAAGCCAGAAATGTGCCAGAAATCAGAGGTGTGCAGGAAATCTCTTTCAACCCAAAACCATTTTCGGTATGCCAGGTATCTTTTTAAACCGAATTTGAACCACATGGGAAATCTAACGAGAAAGCAACTTACCGACGGATTTTTATGAGATTTTAAATGAAACTTTGGGTAAACCCCTCTTACGATTTCTGGCACACTACTGACTATCTTGCTTCGTGTCAGTTTTATGCTCACGCCCAAAAGCATGCAGTATTTTTCTAAGCTGTCACGAAATGAAAGTAATGTGAGTATTGGTCAAAGGTGATGGAAAGGACGAAGAAGGAGTTGTCTTTGTTGCTTATGTCAGCGTTCTGCTGGTGATCGAAAAGTTTTGCCACTAATTGTCACTACATTAACAGTTAATCAAACGTTGACCGAGGTTCATTGGAACCGAGCCAAAGAAATAGTTCGCAAAAAGTTGTGAAGTTGTAAATAATTGCCAGCTGGGAAAGTGAGTAAAGCGTTTATTAACTATAGTTGGACGGTTTAGTTGAGTTTACTTAAGTTAATTAATTCTCATCATTCGTGTCTATGAAGTGGGTCAGGCACACTCTTTTTTTACAGAAAATTCAACATTTTAGTTAAGCATTTCGCCCTCCTCTAGCTGGGGGTTGTGGCAAAGCTATTTGCCTAAGGCCTGCCCACTGTCATTACACTGAACTTTAGTGACCTTTAGTTTTTCCAAGACCGCATTTTCTCGAGTTCAAGCTGAATCATAATGTTTCTAGCTGAGTTCACTTCACATAGATTTTAGTTAGCTCACATAAAGCAACTCGCCAAGATTTATGGCTCAAGTTATGAAGCGGTTTTGCTTATGCGAGTTAATCGGGTATTAAGCCAAAAGCAATTTCCAATGTCAAAAGCATTTAAGCTGCCTGACACTTTTAATTTTCCTGCACTTGGCCAACAAGCCACAGACGACGTCACAGATAACGCCCACTTATATCTCAATCTGTGTACCCAAGAAGGAGAACTACTATGTTCCTTATAGCCTACACACATATGCGTAGCACGCGCCAGAATCTAACATATGTAATGGGCGTAAGCGTTGGTGTGATTGCTTGGAACCACTTGGGTGGACCAACGGGACTAAGGATGCCTTTATTTTGCCGACCCCGTAATCTTTAGCATATTTTGTTGTTTCCATTTTGGTTATTTTTTCCGTGTTTGTCTAGATTGTGCGTAGCTATTACAATTGCCTGCCACTTTTCGTGGCACATTATTCCCATACCCATTTCACCCATTAAATGTGAATGTTATTTACGCCTGCGGCAGGCGAAATTAAGTTCTAACAATTTTGCTGCGTGTTGATTTTGGGCTTTTTGTTGTTTTGCTCTTTTTGTAATGTTAATGAGCTGCAAAACGCGTTGTGAATGCTTTGATTCGGAATTGTAATTGATAAGGTCGTAAAATCGTTTTGTACAGAAGAACAAGGCGGCAGCTCACGTACAGAGTTGCAAATTAAAGACGAGCAAACTTCAAGTACAGTACAGTCTTGAGTGCAAGCTATATAAACCAGTAGATGTGTACCATGTGCTTAACACCTACCCACGTGGTAACGATGTTTGAATAGTCTTTCGTCGAACTTTACGGTTTTAATCTTAATTAACGAAGCTATGAAAAAAAACATAAAAAAGAATTGGTGGTATTTGGGATACCAATATTAAACGAGAATCTTAAACAGCGAGTCTCAAACTTTTTTACCGAGGGGACCCTATAAGCTTATGGCTTGCAAATCACGCAGATTCGCTGATCGGGGAAACCTTTAATCTAGAGGTGGGACAAACCAGCGTTAATAATCTCTGCTAAAATCATAAACATTCAAATAGCTTCAAAATGTATTTTCAACAAAAGAAAAACACCTGCAAATCTATCTGCATCACTGCTACGTCTGGAGGCATCGAGGATTTGGTATACATCGCATAAGAGTAAGCAAATGCCAGGTTTACCCCGTGTGGTGAGCGGGTTTGGGACCCACCAAGTAAAACGCCAATTGCAATGAAAAAAATTAGCGGATAGGAATACCCCGAATGTTGACGAAGCCTCATTTGTGTGCACGCCCCGACGGAGGACAAGGACGATGCGCCCTTAGTTCCGCTCCACGATAGACTGGAGTCTGTCTATGACGGCTGCTCAGCCAGTGATATTAAAATCGTGTTAGTCGATTTTAATGGAAAGGTTGGAAGAGAGCGCATCTTTCGTCCTACTGTCGGATAATTCAGCCTTTACGAGACCACCTCGAACAACGGTCTAAAGTTAATTGACTTCACCGCGGCGCGAAACATAGTACTCAGTACCAGATTTCAACATCCCGATATCCACAAGGCTACATGGCTGTCACCTGATCAGTCTACAAGCAACAAGATTGATCATGTTGTGATTGATGGAAGGCATGCATAAAGTGAACTTGATGTTTGTACGCTCAGAGGGGTCAACGTCAACACTGACTATTATCTTGTTGCAAGCTGCAAGCAAAGCAGATTGCCGAAGCCTTTTTCGCTCAACTCTCTAAACAGCTCACTCAACCTCCCTCAGAACCTGATAGTGCCTTGGGACTTTGGAAACATATATACCACTCCTAGTCTAATCAACTTCCCCAATCAAAGATGACTGCGTGGATACACCACGGCTTAACATACAACAAAGCTACTGGCACAGATGACAGAGTTATTCAAAACTGGCGGCAATGAATTGGTAAGGTGCATGCACCAGCTCTTTTGCAGAATATGGCTAAATTAGAGCATGCCCTATGATAAGAGCTTTGGTTTCGTCTACGCTGTCCACAAGAAGAGTGACCCCACGGTTTGCGCTAATTACCTTGTTATCAGTCCTATCGAGCGTTTTGTGAAGAAAAAGACTGAAGCCGTTTGCGAAAGAACTGGTCGGACTAATCAGCGTTTCTTTACACCTGGGAAGCCCACCATTGATCAGATATTCACAATACGCCAATTCCTGAAAAAAAGCCACGAACATCAAATAAACACCTTTTCCGATTATAAAGCAACATTTGAAAGCCCGTTGAGGACCCCTCAGCTCTCGAGTATATGCCTCACTGTCTGAGTTTGGAATCCCTGCCTACTTGGTAAGACTATGCAGAATGTCGTTGACCAACACACGCGGCTCTGACAGCGAGCCTCTTCAACCTTTTGATGGAGAATGTGTTGCGAAAGGCCGAAGTACATCGGAACGGGACTGTATTCTATAAGGGTGTCCAGTTGCAGATGATATCGATATCGTCGACGGAGCTTTAACGGCTATTGAAAGAGAATCTGCCAGGGTGGGTCTGGTGGTAAATGAGAGAAAGACGAAGTATATGCTTTCTTCGAGTAGAGAGAGATTTGGACTCTCAGGTTGGACTCTCAGATTCATGCTGAAAACTATACTTTTGATGTTGTCAAGGATTTGGTCTTCCTTGGCATCACCGTCACGATGAAAAACGATGTCGGCATGAAGATCAAGCGGAGAGTCACTTTTGCCAATAGATGTTACTTTGGTCTCAGTGGGCAATGAGTAGTAGAGACTAGCTATGAAGGAAATGTAAGAGGCTGTAAAGCAGGGATCGACAGCGGCAGCGAGAAATTTCCAACGATAGGTCCTTTACTTGAATATGCTTAAAATACTGACATCTTTTCGCTGCTGAGACAAATACTATTACCGATCAGAAGGTAAGAAAATTGACGTCCAGTAAACCCAAAAGTGAGGTGGAGCAAACATTTAAGTGCGGGAGTGACTCTTTGTGAGACGAAGCTGCCTTATTTCACTCCTGCACCTTATGTCCTTAAATTAGAGTGCAAGACAAAGCTGTAAACCATGCTTCCATAGTTCTTTAAAAACATTTAAGCCGATTCGCTGCCACTAATTTTTCAGAATGAAAAAAGCTGATACTTAAGCAAATTGCTACCATGGCGAATGCTCGTTAGATATACCTTTAAAAGTGCCGCTCTACATGCATATATTTGTATTTTTATTAAAAAACCAGAAAAACAAAATCAAAACTTCCCTCCATTTAAGAGAACTGACCACACAAACTTTGTTACATCCCTTAAATTTTCTTCTGACTATGCTTAATGTAAAAAATAGGCTTCCAAACTTGGTCCCAATGAAAAAAGAAAATATTTTTGAATATGTTAGGTATCTTTAAAGTTACCGAAATCACATGGCAATTCAACAGTGTTGGGTTGCCCGTTTTTAATCCCAGCACCTGAGACGCTTGGACAAATATTGTGCCTCTTAACTTTATATATTTTTTTTATTTTGGACAATTTGCCTTTATGGCTATGTTAATTTTCAAGCATTTTTATGGGATGCCATTTCAACGTCACCCACCCAGGCCCGCAGTTACTGAAACTGAAACTGTGCCAATGGGTGAGGCTTATGTCGCAGTGTCGTCATTGTCATTGTTGGTTTTGTTGCTTGACTCTTGGTAGTATGTAAAGTTGAAAACGTAAATTTGATAAGCGTCACAATGTAACATATGTTGTTTCGACTTTTTTTTCGTGCTATCTGTCTATGTACATATGGAGGGAGTATGTATGCAAGTTTTTCACCCGCATAGAGTTTTAACCCATAGATAATCCAAGGCAACAAGACTGATTGAAAAGCCATCTACATAACACTTTAAAGTTTCCTCTAAGTATTTGCCATATTTGCATATGTATTATTTAATTAAATTCTTTGACGTATAAATTAAGGTGTGTCTGTACTCAAGTGCGGGTCACACTGACAGTGCCTGGCATAAGTTCACTTATCGCCTAGCATGTGCTTGTTTATACTTTTGGCATAATCTCTTGGCCCACTTTTGCTAATCAGCATTAGCTTTCCAGCTAAAAAATTTATTTATTTTAAATAAATTAAATGTCATTTGAGTAGCGTCTAAAGTCTAAAAAGGAGCATACTTTTGGTTCTTATCGTTATAGACAAGCGTAGTAAAAGTGCGTACTAAATGTAATCTCAAACGTATTATATCTCACACCATAATCATATCAAGCAACTTTCTTGGCTAACACGCTAAGAACCTAAACAACAGAAAGTTAAGCAAACACAAAGTCTTTAAAACTATGAACAAAATATTTCCACTCGAATTCCTAAACTAATTGCAATTTTAGAGAATTTTAGCCGTTTCAGCAAATATTTGTGGTGAGCGCTTTAAAAAATGTGACTTTTGTGTAAGAGAAGCGATGAAATATAACTACTTACTATTTAGTGCACTCACGAAACAGTGAACATTGCTTAAAGTGAAAAGTGAGAAAGCCCTATAATTTGAATTGTAATTTGCTGCGAAAAATGCGATATGTACCCGAAAAACGGCCTGTGGTCTGTCGGATACATAACCTGACATATCTCAAAATCCTGACGTGATAGTCTAATTCTGACTCCGGATTCGGATTCTACGCAGAAAATTACTTCGGAAATGACCCTTAACTTCCCAACAACTGACATGACCCCGGTATTCGTAGACCTGTGTAACCATATAGGTATAGTTATATAAGCAGGGTGAGTCCCATTACCACCCGTCATTGTGATATTTGGAGTTATGTGCACAGGCCCGGATTTACCGAACAGACAATATAGGCAAGTGCATAGGGCGGCAAAAACTGGGGAGGCGGCATATTAAAGCGGAAACTTTCGAAATTTGTTGCGTTCGAAAAAAACTGGAACTTTAAAACTTGAGAAAAAACATTTAAAAAACTGCAGATTTTTCTCCCATTATGTTGATACGCGTACGCGTACCATTAACAACACAGAGTGTAAAACCCGCAAATTGGGGAAAGAATCGACTTACACAATCAGTGCAATTGATTACACTACTCTTAGTACTAGTTCAAAAACACCTATTGCACTATGTGTTAGTGCAGTTAGTAGAAAAAATACACACTTGTATATTTTCTCATTTGCTTGCTTATAATTCCCAAACGGTTAAAGCTTCATGTGCCTCAAATAGTAAATAATAATTACCTTCTATATACATATATTCTTTTTTTTTATAACTTTTACAACTTACCAATTGCTTGTAATGAAACTTTTCCACCAAAACTATAGGAAGCCCTAAAAATAAGTCTTTTTATAACCTAATGTTTGTGTTTACGAATGCCAGAAAATTTGTATACTTTTGGCAGGAACGAGCGTTTTGTATTAGCTGCATCGAAATCTATTATATCTATTTCTTCCGTTGGAAACCTTACTTTTTTCTTCGATCTTAGCTCTGGGCATTCTTCTTTATCCTTAAATAGAGTACTAGATTTTTGCACTCTAGCTGTGTCTTCCGTCAGATGCTCACAGCTATATAATTCGAATTGTAATTTGCTGCGAAGAATGCGATATGTACCCGAAAAACGGTCTGCGGTCTGTCGGATACATAACCTGAAATATCTCAAAATCCTGACGTGATAGGCTAATTCTGACTCCGGATTCGGATTCTACGCAGAAAATTACTTCGAAATGACCCTTAACTTTCCAACAACTAACATGACCCCGGTATTTGTAGACCTGTGTAACCATATAGGTATAGTTATATAAGAAGGGTGAGTCCCATTACCACTCGTCATTGTAATATAGAGATATGTGCACAGGCCTGTATTTACCGAACAGACAATATAGGCAAGTGCATAGGGTGGCAAAAACTGCGGAGGCGGCATATTAAAGCGGAAACTTTCGGAATTTGTTGCGTTCAAAAAAAGCTGTAACTTTTGAAAAAAAATTTAAGTTCTAATGTCAATATATAGCTACTCAAACTGCAGATTTTTCTCCCATTATGTTGATACGCGTACGCGTACCATTAACAACACAGAGTGTAAAACCCGCAAATTGGGGAAAGAATCGACTTACACAATCAGTGCAATTGATTACACTAGTCTACAAAATTCAAATTTTTTTAATATTCAAGAATTTTGATGGGTGATCATGTTTTGACTACCTAACCTCAATATCTCTACGTACTCAAATTTTCCGGTTCACCCACAGGTTTCGAGAATTTCGCGAATATCGGTATTTTTGAGGATGTTTCACTTAAACCGCTTTATCTCTATCGTGAAATGAAGTATCAACTTAGTTCCTTATTTTATTTTAAGCTAGTGAATGCCACTACAATCCTTCCCAATAGTCGCTCGTGCCGGAAAGTTAGCCAAAAAACTGCAAAATTTATGTTTTTACCTAAGCACGATGACTTGTTGCCAAAATATTTTTTAATAAGACTTCTTGAATCAGTAATCCCATTTGCGAAGAATAAAATGACATGTTTAAAGCAAAACGGATGAAAAATGAATAAGTTTGTTCAATGAACAAAAAAAAAGAATGTTGAAAAAAGTCCCCTATTTGATGGAAAGTTCCCCTATTTGCTGGGAAGCAACGAGCTCTACACAGTTTTTCTCGTTAAATTTTAGTTAGACGTCCGTTTTACGATTATCGATTACGATTTTATTTGTAGAAATCTACTACGATTTTTTTTGGATGTGATGGCTATTTGGAGTTACGAAGTCATGAGAATTAACTATTTGAGACAGTAATTTTTCAACTGTGAAATTTCTGCTTGATTGCAACGCTGACTTCGTCATAGCTAGGCGGCGGTATATCCATGCCGTCGTCTGGTACTGGAGACTACCATGTTTCTGATTCAAAATTCTGAGTCCAGGAAAGAAAATGATTAAGAAATGACCCTTTGCTTTTTAAAAAACGCGCAGAACTATTTTAACGTAACTATTCTACGGTATAGGTCTAGTTTTTTTCAACACCCCCAAAATTTGAAAGTTACCGTCATACTCTTCTCCCACTGGAAGTTGCACGACAATTGCTAGCCAAAAATGCTTTGAAAACAGAAACAACATGCTAACAATGTCCACTCATAGATTAGTAACTCAGTCAACTATCAACCTGGAACATTTCAAAATATATACACATTTTGGTTGATTTTCTTAATTTAGCCACTATTTGTCATACATATTCATGAAAAACAGGAAGCTAGACCTACAACCTACAATAATCCACTTAAAATCTTCATAATCAATACAGCTCCATGTTACCATGCTCTGGATGTAAGCGAAAATAGACTGTCAGACTGGGAAAAATCAGAAATTTTCTTAATAGCCTAGGACAATCTATTGAATTTTCCTATTTGAACCTTTGAGTACATATAAACGGCAAAAAAAACATTTCGCTCAAAAGTAAACCTTACAAATAATAAGCTTACCAGAATCTCATATAAATGTGTACGAGTGAACAACTATTATTTAAATACTAATATTTGAAACAAACAAAATCGACATGTAGGTCGTCTCACAGAGTAAAAGCTAAATCTTATATATAAATGCGCTAAGCAAAAATTCAGTGTGGTACTGATTACTTCGCAATTACTCAACATTTTCAGCTGAGACATATATCTTTCGAAAGATAAAATGCTTGCGGTTTACAGAATATAAGTTTCTCCTGAATATGTTGCGTTTCAGTCAGGAAGAAATTTGTTTGAAGTAATAAATGTATTAAAAAATGTAATGTAAAAAAGCAGGAAAAGCGTGAAAAGAGGAGATCGAGATGTGCAGGAGCAGAAATGACGTTCTTCCAAAAAGTCAAGCGTCTGGCTGAAGGATTTAGTACCGGACCGTCTTCCAGCAAAGATGCAGAGGGAAATCTGGCTTGCTATCGGGCGATGATGATGACAATGCCGCCCCCGGAGCTAACTTCCCGATGTCCCCAATTACAGACGACAGCGTGAATATACTGCCGCCTAGCTATGATGAAGTCAGGGTCGCAATCAAGCGGCTCAAGAACAACAAAGCATCTGGTGCAGATGACCTGCCTGCTGAGCTGTTCAAGACTAAAGGCAATAAGTTGGTAATATGCATGCTCCGGCTCTTTTGCAGAATATGGCTAGATGAGAGCATGCCCGATAATTGGAACCTTGGTGTCCTCTGCCCTGTCCTCAAGAAGGGTGATCCCACGGTGTGCGCTAACTACCGTGGTATCAGTCTACTTTCTATTGCATATAATGTCCTATCAAGAGTATTGTGTGAAAGACTAAAACCGGCAAGTCCACCATAGACCAGATATTCACACTACGCCAAATCCTGAAAAAGACCCACGAAAAACAAATCGACACCCACCATCTCTTTGTTGATTATAAAGCAGCGTTTGATAGCCCGTTGAGGGATCGCGTATATGCCGCACTGTCTGAATTTGGTATCCCTGCAAAGTTGGTACGACTATGCAGAATGACGTTGTATTGTATAAGGGTGTCCAGTTGCTTGCATACGCAGATGATATCGATATCGTCGGGCGTACAAAGCGAGCGGTTACCGGAGCCTTTGCGGCTATTGAAAGAGAATCTGCCAGTGTGGGTCTAGTGGTAAATGAGAGCAAGACGAAGTATATGCTTTCTTCGAGTAGAGATACACAGCGGTTGGACTCTCAGATTGATGTTGAGAACTATACTTTTGATGTTGTCAAGGATTTCGTCTACATTGGCACCAACGTCACAATGAAGAATGATGTCAGCATGGAGATTACACGGAGAATCACTCTTGCCAATAGGTGTTACTTTGGTCTCAGTAGGCAAATGAGTAGTAGAGACCACTCCCGCCACACGAAACTGACACTCTATAAGACGCTCATCCTTCCCGATTTGCTTTATGGCGCTGAAGCATGGGTGAATCCTAGTCTGATGAAAATGCTCTAGGTGTGTTTCAGCGGAAAGTACTCCGTATGATCTTTGGCCCTCTACGCGTTGGGAACGACTACCGCATACTATGGAATGACGACCTCTATGAGCTCTACGACGAAATTGACATAGTCAAGCAAATTAAGATCCAGCGGCTCCGCTGGCTAGGTCATGTTGAGCGTATGCATGAAGAAGCTCCTGCGAGAAGAGTCTTCAATACGGTTGTCGAAGGGAAGCGACGAAAGGGCAAACCATGTCTCCGTTGGAAGGACCAGGTAGAGAGTACGCTAGCTACCTTTGGTATTACCAATTGGAAAAGGCTCGCGCAAGCAGAGACGCCTGGAGGAGAGCTTTACATCAGGCCGTAACCCGGTAACGGGTTGTTATGGCCAGTTAAGTAAGTAAGTTATAAATGTACTGTATACGTCCGATAAAAAACAACAACGGACTATATTGTACACGCAAAAGTTGTTAATTAGCTGTGTATGAGTGCATGTATTAAGACTACGAATTTCGACGACATGGCGAATACTAGTAAAAATAAAAGCAATTCAATATTAATAATTTGAGTACATATAAGAACTTTCCTTGGTCATATTACATTACATACTGAACCTACCAGCGCATCACTTAACTATGAAAGAGGCTTCCTTATTTAAATGTCATTACAAAAATGTTTAGACTTTTACGAATGTTCACATAAGAGCGTTCACTATCACCACCTCGTAATTCATAAATATCAGTTATCATTTTAAAACGTCCGTAGCGAATGTAATAAGAATATTATTTCACCATCAATTTCGGCATAAAAAGCGAACATTCTTGATTTTAATTAAAACGTACTTATAACGAAAATTGTTTAATAAACTTTAGGTAATGGCAACTTTATTTGTTTTCAAACAACTCGACTAGAGTTTTCTGGGACATCCCTGATCTAGCACATTTGTCACTGACTCCGTGTGACGTCACGCATACGGCATGTTGCACTTCAGTCGGCATAATAAAAATTTATGCCAATGTCCACACACATCAATCATTCTCGCTAATAATGGAATTCAAAAGCCACACGCAAAAGGCAAATAGCTGTCAATAAGCAAGCCGCAGCCGGCAGCGGCTGCGGCAGCGGCGTCGACGCCTACGTCGGCATTGAGTGTGGTCAGTGCGAAAGCACAAAGGCAACGGAAAAAAGAAAAACACACATAGGCATAAGATGCAGCAGACACAACGCAACGCACAATGTTAGCACTGCAAGCTTGCGCTCTTGCTGCGACGCACAGTGGATCCAACTGGCTTCTTTTTCGGCGAAAAGTAAAGATATTTTTAAAATTTAAAATGCATATATAACAGAGAATTCCTTGAGCTTCTGCGATACACTGCGATATAAAGAGGGAGGGAGAAAAAGAGAGGAAGCTTAAAAAAAAAAGTTGTGATAATATATGCACCAAAATTCTTAACCTTGCACTTATAAAATGTGCTTATTGCTTAAGAAATCGTTAAAATTTTGAAAATCTCTTGGCAAGATGTTTGCAGTCTATTTTGATCTTAGTGTACACACGTTCGCCAGATAGACAAACTTTCGACAAGGACACTATGTTGAAAAATAAGCATAATTTAGAACATGGAATTTTTCCATTGCATGCAAGGATAAGACATTTGCAGTATTACTACCGTTTTTTGAAGCTCCCTCTATACACAGCTTATTTATCGCATTGTATCGCAGAAGCTTAAGGATTTCTCTGTTCTTTTTAAATTTTGAAAATTTCTGTACTTCCTCAAAAGTTATGATTTTCGCCAAAAAAGAAGTCAGTTGGATCCACTGTGCGACGCCTCTCGCGCTCTGGCTTTGTGACAGGCGACACAAAAAACTAATGGAAAGCGCACAGCAGTTGCTAGTCAGCGGGAGTGAAGCAGTGACAGAGGGCTGAACGTAGGTGTTAGCAACTGTTGCTGCAACGACGCTGCAACGCAACTGACTCACACTTTTTTTGGATTTCACATGCTGGCAATTTACATATGTACATAAGCTTATTTATTTTAATGGATGGCTAAAAAATTGCAACGCATTGTTTATATTTTGTTGTTTTTTCTTGTATGTATGTTGTGGCATTTGTTTTTGTGGCGCTTATCAATTATATTCTCATTGCATGCGAAATTTATTTAAATTAAATGAGAGCGGACAGCTGCAGCGCATTTTTATTGCATAACAATTGTCATACGCATTTCAATTGTATCTTCCATTTTATTAGTATCTTTTTTTTTTAGCATATCTATGTTTGAAAAGTGGCGCAGGCGTTTGAAACTGTAACTCGCGCTTAGCTTCATTTACGTGTAAGTGCTAATTGGATTGCACAAATATATATTTATAGCATGTACACATCAATTTATTGGTTTAGGCCAGTTAATGATGTTATGTTATTTCGATCAATGTGTTCGTTCAGCAGAACAGCAGCAAGTTCTGCGGAATAAGGGCCTGCACGTGGAAACGAAGATTGGAAGCGAAAATAAACATTTGTATATGGAACAGAAGTTAATGCTTCATTATGAATGTTTCAAATTTCCTGTTTTTTCCGCTAGATAAAAACAGTGGAAAGAGGGAATTCTAGCTTTTTTTTTAATTTATTAATTTTATTTAAGCAAATAAAAACTTGTAAAATCGTGACACCAATGGATAGATGATGACAACAAGGCAACAAGGTCGGAAAATGCTATTATTTAAGTTTTACAAAAAAGTTCGAAGTTTTAACTTCTTGTTTGTAACTTGGGCCGGAGTAAATCTCACAAATTTCATATATCACTTTTTTTCTTGTTCTGATTTTTGGTAGCTTTGCATTAAGTATAAAAGTTATGAGTTGTTAAGAGCATGGTCAAGATATTAGCAAAGAAAGAGTGATACATGACGTGACAGCAAATAGAAGTGGCTTTTGTCTGCATCTGTAAGTTTGCATTTGTGCAAAAAGCGCACGAGTGTTTCAATATATAAGACTTACTGTATAAGAAAAGGTTTTTGTTTTTCTTCAGATGGAAAACGTGAGACTGTCACGTGCGTAGCCATATGAAGTTTTTAAGCGGTTTGTACAAATACAACTTGAAATTGTAAGCTACGAATTTCGTTTTTTGCTTGTGAAAAGTTGGCACCCTTTTTTTGTGCTTAAAGCAGAATTTGTCACTGCTGCACGCACCCCATGCTCCAGGGGGAGCACTTTATAACGGTAACATCTATACTTACTTTCAATCTTGCGTGATTTTCCATAAAAGCTTGCTTTCAATTGTTTTTCAATTCGTTAACATTTTTTGAATTTGAAATGAGCTGTAAAACACGCGCTACGTTTAGTGCAAAACTTTTTCTATTAATATGTTTTCCTTTTTGCAACTTTTTTGGCGTTTGTAAAATTTTGTCACGTTTTGTGGCTGTGCGCAATACTTTAACAAAAATTGCACGCACATTCGCACGCACACAGTAAAAAGCCAGCAAACAAACAAACAAACAAACACAAAACACACTGTGCACTGTGTGCACAATTTTGCATTAAACACTCGAATATCTGCGATAATTTATTTGTGCCTTACATACAAAAGCACAAACATACATATGAACATATGTGATTAATTTTTTGCGTATGTATTTAAATTTCTTATAGCAAACCGAACCGGGTATATAGTTGATTTTTCAACACACAGTTTGTTTTTGTTTTTGCATTTTAATTTTGTGCACATTTTGTTGACCCATTTAGAAACGTTTACTGATGAAGTGTCTATGATTTTATAAACACAATTTTCAAATTTTTGCTATTCAATTGAGTTGCGTGCTTCTCATGCATATATAAATAAAATTGCTATGACACCTGTTGCTAAAAGCAAACGGTCGCTGACTCGCACACAAAGTAGCAGAAAATAAATAGCAGTTTAATGACCTAAAAGTTTTTGTGTTTTTTAATTTGAATATTTTATAAATTTGAACTATACGCTTGGCTCGTTTATTTTAAAAGAGTACGTTTTATTTTATGGCTTGTAAGTTTACGCAAAAATGATTGTTCGTTGTCGTAAATTCAAGCGCTCGCCCAACAACGAACCGACAAAACCAACCGCCAAAACACAACAAAAAGCAACCGCCAAATAAACGGGGCAGTTTAGATTTTACCGACGCACCAAACTACCGATGAATTCTATTTCCGATACATATATATCGATATGTTTTTAACGATATTAATGGAATTTTAAATTCGCACATTTTTGTGTTCGAAATGCATATTAATAATAATACATTTTAAATTTATTTTGACGAAATTATGTTCACCTTGGTTTATAATTTAATTCAACGCAAGCATAATATTTCTTAATGAAGAGTCGCTTTGTGTCAACTACACCACAAGCAAAGTTTTTTGTTTTGTCTTTGGTAAAGTTATATATATAGGGCGCTTTGGTATATCAAATATATTCCGTATCAGTATTTTAAATATATCTTGCTTAACAAAATTATAATAAATTGTTTCCTTTATGGTTAGTAAAATGGTTAAAAATGTAAGCTCGTTCGCAGTATTTTTCTAGTAAATTTCAAAAATACAAAACAAGTATTTTTGGTTTGCGCTTTTGCGCAGATGTTATATTTGCATTGTCAAAGTTTGGTCACACTGGCTGCCATTGCAGAAAAAAGTAATATTCATGAAAAAATGGAATTAGCTAAAAAATTGCAAGCACAGGGATGGTAAGGAATTATTAAAATGCCTGCATAAACTTGCTCAACAATTTATTTTATAGGCATTTAACGGAAGAGGGCATAAAAACATTAATAACAGCCGTCGGCAGCGAAGAGCCACGCAAAATTATTGATGAAGCTTTGAATGTAAGTACCTAGAAGGCGTGCCTTTTTCAAAACAAATTAGTAATTGTTGTTTGCTGTTAAATTGCAGCGTGACTTGCGTGATATTGGAGGAGGAGCATTACCCAGCAAACGAGAGGACTCTACTATAGCCGGTCGCATAGTGCTTCAAGTGCTAAGAGTACGCAATATATCCGCACCGAAGGCTAATGAAGAATCCAAAGCTGCGCCGCGTCTTTTGCAACTGGAGTTGAGCGATGGCCAGTCATCTATACAGGCTTTGGAACTGGAATCAGTGCCAGCGTTAAATCTTAACGTGGCGCCCGGCACAAAAATATATTTTCGCAGCGAAAAGTTGCAAGTCGTACAGGGATTTTTGCTGTTGTGCGGCAACGAACTGCAGCTGCTAGGCGGCCGCGTCGATGCACTCTATGAGAAGTGGGACCTGGCTCGCACCATGCTGAAATACGCACGCAGCGGGCGCCCGTTAAGTGGTTCATCTGCGCCTCCGCCATGGGTAGCTTTCGGGAAGAAAGTAGATGCGACTGCTGACAGAAACTTCAAGAGTCTTATAACCGGGGGCGATAAGGATAAACCTTCGAAAGAAAATGATGAGTTCAATACCATGCGCAATGAGGCTATTGCCGTTGCCAGTAAAGCAGCTGTTAAAAAAGTCTTTGGCGGCGGCGGGCAGAACCTGGTCGATCACAATATCAAGAAAATACTCGACAAGGGCTACAGCGAGGAAGAGGCCAAGAATGCACTGCACACAACTCGCAACAATCTTGAACGAGCACTGTATAATCTCAAACGTCGCAAAGATGCGGGTGGTTATGCCGATGCACCACCAACGCGTGGTGGGCGAGGCGAACGTACAGGTAGGGAGGGTGGCAAACGTGGTGCTAGCTTGAAAGATGAAGCTGAGTGTGCCAAACCAGCCGCCAATGCCACTCTTTTCGACTTTTTGACCACAAAACTGCCCGCAACAGAGGTGGTCACAGCCCCAGCACCTACTGCGCCCCTCACTACCAACACTGCCAACAATACATCCAAGCCATTCAATACAAGATCCAGCGAAAGTGAACGCCGGTCGTCCACTGCCGCCAATGCAGCACAAAACAAATCTCAAGGCAACAGCGATCGATCCCGATTCGAAAATAATATTTCCAGCAGCTTCGCGGCACATCGTGGCAGTCATTCTGGTGGGCCATCACGCGGAAGCGGACGTGGCCGTGGCGGGCGTGATGAGCGACCAGCTCGCGGCGACAGAGATCGAGCATATGCCGAGCGAAACGCTACTAGTTCACGTAAGCAAGAAACCAATAATCAGCAGACGAACAGAAGCCAAACAAATCGTAATGCCAACGATCAAGCGGGAAATAAAGCAGCTGCGGAGACCAAAACTGAGCAGGCACCAATCAAGGAGCAGTTCAGCAATAGACGCAACAACGAGCGTCAGAGTAGTCGAGGCGGCACACCTCGAGCCGAAAATGGCAACGCCAGCAACAACAAGCGACGTCAACAGGACAGAGGAGGGACAAATGGAGGAGCCAAGTCTAGCAATGCTACTAATGCCAACAATAACAACAATGAAGAGTTCAGTGCGCGCTTGAACAAAGTAGTCGAGGAGACAGCCAATTTGAAACTAGGAGGAACAAAGCGCGAGGATAAACGTGGTGGCGGGCGTCAAGGAAGCGGACAACAGTATATGCGGCAACCAAATGCTGACAATGTAAAGCAACAGAACGTGGCACAAGCACAAAAGACAGAGCGCGCAGTTGCGGCGCAACGTCAGCACCAGCAGAAACAGCAGCAGCAAAACAGTTCACGCCAGAAGTCCTCGAACGCCTCTGGAGCCAATTACAGTCAATTACCCAATGGTTATACCTATGACCCCAGCAAGATAATGGGTTTCCAAAGCAAAGAAACTAATGAATTCGCTATGAGCTTATTAAAGAGCCAAGGAGTAAGCATTGCAGCTAAGGCTGAACAGGAACAAGAGGAGGAACAGCAGCAGCCAGCTAATAATTACTATAATGCGCCAACCTTATCTAATTTTTTGCTGTCAAACCCGCAACCAACGCAAATGCAAACACCGCCACAGCAGTTTGGTTTCATACCTGGAGATTGGTTCTGGAAACAAGGCGATTTGTGTATGGCAAAGTATTGGGATGATGGACGCGTAAGTACAATGTATATTTCTGCTTCATGCCGCTTAAAATATTGGTTAACTGATCAGTAGTTATACACACATATTATTAAAAGAATCTATCCAATAATCTTTTCTTTTTCTTTTGCAGTACTATGAAGCCGAAATAACAGCTGTAGCAGAAAAGACATGTGTCGTGTTTTTCCTCGGTTATGGTAACCATGAGGAAGTATTAAAAACCGACATATTGCCCATTACGGATGCCCAGAACAGGCCGCTGAGCCACATGCAGCAACAACAGCAGCAACCGAATCGCTATCGGAACGATCGACAAGGCCAGCAAATGTATGTCCCACCTCATAAGCGCGAACATTGAGTCTGTATTACAGAAAGAATAAGCACAGCACTACGAAATTAACCTTAGCGAGATGACTGTATTAATTATTTAATGTTTCGAATAAAATCCCAGTGTATTTATTGGAAAACTATAAAGCTCCATATTTCTTTGTTTAAAATTTTGAGTGTCGAAAAGTAATTCAAGTTTAAACGACAATAAAAAACGAATCGGTTTGCTTACTTATCGAAACTGAAATTGTGTGAAGCGCTGTTCCCGACATATCAAGGAGGCCCAGTAATGAAGCGTAAAATATTGTTTCGCTGGTCCTGTAACCGCCTCCAGTAACTCTTGGAAACAACCAAATTAGACATCCCATACTGCCAGAAAGTCCCTAAAATATGCCAGTAGATCAAACGTCTATGCCTGATACTCAACCGAGAAATGTGGGAAATAAGCTGCATTACCAAGGAGAATACTGAATATATGAACACCACTAGCTTTCATACGCCATGCAGCCTCAGCAATGAGGTAGTTAACGATCTATTAGGATCGTATGCTTTCAAACACAAAAGATGCTTTTTTGAAATAGTTTATAAAGGTTTAAGTATATTGTTTGTAGGCATATGAGCTTGCTAACAGTATATCATTATTTTTGTTGCCATTTGGCTTTAGACTTTATACTTATTCATTTTACTTACACATCTGGCTTAAAAAATTAATATATGTGTATATGCAAAACTTGGAATCGAGTGTGTTTATTGTGTGACAATCAATAAGTATGTGTATAATCAGTACATGCTCGACACTTAAATATTCATTGATGCATAACTTATGTATATTTCTTTGCTATTTAATGCACAATAAAAGATTCCTTACGTATGTAAATAGTCATTTGAAAAGAACTCAAACTATAAACTTAAAGCCTTTAAATTACTGCATAATCATATCGCTGAAATGGTGTTGTGTAAGTGGAGATACAGCAGGTGGTGGAGGTGGAGGTGGTGGCGGGGGCGTGGGCATGTGTGATTGTGTATGTGAAGTATGGCCTAATGCCGCTGCTGAGGAGGTTGCTATTCCAGCTGCTTGCTCGAACCTCTTGTCAGGCACCACGGCATTTTTCATCAAAATGAATCACGAGGCACTGCTCGTTTCACCATTGCTCTCATGAAAATTCGTGCCATTTACAATGAAAGAGGTGCCCAGACCATATAAATGTCCAGAATACTTTGCATGATCAATATTATCCTCGAAAAACATCTATAAAAAATTTGAATAGATAATTTTAATATATATGTATATTTAGGTACAGTACGTGTATGTATAATATATGGATGCATTCCACATATCTAGTGTAATTTTTTTTTTTTAACATCGGTGCAATTTATAATAATGATTTCATTTGTTGATGGGCATACCTCACGCATTTTAAAAAATGCCATACCCGTTAGCAGGGCGTCGGAGCCGGCCTGGTGCTGTGGGCCAACTCTACGCAAATCCAGTTGCTCAGCAACTTCCTGCAAGCCACCTTTCAAATTTTTACACGACTTCATCAGATATTTTATATCAAAAATGTGCGGAAAGTAAATGTGTAAAAGTTCAAAAAACTCTGCCTCGTCGCCAGGCAGATTCTGATCAGTGAGTAACTTCAGGAGATAGCCAAAATCGTATCCAGAGTGAAAACACAGCCACTTAATATTGTCTACAAGCACAATGCCTGAGGACATAAGGAGCTCTGCAAATTCAATTGGATCTATGCCGTCCTCTTCGTGCTTTTTAAATTGAATGCCCGAATTCTGAAGCAGATCAATCGAGTCCTGGGCGTACATATCTTCACTGTGTGAGAGATACATAATATTTTATAGATAAAGGTAAATATGGCTAATCTCATATGCTTACCTTAAATTGAACTTGAAATTGAATTGCCAGGTGGAATAGCCCGGAGGTGTTTTGCCCTCATTGTCCATGAAGGTCAGACCAAGCTGTATTATGCGCAGAAGATCAACATTGCAGCGTAACAGCTGATAGTGATAATCAGCCGTTGAACGGAATTCTCCTATTGGTCGCGCCACCACGCCGGGGAACTCAGTGTCCATAGCCACATAATGATACTTTTGAACGACTTTGCGTATGGTTCGGAACTCCTCTTCAAGGTTATGTTTCCAAACATCTCGAATGCCGCACTCCTCGTTACTCGGTATATGAACCTGGCTGTGGGCGGCGCCGCTGATCGCTGAGGGCATTGTCTGTGAAGATCAGTTATTGATTAGTTCTTGATAGCTTCACGTTATGATGAGTAACTGTTATAGAGCCCGGTAGCAATGTAATAAGCTTAATTACGTGCATACTCTATGCCGAGCTCCATTGTTATTTATTATATCGAGGTAGCTTGGTACATGTTTGGATTAGCAATATAAACAAATCAAAGTAGCCGAGCCAATTGGTTCACAAGTTATCTAACTAAACAACTTAATCGTGGGATGCAAATTTGTATACAAAATGGATCAATGGCCAATGTGACTGCACAGTTAGGGTGCAAGAATTTTGCTTGCCAGGAAACGGAAACGCACATACGAAATTAAAATGGTTTGCTGGATTCTGGATTGTTGTGTAGGTTTGTGCGTTACTTACTACTTCGTCGCTTGTCGTCGTTTGTTGCTGCTCCAGCTGAGCCGCCGCTTCAGCCACGTTCCTACTTGGTGGCGACTGCTGCCTGCCTAGTTTTGGGGTTTGAGCTATAAGCTCTTGTATATGGTAAAGGATTTAGTTTTTACTTAGACCGCTCGTGATATCTCTATAAGCTCACAGCACGGCCTGTAAGAGAATTTTGTGTGGATTGACGACAATTTTGATTATTTTCTTTCGATATTAAGATTTTATTAGTTGCCAGCGACAAGAAAATAAATAAGAATCGCTACGCATAAACTAAAAGAAAACAATTGCGGATTTGGGAGATGCGATACAATTTTCGAGATCTCTACATAACCATAACTTTAGCCAAAACACTTTAAACAAGCTCTGAACAGTGGCGTAGATAGGAGAGGCCTACAAAAATTATGATACGAATACAAAAAACATTTTAAATTTTAGTAGACTCGCCGAAACTTTTGATCACTTTCCAGTTTAAAGAAATGTGGACAAAATCTAAGATGGGTCCTGGCGCTGGAAACTCGCTCGGTTTTCTTTTCAAATTTCAACTTTATACCAGTTGTTGCCTTTTATATTAGGCTTGCTTTATCAAATTGGAAAAATTTCGTGCGATCATTTTTTACAACTAGATGGCAGCATTAAATCCAGCCCACTGTTTAATAGAAACCCATCCGTTGTGCGTGAAGGTTTTGAGGAATCCCTGGGCTTTAGTATCACCATTGTACATTCAATATTGCATAAAAAAGGCAAGTGTGAGTAATGTAAGATCATAACAGTCGGCGAATCTAGACTTTATGGGTCTTCGAAGACAAGTCAAATTCAATAAAACTTTCAAATATAAGGAATACAAAACTAAGTCATATGAAATATCGAAATCATATTGGAATTTGATTAGAAGCCCCTACCCCTAAAAGCACTAGGCCTTTGGTGACCCTGATGAAATTAGAACATGCGCTGAAAACTGTATGGAATTTAAATTGAATCTATGTGACTGAATGATTCTAACAAAATGCATCCATATCCCAGAAGTCGTTTATATGTGTTAGTAGAGCGCATAACTGGAATACATACATACATGCATATGTATGCATGTGCAAACTGACCTATTTCACAGAAAGGGTGAAAATGCACTATATAAAGGGCAATGATTTAGTACTGATTTCATTGCAACCTGATTGATTTTATCAATCAATTCTAAACATTTATGTGACACAATTCAAAATATGACACTTATTTGCGTTTTTTGTTGCATGTTTGCAATATGACGGGATAGTTTAGTTGCAAAGTTTACAGCTGTAAACAATACACTTTATCTCTTTCACACTTACTGCCACCCAACCCAAACAACATTTTGTGTGTTGCATATACCAAATATATGTGTATGCACATGTGTGTATGGATTGGCATGGACACACCAAGGATTACACAGGGCGGAGGCATTGCAATTTGAGGCCATCAAGGCCATCAGAATGGCCTTTGCCGCCAATGCACTAAAACGATTATCAATGGAAAACCTTTGTATTTTCTATTTCAGCCGCTGATTAAAACATACCCATTTCATGCTGTCTTGTTGACGACTGGGGCTCCTTTATATTGTTTAGCTCTAGCACCGGGACACAAATCCACCACTGAGTATCGAATGGTATGCGCGGCTATGGCGGTGGCGTTACTTGCAAAAAGCTTTTTGTAAATTTGGCAGCTGGTTGATTATAAAGCTTACAAGTTTTTTGTCTTTTTTACAAATAGCGTGTTTAGGTTTTAATTTATTCGACTAGTTGTTTATAATTGCGAGCAAAATTCCATGATTATAGCGAAAAAGTCACTTAAGTGTGAAGAAACGACGAAAAATGGTTTAGTGTTGTGTTGTGTCAAACAGCATTGAACTAGTTCGCACGAACTGATATTCATATTTTATTGAACTGTTGAAGATCGTTTGATTTGGAGAAAAAAAGAAATCGAACATAAATACAATTGAACTTTTTAAATTAAAAACAACAACTAACAAGCGTTTATTTTGTTTGGCAAAAATTGAACTAGATAAAATAAACTAGATGTTCACATTGAACTCGAATGCTCAAATCTAGTGCTGCATAACGAGCCAGTTTAACTTGCGCTGTTTATCAAATATTAAAATGCATTTTAGACAAATAATGCAAATATTTGAATACTCAAAATATATGGCATTATTTAAACAAATCATAAGTTAATTAAGCAACTCAAAAAAATGAAAATTATGACTATCGGTCAATGTTACTGCTTCTTTCAGCCAGATGGCGCTGCTGTTGTTGCTATTGCTCTTGAACGCCGGCATTTCAGCTACAGAGTGCGCCAGCAATGCTTTGCTTCAAGCCATAAACAAATGTGAAATTTGTAGTATGTTTGTTAATTAAATGTGCGTAAAGTGCAAAATAAATTAAATTGCCGTCAACACAATCAAATGCCAATACCAACTACTGTAGTTATTAATGTGAAAGTGCTCCACTGTGCTGCCAGCGTCATCGCGTAGTGAGTGTTGTGTGTGTGGCTTGTTGTGTTTGTTGTGTTCCACTTTCCTGTTTCCCAGCAGCATATACTACAGTTAGTAGCTTGTTTTTATAAATAAACCGCACGTGCAACCTGCAGGTAAACAAATCGTCGTGGCCCCTGAAATGTTTTGTTTATATTTTCACTACAAAGCTGACGCAGTCCTATTTGAACATTAATTAAGCACATTCAATTGATGTTTTCGTTTTGTATGTGAAATGCGTGATGGAAACTAGTTTTTGCCAATTTAAAGAAATCAATTGTGTGCATTTCCAGATAATGATAAAAATAAAAGTGGCGCAAACTCCATGCTAAAGTGCAAGTTATAGTCTCGAAACCAACTGTTAATCGACTCGCGTTGGCTGAGAGCTACTGCCAAGATTTTGTTTGTTACGCTGATAACGCACTCTTGATACCCTGTAACCATCCGGTCAAGGGCACGAGTTACTGAACTAGAACAAAAAACAACAAATTAAGAAGAAAAAAAACTTTAAAGAATGAGTTCAATGAACTCGGAAAAACTGTCCCATAGAAATTTGGCAGTAGTTGCAGCTTATGAGCTCAACTCTATTGATAACCTTCCTGTACACATAGCATTAAGATTATTATAGATTTGTGCACTGTATGGAACAGGCAGCAGAAGGTGCTATATGCGTAAACTGATAGAAATCCAGATTTCCAGAGGCGTGTACCTTATTAAGGTTTACTAACATAGTACCAAGCACATGGGTCAATTACACTCGTCAACAATGATCCTATGGCATAAATAAGTCGTAAACAGTAATTTGCATAAACCAAAAGGTTGTGTTCGGCAAGTTTAACTTCTACATTGGTATTGCACGTAGGCTATCAAAGCAACCAGATGATATGCACTTTCTTTGAAATTGCATCAATGTTTTCATTTTTGTCAGCTTTATATCCGTGACCAAGTTCATTAGAATGAGGATGGCTTGTGATATGACGGATACTCGCCGCAATATACATACTTATATGTTTTCCATAAAATGGAACAAACACGGATAAAAATAAAAGTCATCTTTCTCGCCTTTAAACTGTTCACAATTCAGCTCTACGTAAAGTCATTACAATGCTGTTTTTGGCGGACACAAACCGACACTCCCTGAAGGATAACTAGCGTATGGAAAACTAGCGTATGGAAAAATTTACTTTTTATGGCAAAAAAAACGGTGCAATATGTTCTTCATTCGGGCAAACAGATTGCTTTACATTTTTGTTATTCAAAAGCTTAAAGTAGACCTATCGAATGGCCTTCATTTCAATTTTGATAAAGTATAATGAGTATTGGTACAAATTAAGCTACAACCTAGAGATAATAATATATGGCACTATTTCCTATCTCAACTTCTCTCTTCAACCCTGCCTACGATTGAATGTGGGTATAATCAAAACTTTCGCCCTGTTATTTTTGATGCGCTCCCAAAGAATACAATTGAATTTACATACTACGATCAACTGCACGCAATTTGATCGAAATTTATACATCTAAGGGCAGGGGAGTTTTGGGGGATCGCAAGACAATTTGCTCGACACTTTCTGATTGAGTTCATTTATTTGGTCGCGTGATCGACTTTGTGCGCTTTTAACTACTGGCATGCGATCGACCTTTTATGAGTTTGACGACACCAAATTATACACTGTAAAATCTATTGTTGTTCTTTTTTCAAGTCGAAACGATTTTAGTGGAACGAGGGCGTTTTTTTGAGTAAGAGAGACACAATTTTAAAATAAAATACAAAACAGTGAGCAGAAAACATTTGTACAAATATTTACGAATTTTGTACGATTATTTACAGTAGTATTTAAACAAATTTCGGTAATGTCTTGTACGTTTATGTGTGCGTAGCTTTGTTTAATGGAAAGTTGTAAGGTTTTCCATGTGCTCTTTTGTTATTAACTTTTGAATGGTTGCAAAATAAAGTCGTATTTATAAATTTTATAAATGAAAAAGCATAAACAAATAAGAGCTATTGAGTTTTGTTCCTCAAACTTTAAAATTTGCGTTATGTTCCTAGTTTTTTTTTGCATTTAACTACAAACATTGAATCAGGCATGAACAGGTAGACAGGTAGACGCTTTCGCTTTGGGTGTTCCACCAACTCCCGCCGAAATTTTTGCCAAACATCCAACACTTAATTGTAAAATATTTACTTCTTCGCTCAAAGCGCTACCTACATTTTTTCTACGTTTGTGCCTCATATGAATACGTACATAGTGTATACCACAAGATTAGTGAAACATTAATTAATATTTCTAACATAAAATAAAATTTAAAAAAAAAAAAACCCGAAAAAACTGGATTTCCCATACCGGGAATCGAACCCGGGCCTTCTGGGTGAAAGCCAGATATCCTAGCCACTAGACCATATGGGAGGTGACTGTCTTTATGCCTAAATGCACCTTTATTGTACTTACCGCCATATTATGGGACTTGAAAATATTGAGCGTCATGCGAAAATCCATTTCATAACGTTCGCTATTATGTAGTAGTATTAAATCGCCGAGTTCTAAAAGCGGACGCTGAATTTGTTTTTTCGATTTTTAAATTATAAGATATGTACTTATAAGTTAAATGTACAAAATGTAATAGGAAGTTTAAGTCAATGTTGATTTGTAAGAAACAATTTTCCAAACTAAAAGCAACTTTTTGAACGTTCGTTTCTATAGCAGCAATGTTTACGACGAAAATGTTCCGAAATTGATGGGTGTCAATGCGTAGCGGCTGCCAGAGAGAGACAATCATTATGGACACTGTTTTGATATTTGGTAACTCTGTAAGGCCCTACGCAAAGGGCACATCGAGTTCTCTTCACTTTTAAGGTGACAGTATCAATGAAATAACAATAAAGCATACTAGGAAGCCCCGTATAAGTAAGTTCGCACACGAGCTGAGAAGCCGCAATGCTGCGAAATGTATGCTAAAATTTTACATAACTATCCACAAAACTTACCAATTTTGCTACTGTGTGAAAAAGAATAGTAAAGCAATAATATTGCTCAAAATATTTATTTTGCTGTCAAACTTCATTTAAAGTAGTCGGCGTCAAACATTTTTATTTTGCACGCATATTTACTAAGTATTGTTTTGTTGGTACCAAGGTATAGTTAACAAGGTATGCTTACGCTGCCGACGCACGTCTTTAAAGTTTGTGAGACTCTGAAAGAGAATGAAAGATCGAATCTCGTAGGCGAAATGCTGAAAAAATAAAGAAGTAAAAACAGCGACTTCAGCTTTCTAAGCACTATCAATCAAAATACACAGATAAAGTACAGAGAGTCACCTCCTGACATACGCGAACTAGTTCGCCACTCACGTTGCCTTCAACCTTTTTGCGGCACAACTATCGCACTTACTTTCCTCATCGAAAGCTACGAGCACACAAATTTAATCTGGAGCAATAACGCTGTGTGGCAGCATTCAATATTTTTTTTATGTATATTTAAATAAAAAATAAAAATATTAATGTACATATCAATCTTCTTCAAAATAAAAAAAAAGGGTAAAAAAGTTTCCCATACCGGGAATCGAACCCGGGCCTTCCGGGTGAGAGCCGGATATCCTAACCACTAGACAATATGGGACTTGTCTTGCTGTTTTCGAAGTACTTACTTACGTAACAGGGTTGCTTGTGGTAAACAAATTAAAGTTCTGATTTCAATTTCGCGATTTTTTCACTGTTTGTACTGCTATGTAATTGAATATCATACTAAATATGTTTAAAAAAGAACTAATAAATTGTCATAGCGCACGAATTCATCGGTAATTAATTTATCCTGAATCGTGCAAGTCCCATATTGTCTAGTGGTTAGGATATCCGGCTCTCACCCGGAAGGCCCGGGTTCGATTCCCGGTATGGGAAATTCTTTTTACTAACTACTTTTTTTTAAATCCTTCAAATTGGGCTATAATAATCGGGCCAATCTTGTCAACTTTGGCCTGTCCACTTGAAATCGACTACCTTACCTCGTCGTCCGATTTTCTGAGAATATGCAAATCCACTGACTTCACAATTTGACACGTATTTTAATTCTTATTTGTTTCAACTGTGTAAAAGCTGAAAAACCTAAACATATTTTTAAAAAAAAAAGTTAGAATTATTGCTGTTTTAACACTTTCCCCGCAATCAGGCTTTAAAAAGCCGGATCTATCGGTGCAAAATCGAAATAGGCCACACTGATTCCCCGAATATTGTACTGTGGCTCTATACGACTTTAATCAGACCAATCCACCTACGTGGAGTATTGTTGTGGTGGCCAGCCCTGAGAAGAAAATCGTCACTAAATAAACTTAATAAAGCTCAGCGTGGGACTTACTACACCAATTAAGGCCCTTCATGCTATACTAACATATTACCCCTAAATCTCACAGAAGAGAAATCAGGCCTTCTAATGATAGGCTGACCATACGATTGAGAGACTCAAATAACTGAATAGAATCCACATTTGTTCACTCATCCATTGTAGCTAAAAACTAACTACCTAACCTAACCTACCCAACAAGTGATCGGACATGATCTCGAGCGTAGGAATGCGACATACTCAGGGGTATGCTGGAAAGGTAAATTTCCTTTATTCGGCCAAAAGCATTCTTGTAAGATTTCCCACGCTCTTTATGGCACGTTAACGAATGGCTTTAAGCCATTTCTGTTTAAATTTATATGGCGCATATCGACAAATGGCAATTTGGCTGAACTAGATTTCAGGCCCTATGACATTTATTAAAGAATATGATATATGGTGTCAGCGTCTGTTCATGTTTTGTAACCATGGAACTGGACAAGTTTCAAACTACTATTGACTATTGAGCTGCCTAGGTAACAAATGTCATTAACTTCATCAATGATAATAACTTGAGAGAGTTATGCTACATTTTTTAATAAACATACAAAAAATGTGTAGAGCTTCCTTAAAATGTAACATTTATGCAGAAATTTGCTAACAATTAAAAAAAGAATATTTTAAATTTAATAAACGCAGCGTCAATTGCCATAACTATTCTATCGCCTGGCAAGAATAATATTATATTAAAATGCAAATTAACAATATTCGTTCACTCTAGATACTTCTTGTTCACGAACTTGTTCATTGCTCACTTTTTACTAAAGCAGTAGAAACTTTCCATGGAAAGTATTGTTTACACCAAATGTATTCATTTGCTTCTTTACAACATTTCCACAGACATAGGATGCAGGGAAGTGTAAACTTAGCATTAGTTTCAAATTCATTTTACGAACAACTTGTTTCCATGCTCATTTTGCGCTGTTCATATTGAAGAATGGCTTTTGGTTAACGCAATATAACCTCCCATATGGTCTAGTGGCTAGGATATCTGGCTTTCACCCAGAAGGCCCGGGTTCGATTCCCGGTATGGGAAACAACTTTTTTTTCCTTTTTTATTGAATAAATATACTATACTTTTTGCCCACACCTGAATTGGAATGCTTACATATTTTTATTGCTGTGGCCGCCAGAAACACTTCCTCTCAAACAATGTTTAGAAAATGAAAACCGGTTATGATTTGGTCTGTTCTTATGACATAATAATAGATACTTAACTAAGCATACGAAGAGTTAAAACCTTGTTTTCATAAAAGTTAAAAGCGCGCACACAGCACAAAGCGTGCATTGAAATAACAGTTGTGCTCTACTTTATTATTTTTTAATTATGTAAGTACATTAATTAATTATTATAATTTGAGGTAGTTTGCATGCAATACCTTGTACTCCATACTCTATAACAAGTTCATTCAAATTGAATAGTATACTTTTTTTTAATATTTAACGAGTTTTCGAATTATACACGAATGTTTTAAGACATACTGTTGTATATAATAATAAATTGAAAAAATAATAAACGGCTTTAATTGCTTTATAATATATTTTCAATAAAATAGCAAAAAATTGTTTTCCCATACCGGGAATCGAACCCGGGCCTTCTGGGTGAAAGCCAGATATCCTAGCCACTAGACCATATGGGAGGTAAATAAACCTCAACCAAAGTGTGGTTTTCCAGCACTTAATGTTTAACTGCCAAAGGCTACAAAAGTTCAACAATTTATTTATAGAGCACCGAAATTGTGTTCGGCACTAGTCACACAAGGCAAACCAACTGCCGCAACAAATTTTTGCATAAATATACAGGTTATGTGTTTGAGTGCTCCGAAAGAAAGCGCCGCTAATTTTCTTGTGAGAAGTGTGACCATAATTTGTCAAAAATACTGCTTATGTGCTGCCGATGTGCTATCGATGTTAATGGCAAAATAATTGGGATTTTCCCTTCACTAGCAGCGCGCGCTATTCGTAAGAGTTACAAAAAGTAAGTGTGTGTTTCTGTTTCGTGTCGATGTGATAACTATCGGCAACTATTTATTTTCGACGATATTTTTACCCTCTTGGACTACGGCCTTACACGCAGCGAGATTTTCAAGCGAGAAAGTGAAAAAATATCACGCGCTATGTCAAATTTACAGGTAATCTTACAATTGCCACCAAACGAAGCGAGCAAGATTTTTGACAGCTCACTGATAATCGCGTTTTACAAGACTTCTAATTCCCATTTAAAAACTGGCTCAAAAAAGTGTCATAAAATACAAATAGGTATTAAATACAACTAAGAAAATTAAAGTTTAAAATAACCCAATTCAAATTTGATATGCCTGTGGTAATGAAGACATGCGAAAAAGAATAGAGGGGAAGCAAAAAAGGAGCCAACGAAGTATTTGGTGCGAGGAGGTTGTGTTTCGTCCCACTTGCAGCCCTATACTGTGAGGTACAACACAACACTGAATTTCACTTTACAACACTTTGCACAAAATCTCGCTCTATATTAGCATGTAAGACAACTTACGGGCGATATTATTGTGCCATCAAACGGTGCGAGATGCAAATCACAGGCGCGTTAATTTTTTCTTAACTTCTCTATATGTGAAAATACATATTGCTCATTTACTAGAAGACTGTCATAACTTTAAAAACGTGATTTTTGAGTAAATGATTTAGAATTGCTGGTTATTTTCAGCTTCATGTTGTGTCCAAATTTCATATAAATATCTTGTATACTCTTCGCGTGCGAAGGGAATATGTCACTCTTTTTTCAACTAGGTAGGAGCAATTTCAAAACTTAAAATGCGTTTTCTGCAATATCGAATTATTGAGTTATTACAGTCTTCTAGTAAATTAGCGTTATGTGCTTACCATAAATAAATGATACATAGATAGATTTTAATATCTATAATAAATATTTAACCAACTTGTTTAGTACAAATTGTTAGATAACGATAGTTATTTGAGTAGTAGTAGTTCCGATTATTGATGTACAGTCGAAATCATTTATAACAACAACGTATCGGTTAAAGCAACCAATCTCCCGAATTTGCGCAATTACAGACCACCTAACAAAAATTGCGTCTACACCTTTCAAAGTCTTTCAAAGGCGAAAAAACTTGAGAAGACACGACCTTTTTCAAGGACGCTCGCGCTAAAGTGAAAACAAGGTACCCCTATGTTCATTTTCGGCTGATTCGTCATAGTTTTATACATACCTTAGTAATGACTTATATTTGAGTTTTGTATTTATCGATTTGATTCCGTTTCAAATTTGTTATGGCCTAAAAAAATAAATATTTTAAAAATAAAAAAAAATGTTTACTAAAAGTTTCTAAAATGAAAAATATAAAAAAGTTTCCCATACCGGGAATCGAACCCGGGCCTTCCGGGTGAGAGCCGGATATCCTAACCACTAGACAATATGGGACTTGGACAAAATTTGTCCAATGCTTAACTTATCGCTGAAGTAAAATATTTGTGGGCTTTTACTTTAACAGTTTGCAGTATATGCATACTTTTTATAAAACCAAATTAGTTTTTAAAATATATAGAATATTATTTAACGATATGTTTACTACACAAAAAGCATAAAACTTTTCTCTTTTTAATACCTATATATTTTATATATGGCATAACTCAAATACAGTTCTGACGCAGCTCAAGCCAAGTCCCATATTGTCTAGTGGTTAGGATATCCGGCTCTCACCCGGAAGGCCCGGGTTCGATTCCCGGTATGGGAAATTTTTTTGATATTTTTTAGAAAAAACACTTTGTTTATGTAATAAATCATTAATATTTTTTATAAATACTTTTAATTTAAATTAATTTATTTTTCATTCTTATCCATTTATATGCCACAGACACGTACTTAAAAAGAAACTCCAGCTGTCATGCCACTCAAAAAACTTACATTTCGCGTGCTGCCTGGTCTTCAGTGGTTTCAGGGCTACTCGGCACAGGATGCCGTAGCTGACTTGATAGCAGGCGTAACAGTAGGACTCACGGTACTGCCGCAGGGCTTGGCTTATGCCACATTGGCCGGTCTTGAACCTCAGGTAAGTTTACAATTCCATAGTGCGAACTACTTTTGTTTACTTATACCAATTTTTATCTTCTAGTATGGCCTATATTCAGCATTTGTGGGCGGCATTGTTTACGCCTTAATGGGCAGCTGCCGGCAGGTAACAATTGGACCCACAGCTCTCTTAGCGCTAATGACCAGTCGTCATACGGGCTTTGGCTTAAACTCGGGACCAGCCTATGCCATTTTGTTGTGCCTCATATCGGGCGTTGTAGAACTGGCTATGGCAATACTAAAACTAGGTGCTCTAGTGGACTTGATCTCATTGCCGGTAACGGTGGGCTTTACTTCGGCCACAGCCGTTATCATAGGCACATCGCAGCTGAAAGGGCTGCTAGGTCTGCGTGGCGGTTCTGGCTCGGATTTCATACATACCATGAGCTCTGTGTTTAACAATCTGCATCAAGTGCGCCGCGGAGACTTTACATTGGGCCTAGTTTCTATTATTGTACTGTTACTATTACGCGTAAGTGGCTTCTAATAAGTTGTATATTTATGACTTTTAATCTGTTATCTTTGTGCCACAGAAACTGAAGAACGTGAAGCTGGCTACCCATGTGCGTAGTGTGCGCGTGCAGCAGCTGATAAATGGCAGCATTTGGGTAATTGCCACCGGACGTAATGCGCTGGTTGTGCTTGTGGCCAGCGTTTTGGCATATAGCACTTGCGATCATCTGGAGACTTGCCCTTATATACTAACGGGCAAGGTAAAAAGTGGACTGCCCAGCTTGGCTTTGCCCAAATTTGAAACAACTGTACTGGGCACAAATGGCACAACACTTCACCAGAACTACGAGCAAATGGTGCGTAAAGCTGAGTAGGCTAGGCGACGCTTGTATTTATACTTCCTAACTGTTTTGAATCCCTCTTAGCTCTCTGAATTGGGTCCATCTATGCTTATTTTGCCCATAATTGCGGTGCTCGGCAATGTGGCCATATCAAAGGCTTTCGGCGGCGCTGGTCTAAGTCCCACGCGCGAACTGGTTGCCCTCTCCATGAGCAACATATGCGGCGCCTTTTGCAGCTCCATGCCGGTGACAGGCTCGTTCTCTCGCAGCGCCGTTAATCATGCCAGCGGTGTGCGCACACCCATTGGTGGCTGCTATACCAGTGTCCTGGTGCTTTTGGCACTTGGTTTGCTGGCGCCATACTTCCAGTACATACCAAAAGCAGCTCTGAGTGCTGTGATTATCTCTGCGGTTATATTTATGATTGAGTTTGAGGTCATTCGGCCGCTTTGGCGTTGTAGTCGGCGCGAGCTCTTACCCGGTGCCATCACATTTGTTGTTAGTTTAAGCGTGGGCGTAGAGATTGGTCTGCTATTGGGCGTTGGCGCCGATGTTGCCTTTCTGGTATATCGAGCAGCTCGCCCTGTGCTAAGCGTGTCCAAGCTGCAGACTGTTAATGGTATCAGCTACATATTGGTGCGGCCCAAGCACAGTTCGCTCTATTTTCCAGCCATTGAATGGGTGCGCACTGGCATTTCCAAGGCGCTGTCAACACACGGTACGGCGCCGGTGGTTTTGGACTGTGCTCATGTGCATGGTGAGTGCTGATTTGGCGTTGCGTCTAAATGATGCTTCTAAATTGATGATTTTTTATACAGACTTCGATTTTACGGCTGCCCGTGGCATGGGTTCTTTGTACAAGGAGCTTGGCAAGATGAATGTGCCAATGTTTTTGATGGCCGCCCATAAGGATATTTGTGTAATTTTGAAGGAGTCAACTAATATTGAATTTCCGACAATTGACTGTCCGGACGATTTGGATTGTATACTTACACAAAGTATGTTTGTTGTCTGATTAACCCTATCTTTAAGCTTATCCATCTTTCTGTTTATTTTCCTGTTCTTAGACTTTTATCACTGTTCTTCACTCATTCAAGATCGCCATTCACATTCATAGCCCTACGCAATTGGACTTACAATTTATTTCTGTAATTACAGCTCCTGAATATGAGATGCACTTACAGGTCACAGCGCCTCTGGTTGAGTCCCAAATGCTGCAGAATGATGAGCTACTCTCCGAGCTGAGCAAATTGAATGCTAAAACACATTGAACTGTTGCAGGATGTGGACTACATGATTTAGTGTGGAGTCTATATAGTATATAGCTGATATATATAATCTTTTCCTTGATTGCGGTGGTAATAATTCTAATTTCTCTCGAACTCAGCTAGACATAGAAATACTTTAACTTAAGCTGGCCTTATGAATGGCTGGAACTCGAATTTTAAAGTTGGCGTTTTGTAAAGTTTTTTTAATTCTATATACACTGACACCCTTTAGAGCCCATCTGTAAGCCAATTCCAACTAGCCTTTAAGAAACAGCTGTTTCATTCCTTTGTATAACTTCCTTTATTTTGGAATAATTGTAATTTACAATCTTTTAATGCGAATTAAGCATAGAGTTTAAGTAAACAAATTTATCATTTTAGCACAAAATATGAATTTAAATAAATTTTAAGAAATAAAATTCCAAAGAATAGCTTGATGCTTATAAATAGAGGCTTAAATTCGTTGCTTTTGCAGAGAAAAGCTTTTAAACAGTGAGGTTTCAACGGTTATGTATATATTTTAAAATTTTGTGGACAAGAGGATTATAGTTTTTGAATAATGTTTAGAACTCATATGAATGCATGTGGAAAATAAGTGAAAATCATTGCTGGGATTTCGGCATTATACCGGAAAACTAAAGGATTATTGGCGAGGAAATAGTAAATCACACTGTGCTTCATATATATAAAATCTGTGTTAAAAATTCTAAGTTCTAAGGGTCGCAGTGAGATACTCCCCCAATAATATTAACAGTGTAGTCCATATTGATAGTAACCGCCAGAACTGCAAATATCTGGAATTTCGCTATATACAATGAGATAACTTTGAGATATAATATGAAGTGGATAAGCAAACCGTATAGCCTGATTCGTACTAGTTCGGTACAAAGTAAGCTTGAATCCCTGGTAATAACTGTATGCTTGCTCTGTATCCATTATTTAAAGCCACCTTAGCTTAATGGGTGTTATCAATTTTACGCATGTGGTCCAAATCATTGAAAGGCAATTTACGAACTTTTTTGTTTTGGAAAATTAACAGTTCCCACAATCTTATCTTGAAAATTTATTTCCAATGGTTTTTTAGCCGCCGCTATCTACTAATATTCATTCTTCAAATCACTTATCAAGCAATATAAATAAATGCAAATCTTTTGATACTATAGAGTTCTTTATATGCATCAACCGCGATTAGTTTCATTCTAAACGCATTGGATTACTGAACGAAGTTCTACAACTATGAACGGTGGTTAGCAAACACTCGTATTTTCCATATACCCTTGGAGTACAACTTATACAAATCTCTTTATTTGTAGCGCTAGTAACGGGCATTGGCCTAATAGTCTTAACCGCTTTTAATTGTGGCCTAATAGCCGCATACGATGGAGATATATGCAAATTGTTTTCCAACAACACGGTCATACGTGATCCTGACTCTTGCGGCGGCTATATAACCTGCATAGACTTTAAGAGTCATTACAGCAGCTGCAGCGGTTCCACACCCTTCTTCAACAAAGATACCGGCAAGTGCGTAAAAAGCTTGACAGACGACTCTGCATGTGAGATCTCTTGCGAGAATGCATCCAAGCAGTTTGTAGCCGATCCTACCTCTTGCTATGGTTACTATTACTGCGCCGACGAGGATACGCCGCAGTCTGGTCGTTGCCCCGAAGGCACACACTTCAATGCCACGCGGCAGGTGTGCACAAAATTGGATGAATCTGCTTGCACCACCTATGATTTCGACTATTGTAGCATTGTGAAAAACGAAACGAACTTTGATGACGTACAAAGCTGTGAACTCTATCACACGTGTACCAAAAAGTCTGGATTTACGACAAACACCTGCAAAAACATGTACTACGACGCCATATCAGGCACTTGTATGGCCAAGTCACTAGTCAAATGCGATAACCATCCATTGCCGACTAACGTTTGCGGGAAAGCGTCCAAACCGCTTAACAACCAGTTTGTTTCCGATGGTGCAACATGCCGCGGTTACTTTTACTGCGCCGCACAGCCGGATAATACGCCAGATGCGAAACCCATCTGGAATCATTGTCCTGCAGATACATTTTTCGATGCCTCTACACAGACTTGTCGTGATCCCACCTTGGTTGCTTGCTCTGAAGATCGATGTGACGGGCGCACGCTGGAGTTTGTACTCAGCGGTACTAAGGGTTGTCGTCACTATCTGCACTGTGTGAATGGCGTCAAATCGAGTGAACTTACTTGCGGTAATAACTTCTTTAACGAAGAGAAAGGGGTTTGTACTAACGAAATTCTCGTCTATCCCGCATGTGCGAAGTAAGTGCTTAATTATTTTTAATAAAAGTGTTTTATAAAGCATGTGTCTTGCTTGGATCTGCTGTGCGAGATCAGTTTGTTGCAGGAGGCGCTTAAAAAGGGGGACCGTGCTATGAGGGCACAGTCCGCCGATCTACCAGACATCCTCTATGTGACGGTTAATCCTAGCCAAGTAACTATTCAGCATAACGAGGCGTATTACATGGGCCACTTATTACTGAGTATCCAACAGAAAATATTTAGGTGTAGTGTGTGATAGGAGGAAGCTCACGTCGGAAACGGTAATATGGTGCGGGCTATCGCTATGTGGTTAGGATGCGATTCCTGGGCGGAGGCCACAAGAAAGAGGCAGGCTAATCGATTGCGATTCTGCATTGTTTAGAGGTTCCTTCACAGTGTGTCGCTAAGTGCAGGAGAGCAAATTGTTAATGCATAGTCGACGATACCATCCTCAGGTGTTTAGCAAATTGATGCAGATTTTCGAAGAACACATCAAGAATTTTGGGATATTGCTCTGTGGGAAAAGTGTGGCCGAGACAGACGATATTTACGTCGGTGTAGACCCTTGGCTTCATGTAGCAGAGGATTTGGGGGCAATCGGCTGAATTTTCAACTAATTTTCAAAAAAAAAGTAGTGCGTCATGGAAGGTTATCGTTGCTGAGGTTTTGAATTAGGGATATCCCACAATGACAGGCTACTATGACGCAGTCATATCGGCGTAGGAAACTAGTTTTATATATATAGTAAATTAAAAAATTGGTCGGTGAGAACTTCTTGTTGTAGGACTTCTTACTTGCACATTCTGTACTTTGATGAAGTTTAACGAAACTCGACAAGGCTGGATAAGATTGCCGTGACTGTCATTATTAATGGCTCTGGAAAGGTCAAGGACTACCAATAACGACATTAGATGCGGACGTTAACTGTTTAGACCCTCGATCATTATTCCGTGGAGGAATCCCACTCTTTAGACAGCCCATAACTCCAGTATTCTTAGGTCAATGTCGTTGAATTTTGAATATGATTTACTCTTATTATTCCTCTGGCGACTCAACTATAGCGACTAGAGTGTTCAAATTCAATAGGAAACCCTTTGAAGATATGCCCAACACGATAGAAATTATTTAGCTTGGTAAAGTGGAAATTACTTAAGTTATTGGAAAAACAAACTTTTTAAAATTATTTACTCTTATTATTCCTATGGCGACCCAACTATAGCGACAAGAATGGTCAAATGCAATAGGAAACCCTTTGAAGACATGCCCAACACAAAAACATCGCTAAATCGCCGGAAAAGTTGTCAGAGTGCTTAAATCGTCGAAAAACATAAAATTAGAGATTTAAGTTTTTTGGCCAACCGCAATACATTTATGCGGAAAAATAACACTTGGTAACCAACTCAGGCTTTTTTGCACGTTTATCAAAACAACCGAAATTAGATTGGACAAATTTAAACAACAAAATTTCGCCAAACTTGGTACTAAAATGTTCAAGTGGTTACGCTGATGGCGCATAGATGGCGCTTTTGTAGCGACGTACAACAATAAATAATATTTGGCATTAAAAACCATTAACAGCATTCAACCAAAATTGAAAATTCCTATAGGAATAGAAAGGTCTACAAGACGAATTCATTCTAACTGAACATCTTCTGTCTAATATGAATAAAACAACATTCTTGAATTTAAATAGCATAGAGCCATGGAATGAAGACGAACTTGAATCTCATAAAGAGATGAAGCGGAGAAACTCCAAATATTTCATACATCACTTTAATAGATACCGTAGCGCAAATCGTTCTTCTTTAAAAGTTGGTTTAGCAATGCATATTTTATTCCCTCTGCACAAAGAGTAGGCGTATTATAGATTTGGTTAATGTATTTGAGGTCAGCCTCATAAGTTCCATGGATAAGAGTACACTGTGCAACAAAAAAAAAAGCATATGCCTAAAACATAACATTTCCTGTTAGTTTGAGGTCGCTGATTTCGAATCTAAAAAACATTTCGGATTTTCTATCACCGTGTTCGGTGCTCGATATTTCGGGAGTTACGATGCCGGAAAATCCCATGTTACTTGAGAGCCTTACTACCGATCGAGATAAACTATAATTTGAGTTAAGGAAAATCAATTACATCTGCTAAACATTAGAAGACGGTTTTGGTCTACCTTTATTCCATTTCGAGATACTGGGCAATAAACTCAAATTTTGTTTTCGAAATTAGAAAATTTTTATATTATTTAGAAATTCTAAAGTAAATAAATTCAAAAGAACAAAAAGTTTCTCATATGTTCCTTTTGGATACCATAAATTGATTCTTTGCAAACATTTCAACATCAATGAAGCAAAATCGGTAGCGAAATGCCAGCGTTAATAGGGAATATCGAAAACATTCACAAAAACACAACAAAGACCCAGGAGTAGGACATTTGGAGTGCTTATTTCGAATACGCTAAGCGTTTCAAATTATCTAGAACGGGTTTTGAAAAATAGCCATTTCAAAAAATTCGAAGATTTCAAGAGTTGCGAAGTCAGCTAATCTCATGTTACTCGGGAACAGCTCTACCAATCGAGATGAACTATAATTTGAATTGAAGGTAATTATATATTGGTTTAATGTGTTTCACATGGTTTTGATCTATCTTGATTCGATTGGGAGTTACAAAGCAATTTAAAGTTGTAAAATTCTGAAATTCTAAAGTACCGTTTCTAAGTCCCGTTGCACATCTTGTCTTGCCTGTAAATTTTCGCTTGCTTTTGCATAAAAATTAATGTTTATTAAGAGAGGAGTAGAAATTTGTGTTGAGGAAAGAAAAACTACTATAAAACTCTACCTGGAGCGTAAATACTGCAGAGAAATTGGCCAAACGGTGAGCAAACCTCACTCATCAGTTCAAAGAGTAATAACAAACTATGTTTCAAACATGTACTTAAAAATTTTTGAGTGCCAATCGTACTAAAAATACTCAGATTAATCCTAACTAGGATGGAAATAAGCAGAAAACAAGTTTACTATCTCTTTCTATAGCAAAATTGTATGCCAAAAAGAAAGAGAGGGTAACTCTAGTGTGCGTTTTTCCCCAAAAAAACTTCGATCTTTTCGGGTTAACGCCTACGGTCAAACACTAGTTAAATCAAAGAAAATGTGAAATGCAATGCAAGTGAAAATAGAGCAAGAAGTTGAAGAACTAGAAGAGGCTTTACATTTTTTATTAGGTAAGTACAAAATAGTGATATATACGTATGTACCAAGGACTTGCAACCGCATTTGGTGTAGGTGGTGACATACATACGTATATAAATACATACGCTTAGAAATTTTTTAGGTAGGCATATAGATAAAGTTAAAATATTATGTACATATATACATTTATATTTTTATATATTAAGCTTCGCCCCCTGCTCACTTCACTTGCCGACCCCTGTGCTCCTCTCGAGGTAGCGCGTATTCTTTTTCCCGTTCCCGTTTTCCTTCCTCATTTTCTTCTTCGTCATCTTCCCCTTCTTCTTTTTCGTCCTCTTTCTCTTCCTTTTCCTCTTTTCTTCTTCCTGTTCCTTTTCCACTTTTTCTTCCTCTTCCTGTTCCTTCTTCACCTTCCCTTTGTCTTTGTCTTTTCCTTCATCTTATTCCTCTCCCTTTTCCTCTTCATCCTCTTCCCGATCCCCTTCCGGTTGCCCTTTCCGATCCATTTAATAGGCGTTTCCTCACTATACTGAACAATTTACAAAAGTAGGGTGACATTTTGAATATTCTTAATTTTGGATTGATTTTTATATATGTATATAAATTACAGCAAACCCTGTAAAGTTCAAAGCATTTACGATTTCAACCGACATTTTACTTTTCCGCAAAAAAGTAAAGTATAGTCGCCATAGTTGGGTCGCCAGAAGAATAATAAGAGTAAATAATTTTCGAAATTTTATTTTTATTTTTTTGTTGTTAAAATTTCTCCTAGCTAATTTCGGTTGTTTTGATAAACGTGCGGAAAAGCCTGAGTAGGTTACCACCTGTTTAGTTTTCTTTACAAGTCCTCATTTCTCTTTTGAAGTTAAGACTACATATTTGGGTTTGGTTTGATAAGAGGCTTACTTTTGCGCTTTTGCACTTATAAAGGTTGGGCTGTCTTCTTTTCAGCAGGTCTCAACAAAATATCAGGCTTAGACCTTTGGTTTATTTGCGGATTTTAGTATATGCTTTGTGTTTCATAGCACCTAAAGCATCAATATAAAAATTTTATATTTTTCGGTACAAGGTAAGGTAAGGTCTCGACTGCCGGTATCACATCTTTTGTAACGCATTCATTTAAAATTGAACCACTTTTTGATTGCGTGCAAGCAAAATTGTGCAATTTTTGCTCTTAGCCATAAAGTATCGATACATCGCCACGCCGTGAAAATCATCGTGTCGAGCATTTCAAAGTATCGCAAAATGTTCTCTACGACTGCTGTGTGCACAAAATTTGTTGTTTAAAATATTAAATATTTCAAAATGTGTAGAAAAAAAACCACAAATTTGTGATTGGCTGAGGTGCGTAAATAACGCACAGGTTTTTTTCAGAAATTTTCTGTCAAGCCGAAACCTACTTCTCTTGAAGGATTGACACAAGCCTATTTGTTATTGGTTTAGCAAGTAGCAAACTTAGCCAGCTAAAAAAAAAGTACATGTGCGATAATTTGCTTAGAACTTGCGTACAAATATAAAACAGTTTCGAAACAGTTAAAGCAGTTTTTACGTGTAATTTGTTTAAAATGAAATCTATGCAAATTGTGTGCAATATTGCGGCATTGTCGGAACCTATCGAGATCAGTGACGAGTCTGATGGGGAGCCAATGCCTAAGCGCAGCTCGCAGTCAAACAGCGGTGGCAGTCAGGTGATAAAGACAAAGTTTGACGATGATTCGAACGATGCGCCGGCAACCAGCGACGAGCGACGCACTAGCAGACGCAACAAACCTAAGGTGGACTATACGAACAAGCCAAATGCCGGAGGTACTGAAAACGCAACGCCGAATGAAAGAGCCGCACTTAGCTCTGTGCCTGGCACCAGCAACTTTTCGGATAAACGAAATCACACACAAGCTGAACAGCGAGCGCGCAAATCGGATGCCGGCTCCATACAGAGCATTGGCACGCGCGGCTCCCTACAGAAGGATCCAACAACGCCTGTGGCCAATGGTGAGATACGTGGTGGCGATATGAATAATGCGCCTACAGCACTATCTGGCCAGGAAGGCGCGGTTTTTCAATCACGTTTGCCCTTTAGCAAGATGACACCCAATGAGGAGGCTTGTTTTCCGGATATCAGTCGTTCCGGCATTCTGGGCCATCGCGTATTCTTAAACATTAGAAATAGCCTGCTGCACATGTGGGTGGACAATCCGAAGGTACAGTTGACGTTTGACAATGCGCTGAAAAATCTACCGCCGCCCTTTGACAGCGAACCGAATCTCGCTCGCAGAGTGCACTCATTTCTGGAGAGACATGGCTTCATTAATTTTGGTATATTCAAGCGACTTCGTCCTATACCCATTAAAAAAGTGGGCAAGGTTATAGTCATTGGTGCTGGCATTTCGGGTCTGGCAGTAGCGCAACAATTGCAACAATTCGCAATGGACGTTATTGTGCTGGAGGCACGTGAGCGAGTTGGCGGACGCATTGCAACCTTTCGCAAAAATAGTTATATAGCAGATTTAGGCGCAATGGTGGTAACCGGCGTATATGGCAATCCTATGACCATATTGAGCAAACAGATTGGCATGGATCTGGTGCCCATACAGCAGACATGTCCGTTGTACGGCCCAGATGGCAAGCCAGTGCCCAAGGAGAAGGATGACGTTATAGAGCGAGAGTTTAACCGTCTGCTTGAGTCGGCTAGCTATTTGTCGCATCGTTTGGATTTTAATTACGCTGGCAACTATCCCGTCTCGCTGGGCGATGCACTAGAGTGGATTATCAACATGCAAGATAAGGCGGTTCAGGAGAAGCGTGCAATCTACATGCATGAAATCATAACTGCACAAAACAAGATAATTGAACACAGAAATAAAATGAAGAGCCTCAAGGAGAACATTTCCGAGCTGCAAAGCGAATACCAGGCGCTGCTGCGCCAGCGTACACACAAAGCCCACGCAGACAATGAGACAATGATACATGCCCGAAATGAATACAATATACGCAACACGCAAATCAAGCTGAAAGACGCTGTAAAATTGTACGAAGACTTGCTAAGCCAAGCCAACAAGTTGGAGATAAAACTACATGAACTGGAGCAGAATGGCCCCAGGTTTGTAAATGCCGCCATTAACAGAGCTCACTCATCTAGTGTCTATTCACAGCGATGTCTATCTATCCTCCCGTGATCGGCTTATACTTGACTGGCACTTTGCCAATTTGGAGTTTGCAAATGCCACTCGGCTTAACAACTTGTCGCTAAAGCACTGGGACCAGGACGATGATTTTGAATTTATTGGCCACCATACCACAGTGCGCAATGGTTATTCCTGTGTGCCTGTTGCTCTTACAGAGAATCTGGACATACGCGTCAATAGTGCAGTCAAGGAGATTAAGTACACTTCAAAGGGTGTTGAGATAGTTGCAGAAAATGTGAAGACCTCCAACTCATTGATGACATACAAGGCCGATTTGGCTGTCTGTACGCTTACCCTGGGTGTGCTGAAGGTGGCCGTCGCTCACGAAGAGTCACAGCAAGGTAACACGGTAAAGTTTGATCCACCATTGCCGGACTGGAAGCAACAGGCTATACGCAGGCTGGGTTTTGGTAATCTAAATAAAGTGGTGCTCTGCTTTGATCGCATATTTTGGGATCCTAATGCGAATCTCTTTGGACATGTGGGCAGCACTACATCTAGTCGCGGTGAGTTTTGTCGTTTTTTGCTTCTATAGAATAGCTGCAAACTAATTAATATACGAATGCTTTTCATTCATTTTAGGTGAAATGTTTCTCTTCTGGAGTATCAGTTCATCGCCGGTTTTATTGGCACTCGTTGCCGGCATGGCAGCCAATATCGTAGAGAGCGTAACAGACGACATTATCATAGGACGCTGCATGTCTGTATTGAAAAACATCTTTGGCAATACTTCAGTTCCACAGCCGAAGGAAACAGTGGTCACACGCTGGCGTAGCGATCAATGGGCTCGCGGCTCTTATAGCTATGTGTCTGTTGGCTCTTCAGGTAGCGACTACGACCTTTTAGCTGCTCCAGTCATACCACCATCACCCAATGAGCCACACCCAACAAAGGAATCTGAAGAATTGCCGCGTTTATTCTTTGCCGGCGAGCACACCATACGCAACTATCCGGCCACAGTGCACGGCGCCTATTTAAGCGGTCTACGCGAGGCCGGTCGCATAGCCGATTACTATTTGGGCTATCCGGAAGGCACACCGCCTGACATAGGCTACTCTGTGGTTGAAGCAGCCAATTCGGTGTCTGTGGGAAATGTGGTCAAATTGCGCGACCTCTCGCTGCAACTCTCCGATTCGGCATCTTCAAAGAAATCCGAAGACACGGCTGATTCCGTGGAGCTGGATTAAATCTACCAAACTAACTGTACACAATCATTTGTAACCAAAAACATAAAATACTTTTTGAGCATAAGTTGCATAATTTAATGTTAGATGTGAGGCAAATGTGCTGCAGAGGTGATTTTTATGTCGGTGTAAATACCTCATACTACGTCCCTATTCATTTACTGAGTATTCTAATTAATCTATGGTTAGTAACTATTTATAAAATGATATTTTAATCTTAAGAAACAAAATACGATATTTTAAAAATAAACATTTGAATTGAATTATTTATTTAATCATAAGTTCCAAAGCCTACTAGATTCAATTCAAATTTTCGTCTAAGGCCAGCAACAAAGACCCCAAATCGAATCATTCAATCATTTATTTCAAAGCTTACTACATTCATTTTATTCAACTTAATGCAAGCAATTCAAGAAGAAACAAGTGACTGCTAAAATGAAAAACGAATCTAAAAAAAATAAACTTGTAAAGTACAAATTGGCTTCTTCATATGTATATATAATGATTTTAGCAACTATGTTCAAATACTCATCTAATTTTTAAATTAAATTTAAAAAAAAGTAATTTTTGTTCCCACTGTGCTTCATTTATCGCTCAAAAACTGGAAGAGTCTCATCAGGAACAGCGTGTATAAAAAAAAGGGAGGAATAACGAATGTGAACCATTCAACCATTCATTCGGGGTAAAATTGCTAAGTGAAAGAAGTTCTACATTCCAGACTTATTTAAAGATATAGTTATAAATAGTAAATTTTAGGTCGCTGATTTCGAATCCGGAAACGTTTTTGGATTTTGGAATCAACCAAAAATTTACCTGATAAGGTATGTTTTAATCATAGGCATAATTCATTGAGGTCAATTTTATGCATAGTGTTATGAAAAAAAATTTCATTCACTTAATACGGTCGACACTGATACATAATTTTTCAGGTAAATTTTTGGTCGCTGATTTCGAATCCGGAAACTTTTTTGGATTTTGGAATGAAAAGGTATGTTTTAATCATAGGCATAATTCATTGAGGTCAATTTTATGCATAGTGTTATGAAAAAAATGTCATATTCACTTAATACGGTCGACACTGATACATAATTTTTCGAAAATATTCATACAATTTTATAAATGTACTCTTTCTTGGAACAATCTAACGAAGCTATCGAAGAACACGTGAAGAGTTTCCAACATTTTTTCATTTTTTAGTAGATAGGAGTCGTTGTCTTGAATTTCGAATATATAATATTGAATTCGTATTCAGTGAACCAAAACTCTCTCACTGAATTTCATTTTATTTTCTTAATTAATAGCACTTAATTTCTATATTCATTTATCCCTAGCTATCTGCCTGCCACACTTAGGCCGTATTTCCTACCGTAGAATCTGCAGCTCACTCCTCCTCCTTTAACCAATAGATACAACATCAAAGGGGGACCATCCTCATCCTCATCAAGTCTGCGATCTTTTTGGATCTTATTTCGGACAGGTTTGCAATGTTATTTAGGAAGTATCTGCCTAGATATTTGTCTTCGCTTACAGAGAGCCGGACATGAGCAAAAAAAAATTGCTTTACCGTTTCATCCTCGTCCTCGCTCCTGCAAAAATCATTGAAAGGGGCCGCATGAGCACCAACTGCTATACGTTTTTCGTTTATTTTAGGCCAAGTTTGTTTTTCCATTTTTCGTGGCTTTATAATCGAAGCGATTCTTAATATAAATCTTACAAGTGGCCATAGGTATACTTCTGCCGTCTCCTTCGAGTAGAAAGTGAGCGGTAGTACCTTGTCTGGTAAGCTCGTCAGCTATGCAATTACCCTCGATACCCCGGTGTTGACCCATCTCACGTAGAGATCTGCGACAGTTTGTTACAAATATCGAACTTGACGACATTGAACTAATTGATTTGATGGCCGCTTGCCTATCACCATAGATATTTATTTTGCTTGAAATACTTCCCGAGATCTTAGGTACATTAATGCCTTGATTATTGCAAGAACTTACGCCTGTAACACATTGTAGTGATCTGAAAGTCTAAAACTATGCAGTTCCTTTGAAAAGGTCCCACCTCTAACTCGATAATTTAACTTATATCGGTCAGTGAAGAAGCAGGAGGCATCGGTGCGTCGCGGAGGAACAAGGCCCCATTCTTCCCTACATAGGATGAGGGTGTTCAAAGATGTACGCAAAAATGCTTCCGATACACAGTATTCAGTTTTGAGTGGAACCAAAAATTTGTTTCGTAAGTATAGAAGAGTGACCAAAGCTACAGTTGTTCCAGCAGTTTTAGTCCCTCAAGCGTATTGCTGACTATGGAGCAGACTCCTCTCCTGCGAGATTTAAAGGTTGAATATTTAAATTAGCATCAAAAGCAGCGTTTGGCTTCGTACGAGCCGCCGTTGTATTTTGTAGAGTTGCTTAAGATTGGTTTGTCTTTGCAGAGCCGGCCACCGCACTAGAACTCCATATAGGAGGATGGTCCTTATTTTAGCCGAATAAAGTAACTAAAGTGTAAAAATCACTTATTTGAATTCTTTAAAAGTAAATAAATTAGTGAAACTAGAAAAAAAAAAGCTGAGTTTGTTGCTATGCTTCAACCACGCTATGCGAAGTACAGCCATCGATGTTATACTCAACATTCATCCTCTGAATCTTGCAGGAATGAATTAGTTCTATTAGCTATACAACTGAGACACTCAAATATTTGGATAAACTCTGAATATGGTCACTCCTCTATTTGCGGGAGACACGCTTTTGTTCACCTCACAACTGTGCACACCATTGTTCCTAAAGAATGGTCACTTGGCCAACTGACGCCATGTCATTCTCTTCGGACGGTTCTAAGCTGAACTTTTCAAAACAGCTCAACATAAAATAGACGTTCAGGGCATTGAAGGCAACAATATAGCTGATGAGCTTGCCAGACAAGGTACTACTGCTCCCCTCCACCCTGAGAGAATAAGCATACATCTAGCTACCTGCATGCTCGATATTCGTGAATTCTTTGAGGACAAATCATATATGGCAAAATGTGCTTAGAAATAAATATAGCTGATCTCTTACAAGGGACAGATGATGTGCATGATAGCTGGTTGAAGTCCATGCAGCTAACAACGTATTGTCTTTACTTAGATCCTATGCACCTTACAACGACCGCTTAGCACTTTTTCAGCTCGTGTCATGTTCTTACTACTAAGATGTGCTCTACAAAAGAAGGCTAAAAATACTTGGATAGACACTTTTCCTCGTGTGGTGAGCGGGTTGGATATTACCACTTCAGCAGGTTAAAGCATGTCGTATGAGGCGACTAACAAAGACACTGGGTTCTTTCGAGACCAGTAGAGCCACCCCAATCTTTAAAAGGGTTGTGCGTAGGGTTTAGTCCCGACCACGTAAAACCACAATTCCAATGAAAGAATGTATTTACATCAGGCCGTAACCCGATAACGGGTTGTTTTGGCCAGTTAAGAACAAGAAGAAGAAGAGAAGAAATTGGTCGTGAACGGAGCTCAGATTTCACTCAGCATAGTGCTCGCTTTAACAATGCGTGTGAAAAGGCGGTATCCCAATGACGCGACTTTTGACCTGAGGGTGCAAGGAGCTAACCAAGTATTTGTTCTAACCTAACCTAACCATGCTTCAAAGAGACAAGACAGCCAAAGAACTTGGCTTATGACGCTGCAACCAAGTCGTGGTTAATCCAAATCTTTGATACTTTCGTCTGTTGACCTAAGGGTGCAAGGATCTAACTAAGTAGCTGTTCTAACCTAACCTAAACAAGCTTCAAAAAGAACAAGACAGCCAAGGAACTTAGGTTGTGATGCTGCAACCACGTCTGCAAGTAGTGTTTAATCCAAAACTTTGATATTTCCTCTGTTGATTCTTAATTGATTTAATTGATTTTGAAAGCATTGCGTGGTTTTAAGACAGTTTCTTAATAAATTAGGCACAATTTTCAGAAAAACCATTATTTTCCGTATGCTTTTCAAATGCTTAACTAGGTTCAATAGTTTTAGAAGTTCATTGAGATATTTACGTAGATTAACTTCCGAAAACTGAACCATTTTCTAGTGCGTAATTACAATATTGCGACACTTTCAAAATAGCGCACACATAACCAATCATATTTTTACAAAATCTCTCATCGCTTATGAGCTGCTTAAAGACAATCGATCATAGAAAGTTTTTAACTTTATATTTACCTTTTACTCGGAAATTACCGAAACACTTGGTCAGCCTTATGAGAGTATGATTAAATGCTCTTGTAATACATGTTGAAGCGTTGCAGCTTTCCAGGAAGCGAGTCCATGATGGCTCTAGTTAACACATATCAAGCTTATTCAATATCCAGACTATTAATGTGTAAAATCTGCCGTTTATTGACTAAAAATTTTCCCAAAACTTAACCGTACAAAACTGCATAATAATTCCATGTTTTAAATTTCGAAAATTGTAATCGTTTTTTAATAAAAATATTTCGTTTAGTATATTTTTTATTAACTCTGCTTGTATATGAATATTAATGATAGGGTACTACGATTTATATCATAAATATGGATGTACTGTATTTAAGTGAGTTTTCAAATAGCCTTACAGTTTATACAATGGAGGCGAAGCTATCATATAAGCTGCTTATATCCGAACCTTACAAAAAACGAGGTTTGAGGCATGGCAACTGTAGTATACAGTTTTCGAATTTCTATTAAAGATTTCAAAACAGCTTGATTTAAGAAAATAAAACACTTCAAATATAATTGTAGCTTTTTATTTATACGCTTTTAATTTGAGATAACACTAAACTTGGTTAGATTATATTATAATAGATGTTCAAATTAGCTTGTAAAAATTCCATACAAATTATACAAAGTAAATTTTTGAAACATTGTAATAAGGCTTTGCCCAGCTCAAACTTAAGATTTCCAATACTTTTTAACAAAATATAAAACTACGTTAAAGTGTTTTAAATTAAACTAAAATTATATGTATTTATATACAAGTTTAACATACAAATTTATATGTTATATTAAAGTTTCATATTATAAGAACTTCTATGGTATTTTTGTATGTAGTATGTACATATTTTTTATAAATGGTATATAAAATTGTCAATGTACTGTTAATCTCGTACATATGTAAAAACAAAAGACACTTGAAAATATTGGTGCCAAGCGAAGGATATATCTTAGAGATAATACAACTCATTATGTATTTTAAAATTTTGTGCATACTATAGGGCTATGGTCGGGAGTCTATTGATTGTTTAGCCTCTAAACCTAACTCAGCTCTATGCTCCCTGTAAACACCTAAGGGTCGGTTTCTTAACAACAAAAATATCTCTTGTGTTGCTAGAAAGCGTTAATGGATGTTTATCGTGACATGAACACAGCGCAAAGTATACATTTAACAAATTAAAAAACAAAAAAAAACTATCAAAATCAGCTGTTTTCTACATTTTAGCACTTTTATCTGCCACATAAAGCACCAATTAGCACAAACTCCGTATTTGAGTATTTAAGACTTTAACTGTTAAGTAGTGCTTGTTTGTACTTATTTAAACCGACCCTAAGTATATTATATAATTTTAACACTTTATCGTTCTTAATTGCTTACTATTGCTGTCAACTTATTTATAAATGTTATTTTAATTGGTGGAAAATCCATATTTTTCTACAAGCGAAAAACTGGAAAGCAAAAACCTAGCCAAATCTTATAACTAAGATGTAAATATTTACAAAATTTGATTATAAACTATGGATCGATAACTCTAAACATATTATCGCGCAAGTTAACAACGTGTTCAGTTTATTGCAAAGTTGCTTTTATGCATATATGTACTATATATATATATCGACATCATGCCGAATCGCTAGATTGTATAAATTTTTACTGCATTACTTCACGGAATCGTTTCTGGCGCTCCAAGCTTTCAACCTCGGCCCAACAATTACGCATATTACGGAATAGCTGCAATGAAAAACAGTTTTTTTTAATAAAAAAAAGTGAATCATTTTGTTCATGAATGTATATTTTAATGTTGGGTCTACTATATACTCCCTATCTACCACCTAGACAATATTAGAAATCGTTTTTTCAACGTTTAAGAGAAGTTAAAACTTCTTCGTAGAGTTCGATCATGACGGACTACGAGGGATCAGCGATGACTTTCACATTTTGAAAGTTTCCAGATGAAAAGCAACCGCAGTATAAACGCAATAACCACTATTTGAGGATATTGATGCAGGAATTCTGAAATGGATAACCGACGCACCAAAAAGTTTGCTGCAGCATTGGTATCCGAAGAATTGGAAGGGTGTTTGGGATGGGTTACAAAAACTAAAAAAAACCTACCGTACTGTTAAAAGTAGTATGTGAGAGTAGAGTCGTTGAGTTCAGGTTAACTCAGGTATGTATTTTATGTGTAAGCATAAATATTTTAGTCTTAATAACATCTCTATTTACAGAATCAGAATGATGAAGTACTGGTTAGTGAAGAAGATTTGGCGGTGCTACCTACAATGGGAACAAGTTTTTTCCTACTTTGACTTTATTCGGAACTTTCTTGACAAGATCAGTAAAGTACCAGCTAAAGTGTTTCAAACTTTTGAGTAGTTTAAAATTATGTTGATTCAAAAGTGAAAAACGTAATCCAAATCCAAATTGCATATATGTACTTTAGATAAAAGTTTTAAAACCAAAATTATGATTTTCTGTAGCTACTTCGCTATAGGGAAGAGTTCGGCTGCATGTACAACTTTTACTAGTTTATATTCACCTCATCGATCCAATTGTGCTCAGCCAGCAAATCATTTAGTATTTCAGTGGACGTTTTGCCGGGATATTGTTGTTGCTCTTTGGACACGCGTTGAGAGCACGTTATAAACAAATTAAATTTCTCATGGGCAATCTTATGAAAGAGATCGGCGCGTGCAGCACATATACGGCATAAAACAATGTCCTAAAAAAAAACAAAAAGTCAATATAAAAGTGACATAATTTTAAATTTTAAACATACCTTCTCATAGGGAATACGCGCATCGACTGGTATGGCTTGCATAGTATTTGGATTATAAGGTTCGCCAAAGAGCATCAAACGTACAGCAATGCCTGGTTGATGACATCCAGCGCAATTCTTCTGTGTTAGATTATTATGCACCCACTCGGAAAAGACATGGCACTTGGGCCAAGTCTCGATGGACGATATGATGGTGCGTGTCCAGGGCGTGATAGCTAGCAATTTTCGCTTACAGTTTTCCATAATAGTGTCCACAACACGTACACTCCCCAGAAAGTAGTCATCTATAAAGAGAAAAGGTATTTGAAACTAATTCGAATTCAAATTGCCTTAAAACAATGAACCTTTCTCACGGGTTATTTCAGAAAAGAAGCTTGGATCCAGCGCCTGGGAGATCATTGTTTGTATGTAGATCTCAAAATGATCACGGTATGACAGATAGTCCTCCATGATTTTCTCTATGAACTGCTCCGTATCATCGGCCAGCAACTCTGAACGCATAAATTCCACAATGGTCTCCGTATGCGACTGCATTTGAATGCGCACCGGCGCTTTGAGGTAAAGTTTTTTCGTTTCGAGATTCCAAGAAGCGTACTGTTAGATATAGTTAAGCAGATGAGCATTAGGGCTAAGATACAATAACTATACGCTTACCTTTGACATGTTACGATAGAAAGTTTTGCCATTCTGCCGGAATGGCTCGTATTTTTGTAATATACACTTTGAGTCCACCTGCCAGATAGTGGGCCAGTCGTTGACCAGATCTGCGCGCAACACTATAAAATCGCCGGTCTGTGAATGTATCAAAAGAGATTGCTATAACCAATGAATTTCTGTTTCTTTTACTACTAATGAATGTTTACAATTTATTGACCAATTCTATAAGCAATTTTGTCAATTTTAAAAAAAGTAGCCGATACAAAAGTCTTTGGAATGGACTTTTGGAGCTGATAGCAAATTTAAAGTTCAAAAAAGATGTTGGTAATTGAAAAACGTTATGTTTTCTTTAAGATTATTCAAAAAAGTTAAAAGTTATGAATGCGAATGCACTTAAGGTTATTAGATTTGAGCTCTGAAACAATAAATCGGCGTATTGAACCGGTTAACCGATTGAAATTTAAATCGATTTGATATGATAGCAAATTTAATTCCTAATATCAATAACGCGGCTATACAGGATTACTGAATCGCATACGTTAAAATTTTGACAGAAAAACTATATCAAAACTAATATTGCAAATTTATACTATTTTCTTTATTCTCATTAGAGTTATAGAATATTTGAAAAAAGGGAGTAATTTTTGTGTGCCAATACCATCCGTTTAGTTGTTTTTTTAATGGCATTTACAAAAATCTTCTAGTCCCGAGTAATATTTAATCTCTGAAGATAAAACTAAATTTACAAAGTTGAATATGAAAAGTATACATTTTCTTAAATCTGTTTAGGTGTTGTTCGCTTTCGTTTCCTAAAACCTTGCACACAAGCTATATCAACGAATCTTTTGTCTTTACAGGCATGATTGCTACAATCCGAATGGTCACAACGAAATCCTAATGTTTATCGACTCATTGTAACTTTAAGTAAGCTCTTAGGGACGTAAATCATAGTCGGCTTGCGAGCAGGACGGATTACTTTGATAACTACTTTGTACGAAATACATTTAATTTACTAATATCGGCAAAAACTGAAAAAGATTCACCACTACGATGTGCACTCAACTCAACATGGCGTTGCTACGCAACAGTAGCCTAAAATTCACTTAAACATAGAGGCCCATACTTTAAAATTTTCCGCCGTAGAGCTGGTAGCAGTTGATGTATTGGCATAGCCAGCGTCCGCAACATTAGGCATATCCTGCTGAGGATTGTAGCCATCACCCACATGCTGTAGTTGCTGCTGATTCACTTGGAGCTGTTGTGGGTGCTGTTGTTGCTGCTGCAGCAAGTGTTGCGCTCCTTGCAACTGTTCCTGATGGTGTTGCCCTGGCTCGGCATAGGTGTTCTTGCGTGGAGTGCCCTTGATGCGACGCGTTGTCTTGCGCTTGCCAAACTCTTTTGTGCCATCATCGCTCTGTTTTGATAAAATTTTTGGAAGAGGTGGAATTGAGGGACTGACTAAAGTGCACGCAACAGGACTTACATCATCCTCCTGGGGCGTCCAAACGGGATCGGTGTCCGAATCGGTAAATTCTTCCGGCTCTGCAACCGTCCCATCGGTCGAATTGAGCAGTAGAGCGTGCATGCCGCTCTGTTTGGCCTTGCGCGAGCATTGCTCGCGACGTGGTGGCAAATTTAGAGGGTCTGTGAAGTGCACAAGAGTAGTTAGAGAGACAGAATGCATCAAAATGATGGAAAGGCCCAACCACAACCACAAAAACAACTATGACAACAACAACAACTTTGTAGGCCCGCCGCCGCCGCAGAATAAGCAAAATAAAAAATACACGGTTTGGTTTTTTTTTGTTTTGAAAATGAATATTTTGTTTTTTTGATTTCATCTCAAAAATATTATGTTTTACTTTTAACTCTGTTCATGCGATTCGATTTGCTTCATTTAAGTATTTAACAATTTAAATTTTTACTTTTTTTTTTTTTTTTTTTTGATTTATATAGTACAAGAAGCCGGTTCGGTCTCCGGTGTCTGTAGGGAAGGGTGGTTCTGTTGTGTACAAACTACGTATTTGTCTGGCTAGTGCTGCCACGGCCACAGCAGATTTATAAAAGGATGATTTGCCGCTGTGGGCGGCGGCGCCGCCGGCGTTGGTGGCGTCACACTAACTGTTGTATCGATTGTGGACGCGGGCGTTGTGTTGTTGTGGTTGTAGTTGTTGTTGCATGTTGCGGAAGTAGCGATAGTAGAGTTCTTATTGGTATTATGCTGATGGTCAAGTAACATACCTTGACTCGCGCTGCCTCCGCCCACGCTGCACAACTGGGCGCAATGCTGCTGCACAAATTGTTGTCCAGTGGTGCCCAGTGGCTCCTGCTGTTGCTGGGCATATGGCCGAAAGGAGGACGTCTGATCGTTGGGCTGCTGTATCACTGAGGAGGTGCTGCTGCTGCTGGCCGTTGACTCGGCAGACGTTGCTGCCGCTGCAGCCACCATTTGTGGATGCGGCCGTTTTTTGGGCAGTATTTGAGTTTGCGAGAGTATTTTAATGCGATGGCCATCGTCTCCAATATTGCCAGAGATACCATCGCCGACATTGTCCTGTGTGGCAGCTGGTGCTGCTTGCGCTCCTGTTGTCTCCTCGATAGCATTGGCGCCCTTGCCCCTACGTTTGTTGGGCGCACGCGCGTAATTAAGCTTGCGCGATGGCTTCACAACTGGTGGCGGATCGTCATCACGCTCGCCTTGCAGAAACTTTAAATAGCTATCCATAAATTGCGTCTTCTTCTCGCCTATAGAAGTGCCAACACTGACGGGCTTAGGCGTCGTCGTCGCCGCCGACGCCGCGCCCATGTTATACAACGATGAGGAGGCTGGCGTGAGGCCGTTGTTGCCGCTGCTGTTGCTGGTTGTGATGGGTGGAGGCTCTGGTGATGGCGTCTTATTTGGATTTCTTATGCCAAAGTTAGTGTTGTTGGTAGAAGAATTGCGGCCATTGCTGGTTATAGAGTTGGCATAACCTTGCTTAGCTCCACCGGTGGCACTGGATAAAAATTCCAATTCCTCCTCTATATTGGGCACAATGACTTTATTGCTGGCATTTTGTAGAGATACTGCCGCCGCCTCGGCCTCCTCGTCTTGTGCAGCCTCAAGCTTTTCCTGCTGTGATGGTTGTTGCTGTGGCTGTTGTTGTTGCACTTGCTGCTGAGAGTGTTGCTGTTGTTGCTGTTGCACCTGCTGCGCATAGACCTGATGTTGCTGTTGCTGTTGTTGCTGCTGCTGCTGTTGCTGCTGCATGCATGCCGTGTACTGCGAGGCAATGGGCTGTGGAAATGCCGGATAATATTGTGCAAGCTGCGTCAGATGTGACTGCGCTTGGGAGGACTGCATATGCGCTGGTTGTGGCAGATGTTGTTGCTGCTGCTGTTGGTGTTGTTGCTGCTGTTGTTGTTGCTGCTGCTGCTGTTGCTGTTGACTCTGCTGCGGATATGTGGGTATGTTGATCGTTGCTGCTGTTACGGATGACGCATTGTTCTCAGTTTTTATTGGAGTATTCCATTTTGTGTTAAAATCATAATACGTATTTTGTTGCTGCTGATTGTGTTGCTGCTGTTGTTGTTGCTGCTGCTGTTGTTGGGTTTGCAACTGATGTTCCTGTCGTCCTGCATTGTAATCGCTTGTAGCTATAAGCGTTTTCTTCGGCTGACGCTTGCGCGGTGTCTTTGCGGGCTTTGGCGGCGCTTTTACCTCATCCTGCAAGACAAAAAAACACAATAGTAAAAAAAATTGCATTAGCGTTGGAATTGCAGACAGACACTTAATATATCCCGAATTGGTTCTAAACATTGGGTTAGGTGGTACATGACAAAATTGTTTAAATGATTTTTATTTTTTTTTTTTTTGTTTAAATTACAAGCGAAATGGCCTTAATGTTAGCTTACTCAACAACAACAACAACGATAATAATAATTGGCGGCACATATTCAACACGTCGGTCGGGTCACAGTTTCAAATTTGCCAAGGCTTTAGGAAATTAAAATATAATTTAAATAGAACTAAAGATAAGCAAATCATAGAACAATTTAAAAATTAAAAACCACGATCAAGTAAGAAAAATAAAGAAAGCTGCGATTTAGGCATACGCGTATTGAGTAAGAACAAGTTTTAGGATTGGTAGTCCGAATATACATACACATGACAACTCGATGATCCGAACATATATATAAAATAAACCATAACAGAATCTTTTTAATAGAAAATCAACCGTTTTACGTTTACGTCGTTTTTAGCCCAAAAAATACTTGAAAATGTTCTATAATCTTTGGTTTACAACTAACTAGAAAGCTACAGAGTCTCTAAGAGCCGAGCCGATGGCCCAATCCTATATTGGCAAAGATAGGTTACAAAAAAAGCAAGTGCGAAAAACGGCAAAGTACAAACGAGCTCCTTTTTTGTTGCAGAGTATACGTTTTCTATATGAATTGGTTGATTTTCAGTTAATCTCATTACGGCTTAAAAAAGCGGTTTTTTGTTGGCTATGGCAAATAAAACAAATCGAAGCATAAAAACGGAATGACAGAACAACAGAAAAACGTGGATAAAACGAAACGATAACCAATTCGGAAATAAATATAAATTAAATACAAACCTTTGGCACTATTTGAGTCTGTGACTGTGCTGAACTGACATTGACTTCTGCCGCCGCCAAGGATATAGAAGGCAGGCGCTGCTGTGATTGTGGCTGCGGAGACATTATCATATTGGCCACCACATGCTGCCGCCGCTCTTTCTCCTGCTGCTGCTGGCCGGCAGCTCCACTGTATGTTAAGACACTGTTATGCTGTTGCTCTTGCGCCTGTTGGAGTAAAGGCGGATAGAATGTTTGCTTTATCTCCAAGCCAGCCGGCAAATTGTAAACCAAGTTTTCGACAGAGTCTACCGTAGCACCACTGCCGCCTGCCTCATTGGAGTAATCCAATTGCCGCTGCTCCTGTTTTACCTGCAGCTGCAGCACATTCTTTATATCCTCTTGGCCATCCTCCAGCTTTGTCCAGCAATGGTTATTTTGCTGCAGTTGCTGCTGCTGCAGCGTGCTTTGTATCACAGATGAATAGGCCACCGTGGGAGTGGTGTTGGCAGACGAGCCTGCGCCTGCCACATTAACCACTGTAGTGCGCCTTTGCACGGGCGAGCCAGCCCCTGTTGTGGCCTTATAGACAATCACTTGGGGTGCGCCAACGTCGACGGCATGCAAATTCATTATGGGCGAGTCATCCGCCGAGCTAAGAGCTGGGCTGGCATACTGCGTGGGATAAGCACCGCCGCCGCCAGGACTAGCATTCTGGTGTTCAATGTGCACGGTCTCCTTGCGGGCAATCTTTATCTTCTGGCCATCAACTGTATAGTAATAGGTTTCCGGCTCCGTTATTTCCTGCAGTTGCTGTTGATGGTGCTGCTGCTGTTGTTGTTGCAATTGGGTCAAGTAAATAAGATCGTTGTAGGCTTTAATTTGCTCCTTGGTTTGAAGTGTGCTTTCTGGTTTGATTTCCTAATTACAGTTGCAGAAGGAGCGGGTTTGTTTGTGGTTGGAAAGTGTTTTGATTTACATTTGTGAAAGGTTTTTGGCTTAGTTTAAGTTGGTGATGTTGGTGTATAGAGACGCAGAGGTGTTTAATGGGTCGACAGTTAGCCATGGGTCATGTTATAGGTAAGGTCTATGGCAGCATAGGCACAAAACATTCCACTTATTTTTTTTTTTTAAGTATGTACATATATAAATACTAAAAAGATTAACTGTTAAACAGCCAACACCAACGCTCTGCTTGAAGTCCCAAATATGATGAGAATGATGAGACGGGCAACAGCCTCTCAGCACTCGCGATATGATTATGAATATAGCATTATACGCTTTATATGTTACTTACCACTTTGTCCGCCACCAGATTCAATTGCTGTTGCTGTGCCTGTTGTTGCTGCTGCTGCTGTTGTTGTTGCTGCTGTTGCTGTTGCATGGCCAAAAACGTATTGGATATCATGTTTGGCGTGTTCCACGTCAGTGAAGTAGAAGTTAACGCTACGGTTGTGGGTGATGGTGAGGCGCCACTTGACGAAGAGTTTTCGCCATAATAATTAGACGTAACATTATTCGCTGCAGCTGCGGCAGCTGCCGAAGAAACAGCGGCAACTGCTGCTTGATTTTGAAACGTGCTCAATTGTTTGTCCAGCGTACTTGGCAACTGAAGTTGCCGATGCGGTGTGTTCACAGCAGTGGAGGCATAGTGCGCTGGCTTAGGCTGCACACTAGCCGCGGCATGATGATATATCTGCTGGAATACTGGATTGTAGCTGCCTATGGGTGTGGGCGGCACAAAGCTTCCGCCTGCAGCCGCATTGAAACTGGCAATGCTGGCTGCGGTGATGGTGGCCAGATGTGGATGCTGAAATTCCTCTGTTGAGCCGCTTGTTGTGCTGGCAGAGGCGGGCACAATGCGGTTGTAGGCGTACCAGGGGCTGGAGTTGGGATCCATATGTGGGAGCGCTTTCGGACACACAGCTGGAAATAGTTTATTAAAGCGATTAGTTAATAAAACACAATTTACTAAAAGAAATCATAAAACGCGAATCGATGTGAAGCTTGCAAAAATGTTACCAAAGTTGTTAACCTAATTAAGTACAACTTTAATTAAAACCTTTTAAATTAGCATCTTCAAACAAAATAACTATATAAAACACATATCAAGTTGTTATTTCATTCGTTGGTTGCGTTTTTCTTTACGTGCATATTTTGCGTCTGCAGCCCTTTTGTGCTGGTGTGTGCTGTATACATACATACGACAAGTGAATTTTCGCAGGTAAATTATGCCGCGTAAAATTGTACTTCATTTCGGTCACAAATTGTTTATTACTATGACTAGTATTCATGCAATTCCGTTTAGTTGCAGTTTTATTAAGTTAAATAATTATAAAACAATTTTGTATTCATTTTTTCTTACACTTTTAAGCTTGATTTCATTCGCATGTATACATACATACATACATGTGTGCGTGTGTAAAAAATAGTCAAGTTCACTAACAAGCAGCTCGTCAAATTTACACTTGCTGTATAATTGTACTAAAGCGAGCCAACATTATTTTTCCATTGTATTATGCACTTTCTTTATTAAAAATACAAGTTTTTAGTCAAATTTTTAATATGGACATTACAGTCTAAATTTTTTTGTAAGTGAAACAATCTGCAAAATGGCCGCCCTAATGCCTGTGAACTATGTAACTAGCTCATTTTTAGGCATCAATGAACCGATTCACACGAGTCAGCAAAAGCATGTTTATACGCGGTATCGGAGCTGCTAACATTTTATGTTGTGTTTGAATTGAAATATATCGTGTAATTTCTTACGTTTTTGTGTATTGTTAATATATTGGTACGTATTATATAATTGATATCAAAGCCGAACTAAACTGAATGGCAGCTAATCCCATTTTATGAGTTGTGAGTTGCTTTGTTCAACAAAAAACCCAGTGGCCAATTTGCTTTCTTAACATGACAATTTGTTATTGGAATTTGTATTAGGGCATACATGCACTGTCAGACTTTTGCCATTCATGCCTCTAGTCAATTTTGATTATCGATTATGATTTATCGAAATCATTGAGCTGTTTACACTACATACTTAACTTTTTGTTTGCTTTGAAAATTTGTATGAGTGACTTAAGTTAATTCGAAATAGGGTTTGAAATTGTGAGAATGAACATATACAATACATATAATTTTATTTGCTTGACGACTTATACGGTAGCTTTCAACAAGTATAAATTCAAGACAAAATGAAAATTATCAGTGTATAATGTGAAAATATATCATTTTGTTGGAAATTTATGTTAAAAGTAAACAGCGTTGCAAATTAAGTTTCAGAATCGACTGTGCAGCAACAATGAAGCACTCTTATTTTCATGCAACACTCCATTCATCACAACTTCGCTTAAAAACAAGTGCTGCAAGTGTATGATCTATCGAAATTTAAACTAATTTGTTTTGAATTTTCATTGATAACAGAGCCTATTTATGGTATGAAAAAAAATGAATACCATAAATAATTTTTTCTTGTCACTTTCAACACCATTTTAGTTAAAATTTATGCTTAAATATGAATTTAATTCTGATGTATTATGAACTACCACAAATCGTTCAGATCAATCAAAGAGCAGAGCAAATCGTCAAGCAAGAGCGGCCTAATGACTTAGTACGCACCAAAATAATCTAAGACCCTGCAACACATGTAATAAATATGATAAAAATATATCACCATGTAATATATTACAAAATGCCTCTGCAATGAAATAAAAATCGATTGTTAAATTTTTCATGTCTGCTCAAAAGAATCAGTTCGATTAAAGCTCTTACACTAATGACAAAGACAGTTCAATTTGCGCATCGAAAACTGCACAAGTGTTAAGAAAAATTTAATAAAATCACAAACTTGTTTAATTTTATCTGAAGCCAGTTCGCATAAATAGCAAATAAAAGTAAGTTTATTATTAAAACACAATAACAGCTATTAGCAACATAGTATGACTATGCATAGATATGTTAGTAATAGCTGTGCGTACGTGTTCGATATGCTTGACAAACGCCCATTAAATCAACCAAAACTATTGTAGAACAAATCATGGACTTTGGTGATGATTTTGCAATCAAAGAGGAAGTCGATCCAGCAGCAGAGTTTCTGGCACGTGAACAATCCGTTCTGGGCGATCTCGAAGCAGAAATAACAGGCGGATCTACTACGGCAAATACCGTTGCTGCGCCTACTGTGGCAACCGACGATGGTTTGCTCGGTGGCGATCTGGGCAGTGAATTGTCTGGCAATGTGGCTGGCGGTCTTGAATCCTCTACAGGCAGTTTCGAAGTTATTGGCGGCGAGTCAAACGAGCCAGTTGGCATTTCTGGTCCACCACCGTCGCGTGAAGAACCAGAGAAAATAAAAAAATGGAGAGAAGAGCAGAAAAAACGGCTGGAAGAAAAGGATGTCGAAGAGGAGCGTAAGAAGGAGGAACAACGGCAACATGCTAAAAAAGAGCTCGACGACTGGTTGCGCCAAATCGAAGAATCCATTGCCAAAACTAAATTGGCGTCTCGTAACGCGGAAAAACAGGCTGCCTCTGTGGAAAACGGTGCTATTGAGCCCGGCACTGAATGGGAGCGCATTTCCAAACTATGCGATTTCAATCCCAAAGTCAATAAATCGGGCAAGGATATTTCACGAATGCGTTCAATATATCTACATCTCAAGCAAAATCCTATTCAAGTGCAAAAAGCTGCTTAAGGATTACCAAAAAGTCCTGCTTTGAGTTGAATATCAATTTAATATTGAAAAGTATTTGCTGTTTATTCCAATTATATGATATACCTACTTTATATTTCAAGTGTTTTTTTTTCTGCAAGCATTATTTAAGCATAATGAAGGCAATAAAGAATAACATATATACACACACAAAATCCCCGCACACCAGTTGCTCGTTTATTTAATCAGAATTTTGATTGGCCTCGGAATGAGAACATATATAAACACAGTTATCATACACATATTCATAAATCGTTTTTCCGTTGATTACTTACAGTAAGCACAGTACAATACGCTCCCGCTCAAGTATGTCTCAAGAAAATGTATGTTTTGATACAACTGCCGACAACAGCGATTCTAAGTCACCCAAAAACTATAAGCGCACCGGTTATTTGCATTGGGATGACTATTTTATGGCTACTGCTCTGCTCTCAGCCAAGCGCAGCAAGGATCCGGTCACTCAGGTGGGCGCGTGCATTGTCGACACACAAAACCGCATTGTTGCCATAGGCTACAATGGTTTTCCACGCGACTGCAGCGATGATGTGTTTTCCTGGTCAAAGAGCAGCGATAGGGATGACGATCCGCTCGAGGACAAAAAGATGTATGTGGTGCACGCCGAGGCGAATGCCATACTCAACAGCAATTCCGCGAATCTTGTTGGAACCCGGCTTTATACAACTCTCTTTCCCTGTAATGAGTGCACCAAGCTTATCATACAGTCCGGCATCAGGGAGGTACTCTACATGTCAGATAAGTATGCTGAAAAACCTATCTATCGTGCTGCAAAGCGAATGCTGGACGCTGTGGGCATAGCTTACACAAGGTACACACCGATCCAGAAGCAGATTGTCATTGATTTTGATGCAGTGATGGCAGAAGAACTCAACACATCCTTGGACCTAAAATCATTAAAGTTGTGATATCTCTTTTAATCATAAATGTTGCGTGTGTTACCTGTCTTGACGTAGTAACAGTTAGTGTCTGAAATAAATTAATTTATTGTTCATTTGTAGCGATAATTTCAATATATATACCAAATTGTACACACCCATTTGTTATTACCAAAACCCTTTTGTCTTGCCCTGCAATATGTATGGTATCCTGTTGCCTATTCTAATTGGCTTTGTTTGCTTTACAAAGGTCAAAATGTGTGTCATCTTCATATTACAATTTCGCAATCTGTCTTGTTGCTGTCGGACGGACAGCTGTGGCGTTACGTGTTGACTTATCTTTGTCCCAGTGTTTTGGCCAAAATGTCAGCGAAATGAATGACCTTCTCATTGCCGAGTGCTAGTATATGCACATGTATATTTTTATATAGACACAGATGTAGCTACATATACTCATACAGAAGTTTCTGCAGATGCCGACATACATATATACATATGTACTTACATATGTGCATATAAGCAAGAGCATATCTGTAAGGGAACTGTTAATTTTGTACCATTCCATTTGCATTTAATTTCCTCCGGATAAAGTGACATATTTATACCCGTGCAATATACTAATGCGAGAAATCTGCAGTAACTTAATAAAGAGAATACAGGGCTAAATTACTTGCCTCTTGTCTACCTTTATTTATGTACATAGTAACAACTACTTTAAGCTGCGTTCAGACACGTAAGTTATTAAACTCTATTATGGAAATCGCGTTCATTGTCGTAAGTTATGAGTACGTCCTCGACAGGGTTATGCTAAAAAGGCTGTATTTCGCCGATATGGGCAAGAAGATAGTCTTATTCGGTTAAGGTTTTGGATACAGAAAGACATCGATTCAAGTTACCAAGTTAATAATGGTGCCTGAAAATGTTTTCAATCAAAATGAAGACATGTAAATCGTGCTAAAATTAAAACGATTTCAATTTTTTTCTATATACTATATATTTAAGAGATGTATAGCTACAATGAAAATACTGAAATTATATGCATGTGTGACTAATTTAATGGGCCAGTATACTGGATTGAGGATTTTTAAAATACTTTCGTCGTTTTACATATGTCTGCTGGCGAGCCCTGATTTAGAACCAATCTAACTTTACCCGAAACATTGCTCACGCTCCTTGTGTCTCAGTCGAACTAATTAAAACCAAGGGTGTTCAAAATACCAAATTTCTTCACTCTATCAATTCGAACATTTTATGATGTGTTTAAATAACATTATGCTCAAATCTAGTCGGGATATCCTTTTATTTATTTAAAAAACAAAGCAAAAAAAACAAATTATTTCTAATTTTAACATAAAACAGCCTTCATGGGTCATATTTCATTACATATCATCGCATAAGTTAACTAATTTAGTACATAAAATTCATTTCGATTGAAAAGCATAACATAAAATTTGATAAATCGTAAAGAATGCTGAGATTTTGGTTTGTTTTTGGTTAAAAACTAGGTTTTTAGACTCTTTAAACGTATCAAATAATTTGTTCACTCTTACGAGTGTTCACATAACCGAGTGTTCATTCAGTCAGTCAATATGTTCTGCAAACAATTTAAACGTGTGACCGCAGCTAGACGCGTGCAAAGAGGCAAGAGGCAGAATGAGCGTGAGAGCTTTTGCAAGCGCGCAGCCTCCGTGAAAAAGCGAAAGGCCGTATAACGAAACAGCTGTTGTGGAAAACAACAATTGTTATTCTTTCCTTGCGCATGAGCATTAAGAACAACAGCGGCGACCGCCGAAAAGGATGTGCGCGTTTTTGACCCGAATCACAGTTGTTTATGAAATTCCATCACATACGGTACATTGTGACGCTGCATAAGCTAACGGTAACGCGAATCGGCGTGTAAACGCGTCGCAGTGTTGTTGTTCTTGTTGTCACCACTTGCCAATTGTATCGTCTTCTTCAACGTAGCTGTTCTTTGTACATACACACACACACACACACACACACGCACACACACACACATGCAAACATACTTCTTGTGTATGCTGCGCTAATTTTGCTATTGATGAAATTTGTGTTTACATATATGTATGTATATAAGCCAAGTTTGTATGTATGTGTGCCAATATTTTTATAGACACCTTCGCAGTGTCGCTGATGATTATGATTATGATTATTAAAAATGTGTGTGTGTGAACGCAGCTGCACAACTGAGTGGAAATAAATTGAACGATTATAATAATGGGTTCAATCGACGTTTGATGCTTGTAAACGTTTCCAGATAAACATTTGCATACATATTCAGGTGATTATAAATAATAAACTGTAAATTAAGCACCTGCCCCATTGACGGCACTTTACCGTTAATGACTAGATGCTACAACGCTCTTGATCCTATTAACAGCTACACACATATTTACATACATACTTACATAAAGTGCCTGTTCATGTGGCTAAGAGCTAACGCTGCCATTTTCACCTTATGAAATAAGTGCTATGTATTAAACTAGAAATAAACCCGAACCGAGTGTTTGCTGAAAATAAATTGCTTGTTGACAGATACATATGTATATACATATATGTATATAGCAGCAAACATGCATATACATATGGATGTGTGTGTCGGTCAATAATACAAAAAAAGTGTGCCGAAAACATTTAATTTTTGGATAAACTGTCCCATTTTAGAATTATCGGTGTAAACAATGTGCATCTACACATACACTTGGTCGCAGAATTGTGCGTACAGTGCAAAAAAAATTGCGAAAATTCAACTTTGACTCCATGTTACTTTTCTAACTAAAATCTCGAGTTTTATGTATTTCGACGAAGCACTCTGACAACTTTTCCCGCGATTTGGAGATTTTTTTTTTTGTCCGTGCGTTGTCGTTTTCAAAATTTTTTGTCTTTCATTTTTGGTTGTTTAAATTTGTCCTAGCTAATTTCGGTTTTTTTGATAAACGGTCAGAAAAGCCTGAGTTGGTTACCCACTGTTACTTTAACGCAAAAAAGTACTGCGATTGGCCAAAAAACTAAAATCTCTAATTTTATGTTTTTCGACGATTTAAGCACTCTGACAACTTTTCCGGCAATATGGAGATGTTATTGTGTTGAATAGGGTTTCCTATTGAATTTGACCACTCTAGTCGCTATAGTTCGGTCGCCAGAGAAATAATAAGAGTAAATAATTTTCGAGATTATTATTTTTTTCATTTTTTTGTTGTTTAAATTTCTCATAGCTAGGTTAATGTTGCAGAATTAGAAAAACGACCTTTTGTAAAAAACAAAAATTATTGAATTATCATTAATAGTTTTTTTAAGACGGTTTAATTTGCAACTATAGACTTGCACCCCTTAGCGTTCTTTGACTATAACTTCTAAACTATTAAAGATAAGTACTTTGATGATGATTTAATGCAATAACTAATGCAACAAAAAAAAGCCTTTCTCTAAAACATTCATCTTTCAGTAAATTTTGTGTCGCTGATTTAGAATCCTGAAAACATTTTCGATGATGATTGAATGCAATAACTTTTTTGGAAACCAAAGACTTTCTAATTACACTATGCAACAAAAAAAAGCCTATGTCTAAAATATTCCTCTTTCATTTGATCTTTCATCAGATTTGCTGACTTCGCAACTCTCGAAATCTTGAATATTTTTAAATTGCGATAGTTCGAAACGGTGCTAAAAAATTCAAAATGGTTTCCGTATTCGAAATCAGCGACCGAAAATTTACTGAAAAAGGTATGTTTTAGCCATAGGCTTTTAATTGAGGCCAATTTTGTTGCATAGTGTTATATGGAGGAAGCTTGTGGTGAAATGTGATGCAAAATGTCCTTCAAAATTCAATTTCTGCTCTTTCATTTGGGGTTCATTCCGGAAACCTCGGTTGCCGCGTGTCAGCGCGAAAATATTGTTTCTCGAATATGCTTCTTAAGTTGGTCAATTCATTGATTCGTGTTAGTAGTGAATACTTTATATAAACATTATCATGTTCCGAAAGAGTTTTTTTTTTCAATGGTGTCACAAAAAGAAGGGAATTCGAAAAGCAATCCGTCGGTGTGCTAGAAATCTCTTTCAACCGAATTTTTTGACAAAAGATTTTTGTCGATATTTCAGTAATATTTTTGGTAGTTTGCGAAATCTATTATGAGTTTTCTTGACCGGCGTTAAATCACAAAATTGATATAGAACACGCTAAACAAATCTAAAAATTTGCATTTGCTCTATGTAAACTTGTCGGAAACATTGAGAACTTTCGATAATTATTTGAGAGAACAGAAAATTGCCTTGCTTGAAATATCATTAATTATCTTTGAATGCGTTGACTTTGTGTATTTTTTGATATTATTAACCGCTATTGAGATATCATCTTTCACAAATTTCACGTCAAAATATTCTTTAGTGCTTCAGATACGCTTCGTTTTTTGCATTAGATATCGGCTGCGGAGGATGCTGCAAAAAGCCTTTGTGAATCAGACTCTGTCTTCAAAGAATGTTAACAAGCAGGGGTTCAAAACGAAACGGCTACGATTATGGTAGTAACCGGTTTTATTTCGGCTTACTTTATTCAATAATGTCGGTTTCGATTCGGTTCACCGATATTTGTTTCGGTTTACCGGTTATACCGGTTCGTAGCCAAAATTGAGAAAGAGCAAAACTAGGCACATGAATATCTTGTATCTTATAACGCCGAGTATTCCACTCTTTTACTTTCAAAAAATTGTGAAATAGATTGTGTTGTCTAGTGTTTCACTTTTTATGGCACCAGCAGCGTAATTATTATGAAGAAGCTTAAGAAATTCTATGTTACATGCATTTTAAATTTTGAAAATATCTTTACTCCTTCGAAAGTTATGAATGTTTCTGACAAGGAGTCAGATAGTCCCGCTGTGCGACGTAGATGAAAATACTTTACAGAATGACAGAATGTAAAGCACAACATGAAAAAGTATGTAAGCTTGCAAAGAAAAAAATTTGAGACAGACAGTCGGGACGGTGCCCGACAGTGGAATACCCTGTACCAATTTTTTGCATGAAAATCAAATTTCTGTGTAAATTTTTGTATCGACGCGTTGAGAGGTATGTGCGTAATAACGGTAACTGTTTTACGGGGTGAGGGGGTATGATTAGGAAAAAGGTCAACATTTTTTGGTTTATAAGCCTAACATGAGTCTAACATAAATGTTTACCTTAACATTTCTATTAAAAGTGAAATTCTGTTTGTAGTTTATAGGAGGAATGGTCTAAAATTGGCATTTTATTACCTATATCTATTAAAGTTTCTAACCTATCTTAATGATTTTTACACCACACATGCACAGTAACAGTGTGCATAACTGTGACAGGTTTCAATTATATAGCTTTATGGTGTGGGTGTAGACCGCGAAATTCTCTTACGGGGGCAGGGGGTAAGATATCTACATAATTCGACAAACTCGTATTTTTCCGGGCATATGCGCTTTAGCTCTTATTGTTTCCGAGAACGGTGCGACAACACGGACAGACGGACATTTCTATATCGACTCGACTATTGCTCCTGACCATTTTTGCCCATGGAATATATAGTATGCCAAGCCTCCATCTGCCTGTTACATACTTTGCATAATCCTATAATACCCTTTTACACTCTGTTTACAGGGTATAATAAACACGTCTTTGAATGTTTCGTTGTCTCTGCTAACTGCAAAAATGCTTTTACTTCATCGGTGAGCTAAGATTTGCGCAAATGATCGATCATAGAACTGGTATTCTACATGTAGGTCATAGGACATATCTGGGTGGGCAGGTAAATGAAATTCACTGTATTTCGTTTCTTAGAATTGAAATGATGTTCAAAGCTAGATTGATTTTCGTGACCTTTGACCTTGAATGCCTTAAGACAACTTGTAGAATGCCTAAACGCAGACGTATGCAAAAATTTGACTAACTTTTATGCCGTAAAACCATTATTTGACTGGACAGCACTTTATAGTGAATTACTTCCTCATGGGTTGCAAACGTCTTAACAAAGTGAAAACACGCCTCACTACGTGGTAAGAGTATTGAAACCAAAACAAACTCAGGTAACGGTTATGAGGTGGGCGCTTAATCTGACTATGTGAGTCATTATTGTTGTTTTTGTGGTATTTCGAGAAGGCTTGTGGATCGATGTCAAGGTGTTATTTTTAAACACACGTAAAAGGATTCCAAAAGCAAATCAAAAAGGGTATAACTACACATTGGAATGCTGTGCTGCTGTTCCGCCATACCTGACGATAAATTGTAAAAAACATCATATTTGATTTTCTAAAACGATAACAAGTGCCAAATTGCCGTACAATTTAGATATGCCGTGCACGGTGTTCCTGTGAGTGGCAATTTTAAAAATAATGACAGCTATTGCACTGCAGTTTTTTTACTCTACAAATTAATTAGCATACGACAATGGATTCCTTTTTGGGCCAAGTTCTTCAGTGTTGGCCTTTCGCTTTCATTTCAATATGAACCTTGCCGTAGCTCCAAAGAAGCCCGTCACCCGTCCCATTGACATTTGGCATTTGCTTAGCCGTAACCATGGTGGCTCTGGTTCCGGCTTTAACAATTTTTCTTTGTGCTTCTTTTTTTCTTTTTTTTTTTTTGCTCTTGGGCGTTATATATTATATAAAGTTTTTGATTTACAGCACGCATTCCTTAGGGTCATTATTTACCAAGCTACCATCCATGCTATTCCCGTGTTTGTTTTGCCTGTGGTAATTTCCACGCACCATGTTCCATAAGGATAACTTGGGGATAAGGAATCTCAAATATTTTTGTTAAGGTGATTTTGTGGCATTAGATTTCCTTTCCGTAGATATGTATGTGTGGCTCGGAGCACATAATGGTTCGGTTTCCGCAGGAAATGTGGTAGTATGTATATGTCATGAACTTTGTCTCTTGTCTTATGGCAATGTTTTTATGTCCTTTTTACTCTACAAGTGCGAAATGGCAAAATATTTGCTTTGGTCAGTTAGGAAAACACAAGCGAAATTAAGGGTACTTCTGCTCTCTGCACACGAGAGAAATTTAATGTCAACATTTGCATATTTGTCATAACAACGAAATACGATTTTGTTTAAGGCTTTCTAATCCCCAAAATCGCTTTAGATTGTAATCAAATGTATGGAATTGTACACGTTTAGGTTGTTGGAAATGTCGATTAAATACAGTCGATATCGTTAATAAGCCATTGCATTATCGGATATATGCAAAAAAACGTAATAATCGGTTGTATGGAACATATTTCACAAGGTTCTTAGCGCGTTTACAACATTTATGAGGGACTCAAACCATAATCGTAACCGTGCCGTATCCGAAATAAATCTTTTTAGAAAAACCGATAATCGTTAACCGTTATAATTTTTCCGAAATAGCGGAATTGAAACCGATATATTTATACCGGCACGGTTTCATTTTTTCTTTTTCTTTGCAAGGTTAAATATTTTTTCATGTTGTGCTTTACATTCCGTCATTCTGTGAAGCATTATCACCTATGCCGCACAGTGGGGCCATATGACTTATTATCGGCAACCTTCTTAACCTTCAAAGGAGTAAAGATATTTTCAAAGTAATATGCAGCAGCATAGACTTACACAATTTCTGTGTTACTAAATTTTGACCGACGAAAGTTTTTGGCATTTCTTAAAACGAGGCGATAAAAAAACGACGATTTTAGTATACTTCGAAATATGCAAAAAAAAACCGAGTCCTGACATTCGTTTTTGGTCATTTTTTGTTGTTCGTAAAGAAATTGTTTAAAAATGATGAAAAAAAAATTTTTTTTCAGATAAACTATCTAGAATCTTTTATCTTTTCGTATTATTAAAGATGCAAATACACCCCTGCGCCAGAATACAATTGGAATACAACCCAATCTGAGTGTTGCGGTCGTAAAAGTATATTGGAATCCAATTCTAATGGAATTAAATTCAGCAATTTAGTTAATAATCGAATCTGCTTAATACAAAGGAGTCCAACAGAACTTAAGCTCTTACATATGTCACAATTGTTGTCACTTCCTCTCTAAGAAAAATAAGCCTAAACATGTAAATTTTATAATTTTCCACTTATAAACAATATTTACATTTATTTTACTAAAAATATTGAAGTGCTGACCACAGTTTGACTGCAAATTTTGAAAACTATCGGTGTCTTTCGCTTTCGTTGCTGAAGAGTACCAGAAAACAGATTTTGAAACTACGAGAGACGGCGAGTCCCATAATAGCGGTGTTTGTCAATTGTTTCTTTATTTTCTGCATAGTAACAAAAAAAAACTGCTTAATGATTGACCTATTATTTCCGAAGCTGTTAATTTACGCTAGATTGTGGGATACCTACACTACCAGATAGTGGTTAGTTGGTGCCCATGCAGCTATGCTTTTTGCTTCTTTAAATAACTTTTGCAGGAGCTCCGGGCACAAAGCTCTCTGTAGGCGGAGGCTCAGATATATAGGTTTTACTTTGGAGGTAAAACTTGCTCGTAAGTCGTCACGCTCCTGTGGTGTGATGTGTTAGCTAGACCTATAGGTCTATAGAATAGAGAGCGTAGCGGTGAGCACGTCCACCTGCACGTTTGTTCTTGTGTGCTGCATTTAGACTGGAAATAACAGGATGCACGCGCTGCCTCGTGAGGGGATAGAATAAGTGTCAGCTGCTTAACCGCTGGTCCTTTGCAGTGGTGCACGACGGCATAACGCAAAGTTGCTCCTAAATGGCACCTTTCTGCTATTAGACCCAAGTAGCGAAATCATAAGCAGTAGTAGCAATCGTAGCTGAGTTTCCCGACTGTACACTTTTATATTTTTTGGAGCTCAGAAATGCCCGTAATTAAACCCAGCGGATTGCAGATTTTCTCTCTGCCCCTTCTGATCATTTAAGTGTGAGGAGTATATTTTAGATCCCACTGTACCACAATGGGCAGATTAACGGCTTAAGTAGGTCAGAAAGATAGCCGTTTCTAACGAATCTAACCTAGACGAAGAATAACATACGCTAGATTTCACATTTTGACTACTGTGAGCGGAATACCTTGGGAGTCTTCTGCATGCCCGCTCCCAAACCGACTTGCCCATTTTGCGGTGAGCTTATAACCTAAGCAAAAAAAAAACTTATGCATTACTTTTATATTATACAGATTAAGAAGAACTTGTAGCACGAACAATTTTGGACAATGATTTATTACGATATGAAGTTTGTCTTAAGTAGTAAAGCGCAAGAAAATTTGTTTTAGTTTGCTTACAACCTTTACTTTGCGACTTATAAAGCCCTTCCTTGGAAGTGTTCAACAAACTCTATTTTGAATGTATTTAAAGATTATCTTTTATAATACAATTTTTTGTTAGCTTAAAATGGCATCCATGTCTAGTACTCTCAAGCCATTTGCCGCTTTTTACAAGACAAACTAATTTTCATAAGTGTACTTTGCTCCTGCGACCTCCTGCACTGCATAAGCTTGTCCCAAAAGTGAAGCTCTTTGTCTAGCTAGCTGATTCAGTTTTCAGTTTGTTATCCTCGCTTCTATTGCGTTACATATAATTTAATTTTTAGCTTAGTAAAAGCTCTAGAACGCCGCTGAAGCCTTTAAAATTACTTTTAAGATGAAACAATTTTAGGGCGAAATAAATTCAACTAAGCCGCTTGAATATAAACAGAAATAATGTTTTAATGGCTTTCGCATTAACTTTCACAATTGGGTTTTCATCTGGTTATGCGTGTTTTAAAAATCTTATTTATATGCAAAACTTACCTATCAGAAAAGTACCATTCAAAAACAAAGTTTAAAAAGATGAAATGGCTTATATAATATGCCATGCCCGATAAAGAAAGCTAAAGAAAAGCAAGTACAGTTGAAATGAGAGAAAGAGTACGAAAACAGAGTAGGCTTTCATAAAGGTTCCCTATTGACGCAATCTTCCCAACTCCCATAGGAAAAAGTGAAGACTGCGTAAGGGGAGAGTATAAACCTCGCTCATGCTGAGTGTATCGCTTCCTAAAATGCACTTCCGTGTCCTTGCGAAGGCCGCACAGTAACACAGAAAGTGTTCCGTGGAGTCGGCTTTCTCAAGACCGTGCAAGTTGGGTCGTCAACGAGGCTCATATTGGCCAGGTGTTGGCCAAATGGCTCGCAGATCTTTCCTTTTCTGACAAAGAAGGTATCTGCGGGCCTTTGGATTGAGCTCTTTCACAAAGTGTTTTATGGTACAGATGGTCAGATTCGATACCATCGATAGTAATATCGTTTTTTTTCCCTGCCAAAATAGCAGAACTGACGCTGCCGATGCACAAAATAGACTCCAAACATCTTATCAACAGATTTTCAAAATTTTAAGGATTTATTAGTATATAAGCACATTTAATATAGTATGTGTATTTTATATCTTTCTACCTTTTTTTTCCTTCAAAAGTTATAATTTTTGCCGATAACAAGTTATACACAACACAGCCATCTGTGCGCCGTGGGACTAAACTATCGATAGTGAGACACAAAGGGAAAAAATCCGATATCTCTTATAACTATAAAGTGAATTGGAAATGATGGTAAACGGCTTTTCTTTTTAAAAAGATTAAATTAAGATTAAGATTAAAAAATTAGTAGACATTGACGAATGGATAAAATGTAAGACATAGCGAGGGCATTCACTTGAAAATGCTAACACATTTCTGTCGGAAATCTCACTTGGGAAATTAGTTATCTGATGTGTTTTGAAGTGAAATTAATGTTTTCTGACGTGGCGAAAAAAAATGTATCACGTTAAAAATACAATTTAACGAATGACTTCACAATTTTTGTAATAAATGCACGATGACAGCTGCAATATTTTATTTTGTTTTAGATTTTGATAGAAACACTTTTTAAGGTCAGCAATGATTCGTTGTAAAAAATATATATTTTATGAAGGAATGTTGTAAGAATTATGAATTATATGTTAAGACGTTGCCAGACATTGGAATACCCTGTCATATTTTTCGAAAATGTTTGTAAGATTCTTCTTTGTTTTTCGAAATGCATCTGTTCTACGAAATCTAGATGCTCATAAGGAAAAATGGCCCGACTCATTTTTGCAGATGGAGCTTATGGTCTGCCTCCTTCTACCTGTTACATACACTCCACAAAACTATAATTTTGCAATTTGCATAAGGCCGTAACCCGGTAACGGGTTGATAGGTTTTCCTATTAAACTTTCGCACTCAGAGCAGCAAATCAGAGCTGGAAATTCGCCTTTCGACGTATTAAGGTTTCAGTTCATTTTGAACGCAATTTTCTTACTATGATTAAAGTTACTTTTTGAGTCATTTCCAAATAGTCCGCAAGTTCAAGTTTTCGACGTCATCATCTGGCGAAAATCCTTGCCATACATAAAACTCACTGTGCTTACGAAGTATTGATGTAGTGTTTATGAAGGACACTTCTCAACCATAAGCTGTCAATTAAATATGATATACACAATTGTAAGTTTACATATGCTACGATTTGATACACTTGCGTTGATAGGGATCTATAATGAGCATAAACAAGTACTGCAATATTTTCATTGTTTACAAAATGCCACTAGTTGAGCTAGCTTAAGTCTAAGCTATGAATCTTTCCCAAAAAATATAAAGCACGATTTCACTGATGCTTCCTGAACAGGTTCTTCAGCTAAAAATTGGCAAACAGTTCTGATTACACTATGCAACAAAATTGACCTGAATGAAAGAGTTATGACCGAAACATACCTTTTCCGGTAAATTTTGAGTCGCTGATTTCGAATTCGGGAACCATATTGGATTTTCTAGCACCGCTTTCGAATTATCGCTATTTCAAAAAATTCGAGATTTCGAAAGTTGCATCAGCTAATCTCATTTATCTTGGAAAGTTTACTGAATTGAATGAAATTTAATATCAAATTATTGTTTTTCAAACAGTTTTAAAAAAAAACCTAAAAAAATTGTTAATGGTTTATTTTTGGTTTCGATAAATTGATTCTTTGCGAACATTTGAACACCAATTTGAGCAAAATCGGTATCGAAATGGCGAAGTTATTGGGGAATATCGAAAAAATGACACTTTCGTAAATTTTTTGGTAAATTTTGGGTCGGTTATTTGAAATCCGGATACCCTTTTGTGTTATCTAGAATGGTTTTCGAAATATTACTATTTCAAATTCAATTTCGTTTTTTTTTTCAATTTTAAAAACCGAGCTCCTAAAAAATACTTGCTTATATAGTAATACGCATATTGTTAATATTTAAGCTACAGACAAGAAATTTGGTATGTAAACTTACTCATATTAGGCAAATAACCGAATCGAGCTCCCAACCGCCGCTGTCCCAGTTACCCTCCAACGCTACAAAAATTTGCAGAGAAGTTCGATTTTTTTCTTTCAAATTTTCTCGTAATTGTTCTCATAAACCAACAAACTAGAAGAATATTTACTATTGTCTAAAATAACTTAGTAGATATGTATACATAAAAAACGAACTACTGCTTAAGCTAAGAGTATACAAATTTGAGGAAACAAAGGACGACACTCTTTAGTATTTCATGTTTTTGTATAGTTTTGTTTGTCGTAAAGTCGTTTGTTTCCCGAAAAAATACAACAGCCATAAGCCTGAAGAGCCTTTAGAACTGCAATAAAAAGCTTTGTCACGAAACACGACGTATTGCCCTTTGCCACATGGAACACGCAACATGTGATGTTTTTGCTCCATTAAATGAGTCTGTCTAATTAAAGTGGAGGTATTTTTCTTAAGCTCATATACTCCTATATATACGGCAATTGCAGTGTTTGCATACACTTAAACAAATAGTTGTGGTAATACAAATAGTAAACATATATATATAATTGTTTTACAGATGGCGCAAGGACATGGCATGCATATAACTACTACAGGACTTAAAGTAGCACTTAAAGGAATTTTTACATATTTATATTATTATTTATAGAAAGAAAACGAAGAGAAGAAAAGTAGAAAGCGACTTACAAAAGGTGGTAGGTGAAAGCTGTGACGGCATACATAATTGCAAAAGCAACGAAATCAATTCGAATTAAGAGTGGGTGGCAACCCAGGCCAACTGCCAACTATGTAAGGTTGACATCATCACACGAGCATACGCACCTTGGGCGAGCCTCCCTCTAAGCGGCAAGTCTCAGCAATAGACTTCAAAGGCCGAAAATCAAAATTTCAGGTAGTATACCAACGCACACTACTAGTAGTATCTACTTCTAGTAGTTGGTAAATATGCTGCGCAGCTGTGTGTGTTTACGCAGCGAATGCGGCAAGCAGCGTCGCGGCTCCTCCGCAGAAGACGACTCGTCATGTCGCTCATCGGAAATTGAGCGTGTGGGGGCCAGCGCCAGCATGCAGACGACGCCAACAACGCGGGGGTCCCATGGCCAGCCACAGATGACGACACGTAGTAGCAGTCTGTTACAACTATTCCAAAGTAAAGGTTGGTGCAAGCATTTTCGCAAACCATTGCGAGGCATGAGTGTCACCAAGGCTGAGCGGAGTAAGTACCTATTGGGTGTCGTAACTTTTGCATTGTTTCCATTCCAACTATCAACAGAGAAGCACGTAGTATATTGAGTTCTAACCGGGTAATTAGACGTAATTGATATAAAAAAGACGACCCTTTGCTGTCTAATTAGTCCCCTAACAAGTTTTATTCTATTATTCGCAAGACAATTAATGTAGTTGAAGTTACACCTATACTAGGGGTAGGGTTTGATTACCAAAGTGCATCAAAAGCTATGTTTATTGCAAAATTTAGGAAACGCCTCTATGCACCATATAAACTGCAAGTGTATACCCGTGTATAGCGGGCTAGAGAATACCAACTCAGCATGTCAAAGCATGTCGTATGAGGCGACTAACAATAACACTGGGTTCTTTCGCGACCAGTAGAGTTACCCCAAGCCTTAAAAGGGTTGTGCGTAGGGTTTAGGACCCACCACGTTAAACTACAGTTCCAATGAAAGAATGTATTTACATCAGGCCGTAACCCGGTAACGGGTTATTATGGCCAGTTAAGAAGAAGAAGAAGACGTTAAGTCAGCAGTTAGCACTAAGCTGTTTACATCTTATCATAGTTTCTGTAACTGACACATACATAATTCAAACAGAAATGTTAATTTTTTTTTTTTCTTTCATCAAATTGTAAAATTCTAGTTTGAAAAATTAATGGTGTTTTTCAGTTTCTTCAATAGAAGTAAACCTTTTAAATCATGTTCTCTCTTCGAAACCACCAATAACACAGGTCTAGGTCTACAGATAATGGGTCCGTGTCTGTTTGTGGCAAATTTATTTCTCATCATTCAATCAATTCAATTCAGTCATTTCTGAATTAATTTTTCCAAGTCCTTAAAAATGCGCAACATTTTTGGTTTTTCTCTATCTTGTCATTATTTAGTAGGACTTTCACTCTTCCAATTGAGAGTGAGAGAGATCAATTACGATATTTTTTCTCGAAAGCTATTTGAAGTTATAAAGTCATGAGCATATCTTCTTCTTGAGTGGCCATAACAACCCGTACCTGGGTTACGGCCTGATGTAATGCTCTTTGAGCGCCTTCTCCAATTGGTGATACCAAAGGGAGTTCGCTTGACGATGACAATGTCGTCGTAGAGCTCATAGTGTTCGTCGTTCCATCGGGTGCGGTATTCGTTGCCAACGCGTAGAAGGCCATAGATCGTACTGAGTACTTTCCGCTCAAACACTCTAAGGGTATTTTGATCAGACTGCATCACTATCCATGCTTGAGCGCCATAAAGCAAAACGGGAAGGATTAGCGTCTCATAGAGTGTTAGTTTCGTCTGGCGGGAGTGGTCTCTACTACTCATTTGCCTACTGAGACCAAAGTAACATCTAATGGCAAGAGCAATTCTCCGCTTAATCTCCATGCTGACATCGTTCTACATTGTGACGGTGGTGCAAAGGAAGACGAAATCCTTGACAACATCAAAAGTATAGTTTTCAACATCAATCTGAGAGTCCAACCGCTGTGTATCTCTACTGGAAGAAGCAAATCACAAGCAAATCGCTATATCACTATTGCCAATTCAAGTATCAACGGGATACTTTTTCCGATTTGATGTTAATGAATGCCATTACAACTCCTCGTAGGCCATCTTGACCTATAAGGTTATGGCCAAAGTGCTTATTAGGCGCTTGTGCTTGAAATTTACACAAAAAAGTGTTATATCTTCAGCAAAACATGTTCACCTGGCAACAGGTATATAGTTATACCATGTACACAAAGTGTAAAAGGATATTATAGATTTGTGCAATGTATTTAAAGGCAGAAGGAGGCTTGGCAGATCATATTTTCCATTGGCAAAAATGGTCAGGATCAATAGTAGAGTTGATATAGACATTTTTGTCTGTCCGTGTTGTCGCACCGTTCTCGGATACTATAAGAGCTAGATCAAAATTTTTTTACCAAAAGATGCGCACTATACCTATTCAGTGCAAGTTTGTCGAATTATGTTGATATCTTCCCCCGTGGCAGATTTTCGCGGTTTTAACCCTCACCATAAAAGCTAGCCAACTGAAACTTGGCACAATTATGCACACTATTACTGTGCATGTGTAGTGTAAAACTGATTCAATCGAACAAGAACTTTAGAAGATATAGCTCATAATGTGCCAATTTTAAGCCCCTCTCCTATGAGCTGTAACAGAATTTCACTTTTTACAGAAATGTTAAAGTTAGGCTAACAAATGTGGTACGTTAGGCTTATAAACCAAACAATTTTGATATTTTTCTGCACCATCCCCCTAACCCCCGTAGTACAGTTACTGTTATTACGCCCATACCCTTCAACGCATCGACGCAAAAATTTGCATGAAATTTTATTTTCAAGGAAAAATTTGGGTACAGGGTATCCCACTGTCGGGCAGCGTCCCTACTCTCTGCATCAAATTTTGTTTAGTTGCTATGGATGTCACTTAACTAAACTCTTTGTGAATGTACCAAACTCAAAGGCCTGCATATGTCTTCTTCAATCTCCGAGCATTAGTTGGGTTAATCACTGGTCATAATACTTATGGCCATCCGTTGGTCAATATAGATCTCATTAATGAACCAACAGTGCCAAAAAGATTTGTCAAAAGATTGTTTTTAGCTTAAAACAACTAATTAAACAGCTGTGAACCTTACTTAAGATGTCAGCTCCAACTGGTCCTTGAACAAAAGAACTTCTCTGACTTACAGCACTGATTTATGTCGAAAACGTAATTGAGACTTCTCAGCACAGTAACCAAAAGTTCTGGCCAATAAAAATGTAGGAATATATATGCTCATAAACCTAAAAGTGTGGAAACCCCCCGCTGTGTAATATATAGAGAGAGCATAACTTACATTGTATACCCTTGTGTCAGAGGACTTGTTTTGTTGTTATAATTTGTCCTGTAACGAGCACAACATCTGCATTGATAGTTTTCAATGTGGGTTACAAACACAACACCCCGGTCATATATACGCCAGAGTTCCGAGCCGTTGAACAGCCGTGAACACAAACGCAGCCATTCAAGCAGACACACAAAGAGACAGAGAGACATGCATGGCCGTTGGTTGACGCGTGTAACGGGAAAGGAGAAAGGCAGCCATTGGCGCTGACCCCACCAATCAGGCAATTGGGGCTAGGGCGATGGTAAAAATCGAAGAGACCTGCATAGAAATAGTGTAAAGCCGGATAGAGTGCCAGTCGGACGTTGAAACTTGTGTGTACGGCAGAAAAAAAGTGCAACAAAATTTACAAACAAAAATTTGGATTACTCAGCATAAGCCTTCAAAAAAATATTTGCTAAAAATCGTATTTCAAAAGTATTTAATTTCATTGCGAACGAAAATTAGTGACACAAATTCAGGTGTTTTGGCTGAAAGTATCCTCTAATGGGTGCCGGCTGTTTCAAAAAGAAGAAACCACCACCGCCAAGAGAAGATCCCGATTTAGTGATAAGTGTGTATTAAGAACAAATGTTTGCTTAGTTTGGTACTTCGAGGTTGTAGTAAGACTCTAAAACGCGTTTTGTAAGTCATTTTAAACGAACGATGGACAGGCATTATGTAATGGATGAGCGGGGCAAGTATTTAACGCATTGTGCAAAGAAACCATAATCATGCTCATCTATTTGGTTTTTACGTTTCGGGAACAAATGTCAGCCCTTAAAATGTTTGTAAAAAACTTTCTTAAATAACAACGCTTACTAGGCTAATTTGTGTTCAGTTTAGTGAAAAACCACGCTAGCTTTGCATTTCTGTGGTTAAGGGTTGTTTCAATTCAATCAATAAAACAAACGGTTCTTTTAAGGGTCAGTTGAAAAATACAAAAAGTGACGGTCTTAAGTGAAAACCTTTAGCTCATATTCTGTTAGAGATTGCTTTGTATTTATTTTTTTTTTATTCATGCACTCATTAAATCTAACTGAATCTTCATTTTCGTAATACCCGTCCAAGTACTAAATCATCTATTTTATCTTTCTAAATCTGTAGCTATCAGAGCGGCAATATTTATACAGAAATGGTACAGAAGACATCAGGCACGCCGGGAGATGAAGAATCGCTGCAACTGGCAAATATTTCAGAATTTGGAATACGCCAGTGAACAGGATCAGGCAGAGGTGAGTATTGGGCACTAACTACATACATCCATACATACATGCATTGGCATACTTATAAAGATAACGTCGTCGCTGCGACGTGAGCAGCGCAGCTTCTTAACTTTTCATTCTCTTGCGAATTTCAATGAGGAAGGTTGAGTGTCGCGCATGTTATTTCAGCTTATGTTGCTTTATCCTTACAACAACAAGAATTGCGCTTCTCTCTTTCGCTATTTCTCTCACAAAATTTTAGGAAGAGTCGCTAACGACGATGTTACCTTTATAAGTATACATTGCTTACATCTTTATGTATAAAACAAGTTCTTTTGTACGGGTTATGCTTAAGAAGGGAAACTAACGCAATCTGTGTAACCCCTTTGTAGTTCAACTGGTGGTAACCCCGCAGACGGCTCCCGACTGTAAATTAAAATCCAAAAATTTTATAGTTCAAAGTCATCTCTCTCTCTATGATTAATATGAGCCACTGTGAATCGCAAAACTTATATACCGCACAACTCATGAAAATTCGCTACTCAATGATATAAGTTTTACACATATTCTGGTCAGTTTAAGCCTTATAACTAGCCATAAAGTCTATCGTTTTTTGTGGGATTTGTGCTGCAAGTAGAATGAGTGCACTTTTGCCACATAAAGACAGCGACATGACGTGTGACAAATTCTATCTGAAGTTTAGTGTAATGACATACATACATACAGAAAGAATAAGTTTATCGAATTCTATTGCTGCCATAGATATTCAATGGTATGCCACAAATCTATTTCAATGCTACTTTCATGCATGTGAGATATCACTTTCAACCGACTTTTAAAACAAACCAAATCGTCACCAATCGAGACATTAACGTGTGCACCTGCCGTGTAGGCTCTATCTCACGGTGCCTAGCCCAGGACTCGAACGTCAATCAACGACCCTACGAAAAATGTTTCCGCAGGTGCCATATGGAAATCATTTCTGTTTGGTCATTACTTCTTCCATGGTATGGATCGAGGCCTATCTTAACCTCTGCTGGTCTTGGGGTCGCAGCACCCGGTTGTAAAACACAACTCCACGACGGGCCAAAGCTCTAGTCGCATTTGGGTGTCATACCCAAACCCAACACCGAAGGGGACAACCGAAACCTCAGCACAGAAACAAGTTATGTGGGCTCCTCCGCCCGTGGTACCAGAATTAAAGTGTCCGGTCAGACCACTTTTAACTCCAAACAGTTTCGGACTGGTGATCTAATTTGAACATAGTAGTACGGAATAGAATGTTGACTAGTGCATAAACTCTAGACGACAGATGTGCCAGTATATACACCATGCTCATGGTCATGGCTTTCTCACTGGGTGGAGCGAGGACTATTCCTACCTCTTCCGCATAAGCAGCATTTATCATTGGAAAAATCCAAACCGTAAAAGCGGCCAACTATCTAAAAAGGATTTAAGCGCAAGGGCAGAGAGCGAGACTGCGCCTGTGTCCAAGGTACCCGTGGATCCAGAAAATCCTCTGGTCAGGATAGGTATGCCGAAGAATACTGACAGTTAAGCTCCATGAAGCTTCGGTACTGGTGACCCAGACCAATCCAGACAGGCAATTATCATAGGTAATAATATGCCAATTTTAGACCACTCTTCCTGTAAACTGCAACAGAATTTTACTTTTTACAGCAATGTCAGGGTTAACATTAGAGCGACCAAATTTGGTACGAAGACCAAAAGTTAAGTTAAGTTTATAAATCTGAAATCAAAAATTTGGGGGAGATCTAGGAATTTGGCGCTCTTAGATAGCTTCAAAGATTGGCGGTGAAGAACTTCTTATTCTTGAGATATTTTTTAACGTTATAAATATTTATTCTTAAGATGTGCCAGCAACGAGTTCCACTTCTTCAACAACAAAATGGTCGGAACATCTACGGATTGCTTATAAACACTACTATCAAGTAACAGATTTCCATGAAAGAAACTAACTGTAAAAAGTTTGCGCCCACCAAATCTTGATGCCAGCACTAAGTGAAGGCATTCTGTATTGAAAAAATATGCGATATTTTCGAAAATGTACAAAACTTTTCAGACAGGTTTGTCAACACAACAACGAGATAATCGCCTAATTCACAACACTGATAAGACCCGTAAAAGCGCATAACTTGCGTCAATGTTTGAACACACCTCGTAGACAACCGTAGATATTCTACTGCTTGTAAGGTTGACACCTTGCACTTGTGCCATTCACACATCAGTTGGCACTGGTACACTTGGAAGGTTGCCAAGAACGCGCACTTTGGGCGCATTTGTAAAGTTTCAAAAGTCGATAAAAACCTCGATAAGATTGTGTGCTAAAAATGTTTCCCAAAATTGAAAGCAAAAACCGGCACAAACTTTGTATGAGTTTACGACCTATCCTAACTTGTCCATGGTCCTAAACCTCGAGTTGTTTCGTTTTTTGCGTGGATTTGTTCTATTTTCCAATGTGGCAGTGATTTTGTGGTTACCAACCCTATATTAATGCCTGGAAAGTCGTAATCTGACGTCTTATAAAAGGTAAACGTTCTTCTTCTTGACTGGCCTATAATAACACTTTACGGCCTAGGTAGGGCACTCCTTTAGGCACCTTATTCGCGCAGAGGTAGTTAGTGCACCCTAGTCCCCTATCGGGGACTTCCAACGATGACACAGCCTACTCTTGCAACACCTTCCATTAGCAAACGCATTAACTCTGGAACGCGTGGCCTTGTCTGATATCAAAAGGTTGCCTGCACGGAAGGTTGCCTGCACGGAACTAACTATACATTTTATATGGGGAACAATATTTTATTTCCTTTTGATCCTTATATAGTATTACAGTTGAAATGGTTCTTTCGCAATTGGTTTAATTTCGGTTGGAATTGTGAATTTACAATGAAAAAAATGACGATGTTTGAGTTATAAAGACATTGAGTTATGGATATGGGTAAGCAATTGGAGAAGAGGAGGAGAAGAAGCTGCCCACCTCTTTGGAGTATAGAGGGTTGATGAGTGAAAAGACATACTAAAATACCCAGCTAAAAATTGAAATAGGTTCTGCTTATAAAGGACGTCCCAATGAGGGGACACAGCGGTCATAAAATTATGACATTTTTTGACAATGGTGGGGGAGTTAGGATCCGATACGTGGCGCCACTATTACAAAGTCAAACACCAAAAACAGGGACCCCAATAATGACCAGTCACGCCACATTAGAAGGGGTGATTGACAAAATGTGATGAATTATGACAAGAAAAAGGGAGGAAGTGGTTTGAAATAGTAATATTTGAACGGGCCCATAATGCCCCTTAGTAGGTTTAGTAGATTAAGTCATTCAATTTCACTTCAAATGCTTGATAACTTTTAAACTTTCTCATAAGCGTTACTATCTTTAATATAATTTCATAAATCATTAGAATTTTGACTACTTATAAAATAATATTTACGTTAATTTTGCAGCTTTACAAATTCTTCAATGATCTCATCAAGCACATGCCTCAGGCTGTCGACAAGGATAGCAGACCCAGATCGTCAATTGGTAAAGACTGTTTACATAACTGGTTCCCTATAATCGACATGCATGGAATATCAGTATTGTCCTCATATCTATATATATATATGAATGAATGTCTGTATGTATAGTTTATCTTCGTTGAAATTCAAGAAAAGTTTATGGATTTTGTATCATGTCGATATCTCACCCCGTTCCCCGTGGCAGAATTTTGGCACATCCCTTCGGCTTATAAAACAACGGGGTAGAGGTAGAGATAGAGATAAAGTTAGAGGTAGAGGAAGGGAAACGGAAAGATAAATATGCTCCACCTCGAGAGAGGCAAGGGAATTGGCGAATGGAGCGAGCTGGGGTCGAAGTAAGGATAATATATACAATGAATTAATACCGCTAGTATATTAGGTTTTTTATATCAAAGTTTTGATAGAACCGTGTCCTACTTTTTTTCTATATGAACAACTCTTTGAAGCAATCTTAATAGAACCACCTGAGTTCGCCATCAGTCACACTTACGGTCAAAGATAAGATTCTCATTCTCATGAAACATATTATTGGATATATAGTTTGTGAATAAAAACGCTTTATGATAAAGCTCCCAGAAAAATAAGTCTTTGGATATATTGAGATCCTATGAATCTATTTTTTTATAGTAATTATTATCTAACCCAAGTTTATGTACCTATTATGTACTAAGTAAGTACAAGTCTATGAAAAAACGTTTGGACATAGATACCTCAACCACCTTGATCGGATCCCCAAGAGGAAAGTTAGGAAGTTAGTAAAAACGATTTTCTTGAGATGTTAACATAGTGAATCCATAATCGTTGTGATCGAATCTACAAGATAAGAGTTAGCCGTTAGTAGCAATATGTTTTATTTTGGGATCAAAGACATATTAGCTAAATTTTAAGGGAAACATCAAAATATGTATATAAGATACATATAAAAAACAAAGGTAAATGGGTCTATATCATAAAGCTACAACTGAGAAACGTTTGAAAAAGACTTCTTTCTTTCTTCTACTAATTTAGTTAAAGCATTGGTAAAAGCTTCCAATAAAAACGAAGACGACTCCTAGTTTGTGTAAACCTCGGCGTCTCGAACATAGCCGGCCATATTCTTTACACTTTTCTCAAATCTGCATCACTTGGTTCTTCCACAGCTCTAATCCCAAGAGATGAAGAGCCTCTACCTGAACAGGGGGACAGCGTGCACCTAAAACTTACAGAGCGAATTACAAAGAGCGATATAGACAGATTGATTGATATCTTTCGGAAAAAAAAGGTAACCGCAACGCGTCTTGTTCTTGAATGCGAAATTTTATAACTCTTTTATTACAGAACAATCGATTGCATCCAAAAGTCGTGGCTATGATTTTGCGAGAGTCAACAAAAAACTTTAAAACAATGCCAAATCTTAATATATTGTCTACAGCTGTGTCGCAACAAGTCACAATATGTGGTGATCTTCATGGAAAACTCGACGATCTGCTTGTCGTGCTTCATAAGGTTAGTAGTTTTAGTTTGCCATAAATCACCGCTCTTGACTTGAAGATTTTTCTATGCAGAATGGTCTACCTTCCACTTCCAATCCGTACATTTTTAATGGTGATTTTGTGGACCGTGGCAAGAAGGGCCTGGAAGTATTACTACTTTTGCTATCTTTAACATTAGCCTTTCCACATTCCGTTTTCCTAAATCGCGGCAATCACGAAGATAGTGTGATGAATGCACGTTACGGTTTTATACGTGAAATGGAAACTAAGTATCCAGTGAGTATGTTTTACTCTGTGCAGTCTTAAACTCAGTTATTTATGGAATTATTAATCAAAATACTTTTTTTTTCCTTTAGCGAAATCACAAACTTTTATTGCATCTAATTGATGAGGTTTTCCGTTGGCTTCCACTCGGTACCATCTTAAACAATCGCGTGTTCATTGTGCACGGTGGCATTTCGGATAACACGAACTTGGAAATAATAAAAAACATTGATAGATCAAAAGTACGTATTGCAAAATTAGTACTGAAAGATAATTGAACGATTTCCTTTTTAGTATGTGTCTATTTTGCGGCCACCAATAAAGGATGGCCCACCAGACAAAGGAGAGTGGCAACAGGTAGTAGTACCATTAAGTACTTATATATATTTTTATAATAAAAAAAAACGTTCTTCATTAGTTATTTGATATCATGTGGAGTGATCCGCAAAGCACGCAAGGCTGCATACCAAACACATTACGTGGTGCGGGCGTTTGGTTCGGACCTGATGTCACTGAGTCCTTCCTCAAGCAACATCATTTGAGTTTTCTTGTACGTTCCCACGAGTGCAAGCCCAACGGTCATGAATTCATGCATGACAATAAGGTCGGTAAAGTGTATTAAGTTAAGAAAGAGTACACCGTCTTTGCTGCTTAAGATTATAGCTTAAGTTGAAGAGGCTCTCGTTCGTGGGGTAATACAACCAGCAGCCGTCTTGGGGATTCCTAGTATGGAAGGCGTGTCAGTAGCCATAAATATCAATAGATCTTTCTGATAAACGGTGTTGAAGTAAAGTATTTGAGTTGGTTTATCTCTCTTGTTTTCAAGCAGCTGTTACCAAATCTCAAAGTAAGTTCTGTTGGGTTCTTCCAATAACTGTTACGAAATTAGCCTGTGACAGGGAATTCCCTCAAAGATCTAACCTAGGCAAGAATCATTACACCCAGTAATGCCCCCCACATCCTTTTAGATGGTCTTTGTGTTAAATTTTGTATCTAATCGTTTAAAAAAATCCATTGGTCAAAAGTTTTTTAGACCATTTTCAATGTTTTAAGACATATTTCAGGTAGGTTAAGAGTAAAGCAGCTGTCAGGCCCCTGGCAAGGGTCATTCATTATCATTGTTAGTCGCTTCATACGAAAAGCTTTGACCTGCTGAGATGGTATTCCTTAACCCGCTCACCACACTGGGAGCAAAAAAGAATAGTGTCCAATTTTCGCCACAGAGTCTACAAATGGAATGTGTTCTCAATAAAAATTAAAGGTTCTCAATATGTTTAGCTGTTGCGTACAATGTTTAATAAATGATAAAGATCTCAAGTGATTAGAATTTCTCAACTGTACCTCAAAAACTCTACCTTCGTGCGTCGTTTTCTGTACAAAAAAAACTTTCAAATTGTGTTAAATGCTTTTTTTCAGGTCGTAACTATATTTTCCGCCTCAAACTATTATGCCATTGGCTCTAACAAGGGAGCGTATATGCGTTTGAATAACTATATGAAGCCGTACTTTGTGCAGTACGTTTCCGCCGCCTCGCAGGCACGCCAACTTTCGTTCAAACAACGCATCGGTGTTGTGGAATGTGCAGCGCTTAAGGAACTTGCCGTCAAAATGCGTGAACATCGGCATGAGCTGGAGGACGAGTTTAGGACATTTGACCCGGATGAAACGGGATTCATAACTATAACTCAATGGTGCTTTGTTATGGAAAAGGTTACAAAACTGGGATTACCATGGCGCATGTTACGCGACAAACTAGCACCTGGAGCTGACAACGATAAGGTTGACTACTTATCGACGCTTGAATTGCTGGATACGGACGTTATTGTAAGTTTCTGTTTGTAATTTAATGCAGTAATTTTAAACATTTATATGCTTAGATGGAAGCCGAAGCGGATGGTACAACTGTCATGGATGCCCTGTACGCTAATAAAAGCAGCTTGGAAGCCATCTTTAATATTATAGACGCGGACGATTCGGGTAGCTAATAATGTCGTCTAGTTTTTATATAAAACTCTTAAAAGTTACTTTTATCTTTTGCAGGTGAAATAACAGTGGATGAGTTTGAGAAAGCAATCGATCTGTTGGCCACTCATATGCCGGGCGCTTACTCAAAGGAGGCAATGTTGGAAAAATGTCGCATGATGGATCTGAATGGCGACGGTAAAGTGGATCTAAATGAGTTCTTAGAAGCTTTCCGCCTAAGTGATGTTAGCAGAAAGGAGCAACAAGAAGAGATTCTAAAGAGACGCTCAACAAACAGACAGACTTTAAGTGTAAACGAAGTCGCGAATGCAATCTCGATAAACACTGCTGTAATCGAACAAGATATCGATCCCACTGACTTCGAATCAAAACTTGTTGATCCAAAGTAATTATTTGCGTAACATAAAGTATATTGCACACTCTTAACATTGTTGTATGTTACAGGTTAAAAAAAAAAAAGTAGTTACACTCTTTTTTCGAAATTTCAAAGGATATCACAGAGCGGAAATCCGCAACTAAATACTTTAAAAGTTGTATTTTTGCGTGTGCTTTTAAAAACTTGTATATAAGTATACATATGGCAATGCGTACTTTTGCGTTTATAGTTAAGAGTCTTGTATGAATGGATTCAGCATGTGACTCATTTACTCATAAACGAACTCACGAGCGAAGCGTGTACCAAAAAATAGTGTTTGCAGTGTGACAGTTTCAAGTTTGCCTGTTAATAGGTAACATCATAACTCGATTGCCGTTGTGAATGCATTCATTCAAGGCTCTTATGAGTACGCACATTTGTGTTCCTTAAATTCTTCTGCTTCTTATAACCGAATTTTTATAAGTATTGTAGTTTTATTTACAAAAATACCCGAATTTTTTTGATGGAGAACGTTCCCTACTCAGTCTCCTCATCCTATCGAACCTCTATAGTTTGCTTGCATGCACTCAAAATGGCGGTCCATGCAGTCTAATGAATTCAACAGAATATCTGTTTTCTTGAGTGAGTTGCTTTTTAATTTCGATTCATTCTTGTGTTTTTAATATGAGTGCGTGACAACTGAGTACACTGAATGCTATCTGCTTTATGCTCTCATTCATTGCATCCTGCACATAGGTACATTTCTCTTTCAGAATAACTGAAACTCATTGATTCATGTATGGTGTACCTGAAAAGAAACACTGTGCACAATTTTCACACTGAGTACACTGAATGCTGTCTGCTTCGTGCTCTCATTCCATGCGCCTTGCACTTACATATTAATTCATTCATTTCGTTTTAAATATCGTTCGCAACTCAAAAAACCATGTGTGTACCCTAAAATTTGAATGGATACAACTTTTTACTACTATTCCCTTTCTAGCTTGAAATTGATCAAAAAATAGCATCGAAAACCCCTTTTTAATCTTTAGCATACATCTTATTGCCAACTATTCAACTAATCTATCTGAACTATATTTTCATATAGTATTACCTTGTAGATAATTATAGATAATATATAATGATGTTATCATGAAATGGTTCGAATATCAGTCAGTTACTCAGAAAACGCATGCATTACTCATATAAGTAGGATCGTACGCATAACTGGGAAGTACGCATTTCTGTTCCGCTAGTACTATCCGTAGCACTCATTTGACTCCTCTGAAGTACTCAATATATGATTTATATGATATATCTATGCTATTTATATCATTTTTGTTCTTCTTTAAGCTTTATCTTAAGCTTAACTTTTAATTATTTAAGAAAAAGTCATTAGACATTAACAAAAAGCTAAACAAAACTAGATTTAATCAAGTTACCTGTATGTTGTACCTAACACTCGAATTAAGCGTTATCCAGTAGAAAAGTTATTGAAAAAAAACCAGATCTCTACAAAACAAAGAGGCCTAGATTTATTTTAGCAAAATTTTTAAAAATTGTTGTAACACAAGGGCTCCAAGTGGTTATTTTCTGAGGCATTTAAAACATTAATTGTATTTGAATATACTAGTTATTTGAATGCATGAAGCTATGATATACACAGACATAGATATAAGTACGTTGGAGAAGAAAAAACTTCGGTCACACCGTAAAGTTGATACTCTTCACGTAGCAAGTTCTAACAACCACCAATCCAATTTAAGTTTATTTTTTGTTTGTAAAAGAAATTTGAAAATTGGTTAAGTACCTGCACCGCACGGTTTTGAAAGAGTACACTTGAGTGGGTGCAAGAAAAAACTTGAGTCTTTTGAGATGTCAAACATTCAGCAGAGAGTTTTCTGCAACTTGGCATACTGTGGCGCCATCTAGCGTGCAGGAGACAACAATCTAACATAAGCATGCATGCTGTTCATTGCGCTCTCACTGCTTACACAACACACAAAAATATGTGCAACTTTCTTGCTGTACTGTGGACGCTGCACACACAGCATGCGTAAGCGGTACACCGTCCGAGCGTAACACCAACCAAACGAATCACTATTTGAGCGAAACATAATTTGAGCCAATCCAAATGGATTTCCTTGTTAGCAAAGTAGTTGAACTCGCATAGGATGATACTTGATGGGCGGCCTTCTTCTGACTTCTGAAATGGGGCACAAAAGACGACACCTGTGATCATGCAAATATTTGATGCAGCAGACGTGGTCTACCTCGAAATTATCTAAACCAGCGGTTGCGAATAGTCGTGACTGTATTGCGACCTCCGAAGAACCCCTTTTGCAGAAAGAATGTGCAGTTGACCTATCTTGTTGATAAGCTAAGAAAAAGCTTTGTAAGAAAATGTTTACATTCGTTATAATAGAACCGATCAATTCCAATGAGTTTGATGATCGACCGCACAGATCGCTGGATGCATTTGAACACAGCTCTGTGTGTAGAAAGTGTCTTTGTGATGTCTGTGCCGACTTTGAATCTTGAAAGCGCCTTCTTGTTCTTGTCAGGAACCCTGATTCGTCGGTTTGACGTTTTATACACTATTTTAAAGTTTATGGGAGGAGCCCATGGCAACAATATATATTTGTTTTTGGACCACCCTAAAGTGATTGAAAATGATATTTATGAATAATATTTCATTGCTGCATTTCCTTTTTGGATGAAAAATGTGATCTGAAGCAAAGTCTTGAGAAACACATTATTTTGGCTTTTTATGATTCTTGCAAGAAAGGCTATCAAATAGAAGGGGGAGGGAGTTCTGTATGGGAACCGTCACGGCATACTAGACATATGGTATATTTATATTAATATTCATGGCCGTAAAGAGAAACTCCGGGCAAGGGGATGAAAATGTACCGGCCCCTCTATTAAACCTTTTGCTTGAAAAAGGCAATGTATCGGGACAGCATTTTTTTTTAGCAGTACAGCAATCTTATTACGACTATCATTACACCGGGCCCGGGTGGAATTCCACCCTTTCACCCCCTCTCTCATCGGGCCTGCTAGTATTATACATTCGAAAGTAACTCTGCCTGTGTGATTTTTCATTTTTCACGCCTAGGCCGCTGAACAAATTGTTTTGACCTTGGAGACCTTTTTGTCGGAAAAAATTTTATTTTAGCGGACAAAAAAGCGTTATACTATAAAAAATTATATAAAATCCCAAAGCATACTATATTTCCCCCCACCCCCCACCACCCCAAAATGTTCACAGAGTCAGGGAACGCCTACTAATAGGAACGAGAAGGGTAACCGGAAGAGGATCGGGAAGAGGAAGATGAAGAGGAATAGAAAGAGGAATATGATCTACCTAGTGAAACGTAAATCGGCCTGTTTCATCTTAAAGCTTTTGGAATGAGGATAAGGAAGAGGGAGAGGAAGAGGAGCACGGGGGTTGGGGAGCGGAGCGAGCAGGGCGGAGCCAACTATTGCTTTATATGTTCCATTTTTCAAAAAGCAAGTGGACTGAGGTCGTGCATTCCGAAAAATGTTTAAATAACTTATGATTAATGAAAAGTTCGCATAGTGACCGTCGGACAGGCATTTCAATATGCATCTTTTCTAAAAATATAACTTAATGGGCTCTAAGGTGAGCATGATTTGGACTGCCAGACAAACATTCGCTACGTGAAGAGTATAAAATACATTCACTGAAATAATATATATTCATAATAGAAGCTTTACAAAAACAACTGTTTCCCGCAACTAACAGCAAATCAAGAGATATATTCACTATTTTTCAATTTTGGAAATCCATTTTTAAAATGCAAAACTTCCTGAAATGTTTGAATATAGTACTATTTATATGCTTACCAGTAATTCAAAAATATGTTTCTCATAGTGGAAAACATATATCGAAAACTGAGGGATCAAAAACAAATCATTTTGTTATATGGCAAGCTTTATACATCTTTATATGTAATTAAGTACAGCAAAAGCTACAAGTTAATTTTTGCCTAAATCTAAGCATATCTAGTCTATAAGTACATACATATAACCAAACATATAGCTAATCGTATATTTAGAATACATATTTTATTTAGTAGCAACTTCAAAAGTGTTTGTACTATAACAAAAAAAAAAAACATGAATTGTTAAAAAAAATTGTTTACCAAAGCTTTCAAAAAAAACCTGCAATATATAGCCATAAATATAACTTTTTATAATAATATATATTATAATTATTCCGCATTTTTTATTACAAAAGAAATCTATTAATATTGTTATTATATATGGAAATGCTATGCATCTATGTATAGAAACGATAGGACCAACAACAAAGTAATATTCGATTAAGTAAGGTTAATGTGGTTCTTAAAGAAATGTTGTAAAATTATTTGTTAGCAAGTTTATAATTAACATTGTATGTTTATGGACAGCAAATGCGCTAAATATTAATTTACTTAATAAGAAATAAAATATTTACTCAACATTCCCTAATTGAAAATTGCATTTATTGATTTTACACAATAAGGCAGAAGGACTCAGTGAGTTCTTCTTGACTGGGTCAGGCCACCCACCGCCTCATAACATATTTCATTCTTCTTAACTGGCCATAACAAATCGTTACCGGGTGGCGGCCTAATGTAAATCTGTCCTCCAGACGTCTCTGTTTTGCACGCCAATCGGTGCTCACTACCTGATCCTTCCAGCGGAAGCTTGCTCTGCCCTTTCGTCGCCTCCCTTCGACACTCGCCTTGAAGACCTTTCTCGCAGGAGCTTCTTCATCGATACGCACAACATGATCTAGCCAGCGAAGCCAATGGATTTTAATTCGCTTGACCATTTCAGTATCGTCGTAGAGTTCATAAAGTTCGTCGTTCCATCGTATGCGGTAGTCGTTGCCAACGCATAAAGGGCTAAAAATCTTACGGAGTACTTTCCGCTCAGACACTCCAAGGAAATTTCATCAGACTGCGTCATCACCCATGCTTCAGCGCCATAAAGCAAAACGGGAAGGATGAGCGTATTATAGAGTGTTAGTTTCGTCTGGCGAGAGTGGTCTCTACCACTCATTTGCCTACTGAGACTAAAGTAACATTCATCGGCAAAAGTGATTCTCAGCTTGATCTCCATGCTGACATCGTTTTTCCTCGTGACGATGGTGCCAAGGTAGACAAAAGCCTTGACGACATCTAAAGTATAGTTTTCGACTTCAATCTGAGAGTCCAACCGCTATGTCTCTTTACGTGGAGGAAACATATACACTTTGTCTTGCTCTCATTAAAAACCAAACTCACCCTGGCAGATTCTCTTTCAATAGCCGCAAAGGCTCCGGTAACTGCTCGCTTTGTACGACCAGCAAGCAACTGGACACCCCAACAGAATATAGTCCATTCCAGTACATTCTCCATCAAAAGGTTGAAGAGGTCGCAGAAGAGCGCATCGCCTTGTCTGAAGCCTCGCTTGGTATCAAATGGCTCGGAGAAGCTCTTTCCTACCATGACGAAGCTGCGTGTGTTGCTCAACGTCATTCTGCACAGTCGCACCAACTTTGCAGGGATTCCAAACTCAGACAGAGCGGCATATACGCGATCCCTCAATGGGCCATCAAATGCTGCTATATAATCAACAAAGATATGGTGAGTGTCGATTTGGTATTCGTGGATCTTTTCCAGGATTTGGCGTAGTGTGAATATCTGGTATATGGTGGACTTACCAGGCCTAAAACCACACTGATAAGGTCGAATCAGTTCTTTCGCAAATGACTTTAGTCTTTCACACAATAAGCACGATGGTACCTTATATGCAATAGAACGAAGACTGATACCACGGTAGTTAGCGCACACCTTGGGGTCACTCTTCTTGAGAACAGGGCAGAGGACACCAAGGTCCCAATCATCAGAGCATCGCTTCCGGGCAAGGGAACATAGTTCTGTTGCGCGTTTATAGTGATTCTACTGTTCCACTTTTGGTTGACCTTACTTTTATAATTATTCTTAATATGGTTAAAAGTAGCCAGGTTCTTCATCAAGGAGACTAAGCAATGGTATTTAATACCTTCTTGAGCAGAGGTCAGTTTTATCGGGATTAATATTTAGCCCGCTCCCATTCGGACTGTTTGTCCGTCATCAGGTCAGATAGAGTTCGAGGGCTTTTACCGTTGAAACTGAATATATCGTCATCTGCATAAGCGATTACGGGGCACCCTCCTCCTTCTATGTCACACAGCAGCTTGTCGACTGCTATGTCCATAAAAGAGAGAGTACACCTCCTTGAGGGGTACCTCTACTCACACTCCTGTGTAGAGTCGACGAACCCAGAGACGAGTTAACAGTCCTGCATACGAGTAATTGATTCATAAGTCTCACTAAATGGTTGTTGACTCCCAGGGCCGTTAGCGCTCCTGTAATCGCTTTAGGAACATTGTTCTTAAAAGCCTCCTCAATGTCAAGGAAGGCCGCTAGAGTATATTTCTTGATGGACATGGATTTCTCCATCATTGATACCACTGAGCTAAGCACGTTGAGACTCAGATAGATGATCTGGGTTCACAGTAACTCCAAGATGTAGACCAAAGAGTCGGTCAATGGTCTTGAGGAGAAAGGACGAAAGGCTAATGGGCCTAAAGTCCTTTGAGGTGGAGTGAGATGCTTTCCCTGCCTTAGGTATGAAGACTATTTCAGATTGAAGCCAGCTTTCCGGGATTCAACCGAATTTCAGAACATCCATAAAAATTCTTCTTCTTCTTAACTGGCCATAACAACCCATTTTATCGGGTTTCGGCTTGATGTTAATACATTCTTTCATTGTAATTGTGGTTTTACGTGGTGGGTCCCAGACCCTACGCACAACCGTTTTAAGGCCTTGGGTAGCTCTACTGGCCTCGAAAGAACCCAGTGTCATTGTTAGTCGCCTCATACGACAAGCTTTGACCTGCTGAGGTGGTATTCTCTAACCCGCTAACCACACGGGTGTTGTGTCCATAAAAATAGTTTGTATTAATCTAAAAGGTATTAATCTAAAAAGTCTATGAAGCTCTTGGAAACTGGAGGTTTAACTCCACTATATGCCAAGTCAAGACAAATATTGAAAAGTGTAAAATCATTGTAGAACCACCTAATACACCATGCAATATGTTTAGCAACTCATTTCTCAAAGTACCATTTAAGTTATTGAATTAATCAAATTAGAAGATTTTAGCGTTAAGACTCAATTGGATTCTTCGATTCAACAAGCAGTATAGGCTATAGAGAACTGACTGAAGCGCATAGAATAACAAGCCAACACGTACTAAACAATTGGAACTATTTGGACTGGATCGGAGCGGAACTGATCTACGCTTGTTTTAAGAACGCAAGCCGGAAAATCATAGATCTGCACCAATTAAGACTCATGCTAATATCAAATTAAACACACGTATTTTCTATAGTTAAAAAAAAAAACACAATCAAAAGACTCTATTAAGCAAGTAAGTCGTAATTAAAGTTACTAGTAAGTCACGATATCGGAACAGATTCGATTACTTGAGATTGAGTCGATTTCCAACTGGGTTTAATGAGCTAAGCATCTGAAAGAGAGAAAAAGTGAGAGACGTTAACAAGTGTTATATGCCAGTTGTAGTAATAAAAACAAATTGTGATAAGATATTTTGAAAAAAAAAAAACAAAAAAAGGCTTAGAAACACAAATTTTTCAAATTTTGCAATTGAAATTCTTCTAAATTATGACAAGTCTTGAATGCAATTAAAATAACCAAAAAAAAAAACAGAGTAAAGTGGAGGATTACTAGATCGAACAACATGAACAGCGCCCTTAGCTATAGGAAGCCCATATTGTGCGTAGGCTGCACAGTCATCGATTTTGTGACTATTAATGCCAGTTTTCCGGAGGAGGACACAGACCGGCGCTGTCTCAATGGTTTCTGGCAGCGTGGTGGCAATGCCTCCAATGTTTGCACAGTGTTGCGTGTGCTGGACGCGCTGGTGGATTTCTTTGGCATGCTGAGCAGCGCCGATGCTTTCCGTATATTGTTAGATGACATGCGCAAGCGGGGCATTAATGTTCAGCACTGTCCCAAAACGACGCAGGATCCGCCCTTCTCAACAGTTATATTGGCGCAAGATACGGGCACACGCACCATTGTGCACTGCAATAAGAACTTTCCGACTGTTACGGCTGAGGATTTTAAGAAAATCGACCTTAACCGCTATGGTTGGGTGCACTTCGAGGCGCGCAACGCCAAGGAGACTGTACAGATGATACGTGCTGTGCTAGATCATAACAGTGGGCGTCGCGACAAGATCGTCATATCGCTGGACTTTGAGTCGACGTATAAGGAACATCTTGTTTTGTGCGATATGTGCGACTATGTTGTGTTCTCCAAGGAGCTGGCACTCAAGCAAGGCTGGCTCACTGCAGAAGCGGCCTGTCACGAGCTTGATCGCAAGCTGCAGCTGCGACGTGCACTACAATTGCACAGGCCGGTGCTTATTTGTCCTTGGGGCAGCAAGGGTGCCGGTTGTCTGGATGCGCAAAACAATTACTATGAGCTGGAAGCTTATAAGCCAAAGAAAATTGTTGACACGCTCGGAGCTGGTGACTGCTTTATGGCCGCCTTTATATATGCTACTTATTTGCTACAGCGTTCCTTAAAGGAGGCTGTGGACTTTGCAAATCGTGTAGCAAGCCACAAGATCACAAAGTTTGGGTACGATCACATTGCGGAAATAAATATTTATCCGCCGTTATATTCCGATGAGGTTGTGGAAAAGATAAGCCCAGTCTCTGAGGAAGAACAAATTTCCGAAAACGAACGTATCTGTCGCAAATATTTGCCAAGCAAAGAAATTCAAAACTAGAAAGTACAGCGAAAAGGCGCACTGCACAATTATTATATGCATTTAGATCTTTTTTGTTAAATTTTTTGTTTGTTTAAACTTTTTTTTTCATTTATTTGAATTTGAGACTTTATTTTATTATATTTGTGCCCCCAAAATTTGTACAGAAATTTTAAAATTCTAAAAATGGCGGAGCCTGACAAGCGCATGACCTGGGCTGTTGGTAAAAAATCCGTAATGTGCGTTGGCTACAACATGATCGATTACATTTCGATTATGAAGAAATTTCCGCGTGAGAACACGGTTAATAAATGCGTCCGGGGCTATTGGCAACGAGGTGGTTCTGCATCCAATAACTGTACTGCGCTGCGTAATCTAGGAGTTAAGGTGGAGTTCTTTGGAGTACTTAGCGTTGCGGGCACGTTTAGTATATTGCTCGATGATATGCGCGAACGAGGCATTATAACAGAGAATTGTCCACGCGTTGCCGAGGATCCTCCCTTCTCTTCAGTGATAATTACCAAGTCCAAACAAACGCGTAACATTATCAACTGTAATGCGTCTTTTCCGTATGTGACTATTGCGGACTTTCGCAAGCTAGATTTGAATAACTATGGCTGGATACATTTTTCCGCACACAGTCCAGACCAAACTATAGAAATGATGAAAGACATAGTCGCCCATAATGCCAAGAGTAATGAGAAGATTATCATTTCGCTGGAAATTGATAAAAAGCTGAATAAAATGTGGCCCATGGTCGATTATTGTAATTATGTTATATTTTCAAAGCGACTAGCCATGCAAGAAAACTGGAACGATCCTAAGGAAGCCTGCACGAACATCGATGATAAGCTGAATATGCGCGGAACCACTTCGCGTCCCTACGTTATATTCGCATGGGGTAGCTTAGGCGCTAGTTTTCTAGACTTGAATGGCGATTATTTTAATTTGCCAGCTTATAAGCCCAAGAAAATTATTGATCTTTTAGGAGTTGGTGACACTTTTACATCTGCTCTCATTTATGCCATCTATATTCGAGAACGCTCTCTACCTGTGGCCGTGGATTTTGCAAATCGTGTAGCCAGTCATAAAGCCACCAGATATGGTTACGATCACATTGCGAAAATTTTAAAGGAACCCGTTTACTGAATTTGAAGTCATAAAAGTGTTGCTCATATCCGTGTACCAAATCTTAATCTCTAATGGCTAAATTTTGCAAATATGTAATTTTGTTTATTCACAAATTTTTTAAATTTGTCAATTTTGATTTTGGTGATGTTAAAGCTGAAAGCATATCGTTTTAAGTATGCTCTAAGCGAACCGTTTGGATTTAAGTAAACTTGGTAAAATCTGCCTTATGATCATCGATGTCCGAATTTATGACTGTAGAGGCAATGCCACTGGATGCACTGCCACTTTGTTGTTGACTATTCAAATTTTCGATGAGCTGCAGTTAAACAGTAAAAGTAAATAACAAAATTTTAAATTTAAATAAAATATATTCACCTTGGAGCGTAGGCGTTTTAATTGGCGCAGTCTTTCCAACCAATTGGATGCATATGGGTTCTTTTTTTGCACACTTTGATAGACAAGTGAGGCCAGCTAAAAGATAAAAAGTAAACTTTTAATACTAACCATTAATGGTATCAAAGTCTTAGCACTTACGTTAGCATGTAGCGCCATCTGCCGGGCCAGCAATGGCGCACTACGATCAGAAACTATACGTGGTTCCGGATGGCAAACGAATTTGGAAATCTCAGCGCGTGCCTTGACGTAGACACGATTGGAGTTTAATTCCAGCGGTTCCACAATTACGCAAGCATAGTTAAAGTGACCCTGTAAAATAGAAAGGTGTTTGTTTAGAAATTTCGACTATGCACAGAAAGTGTGCAGAACATCGACGATCTAGTTGTTGAATAAATTCATATTGCCGTCATTTAGATATGCTATAGATTATTGCGTACAACCATGAAAACGCTCCTTTATCAACTGTTGTCTTTGATCTGGAACGCATAATTTACTTTGATTATTTGCACTTTCTCTCTCTCACTCTGGCGCTCTATTTTGTGATGAAAGCATGCCAAGAATGCGTCAAAAACAAGTTTTGGCTAGATTTATCCTTCACAAAGATCTTAAAATACTATCGAAGTACTTCACTTAACCTACCGATATGGTTGTCAAATTATACTCCTCGCCACTTTCGTTGTAAATGATTTTGACAAAGTCGTTGCCAATGTGCTTCTTCTTCTCATTGCAGTTTGGATCGTCTTGCTTATTATTGGGCATCAATGTGGCCACATGAAAAGTGACCTGAAAGCAAAAGAAAGAAATTCAATTTGTGAAGCACTCATGTGTTCATATGATAAGTTACCTGTAGTATATCATCTTTCCAAATATACGCAAATTTACCATCAGCACCGCTCTTTTCAAGACCAATAAATAGGTTGTTTTGCTCCGCCTCCTTGAGACTGACCAGTGTTCCAATGCCACGCAAAAATTCTACATAACGCGTGCTGCCATAGGAATTTCGCAATATTTCGACCTCATTGTTACACTGACCCTGGCCCACGTAAAGCACACCAATCTTATGCGTCTCGAATGGTGGTACCAAATCCAGCAATGTTAGCGCGCTGGCATGCTCAGGCGTTACCTTCAGTGGCGTCTCTGTTACTTCTAGCTGGCCTGTGCTGTACAATTGCAGCAGAATAAAGCTCGGATTCATGCACAGCTTGGCATTAATTGGTGGCTTGGAAGCACCAAAGCTACGAAAACTGGTAGCAGGCGATGGTCGTGCCTTGCCGTTGTTAACCTCACGCACTACAGAAATTGTCTTCGAACGACCGCGCATCATGTCGCCGTTAAGGTAGTCCGAGCTTGGAGCTATACCGACGCCGCCATAAGTACCCACAGCCACACCGCCACCGCTGCTGCTCGATTTGGCAATACCTTGATGAGGAGGCACATTGCTGTTCATGTTGGGCGCAGCGCCATAGCTTGTTAGCTTGCCAGCTGCTGGCAATTGTTTGGCCTCCAGAGTTAGGCGAGGCGAAAGTGGCACAGCCTGTGCTGGCGATAAGGGTGGTTTTGCTGCAGCGGTGCTCAGCTTGAGAGAGGACGCTGAACCTGATGGCTGCACTGCAACCGGCAAACCAGCTATTACCTGGCTGCTTACATCGTCGGCCGAGTGTTGCTTGGGTGGCAGTACATTAGAATCGGCATCGTTAACCTGTGGTGAACCTGCTATTTCTTCGGGTATAGCCTCGCAACTGACGCGCATGTCCTTGGTGCTGTACTGAACGCTCTTTTTCTTTTGCTGTTGCTGCAAATGCAGCATCTGCTGCTCTTCAATACCACCGCTTGCGGCTTTGGCCAGCTCCTGCGAGAGTGGCGCTGGCTTTGCAGCTAGGAATGCCTGCCGCCAGCTAGAGCTCATTTCAGGGCTGGAGTTGACGCGTCTAACGGGATTTCGCGCACGGCTCTGCATATCGTCAAAGGCCAACGTATCGTCATCGGCCTCGCCGTCGCTGACACTGCCACATAGTGCCTCCTTGCCACGCTTGACCATGGAGGAGACACGTGGTATATCAATGGCGGCCGTTCCTAACGATCCACCGTTGCCATTACCATTGCCCGATGAAATTTCTTCCTGGCGTTGCAAAGCGCGAACTTTGGCCACCATCCGACTGCGTACTTCAGCGTTGTGTGCTTGATTTGCAGACGTGCCAGCTGCCAAGGACTGTGCTACTTGAGGCGTTAGTGGTGTCTGCTGCGTTGGAAACTCTGGTTCTTGTGGCTGCTCGTTGCCATCTCCTACGACTGTTGGAAACGAGTAGTCAGGTCCAAAAACACCACCATATGCCGTTGGCAGAAACATCGAAGCTATGCTATTAAAAGGCAAATCCTGTCCAAAGCAATCGTTCGTAATGGGATTCTGTAAGCGCGTAATCCAAGAAATATTGCCCGTGGGCCTTCGTATAAAAATCTCCGCCCAGCCTGTGCAAGCGCGCACACACACAGGTTGCTGCACTACCGATTGTGTCGATGGACTCATGCTAGCCGTCGATTGGGACAACGAATTGCCCAGCAGCGAGGTATTGCTGCCAGTGGTGTTCAAAACCTCACCCAGGCCGCCGCCTAAGGCTTCTGGATTGGAGCCACGCCGTGAAAGCGCATCTAACGAGGCTGTTGAACTGTTCGATATTTGACGGGTTGTCATGGCCGCTGAGTTTGACGAAGATGAAGATGTCAACTCGGTGCTGCCGGCTGATTCATTGCCGCTGCTATGCTGCAGGCTGACTTTGGTGTAGCGGCGCTCTAAGCCTCCAGCAGTTGCGTTAACATCTGGCGACAGTGGTGGTGCAGCATCGCTGAGACTTTTTGAATTAAGACTTATGCTAGGTGTTTTGCCAAGCTGCGAACAACGCTCACACAGACCATTACGTGTGGGCGCAGACGGGCAGCCGGATGTGGTAATTGTGATGAGATTATGACCGACTAGCCAGGTCTGCGAAACACCATCCTTTAACAAATACTCAACGGCCGGCAAACTTTAATAAACAAAACGGACTTAGCTGAAGTACAAGCAAAAAAATAACATTCACTTACCGCTTGGGCAATGATGGACAGGGTGAGAAGGTATGCCGCGCCAAGAAATCAAAACACGTCTCTGCTAGCTCTGCATGAAAATTGCGCAAGGTATTGTTTAAAAGTGGGCGCATCTCGGAGTCATTACGCGTGGTATTGCTGTTCCGGCTACCTCGTTCTGTCAAACTGGTGCTGCGCTTGCGGTTCGAGGAATCCTCATTGTTCATCGTGTTGATGTTCACAATGTCGTTGTAGAGCATCTTGGCGTTGGATTGCATGGACTAAAGCCAACACGGAAATATATTATGTGTCTCAATATAAATTGCATAAGTGCTACTTACCGATTTGATATAACCCACGCAATTCTTGCGCAGCTCTAGCTTGCACTTCAGAAACCAACCGGCAATAACATGATGAGCCAGAGACACCGTATAGTGATCGTATCGATGTGGTTTTGTGTAGGGCAGCGAAATGGCAAACACGTACATGTTCTGCATGGGCGTAAAGTTCGTAAACAGGTGGTTTGATAGATGGATCAACACTGAAAAAGAATTACAAATGGGATGAAAGTCTTCTTATAGATCAGATTATAATTTAGTCCAAAGCCATGAATTACAATATTTTATCGTGATTTGAATATCCCATGGCTTATCACCAGAAGAGAGATATTTCGACTTCAATTTTGAATTAGATTGTTGAATGAGGCGAGATTTCAAAGCGACTCCATGCGATTCGTTTCGTTCTTTTATCGTAAGAGTTAGCACGCGATACTTTATCACTTACTCGCGTCGTCTAACAAGCTCATTAGCAACAGTGTGCAGAAAACATGCATTTGCCGAACATTGAACACCTCTGAACGTGAGAGATTCCGATGCTCAATAAAAACCGGACACTGAACGGAATCCTAGCACTGGACGCCGCTTGCAAATTGATAAGGTTAGTTCTTATATTGAAGGCCTGAAATTACTTATAATCTTCCAAGGAGCCAAGCCAACGGAGCAATTCTCGTATGATATCAACTGAGAGTATGTTGGTATACCCAACAAAATTTGGTGGTAGCATTCTGATCTAATTAGTTACATAGACCCAAAGTTAGTTTTGTATTATCTCATACTTACACGAAAGAAACTCTAGCACAGGTATGGCCAACGCATTGGTGTCTGACATCTTGCTCATTTGAAGCAGCACATCAGGCAGTTTCCTCATAAGAGCTTTAGGCATCTCTAGTATAAGAATGGTCATAGTGTTTATACAGACGCTGGCAATGCCCGATGTTAGAACACGAGAATTAAGCGCAGAGATAATATTATAGTGCTGGGACGGCTGTATGTTCTCATGATAAATAACAAGCGAGGCGATGGCAGGTAGAACTAGAGCATGAAATTCATCGGTGGGCCTTTTAAACTTGTTATTGCTAACTGAATTGATTTTAAAAAGCGTATTTGCCAAGTCCTCAAGGTCGTTGCACTGCATAAGCGCCTTATTTTGTAGCATCTTGGGAAGCTCTTTAATCACCAATTGGAATATTTGGTAATCTAAAACGATATAAATTTAAAGCTAAAGGACTTAATCTGGAGTCAAGCAATACTTACCGCAGTCTTGTTCAAGGCAACGCACAATTAACTTAAAAGCGCGTTTAATGGAGATCGTTGTTATTTGTGTTTGTGTAGTTAGCGGCGACTCAATACATAAGTAATGGCTAAATTTAAGTGACTCATTATTGCCATCTGGATAACCAATGCAATACGAAGCATTGGCTCGTACCTTAAGCAACCAGTTAAATATCTAAAAGGTGAGAGAAAAGGTACTATTACAGCTTGCTCAAAAGTAGGGGGAGAATTATTAAACTCACTTTATGCCGTACAGTGCCCATTTGTTCAAAGATTTTGGGCCGTTCGTAATGCAGCTCCAAGTGATCGATTAGTATATTGAATATCTTTATGGCATGTAAGGCGGGCAGCCGATGTAGCTTAATGCTAAACACTTCAATCAGCCCATCAACGGCAGCTATAATATCCTCAATATCTGCATCGCTTTTTATAAAACCAGCTGGTTCCACGATAGCACCATCCGCTACTCCACCGTGACGCGTCTGTTCGAAAGGTCGATTTATAAGCGACTCCATTATATCAAGTATTTCGCCGCAACGCTTTGTATCGCAATGTGCGGCAAATACGAATAAAGCGCGTGCAACTGCCGTGCGCACAAGCACACTTTGTTCCTGGTGTATTTGTGCAAACTGCGAGATGACCACACGATCTAGTATTTCTTCCTCGTACATGGAACGATTCTGTTCCATAATGCGCACCAACGAATTGATAATTTTGATGCGAACATTCACGTTGCTCATACGATAATAGCGATCAACGAAATTTGTAAGCAAGTGCAGCCATTCAGGACGCGTTGCACTCACGCCTCTAGTACGATGCTCGATGAGGGCCAGCACTGAAGCCTCTGGTCTGCTGTCAACAACACGCTCAATAAGATCATAAATACGATCATTACCCAATATTTGTGAGCGATCGTCTTGCAACAGCTTTTCTATGCAGTTGATATTTTCATGAAAGTTAATCTGTAAATGATGCAGGCGATCTTTGTTAACGCCAGAGTTCTCTGTAATGGTAAAACGTTAAGTGTTTTGATGTACATTTAGTGCATAAGGTGTTATACGTACCATAGTAATTAATATTGTCTACAATGGCAGACATTATGTCGCAAATTAAGTCCCATATAATCTCAGACAACTCGCCGTGTTTGGTTATAACCATACGTACGCTTAGTATAACCTCAAAGGTCACAATTACTTGGCGGCTATCGAGTGCCTGCAATGCATTAATAGTTTTATTGCTTATAATGATAACATGGGTTTAGTAACCCATCCACTTACATTGAGAAAGCCGGTTAGCACGTTGGTGCCATAGATCAATGGTGATACCTGAAATATTTGATTTGAGCCAAAAATGTTCATATTCAAATGAAATACTGCGCCGCGTAATAACTGTGCATCTTCATATAATCCTCGATCGTTCAGTATGCTGCACATCATCTTCATGGAGTGGTATCCAAGCTGAGTGCCTAAAAGGTTCTTCATTATCTTGAATTGAAAGAGTTTTGTTAATACGTTAGTTATTTGCCAACTTAATTACTTAAGTTTAGTTAGTAGTTTATGAAGATTGGGGGGACTACTAATAGATATGCCTTAGGTACCGGCACACAGCAACACAAGAGCAAAGCCAAAGCGAACGCCCAGTCATACACAGAATACCTCTTTTAATATTTGTATGTTATGTATCAATTGTAACGATATCTCAAGCCGGGGTGATTCCCGCCGGTCTATACAGGCGATAAGCTAGGGGCATCATTCTAATGACATTCGAGCGAAGACCCTAGAACTGGTGGAGGGGTACAGCCCGATTGTCAAGAAGTATGTAGATTTTTAGATGCTTTTTTGTTTTGCTTCTATTAAGAGATTGATTGGGAAACCTTTTTTGTGATATCGCGGTATTTGTGATTTGCCAGCTGCACATGGTTTCAGTCTGTTTATAAACTCTCTCTTATTAATCTCTGACGACATGTTTTAGTTGCTCAAGTTGTGACTCCTGACTCTTTGGAGCTTCATAGGCTTCTAGCTTCTAACCTTTTTGTATAAGATGGAAAGACTTTTTGAGATTTGTAGGGCAAGCGTCGATATAATATATATTTGCTAACACTAATCAGTTTGGGGAGTTTTAAGGTTGGCACCACATAATCGCTGACTTTTATATTTTATTATTACTATACCTACAGAATTGTAAAGCATTTAGTGTAAATTCAAAATTTAGCAAGTAAACGAAGTATTTTTGGAACAATATATAAAATCATGAAAAAGCAAATTGTCAAGCAGTTCATTACCGTCAAAAAGGTGCGATATTTACCGCGAGATCCACCGCCACCGCGCAAACGTCACATTTTAGTTGTGGGACGTTGTACGCTCGTAATGTATACAGTATGCAACTCTTTCCCGAAACCGGGTGAAGTGGAACGAACTCAAGAGGGCTCTTGGAGGAGGGGCGGTAGCGCTTCCAATATATGCAGTGTGCTGCGTCGTCTAGGCGTAGACTGTCAGTTTCTAGGACTACTTAGCAGAGCTGCATCATTCGAAAGCCTGATTTTCAGTTTTCAAGGCATGGGCATTGACATATCCAGCTGTCCGCGTGGACCCCAAGATCCAGCACATCAATCTATCATTGTAGTGCGTGGCAGTGGCACACACACCACTATTGATCACTCAAAAATTCAACATGAGCTTACCTATCAGCAATTCCTGGGTGCTATAGATTACCAGAAACACAACTGGATACATTTCGAAACACGGAATCCCAAGGAAACACTACGAATGATAATTGCGGTACATGACTATAAAGCACACAGCGGTGATCACATTGTCATATCCGTGGATTTGCCTAGTCTGCGTAAATTGAATTTGTTTATGGCCAATCTGGCGGACTATGTGTTTGTTAATAAGCAAGTTTTAAGAGATAATGCCTTTATGAACGGTCACGAGACAGTGTGGGCGGTAAGGGATTTACTTAATAAGGCACATGATAGCTGGGAGTTGCGAAAACCGAAGAAAGTGCTTGATTTGTTGGCCAAAGACGAGCCCATTGACCCAGTCACATGTAGGCCTAAAGAGAGGAAAAAGCCGATTATTGCATATGCCGATTACCTTGAGGGTGCTAGTTGCCTCTTAGCAGATGATACATACTTTAAGGTGGATGGACATAAGCCAAATAAGGTAGTAGATACCCTTGGCGAACATGATACATTCTGTGGGGCAGCGATTTATGCGATCAACGAGGCCAATATGAGAGTGCGGGATGCTTTGGAATATGCATCACGTGTTACTAGCGCCAAGGTTGAACGTGAAAACTTCGATGGACTTCGTTGTGTTCCGAAAGATTTAATTGGGTTTTATTATGCGTAGGAGGGAGAAACGAAATTTATGTAATTTTCTTTAGCTAATAAATAGGTATAATGTGGAAAAATTCGAATGAAATTTCATTCGCAAATCCTTGAGGATGTTATGAGTTGGAAACATCGGCATGAAAGTGAAAGGTATTGGTAAAACCTTAAATTATGTAGCTTGTAGTTTCGAGTCTTTAAAAATTCAATTGATATCAATATATACCGGAACATGCTCTTATAGGTAAGTTCATTCTATTGAGACACGAAAGTACGTATATTGTTTCTCAGTCAAAATGCTTGACTGAATCAGTCAAAATTCCATTGATTTAAACTTATCGGTAACCAATTACATAGTCTTCCATTGCAACACAAGATCATTGGACTTGCGAGTTTGATCTTGAAATACTCACGGTAAATGCGGGTAGTCATAGAAAATTCCATTAATATTTAGCTACGTATTCATAAGCATCACTAGCGATAAGAAACTGAGATCGGGGTTAGTACGGCGAGGGGCTTCGATAAGACCTAGATGTAGGTGGAGTAATTGCTAAATAAAGAGCAGACTTTTAACAAAGCAGAGGAAGAAGAAGACATTTTCATTAGCATTTCCAAAACATATTGTAGCGAACTAATCAAACAGAATCAAAACTCCGAAACGTTGCCTTGGTTTATGTATAATAACAACTGATAATGCGAGTCCCGGCAACCTAGTTTGCCATAAAAAGACACACGCTCTTAAAATTAGACAGTAAATTGGTTCAAATCGTTAGACCCGACGCAAACAGTTAGTAGCAGCAGTATTTGGACTAATGGATAACCTGGATAACTCTTTTTTTTACAGTGCTGCTTCTAAAGATCATTATCGCTTGTCTATTGGCAACATTCACCGCAAACGCGCTACATTTACGAAACACGCTAAGGAATGAGCTTGTAAAACAAGTATGTAGCCAGTCAGCTGCCTGGACTCTGGTGCCGCACCAGCAACACTGCAGAATATTCTACGTCTGCACTGATGACAACTCTAGCAGCTATGCTGAGTATAGCTGTCCTCGAAATTATCACTTTGACATTACGCAAAAGCGTTGTTCCCCAGGTAAATGCAGTGAGTCCGAAGCTCTAATGGCAGTCTGCCCAAGAAGTGGTGTGGAACGAGTGCGCGATGATTGCAAAAGCTACCGTCATTGTACAGCGCACGGTGCTTATGCGATGCTTAGATGCAACAAGGATAGCTACTTTGATAACGGCTTACGGAGCTGCTTGCCAGTGGAGGTGACTGCCAACCATCAGTGTAGTTGCCTGCTGCCGGATCACTCTACGCTGCCCAATCCTGATGACTGCGAGACCTACTATAGTTGCGAGAACGGTTTGGCAGTTCTGCGGCAGTGTCCACGGGACAACTACTTTGACGCGACCATAGGTAGCTGCCTGCTGGACACTACCGGGATTTGCCTAGAACATCCGACGAAGCCGCCAACAGCGTTTGCTGAGCTCGAAGCTCTGGCTCAAATTGATTGTAACAGAACTGGTACACTATTGGTGCCACATAGCACGGATTGCAGTCAATACTTTATATGTGTCGGTAATCGCGTCATTAATATGAACTGTCCCAAGAGGCAATACTTTGATGTGCTGAAGCGCTATTGCGTTTGGGATGTACGCGGCCAATGCAGTACGACAGCCAATAATAAAGTGCATCATTATAAACGTCCTTTACCACCTACGAAACAGTTGGCCCATAAAACTCAGGCTGCAGACGTTGACGTACATGTTGCAGTCAAGCATCCCACAAAAGAGCAACAGGCTGTAGCTGACCCTGTCAGTAATTACAATAAGCTATCCTCGAAGTTTTTATCATTTTAAGCAATAATAAAAAGCAAATGTTAAAAATAAAGGAATAGTTTAAAGAGGAATGACAAGCCTCATAGAACTGTCTAAAATCCAGTTGCTTGGTGCCTGAGTTTTTGTAGGACTTACTTTGAATGAGGCCTGGCAATAGCGTACATGGTTTACTGTGCGACAAAGCGTAACTATGCACTGTGGCAAGGGTTCGCTGGGAAATATTGTGTAACCGATAACCATTTCTAGAATTGTAAGGCACTGTAAGCCGATCTCGTCGTCAGTAACTGTGCAGCTCAGATGACATGCGTTCCTAAAAACGAAAGTTATAAAGTTACAGATGATTGAAATTATATGAATTCGAAGCAAACTTACTGCACAATGCCTACGACAATATCCTTGTCCAAATGTGCCGCATTAAATTTAATTAAGTTGACCAACATATTAAGATAAGGACACAGCAGATCAGCATCTGTGATAGCTGGTATCCATAGCAACATAAATTTTCCAATCTGTGAAGGGGAAAAACGGGAATATTAAACCGTAACACAGTAGTATCCACATGAGACACACCTTTTCCTCAAAATTTGTAATATCCTTGCCATTTTCTGTTAGTGTGTCTAGTAACTCCAATAGATGCTTCAAGTCCTCCCTTACCTCATGGTTTTGTATAACCAGAAAGAACTTTTCGCGCATCAACGTCAGGTTTTTGTATTGTGTATGTATGAGTCGCTTATAAAAACTAAGCGTGATTTGTCGCGTTTCAGCCGGTTTATTGGGTACAATGAGATCGCTGGTTAGTTGCCAAAGCTTAGTAATCGCCGTCTAATTGCAGAATAGTGGATAAAATTATAAAAGTAACAAGGAGTATGCATATGGTGACAGTACCTCGTCCAAATTCATATTGTGCAAATGCACATCACCCAATTCCTTTAATGTTTTGCATCTTTGCGCAACTGGCTGCTCTGGTCTAAGTTCGCGTTCGAATTCTGTATGTAGGGTGCGTTCACCTGTGCAAATTGAAGGAGTTTGGGTCAATGAATTGCGTATATTTAATGTGTTCGTGTTTGTTGTTATTTACCACCTGCAGTTTTCACTGATTTGGAAAAAATTTTAAACTTTGATTTGGAAATAATTTCCTTATCTCGAGAGCTCATGCTTAGTTGGTATTATAAGCGTTGTTTCTATTATAAACAGCTGAGCTTTCTAAACTATAATTTTAATTTTCTTATCACTGCTTAAAACAACAAAATGTGCAACCCATTTGCAGAACGGAATTAACAGACAGTGTGACCCTTGTCAATATGTACAAGTCTTCATCTTCGTACTAACAGCTGATCCATATGTGAGCCTCGATATAAACTATTGCATAGAAAAACATCGATAAAACTGTGTGTTGACATCGGTTAGTGCTATTTATTTTACTGAACATGCAACTAGTTCTTTTGCTCTTGGTATGTCTTTATTTTATTCCGCTGCAAATTATTTATCTAAGTTGCGGTTTTAAGACTATAAGGTTTCTTGTGTTCAGGCTCAAGGAATGGTTGGAATGGAGTGGAGGCCCATTTGAATCAAGGTCTTGGTTCGTAATAAAATATAGAAGTTTTCGTTCGTTGGCCGTTCAAATAACACAAATAATTTTTTTATTTGGTTAAGTACTAAAGTTGGCACCCGAAATATCGGTACCAAATCAAATATGCAGAAAACTTTATACGAAAAAAGAAAGAAAGAAATAAGTTTTATTTGCAGAACTCAGAAATATTGATAAGCGATACTAAAATGGCTGTATGGCCAAACATTATCAAATTGATATTTGCGTCATTTCAGTCTGACTGACTAGCCATAATCTCCCTTATTATATTTGACTTTGCATTCATTGAGTCTGATATATTAAAGAAAATGAATAGGTTGAATAAGATCCGTCTTGGGCCAAAAGAAAATAAATTTACCCATTGCAGCTTCAACCTCCTGATGCACGGTGAATACGTAGCATATTACGTATCAAATCGAAATATTCTAACTCACTCTTATCGCCTCTTTCTTGGGCGCTTTTCGCTCACACTTGGTGCTTTTTATATTCTTTCCGTCATATTTCCCTTTACTGACCATTTCAATTGCCTTTAAGAGTCGCCTCAAGCGATGCCGTGATTCGAGCATGAAAGAGTCAAATCTTCATATTGCGACTGAAGTGCCAAGTCTTGTATTTACTTATTTCCCAAGGATTTCCCTACAGTAAGAGGGTCTGATGTATTTTCCTCACGTTAAATTGCCTACAACGGTCTTAGAGAGCGCAACACAAGCAGCATGAGAATACATACAGTGTCATGGAAATGGACACATTTTCAGTCCAGGATTCCACTTATATGCTTTCACCCTTTTTTTGTTCCATTATATTAAATTAATTGTTTACTCGAAGAGGTTTTTCGCTGTTGGGTACTGCCTCGACTGTCCGTATCATATCTTTTAAGTTTTTCTGGGTATTCTTTTTGTTTTTGTCGTAATGGACATACAAATACTTTTTACCTACAGAATTTCAGTGTTTTTTAAGCAAAATTAAGTGAAAATTAAATCACCTTAATAATTAAGGTATAGCTGTATACAACCCACACAAATTTATTGCAATATCCGCACGTTAATAAAGTTTGTTTGCCGTGTTTCTAACATTTAGCTACACCAATACACCGAATGCACCATTTAAATAACAAGTGAGCATTATGAACAACTGCACAAAAGATCAAAATGAATAAGTGAGCAAAAACGGAAATACTTTGTTCACCACTTCGTGAACAACCCAACACTAGTATCGATAGTGACTGGAAATATCGACAAATTCCTTGCATTATTCTCAACCGCGTCTATAAGTGCTCTGTGTGCAGCAGAGAAAAATAAACTTCTTTCGTCTTCAAATTTCATAATTTATTTCTGTTAAAGCACTTATAAACCACAAAAAAAACCTTATTTAATTGCGTATGTTATTTTGCTGTCTTTTGCACTAAGACTTAACAAAATTTTCTTGTTGCCGTTTGCCAGAGCGAAGTGCTAATTGCCAAAGCAGTCATCGCACAGCGGAGGAAAAGAACAAAAAGAAAATAACAGTTAAACGTCAGATTTGACTTGTTCAACAGACGAGAAGGCAAAGGTAAAGAATTAATCTAGATATACCGACATACATACACACACCCCGTAAGTTTTTAACCAATATTTACACAAAATATTTAATTAATTTACGCGCAGTTTGCTTTTGTACATCAACCAACATGACTGTGTGTGTGTGTGTGCATGCTGTACATGTATTATGCGCCTCATAAAAACATGCATACATACATATATATATATATATGTATATATATAGTTATATATATGTATGTGATGAAATGCAACTTATATCGTATCATATTTAAGCACTTTTACAATGTTGCCCTTGGAATTTCGTAGATTCGACGTTGCCTATTAATTGGTATTGGAAATCTTTTAAAGTCGCTTTTGCATTAGGCACACAATTGTTTTAAATTGTTTAAGCCTGGAACGCCATCCTTTTTCTTTGTACACTAACGTCATACGGCGCGCGTAGTCATTTTGACGAAGGATGACGTTCTAGGGTTAAAGCATCGTACAACAATGTACGTTTGTAATCAATTGCAAGGTTAATCACACAACACAATCTAATTTAAAAAAATATATCAAATTGTTTAGTTCTTGCTTTGGAATTTCAATAAATATTTTCAGCAAGAAAATTCTTCATCATGAGCTCCACTGAGGGAAACAGCCCGGCAACAACGCCACAGGAAAATGAAGCCCCTGAGGCAACCAATCCCCGAGATCTCGAGAAAATTGAAGAGGAGAAGCTAAAATCAAAGTACTCGAGCGGCATGCGCGTGCCTGGTGGACATTCGGCATTCTTACAGAAGCGTTTGCAAAAGGGGGTAAGCCGAATTGATACACCTCAGCTATGAGATTATTGTTAACCAAAATAATTATCTTTCCTTAGCAAAAGTTCTTCGATTCTGGTGATTATCAAATGGCAAAACAGAAGGGTGGCGGCGTAAAGCAGGTCTTCGCTAATAAGGTGTCCACTGGCGAGGCTATACCCACGCCGGAGACGGTGCCAGCGCGGAAGACTTCAATCATACAGCCGTGCAACAAGTTTCAGACGACGAGTTAAGTTAAACAATACTGCTCCAACCAATGCTCTACAAATAGTAATAGAAATCGTAATCTAATATTAAGTTAGATGATGATACGAGCGTAGAGCGGTTGTGCCTGTGCACTTGTTGCCGATTTGTCAGCATTTTATGCAAGTTTTCATCTATTTAATTTACACCAAGGCACATATATGTATGTCATGGTTTTGTTTCCTTAACCCATTAATATTTAAGAGTAATTGTATTTTTGCTTGCTCTAATCAGGCAACGCCATCTCCCAAATATGTATGTTTATTTAACCCTTTGCCAATCTCAAAACACATAGTTTTTCATTTTTAAAGGCGAAGCGTGTTTAACACTACACAGTTGCTTAAACACAATTTTTTTTTCTCAATTTGTATTTGTAACGTTAACAACTAATGCGGCCCGATTGTATGGAGCTCTTAAGCTATAGAAAGCTGAAATTAAAGATTACTTGCAAAGGCTCGATTGTATGTAGCTATAAGTTATTGCAAGCTTAATGAAATAAAAGTACATTAATTAAAAGAAATGACAAAAAAATGCATTTTTGGTTTCTTAGTTTGTAGTTCGACTCATAATTGTTAAGCGGAGACAACGGTTAAATAAAAATTTCTGCATGTATAATCGATATGTAGTGAGTAGAAAAAAATATCGACTTACTCGGAATTTCGATAACTACGAAGAAGAAGAACAAACGATTAGTAGTTTATTTTTGTTTATTATTTTTTGTATTAGGTGTTACTAGATATTTGCATAAAATACGGGTTTGAATGGATTCCTACGAAAATTGCAGTAGCAGCGTATTGGATTTAATTAACAAACTCGCAAAATTACTATCACGCAATGAGCACGGCTATTTGGAGTTAGCAGCTGTGCCTAAGTTGCGCATGCAAATCTATGAATCCATACTACAAAGTTCCAAGGCAACTGTAATGCAACCAGAACATAATCCGCTTCAGTTGCTCTTAACGCAGCTGTTAGAAAAAGAACCAGGGCTCTTAGACAACAAGGAATTTCTTTTGCAATGTGAAAATTTAATTCCTCCTTTCGCCGCTTTCCTTAAAAAGTCTCAAACGCTAGTCAATGATGTGGATAGCGAAGCGTCGAATATCGACAAAGCGGAGCATAAATTGTTATCTCCAGTGCCGCTTAAGCTGATCACTAAATCCGAAGATCACAGGCCAACTCAGCGTATATCGCTTCATGTTGTGGAATTTGAACATATGCGGGCCAAATTGGAAACGCCCATGTGCCAGCATACGTCGACTTTACCAAGCAAAACTCGAATTTTGCAAACAACTGGCGATGACAGTGAATGCAACCTGCCTACCTCCTTTCTTAGCTCCATTGCGCGGATATTGGAGCGACAAAAACCAATGCATTTTAAGTTACCACTTGTAAATGAAAAAGTGAGAGAAAACGAGATGCCCAAAAGTTCGATTTCTTTTGGTCCGGATAAGCATTTTGCTTTTGATCTCAACATAACTCACGAGTTAAATGCTCTTAAGGATCAAAGTCAAGGAAAACTCTTTGAGATAAGCGTTCTTAGTCAAGTCGAGCTCATCGAAGATCTTAAAAAATCTGCAAGTATGTATCACAAATAATCTCATTCAACAGTTAACACCAATTGTCTAACATATTGGTTATCAGTTGGCATTCAATCTGAAACATTTCCCTGCACGGTAAATGGAGTGTTTACGCTTCAACCTTATATCACTGTTGCAAATGTGCTGCCCCATGTTCTGTCCGACTTTGTACAGCCTTTTCTGTATTGTGGTGGCTGCTACCTGCGGCTGAACTCGCGTACGAAATGGCACAGGAATGCAGAAAGTTCAGGACGCATTGAGTACCCTTTGAACCGAGTAAGTTCTTAAAAATATTGCTGTAACCAAAGGAACATGATTTTATTTTGTGCTTGCAGACAGTGCGCTATGTGGTTACAGACTTCCTACTCACTTATCGCCGGTTTTTGATCTCCCAGTGTGCTACCCAATTGACGCAGTTGTTTAAGAACACACGGCCGGCTATGCAGCTGTTGGTCGCAGTGGATAACATGTTTAATGCCATACCCAGGCGTGAGTATAGTAGAGATACATCGAGGTTTAAGGGAGTCACAATTGCATTAATATTACAGTTAAAATAAGCGACGACACATCTGGCGCACATCTTCTGCGCTATCTCTGGTCCGAGCTTGGCTCTTGCATTAGTAGTGACTTCTCAGAGCTGCTTCTATATTTTTTGAAGAGCTTGTGCGAGACGTACTATCGCCAACTCCAGAAGTGGATCTATCACGGCACACTGGAGGAGCCCTTCAACGAACTATTCATCAAACGCGTTGGAATGTACGATGAATGCACAAAGGAATTTTTTGACAGGACTTATGTTGTTAATGATGAGACGGTGCCTGGTTTTCTCTTAGACTGTGAGCAGGCAATACTGCAATGCGGCAAGTACAACAAGCTGCTCAAAACATACAAAAGAAAAGTAAGTTAGTTTTAAATAGAGATGGCCGCCGGAGATTATAATTTTTTGTACTTTTACAAACATTAAGCATCTTATTGGAGACCCCAAGAAAATCAAAAAAACATGAATGTTTAAAAGCACCGTTGTTTACATAAATGTGTTCTCCGAAGCTCATCTCTTTATTAAACAAAGTTTTAAGTTTCATTAATGACTTTCTTTTTACCATTTCAGCATGAGTTATTCGAATTCAAATATCCCGACATATATGTGTGTTTGTCCGACGAACAACTAACTGACATGCACAAAAAATTAAAAAAACATTACAGTGGCATTATGGAGCGCTTCGAGCCATGCAGAATGCAAGATATCTATGCTGAACGTGCAGCGCATAAAAACCGTTTTATGAACCAAATGCTTGAGCGTACCCAGACTCACATAGCAGCCTGGGAACAGCAGCAATCAGTATTATTGCAGGCCGCAAACGCACAAAAAAAACTTTTATATGAACAACTTAACGAACAACGAGAGGAGGAACTCAGCCGGAAGTTGGAACAGCGGCGAAATGAGATAATCTCAGAGTATCAATATCAAAATCAATGCCAACAGCTGGAGGATATTCGCATGCAAAAGAATATAAACGAGCTTCAAGCAGGAATTGCCCGGTTAGGGGTCGAAAATGTATTAGGTGTGGAAAAGAGTAGTCCCGATGGCAGCTCAAGCACTCAAAGCTATGGATCATGCTTCGAAGAATTGCCAAGTGAGGAAAATCCGGAGCCAGCAACTGACAGAGCATCGCTAGGTGTTCCACTCCAGAGAAGTATTTCCGATATGCTGAACTCCAATGAGCAGGCTGCACCGACGACAAGCAGTAGTTCTATAGAAGCAGAAACCCATCTTCAAGCGAAAACAGAATCCGTAGCGCAGCGCAACAGATTACGCGTATTAAACTGCTCAAGCCAGCCGCAACTTGCTTTAGATGTGAATCTCAACACGGAATCCGAAGCGCAGCGCAATAGATTGCGCGTATTAAACTGCACAAGCCAGCCGCAATTTGCTTTGGATGTGAATCTCAACACGGAATCCGAAGCGCAGCGCAATAGATTGCGCGTATTAAACTGTACAAGCCATTCCCAGTTTGCTTTAGATGTGAATCTCAACACGATGGAGCCAATTTCTAAGAATGTAAGTGAATTACAACGTAATAGGACACGCATGTTGGAGCACGACACATTTAAGGCCTTCAATGATGTCGATGATGCGCATACTCGACGTGCTAGGTGCAAAATAGAAGGAGAGTCGGAGCGATCACGTAATCGCCGTCGTATACTCGAGAGCGAGTTTGACATAATGTTAGGAAAGCGTAGAACCATAAATTTGGATTTAAAGCCCAATACACTGCCTGTTGAAGACACAGCGGTTGTTGGTACGCCTATGTCAACCTCTTCGGATGTTGAGGTGGCCGTAGATATCCTACCATACATCGAAGATGTTGCCAACAACAACAGCTGCAGTGAAGTTCTGATTGCAGAAAATCTCGCTAGGGACGTTGCTGATTCTGCTACAGTTGACATTCAGATGATTGATGGTACAGCTTCTACAGAAGATAAATGGCAACTGGAATGTTTTAAGCTTTTAAAGCCATTGATTACCAATAAGCGTCAAAAAGAAGAGTGCGCTACCAATCGACCAACACACAATATATTCCTGATCCAACGTTATCTGCAGCTTTCTGTTATGCTGCCACTAAAGGCTCACTTTGCATTGCTGCGCAATGAAGTACTACGAATATTTTTGAAAGATTTACGCATCTATGATCATTTCAATCATTTGCGAAACTACTTCTTTTTGTTGAACGGTGAGTTTGGAACACAGCTTACCAGCAGGATACTCGGTCACATGGAAAACGGCATGGAGCCTCGCAGCTTGTGCCAAAAGGATTTTCTTGATGCCATACTTACCAATGCACTGAACGTGAATACAACTGGTAAGATTGCGCTATAGCTGCAGATAAATCATCTTCACATGAATTCGATTTCTTTGATGCAAATGAACCTCTTTCAAAACATCGCTTTTAAATTTCATTTATTTAACATGTTAATCTTTTCTTAGCTTTAACAGACGATACTAAGCAGTTGCTGGATAATCTTACATTGACTTATAGAGACGTACCCGAAAAATTTGATCTCATGTCACTGAATGCACTGTCGTTTCTAGAGCTGAACTACAGGGTTGACTGGCCATTGAACCTTATCATCAGTACAGAGACTCTGAACAAGTATTCTTACATATTCTCCTACCTACTAAAACTGCGTCACGTTAGTTTTATGCTGGACCGTGCCTACGAATATTTACGACAAGTGGGTAAGCTGAATAGCTCAAAGTTGCGCATATCCTCGCAATACCGTCATTTGCAAATGGCGCATTACAAGCTGTCGCATTTCGTAACTACTCTGCAAAACCATTTGGCTACAAATGCGCTGCAGGCATCTTGGAAAACCTTCAAGGAGGATTTGTGTAGTGCACACACGGTAGAGGAACTGTATCAACAGCATGTCGCTTATCTAAAACGCATATCCTTTCTGGCCTTGCTTAACCGCCATAGTTCTAAAATTCAAGAAACGATCGATGGTATATTCGTGATAGTTCTAAGATTTTGCCAGTGAGTAAATTATACTATTATATAAAGTTTTGCTTATTTAATTTAAATATTTGCCTTTTCTAGGATTTTGCAGTCGCGGGAATTTAAAGTAGATACGGAACAGCTTGAGCATCCACGCTACAAGCGATTGGTTTATGAAGAGAGCGAATTTGAAAAGTTCATACATTATATTATATATTTAGGCAACAAGGCAACAAGTTCCGGTTATCAGGAGGAAATTGGCGATCTAATGCGTATTATTAATTTTAATAACTACTACCAAGTATCTGTTGAAAATGTGGATTAATTACAAACTAGCATAATTTAGGTACATTGTAATTAAGTTATTAAATATGGTTAAACCGTTAGCACAAATAAAATAAGAGCTTGTTAATTTAAAAAGAAAATTTAAGTGAAGTATGAACATTATAACAAAGAGTTTGTTTTATATATTTTTATGAGCATTTATAATATTTATATAGCTTGTGTACCAAAGTGCACAGTGGGCATGAGTATTTCTTTTTCAATACTCATGAGTATTTCTTTGTACTTATTAGACTGTGCAACACTACATTCTGCCGATAACATGCAAATGTCTGATTAATCGACATATCGGTGCAATTATTAGTCATTCAGCAGTATAAATTTTTGTAATTTTGTTATTTTTTGCTAAAATAAAATAAAAAATTTTTATAACTGCACTTACATTTATTTAGTAAAAGAAACAAAAGAACAATGCAGGTAAACAGAAAAAAGCAGCCATTGTAATTCGTGTGTTACATTTAAATATAAACATTTGTGCATGTGTTCGGCTATCACTACCATATATGGTCAAAACACTGCACCTTCATTTTTCGACATGAGATTTTTTTTTTTTTGAATGAGAACATTGAAAGTTAATTAAACCAAACTTTTCCAAGGACCCCAATGAAGATACTGAGTGGAATGATGTGCTGCGAGCCAAGGGAATTATTGGCCCAAAGCAAAAGGAGGCGGAAATTACAGAGGATCAAATTCAGTCGCTAATGGACGACGCCATACAACGGCGTACAGACCTGCCGCTGCAAGAAGGTCAGCGTGATAAGCAAATAACTGATATGTCGCTGGACGAACTGGATGAGCTCGAGGATTCAGAGGACGAGGCTGTGCTAGAGCAGTACCGCCGGCGACGCATTGCTGAGATGCGCGCAACGGCAGAAAAAGCGCGTTTCGGAACTGTGCGTGAAATCGCCGGCCAGGACTATGTCAATGAAGTTACCAAAGCTGGCGAAGGCATATGGGTTGTATTGCATTTATATGCAAATGGCGTGCCACTATGCGCGCTCATACATCATCATATGCAGCAGCTAGCTCTGCGCTTTCCACAGACCAAGTTCCTGCGTTCTATAGCAACGACATGCATACCAAATTTTCCTGAAAAAAACCTGCCCACAATATTTGTATACCATGAAGGTGCAATGCGGAAGCAGTTTATTGGGCCACTGGAACTGCGTGGTGATAAACTGACACTCGAAGAGTTCGAGTTCATGCTAGGTCAAGCAGGCGCAGTGCCCACGGAAATTAGCGAGGACCCTAAGCGACAAATAAGAGACAAACTGCTAGCTGATTTGGAGGACAAGAGTGCCGATTTTTATTGAACATCAATAATATAGCTTTTTTATCTATTACTTCATGTTTTGTGTTTGTCAACTATCTCTGATTTCTTACCTCAGTTCTTCATAACAATAAAAATTCGTTGTTTATTTTTAATACATTTATTTATTGTGTTTGGATGTGCCAGCTGTCGGCTTTACCACATTTTTGGGCTTGCTGCGAAATATGTTTGGATCAATAATATTGTATGGATGTTCCGAGGCTGGGTTAACAATGCGCCCGCGTCGCAGCTCGTGTTCTTCCAACAAATGTGGTGCTAACAACAAAAACAACTGTTCGGTCCATGAGGGTAGCCCAAATGCAGAAAAGCACAGCTCCCAGTAAGGTAGGCCCAAATGTGCTATTGCCATGCGTAAATATTCGCTAAAGGTATCAGCCAAAAACTGCCAACTCAACGTGCCTAGCTCCAGCAAGTAAAACTTGGGACTGTTTGAGCTGGTGGAATCGTACAGCATGCACACCTATAAGAAATAACAACAGCTCAATTGGTAAATGGTGCTTTTGGGTTTGTTGCTACCTTGGCCATTTCGTTGACATTGTTGATTTCGAATATTTTGGTTTTTGCCGTTATAATGGGCGCCACATTACCCCATTTGTCCTTGGGCGTGCAGCCAGTCGCCGCACCCGATTCCGCAGCTGAGCTAGAGCTAACATTCGGAACGGCCGTGTTGCTGCTTTGGCTCGTGTGCTCTATGTTCTCGCGCAGCAAAGTCACCTGGAGCAGGTGTGGAAAGTGAATGTGACCAACGCGTCGTATGTCGTTCGCTAAAAGAAATTCGGACTAGACATGTAAACAGTGGAACTAGATTCCGTAAGGCGTTACGTACGTGCATACTGATAGCTCCAGGTAAGTATGAAACCATCTGTGGACAGGTAAAACTTTTTCATGTCTTCCGGTAAGTAGACGCAATGACGCTGTTCCCAGTTGACTACTTGGCACGGATTAAGTGGCTGTCGTCGTTCCAGATTCACATTACAAATGCGCGGTACGTTAGCTATTTAAACTTTAATTATTGTTTTTAAACGCGGGACTTGAATTTTTACTCACATAGCGTCTTAATTAGTCCTAGAGTTAAATTTTCATAGAACGCATCTTCTGGTGAGAGTTTTTTAGTCATTTTTGAATGAATTTTCTTCTAAAATTAGGTAGCTACAAAAATTGAGAAGCTCGTACCAAATAACAAAGTAGGTTGCTTTGGTAACAACGAATTTATGCAAAATTTATGCGGGATATTTAAACACTAATTAAAAATGGCATACATAAACTACGAATTTTACTAAATACAAACATAGAATTCAGTACGTATTGGAAATTGTTTTTACGGGAAACGTAATTGCTTTAAATTTTGTTTCTATGTTAAATTCGGTATTTTAGTACCAACTAGTATTCCCTTTTCCTTTGGAATATACGGTCACACTGCGCACATTTAAAATCTGTCAGTTAGCGTGTGCTGCAGCAAAGAGACATTTTCCGGCTTGCTTAAGCTGGTTTTTCACTCAAAGACGTTTTTGCGTCTTTGCCTTTACCCAAGGAGCATGAAATTTAAAGAAAAGAAAGCGCAACATAATCAGCCTCACATGTACGTGTGCCGAAAGAGGTCACTTTTCAACAACAGTTTTGAATTTTTTAACGGTCTAGGATTCCAATCTATTAAATTTCATGCTCTTTGGCCTTTACCTAATTAAACATTTTGTTTACTTTTAATGTAATGGCAATCACTAGCCACCACTGTGTAGGTTTTGTGAGCTGGAGGACAGCTCGTATATTTGCGGATTGTGAAGAAGGATATACTTCTTATTCGAATATAGAAACTCGATGCTCGACACAGCCGTCTAGTAACATCGCAGATAATTGAGTTTACTTCAGAGATATGACTAGTGGAGAAGCTATAAACTTAACAGGGGTGCAGAATAGATCTTAAGGGCCGCAGTGCAGTTAAAAAATTGATTCAGTTTCAAAAATCATTGTATTAAAGTTTCGTTCAAATCTGATAAGAAATCAGAATTCAACCTCAACAGTTTTATTTTTATTATCTTAGATTTTAAAGAGAGATCTAAAACTGCGATATATTAAAGGTTATGAGTCACGTATACAATATTTACAGGGAAATTACTTGTAATCAGAGAATCAAGACTGCACAGTTATGTATGTAATTAACAATGCACTACAATAAACTCTGTGTATGAGAGATCTACATTTATGATATGCGTAGAACAGTAACTTTAAGCGTGCCCATCATTTCGTATAACATTATTCGTTATTCATTTTCCCCACATTATCAATTCGCTTGCTCAGTCGTTTGGCTCTCAGCCTCCTCCTCATGTCAGGAAACCTCCCAAACTGTTGATTCAACCGACCGACGAGGTCTTGCTGCAACCTCTACATGGGCGTCAAGACCGTCACTTATGCGACTAAAACGACGAGCCCAGCTTCCCCGTGCGGTGGCTTGGCTACCAGCTACAGAGGTGCGATGGCTGGCGTCGCGGAAAAGGCTCATGATGTCCTGATTATCGCCCTGAGCGCGTTTAATACCGTGCTGGTATTTGGCTTCCTTTGCTAGAAGCTGTTCGCGCTGCATTTGGGTCTTAACCTCAGCTGGCACGTCGGGAATGATGAACTGCATGATACCGGTTATGACGAACACTACATGCTGTAAATAATTATTAAGAGTAGTGTTAGGCGGTGTTTACACGAGCATAAGTTATATATCTTTGAGTTAAAGTCAGCAAATCGAACCGCCGGCAAAATAGTTTCGTTTAAGGTTAGAGTCGATGACTATTATAGTTAGTAAATCATAACAATCTCAAGATTAAACATTAATCACAGTTAATGAAATGAGACTTGACAATGTTGTGCGCATAAGCGCATAAAGCACTAAATTAAGTTAACTCATGATCATTAGGAGCTTATTTTAGCTACGACAGGAGGCACAGAATAAGAAGAAACTCATAACTGCTGAGTTATGATTGAAAAATGAGATGCGATTTTGAGCAATGTAGAGATGCGCGTGCTCATATATGCCATGCCACGGTGCGAAACATGGAAGTGGCTAGTACCGGATTTCAGGATCCCGTTATGGAGCGCATGCATTCACTATTCTAGGTATCCATACTTTCCGTTGGGTCAACATCAACCACGACTACCACCTTGGTGCAGCCAAGGTTCGGATGAGGCTGTTATCACAACGGACTGGAGTACCCTTAACCGCTTAAATTTTGAACAGCTTACTCAGCTCCACGCTGAGCCCGATAACGCTGGTGGACTTTGGACGCATATCTTCCGCTCTTTGTCTACTACAACGCAGAACATCATTTGTTTACAACGATATGACATCTTTTCCAATTGGAAGGACAATTTTGTTTGTTTCGGTTTCAATATTCGGTAAACCGGCTGTTAAAAAATTAAAGTGCTGCCGCCGTTTTGCCAATTCAAACCATTTAACGGGCTTGTCATCGATTCCTAGGCGTTTTTCGTGCTCCACCGTGAGCAATTCTTCTTGACAATACTACCATAGAGAAGATCGGATGCATTACTCACCTCAAATACCACAACAAAAGCTAGGCGTGCGGCAAACACATGCCAGTAATGCGGGCTTAGACCGTAGGGTTCAAAGTCCTTGGGTCCATTGCTACGATTGGTGGAATATGAAATATTTGTTGTATATATTCAGGCTATAAACATCAAGGCTTACCGGTAACCGCGATATTGACAGGTATCCGGATCCTTTTCACTGCTAGTTGCGCCCCACTCCTCCTTATAGTCGGATGTGTTAAAGATCGACAATGAGTGCTCTATATAACCAGCAAGCGTATGAGTTTCAGAGTAAACAAACTTATAAACCATTCGCGGTATAAAATCGCTGGTATACGCAATCACAAAGGCATTGGACACGACAGCGGCGTATGTGATGATACGCAGAATGCCATACCAGGCGCCGATATCCTCAACACGCTCCGATAAAGGTCGTCTAGCCTGGGTAACCATCTTGTAGGCATCCAGACGTATCTCAGCCACATTGTTAAGCAGTGCAAATAAAGGTGCCAGAGGAAAAGCGGCCACAAACAGTGTGACAAAGCCGTATTGTAAGACTAAAGAATTGCAGACATTTACCGAAAAAATAACACTAAATTTCTTTCATAAGCCATACCCATCTCCAAGTACTCATCAAAGAGTGCCAAGCGACCCGGGTCCTGCATATGGTAGTCCTGCTCCCAGGCCATGTGCAAATGTGACTCGTCTTTGGTGGCCTGTTTATGCTTACGCTGACGCCACCAGTTCCAGAACTTGGGAAACAGATATTCCATAAAATTGTTCCAGCACTGCTTGCCTACCATAATGATGGCCAGCTGTATGCACAGCTCGGACAAGCAACCTGCCGGATCGCAGATGTCATTTTTTAAACGGAAAAATTCACTGCGACGCGCCTGATCATCGCCGGGATAATCAAAGAAGCGACCTTTGAAGAAGGCAATGTAAATCAAAGATGAGTAAAAGTTCATAAACTCAAAAAAGAATATCTTAAACGTATATGAGTCTTCGTATTCCGTATGAGTTCTAGGATTTTCCAAATTCGTTAGCTTTATTGCCATCCGGTGATAGATCTAGAAGACAAACAAACATCATTAATCATTTCGCGCATTTGAAGCAGTTCACTTACACGTGTGAGTATCATGATGACCACCAAATTGATAAGCGCCGCAGTTACTGTGGTAAAGAGTTTGGCATGCTCTTTGACAAAGAAACCACCTCCACCATATATCACAGAGACCAAGGATATACGGTAGATAATGGTGCCCAGCACGGCGGATAACACAACAGAGATCTACGAAAATTTCAGGAACACACATGAAAACATATGTGCAACTTTACAATACAGTAAAAGGTAAAGCTTTTGGTTACCTACCATAAAAAGCACTGCACTACCGGTTACCACAAAACGTATAGCTCGACTCCAGGTGGACATATAGGGTTCCTTTTCACGTGTAACCGGATTCATACGAAACGTTGTAGCATTTGTTTCAAACTCTGGTCGATTTTCTTCATCCATGTCCACATTGTGTAAGTCCCATTCCCAGACTAGCACAGATTGTTTACGCTTCCATAATTCCAAAAACGTAGTTGCTAAAAAGTGAGAAAACGGATTATTTCTGGTATACTTTACCTTACAATTTTAAAAAATCCCTAAACAGGAAATAAATATTGGATATATAATATATTTAGTTAACTCTGGCGGTGGCCAGAAAAGGTTATCAACTATTGGTTGATTCTGTGGTCGAAAAATTGCATGATTTGGAGCTTACGTTTAGAAATAGGTATACTTGTGCCGTCTCTCTCAAGGAGGAGGAGTAGGGTAATGACTTGCCTGGCAAGCTCGCCGGCTATAAAGCTATTTTCAATGCGCTGATAACCCGGTACCCAGATAAGGCAAATAACAAACTGCTGAGCCATCTCATGTAGAGATCTACGGTGGTTTGTTACTGATAACGATAAGGGCGATATCGACCTTATCGATTTGGTAGCCTTTTGGCTTAGAACGCACTACAATAATCGGAAAGTCTGAAGCGCTACCTAAAAGTGAGCTGTTCTGCGTAGACGTCAACCCAGAAGAAGGAGATAATTTCGGTGAAGCAGTCGTTTTATTTTATGTTACTCCTTACTGCCACTTCAGTATCCACTTTTATCATAACTAGCCTGATTTTCTACAGATTACAAATACCTCAATTTCCTAGTAATCGATAATACGCTTACCTATTCCTAAAGGACTGTTAATCCAAACTGTATCTCTCTCTCATAAAATACAATTCGTTTTTCTGAGTAATTCATGCTCATTTTCAATTCGGAATACGATTAGTCGAAATTAGGACACTGCACATGCGACTAGTTCGGGAAATAGCGAGAGGAGTTGAAAAAAAGTGTAGGAGTGTAGGATAGGAATTCAGATCATTTCGTTTGTAAGGCACGCCTGCTTTATCGCTTCCATAATTGCACTTACCCCAAAACGACATGAAAATAGCGAAAAACACTGTGGACGGATTGTCAAATAGATACGTAAGACGCGAAAACAAACAAGATTCGGAGAGATGTTGGTAGCTGCAAGCCTTGTCACAGAGCGGGCACAGCGTAATATTGCCTGTTCCATACTCATTGCATATCTCTTTACTAGGTGTGTTGTCTTCCGACTCCAGTGTAGCTAGTCCATAAATGAAGCAGAGCGTGCCAACCACAGAGGGATAGACCAACATTTCCGTATAGAAACCCAACCAACAAAAGTAAAGCGCTATTTTATCGCCAAAGTACTTGCGCACCAGACACAACGGTTGCTTCTTATACCACTGTGAGGGATGTGCCCAGGTCTGATAAAGCACGCGTCGATCCAAAGATATGCCACTAGAGTGTGGACGATCGTAGCGACCTTCATGTAGTGGAAAGCAGCCCAGGTACGTGCCGTCATTGAGCAGGCGCCTGATGCCACTGCGATCGCTTTCATCGAAAGGAGTTCGTATAAGTACTTGCATGACCATAAGGGAACGTTGGGCACTTGTGTAAGCCGTCGCTCGATCCTTAACAATGAACCTAGCGAAAAAATTCGGATTTTATTCAGCGACTCACTTGCTTAAGTTTACTTACTGTTCCTCAGGATTGCCATTTGCGGTTGCCGCCTTAAAGGTGGTCTCACCTTCCAACAGACTCTGCTCCAATTGTATCTTTTTCGTTAGGCGATGCCAAACATCCTTCCAATATTGCACATTTCGCATGACTACGCTCTCGTCATCCTAGAAAGTAGCAAGTAATTGTAATGGCTGAGGAAAAAAGCATGAACTTTCTACGCTTACCCAAGACGGCTTTACTGTTATGGTTATGAAGCGTTTTATGGGCAATTTAAGATTCATGACTTCCGCCAGTCGTGTTTCCAAACGCCAAGTCAAATGTATTTTTAGGAAAAACGTTTTCTCGTTAAATGACTGTGATTTATCCTCCAGCTCCACTTCAAGACCCTCTTTAATAAGATTCTCCATAAAGCGCCGTCTGTTATCACGACGTCGCGCCTCCGCTTCCGTCATTACGCCCAAATCCTCCTCCTCCCAGGCCAACACCATATCCACTTTACGCCGGCCATCGCGAAACATAAGCGACTCAGGGTCCAATCCCTCTCGATCTTGCTTGCTGACACGTCGCTCATCGGCGCTATCTCCAGCCAGGCTATTATTCTTACTACCCTTACGGCTGCTATAATAACTACCGCTTATGCTGCTATCTCCAGTGGAGGCCTTGCGATCAGCTGGCAGTAATTGCTTATAGCTAAATTGGTCTGCCATCACATTGGAGTGCGAAGAGTCCACAATCTCATACGATTCATGCGATCTACGTCCGCCTAGTGTAGGACTCAAATGAAGGCCGAGATTGCGATGCATAGCAGTGCCTGGAATATCCTCTTCGTTGCTGTCAACAACTTTGGGTCCAAACGCTAGTGTGGGACTAGGTTCAGCTGAATCTCCTTCCAGATGTGTAGGCATGGGCAGTGTCATTGGGCCGCATTTGTGAAATATCGAACTGAGGCCGGCACGCGGCGTCGCAGCATTGAGCCATTTCTCGGTGTAAGCAGCGGTACTTCCAACGGTTGCGTTCAGATCCAGACTACTACGTTTTGCAGCAAGAGCCGTAGCTGGCTTGGCTTCGCTTGTTTCATTGCGTTCGGACACTAAGAAACTGTATATGTTATCATGAGAAGTGCTGCCCGTTTCCATTTGTCGCGTTTGCAGCTCCGAATCATGCAGGGAGCTATCCTATTTTGTTAGAAAAAGTACTTTAAAATTGTAGTGTTTCGAGCGTGTTGTCGAAACTTACGCCGTAACCAATTAGTCGTCCAGCTACAATTCCGCTATCCTGACTGAGTCTTCTGGGACGCACTTTGGGCAGATTATTGCGTATCATGCGCTCACTCTTTGCCGGGCTGGAGACTACCTCTCGTCTAGATATGTGCACGGAGTTTTGACGCGGATTACGTAGCGTAGGAACTGACAAAAATCCTGTAAAACAAATATAAAATAAAATTTATGCCATTGAGCCGTAGACTGCACAACTACTTGGAAATTGAAAGGTCTCTTCCTGGTTGGGCTCCTCAATCTCTTGCCGTGCGCTGCTAATAAGATCTTCCCGAGAGTTAGCCTCTGTTATCGGTGCTACGTTGTCATCATCAATACTATCAATGCGTATTTGAAATATGTGTGACTTTCCGTTAGCACCTTCGTGACTGCTCATTTTTGATATGCTTTATAATTGGCTTGTGTTTATTAATGGCGTTCTCTCTAGCACGTCATCGAGCTCTAGAAATATATATGTTAAGGAATATATGCTTAAGTATTTATAGGCTATTTATTTTAGACTTGGCTATTTTAAGTTGTATACCATTGCATAAGTAATACCAGAAGACACCTGTTATAGTACTCACACTGAAGCATTTCAGTTTACGCGCATCCCGACGAAATATGACGTACTTAGAGACAGTTAGTTAGTACGGTATATAGTATATAGTAAAACAGTGAATCAAAAAAGTGTGTCCATAAAAATGAAGCTTTTAACGATAGTACAAATTAACTTTTTTGAATAAGTTCTTAGCGAAAGTTCTCATTGGGTTCGAAATACTAAAATTCACACAACCCGATAAAAGGTGGAATATGGGAGTAAAAACGTATAAAACATGGGACCTGAGCTTTTAAATAGTTCCTGCCTACAGATTCTAGATCGTCTAAATCGTTACAACCGAGGTATACCAAACAAGGCAACCCTGTTCTCAAGCTGGCCCTTTTATGATATGATTTTTTTCGGTTTTGTTGCAAACTTCAAAGAGGAAGTTTGTATCCATGTGCGAGACAGTCCGTACACACTTTTATATAAAATTGATGCTTGACCGATAGTCCGCGCTTTCAATATGCTTTATAATGATTTCATAACGAGGGTTTTCTTTTTTGTTTCGAGAAAAACGGACAGGAACAAAAATATGTAACCGAAAACGGTTGTTTTCCGCGGTGTGTCAGAAATCTCTAGTTTTGGGTGTAAATTCCATTTGAAATCTCTTGAAAAATAGGTCTGCCAAAACCTTTCTTTATAGATTTTCAACGCTTTCTAAGGGATTTCCGGCACTGCACCGGATTGGTTTTCACATCGAAAGAGATTTGTGGCGCACCACTAATTGTTTTTGAAAATATTGTCTTCAAACATCGATAAACTTTTGCATATGCTTGAACCAATTTTCGGAAAAGTTTTGGGAGTCCGAATTCAGTGGTCAAAAAATGCTGACCTCGCATTTCTTTCTTGATATGAGAGAACAAGAAGAAATAATTGGGAGCCAAATCTGGAGTATACGCCCGATGACCCAGTAAATCGACGTTTTGTGCGCACAAAAATCCTCTTTTCTCGTTAGGGAGGGTTTTCTTTTGTTCTCAGAAAACTTCTGGCAAACAAATGCTTGAATACCATTCAGAATTCTACGTTTATCTAATGGTATCGTAGTTAAATATTCGGTTTTTGAGAAGAAACAGCCGACCATTTGCTTTAAAGTATTCGTACGCGCACAACTTATGTTCGATGCTCGAGATCGTAGATCCTTAAAGTCGGTTACTGCTTAGTTTTGGGCTCATAAGCATGGATCATAAACAGGGTATCAGGCTTCTTTCTATTACATATAAGGCCCTATGGAGCGTACTGTGTAAAAGACTAAAGCCGTTTGCGAAAGAAGTGATTGGACCTTATCAGTGTGGTTTTAGGCCAAATCCTGGAAAAGACCCACGAACACCAAATCGACACCCACCATCTCTTTGTTCATTATAGTATTTGATAGCCCGTTGAGGGATAACGTAAAAGCCGCACTGTCTGAATTTGGAATCCCTGTAAAGTTGGTACGATTATGTAGAATGATGGGAAGCAACGAAAGTGAAGACCATGTCTCCGTTGAAATTTTTGGTATCACCAATTGGAGAAGGATCGCGCAAAACAGGAGGAGAGCTTTCCATTAGGCCGTAACCCGTAACGGGTTGTTACGGAGAGTTAAGTAAGTAGGTCCGGTTCATACTGCCAGTAGTGTACTACGAGCTTGCTGGTGACCGCAAAAGGTCTGTAATCAGTCGAACAGCAAAACAAAAGATCGATTTATCGCTCACTCTAACATCCTGCACGCATGTTTAAGGAAGGTTGTTATTGTTTTTAATTATTTCTTTCCTTGATTACAAGTTCTTTTCATAACTATCATGTTTGATGTTTTACAATTGCCAGGCGTACGTGACGGATTTTGTTTACACATTTCTTTACACCAATGGAAACGAGCGGTTTCTGCGGTATCGAAGGGTAACGCGATACACTAGTGCTCAAGCTTATCACCAATGTCACGGCATGTACTATGACGGTCTTGTACAATCAGTTCGCGAAAGTCGAAACGACGTTTGTTTTTTGCAATTCTTTTTTTGTAGCTGCGACAACACTTTTTTGATTCACTGTGTACAGCATCTACCAACTGAACTACACTCTCTGTTGTGTTTAAGTTACTTTTCAACCCGCTAAGTAAATGTCATGGTATTATAACCCTAGGTACGTACTTTATGCAAACCCAAGCTAATTAGGCAAATAAAAGAAATTTACAATATACAAACTAGATAAAAGGAATGACTTGGCAATTATAGGAAAAAAAACTAGACATAAATAGTAATTATGCTGTTTAATTTTTAAGAGACTAACATTTGTCTTTGATGTGCTGTATAGCCCTATACCATATACTATGTGTATAAACATGTAGTTATAATCATTAATGGCACGCATATATTATGAAGCAGAAAGGAGTAGTAGGAGCTCTCTTGGGTCGTTAAAGGTTAAACAAACAGACTTGTTGCGCAGTGTCCTTACAACAAGTCAGTGTTGCCTTTGACGTAGCAAAGCCACAAATTGGCTATTGTAAAGCTGCTTTTTACCGTTGCCGTCCTTCAATAACGGTTAATATATGGTAGTATAGAAACTTTCTATACAGAACTGTATTACTTTTTTTTTGGGGGGTTGCAACTTGCAAGTCCTTTACTTCACATATAATATATATGTATGTAAATGTGTACATATGTATCTCTCCACAACATAACTTGACAATGACATTTGAAAACCAAAAATAATAAAAAAAAAGTAGAACAAGTTCAGTACTGTACGTGGTATTACGTTTGACATGCCTGTAATGGTTGTCAGTTGTGCAAAGTCCCAAGCTATGAAATAGTAATCATAGACGTAGAAGATTTATTGATTAAAGGCTGTCCAATTTCCAACTGTTCAATCAATATTGTTTCAATAAATATGGCAAAACTAAGGACAAAAACCTATTACCCCTAATTAGCGTGTTAAAGAGTCCGCTTCTTTAAACTGTGTCGGGATTTTCAGCTTATATGTATGAGAAGAAGTAAACAATTACCATTTTCGTACACAGTTCTAGTTAAACAGTTTATGCCATTTCAATGACGCTAATTGATGTGTTACAAAATTTTAAATAATTTTCTATATTTTTATCGATTTTGTTATCGTTTTTGTTGCATCTACTAAGTGCGCTAACAATTTCCATGCACACATATAGCACGAACGCCTTTCATCATTAGTTATTAACACATTTCGTTGCGCCTTATAGAGTAGAGACAACACGACATCCGCCCGATTTGTTGGAGCACTCGCGCACGAATGACCAAACTGATGAACTGTGGTCAGAATTGTGGTCAGCGCTGTGCTCTCGGTTGGCCCACAATGGTGGCTAACCATTCAAAAGATAACCGAACTATGTACTACTATATGTGTAGTAGAGGTTTTTTGTATCTCTCTCTCTTGAAATGCCATATATGAAGTATAGTAACAAAAAACCTTTGTAACTGGCTATGGTGGGTATTTTGTTCTATACAGAGTAGTATCCTGACCTGATTGTGGCCCTTAGGTTCCCCATAATCACACACACACATGTATCACAAGTCAATTAATTGACGCATTGAAATCGTGACTATAAAAATAGGCTTCAATCATTGTTTACTAGCATTCTTGAATCAAGTCTACGTCACGACTTGCGTATGTGATCTAAGTTTTGTAGTTGGGGGCCTTGAATTAGTACACTTTAGCTTAATATAAAAATCAGACACTTAAGTGTGCGTGATTAGAGAAGCATTTTGTGCATATAAATGGAAGTTGTCAAATAGTAAACTCGGAAGTCAATGGCACATTTGCGATGAGTCAATCAGTCATTATACTGACAAACAGCAATCAATTACTGGCAGAAAGTTAAGAGCGCACTTTACTTATAACTAGTACTAAGTATGTTTGTCCCTGAGCAAGGACTACGTTAATTTCAACAATTAGAGTTAATCATTTTGTATTATTTTCATTAGAAACTAAACTTTTAACACAGTTTAGCTTATTCATATTTAAAAAGAGGTTAAAAAAGTTTGTGAATAGTATAACAACATCTTTTAGGCGCTTGCTACACTATAGGAGGTTTCCAAGCACGAGAACGTGCGATTTTGTTCTCGTATCGTTTGTATTAATTAGCGAAAGTTGTCTCAGCTTCAATCCTTTCTGACTTATTCCCTACTAGCGCGCGATCTATTATCGGGCTAGTTTAGTGTGTAAAATGTTGGAAAACTATCGATACATCGAATTTTTTTTTTGGCGATAGTTTAAGCTCAAGCTAAGCGGCTCAATCGACTCAATGCAACTGCTAAGGATTCCACTATATTACTTTCGTTTTAAAAAAAAACCGATAGTACTATCGAAATTATCGAATCCTACCATCAATACTCTATACTCCATAAATATAATACTTTTAAATGGTTTAGTTTGTTGTATTTAACTTGGGGCTTTGTATTTTCATATAAATTAGCACACACGCTCACACCACACAACGACACAGCTCTCCGCTCTCTCACCGACTGAGGACAACAGTAACTCGAGGCGTAGACTGCAGGTGAAATCAGCTAACCGCAGCTAGCGATTAGCTATCGATGTTAGGGAATTTTGAAACTATCTATGTTATCGATAGTTCCATCGATTACATTGTAAATGTATTGAAACATACATTTTCCTGTCAATTTTGGGTCGCTGATTTCGAATCCGGAAACCATTTTGGATTTTCTAGCACGAATTATCGCTATTTCAAAAAATTCGGGATTTCGAGAGTTGTGAAGTTAGCAAATATTATATCATATTACTCGGGAACCTTAAAGGCGATTTAGATGAATTGTAAATCAAATTAAATGTAATTTATTATCAAATAAATGTTTTTCGGACGGTTTGTGTCCAGTTTGATATGATTGCAAGTTTCAGGTCAATGAACTAAAATTTGTTTTTTTCGATAATCGGAAATACCAATTTTTTGTTGTATTCTATTGATTGTTTCTCAGCTCGATCTTCGAGTACATCAAAATAGACATTTTTGCTTGTTTCTATGTACTGTCGACCTAAACTCACATATGAGGAGCAGTTATCCGTCACCCTAGAGCACTTTTTTATAAAACACAACCAAAGAGCCATTGATTTCTTCTTATTTCCGCTTATCGTTCAATATCGGTTAAAAGTGGCATTTTAATTGAAAAAGCCAAACGATTTTTTTTTTTTCTGGACTACCTTAAATGAAATTTCAAATCATTTTTTCGTTTCGAATTTTGTTTGCACATTTTAATTTTAAACCCAATCTTTTTCAGTAATGCGTTCAATTCAATTGAATGGTGGATTCCCCAAACTATCCGAACAGCCAAGTACGATATGGTTTGGTACAAGTTTAGAACTATTTTACAGCTTGCCTTTCGGGAGAACTATAGGGCTACTTAATCTTTGGTGCACCCAAATTAGCCCGTAATTTCTTATTTAAGAGCTTGTATAAAATGAAAATAAGATGATCTGTTGATAGATGATGAGATAAATCTCCAATTTTACATTTAATGAAGTTAATGTTTACTTGCGAAGTACAGAACTCTTCGCTATCAAGTCCACTATCTTGAAGACGACGTCTCAGGAAGCTAATATTGCCACTTTCTTTCTAAACTCAAAAGTTGTAATTAACTGCTATGCACTTTGTTGACTAACTGATGATTTCTTACAAATTTCCACAATTTGCTAAAACTGACCGAACGTTAATCTGTGCGTGATGATTCGCCATAAAAAACCGAATAAAATAGCCAAGTTTCAGTTGTCTGAGTTATAGCTTTATAGTATTGGGTTGGAACCCCTACATACATATATAATTAATTATCGTGTTAATCATTTTTTGCATGCCCCAAAACCATAAAAACTATAGTTCAGCTATCCGAAAATCTGTGTTTTTAACTGATTGCGTGTCGATTTGGTTTGCGTTCATCGTTCAATAATGCTTATCCGCGTGATGGCGCAAAAATTGAATCAACTCCCAGACCTCGTCAGAAATTTCATCGAAAGTAGCGGGACGATCCATTTGGCACATAACGGTTAAGATAATGGGAGTAAAGATAGCCTCATATATCACATCCATTTTGGTTTCAAATGCTTAGGTTATACAAAAATTACGGTTTTAAAAAAGAAATTTGTAATTTCAAAAAAGTCTTTAATGTTTTTTTTCAATAGTTTTGATATATTTAGCTACTACTACTAGTTTGTATAAATCTGACTTATCCGTCAGACACTAGTTTTTAGAACAAAGCGTTTCGGTTTCGCTCTTTCATCTTTGATAGCATTTCAATATTTTTTGAATTATAGTGCACACCAAGAAGCGAATGCTAATTCGGATTCTAAGCATAAAGTAGTCAGTCCTTAAAATGACGAATGGGCTGAGCAACAGCGATATTAGTTCTTCACTCTTGAAAGGACGCTAAATGAACACTCATGACCTGCAACTGACACCGGCAAAATATCCTTAAAGTAAACCAATTTATGAGAAAATGGTTTCCAAACTGTAGAATCGTGCTCTTTTTAATTCAACTTCTTCGTAGCTACAATTTGCATCTAAATTTTCAGTAAACACATTTTTTGGTTTTGATGTCCGGCTGACTGGTAAAATCGACGTGGTATCTTCTAAACTGTCGGCAACTGTTTTGCATTCCTGAAGAATTGCATGCCATTGACTGCGTAGGAATTGCAATTCGGCAAGGAGGCTTTCAAGATGCTTTACCTCGACTTTCTTTAAGAATCTTGAAAATTTAGGTGACGTCATTTATGAACAGCCCCTAAAAGAAATTTCTTATAATTTTATTATGACAATCATTAGGAGGTTATCGTAATTACGAGGTTATATAAGTTTTCTTAGGGAGGTTATGCAGCTAGAATGTCCGGATGGTGCCTCTACGCAATTGCTCTCGAGCTATATAAAGCACATACTGAGAACTAGGAGGATGCGCTTTACACAATTGCCGAGACTGTCGATGACCGTTGCAAAGCGCTTAACGTTAAAATCATTTCAAGCTATTTTAACATTGGAAGAGAGCGTACGTTTGGTGCCAAAGTCGGACATTTCGGCCTTCACGGAACCACTTCAAACAACGGTCTAAGGCTTCGAATTCGCGAAACATCAGTTTGTGGTGACAGATTGCAGCACCCCGATATCCACAAGATTACTTGGCAAACAACCGAACTGATCGAGTTCTGATCACTGGTACAGTGGGCTGTATGTCCGTACGTTTTATGGGATCAACGTAAACCGTGACCCACACCTTGTTGCACCCAATGTTCTTGTCTCTTGCGAGTAAGCACACGAAGAACGTGCAATTCACAACGAAAGCTGCACATAGCAACCACAACGAATTTCAATACCATTCCAATCAACTCTCAGAGCAGCTTACCCAACTCACACAGCAGATTACCTCTGAACCCGGTAGCGCCGATGGACTTTGGATAAAGTTTCGCAAGGAAACCGCAGTGAAGAATGCCGCCTATATGTCCGATTTACACATTCATGTTCCTTGGTCAGCATCTAATGTGTGACGCCTCTCCACTCTACTTTTCCACTGCGTGAAACTACTGTTATACTCGGGGCCAGGGGGGGGGGGGAAGGGAATCCCACCTTTTCCACCCCCTCTCTAGTCGGGCCTGCACACATCTAAAGCAACTAGTACACACACTGTGCAACAATTTCGCACTAAATCGCTGTGGGCGGAATGATAATAATTCAGGGTGAAACTGCTAGGTGAGTATGGAAAGCCCGAAGGGTGAGTTCAAACAGCACATTAAAGGGAAATTGCCTATGAACGCAATACCCTTTGGGGGTATTACTATACTCACCTAGCACTTTCCACCTCAAACTGCATTGTAGCCATTCCGCTCACAGCGTCATCTAGTTGGCAAGGCTATTCAACTATCAACCCCTTTACTGCGAAAAGGGGCTCAACAGCACATATGTAAATAAATAAGCGCTGAACTTCTATGTACGAGAATTTGTTAGAAAGATTTTGTTATTGTTTTCCTTGAAAGTTTCAAGGTTTTTGGGTTTATTGTTTAGAAGGGTAGTTGGATTAACGACACGTGCTAGAATAAAAAACCAACCTGCGTGTTAAATGATGACCCAAAGGCCACGAGTATTTATCAACTTTTAAGTAAGTCAAAGAAAAACGCAGTGTTACAGTTTAATACTTTTCATAGGATTGTTCGAATGAAAATCGTGCTCGGAAAGTTCAATAGGATTCCCAATTAGCCCAAATTCATGTTTAAAAAGCTGTTATTTGGTAACTTAATGCAATTGAGATTTCAACACTCAGTCATTTAACAACGGTGGGTGTGTTTGGCTTTTAGTAGGAGAGGGTGAAGCTCCCTGATCCCTGTCTTTACCTTTAACAAGTTGACGCAGAAACTCCACGCGTTGCCACCTGCTCTTAATCACCCCTAGTTAGGGCAGTTAGCTATTGTGCGCAGCGGAGTCTACCAAGAAATTTAACAATCAACATGAGCGAGGTGTATACTCTGCCCTTACGTAGTCTTCACGGTTTCCTACTCGAGTCGGGGAGATTGTGTCAATAGGGACCCTTTATGCAACCCAACTCTGTTTTCGTACTCTTTCTTCTATTTTTTTTGTAGGGCATGGCACAATGGGCAAGGCTGCCTGAGTGCTAGAGATGGTTCAACACTCTCTGATGAGCCACAAATCTAATCTTATCTATCTAACCCGGTAATGGGCTGTTATGAAAACTGGAGTAAGGTGCTGTTAGAAGCTGTAGTAGTCTGTGTAAAGGCCCAAATCGTTAAATCGTTTCAAAACTTCACGCATAAATCAGATTTGGTGAATATTATATACGCATCCTTTATATTAAACCCAGCACCAAATATAGTTACAATATAGTTATAAACAAAACTCAAATGAAAATAAGTGGTAGTAAACCTATGGTCCTTGTGTCTCGGATGTTTTTTCCAAAACCACGCTAGTATAGCATTCCTTTAGCAGATCGTTCTCGCAGGTGTTAGTTACCCGGCTAAAGAAATCACCCATCTCGCACATGCCTTCAATTTTCTGACCATGCACGCACACAAAATAGCCGCGACAGTTGCCCACATCTCTAGCTAATTGTCCATGCTTGCCGCTACAGACGCCAACACGTTCACCATTCTCCATGGAACAGGTACCATCATTTTGCCTACAAATACCCAATAAGCTGTCAAAGCCCTCGCCATTGCGGCAACGCTGGGAGATAGGGTCATCATTCTCACAGCTTATGTAGCGACGACAGTCGCCCTGCTCCGCAACTGAGGTACCCTCACCAATCTGGCTGCAGAGATCAAGAAAGTCCGTAGGCTTGTCGTTGCAGGCCAAGCTTGGCGTTTGCGCTGCTCTTACCAATTTCTGCGAGCCGTTAAGGAGTTGTGTTTCTCCTTCCGTAATGCCGGAGCTGTTGTTGTTAAGGAGCTGGCACTGTTCCAGTGACGTATTGAAATAGAAACCCGTGTAACAGCGCTCATGACGCAGTTTTCCAGACACGCACATATAAAAGTTGTTACAATTTGCTGGGTCCGGCATAAGATTGCCGTGCTGACCCTCGCAAACCGCAGGATCGGGTGGCACATGCGTACTATTGTTTGGATTGGCGTATGGACAGGAACCATCGTCTGGTACGCACAACAAGTGTTCGGCATCAAAATAGGCAGCATCGCTGCAACGCTGTGGCACAGCCAAACCTTCGGAACATATGTAATAGCGAGAGCAGTCGTTGAGATTGGCCAAATAGGTGCCATCCTTGAGACTCTCACAGTTGTAGAGTGTATTATTGTTGCTGTCCACGAGCTGACCGTTTTGGCATTGCTGCAGCGCATCATAGACACACTCACCCGCGCTAAAGTGGTAATGCTCGGGACACTCCACCGGTATGGCCAGACCATGCACACAGGCATAGTAGATATTGCAGTAAAGCTCATGAGCTAGGCGTGCTCCATGCGTCAGGCCAGAACACTTGTTGGGTGTCGATTGTTGTGAGCTACACTGACCAATATCCGGCAGACATTGACCCGTAGTTTTGTTATAGTATTCATCCAGCGCGCAATAGTGCAGCTGAGTGCCATTGTAGCTGGAGCAGCTGTAGTAGGCACGACAATCACTTGCATGAGCTACCAGGCTGCCATCACTGAGCTCGGCGCAAACGCCCGTCATTGGCACAGCACAGCTGCCGTCATTGGGCCGGCAGTAGCCTAGAACCGCATCGAAAAAGCTGCCCAAAGCGCAGCTTTGCACCATGGAAGCTTGGCCGTTGTGGCACAGATAGAAACGCGTGCAGTCCTCAGCATGTGGCACGGCAATTCCATCATCCAGGTGTTGACACACACCCGTCTCATCTGCATCCATTTGATTGCTGACCTGCTTGTGAGCATGTAGCCATACCGGCAGGCATGGGTTGTCCTCTGCATGTGGCACACAAGCGCTGACTTCGCTGGAGTAGGTATGTCCCTTTAAGCAGCTGGCCAAGTGCCAGACATCGGCTTCGCAGTAGTAAAACTGCGTGCAGTTGGCGGCAGAGGGAAAGGCGCGCATCTCGCCGAGCTGACAAGCACGGCGTAGGCCGCTGCCCTGACAGCTGCCATCACTGGGCACGCAAAGTGCCAGCAAGTCATCAAACTGTTGTCCAGCCAAGCAGCTTTGCCGCTTCCACTTTCCATCTTGGCACTCGTCATAGACAGTACAGTTGGTGATGCTGGCGCGGCGTAAGGCATTGTTGCAAGCGGCAAGCTGCGGCACTGTCTGATTGGTGTTGCTGGCTATTTGCACTTCTGAACACTGGCCTTTATCATTGGGCATACAATAGTTGTGCTCCCGGCTAAAGTACATACCCAGCGGACATTGCTGATACCACCAGATGTCTTCCAAGCACATGAGATAGTGGGCACAGCTTATATTTGTGTACCGCACAGAGGTTTGCTTGCATTTTTGGCCATGATAACGCGTTGGCTCAAACCTGTTGCTCAGCTCCTTTTCACATATGTTTTGTAAGTTTACATTCTCCTTGGCTGCTATGCAGGTTCTCATGTGACGCGCATAATAGTGTCCTTTTGGACAGCTACGCAGGCGCCACTTTTGTTGGGAGCAGCGGAAGTACTCTAGACAATTATTGTTTTTGCTGGACAGGGATTGGCTTTCGGTGCGATTGGTGCAAGGAGGCAGTCCGATGACTTTGGCATATCTACAGACTGTATCGTCACGGGGTTCGAGACACTGTTGCAGCTCCGGATTATAGTATTTTTGATGGGCACAGGTACGCCGTTTCCAGATACCATCCGTGCAAAGTTCGTACTGCGAGCAATTGGCGGGTACGGAGCGTTTAACTCCAGCAACGCAGGCTAACTGCAAGAAAAAGAGTAATTATGGATACAGTTGCTGAATATGATGTTTCCTAAGCAGTAGACAGAATAGTGTCCACCTCTAGTGGGCGAGTTTGTGTGATAAAATTATGAGCATGGTATAATAACACAAGGTACGATTATTCAGAGTAGCTGCCTCTTTTGAGTTGACAAGTATTCAGTGCATGTGTGGGTGCAGAGTGGTGGCGAAGAAACAGGTTAGGATTAGTTATTATTATTTTAGACATAGCTGGAGAATTATGACAGTATTTTGGTTTCACTACAGCGAAGCAACTTAAATATTTGTATTTCGACATGCACGAAGTAATGAAAAGTAGTAACGCATTGAGCAGGTCTGTGATTCGGAAACGGATGACGTCACACGATCAAATTTTAAGGTTTACTTTCAATTGTATATTCGCGAGTGTACATGTTGCGCTCATAATAAATAAAAAGTGCGCTCAAAAATTTTGATCTTGTGACGTTTATACGGAGAGAGAGCAAAAACTTGCACACGGGAAGTTGCCTTCTCTTGTGTTTCATTACTTTAAGGCGAACATGCATATATGCAAACGAGTGTGTACGCAAAGCGGCAGTCGCATTTCTTTCGCTCTCTTTCTTATAGTAATCTAGAAGAAGAAGGGTGATCCTTGTATTATTATACCAAGTGATCGAGTAAGTTGTAACAAAGATTTTTTTTTTGTAGTTTGGAAAGCATTATGATGTTATAGCAAAGAAAATCAGCGAAACATAAAAAGAGATCATACTTTTATGTGATACCATTATAGGAAGAATGTTGAAGTTAATGTTCAATGAGAGAGTAAGTTGTAACAAAGCAGAACTAGTTGATGTTCATTGAGAGAGTAAGTTTTAACAAAGAATGTTTTGTTGTAGTAAGGAAAGCATGATACTGTTATGACAGTGTCCATAATAAAGAGAGTGTAGCGCTAAAAGTTCAATGAGCGAGTTATTTGTAATAAAGAATGTTTTGCTAAATTGGGGTATGGAAAGCATAATGAAAAAGGTATACTTAACCAGGAAATCTCACTTAACACGCTCGCCTATTTTGAGTAGTCTTTCTTTAGTCAATGTTAAATGGTGTGATTTTACTTTACTCTCTTTTAGTATACTTGGGAGAGTGAAGTGAGAGTATCTGGTTAAGAATACCTTGGTGATGACATTATAACAAAGAGTGTCAGAAAAACTTAAAAAGAGTACTTAGTAACAGAAAAAGTCTAGCAAATATACAATGATGTCTTCATAACAAGGATAGCTATAAATAAATGTCCAAGCTGCGCTTAACTTGTACCAATAAGAAGATACCAAAGAGAAGCAGCGAATTGCAAAAAATTCTAAAAAGAAAAGTAATAGGATTTTTTGAAAAGTCGACAAGTTCCATTCTACAGTTCGCAATGCAATTTTTGTTCAACAAAATAAAAAGTCCGAAATATTAACTTTTCTAATTTCGATTTATTCAATGATACAATATATATATAATTAAGATGTGCAAATAGGTATAAAATCAATTCAATGCGTATAGACATATAGATATGGAACAAGCGGAATTTCCAAAAAGAAATAAAATTCTAATAATATATAATTATGTATATAGAAGTGTGGTTAAGTGCTGCAATAAGCATTAATGTGCAGACGTCTAGAAACGCCTATGAACGTATCTAAATATCTAATATATAGCCAAGTTATAAAGCGCTTTTCGTGTGCTCAAAAGGGTAGCGGAAGTTTCTTAAAAAATTTCTTAAGCGCTGTTAACGATCTTACATTTTGCTCGGCATCCACTGATCTTCGCTGCAGATGATGCTCCACGCTGCTTACACAAATGCCTAAGCTGGCATCAAAGACAAAGTCCTGCTCACAGTCATGATAGGCAACCGCTCCGCTCACTGTATCGCATAAACAGAAACCACTGCGGGTATATTCAGCCGGGAAAGGCTTATATGGAACCCTATCTTTGCAACGTGCGGCATCACAGGTGACCAGGTGTGTAGCTTGTGCCGCTGGAGCCAAACACATTTCCACCGTCACATTATATTGGGTGTTGTTTTGGCATGACTCATAATATGACAAACCATCAATACAAAAGCAAAAACCTGCTGTACCGTTCAACGCTGCATATGTGTTATTTCCTGCTTGCTTAGCGCATGCCGCTGGGTTGCAGACTGTACTCGCCGCCTATCGAACCAAAACGATCAATCGATAAATCGAGATGAGTTGTAGGCAATCTTTACCTGAGGCTGCATACACAGCTTTAGACTGTCATCGTACACTTTATCGTTGCCGCAACTGTCCAATATGGCTACTCCGCCGTTACAATAGCAAAAGGCAGCTGCGTCATCCGCCTTAAGAGATGGGAATGGCTGGTTTTCGGCCGTGCAAGAGCACATATTTTCGTCGCAGTAGCTGTTGCAATTACTCTATTAAAATTGAAGCAGTGTTTTAGAAATTTTGCTGAGAAGCGCTTAAGCTCAAAAAGATTTCACCTGAATTTCTATGCATATTTTGTATTCTATGTCAAACTGAGTTCCATTTGGACATAAGCGGTAGTAGGTTTGACCCAAGCTGCAATAACAGAAACCATCTAAGCCATTTGTAGCTTCAAAAGCAGTATAATTCGGCAGTTCGTCACACATTGTAACATTGCAGAAGCTAGTGACACATGCATCCTGTATAGGGATTGGTTTTATATAGTCAACATTTATGTATATAATGTACTATATACAGCGCTTACCTGCTTGTCTTCGCAGACACCTAAATCAGCATTGAAGGTCTTGTCATCCAGGCAGCTCATAAAACAAGCGTTCTCATCTTTGCAATAGCAAAAGCCGTCCGGGCTATCTATAGCTGGGATAGCTGTAAAGTCGGGCTTATCTTCACATAGGCTGACATTGCAGGACGACGAATCACATGTGGCATCATCAATCTATAAAATAATATCGTTATCGTTATCGGCCTTGACGTTCGCTTTCTGATTGCAGTGATTACTCACAGACTGATCCTGGCATATCCTTAATGTAGCATCAAATACTTTGTTGGGTGGGCAATCATTGTACTCGGGTACGCCTTTAATGCACGTACAGAAACCGGTGTTGATATTTATTGCTGGGAAATTAACGTAGTCACCCTTATCAACGCAATAGCTGCTGCAACATCTTGGCTGTAAGCGTTATTGTGTATAATTAGAGATATGTGAGGTAGCTTTGGTTTTTGATAACTCACATCTGGTATGGGCACTAGTACGCAGTTATCACCATCGAAGGTATAGCCAATGGGACAGGGTACGGCAACCGGTTGTTGGGCGCGACACAGGCAAAAACTATTTGGATCTTCATAGTTGCTGGATACATAATATTCGGGATTGCTCAAACATAGTTGCGGATTACAGGGTCCCGTCTAAAATGGCGTATAGATTGCTAAGTTGCTCTCAGTACTATAAAAACGATTGCTTACAAATTGGCAAAAGTTTGTCACCACATCGAAGTTATAGCCCAGCTCACAATGATCCAAGTACGCACCATCATTCTGGCAAACGCAGAAGCTAGTGCTGTCATTGGTGAGAGATGGATATGCCGCGTTTATGTTCGAGCTCTTACATTTAGTTTGATCACAGTCCGGCTGAAATATGTGCAACTTGGGATTAGGCAAATGTCTGCTCATTTTGTGTTTGCCAACTTACGCTGGGTTGTTGCTCGCAAATGCCTATGGTAGCATTAAAGATGTAATTCGCTAGACAGGATCTGATGTAAGCTTGATGATTAAGGCAAACGTAGAATCTTGTGTCATATTCTTCAACCGGAAAAGTGGTGCCGTCAGCGGCGCCCACACATAGGGACGCACCACAAGACACCGAGGCAGAGCATTTGCCGCTTGAGGCGTCAAATCCTAGACCTGCCGCACAGTTTACCACCTTCGGCACACCATCTGTGCACTGATAATACTTGGAGCAAATCGGATGAGCAACGGCGCTGGCGCTAGTGCAGCTGCAAGGATTAATGCATGTTCCTGTAACATCGATAGCACAGGACACATAATTGAAATATTCGCCTTCGGCGCAAGTTGTCTCTATGCCCAGACCATTGTAACAGGTATAGTAGCTATTGCATTCATCCGGATTGGCCATTAAATAGCCATTTGGCTTATTGCCACAAGTCCAACAGGTAAAGCCAGAGTCTGGCTCGCATATGCCAGAGCTGTTGCTGAAAACATTGCCCGGACCACAGGAACCCTCGACCAGTTGCCCATTTTGGCAAATGAAATACTTATCACAATCTGTGGCATGAGATACCATCGTGTTCTCAGCGATACCACCGGGGCAGCTACAATCTTCCACATCTGCGCTGCGCTTGGCACGCTCTTTATGTACCTGGTTTTGAGGGCATATGCCATATATATCCTCTACGCAATCACCCCGAGCAGCGTCATAGTATTCGCCGCTCTCGCAGGCTACTTGTTGCCACTTGCCTGCTCTGCAGGACTGATAATGCCAGCAGTCTTCGGCAATGACAGCTCTTTGATGCTCAATACATTCGCTGACAAGATGGCGACTCGATAGGCACTCGTTATACGTATCCGGCACGCAATCGTCTACATCTGCATTGTAATAGTTGGAAATTCCACAATCTTGGGATACCAAATTTCCATCTATGCAGATAAAATAGAGCCTGCAGTTTTCCTCATCTTTTATAGTCTCTCCATTGCCGATATCCGCGCCACAGTCACTTGGCTGCTTCACAGTGGTTTTTTCACCATCACCGTCCTCAGTGGTAGTTTTCAACTCATTTTCTGTATCCGGCACGCAAGTGCCAAGATTTGCATTGAAGTAGTTGGTAATACCACAATCCTGGGATATTAATTTGCCATCTGTACAGATGTAATAGAGCCTACAGTTTTCCTTGTCTTCTACAAGATCTCCATTGCTGACATTCTCGCCACAGTCGCAGGGCGGCTCCACAGTAGAAGTGGTCTGTTCTTCATCACAGTCCTCCGTGGTAGTTGTACACTCGTTATCCGTATCCGGCACGCAAGCGCCTATATATGCATTGAAATAGTTAGTAATTCCACAATCATGGGATACCAAATTTCCATTTGTGCAGATGTAATAGAGTCTGCAATTTTGCTTATCTTCTACTAGATCTCCATTGCTGATATTCTCGCCACAATCGCAGGGCGGCTCCACAGTGGTAGTCTCATCCTCGCAAGACTCGGTCGTAGTTGTCTCATCATCGCACTGTTCTGTTGTGGTGCTTGTGTCGTCAGGACAAATGCCTGACACACAATTTAGGCTCTGTGCATCGAAATAGGTGCCTTCCGGACAATATTGGGCTGTAGCCTTTTGATTGAGGCAGATATAGAAAGTAGTGCAATTCTGATTGTCAGCCACTGTCATGCCATCGGGCTTGCCAATACAGAAGTTCTCCCAGCAGTGTGTATAGCCCACATCGGGTGTGCAGGCATCGAGATTCGTATTATAGTAGCTGCCAACTGGACAAGACTGACTTGTAGGCTGCTGGTTTAGGCACACATAGTAGCTGGCGCAGGCTTCCTTGTCGGCTTGTGTGGTGGCATCTTCTTTGTTTTGGCACACGTTTTGCCAGCATTCGGTATCTGTGTCCGGTAAACAGTTGTTGCTCACCACATTAAAGTAGCTGCCAAGGTCGCAGCTCTGTGGATACGCTTGCTTGTTGTTGCAGATATAATACTCGCCACAACTTCTCGACTTGGGTAAAAAGGCGCCACTCACTTCATCGGCGCATACATTATTTTCCTGTGAATAAGAGTAAACGAATCAACGTCAAGATGTTAGCACTCCCCACGCAGTTACTCACATCAGCAAAAGGCTTAACCAGACTCAACTTGCAAAGGCCACGTCCGGCGGTGGCACATTTGCCATTCTTGGGATTATACTCTTTACCGGGGGCACATTTCACAGAGCGCACAATGTTTTTGTTCGTGCAGCGGTAATAGCTGGAGCAGGTTGCAGGATTGGGCCAGTGGTTTGATAAGCCTCGCAACTTGCGGTATACGCATTCAGGATCAGCGGCGTCGGCTAATGCTACTGCAGTGAGTACCACTACGGTAAGTAAAGTGACTGCAAAAGGATGCCTTGTTAGTGGTTGCTCTTCGAAAAATTTCTTCAATACCTTCAATACCTTTCATTTCCGAACTATGTTTCGCTTGTTTCGCTGAAGTCGTACTCCGTTAAGTTAACAAATTTCTGCACCTTTTATAAGTACATCGAGATCTACTAATAATGCTTATAGGCAGGGCAATTATCAGTTAATGTCAATCATGTAAAACATGTCGAATTTTAATTGATTTTAAAGTTTTTGCATGAGTTCCCAGAATACCAAATAGTTTGGGTGGGGTATCAAAGTACTTACATGTGTATTGGACATATCTAATGCACAGAATATCTTATACCTATATCTGGCACTCCCTGAACTTTTCATGAATGAAGCTGTGCAAAGCAAAGAAGTATCGATAAGCGCTTGTGGTTGAATGTCAAGAATAATGCTTTAAACATAATACAAACTGATAACAGTTGCTACAATAACAGAGTTTTGAAGGTCTAATATAGTGCGTATACTTTATTTTTTATAGTTAAATGGGTTTGTATTGTATGTGTATATGCAAGCAGAGTATCGAGTCAAAAATGTAATACGTTGGTATACTAAAAATAAATTGTCCAATATTGTTACTGCATGAACTTCGAAGTCCCAATGAACAGTAAGCGCAGCACATCCGTTCAGTCGATTTCCGCTCACAGTGGAAATGAGCTTGCATTGCAAACGTCAAAACCTTCAATAGGGCTCTTAATACTCCATATGAAAATCCGTCATTCAAAAAAATCGTCATACGTAATAGTCCCGATAGCGTCGGTTGTCTATGGACGCATTTCGCTGAGAACATCCTTGGTTTCCAACAACAAGAGTGTTTCGTAGACACCGCAATCGAGAATGTCGTTTGTAGACGGACCCTGCAGACAGCTGCTATGCGATCCGTGCGAGTTTACAAACTGGAGATGAGGAAGTTAGAGAGTCGTCTTTTCAGAAAAAAAAGCCCGATCGAGAACAGATCGAGATATGTAGGAGCAAAAATAATCCTAGGAGTTAAAAAAAAGTCAAGCTTTAGTACTGACGCGATTTCTTATAGAGATGCATTGTCAAATCTTTGAATGTTCAAGAATGGCGGCAATGACTTCGTAAGGTTCACCAGCGTTTTTACTATATGAAAACAATCCCGAAGTTTGGAATACGATATGCGATATTAGTCTTCTTTCTATATCATATAAGGCTCCATCGGCGTGTTGTGTGAACTTTAGCCATTCGCGAATGCACTGATTGATAAGTCCACCTTTGATATTCACACTACGCCAAATCCTAGTATATTAGCAACGAATGCTAAATCGACACTATCTCCTTGTTGAATATAAATAGCATTTTGCCCGTAGATTGCGTCTAAGTTCTCTATCCCTGCTACAGTTAAGGTACAAAATGATTTCTTCGAACCTTTTGCTCCCGTAAGACGTTTCACTAAAGTCGACACTCTCTCCGCGACCTCTTCAACTTTGGGATGGATTGATCCGGATGTTTAAATGGTTGTGCATTACGAAACACCCGAGTGCATCGGTACAGGGCCATTTTCAATAAAAGTGTCCAATTGTTTGCCTATATCTGCTAGGATAGGGTTGGTGGTAAATAAAAACAGGACAAAGCACATATTTTCTTCAAGTACACTGTTAGAAAAAAGCGGTCTTAAACTACCGAAATCATGCCCATTTGTTGACAATAGTCTGTTATGTACGCATTTTCTTGATACCGTGACCGGTCGGTCGCAAATCAAGCACGTAATTATTAAGACCGCCGGTCTGGTATTAAGAACGTTTTGGTCATAATTCGAGAACATTTTGTACATGATATGAGAACATTCTGTTCTTGTATATAAAACGCCCTGTGCTTATTCAATGAACGTTTTGTGCATGATATGAGAACATTATGGTCTTGTATTTAGACTCCTTGTGCTCATTTCATGAACAATTTATTCTTGAAATAAGCACATAATGTTCTTGTATCTAGAACAGCATGGGCTTATTCCATAAATGATTTGTGCATGATATGAGAACATTACTTTCTTGTATCTAGACCACCCTGTGCTTATTTCATGAACGATTTGTGCTTGAAATAAGCACATAATGTTCTTCTATCTAGAACAATATGTGCTCATTTCATGAAAAATTGAAACACTTTTTTTAAATTATTTTTTTATTTTTAGTTGTGCATACTTTTTTAAATATATATATAATATTAATTTATAGCTGCTTTGTCCGGCTCTATGTCCAATCAAGAATTTACAACTTCGGCATCTTGGGTGTTTTATTATAACAAAATGGACCTTGAGCAAACCAGCAGATAATACTTATCAATTAATATTTGCATCTGTCTGTTGTAGTCGTTGATAGTTGTGAGTCGAGTGACTAGGCTATCCTGAGCATCAATAATTATCATTGTGACCTTCTTATTAAGCTTTCCAGTATAGTCAAAAAAACTTGCAGTCGGTAAGTGAGCCGAGTTAAGCAGTATTGCATATATGTAGTCCTGAGAATCTGTCGATGTTAATCTAAAAAGTTTAGAAACAAATTAAAAAGAGCTAATAATTTTCTAGGGAGACGCAGCGGTTGGACTCTCACATTTATTTTGAGAACTATATTTTTGATGTTATTAAGGATTTCGATTATATTGGCACCACCCTCACATTGAAAAACTATGTAAGCATGGAGATAAAGCGGAGAATCCGTCTTGCCGATCGATGATTCTTTGGTATCAGTAGGCAAAGGGTGTCTTGAGGAGGGCCTTTCATCAGGTCGTAAACCTGAAGATTATAGACTACCGCGTGCATATACGCTGCCTAGCTATGACAAAGTCAGGGTCGCAATCAAGTGGCTCAAGAACAACAAAACAGCTGGCGCAGATGGCCTGCCTACTGAGGTGTTCAAGACTGGAGGCAATGAGTTGGGAATGTGCACGCACCAGTTCATTTGCAGAATATGGCTAGATGAGAGGAACATCAGGCCGTAACCCGATAACGGGTTGTTACGGCCAGTTAAGAAGAAGAAGAGAGGAACCTTGGTGTCCTCTGCCCTATACTCAAGAAGAGTAATTCCACGGTTTGCGCTAACTAGAATGACGTTGAGCAAGACACGCAGCTCCGTAAAGGTAGGAAAGAGCTTCTCTGAGCGACCTCTTTAACCTTTTGATGGAGAATGAGTTGCGAAAGGCCGAAGTACATTGGAACGGGGCTCTATTCTATAAGGCTGTCCAGTTGCTTGCATAAGCAGATGATATCGATGTCGTCGGGCGACTAAGCGAGCAGTTACCGGAGCCTTTGCGGCTATTGAAAGGCCATGGTGGGTCTTGTGGTAAATGGGAGTAAGACGAAGTATATGCATTTTTCGAGTAGAGATACACATATTTATGTTGAAAGCAATACTTTTGATGTTGTCAAGGATTTCATCTACCTTGGCGACACTGTTCCATTGATCAAGCGGAGCATCACTCTTGCCTATAGATGTTACTTTGGTCTCAGCAGGCAACTGAATAGTTGAGATCACTCTCGCCAGACGAAGCATTGATGATTGAAGGTTGATGTCGCAGTTTGATGAAAATGCCATAAGAGTGCTAGAGGGAAAAGTACTCCGTAAGGATGAAGAAGCTGCTGCGAGGAAGGTCTTCAATGCGGTTGTTGAAGGAAGGCAACGAATATATAGGCATATTTCAACGTATAGACTCAATTATTACACACGATGATTCAATAAAAGCCAACTATTACTTTTTTTTCCAAGTAAGTTTTTACATTTCTAAATATTGTGTTCTACATGAAATATTATGCCTTTTTTAAGTTAAAATACGCATATGTTTATCCGGTTTCGGAGGAGTTTGTTTCAATTACGGATTTGATTAGTTCAAAGCGGTTATTATTGGATTATGCTCACATTTTCATGCGAGATCTGTTTTACCGTTATTAACGTCTAGATTCTAGAGGAACACACCTATAATCGCAAGTATTGATCTGAGCATTCCAGTAAAGGTCAGATGGACATGTCATAATAAATCCTTGTGTACCATCACATTGTATATACAATTGACAATCGTGCGGATGAGGCAGATATTGCAGTCCTGGATAATTTTGACACTCAGTATCTGGATTTACATAAGGGTTGAGGGTTGTTATGCGTTCGCTTGTAGAACTTGGGGAAGTATTAACTGTATCGTCTGTTGCAGTGTCTGTGGAGCCGGAAAATATGCTATCCGTGGTAATCGTTGTATCAAAAATTGTATCTGTGGAGATTTCCGAGCTGCTGGTGCTCCCTCTTGTTAGGCTTTCCGTAGAGCTGGAATTAATAATTGAGCTGTCTGTAGAAAACTCAGTGCTGTTAGAACTCACTGTGCTCTCGGTTTCATCTGCAGTACTTGCAATTCCCGTAACTTCTGTGGAGCTGTTCGTTATATCTGTATAATTGATGGTTGTAGAACTGTAACTAGAAGTGGAACTATTTGAAGGTATTTCTGTGCTGACTGTGCTCTCAATTCCAACTGTAGTATTTGTAATATCCGTCGTAGAGTTGAAAGTAATAGCGGTACTATCTGTCGGTATCTCTGAGCTGATAGAGCTTACTGTGCTCCCGGATTCCGTTGTAGTGTTCAAGCTGATAGTGGAACTATCTGTGCTGATGGAGCTAACTATGCTCTCGGTAGTGTCTGTAATATTCACTGTAATTTCTGTGGATTGGTTAGTGATTTCAGTGTGCTTGGTGCTTTCTGTACCCTCTGTGCTCTCGTCACTCTCTGTTGTTTCGGTACTATCCGAGGATACTTCATCTGTAGGATAGTCCATCTCTTCAGTGGTAGTTGGTTTTTTGGTGATACATCCTCTAGCGGTTAGCTCAGTTGATAAGAGCAACAACTGCAGAAAAATGCTTATCCACGTTATTGCTAAGGAATATATAGTTGAATTACTTGGTTACTGTTGCCTATCTTATATCTAACTTACTTTTCATAATTGCTGCAACTACTTTTAACCGCGACTAAAGAAACTGAGTGCCAAGAGTTCTATATTTATAGCTTCTAAAATGACATCATGATAGTAAAATGCAAGTGTTATCGAAATTTAATTAGCATATAACAATATGATACGTATCTTATCTTACTAGCATCACACTTTAATTTGAATACCATACATAACTCAATTACTCTACTAATCAAAATGCTCTTAAAAAAGCTTATGTAGGTTGTTAAGAGAATTATAGCATTTATGAATAATTAACTCTTTACGAAAATCTAAACGTTTCATATTTAGTATTGCAACTTTTTAATCCAGTCAAAAACAAACCAGTTTATCAAAATAAAAAAAGTACCACGTTTTTCACATTATCATTGTATAAAATTATTCTGTCGAGCCCTCATTTCTCGATCAGCAGAAAAGTATGCAACAAAATTTTTATAAGAAAGTTAGTTTTGATGGAAGGTTGAACACTGAACAGCTTAGAAAACTCCAGAGATATGAGAGTACGTTTTCTTGTTGACCAAAGAATTCCGCGAGTTGAAATGGAAACAGCAGTATATTTATAACCTTTACACAAAGTGTAAAAGGGTATTATAGATTTGTGCAAAGTATGTAGACATGGGCAATGAAGACATTTCGCGCAGTAGCTTTTTCATCCATACGAACAACATGATCAAGCCAGCGAAGCCGCTGGATTCTAATTATATGTCAATGTCGCCGTAGAGCTCATAGAGTTCGTAGATCTACTTAATGCAGTAGTTGTTGCAAACACATAAAGCGCCAAAGTAGGTGAGCATCGATCTTATGATCATGACAATTTTAGAAGATGTTCCCAATGCCTGGCCGGCTATTTTTGTGCCCTTAAATAATGCTCGGATGCATTTGTTGGCTAGTTCTCTATTTGTCTCAACACGAAAGCCCCTGAGTAGAAGTTGGCTCATTTGCAGTAGTTTATATCATCTGATGTATGGCACTACCAAACTTTTATGCCCGATACAGGCTGAGAGAAGCTTCTCTGAAGATTTTGAACCCACGAATAGTCACATTTAGGCAATCCCCCTAATGTGACGTCACAAACCGTGCAACCAAAAAACTACTGTGAACATCGCTAGAAACTTGGGAGAGAATATCTTCAGAATTATTGCAGATGGAATGCACAGAGTATACGCTGCTGTTATAAAAGCGATAAAGATATTTGAAGATTCAATAGCACAGGTCAACATGGTTTAGTTGTTGGAAAGCTGAGGGCTGCGTAGAATCCGAATCCAGAATTGGCCCAACACGTCATGATTTTGAGATATTTGAGGTAACTGGAGAGACAGACCACAAGCCCTTTTTGGGTACATAACCTAAAATATCTTAAAATACTGATGTGATAGGCCAATTTTGGCTCAGCATTCGGATTCCACGCAGCAAATTACTTCGTAAATGACCCTTAGCTTTCCAAGAATCGACATGACCACGGTATTTGTAGACCTATGTATTTTAAAATTTGATGCAAGATCTTTGATGGATATGTTTGAATTCGAAAGAAAAGTAAACTTCGCATGAAAATATAAAGACGTTTTCAGATTTCATTAACATTTTAATTGTGACGTCACGTTTTCAGAACACAATTTCCGAAACCCTTCCCCCCTGGGTTGTGACGTCATTAACGAACTACTCCTTGTGTGCAGACAAGCATTGTATTAACGGTAATGGAGCTGTCTAGCCTTGAGCAGTGACTGAATCCAACCGTATACCGTCACATTTACGCCCCGCCTTGAGAGTGCTTGATTCACAGCGTCATGCGATCTTTTATCAAAAGCAACTTCGATATCTTTTAACTTTTGTTGCTTTTTTTCTTTCGATGAAAAGATATTGTACAGCAAAAAAATAAGTAGTAATTGAAGACTTTTACTTCGTTTATAGGAAAGAAGTTAATCGTGAAGAAAACTAAGTACTCAACAACAGCAATTGAATTTAAGTGATGCATTCACAAAATATGTGAATTGCTTTCCATTAGTCAATTTCTTATCTCTCTGAAAGTCTGCTTGTTTTTCTTTTTTCACAATTAGCTGCTCTTATATAAACTTAGTATATAAAGATGGTAGCATACAAATTTGTGAAAAGTAGTTCCCTTTATTGAACATTTTAACACCCGTTCCCTAACACATTCGCCAATAGAGCAACGACACTAAGTCTGGCTACAAGGTCGTGACTTTCCAATTGCATTTTACTTGTTTTTTATGCTCGTTAATATTTATTTTGTTTATTGACTGATCAAGCTACATATGAAGAAAAACGGATGTTTATGATAAAACACAGAAATAAATCAATATTTATACATATAAGTGTTTCTAGATGCAGATAAATCATGCTATAAGAAGCAGGCGTAATCATTACAAAGCATTCAGTATTTTCTTGACATTTCGTGTAACTACTGATTACCTGCTTAAGAGTAATTTTTTTCTAGATTTCTCGACAACTATGGTATTCCGTTGCCTTGTACTATATGCCTGCGGCTTACTAGCACTCGCTAGTTTTGTTCGTGCACAAAATGGAGAGGTAATTGAGGTTGATCTTTAAGCATTCTCATAAAAAACTATTTAATCTTTTCCAGCTCTTTCTTGCCGACACATCACGTGCATTGAACCAATGTCCAACCATTGATGACCCCAATCATATCGTATTCTTAGCGTTTCCCGCTGATTGCAAGAAGTATTATCGTTGCCAAGGTGGCCGAGGCTATTTGCAACAATGCTCCGATGATTTTTACTGGAGTCAGATAAACTACCGTTGTGACTTAAAGCAGTATTCAAGCTGCGATACATCGAACATAAATCCTCTTGTGGATGTAGCTTATAAGCCCCATGAGAACGATTGCACTCGATTTTATGAAATTCGAGTTCTGCGCTGTGCTGAAAATGATCATTGGAATGCGCAATTGCAGCGCTGTGATGTGCCTCAAAACGCCGGTTGTGCTGCCTTGTTGGAACCTACTGCAGCTACTCCACCATCATACCCATCATTTTCGCATCCATCATATCCAGCTTACTCCGCTTCAATTTTCCCAACTTCGGTCAATTCAGCTCCCATTAGTCCTGAAAAGCTGTGCAAAGCTGCTGCGCCAACATCGTTTATACCATATCCTGGAGATTGCCACAAATATATACACTGCGGACCAACTCCTACCGTGTTAATATGCCCTGGTAATTTGTACTGGGACAGCAATATCAGAGCTTGTGTAACCTCTAATGCAGCTTGCTAGTTGAAAAAGTTCAACACTGGGCACAAATCTTGTAAAACTGTACTTACATAACCGCTTCAATCTTAACAAAATGTAATATACACTGTCTTTTTGATCGATTATTTTGGAAATATACATTGTGCAAAATGCAGTATCATAAAAATCTCCTTCTTATGATTGAAGTTATGAGCCGCCTGAAGGAGTAGCCTACAACAGGCAAAAACAAGATGAAGTTCAAGGCAGATTCGCTTACAATTTGCTTCGAATTTGCTTAGAATTCAATATCTTGCCACACAATGTCATGTACTGTCAACCCCACAAAAAACTACAACAACAATTGCATAAACTTAAACACAATGTTTTTTCTGTTTTCTCCTTTACACCTATATCTTGCACAGCATGTTTACACAGATTCACACTGTTTTTCCTCTTCTGTTTACACGCTATTCGTGTTACACGCAACAGCAGAACACTTTAAAATTGTGGTTATGTTAGCATTACGTTTACTTGATTTCACACAGAAATAAATCAAATAAAAAATATTGCGAAGGATACTTGGCTTATGTGTTCGTCCCTAAGACAGCTCCTTAACCCCATTGACATCAAAGATATTCATAACCTCATCAATGGGCGACATAAAGGAGGAAAATAGCGGATTGCAGACTATTCTATCACAGGTATTCGTCGATACGGACGAGCTTGAGGAGCTTTCATCTGTCAGCGTATTGGATATACTCAGAATAACTGCTCAAAGGAACTGCTTGACCTGCATACCCTTTCTGTGGAGAGGATCTGAATGTAGACCTACTGCTGGACTCCTGCTCCGAGTTGGAGTGTACTCTTCCTCTTTTCACAACCCAGCCTCCATCCCATTTGCTGTGCGCCCTCTCACCAAGATATATTCGAAAATTATCCAAATTCAAAAGACCAGCTAAATTAAAACTATTAAAAATAGACTTTTAAATTATACGATTACTTCTTAAAAAAGAGATGCGAGTCGAAGACCTTCGCAGGTAGAACTATTAATACTGATAAAAGAGATTGCATGACCTCAAAAATGGGAATTACAGCCAATAACCGTGACCAAGTTTGGTCTTATGTAGCGCATACCTCTGGGAAACATCCTTCGTGTACAGGGTATAGACAGCCGTCTCATGGCCCAAGGTCTACTTCTTCGTCAACTTCTTCTTGGGTCGCTTTCGTTCCTTAAAATAAGGCTGCTGTATGAGTGTGTTTGCATTGACTGCTAGCAACTCATTTTTAGAATTTATATGTTTTCAAACTCGAACCATCTCTTGTCGAATCTTGTTTGGAATTAAAGTTTCTTCTCACCAATATCTACTGAAGAAACGTTGAATTTCTGCTCAAATTTTTGTATCGATGCGGTAACTACTACGGGGATAGGGGGGATGGTTCGGAAAAAGGTCAATTAGACTAACATGAGTCTACGTACCAAATTTGGTGACTCTAACATAAATGTTAACTTTAACATTTCTATAAAAAATGAAATTATGTTACAGTTTAGAGGAGGTGGGGTGTAAAATTGGAATTTTATTGCTTATTAGCTAGCCGCGCAAACTTAATAGTGCTCCGTCCACTGCACGCTCGTTCACCAACCAATTCTTCCTCTTCCCCTCTCCCCCTCTTCTTCTTTTTGAGACCGGCGTTGGTTTTGCGTAATCCCAAAATGTGTTTGCCGGAAGACGCTCCCGAACAGTATTATCACGCCATATGTATAAGTAATGGGTAAAAGTACCAATTTTGTTCAAAAATATTTTGGATTCAGCGGTATTGCCATTCATTAGCGTTGTTAGTGACTCTGGAGGTAGGTTTAAAGAAATCCGTATATAACTTTCTTTGAAGCACAACAGATCACTGCCGTTTCATTACGCAATTTTCATATGCGCAATTTTTTTTATATCGGGTACGTAGGTAAAAACCATATAGCACAACAGATCACTGCCGTTTCATTACGCAATTTTCATATGCGCAATTTTTTTTATATCGGGTACGTAGGTAAAAACCATACGCAGAAATAAAGACAATGTTATTTGATTTATTCTTATCCCCTGCAAGTTCTGAGCTCGATCCGCTGGAATTTGTGCAGCACGCATTGCAGCTACGGGATTCGCAAGATCTTAAATACTTTGAAAACGTTGTTAAATTTACTCGGACCACTATCTCATCGAGTGGCTCGTATTTCTTTCTATGTTTACTCTTCTGGGCCATCTTCTAATCAAATATCAGAGTGAATTGTTTACGTAATCAAAATTTTGAATTGTAAACACATTGGAAAGCTATGAGTATAAATAATATGTATTTATAATGTCACTTAAGAACATTGCTGATCCTGTCCACCTGCCGGACACAAACTGAAGAGAAACCTTCCTGCATACCAAACGAATATATTTTCCAATTGTGAAGTCATTTGGCTCAGTGGTTCTCCAGGTTTAGAAAAACGTACGCCGCACGAACGATAATATATACATAGATATATATCTTGAAAAATTTCTATCTGATCTTCATAATTTGCACAATACACATGCATACATTTTATCGTATGGGCGTAAATCTGTCACGGGGGAAAGGGGGGAGACAGGTCGACATGATTTGCATCTTTTGGTTACATTTTTGTGGCTCTTATAGTCTCTATAGAAACAGACATCTCTATTGACCATGAAACATATGATCTGCCACGTCCCCTTCTGCACATATATACATATATTGCACAAATCTAAAATACCCTTTTACGCGTTATGTACAGGGTATAAACAGTGCGGTGTCAAGGGCTACATTCATTGTAAATAACATTGGCAATGTAAAATCTATGTTATTTGTTGTTGTCTTTTGTTATTCTTTTGTTGACCAAGCAGTGCAGCCAGGCACGTATTGAGAAGTTGGGCGCTCGAGGACAGATTTGGAAAGAGAAATAATGCCACCATAACCTAGAGACGAGACAAACCTAATTTTATAGTCAGCAATCCGATTACGTTTAAGTATTTTGCTGCCAGCTTAAATAGTTTTATATTAATTGTTCAGTATTTCGATGAAACAAAAGGGAGTTTGCTGCTTCTCAGTAATTTAAGAAAATGCGTGGGATAATATTATATTCTAGGTACTTTTTTTCTGCTATAACTTTTGGATAACAACAACTTATTTAGCGCTTCGATATGTTGATCGTAAAAATTTAAAAGTGCAGTAGATTGTCATGAATTTCTTTCTCCTACGAACATTCATTCGATGTCATGGTAACTGAACATTTTCAATAACGAACTTTGTATGCTTTGGAGCTGTTTATAAATGACGTCAAAAAAATTTTGAAAATTTGTAACTCCGCACCCCCTTGTCAAAATATTATAATAATATAATATTATAATATATAATATAGGCGAACCCCTCCTCACAAATCGAGCAACCAAAAAAATCGTATCAGCTTTGGGATGTATTAGAAACTTGGATCAACTGAATAATTGCAGATAGGAAGCACAGAGTACACGCCCATGTTTTAAAAGCGAAAAAGGAAAGAGTTCAAACTGTAGAATTTAATGAAAGATCTTTGTTCGATTTATGAACAGCCCCTTTTGATCTTTTATGTAATTCAAAAAAGTTTATTCTAAAGACGAGTTTCACTTCTCGATATGTAGTTTAAACGCATTTGATTTGTATCGTCTTATTACTATTTACTCTTGGTAGGTATCAACATTTTCACGCGTATCACTAAGAATTTTAATCAGAGCAACAAAAAGATAAATTTCCTCAACCATAGTGGCTATAACATTTTGTAATTTTCTGCTCTCAGAGTACAGTAAAAAGGGAAAGCTCTGTCAAATGATTCGAGTTGATGCATTATATTAAATGCTAATTTTTTGTAAAAGAAATAATAGTTTCATTTTTTTTGAATATGCAATTTGACATTCAATTGCCATTACGTTCAAACATAATAATTAATCTTATTTATTATCGATAACAAAGTTCATCAATACAGCGTACTTATTTAATAATCCTCACTGAATTTAATAATAATAATCCTCGCTAAAATTTGACGCCCCTCAAATTCGTGCCGCCCTAGGCCTATGGTAAATCCGGCACTGAGTGCAGCGCTGCAGTGCCGGTTGACTCCTGTACGTTGCTTGTTAACAAGCGGTGCATTGGTATTGATTGCCTCCATCGTATGATAACTACATCAATTTATCAAATAACGCTTTCTATTTGATATCTTACATTCTTGTTATACAAATTTTAATATTTATCGAACACTTAAGAAGTAAACTCAAGTTACTCATTGGTTTAACTGGTCAAACGGAAGCTTAAGATAAAACAAAAAGACAAATCAATATTTATAAACGAATAGCTATGTTGCGAGGTAGTTTGATCGCAGTATAAAAAGCAGGAGGTATCGTATATATTTTCACAGTATTTTATTGGCGTTTCGCATTACTACCGATTATCTACTTAAGTGTGATTGTTGTTGCTCAAGTACAAGTTTCTCAAGAACTATGATATTCCGTTGCCTGCTATATGCTTACGGTTTAATAGCAGCGGCCAGTTATGTTCAAGCAAAATATGGAGAGGTAGGTGGTAGAATTTTGCGCTGCTCATAACTAAGATAATTCTACTTTTCTAGGCCATACTTGCCGAGGCTCCAATTGTATTAAACCAGTGCCCAACCTATGATGATCCCAATCATATAGTATTCTTACCGTATCCAAGTGACTGTCGCAAGTATTATAGTTGTCGAGGTGGCCAAGGCTATCCACATCAATGCCCCGATAGGCTGTACTGGAGTCGGATAACATACCGATGTGACGTTAAACAGTTTGCAAACTGTGATGAATCGAACATAACACCCACCTGGGGCGGTACGCATAACGCCTATGTGGGTCAAGACTTCAGTCGCTGTCCTGAAAACTTTCTTTGGAACATGCAAATTCAGCGCTGCGAGCCGACACAGAACACATTTCTTGCAAACGTGCCAACTGCTGCCACTCCGCCATCATATCTAAGATCAACCGAAGCATCTGCGTTTATTTCAACAGCCATAAGTCCTGAAAAGTTGTGCGAAACAGCAGCTTCAACTTGGTATTTACCTTATCCCGGAGACTGTCATAAGTTTGTCCAATGCGGCCCAAGCCCCGCTGTGAAATTATGCCCAGTTAATTTATACTGGGATCCGATTGAAAGAGCTTGTGGTGTCTCTCGTGCTGTCTGCTCATTCTTACAGTTAGGACTGCCAGAAGGTTCTAAGCTGAACCAGTTTGAGCATCCGGTATTGGGCACATAAACAGGATAAGAACTGTTTACTTTTATTTCTGAAGCTGGAACATTACAAAACTGCAAATTATTATTAAAACATTATGATAATTATCAATTATAATTCATTTTCCCCTTAAAAAACTTACTTACTTACTTAACTGGCCATAACAACCCGGATGTAAAGCTCTCTTCCACGCGTGTCTGCCTTCTCCAATTGGTAATACCAAAGCTAGCTAGTCATTACTAGACATTATCTGCCCCTTCGTCGCCTCCCTACGACATCCGCATTGAAGACCTTTCTCGCAGGAGCTTCTTCATACATATGCACAACATGATCTAGCCAGCGAAGTCGCTGGATCTTAATTTAACTATGTCAATGTCGTCGTAGAGGTCTTAGAGTTCGTCGTTCAATCGAGTGCGGTGGTCGTTGCAGAGGGCCACAGATCTTACGGCGTACTTTCCGCTCAAACTCTTAGAGTGTTTGGCATTTTCATCAGACTGCGGGTTCACCTATGCTTCAGCGCCATAAAGCAAAACGAGAAAGATGAGCTTTTTATAGTGTTGTTAGTTGTGAGTTTCGTCTGGCGAGAATGGTCTTTACTACTGATTTGCCTACTGAGACCCAAATAACATCTACTGGCAAGATTGATTCTCCGCTTGATCTCCATGCTGACATCGTTCTTCATTGTGACGGTTGTGCTAAGGTAGACGAAATCCTTGACAACATCAAACGTAAGTTTCAACATAAATTTGAGAATTCAACCGCTGTGTCTCTCTACTCGAAGAAAGCATATACCACGTCCTGCTCTCATTTACCACCAGAACCATCCTGGCACATTCTTCTTCAATACTCGCAAAGGCTCTGGTAACTGCTTGCTTAGTGCGCCCGACGATATCGATATTATCTGCGTATGCAAGCAACAGGACAACCTTATAGAATACAGTCCCGTTCCGCTGTTCTTCGGCCTTTCGCAACATATTCTCCATCAAAAAGTTGAAAAGGTCCCAGGAGAGGGCCTTATTTGCAGTAGACAGAAGACTGATACCAGGGTAGTTAGCGCACATAGTGGGATGACCCTTCTTGAGGACAGCGCAGAGGACACCAAGATTCCATATTCTGCAAAAGAGCTGGTGCATGCACCTTACCAACTTATTGCCTCCAGTCTTGAACAGCTCAGCAGGCAGGCCAGCTGCTTTCTTGTTCTTGAGCGGCTTGATAGCCACCCTGACCTCGTCATAGCTAGGCGGCGCTATATCCACGCCGTCGTCTATAATTGGGGACGTCGGGAAGTTTTTGGAAGAACTTCCTTATATCATTCCTGCTCCTGCACATCTCGACAACCAACCTTCGTTAACACAAAAAAGCTTTTGCTTATGACATTTACGATTTTATTTTATGCTAAGTATCTTAAAAGGTAATTATTAGCCGCGGGCTAATTCAAATTAACAAATTCCATTCTGATAATCTGAGGAAATAATCCTAATACACCCAAAGATCACAGTTATAGTATTGCTCAAAATTACTTGTTTATGTAATTATTTTGAATGCAGCGTCTTTAGTTGTAGGTAGAAGTAGAAATGTGAACATTGTAATTGACTTTTGTACATATAATTCCCAAGAACTGGTTATACTTTAATGTTGACGCCCATTCACTATTCGCAATCTTGATAATGGACGTAACACATGTTGCACATGTGAAACCATTTTTATCATCATACCCTGTATCCAAGGCATAAAAGGCATATTAGGTATGTGCACCATATACTATAAATGATTTTGAAAGGAAACCGAAAAGACTTGGACATACACAATGGATTAATTCAAGTCCATCTATACTTCTTTTTAGGGCCTGAATATTAGCAAGAAACTCCGTGATCGTTTCAAAAGTACGTTGTGTGCGTGGAAATCGATATAGCAACAGGAAATTGAAAGCGACCATTCCCAAGACAGTGCATATACCATGTGCGTCTTTTTTGCTGTTTATCTTTCTCAACACAAGAAGCCTCATACGTACAGTGTATTGGAAATGGTCGCTTTTAAGCAAAAGTTTTTAATTTTTTTAACGCTTCACGATTCTACTCATCTACCCTCATGATCTTTGATCATGTGTTTCAAAGTCAAGCTTTTAATTTTTGTTGATGGTTCGATTTTCTAACAAAAAACTTTTCGGCTTACACTCTTTAGCTATTCATATGTGTTCCCAATTCCGATTTCTATACCGATTTATAGAAATAACTCCACTTATCATACTTTATCGAAAAATGTCAACATAAAGCGATGAACAGTTATCTTAGTGTAATAATTACGGTAAACTGGATTATCAAATCGAAATCATCATTGGGAAAAGGGGTACAGGGTATCGTAAAGTCTGGTTAACTCAATTGTAACATCTTACTTAGTTTACAAAAGGGAAAGGTAAAGTAAGTAATCTTATCATAACATCAACTTTCGGTTTTTCCACCAAGCAAATAATTGGCAAAAATGTACTTTAAATATAAGGTGCATACGCACCCTTCTGTTTAGTTTTGCAAAAACCCGAGGGTAACAACTGAAATGAGGTTCTTTGGCATTATTTTCATTGTATTGGCTTTGTATAAAATCGCTCTGGCTAAGCTTCAGGTACATATGCAGTTATATAACACTGAGTTTTGGACTAACAGTTCCGTTTTCTGCTACAGAATGGTTTAATAATCAAAACCTCCATGTGTGACGGAAAGAATGGGGCGCTCATGCCTATATTTGGAACATGTGAAAGGTACTATATCTGCAATAATGGTAATGCCATAGTCGAAGCTTGTGGCAAGAATACGCTCTTCAATCCAAGTACTTTGCATTGTGAGGACTCTGATCAAGTGGACTGCGTTTATGATAGCTCTGAAGAGGAGGGAGATGAAAAATCGGATTCCGAAAGTGAGGAAGACGAAGAGCCAACAACTACCAGGTTGCCAACGACAACAACAGCTAAACCGTTGAAGCACAAGATTCCTGCCACACACACTCAGTTGAGTCTTAGCGAAGCATCACTACTGGACACATGTGCACACAAGAAGAATGGCTACAAATTTTCTAAAATGGACTCTTGCAACGAATACTATGTGTGTGTATCGAAACAACCGCAAATTCGTTACTGTTCCCGACAACAACACTTCAGTACAAGTAAGCGTACCTGCATGAAGCCAGAGAAAGCGAAATGCACCCTGGGATTGGGACAGCAAACAACGGAGCCGTATAAATCCAAGCCGGCTGTAACAGCTGGTGTATGCACTGGCGAAAAACAAGATGCACTCGTGCCACACACGGAGGATTGCGGAAAATTTCTATTGTGCAGTAATATGATGTTCTTGGTGATGGATTGTCCAACCGGATTGCATTTCAATTCAGAGTCAAAGCGTTGTGATTATGCCAAGGTCGCCAATTGTCAAGTAAACAGCAATAAAAGTATCAAAAAAAAGACAAGAAAAAATAGAAAACGTAAAACTTTAAAATTGTAAAATTTATAAACATATTTGTGTCAAACATAATAAATTATAATGTTATAATGGCGGCAACGAAATAGTCAACCTCAATTTCGAAGTTACCGCACCTAAACGAGGGAGTGAAAGCTCGGAACCGAACCAAGCAAACCAAAGGTTAATGATTTAGTTCGAACTGGTGAGAATCTCAAAAATATCCGCTAAATAGTGTTCGAACCGGTTTGTTAAGTCTCATTTGCAGGGCCTTCTCTGCAACCTGTGTGATTAAATATATATATTTGAAATTTTTGCTTAAAAATTCTTCGAAACTTGCTTTCTTCAGGTACTTAAGAGAGCTATCTTTTCTCACTGTGTTGTAACGTACTAGGTCAATCATTATTGAGTCATGGTTCCCTCAACTCTGAATTTGGCGAACTGTTTTAACGGTGTTTCAACTTGCAATAAGCCATACAAACGATATTGGTTTTTACGTATCTTCTGGGCCCCATCTTGGTATTTCGATTAGTTAAACTTGAGCGAATTCTCATCGATGGAAGTTCCGCTATCCCTAGTACTCAGGAGCCGTGCCCATTGTGCCGTACGCGAAATAAGAAGTTATATTAATGAGGAACCAGTTAAACGAAGATGAGGAAGAGGAAAGAAGAGTTATATACAAATTTTCAACTCCTGTAAGAAGTCGTGAAAGCCGCGCAAAGAGCGAGTAAACACGTCACTCATGTGAAGTGCATCACTTTTCAAATTTTGTAAAATTTGTGTCTCTACAAATTCTGGACGGTGAAACAGAAAGTATGTCTCTTCAAAGCAAACCACGCAACTTGGGTCGTCAACGAGCTCCAAAATGGTAAGATGCGGAAAATGAATTATGACCCGTGAACAAACTTACTAGGGCTCCCAGATATTCAATTTTCTGACTCAGAAAAAATCCGGAGGTCTTCAGCCTTTGTTCTTTTTGACACAGTGTTTGGTCACGCGACATCCACTGGAAGTTTTTCAGTGTTCCTTACAGATTTTGTCTTTATGAAACTCTATCCAACCAATTCAGCTAACAGATCGCCCCAGTACGTAATATGAAGCTGAGTTTTTGTTTGCCAGTTCTTGTGCCATTTCATTGCCCAGTAAACCTCGGTCTCCAAGTACCCAGTATACTACAGTCTGATTTGTTATGACGTTAAATCATGTTGAATCTGGTCTTTCACTAACTGACCATGATTGCTGATGTGCATTGATTCGCCTTGCCTTAATTCCAGCCTGACTATCACTACAGATACCTACAGCTATCCCACACAGCTTAATTTCATAGGACCAGGCATTCATAATGGTTAGGATTTTCGAGTGGAACCCCGTGCGTCAAGTCGCTTTAATCTCTATATATTAATACGTTAAGCGAAAATTGAGTGTGGTACCGATTACTTCGCAATAACACAACGTAGTCAGGTGAAATCTATACCATTTAAAAAATAAAATGCTTGCGGTTTGCAGAATATGAGTTTCACCTGGATACGTTGCATTTTAATCTGGTAAGAATCGATTTGAAGTAAAAAAAACAACAACACGTTGGACACACAAAGGTTGTAATTTCGTGTTTTCTTTGCTCCTCTTCGTAATCAGCTGTTATGAGAGGGCGTATTAAGCTGTCGAATGTCGACGACAAGGCGAACAATAGTTTTCATTAAGGTACCAACCAGAACCCATTCTTCATTTTGGAACCGTCAATATAGACATTTGTGTTCCCATTCAGTATAAGTTCTGGATCGCTTAAGCTATCTCGTGGAGCAAATATAATTATGCACTTGGGATCGAATCCCACATTTGGCAAATGAACAACATCAACTCCAATAACTTGAGTAAGCTGAACTTGTGCAGCAGTCCTGCCAGCTTATACAAGTTATGCATGACTTTACGCGTGAATATAATTTTGATTCCTGATGCAACATAGTCGAAACCAGTCCAGATAATTACGTTTATTTCTGTGCTGCGATTGGAAGCTAGAAGAAGGTATATTTTATGAATATTATTTAGATTAATAAATAGTATATAACTATTTTTTGTCATGTAAATAGGAACAAATTTTTAAGAGCCGCAGAAAAATTTATTTAATAATTTAGCAGTTTACATTTCCCGGCCAATCGCAGACTTGAATTTCCTGATTGAAAACTAACCCATTGGGACAATCGAAGGTCACTTCACATTCGCATTGGCATGTAATGAAAGTTGTGCTGCAAGCGTTTTGCACAGAGGAGAACATGGCGCCATCTGGTTGCTTAGCACACACCCCCTTACTTTCACATATGGTACCAGAGGGTCCAGCAGATGGTCCATTTGGATCGCTGCCATCTTCGCACTGCACATTCTCAGGATAGTCGCATTCTTTAGTTATGTTATTAAATTGAAGATTGTTTGGACAAGTAAAATCAAATTTGAATCCATTGAAGCAGGCAATGAAAGCTGAGCAATTATTTTCAGCAGGGAGCAATGTTTCGTTGGTAATATCGCAGCACTCGGGATCACAAGTCTTGTTAACACAAACACCATCGGTGTCAATTACACATGTTTTTAAACTAACCACGAAGTAACTTCCAGCTGCACATTCCATTTTTACAAGTACTCCATTCGTGCACTGTAAATAACCTGCACAGTTAAGTGGATTTTCTTCTAAATCACCTTCCGTACAAGTTGTGTTGGGCTTGCATTCACCGTTGTCCTTCACACATCCGTTGTTCCAGTAGAATCCATCATTGCAAGTTTTTGATACGAATTTACCTCCGGAGCATTCGTAATAGCTTTGACAGTCGGCGGAATCTGCCTTGGTTTCACCATCGGTACAAGTTGGCTGTGGTTTGCATTCACCGTTGTCCTTCACACATCCGTTATTCCAGTAGAAACCATCATTGCAAGTTTTTGAGACGAATTTACCTCCGGAACATTCGTAATAGCTTTGACAGTCTCCGGAATCTGCCTTGGTTTCACCATCGGTACAAGTTGGTTGTGGGTTGCATTCACCGTTGTCCTTCACACATCCATTATTCCAGTAATATCCATTGTTGCAAGTTTTTGATACGAATTTACCTCCGGAGCATTCGTAATAGCTTTGACAGTCGGCGGAATCTGCCTTGGTTTCACCATCGGTACAAGTTGGCTGTGGGTTGCATTCACCGTTGTCCTTAACACATCCATTATTCCAGTAGAAACCATCATTGCAAGTTTTTGAGACGAATTTACCTCCGGAGCATTCGTAATAGCTTTGACAGTCTCCGGAATCTGCCTTGGTTTCACCATCGGTACAAGTTGGTTGTGGGTTGCATTCACCGTTGTCCTTCACACATCCATTATTCCAGTAATATCCATTGTTGCAAGTTTTTGATACGAATTTACCTCCGGAGCATTCGTAATAGCTTTGACAGTCAGCGGAATCTGCCTTGGTTTCACCATCGGTACAAGTTGGCTGTGGGTTGCATTCACCGTTGTCCTTAACACATCCATTATTCCAGTAGAAACCATCATTGCAAGTTTTTGAGACGAATTTACCTCCGGAGCATTCGTAATAGCTTTGACAGTCTCCGGAATCTGCCTTGGTTTCACCATCGGTACAAGTTGGCTGTGGGTTGCATTCACCGTTGTCCTTAACACATCCATTATTCCAGTAATATCCATTGTTGCAGGACTTTGAAACAAATTCACCACCACAGCATTCGTAATAGTTCTGGCAGTTAGAGGAATCTGCCTTGGTATCACCATCGGTACAAGTTGGTTGTGGCTTGCATTCACCGTTGTCTTTCACACATCCATTATTCCAGTAGAAGCCCGCGTCGCATGTTTTCTTAACTAAGGCTCCTCCACAACATTCATAATAGCTGGTGCAATCTCCAGGATACTCCTGCTGCTCACCCTCTGTGCAACATCCAGCATTTACAGAGCTTACCAATAGTAGCAGTGAGAGATACAGGAACAATGCTAATGTAAAGAAAAAGTGATTATTGATTACACTAGTCAACAAAAAAAAACGCTCTTAGCTAAAATATATCTTTCCCTGTGAATACGGGGTCGCTTTAGCTGTATTTAAAAGAAGTTCTCGATTTCCAAAATCAGCAAGTCGTTTTTCTATTATGACTAAAAACTTTCGATTTTGCACAAATTGGTTTTGAAATGTTCGCAAAGAAATGGAACATTGGACAAACCCTTTCTAGTTTTGTATTTAATTGCAAAAAAAATTATAGCCAAAATGGATCAAAATTGTCTGAAGAACAACTTGCTTTTGAAGCAACATTGAGTTTACTCTAATTCGGTCAGTTATCGATCGATTCCCGTTATTTTGTGCTCGCGATATCTCGAATTTTTATAAACAGTAGTACTGAAATACTTGTTTAAAAACTTGTTATGCTTGTTCTTACCTAATTGCATTTTGTCGTTTAGTAAAATATTCACGCTCCTCATCTTAAGAAACTTTGTCCTTGGTGCAAAAGCGTCTACTGATGTGTCTATCGATTCAGTGGCCGCTTTTATAATTTCTGGCAATTAGAATAATGAAATGTATTTTGTGCTCGTACAAGCCCCAAAGATAAAAAGAGTCACTGCTAACCTTATCAAACGTAGCAGTACAACATGATCGTGATTTTATTGATAACGGAGAGCATGTAAAATCTAAAATCAAAAATAAAAAGCAAGAGAAATTTAAATTTTTTTTTTGAATACATTGAGTTTTGTGCACTTAGTGCCTCTGCTTTACTATGGTATAATACTAAATAATATGCTTTTTGTTCAAGTTGAAATAACTCGCTCTTACCAAGAAAAAGCACCAATCAATTACGATAATATTATTCGAGTATGTAAAGCAAATCGCAATGAACTCTGCAAAAAAAAAGGTTAATAATCGCAGGTTTTCGTAAGCAAATGAAATACAGTAGCCAAGCTAAAAACCACATAGAATAGGAATAACGAACAAAGTGTTCCTAGAACAACCAGAGCAATAGTATAAGAATATGAGGTAAGCTTATTCAGCCGAAGTCCATCGCAATGGTAACTTATTTTTCATTCAGCTGCGAACGTCAATGAGGAAGGTTGTGCCGCGCATGTTGTTGGCTATGTGAGTGTGTTCTATGAGAGTGATTGCACCACTCTCTCTCTCTCTGTCTCTTGCTCTCTTATAAGCTTAGCTTAAAGTACGTAAGCTTTACGTCGTAAAGGCTACTAAGATAATAAACACTCTCAGAGAGCCTGAATAAACATGGCCGCTCAGCAAAGAAGTTGAGGAAGTTTAAGTGCCAGCTCTATAAAAGACTGATCTACTGAACGAAGCTCTCACAATCGTTAATCATCGAAATAACAGCGGTAAGCCCACCTACACCTTGCTAAGCAGTAATAACAGAAGCACCTCTTAACTCCCGAAGCACCTTCTAATGCTAGTAGTCTAAGCCTCTCCCGCATTGTAGGTGAGATACCCTCATTAAGACAACTGTTGCGGTAGACCAGTGGTGTTCAGAAAGAGCACACACAAAATGTGTAATTGTATTGGTGAGATATGCATTGCCCAAATGCGGCATCACCCAAAGGTGGAACAACAGCGCCTGCATACATATTTTTTCGGCAGTACATAGCATACTCATAACCATGGAATAATGATACCAGGGTTGTGCGTGAGGTTTGGGACCCACCACGTAAACCCACAATTCCAATGAAAGACTATATTTATTTCAGGCCGTAGCTCGATAACGGGTTTTTATGGCCAGTGAAGAAGAAGATATTCCGTTTAACGTGAAATTAGCACTCAATGATTTTATAATAATTTCAAGATATACCATGTCTGGGTATTGAGCTGATATAGGGAATCCCTTGAGGCGCCTCTGCTTCAAACAAGCCTTCTATACAAAAAATCTACAAGTGTGAATGATTCTTCAAATGCAGGCAACATAAATTGCCAATGTTTCCCACTCTATATCAAGAAAGGTTGATGGTAGAAAATTTTGTTGTAGACAAAATTTGAAGAAAATTTTATGCTCTATAATTTTTTCACAGACACAAAATTATTTGGAATCAACGGTATCACACTATCTACAAAAAACGATTTTCGTGAACCAAAATTTTTTATATGGTTGATTGGAGAAAAAATTGTTGCAGGCATTTTGCCTGCATTTTTCTTTATAGGTCCTGACCGATATGAATTGGTTAGATGGATAGCGTTTCACACAGACAAAATCTCTAAGGAACGCTGAATATCCACAACAAAAAAGTTTGTGAAAGAACCTAATCTAAAACCCTGCAGGTATCTTCTTCGACAGAAAAGGAAAGATCTGCGTGCCCTGGTTAGATTTATAAAAGGTCACAATACATTTGGCAAACAATACGAGTACAATCATCATTGACAACCCAACTTGCGTAGGCTGTCGTGAAGAATCCGACTCCTCGGCACACTTTCTGTGTCACTGTCCGGTCTTTGACTCTAATGTAAGGGGTATGACTAAACCCATTTCCGGTAAATTTTTGGGTCGCTGATTTCGAGTCCGGAAACCATTTTGGATTTTCTAGAACCATTTTCGAATTTTTGCTATTTCAATAAGTTCGAGATTTCGAAAGTTGCGAAGTCAGCAAATCTCATGTATTTGGGGAACCTTACTACCGATCGAGATGAATTTTTGACTTGAACGGAAGATAATTTAATATCAAAACAATGTTAGACGGGTTTGGTCTAACTTAATTCGATTGCAAGATACAGGGAATGACCCCACATGACCCCCCCCAAAAAATGTTCGTTGGATTATTTTTGCATTCGATAAATTGATTCTTTGCAAACATTTCAAGTTGAAATTTTTAACACCAATTTGAGCAAAATCGGTAGCGAAATGGAGAATGTCGAAAAAATGACGATCGACCATATTTTTGAATTTCCGTACAAAAAAAAAAATATATATATATGTAGAAATTACCTGGAGTAAAACATACCTTTTCCGGTTAATTTAGGATAGCTGATTAAAAATCCAGAAACCGGTTTGAGTTATCCAAAATCGTATCCACAAACCCAATCGACACAGATTAAAGTAGAAGTACTCTCCAGGTATATCCGAGGGGTCAGAGTACTCAGAGAACTCGTTTTGTTTCTTTATTGCACACCCTTAAAAAATAGAAACAGACAGAATTCAGGAATTCAGTGTCTGTTTCAGTTTCTGTTTCGTTTTCTGTTCTTTGTCGCAACCAGACTTTATTAAGGTAGAAAGGAAAAAACTCGATAGTCCTATCGATAGTATCGAGTCTATTCGAACCGATCCTTACTTTCGAATCATTTTCCTGAAACTATCGAATGGCGCCACTATCGACAGTTTTGCAGCTCTACTTAGCACACTGATATCTGACCTTAAACATTTAGACTTTTTAACAATGAAAGAATAAAGTCTTGAATACCGTTATTATTTCTATTATTATTTTTTAAAATGGAAGACAATAGCTAGCCAAAAATACCTTGAAAACAAAAACAACAATAATCGACTGTTAGCATTGTGGGGGAAGAGATTCTAAATGCCTGAAGGAGACCGCATCGATTGTAGTTTTAGAGTTGTTTGTTGGAGAATATCGCATGTGCACAAAAGTCTACACTACCGAGAATCATCTATTCAAAATCGGCAGGTTGTCCAGAAGAGTTTCGGAAAAAAAGAAGAGAATGATTTGATGTTATGTGTTATGTTTATGATACGGCGCTACACCACCAGCACGTTGATCTTCTCTCTTAAAGTGAATCGAATAGTCCAAGATTAGAATGGACACTTATTCATTGTTACACAGCTCACAAATTATAAGAAAGTTACATTTTTCTGTCACATGGCTATCGTGAACCCTTAGACTTTAACAATTGAAAAATGACGAATGATGGCTTGGAACGTCTGGAACGTCAAATACTGCTTCCTGCCGTTTATGTAAAGCATCAAGCATTAAAAATAATACCAAGAACAAAAAAACAACAAGCTAAGAAACTAACCAGTTAGCAAAACTTTAAGTGCACACAGCCAAGAGTATAATGAACCCTTAAGCCATGTTCGATAAAAAACCTAGCTATTGTTTTTAAAGCATAGTGAGACAATTGGCAAGAGGTCAGAATAAACACTTAGTATAGAATTACTCTTCAAACTGGTAAGGTGTTACCTTCTAAATAGGCTAAGAATAGGAGCAAAAATATCCAAATTAAGGCTTAAATTTAAGCTAATTTAAAATTGCCAATCAATTAACATTGTTGTTTGCATAATTCGTTTATAATTTCCTTAAACTAAACATAAGAAGTAACTCTTGTAACAGGAGTTTGAAACAGAATTACCACAACCATCCTCTTTTCTTGGCATCTCCAGCACATGGTGGGTTGGAGTTGCATTCACCGTTGTCCTTCACACATCCATTATTCCAGTAATATCCATTGTTGCAGGATTTGGAAACGAATTCACCACCACAGCACTCGTAATAGTTCTGACAGTTAGAGGAATCAGCCTTGGTTTCACCATCGGTACATTTTGGTTGTGGCTTGCATTCACCATTGTCTTTAACACATCCATTATTCCAGTAGTATCCATTGTTACAGGACTTTGAAACGAAGTCACCACCACTGCATTCGTAATAGTTCTGACAGTTAGAGGAATCAGCCTTGGTTTCACCATCGGTACATATTGGTTGGGGCTTGCATTCACCATTGTCTTTAACACATCCATTATTCCAGTAGTATCCATTGTTACAGGACTTTGAAACGAAGTCACCACCACTGCATTCGTAATAGTTCTGACAGTTGGAGGAATCTGCCTTGGTTTCACCATCGGTACATATTGGTTGGGGCTTGCATTCACCGTTGTCCTTTACACATCCATTGTTCCAGTAATATCCATTGTTGCAGGATTTGGAAACGAATTCACCACCACAGCATTCGTAGTAGTTCTGGCAATTAGAGGAATCAGGCTTTGTTTCACCATCGGTACATTTTGGTTGTGGCTTGCATTCACCATTGTCTTTCACACATCCATTATTCCAGTAGTATCCAACGTAGCAGGTCTTTGAAACGAATTCACCACCAATGCATTCATAAAATCTTTGACAGTCAGAGGAATCTGCCTTGGTTTCACCATCGGTACATATTGGTTGGGGTTTGCATTCACCATTGTCCTTCACACATCCATTATTCCAGTAGTATCCATTGTTACAGGACTTTGAAACAAATTCACCACCACTACATTCGTAGTAGTTTTGACAGTTAGAGGAATCAGCCTTGGTTTCACCATCGGTACATATTGGTTGGGGCTTGCATTCACCGTTGTCCTTTACACATCCATTGTTCCAGTAATATCCATTGTTGCAGGATTTGGAAACGAATTCACCACCACAGCATTCGTAGTAATTCTGGCAATTGGAGGAATCAGCCTTGGTTTCACCATCGGTACATTTTGGTTGTGGCTTGCATTCGCCATTGTCTTTAACACATCCATTATTCCAGTAGTACCCATTGTTACAGGATTTTGAAACGAAGTCACCACCACTGCATTCGTAATAGTTCTGACAGTTAGAGGAATCAGCCTTGGTTTCACCTTCGGTACATATTGGTTGGGGTTTGCATTCACCGTTGTCCTTCACACATCCATTATTCCAGTAATATCCATTGTTACAGGATTTGGAAACGAAATCACCACCACTGCATTCGTAATAGTTCTGACAGTTAGAGGAATCAGCCTTGGTTTCACCATCGGTACATACTGGTTGGGGTTTGCATTCACCATTGTCCTTCACACATCCGTTATTCCAGTAATATCCATTGTTACAAGACTTTGAAACGAATTCACCACCACAGCATTCGTAGTAGTTCTGGCAATTGGAGGAATCAGCCTTGGTTTCACCATCGGTACATTTTGGTTGTGGCTTGCATTCGCCATTGTCTTTAACACATCCATTATTCCAGTAGTACCCATTGTTACAGGATTTTGAAACGAAGTCACCACCACTGCATTCGTAATAGTTCTGACAGTTAGAGGAATCAGCCTTGGTTTCACCTTCGGTACATATTGGTTGGGGTTTGCATTCACCGTTGTCCTTCACACATCCATTATTCCAGTAATATCCATTGTTACAGGATTTGGAAACGAAATCACCACCACTGCATTCGTAATAGTTCTGACAGTTGGAGGAATCAGCCTTGGTTTCACCATCGGTACATATTGGTTGGGGCTTGCATTCACCGTTGTCCTTTACACATTTATTGTTCCAGTAATATCCATTGTTGCAGGATTTGGAAACGAATTCACCACCACAGCATTCGTAGTAATTCTGGCAATTAGAGGAATCAGGCTTTGTTTCACCATCGGTACATTTTGGTTGTGGCTTGCATTCACCATTGTCTTTCACACATCCATTATTCCAGTAGTATCCAACGTAGCAGGTCTTTGAAACGAATTCACCACCAATGCATTCATAAAATCTTTGACAATCAGAGGAATCTGCCTTGGTTTCACCATCGGTACATGTTGGTATTGGCTTGCATTCACCATTATCTTTTACACATCCATTATTCCAGTAGTATCCAGTGTTACAGGACTTTGAAACGAAGTCACCCCCAATGCATTCGTAATAGTTCTGACAGTTAGAGGAATCTGCCTTGGTTTCACCATCGGTACATATTGGTTGGGGTTTGCATTCACCGTTGTCCTTCACACATCCGTTATTCCAATAATATCCGTTATTACAGGACTTTGAAACGAATTCACCACCACAGCATTCGTAGTAGTTCTGACAGTTAGAGGAATCAGCCTTGGTTTCACCATCGGTACATTTTGGTTGTGGCTTGCACTCACCATTGTCTTTAACACATCCATTATTCCAGTAGTATCCATTGTTACAGGACTTTGAAACGAAGTCACCACCACTGCATTCGTAATAGTTCTGACAGTTAGAGGAATCAGCCTTGGTTTCACCTTCGGTACATATTGGTTGGGGTTTGCATTCACCGTTGTCTTTCACACATCCATTATTCCAGTAATATCCATTGTTGCATGATTTGGAAACGAAGTCACCACCACTGCATTCGTAATAGTTCTGACAGTTAGAGGAATCAGCCTTGGTTTCACCATCGGTACATATTGGTTGGGGTTTGCATTCACCGTTGTCCTTCACACATCCGTTATTCCAGTAATATCCGTTGTTACAGGACTTTGAAACGAATTCACCACCACAGCATTCGTAGTAGTTCTGACAGTTAGAGGAATCAGCCTTGGTTTCACCATCGGTACATTTTGGTTGTGGCTTGCATTCACCATTGTCTTTAACACATCCATTATTCCAGTAGTATCCATTGTTACAGGACTTTGAAACGAAGTCACCACCACTGCATTCGTAATAGTTCTGACAGTTAGAGGAATCTGCCTTGGTTTCACCTTCGGTACATATTGGTTGGGGTTTGCATTCACCGTTGTCTTTCACACATCCATTATTCCAGTAATATCCATTGTTGCAGGATTTGGAAACGAAATCACCACCACTGCATTCGTAATAGTTCTGACAGTTAGAGGAATCTGCCTTGGTTTCACCATCGGTACATATTGGTTGGGGTTTGCATTCACCGTTGTCCTTTACACATCCATTGTTCCAGTAATATCCATTGTTGCAGGACTTTGAAACGAATTCGCCACCACAACATTCATAGTAGTTCTGACAGTTGGAGGAATCTGCTTTCGTTTCACCATCGGTACATGTTGGTTGTGGCTTGCATTCTCCGTTGTCTTTCACACACCCATTATTCCAATAGAGGCCTGCACCGCAAGTTTTTTTAACTAAGTTTCCAGCAACGCATTCGTAATAGCTGGTACAATCCCCAGGATACGACTGTTGCTCACCCTCACAGCAATCAGCATTTATAGAGGTTGCGAATAGAAGTAGTGCGAGATACAAGAACATTGCTGTCGAAAAGGAACACATACTTAATGCTCATGCGTTAACGATGGTATAGAAAGGTGGTATTCTTACCGAATTGCATTTTCACACTCCACATCTTAGGTAGCCTTGTCGCTGATGCAAGAGCATCTACTGATGTGTCTATCGATTCAGACGCTGTTTTTATAGTTTCGTGCAATTAAATTAATGAAATGATTGCATTTTGTTCTCAAACATGCAAGTGAAGTTGTACAATTTGGTCATTGTTTATTTGATTGACAAAAAGTATGTTTAAAGCTAAAAGAAACAGAAAAAAACAGACAAGTGCAAAATGCTTTTTGGTCGGGTTCTTGTGAAAACCATACATAAGCTTTTTTCTTTGGTGTCCATTATTTATCTCTTTTGGCAGTAATTAATTAAATGTGAAACTTAAATTTTTTTTTGTGTGTTATAATGGTTAATAGTTTGTGACGGAAATAATTAGGTGTTGCGGACCTAGTGTTTTTCTGAATTCACCAGCATTTATAGCCGAGTTGTGCTGTCTCTCTCAGTGCTGAAACAACTTTAGATCCTAACAGAATGCTTTAGTTAGTATACTTACAAAAATTCCTGGCAGCATTCTTTGTTTGTCAATTGGCTGTACACTGTCCAAAGGCAGAAAACGTGAGAACATTCGAAGAGTATGAGGTGAGATACGACTTGGTTCCAAGGAGGGACCATTTACGTTGCATTTGGTACAGTAGCGGTATTAAGCGTTGTACATCCGGTTTGACGGTACCGGAACACTACTCCTGGTCTACAGTAAGCCAAAAAGCTCTTAAGAACGCATTCGGCAGGCGGCAGCGCTATCCTAAGGAGACCAAGACTTTGTCTTGTATCGTATATGTATTTCTGAGGAACGAAAGAGAGTCAGGAGAAAAGAGAGATGAGATGAGATGTGATAAGATGAGACGAGATGACAATTATCATCATTATATAAAAATCGAAACAGATATTTTGTGGTTCATGTTGTGAACGGTACTTCGACGAAGATGTGCTGAATAGTAAGGGTTTTCCGAATTTTCTTTATTGCACGAAAAGTAGAAGATGACGTGGCCAGGGGTAGAAAGGTAGTGAGAAATAGCGTGGAGTGAGGCACTGAGGGAGAGTGCGGAATGAGAGAAAGTGAGGAGTGGAGTGGAATGGAGTGAAGAGGAGAGAGTGGAGACGAGATGTAATAAGATTATCGAGCACCGTCCCGACTTTCTACATCAAATTTTTGTCTTAGGGAGCTTCGATTAACATTGATCTGAGTTTTATATTAAACTACTATTTACACCCTGCTCGCTCAACTCGTCAACCCACGTGCCACACTCGAGGTAGGTCATACTATATATCGATGATTTGATTGGTATGGGTATAATCAAGGTTACTGTCCTGCGGGAGTTGGGGGGTTAATTCGACAAAAGGTCAACAGTCATAAAAATAATCTGAACTTCAAGGAAAAGGTTAAAAAAAACACGTCAAGCCGTTTTAGAGCTCACTGGATTCAGTCATACATACAGATGCGGTAAAGACTGCGCCAAGCTCGGTTGCAGAGGCTGCAGTGCCCTGAAAGTGCCCTTGGCGGATACTATTGATTCAAATTATATCGCTTAAAACCTCTATAATGTATTTTTCTTACTACCAAGATATTCGCCAGCTCTATCTACAAGTTTTTTTAGTCTTGTGACAGGGCAGTAACAGGGAAGCAAAAGACTTACCCCATCATCGAGCTCGAAGCAGTAGGTAGAGTCCGGCTGCTGCACGTATAACATGTTCGGCACAATCTCTCTCTCTTTCCTCTGACTTGAGATGAGTCAGTTTGTCTCTTTGCCATTATAACTTGTTCTTTTTGCAATGCATTGTTTTGCACTAATACATACGCATATATAGAGCCGATTGTGACTTGTATCTTTCGCTCGCTCTTTTTGACTCACTCAAAATGTACTATAAGCCAGCAAGAGGACTTAGTGAACCTGTCCATTATGTAAGTTTAGCCCACGCGAAACTTACAGGAAAACGCAAAAATGAATTTCAAGATCATTCTTATAAAACAAATAAGTCCATAGAGTAGTTTGCATAATATATTTATAAGTTGCTTAAAGAGTACATTCTACATTGTATTCGTAATTACAAGTTTGCTTGCTCTGATCCCAATATAAACTCTTATCGCATTCCATTTCGATTTCACACTCACACTGACAAACCACATAGCCGTTGCAACTGGTCAGTGATGGCAAAAGCGTGCCTTCTTTTTGGCCTAGACAACGGCCGTTACTTTCACAAGAAATGCCCGAAGGACCCGCATCGGGTCCTGAAGGCGGCGTGTACTCCCACTCACAATTTACGTTTTGTGGATAGTTGCAGAGTTGGTATTTTTGGTCATAGATCAAGTTATTTGGACACAATTGCTCCACGGCGCAGTTGTAGTTGCACTTGTAGAACTTGTTGCATACACCTTCCATGGGAAAGAGCGTGCCCTCAGGCTGTCCCTGGCATAAAGTGCTAGTGCTGTTGCAGATTACTTCCGGCACGTAGTCGACCGGATAGTCACACTGATCGGATGTGGCATTATAGACCAATTCATCGGGACAAATTACGCTATTAGTTTCGCTACCAGAGCTTCTATCCCAGTCGCATACCATAGCAGTTTCGTTGAACTTGGTATTGGCATCGCAAGGCATGGCAATGGGACATTGACACTGGCAGACAAAGTAACCATTTGTATCGGGATCAGCAAACATCTTACCGTCCCGCTGACGTGCGCATATACCCTGATCATTGCATGTCGTGCCCGAGGGACCAGCATGTTCGGAAGAGCCCGCATCTCCTTTCGCTGGCTCACAGTCAACATTCCAGGCATAATCGCACAAGTTTTTCTCCAAGTCAAAGTACAAGCCACTGGGACAGTCCTGAACAATGGCGCAGCCAGCATTGCAAGTTATGAACTTGCCACAATCACCGTCGACTGTTAGGACCGTATTGCTTGGCTTGTTCACACAGTCCGTGCGACTGTTGCCACAGTAATCGGGCACTTCGGAGGCGCTGGTAGAGCTGCTGCCACTAGACGTAGTTGACTGACTTGTGGTTGCTGTTGGTGCGCTTGTTGGTGATACGGACGTTACATCTGTAGGACTAGGCTCAGGACCATCGTCGGACGGAGGTGGTTTGGTATTATCTGTAATATCATCACCGCTGGGAGTAGTCGGCGCATCCGTGTCACACTCCGTGGTAGTGGGCTCTTCAGTGGTTGTTGTCACTTCTACCACAGGGCATTCACTAGCGCAGCAGTCACAATCGCAGGCAACCTCGTTAACTGCAGCAAATATCGAGCTGCTTGTGCAGCCAGCGCGCCGTGGTAAGTCACATTCACCCAAATGGCGATTAAAGTGTAGACCCCTTGGACACATGCCAATTCCTACCACCCGTTCCTCTTGACATTTGAGGTATTTAGAGCAGTCCGCGGCTAGCGGCAGACGTGTGCCATCGGCCTTGCATGGCTCGGCAAAAGCCAGCTGCAGGCCCAAAAGCCACACGAGCGCAGTCATAGCTGTGGTAAAAAGAAAGAAGGTTCCTAAGAGTTCTTGTATTGCTTATCATTGAGCGGCGTTTTTTTCTTACCGGGTCTGAGTTTGTACATACTGGATTGGTTGTAGCTGAGTTAGCTAAGATTCGCCAACGACTAGATTGGGTTGGCGCTAGCGCCATTACTTTTATGCGTTCTTAGCGCCAAGCAAGGTGGTAAATCAAATCAGCATTCAATCAGTTTGATAATACCAATAACCATATTTATCTCTGATTATTTCGACTACTACATTTTACTATGTGCGAATGTCGTAAACTTCATATAGAAATTCTTATCTTCTGGTAATTAGGTGCATGTTTGTAGCATGATAACTGTTTTCGGTGTAAGTAGCTGACTTGAAGACAGCACGCGAGAGACTGTTGAATGAAGCTTGATATAGTTAGAAATGAACTTGAAAGTGTTTTATAGAAGAAATGTTTTTGTCGTATGCTTTAGGTATAGCCGCTAGTTGACACATAAGTGGTGCGTATGTATCGGAAAATCTAGCCAAAACTTGATTAGAAGAGTTAAAGAATCTAATGAGTACTCATGGTAAAAAAGATCGATCAGATATCGATACATTGATAAAGCGCAGTAAACGAGTTAATCGGTTAAGTACTTACATATGTATCAGCTAGTCAGAGCGCTTATATGGAAGCTACGTTAAAACTAAAAGCGTCTCTAACGCAACTCAGCTGACTTGGCTCAGCAAGTATGAACAGGCTCCGTTAAGCAACTCAGAAAGTGTTAACAGAGCTAACAGCTTGACATTTTAAAAAACTTAAACTAAAAGTCTTGGCAAGTTTTTCATTGATTAATCTTAATGAAAACTGAAGCTTGTTGCAGTTTACATTATACATTTATTCGTTACTTAAAGAGTGCACGTAACATTTTGAGGGTAATTACAAGTTTCTAGTTTTTGATCCCAGTACAAATTGGGTGAACAATCCATTTCGATTTCACACTCACACTGACAAACCACAAATTTGCCGCAACTGGTCAGCGATGGGAAGTAAGTGCCCTCATTTTGTCCAAGACAGCGACCGTTCGATGGACAATTGATGCCCGAAGGACCAGCATCGGGTCCAGATGGTGGTGTGTATGGCCAGTCACACTTAACGTTTTGGGGAAAGTCGCACACTTTTGTCGTTTTGTCATAGATCAAGTTATTCGGGCACAATTGCTCGACAGCGCAGTTGAAGTTGCACTTGTAGAACTTGTTGCACACACCTTCCATAGGAAATAGCGTGCCTTCTTCTTGTCCCTTACAAATATTGCTAGTGCTGTTGCAGACCACTTCTGGCACATAGCCTACCGGATAGTCACACGCATCGGATGTGCTGTTGTACACCAAACCGTTGGGACAATCTTTCACATAGCCTGACGCCCAGTCACACTGATCGGTTTCGGAGTTGTAAACCAAACCATCGGGACAAACAACGTTGGGAGTACCACCTGCAGAGCTCCAATCCCAGTCGCAGGCTTGTTCGGTTACATTAAACTTAAGGGCTGCATCACATGGCATAGCAATGGGACATTGGCACTGGCAGACATAGTAACCATTCGTATTGGGGTTAGCAAACATAACGCCATCCTGCTGATCAGCGCATACGCCGCGATCGTTGCAGCTCACGCCCGAAGGACCAGCATCAGCGGACGAGTCGCCCAAAGCAAGCTGCAGGCTTAAAAGCAGCACAAGCCCAATGATACCTATGTTCGGAAGGTAACGTTCATAGAGAGTTTTCAAGTTGCCAAGGTGCGTGTTTCACTTACCGGTTTGGAGTTTGCACATTCTCGATTGTTTGAAGCTGAGTTAGCTGAAATTCGCCAACGACTATATTGGTCTGCAGCAAGAGTCATCCTTTATATGGGTTCTTAGCGCAACAGAAAGTATAGTAAATCAAATCAGCAGTCAAACATTTTTTAAATATAACCACATTTATCTCTTGATTAATTCCACTACGGGTTTGTTTCACGATATGCGTCTGCGGCAAACTGCACATCACAATTCTTATCTTCCGGTAATTAGGTGCATGTTTGCGACCTGATAAGGCTTGGTTGTGTATGAAGGGGCTCGTAGGTGACAGAGTTACTTTATATATACTAGAAAGAAGTGAAATTGAAAGTGATCCATAAGAAGTAAAATATGTATGTTTGTGCTTCTCAAGATAAGGCCGCTGTCAGACACAGAAGTGCATAAGTACCTACAACTATAATGATGACATAATGACGCGTCGAAAAAAGAGTATGAATGCATTCATAGAATGGAAGTTTTTGATAATCATGCTTTATTGAATGAATCGAGACATTGGGTCTAAGCTCTAATCTTATACACATTTATGAATGTTGTTGTCATCCGCTGGACTTTCCCTTGTGCTTAAAGTATTGTTATTGTTCTAAGCACATAAAACTTGACTTTAATTCTTAGAAGTAAAATCATTCGAGTAGATATGAAATTCTTAGATAACTGTTGATTATTTCAACTCAACTTTCTTAATCTGCTTCAATAGCTTGATGTATAATTCTTAATTTATACGTTTAAATACTAATTATCGCTTTCAAAAGTTGAAAGCTTAAGTACCTTTTGATTTTATTAAAGAAAAAAACTCATTACTTGTAGGTTCATACTACATATACACATATCTTGTTAGGGGGCTCCGCCGCCTGCCCGCTTCGCACAACGAGCCCCAGAAGGCGTTATGTGTATTTAATTAAATTTACGCAAATGTTTGTAAAGCATGTAAATGTTTAAGCAACCAAAAGTTCAGCTTTCGATTTTTTTTAAGACTAACGATCCAGATTGATATCACCTAATTTGGTACCTTTTTCCCCATTTTCATTTTCTCTTCTTATATGGTTACATAAGTTACTTTTTAGTAACTCGTAAAAATAGCTGTTAATCCTTTTTTGACTGTATTTTTGTCAATTCCCTTCATTTTTTTTTTAAATGTACTACGTATGCTTTATGTAATAATGGATCAATTGAAATAGTGTTCATCGCTGGCTACTACAATTTTTTTCCATCTCTCGAATTCCATCGATTTCAGCGAAAGAAGTGAGACGGTGCCCTGCAAATTCGTGTTGCTTACGACAAAAGAAGTGGTTTTGAGCGTTATATGTCTGCAGAATAACTGTCATATCTTCCTGTCGTTTATGCCACAATGTGAGGTTTAAACGTCTTCTACACAGACGGTTCCAAAACGAAGAATGAACTAATGTTGATTGGTGTCTTGATGAAAACCTTGCGATTGGAAGAAGGCGAAATGGGAACTTTCACAATTAGGAATGCTGAGTGCGGGATCTATAAGACAGTGTTCGATAACTGTGAGGATGTTTAGTGACAGTCAGTGAGTGTAAGAACAGACTCAACATGATTTAACGTCTCAACAGGGTTAGGCACCCAGATATCCAGAGTAATGAAATATCAAATGAGCTGACAAACAAAAGTTTGGCTTTAAAGCCAGTACAATCTGAGCCGATGATCAATGTCAGCTCTGCAGATTTGTTTGGATTGATAGCAATCGATACAGGAAAACATCCGTAAGGAAGGCGACGAAACACTTTGCGAAAAGAAATTTATGTCTGTACAAAGTCCGGACAGTGAAACAGAAAGTGTTCTGACGCAAAAGTAAGCCTTTTGTTCAATATTAAACCCAAAATGCAATTTTGGAATGCCACACTTCAAGGTAAAACATACGTTGAAACACGTTTCAACGTGTTTGTCCAATCTTCAAGACGCCATAAAAATAATTTAGTATCCAAAAAAGTAGTCGTTTCGTCCAGAGAAGAACCAAAAACAGCCTTGTGCTAGAATCACTTGTCACATCATCATCACAAATCTCAGGATTTGGGCTATCATACTTGTAAAAGCTGAGCTGCAAAGGACCCAATTCACTTCCCTGCGGAACACCAGCAAGCACAGCCTTGGATGTACCAGATATAGCATTTTTAGTTTTATCGCTAAAACTGCTTCCTTCCAAATACGATTTTAAGAAAGGTAAGTAAACGGGCAAGCCAAACATTATCGAAAGCTTGTTCCACAGCTTGAAATAGTGCATCTTTGTCTATCCCCGTGTGGTGAGCGGGTTAGAGAATACCACCTTAGCTTGTCGTATGAGGCGACTAACAATAACACTGGGTTCTTTCGAGACCAGTAGAGCAACCCCAGGCCTTAAAAGGACCCACTACGTAAAACCACAATTCCAATGAAAGAATGCATTTACATCAGGCCGTAACCCGTAAGTTAAGAAGAAGAAGATACGCTAAGTGAAAATTCAGCGTGCTACCGATTGTTTCGCAACAACGCAACGTTTTGAGGTAAGACCTATACCATTCGAAAGATAAAATGCTTGCGATGTGCAGAATATAAGTTTCATCTGGATACGTTGCGTTTTAGTAAGGTAAAAATTGATTTGAAGTAAAAAAACAACAACAAAAGAAATTGTATACACAAACGTTATTTCATGTTTTCTTTTCGTCGAATCTCGACGACAAGGCAAAGACTTGTTGCAATAATGAAGCGCATCAAATGCCTACATTGCTAGCCGTTAATGTTGGAACTATCTTCCTTGGAGCTTCGAAGCTGTTCCCCTACTTGACTTACCAGCTGGATCAGCAACCCTGTGAACTTCAGCAACCGTTTGATTGTTGAAAGTCGAAATATTTATCAATTAAAGCAAAAAACTAAAGTTTCCGTTAATCAAAAACTAAGAAACAAAATTGAAACTACCAATTTTTTGAAAACACAAACATTACTTTAATTGGCCATAACGGTCAGATGTGGTGTTGTTGGTGTTACCATAGATAGCTAGTAGACTCACTACCTGTTCCTTCCAACGGAGACTGCCTCTTCGATGCCTCCCTGCTTTCCTCCTGCTTTATAATCGACAAAGAGATGGTGGGTGTCGATTTGGTGTTCGTGTGAATATCTGGTCAATGGTTGACTTACCAGGCCTAAAGCCACACTTATATGTACTCCGAATAATAGTATAATTTATATTAGACGCAGAGAACTAGTTTCAATGCCTTTGGTTGATAATGTGTATTAATTGATGATAGGTCAGTTACAGGGCTAATCAATGCGGAGTGTTCGTCATGCAATCTATGTCAATATACGATTACATATAGGTACACGCACATATATGTAAGTATGTGTGCTTGCATATGGAAACGAAGACAGATTACCGTTATAGACTGTAAGTGATACAATTAATAAACACAGACAGAACCCATGAGCACATGTCTTGGACAAACGGAACCGGCTCTAGGGGAGCATTGTACCTGGTTACAAATGACAGGCACATCTATGTAGGTGTTAGTAGTTAGTAGAACTGAAGGCTGCGGCCAAGAAGAACTGAGCATAGAATACTGTGTGGTGACGGGCTTCCTGCTTTTCAGAGATTCAAACAGATTTAGACGGGCCCACTGAAACTCAACCCAAAACAATTCTAATTATGTATGTAGCCACCATACATACAAACATAGATATGTATATATATGTATGCGAGAAGTACGCTTGAATTAAATTACAAAACTTCAGAAAATATAATTAAAAGAAAGAGGAGCAAAAATTGTGCAACCAGTTGGCAGTCGCCTCAAAAGGTACGACTGTCGCCTAGAGTCGACAGTCTAAGCCCTAGTCATGAGTATACATTACATGATAGTATACACATGGGTACTGCCAATGGCTCAGTTGTAGTTGGCAGCTAAATGCCGCAAGAGCAGCTCTAGAGAAACACAAGTTGTTCAACGCTCAGGGAACGCAAAACGGTCTATTGTAAAAACTTTCTCATCTGTAACAGGTTTCTCGGATTTAAGCCGAGGTTGAGCTTTCATAGCGACCAGTCGACAACAACGCGTGCAACACATGTGACATGTGACAGCGTACTTGGCCATTCCTCTAGCCATTAAGGGATACTAAGGAACCCAGCCAGCAACTGTGTGCTTCATGTTCGAATTAAAAAACTGAGATCGATTGGTGCATAGATGGAAATGTTACGGAGCTACTAATTACAATTCTAGCACCATTCGAAATCAGTACTTTTGATTGGAAATTATCAACAGCGCGCAGTGTGCCAAGTGCTATCTACAGTTATAAATAGTGCATTATATATAAAAAAAAAAAATAAAAAAAACTGAATGTTGCGGTATCTAGTGACGACGGCTTCAACTAGGAAGCCATTTAAGTGCAATGCATGTACTATGGTTCGTCGGAAATTAACAGTGGTCGGAAGTCGTTGGTTGTCAATCGATGTGTGAACAGCAAAATTTAAACACACTTTTATTCTAAAATGAGCATTTTGATAAGATCGCCTTAGTTTGCGACTTCGAAGTTCATATACACTTGCCTGGTTCCACTGGCAGAAGTAGTTTCCGAGTACCCTCTACAGTAAATGTGCTTTAACATATATTTTGCGATCATATATGATTTAGTGTGTTCTCTTAGTTACCTTTCGCTGAGTTGAAAAACAGCTAAAAAGACAATGTTTCAATAGTCGAGAGCTTTACATCATTTTGAAGAAACGTCTAACAAATACCAAAGCTTGATCAGTTCTGGCCCAAAAAATCATTGTTTTTGCTTCATGACACTGTAGCTATGCAACAATTTTGTTTAATTGAGAAATGCGATCTATAATTAAGAGAAAATAGCTTTAAAAAAGTATCACCTTAAATGAAATTATATATAAAAATCAATGCAAAAGTCTGTAAGTGGCCGATGTAATGACAAACGTTGTTATATCTCTTGAAATGAGGATTGTTTGAATTTAGTTTTATTTTGGTGGACAGAAAATCGTTAAACTACAAAAATGACACAAAATCTCAAAGTCTTCTATTATATTTTTCTACTAAAACTGTACACAGATTCTGGCAACGCCTATTAATGGTTTTGGGAAGGAGGACCGGAAGCGGAACGACGAATAGAAATATGAACTGCCTCGAGAGGGACAGAAAGGTTGTGAGTAACTCGAGAAGATGGCGGAGTGAAACGTAAAAAGCGTTATTTCACATGAAAATTTTGAAAAAAGTCTTATTTTGGTGCGAAAAAAAGTGTTAAACTACAACCTACTATTAATCTGGCAAAGCCTATTAATGGCAAGCTAGCCATGAGACACCAGTAATGATTGGTATACGGAAGATGAGGAATAGGAATGGGAATAGGAAATAGGATATAGAAATAAAACAAAAAATGTTATGCAAACAGTCGGAACGGAATCGACGTTGGGATACTCGTACCAATTTTTCGCCATGAAAATGTCAAAATGCTTGGTTTTTGAGTCTTCGTACCAAATATGGTGCCTCTAATATAAATGTTACCCTTAACATTACTATAAGAGAGGAATTTTGTTGCAGTTTTATAAGGAGGTGCCTTAAATTGCCACATTATTACCTATATCTTTTAAAGTTTTTCACCGATCTTAATCATTTTTACACAACATATGCAGAATAACAGTTTGCGTGACAAGTTTCAATCGAATAGCTTTTATGATGAGTGTGTAAATCGCAAAAAATTCTCACAGGGAGAGGGGCTGAGATATCGAAATGAATCGATATACTTGCCCTTTTCCGGGGAAATTCCCATCTTATGATAAACTTGGTCTAATTCTTATAGTCTGGGAGAAACAGAATACAATACGGACGGACGGATAGAGGGACAGACGGACATGAGGAAGAGCAGGAAGAGGAACGGGAAAAGATTATGATCTACCTCGAAAGCGGCACGCGGTCTAGCGAGCAGCCGGCAGCGCCACCTGGTATATTTTAAATAAAAATTCATTTGACGTTTCAGTTAAACAACAACCGGCTAAATAAGAAGATCAGGTCGCAAGCTTTAAATATTGAAAAACGCAAAGAGCCCTATAAATAGAATAAATGTTTGGAATTCTACGAGAAGATACAGCACGAACTTTCTATATTTTAATCGATCCCATGGCTATTTTTTTTTCAATGCCTTAATTTCCTTTTAGTTGTCAACACTTTTGTTTTTAACTTTGGGTTACCGGTACCTACGGAAAAGAGTCCTCTTAGTCCCTGATCAAAGTACGGTTTGAAGAATAACTGTAAAGGTATTTTCTAAACAGTTCGAATTTATTTGTGTTTAGGAAATTTTAATAGATAAATTTATGAATTTTGATTCCAAAATTTTTTGTTTCAAATATACTCCTAGTATACTTTAAATAAAAATGCCGGAATTTTTGGCCAACACATGGATAGTTTGTTGTTGCGGACACACAAAGACCATTGGAACGACTTAAATTTTGGCAACGTCTCTGCTGTCGCTGCCAATCCCTGCTTCAGAACCTTAGCAGCATCTCTGCATTAAAAACAGCTTGGAAAAGCTGATATACCCCATAAAGCTATAAAAATAAATATCATATCGCTTTTGTGTACATATTTGAATCTGATTGTCGGATAGTATCCACAGTAGCTACTACATAGTACTCATAAATAACTTGTTATCACTTTCAAAAAATTTAAAAACTTATAACATTTTCTCACTGGAAGTTACACGACAATTGCTAGCCAAAAAGGCCTTGAAAAGAAAAACAACAATTCCAACAATCGATTACTATGCCAAACAAAAGTCGTTGTTTTTGGCTTGCAATTGTCGTGCAACTTCTAGTGTTAAAAGGTTGTAAGCCGCATTTCGCTTTTGTTGTTGTAATTGCAATCAATTAAGTACATATTATGTGAACATTAAGTGACTCTGAGTGTGAGTCATCCTTTTCAGCAACGCAGTACTTATGTGTACTTAGTATCGCATTATCCTCTTAAAGCCAAATAATATCAAACGCAGCTGCTGCCGGGCATTCTGCATTGGCGGATTTTCGCATTAAGTTCCGGAGTAGTGGAATGGCTGGCTTTATAAACGTTGTCGGCACGGACTTCTATGTGGGTGTTGTTAGCATTTGTAGTTAATTTAAAACTGACAAATAAGTATTTGGAAATGCTATCGGCAAGGTCGCTAAACTGAAATGGATACGACAATTTCGCAGTTTTCAAATAAGCGCATTGAATTCTGTTGTCCATTTATTTAGTTCCATCCAATACTATATTTAATAGAGCTGCGAAACTATCGATAGCCGCACCATTCGATAAATTCGATAGTTTCAGGCAAAAGTTTTGATGCTATTGATAGCACCACCGGCTCGTAAAGATTCGATCGGTTTTTTCCTTCCCACATTCCAACCAAAGAGCATGAAAGTATTAGAGTGGACTTGGCCGTTACATTGAGACGACTTGATGAAAATATCTTCGAATCAAGAAAAACTAATTGTTGAGCTCATTGCCAAAGGTAAGGTTTTTTAAGTATTATGAGATTTGCACACAGGGCTATAGCATCGAGGGTTGTATTTGGTGTAGTATCAAGGGAACCTTTGATGCATAGGATAAACTTTACTAAGTTTATTTGGCGAGGATTTTCTGCTCAAGGGTGGCCACCATACCAATACTTCATTTTGGGTTTAGTCCATTTTCCTACCCAGTTTGGGTGGGATATATTTATATCTCTTTGAGAAGCGAATGAGAACTGTTTTGTCAGGATTTGCGTTTAATCCGCTCTTAGCCGTCCAATCGAACAGTTGTTTTAATTTGCCTTTCATCAGAAAAGTTCTCTTTCAGAGAGTTTGGAGAAATTTACCACAGAGAAATGAATTACAACATCATCCGCATAGGCAGCCACCTCCTTCTATGTCGCATAGTAGCTTATTGAGAGCTATGTTCTATAGATGGGTGGAAAGTAGCCTTTCTTGAGGAGTACCTCTAACAACAAACCTGATTTCAGCTGACGCAACGAGAGAAGACCAAACCATCCAGTTTTTGAGATTCAATCAGCTTCACCAATTGGTCATCGGCTCCCAGATCTGCTAATGCTTCGGGGATCATATTGTTCAATGCGCCTTCGATGTCCAAGGAGGCGGCAAGGGTGTATGTTAGGCTTTGATATTACGGAATAAAAATATGAGGTAAACATTAATGGAATCCCTTATTTGCGTTAAGATTTTGCTCGCTGCAGTGACAAATTGGAATCCCTAAGAAATAATAAAAAGCCCCTTATCTTATAGACACATAAATATAACAGATAAATAGTATGTAACATTATCTTCGAAGTGACATTTATTGATTTATATGACCAATTTAAATATAATTATCTCTAGTTTTAGGAAGGCTTCACCTTGGCACTCGTGACATCAATTTGTTGACTTGAAACAAAAACTAATTGGTTCAATTTTCCATGCCAATAATGCCGAAATCGGCAATAAATTAAGAGAGCTTTGACTTATCTGCAATGAAGACTGGGTTGCCATCGTGCTGGCGTTTCCCAAAATTTAGCTGTTAAACCAACATGAGTAATCAGTTGAATGATACTATAGTTCCAGAGCAAATCGAATCTACCATATGTTGTGCTATTTTGTTTTGTTTCCCGTAGAGTAGCTCTTATCTAGACCGTAGCGCTAATTAATTTATAAAAAATATGACAACTGGCTGATCTATAATCGACGCTCTATATAAGGAGCCACTTCCACTACAAGTGGTTATTGCCTACTCTAAAATTGAGGTGTAAAAATGTCAGGTATATAGAAGCGCTTGCCACAAATAGTGAGCCATAATAATGCTCCAACTTGTTCTTGCTAGTTTCAACGTGCGTGCTCGGAACGCTATTGCTGAGCTGTCTGCTGCAACTAAGCAGCGAGACTGAATATGTGACCGGTTCCAGTGACATCTGTCGTCTCTTTCCGGATGATACAATTCTTCGCAAGCCCGGCACTTGCAACCAATGGATTACGTGTCAGAACTTTAAGTCCGTTGCTGGCGGCACTTGTGTGGACCCCAAGCCATATTTCCAACTTAGTACGGGTGACTGCGCCACCAAGTTGGATACCACGGACAAATACTGCAGCCCAACTGTGTGCACGAGCAAGACTAACGGTTATTGTGGTGACACTGTCAACTGTGCCAATTGGTACTATTGCGACGGTAAGACCCAAAAGGGCAAGGGTTCCTGCAGTAACGGCATGTTTTTCGATACAACGAAGCAAATGTGCGTCTATCCTTCTGATACAAAGTGTGAAGCCAAGTTCGAGCTGTGTGAGGTGGTGCCCACCGATGTTAAAATAGCTGACGAGACAAACTGTAGCCAATATCTGACTTGCAGCAAGGGTAACGCTACCAAGAACGCCTGCGAATTTACAGATTACTATGACGCGGCAACGGGTGGCTGCCTCAAGAAGTCCATGGTGGCGTGTGAAAAGCATCCATTACCGGAAAATGTTTGCGGCACTACTAAATTGGCGCTGCGAGATAAGTTTGCAGAGGATGGCTCCACCTGCCGTGGTTACTTTTATTGTCACGATCTCGGTTCCGGCAAACCTGATCCCGATCCGGTTTGGCTACAGTGCAGCACGAAGTATTTCTTCGATGTAGAACGTCAAAGCTGTGTGCGCCGTGAGATAAAAAAATGTCTGCATGATCGTTGCGATGGTATTGTTAGTGGTCGTACCATAGCAGAAGTCCGAGGCTGTAAGCATTATCTGGAGTGCGTTGATGGTGTTGGGAGCGAGCCGATTGAGTGCGAGGATAATAAATACTTTGATGCAGCCACGGAGCAATGTACAAGTGTTCCGCAATCATATGAGGTATGTCAAAAGTGAAGCCATGTTATCAGAATAAATGCAAAACTAAAAAAGAAATAGCGTGCCAAACTTGAGAATATATAATGAGTTCGTTTTTTTTTTGTATTGGTTTCCATTATTTCTTTTGATGCAATGAGGTTCCCATGTGATACTTTGTTATATTAAATAAACGAACATTTTCGCAGAGATAGGTTTGATTTTATTTGACTGGTATATACCGGATACACCCTATTTATCTGACATATGGAATTTCTTATTTTAAAAGTTAGGCTATATATGAAATTATGTTTCCAAGAAGATAAACTGAGCAAAGGTATTATTTTCTCAAATCGTTAAGTGGTCACTGTCCTGTGGTTTGATTTTAGTGGTGTGATGTGGCTGGCGTGATTCAGCTGCTGTGCTAGCAGCGTCTATTGGAAAGCATGATAGAAGAGTATTAATTAATATTTCTGTCGAGGAATAATGTGATGTGAAACATTCAACTTGGCATGAAGTGGCGCCATCTAGCGTGCGTATATGCAAAATGCGCAGCCCGACGATCAAGATTAGCTGGCGGCGCACATGGCCTTGATGCCACCCAACGGGCTGACCACTTCATGTGGAAGTCGATTAGGAAGGACTATGGGTTACTGCTACGCACTAGAAAGGGGTACTGCTACTACTAGTTATTTGGGGTACTTACCAGTGATGCTGCGTGTTCACTGATCGCCGCTCAAGTGAACTTGTATGTAGCAACAGGTCTGACTTTTATAGTTCTGAACGCTGTTCTGGCAGCTAATCACTGTCTTCGACCCATCTCTGGTTCGTTTTAACCTGCATACGCGTATTTAACTTAGTTTCAATGTTCTACAGTTCAAGCGTCGTTAAACGTATGGGAAAGAAATCAGTCAAATTTCTTGAATTATAGTTATGCTTCCTTCCAATCGGGCTATTAATTCTTTTTTTGAGTTATTGCGCTCTAGAACTTTATAGAAGTCATTACAAGTCACCATTCCTTTTTAGGTTTGTGTGAGAAGAAATGTACAAGTTTTAAATAAGAATTGGTGAGTTGACATCCATGTATAAAGCTCCAGAACGCAATAACTCAACATTTCCTTATGTCGACTTAAGCTACTCTTCCATATGACCACAGAAATATTGGTGCAATTTTTTTCAGACGGTTTTAGTCTACCTTGAATCGATTGCTAGTTATAGGACAATCAAGTACAATATTTTTTTTTGAAAATTACTAAAACTTTTTAAAAAGTTTTTTTTGCAATTCGATAAATTGATTCTTTGCAAACATGTTTTTGATAAAATCGGCAGCGAAATGGCGTAGTTATCAGGGAATATCGAAAAAAAAAAGATAGATTTTGCGTTCAAATTTGGCTACAATAGTGTTATCGAAGTAAACGAAGTCATACTGAAGATTAATGCAACTTTTTTCGTCTTATATGCATGAATAAACATGAGCATCATCAGCATAAAAAGGAATTTTTGATGAACGTACAATTAAGGGCAGGTACATCTAACAGAATTGGTCTTTTTTCTTATCTTCTTCTTAACTTGTCATAACAATCCGTTATTGGTTTACGGCCTGATGCAATCCTCAGCGCGCCATTTCCAATCGGTAAAACAAAAGGTTGTAAGTGTGCTTGCTACTTGATCCTGGCCCTCCTTCGAAGCTCGCAATAGCTTCTTCATCCATGCGCACAAAGTGACCAAGCCAATGGGAAGGATGAGCTTCTTATAGAATGTTAGTTGCAAGAGTTGTCTCTACTATGTCTCAACCGGCCATCAAATGCTGGTTAATAATCGACAAAGAGGTCGATTTGGTATTTTCCTGTATTTGGCGTCATGAAAATATTTGGCCGATGGTGGACTTACCGACCTAAAGTCATAATGGTGCATGGTGGACTTACCAGGTCTAAAGCAACAATGAGTCTTTCACACAATAAGCTCGATAAGACCTTATAGGTAATAGAAAGGAGACTGATATCATGGAAGTTAGCGCATTCCATAGGGTCAATCTTCTTGAGGACAAGGCAGAGGTCACCAAGGTTCCAATCATCAGGCATGCGCTCATCTAGCCATGTTCCGCAAAAGATCTGTTGTATGCACCTAACTAAGTCATTGACGCCAGTCTTGAAAAACTCTGCAGGCAGATCATCTGCGCCAGCAGCTTTATTGTTCTTGAGCCGCTTGACTGCGACCCTGACTTCTTCATATGCGGCGGTATATCCAAGCCGTCGTCTATAATGGGGGACGTTGGAAAGTTAACTCCGGGAGCGGCATTATCTTCGCCCGATAGTATGCCAGAGAAGTGTTCCTTCCACAACCCCAGTACACCTTGTGCATCCACTACCAGATTTCCCTCTGGTTGTTACAGGAAGACGCACTAGTACTAAATCCTTCAGCCAGACGCTCGACTTTTTTTTTTAAAAGAACTTCCTAACGTCAATCCTGCCCCCGGTGTGGTGAGAGGGTTAGAGAATACCACCCCAGCAGGTCAAAGCTTGTCGTATGAGGCGACTAACAATGACACTGTGTTCTTTCGAGACCAGTAGAGGCACCCCAGGCCTTAAAAGGGTTGTGCGTAGGGTTTGGGACTCACCACGTAAAACCACAATTCCAATGTAAGAATATTTTACATCAGGCCGTAACCCGATAACGGGTTGTTATGGCCATTTAAGAAGAAGAAGAACGTCATTACTGCACGTGGTCATCTCGATCTCCTCTCGCTTGTTTAAAAAGGTTCCTCTCCATCTTTCGCATCTCTCGATAAAGGTCTCGCGTAGCAGCCGAATGCAGAGTCCTTCTTAAAGCGGGGTTTCCGCCTTACAGCCATCGTAAAACATTATAATACCCCAACATCTGTTTCGGTAACAATATAAAACAAGCTTATACAAAAATTCAAAAGGAAAAAATGTATGAAAAATGAAACTTTAAAGGTACATTATTTCATCTTTTGAACAGAGCAAACTTTTGTTGCATAGTGCTAATGCTCGACACTGAACCGAATTTCCCAAGTGCTGATGCTGCACTAGTTTTATTTAAAATTTAACTAACTAACTTTTGTACATTTATATTAATCAAGGAACTTTTGGGGTGCACTGCAGGAATATCTGCAGAACTGCAAAGTTATTTCAATGCACAAAACAAGGTACAAAAGTTACTTTTGACTTATGTATAACTGGGTACACATGCAATACGCATGTCCAAAAGTTATTCTACTCTCAGTTTTATTCAGTTGTGTCTAATTATTTGCCATGATTTAAATGAAGTAAATACATAGCAAATCTAGCGCAAAGATTTTAAAGGAGTATCGATAAATAAACGTACGAGGGCAGGCTGCAAAATAATAGGCCTGGCAAACTAAACACGTTAGAAACCATTCCATCTATTTGTTTATTAGAACTTTCCATCAGCTGATTGATGTCAATTTTTCCATCTGTGTCATTAAAAGAGACCAACCTTCAGATGTTAGCATAAAAGAATAAAACCCAAGATCGTGATCTCATTCGATTTCTGCTTTTAGGACAGAAGATTTACGATGCTATCAAAAGTGAATTGGATGATGTTTGTGGGTATTGTATAATATTAAATGTCGGGCAGCTGAATTTGAACGCATAGAAACGAGTATTTGCGTTGAGGATCACCAAGGCTGGCCAAGAGAGTTCATCATTTTAGAAATGAAACGTGAAAAAATTCACGAAACGTTCACGAGTGATTGTTCGAGTAGAGGTGCGAGAATTGTTGAGCCGTCGGCATCTAACGCTTAGAGACCTGGATCGTTAAAAAATGCTAATAATTTTGCTGAATTGCGTCCGTTCCCAAGACAGTGTATGTGTGAGGCTAGTCGTGTTGCTCTTTCTCTTAGACCAACCCATTCGTAGGCAAAATTAAGCAAGAGCAAAACAAATGCACTTGCATGCAATGTCTTGGGAATGGGCGCTTTTCAGCAAATCGACGCAATGTTACGGATACGGATTCCACTCTATTACTTTCAATATATTACTTTGGTATTTTCATTGTTTCTTGTTCTCTACTAAAAAGGTAAACATAACATTTCTTAAGGTACTTTCTTCTTCTTAACTGGCCATACCTACCCGTTAACAGGTTACGGCTTGATGTAAAGCTCTGCTCCAGGCGTCTCTGCTCTTCTCCAGTTGGAAAATAGCAAAGGTAGCTAGTGTACTCTCTACCTGATTAATTCGCTTGACTATGTTAATGTCGTCGTAGAACTCATAGAATGCGTCGTTCCGTCGGATGTGGAAGTAGTTGCCAACGCGTAGAGGGCCAAAGATCTTACGGAGTACTTTTCGCTCAAACACTCCAAGGGCATTTACATCAAACTGCGTCACCACCCATGCTTCAGCGCCATAAAGCAAAACGGGAAGGATAGCGTCTCATAGAGTGTTAGTTTCGACTGGCGAGAATGGTCTTAAGGTATTTTAGTATTTAAAACTTATTGTAAGATAAATGTAGTATTTAAATACTTTAATACTAAATTGCGAACAGTAATAAGAATCCCGTAATATATACCAATGAGCATGAAATTTAATAGAGTGGAATCCTTTGCCATTGCATTAAGTCGACTTGCTGAAAAGCAACCACTTTCAGCACAGTGCATACATATGCTTTCCTTTTTGCTCTTTCTCAATTTTTTGCTACAAGTGAGTCGGTCAAACGGAGGTAGCAACACAAACAGCATCACATGTACACTGTCTTGAAAATGATCGCTTTTCAGCGAAAATTTTGAATTGTTTTACGACCGTAGGATTCCACACTATTACTTTCAGGCTTTTTGATCCATATCTAAGAAGAAGCGGAGTGCAAAATCGTGAAGTGTCCCTCAAATAGTGGTTTGTTTTTAAATGGAAAAAGGTGCTTTAAATTCTGTAGAAACGGGTTTTGAGATGATTGACATATAAATTCTTTTGTATTACGCCAACTGAAACTCGATATAAACATTTCGTTGCATCCATCTTGATATTAAAACGTTGAATCTGGCGCGAAGTTTGTCGCTGCCCCTTCACTGTGATATCGGGCTCTTCGTAGCTATTTCTGACTTTTGGAAGTCTTACCCAAATTTTCATCTGCCTTTTCTCTTCTTTCCAATAATTCTTCATTTACGTCGAGATCTTAAGTTTCAATTTGAAAGCGTGGTACTTCAACGATAAAGCCAAGCATTAACCAATGCAAGCACATTCAGGGAATCATGAAAATCTAAGGTTCTTATCGCTTTCAGCAACCGACGGGCGGAAAAGCTTGTTTTCGTATACTTACCTACTGATTGTAAGTAAATTTCAAAACGCTTGTTTGAAGCAACTGTACCTAATTCTTATTTCTTAGATTAACACAGCATGCTTTAGTATGTACTGCGCATCGAATCCATTTAATATGCCAATAGTTAGTTACCACAAGCAGAGTACAGTAAATGGCCAAGGACATCATGGCTTAAAAGTTCAACTGAATCATTTACATAGATAAACCATATAAGCGCCGCTTGTGCGTATTTCGGTAGGATGCTCGGAAAATGTTTGTGCGTCCGTGCTTTCTCGTTGTTTTTGTCGCCGCTGCATATTTGTCACGGATATGCAAATTTGAAAATGCCTAATGAATTTTGGCCCATCTTGTTCGCGAATTGAATACGCCCTCCGAATGTCATCAGCAGATTCAGATGCTAAAACCATACATGATGTTTTGTGTGGCTAGACACAAAGGGTTATAGCAGAAAGGGGCGAGAGAGAGGAGCCTTGCCACCAGCTCGAAACTGGGTTCCTGTGCACGAGCTTTCATTGCCACAAACTGCTATTGTTTTCAATTAAAAGGGCGCTTGTCCATTCGTTCTGATAGCGAATGTTCAACGCTTTGAAGAGTTATGGGTTTTGTGGTTAGGTCAATAGTGTTGAAAGTTATGGTTTTTAATATAGCCTTTTTTTTTGGGATTCGTAAAGAGATTAAGGTGACTGACTATAGATATTATTAAATGATTATATATTTTTTGTTTTGTTTTAAGTATAATGTTAAAGTTGAATTATTTTTATTATAAGATTATTTGTCGGTTTGAAAGAGTTGATGAGTTCAATCAATTCAAATTATATTTCATCTCAATCGGTAGTAAGGTTCCTGAGATATATGAGATTAGCTGACTTCGCAATTTCCGAAATCTCGAATTTATGGAAAACGTTCCAGACAACTGAAAACTGTTTCCTGATTTGAAATCAGCGACCCCAAATTTACCGTAAATGATGTCTTATAATAGGGTTTGTATTGTTTTTTTTGTACGGAAATTAAAAAAAAAATTTCCGATTTTGCTCAAATCAATTATGAAATGTTCGCAAAGAATAATTATATATATTAAAAAGAATTTTCGATTTTTTGAAATTTTATATTAAACTACCGTAAATTCGAGTTACAATTCATATCGATCGTTAAGGTTCGGCAAGGTTCCCGTGTAGCCGAAAAAGGCTCTAGAAAATCCAAAACGGTTTCCGGGTTCGAAATCAGTGATGAGCTATTTTACTATGTATATTGGTTTAGGTTATTAGGTTTAAGCCTGTACATCGGTCTATGGCGCATACTTCAGCTTGGAAAGTGCTTGTGTGTATGCCCCCAGATTCCGAGAGGTGTATCCGGGGTCCTGCAGCACCGAGTCCGGTGCCATCATTTGTCAGAGACCCATCCGTGTACCAAACTATGGTATGCCTTTTTATAGGATGCACCTCCTCTAAGTACCATACTACTCATAGTCATACTAAGACCAGTTTGCGTATCCTAACTTGCAAGTTCCTCAAACAAATTACCGAAATAATAGTATGCTGTCTCCGCGAAATACTTCTATGTTAGTATGGCTATAAAACAGAAAATAAAGCTTTTACTACCGCTACCTCTTTCTTTTCATCTTAAACTCTTCTTCCGTCTTCTAGTTTGCGTCTTCACTTGCTCGAGTTTTAACTTTTCTTTTCCGTTACAGTAGTAGGTAAACAGGCCTACTATGCATAGACCTTAGTTGACAAGGTTTGTTCTAAAAATTAATAGGTACATTCAAACATCTCTCGAACAATGTTCTTAAAAACATTTTTTTTTTTGAAAACCATTCTTATTCCCTCAACTTACCTTCAATTTAAGGTCAAATAGCTAATTTAACAATCAATTTGAGATGGTCCGGAGCAGAAAACATTGTCAGAAATACTCGAAATGCCGTGTTTACACGGTGTGTATTGATAATACACAACGCATTGTTGTTGCGTTTAGATTATCCACTATGGAAATAATGCATATAATCCGCGCTGGAACCCAGAAAATTGCTATTTGTGAATTGTCTTATGAATGTGACTAAGACTCATAGAAGTCCTTTTTACATTTTTTTATGGAAGTTAATTCGAAGACTACTTCGCAATAAATAGTACTTGGCCAAACTCTTTGCTCTTTACTGCTAATTTGAATGTTATGTAACACACTCATACAACCCATTCCAAGGACGTCAGGGTATAAACAAATGTGGCTCCAGCTTAATTCAAATACATTAGTTTTACTTATTGTTACTTATTTGCTTTTGCATTTCACTATTATCCTTCTTTGCAGCTAAGCGGGAAGAAGGACGGTGTTCATTCCGAAATTTAGATGGGGTGGCATTTCCATAGAATAGTGTAACCCGTAAATAAATGGCTTGCCGTTGGCAGTGAAATATAATACTTCGTATTTGCATTGTTGGTTTGTGGCTTGGCTTAGAAATAAAGTTTCATAGTTCGTTCCCACTTTGGCTTATAAATATTTAAATTAATAATGCAGCTAAATTGGTTTGTTTAAGTTATAAGCGTGGTTTTTAAATTATATATAACTACTTAAATCTATTCAAAGTCAATCAATTAAATTGCTCACCAGCTGTGAATGAGGTATTATGGATGTCTGATATCGCGACGTGGAAGTAAATGGATTCAACCTGCAGCTCTGTGGTCACTTCGCCTCCATCTTGGCCCTAAATGGTTTGGTTTTTCACGATTTTGACACTATTCCGCCTGAATTTGTTAGGAAATGGTAACCGCGAAGAAGACAACAATAAAAATCTGCAAGCAAATCGAGTTTTGTGCGCTGATAGAAAAATTATGTTCAGAAATTTTGTGACAATTTTTTTAATTTTTGTTTTTAATTTTTCGTTCATATACCAAGACCGCTGTGTTCCAAAAATATGAACGCATGTTCTTATTTTACAATTTCAGACCGACCGCAAAAGCAGCCACAACAGGCTTTGTAACAGTGACGTCACTTTTTTTGAACACTCTATAGCCCATGATCACAGAGGAGACGTCATTTATGAACAGCCCATATCCCAAAATTCAATTTTGTGTCATTTATAGTTGTGACGCGACTTGCCATTATATATGAAATTCATGAAATCGCAGCGTTTATTCCGACTTCACGGAGATACTTTAAAAGTTTGACTTAAACGCCGCATTGTTTACCTATAATTTACACTATAACCTATATTAACCGTAAACTGTTATTTCCTTTTTAACACATGTCAGCAACATGCCTGCGCTATGGTTACCGCTTAACCGTAAATCATATACCTTTTGGTTTATTTTCTTGATTGAAATCCAAGCAAACCTTGCAAAACTCTGTATACTCTATTTTCATTTGTTTTATTTCTGTAAATATCCAAAGAGCTTTACAGCTGACGTTACGTTTGTCTACGATGCTTTAAGACATTAATTTTATGAATTAAATTCCTACCAAATGATGTGTGAGAGACTAAAGTAACGAAAGCTTTAATAAAAATTGCATATGATGACAACTCTGATGGCTATACATCAGTTTGAAAGATGATCAGTCAAATGGATGTGCGACGACATGGATGTCCATGCACTATTGCAAGGCTAACGTTGCGTAACGGTATTACCGCCAGCTTACACGTTGCTTGGCGTTTAAAAATAACGGCAACGCCATCATACAGGATGCACCAGAATGCCATGAATATAGTATGAATAATGAATGGTTAAACATATTTCACTGTCGCATCTTCACCTTCGCGGCAGCGCTGCGCTCGGCGCTCTGCTCTCTGCTGCTTTGATGTTTGGCTTTTGCGCATTAACATTTGAGCTAACATTAACATGTTGCTAACAGCGCACGAACTGTGTGACATACTGACTTAGTTCCACTGTGACTTCTGCTCTGTCAACTAAGCGATGCACAGAGAGAGAGAGCGAGAGCGAGAGAGCGTGCAAAATGTTATGCTAGGTCACTTACAATCCACAAACGCGTGTAACTGAAGTCGAGCTACGAACTGTTGAATGTTCTTGGGCATGGCACGTGCAGTGCTGTTAGATTGACCGTTATAAAGTGACAGTACAGCTAAGTGCCAACACTCAGTGTGCTGATAACCTCGTATGCTGACGGTAAGAAATGCTAGTGCTGCGCCTCAAAAAGCTTACGCGTAAAACGCGTAAAATTGTAGTGCAATAAGCCACATGCATAGGAGTTTAAATTGTGTATGTTTAAACGGTGTTGAACATGTTTTAAGAATTAAATTAAATTTAAAAAAAATAAATATGCTATAAAAACATAATATCAAAATGCGGCATCTAAAGGTAATGCAGTTGGCAATGTAATGACATCTGGTGAGTGGGATTTACGCGCGCTCAAGGCGCTTGAGGAGGAAGAGCAAAGGGAGTTTCTAGCGCTCAGCCAAAGAAATCTTTTTGAGCCCACTAGCTCACCAGGCGCCGGCGCTGCCGCCTCTAGTGCCGGCGCCAAGTCAGCGCTCACCTATGCACAGCTGCATCCACATCTCTTGAAGTTGCCCACCATTGACGAATACCACTTGAATGCTAAACGTCAATCCATTAGCAATAGCAACTCGGCACGCTTGAAGTTTACACGCGCGCTTTCACTATCCGCGCACTCCCTGACGCCGGCACGTAGCAGCGCTGGCGGTTTTGGCAGGAAATTGAAGGCACGTTTGGTGGGCGCCAAATCAAGCGGCTCCTTGTCGCCATCAAGACACTCATACAGCATCTCGCCCGTCTACACACCGCCACCCATACGTCGTTGTGCCACGCTGCATCATACGCAGCCGGTGCGTAAAACTTTCAAGACTCTGCAACAGCTCGAGCGCGTTAAACAGGAACGTCTGCAGCAACAGCCGCATTTACAACGTATTGCAGGCACCAATAAGACCTATTGGAAGTACGGTGCCAACTCCACGGCAGCCTCTATAATTGGGCAACGTGTGCGCAGGCAGCGCCAGTCTGATGTTGAGTCCAACACCTCTGACGAGCTGAACTCAGAGCCGGACACGGCAGCACAGCAGGACGACAGCGCCACTGAGACGGGCTCCTGCAGCGTGCCCTTGCCGGAACAAAACTCCAATGAAATGTTGCGTCTAATGTTCAATGCGGCCAGCTCTGCTGTTGTAGCAACTGGTGGCCCAGCCGCAGCAGCGTCCTTTCGCCAAATGTCGCCGACGCGTTGCTATCAACCTGTTAAGGCCGCCGACATCGATGTGGACGAGGCTGAAACTGTTGCTTATGAAGCTTTTCACACAGCGCTGGCACAAAGACAAAAAAGCTTTGGCTTTCTCAATGGCGGACGCACGCTCTTACGCGGCAGCAGCCTAACAGCGCAAGAGAGTCCCGTTAGCACAATGCAATCCACAGTGCTGCCAGGTAGCAGAAAAATGTTAAAATCTACATCTGTGGATGCGGTAAGGGATGCAGAGTATCCGCAGCTTGCTAACAAGCCTATGATGGCAGCAGCGGATCTTGTAGCAATGACAAATCAGCTGTGCAATGCAGCGCAAACATTACCGGGGGAGTGCAGTGTAGCCGGTGCTGCTGGTGGAGGTGGTTTACGCTTCAAAGAGCAGCAGCCAAATGAGACGCGATACCAGCCAGAGCTGCAGCAGCAACATTCCGCATATCATCACCAGCAGCATCAGGAGCTGCAGCTTAGCGGCATTGGTGTTGCTGGTGATGCTGCCGCCTGCTACGGCCACACTGTGGTTGTACCGTCCGGCGGCACTCTAATTGACGACGAGCTAGAGCAGCATATCAAGCATTGTTCGTGCTCCTGCAATCACATGGGCTATGGCAACTCAATGGACTATCAGGTGAGTGAGGCAGTGTGGTCGAGGGTCAGGGAGTCGTGTATCAGCATGTACTTACTTGTTACCCACGACCCGAATTCAGACCCGCTTCGACCCACAGTGTTTTTGCACTTTGCACGTGCAGATTCTTTTGTGAATGACTCTGGTATGTACTTTTAATTGCACTCCACGTGAACTGTGTGTGTGTGTTGGTGGCATCTTTGTCTAGCTATTCACTGCATTTGTAATGGTGCCACATTCAGTGGTTGTTTGTTGAAACTTTGCGCCGCGTTGGCCCTGGTCCAAGCTTCAATAGAAATTCATTATCTTCAAGACTTCCCTGCGCTGCTCTTTTGTGCTTTGGACTTCATAGAGCGCTTTGGTATAATTTCTAATCTGGTGTGTACTCATAATCGATAATGATTGCATGGAGGTGATAATTTGCAACTTGTGTGCAGCAAAATAACATTTCTTTCACTGGTCTCTAAGCTCAGTTTTTAACTGTAACAAAATGGCTGCAAGAAGAGACAAAAACCTGATTTTATCTAAGAAAGCAGCCATTTTGACATGAATTGCAATCTTTTCTGTAAATGAGATTGTCAAAATCTTTGTTTAAGCTATAACGGCTTATTATGACCGATAACGGCTTATTATGGCCAGATAAATGAAAGAAGTCAATCAGAATATGCCGGAATGAAGTAGAGTTATAACAGGACGTATGCTCCTTATGCTTTATAAAAGTTTTTTCCGCCATTTTGCACTTTTTCTTATACCTGAGCAGTGTGCTTAGATAAGAACTTATTTCTGATTGTTTTTTTTCTTCTAAGACTACTATTATTAATAAGTGGGAAGACTTCCTGGGAAAACAAAACAAAAAGTGTAATCGAGAAAGTTAATTCGTGGCATTGTAGTTTAAAATGACCAGGCACCAAAGACTCCCAGTTTATTAAAAAAAAAGACTGATTTTAAAATTTAAAATTTATCCCTCTTCACTTCATTATTATTATATTATATTATTCCAGTAAGTACGGCTAAAACTTATCTTTTCCGCTGATTTCGAATTCGTCAAACGTTTTGGATTTTCGCTAAGTCATTTAGTCTCATATTCTATCTAGATAAATTGTAACACAAATTTAAGATTATCAAATAACACAATCAGTGTTCACTTCAAGGTAGACCGAAATTTGGAGCATACTTTTAGGCCATTAGAAACTTAATTCTAGCTTACTAGTTCTCAATAAGAATGGAATTGCCTCAATATCAAGTCTCAATTGCTCTGCCGAATTTGAATTGAGATTTATATGTTCTTTATTATCGTCCTTAACATCATTGGCTTAAAATACTCTTAGCAAGGCTGCAAACTGATTCCTTCATTTGTGTTTATGAAAATATTTTGGGTGATCGCAGCCAAAAACTTACCGTACACACTTTAATTTGACCTTGAACGTCAGTATAGAATAATATGCCTAAACAGTTCAATACAAAAGGTATATTTATCTAAAATTTTAAAATGTTTCACTAAAAATGCACTGCAGAAAAAATAACAGTGCTGATGCACTTTTCGAGGATAATAGCGATGGGAGTGTATCGGATGTCTCTTGGCGGATGTTATGTTTCCAGGAACTTGGTATTTAAAAGGGTTTTATGCTGGAGCTCAGCTCTCTAAGATATTTCTGGTATATCGACCAATGGTTTTTGGATTGAAATTCGACTGTAGGAGGTAAGTAGGTGTTGATCTGGTCGAAATGGCGTTCGATTTAAGTACGAACAATTTATTATGTTCATTTACCGCAAACAAATTTTCCAGCGGATTTTGAGCCATTTTCGTCTTCCAAAATGAAATAAAATGCCAAAAGAAACATCCATACCCTAATTTTGGCTTTTTATGGAATTCGGACAATTGTTGCGAGTTTGCGTCGTCATAGATTTTCTTTATTTTGATTGAATGAATCTTACGAATTTTCAGCTTGAATTCCAGCGAAATCACTTCAGTACATTTTCAAACACATTTGTGTCTTTAGGCCGCCATTTCTTGCTGAGTGTACGTTCAGGAGAAATAGAAAAAAAGTGTAGCATACTTTCAGTTGCCATCTTAAAATTTGCTTGCATACAAACATTTCGTAATTACAATTTTATTCTTAAACAAAAAATAAGAAACTTTATTTGCACAAATTTTGCTTTGAAAATACTATATTAAAGTCTGTCATGTCTAACTTCAAATCAAAGTTTGTTTTCGCTTCAAAGTTTGACTCAAACTTATTCACTAGAGAAAAGAAAAATATCTCATTTTGCTTGCATTTTCTTTAACGGTTGCCAGCGTTATCACTTTAGCTACTATGACGTCATAATGGTACTTACTTGGCTTACAGAACTTTTGAACTGTGTGCGTGTGTACTGTACATTGTACATTGTGCAGAACAACATTTTATTTCATTTACATATATATTAAGGAGGAAGTGCACTAATGTCTAGTATATACGGTAGTTATCGTTAATTATGAATGTATGTTATTTCCATTGTAGTAGCTTGGCATTTGCCTGGTAGTCATCTTTGCATCTAAAGGCTGGAATGGTGCTGCCACACCGTCAGTTCTAGTTCTAATTCCGGTTTACATTACTGTAAAGTGCTTTGAGGTGGCGTCAGCGGTGTCCAGGCATCGGCGCTGACGGCAGTTACTACCGATGTGGGCACCGCTTGGGGCAAAGGTGGCACAATGGAAACAGTGCTGCGATCTGTGACATGATCCAGAGACTCAAGCTTCACATCATGCGAGTTGGACTTCAGGCTGGAGCTCTCCAGCGTAATGACGGAGCTCTGCTCCTCACTTGACTTGTACAGCGCAGACTGTGTATCGTTGTACGTCTTTGTCACATCCACGGGTTCCAATGCTTGGGTAGGGTATCTGTAATGTAGTGGTCGAATTCATTGATAGCTAATTTAGCGATAAAACATTAGGTCCCATATTTAATTAAAAGCCCTAGCAGCCTACCCAATTTCCAGCGGTATGTATTCCGGTTGATAGTAGGCGGCTGCCGCATTCTGATACAGCCCGTAATCTGCACCAGAGCCATTGTGCCAGCCACTGGCAGTGTAACCCAGCGCCGAGGGTGCATTCAGCACATTTGTGTACAGCTGATGCGTGGGCGAGGTTGGCGTGGGATGGTACATCTGATGAGTGGCAGCGCCGTAGGCTTGCGGTGAGCCGGCAGTAGCTGTGCCGCTTGAATACAGATCCGTTTGGGCCATGTTGTACTGGTGGCTGTGCGTATGTGGTGTCAAGTGGTGTATGGTATAACCGGGTGAGGGCGTGGTATAGCTGGGTGAACCATTTGTGGGTGAAGGCGTATTGTGCGTGGCTGTGTATATGAGTTATTAGCATTGGATTTGCGCATATTATGGAGTTTAACTTACAAATATTGCGGCTGCTGCACACATTGACAGGCATGGGTCCGGTCACACTTGAAGGATTCCAATAATTGCCATTGCTTTGCCAGCTACTAGGATAGGAGAACACAGAGCTCGTAGAGCTGGCCTCAACCGGCATAAAGCTCGATTGAGAGTAGGAACTAGTAAGACAGCTGCTGCTGCTGTTGGCTTCGCTAGCCACAGCCGTAGTCAACGCTGTGGACGACGACTGCAGGCTGGTAGGTGTATGTGGAGCCGATGGCGGCTGTGGAGATGAGGAAGCATTACCGGCGCTGCCCGTGGAACCAGAGCCTGAGACCACGCGTGGACGGCTATAAGGAGTAGCGCGTGTGGGCGCTGCTGGCGCCGTGCTGCGGCTGGACAGCGAGCGTCCATAGCGATCGCAGTTAACAGAAACGGGCGTAACTGGCACCGACTGTGCCACTAGACTGTGGCTCTGACTCATTGGCAGCGGTGGTGGTGCATTAACCGTTGCGCTGGCGCTGGCATAATGACCGGGCGGCGGTATGAGCCAACCGTAATGCGCGTCATGCGGATACAGCGTGTCTGGACGCTCCTTGGCGTCCAAAAATGCTTTGGCAAAAGGATTGTACTTGATCTTAAGTGAGGTGACTTCCTCGTTTTGATAAGCCGTCACCGCAATGAATTGGGTCTCCGGAAAGGGATATGTGACCACATGACGCTGTTCGGAACCGACACGCACCAAATGCACTCGTGGCTCATATTTGTGCAGCGAGTTAAGCATTATCTGCAAGAGAGTTAAAAAAGAGTTAGAAAGTGTTTTGAGTTGTTTCAAATAGAAAACAGAAGACTTACCTGTCCATTTCCATTAGTTTTGTTTGTAAGTTTTACTTTTGCAAATGATATGGGCTCCTTCATCCAGTGTGCACCAAAATTAGGAGACTCTGGATGCACATAAATGGGATTAGAAGGTGGCACCTCTGCTTTACCGCCAGGCACCTGCAATTATTTAAGGCAAAGTATTAAGTTTTACTCTAGAATATTGAAAAGTATTTTTGCCTCTGCTATAGTTTCTAATTTAAGATTTTGAAGGTGGCTCTTGACTGCCTTATATTGCTACCGGTTTCTGTCTTAGTAGTCTATTGGAGTCGTCTTCAATCACTTGTTTCAAGTTTTATTATTTACATACCCATTCACCATTGACATACTTCCAACGATGGGTGTCAACCTGAACGAACTCCAGTAAAACCGTATACATAGCCGCCGGATCCAAGCCCGAAGCACTGATTTTGACCACAGGAAACATGCGTCTGAAGTAAAAATAACAAAATAGTAAAAAAAATATATGAAACAAAGTTAATATATAAGGATAAGAGTTGCATTACGTTTGTTCAAACAGAGTAATGTGGGTAACCTTCAGAGGACAACAAGCAAGATTCGTGAGTCAAAGATTAGAATTGCTAGAAGATGTTGGACTTAAAGATGACAAGCTTTCGAAACTTTCTGACTGTTTGGCTGTTTTAGTATGCGACTTGAAATGTATAAGCTTAGGAACAGCTGAGAAATCGGTGGCCGCCAAATCAGCGCTATGCAGCTGAGATTTGCTTTTCTGTCTAACAAACTTATTTCGGTATAATTGAGAAACGAGACTTTTGCATAGCTACGATTATCGCCAGGGTCTTGAAATACAGTGAAGACTAACAATTTCTGTTAACCTCATTTCTTGAAATCTTGATGTACCTTATTTTTTTTATAAAAATCAATAGTATTATAGTAGTATAGAAGTAAAATAGTATATATCTGCCCTACAAACAATCGTAAAAAGTGAATCCAGTCTGTGAACCAATCAAGAGTGTCTCGATGAAAAAATTTTATATTTGGTGATGAAATACGATCGAAAATCAAAAAGTTGTTTTACCAAAAACAGTGGTGCATCGGTGAATCTTGGATCTATGCGTAGGAGTCCGAAACTAAACAGCAATCGACAGTATGGGTCTTCAAAGACATGCCAAATCCAACACGTATTATTCGCGAACGAAGCACTTCAAAACAAACGATTTCATGTTTCGCCCAAAAACCGTACAAGTTAGTAGAGAAAAGTAGGATGGTCAAGTCGGCATGGTATACAACCATTTGTAAGGCAAAAGCTTTCGAAGTATCAAGGAAAACTAATCGCCATAAGGGAACATACTTCATCACGAAAATCTGAGCTATTAGCGGCTTACACAAGAGGCGTTTTGAGCATCCACAACGTCGAATCGCAAGAGAAAATTGTGAGGTTCAATGACACATATTTTGAAGGAATCTCAATCGAATTTGAATTGGTTAAAGCGCATGCCAGATATTTACACTACGCCAAATCCTGGAAAAGACCCATCGGCACGCACCATCTCTTTGTCCATTATAAAGCACCATTTGGTAGCCCGTTAAGGGATCGCGTATATTGTCTGAGTTTGGAATCCCTGTCAAGTTGATACGACTACGTAGAATGACGTTGAGCAACACACACAGCTCCGTCAAGGTAGGAAAGAGCTTCTCTGAGCCATTTAATACCAAGCTAGGCTTCAGACAAGGCGTTGCCCTCTCCTGTAACCTCTTCAATCTTTTGTTGGAGAATGTGTTCCGAAAGGCCAAAGTACAACGGAACGGGACTGTATTCTATAAGAATCTACAGTTGCTTGCATACGCAGATGATAACGAAATCGTCGGGCTTACTAAGCGAGCAGTTACCGGATCCCTTGCGCCTATTGAAAGAGAATGTGCCATGGTGGGTCTGGTGGTAAATGAGAGCAAGACGAATTATATGCTTTCTTCGAGTAGAGATACTCAGCGGTTGGACTCTCAGATTGATATTGAAAACTATACTTTGATGTTGTTAAGGATTTCGTCTACCTTGGCACCACCGTCACAATGAAGAACGATATCACTTGGTGATCAAGCGGAGCATCACTCTTGCCAATAGATGTTACTTTGGACCCAGCAGGCGAATGAGTAGAAGTGTTTGAGCGGAAAGTACTCCGTAAGATCTTTGGCCCTTTATGCGTTGGCAACGACTACCGCATCCGATGGAACGACGAACTCTATGAGCTCTACAATGTTATTGACATAGTCAAGCGAATTAAGCTCCAGCGGCTCCGCTGGCTAGGTCATGTTGTGCGTATGGATGAAGAAGCTCTTGCGAGAAAGGTTCTTAATGCGTTTGCCAAAGGGAGGCAACGAATGGGAAGACCATGTCTCCGTTGGAAGGACCAGGTAGAGAGCACACTAACTACCTTTGGTATCACCACTTGGTTAAGGCGCGCGCAAAAGCAGAGGCGCTTTATATCAGGCCATAGCCCGGTAACGGGTTAAGTAAGTAAGTAAAGCACATGAAAAAGTCGACTTTCGTGGGTATTATTTGGAAAATCAACCGAGGGTGTGTAATCTGGAATCTCTTTTAACCGAATTTCAATCCAAAGCAATCTAAAAGCTCTAGCTAAAAGATTGTTGCTTTTACAAAGCAGTCTTAACAAGACGCAAGATGTTTTGTTTACATAATGGATTTTTGGATTTCTGCGCATCAAAGCCGACTTATATGGAACCAAAAATGTAAAAACAGTTTTTTTTTCTTATGAAGATACCAGTAGGTTTTGGGAGTAGAGTAACAAGCGATTAGGCTGTAATAGCGCATCGAAATCAGGTGGAAAAAGGTCTCAGCTCACTCGCGTTCAAATAGAATTTAGTACTGGGTGTTGTTGGGCGTGCAGGGTATTCCATAGTCTGGGATGTACAGCTGTTGCATCTGAGTTGTTTTGTTGTTTGCGCACATTGGTTTACATACTGGTCAAATATTGTAGCTCTGACGCGCAGACATCGAGCTGTTCCACAACAATTAGTACAAGATGGCGGCCAGTGCAGGTTGGGTTCCGCGTCGCGACTGTTGCCGGGCCGTACTGATTAACACCTTTGGGCCAAGACTAGTTCTAAGTCAGACGGGGACGCACACACATGGGCAAATATTCTAAGCTATTTCCACAAATACAAGTGTAAATAAATATGTGCGCAGCTACAGAAAACGTTAACGATTCATTATAACTCGCAAACAAAAAACACAGAAAACAAAAAAATCCAAATCATTGCAGCAAAAACAAAAGCTGAAAACTCATTGCCAATTTGCATAGGAAAACAAAATGCGCAATACGTGCGCGCTCCTCTATCAATGATCAGCGATTTTGCTGTTGGCCATTTAACACATTTGGTCAGGAGAAGAAGAGACGGATAAGAGAGATTGGCAAGAGCCAAAGGAAAAATATGGCTAGTGACTCACCTGCCGTTTTTTGTCACTATCATTTCATTTGTTAGATTTTGAAAGCGTAGCCAAAGCTCGCGATCATCCAGCGAAACGCGCAGATTGCGATCCACTTCATTGGGGCTGCCTGAGCCGCCGCCGACGCCGTTGCCGCCGCGATGCATGCCAGCAGCCATTACGGAGCCCGGATTATGACCAGTGTGGGCGGCATGCTGGGGCGAACCGCCGGCTGTGCTCTGTGCATTACCATTAAGCGCTGCACCACTGGCCAGGCTGGTTGTGGGATCCACGGCGGACAGTATGTGCGATGTGGTCATGTCCACTGCAAAGAAAGAAGCAAAACAGTCAAAACAATACAGCGATATAAAAGAGTTTCCATTTCCAACACAATTGCTTTTCATTACATCAAAGATATTTTAGGCGTTTTGCCGCTTAGCAACCAAGTACCCAAAAAAAACCGTCAAGCCGTCGCTTGGCATGTATTTTATGCTTTTACAACACTGTCCCAGGCGCATTAGAAGACTGCATTGTGGCCGTCGGACTCTGTTGTCGGCTTTTAATTATATTGCACGCTTTAGCCACGGACAGGCAGCGGGTCGCAGGCAGTGGCCAGCCGGGTTTCAGTTGTAGTCTTAGTCGGATGCTGTGGCTGTGGTCATAAACCTGCTGCGGGTACCCTTTTTATTTATGGCCACAACAACGGGCAACAAACACCTCTGTTTGCCCCCGCCATGGTCACTGTAAGAGCGCTTCAAAAGCCGCAGAAATTTCAAAGTAAATTCATTTGCCGTTGTACATTTGGTAGGTAAGTTAAGTTGTTGTTGGGTTTGATGTCTAAATTCTGTAGCTGGAGCCGAGCTGAGCTGAGCCGAAAGTGTTTCTCGCAATCTTTTGTAATCATAAATTAACAAAATGTATTAATTGTTTTGTTTGTTTTTATTGTACTATGAAATGAAATTGGAGGCACCCGCTGCAGCGAATTTTAATTTGTTCCCTTGCTTTTTTGTCCCACAGTACGAAAGACGACTAGTTGTAGGACTTCTTTATGACGCCCCCAACCTAGTGCTAGCTGTAACTCCTTTTCTTCTTTTTTCGGCTTCAATAAAATTCTTCAAAATGTTTGTTTGGTTTCTTAATGTATCGAAATTTGATTTATATTGTTCAGATTTCAATGGTTCAGCTGAACAAGAAGAACAAGAAGCGTCATTTAATGAATGTTACTGACACGACTTTGTTTTGTTACAACGTATTTGTAGATTTAAATGTTCTCAAGCATGTTCTATAAACAAAACACATTAGTTTTTAGCTTTTTGACATTATTTATAAATATTTTAAGCAAATTTTCACCTTCTCTTTTTCTGAAAGAACAGCACATATCGCTTATATGACGTATCGCTTATATGAAGTTATTGCTTGTATGCCAAAAACAGTGTTTTTCAGTGCATTTAGTGTGCAATTTTGATTCAGAATAGTTTTTTATAGAAAAATCGCATCGCTTATTTGAAATTATTACATATATGCCATCGATAAACTGTTTCATAGATTAATTTCTTGTCCAACTTGATGTAATCGGTTATTTGCAAACTTCTCAGTACTATGTAATATCCATGTGTTAGGTTTTACACACATCTATTTTATAAATAGGATAAGAAAATTATTTGGACCCCTTTTTCACCAACTATATGGAAACAAATATGGGTTAAACTTATATCATTGTGTAGGTAATTTTCATAAGAAGTGCAAAATATAAGTTTTATTCAAATATTTTGCCAAATAATAGGTAAATTTAATACAAAAACATTTCTGTTGAGATTACTTTACATATATTGGTAACTCTTCAAATACGTAAAAGCAGTGAGCGACGGACGGATTTTGCACTTTGGCTGTATAAATGGATGAAAAAACTCCTGCCAGAATGGTCTTCAATGCGACGGTCAAAGGGAGGCGACGAAAGGGCAGACCATGTCTCCGCTGGAAGAACGAGGTAGTGAGCTTACTAGCTACCTGTGGTATAACCGATTGAAGAAGGCTCGTGGAAAGTAGAGATGCCTGAGGGGAGAGATTTGTATGAGGCCGTAACCCGGTAACGAGTTGTTTTGGCTAGTTAAGAAGAAGACATTGCGTTCATTCTGATGGAAATGAATTACATCCTTTTCACGAAGCCGAATTTGGGGTACGAATTCGAGATTGATTCGAAGTAAAAGCGTCTGCGTCTTAGGCGAAGGAAAAGGAGCTCTTCCTTAGACCTTTATTTAAGGTACTTCCAGAAACTCCATAACTAAAAAAAAATTGAACGAACTGAAATTGTGCAACGACCCATTTAACGTTTGCACTAAATATTTGCTTTTATTAGACTTGGAATGTTCAGATTTTTAACAGCCATAAATTAAAACTAAGAAATCAAATGACTTTCAACTAAAGCTGACAAAAAAAAAAAAACAAAATGACGTTAAGAAAACGGTTGTAAACTTTAGCGCCCCGAAGCTATCATCTAGAAGTCATATATTAAATTATATATACTTTTTAATTGTGTTTAAATTATCAGTTTATGATATGTCAATACAATATGCTTATCAACGGCAAATTATGATAAGAAATTTCGCACAAAGGTTAAGGCCTTGCAGCTGGTGCTGCTCGAAAATGAGAATGATAAGTCGATTTTAAACGTAGTTTTTAAATAATTATCGCTTCTGAGCAGCAAATAAAAAGTAGCTGCCTTCAAGTCTGAAAAATCGATTATGATATGGGACAAAATAATTGGAGTTCCAGTAAAATATCTTTCTTTCTTTGTCAAATAAACTAATAAAACTGTCAAAAAAAAGTGATACCAAAAAGATCTGAAAGAGCATTAGGAATGAACGCTTTTACATCGATGGAATTGTCGGAGATTTTAATACTGGACCTTAATCGTAATGATACTACGAATTCAGAAAGTTTATGATCATTGAATTAAAATCATTCAGGAGTAGCAGCAAACGCGGTACTTGGAACTTTATACCATTAAAATACCTCAAAATACAACGAAATGTCTTTTGTTGCTTAACATCGCAGCTGGGAGTTAAGAGCGACTCATATGCCGTCACGCACATATGGTGTGACGCTCGCATTGCATAGCCATGTATTAATAAGAGTGCGACGTCGCACAGTGGATCCAACTGAATTATTTTTGGGCAAAAATCAGTTGTTTTGATGGAGTTGATATTTTCAAAATTTAAAATGCATGTAACAGAGAACAGAGAAAACGACGCATCGTTAGCACATGAACCAGACTTGGGCCAAAAAGATGTCGCCTATTCTATCGAACTTAACGTATAAAACAAGATATAGTTAAACAAACAAACATGCAAACCGCAAACATGCCTTGATTGTAGACGAACGCTTGATCCAACTAAAAGGGCCCCACTATTGGCTATTTCGCTGAACATGTTCGATGAGTGAGTGTGACGAATGTGATGCACAGGAGGCACAGTTATTTTCCGAGAAAGCCTATGGCAGCTTTAGAATATAGTGAACCGATTTCGAACCAACTTGGCACTAAGCTGAACAAATTCTTTCAAGAATCATCAATTTTGATGTTTCACAACAAAAGTTTGCAATTGCTTGGATTATACAACGTTTTCTACAAAAGAGCTCGATTTGTTATCCAAACAAGATACAATCCTAAATTAGAATTTCAAATACAACAATTTAGAAACTTGCCTAAATCTCTAGCCAACGGTAAAAACACTTTTATGAATTGCTTTTCGTTTTAATTTCAAAGAGCGCGAAAACCGAAAAAAAACCTACACTTAGTATGGGTAAATATTAAAGTCACGAAGTCATTAAAAAAATCAACAACAAAATGGTTGGGTGAAAAATAACAATACAGAGACATGGCCATCAAAAGTCAAAAACAGTCACATACAAAGCTTTTTCATCAACTTGTTGTTGTTGTTGTTGTGGGGGGGTGCAAAGGGAATCGTTGGGGAACACAAATATTAGGCTTACATGAACATTATTCCCATGTATGAGTATATGAGAAAAAAATATCTCTGAAAAACTTAATTCATACATAGATACATATGGGTGTGTGTGTGTGTTTGTGTGTGTCTGTGAGTGTGTGTATATTAGACAAGCAGTCACGAGCATTTCACCCAAACCGCATTCATTATAGGCTTTTACTTTACCTTATACGAGTTTTAAAGTCTGAGCTTTTAAAACGTGGCTCTTGATTAAGTTTAACTTTTGTAAAATATGAGACAAATGTATCTTTTTGCACTTGCAGCTGTATTGTAAGGCATAAACTATCTTTATCATTCGTTTTTAGAGATTCTATAAGATTTCAAGCGAGCATTAGAAAAGCAGATTGAAAACCTTTTTTGCCGGCTCAAAGTCCAAAAACAAGAAGTTAAACTTTGAAGTCCGTAGGGAGTCGGAAGCTTCTTGTCTTTGGACATTAAGCTGGCAAAAAACAGTTTTTTAAAAGCATTCTATTCGATAGTCGATTCGTTTTGAAAAGTAAATTCGCAGCCATTCCGAGTCGTGTTATTATGGATTCAAAGTGAGTTCCTTTCGAACTGGATTGGTTTTCATTGCGATTCTATACTTATCGTTGCAACAGGCAATATTTATCGATATAAGAGCTGCCACCTTATTCTTCTTGACTGGCCATAAGAACCCGTTACCGGGTTACGGTTAGAGCACTTCTCCAGGTAGCTCATACCATCTTCCAACTCTTCACTCTATTCTACTAGAACTCAGGGCTGCCACCTTACGTACATTATGGAAAATTAACTTAAGTCGACTCTTATATTGAGTTTTTGCATTCTGGAGCTTTATAGAAGTCATTACAAGTCAAATTTCCTTTTTATATATGAGAAAACAAATGTACAAGTTTTAAAAACCGAAATGTTTTTTGCACTGTTTTCGTAAATGAATGTCAATATTGTCTACGATCGATTCGGTCTAACACACAAAGCAACACAAGCAGCACCAAACGTACACTGTCTTGAAAATGACAGCTTTTCAGCACTCTATTCTCAATTTCACTCTATTACTTTCATGATTTTGGTTTTTGTATAGGAACCGGTATAACCGGTAAACCGAAACAAATACTGGTACATGGAATCGAAACCGATATTATTGAAAAAAGAAAACCGAAATAAAATATTAACAATGGTGTCATCATTTCTCAACCGTTTTACTTCAAAAATGGTTTATTTTGTTCTTTGCAAAGGGGACTAATGACGCAAGTGAAGTTTTTTAAATGATATCAGTTTAACGTGCTTAAGTAAAGACATAAATTCTGCCTTTTTTTACATAAATTTGAAGCACAAGCGCCTAATGAGAACTATCGCCAAAAACTGGGAGATCAAATTGAAAAAAAGCTTATAAAAGGAATGAAGTGGCTTTAAATAGAAAAAAGAATTAAGTTGGTTGAAGTGGAAATTTCTCAAAAATACCGCAAAATAATGAGTACAAAGCGATATTGAGGGAAGGTAGTTTAAACATGATCACCCATCAGAGCTCTTACATAAAAAAAAGATTAAGTTTTGCAGACTATTGTAAACATTGATAAGTCGAATTACCAGTTAAGATATAAAATATGTACACTTTTTTTTGGGCATAAACTATCGATTCAAATTATCAAAATTTGAGAAAAAAGAGCTATGGTAGAGTAGTACTGAACGATCAGTATTCGTCTCGTCTCCAAAGCAGCTCAATGTCAAAGTTATTATTATGAACATTTCCAATTCTTACGATTACCTGAACTAGCAAGCAAATCGTAATGGGAATCGGAATTGAAATTAGGCAAAAATCCTTTGATAGCCCAACAGCACTATGAGAATTGAGGGGAACCGATAAGTTTTTAAGTTGGTAATAACCGTCTAAATGGGTATAAGAATCAAGATGATGCCGTAATGTCAGATGAAGGTCCCAATGCGTGTCTAATAGGTCGAACAGACGGAACTGCTTTTGAGCTTCACACGATCCGTACTTCAAGATGCTTCTTACAAAAGATGTAAAAAGCTAGTTTGTAGTGTATGGAGTGTGAATGTTTTTTTCAAAGTTATGTTCCGAAATGAATTTATTTAAGGTATTTATTATCCATATATGTTCCATACACATTCTCTAGCCTCAACCGCGCTAGTTTTTCCTTCCGTTGTTTAGTCTTTTTTAATACTCTCGTTCCTTCGTCGATTTTAACTTGGTAAATGTTTCATTCGCTCGAATTTTCAGCTGTTCATTCAATCCACAAACACTGTTCGTATGGTATAACAATTGGCTATCCAATTGAAACTTGGTGCGAAACTTAAGCGTATCCGAAATAGGTTTCGGTTTGAATCCCTAGGTAATAATATGCAAATTTAAGAAACTTCCTCCTATCTGACCTTTTTCGAAAACCCCCTATTACAGTTACCGTTATTACGCCCATACTCCATAGCATAATTCGCACAGAACTATGATTTTTGTGGGTATCTCACTGGCGGACACCGTCCCGTACTAGGCTTTACACAAAAAAAGGCGCTAAACTAACTAGCACAAACTCTTCCAAATTGACACTAGAACTGCTTGCCTAAATGTGGAATAATGTTCATTTGGTCTTTATTATTTTATTTATTTTGAAATTCACAAGCCCTCAAGTATTCCGATTTAACTGATTCCACTTATGAAAAGGATTAAACACGGCAACCTGTTGATTCACAGTTCATCGGCAGCATTTAAAATCAATTCGCTAAATTTCACACTTCACTTTATACACACTGAAAATAATAAAAATCAACTAAATCGCAAAATGCTTCAAACGCAATTGGGCCAAAAATACGTAAAAACTGCAACCACTAATAAAACCGTATAGAGGGCGCTTGTGACGACAGACCCCTGTGGTGTACCTTCGATAAACAGTTGGAAGCAAGGCGTGAAAACTAATTGGCGGCAATGCTGGAAATTGTCACACTCTGTTTCCATTTACCGTTGTCCACTTGTCGCCGAACCATTCATTTCCATGGCATTCCAATTGCCACCTGCGGAACGGACAATCCTCCACAGCTAACATTAATAAACGCACTTTATGAGCCGCGTACTAAAATTTTGTACAAACTGTAATTAATTAGTAAGCATTTGTCAAGTACTAAACCCGACTTGGTGTGGGCCGGTCTGCGTTTAGTTCCTGAGCTCTTTTGATTAGTATTTAATAGGATAATTTTCACATGTGTCGTAATTGGTTGGCTCTTGAGTCTGCCGTTAAGTGGCTCTGCCCCTCTCTCTCTCACTCTCGCTGTCTCCCTTGCTCTTTGTCATTGCGTGCGGTCTGATTAAAACGCCTGCGGCGGTTCCGCAGTAGCAACGTCAACTTGCCAAATTCTTATGCTACTCTTAATTTGCGTGTGAACATTTTTGCGACCCGCTGAAGTCGCGTGGGTTGCGAGTTGCGGTCTTTTGCTCTGCTGTTTTATAGTGTTAGATCTATTATTAGGATCATTAATAACAGTTTTTGTCACTTGGTTGCTTGAGTTGATTTAGTTCGTTGCCTGTTTTTTTTTCTTGTTGGTTTGTTGATGCTGTTTTTGGGTGTCAAATTTTGTGTATTGTGAAATTTGACAGTTAGTTTGCTATTGTTTAGATGTTATATTAGATTTTCACACGATTATATAAGTAAATAGTTGTATGCCTATTTAAGCTTAATTGAGAAGGCAATAGCACAAGCTCTATGACTTGAGTGTAAACAATAGTAAATAAATCTATAGAGTAGCGATTCCTTAAGTAGCCAAAAAGGTCAGAGAACATTCAGTGACAACAACAAAACAAACAACTACAACTTTCTCAATTAATATATGATCACGTTCATTGATTTAGCTGAAATAAGACTTGAAATGTACATAACGAAACATACATTTTTTTTTGATTCGCATATAATCATTCACCAAACTCGAATGAAGCATAAAGAAACTTTGTTTTTGCTTAATTTTAGGGTTATAAAATTTTTACAGTTTTGAGAAAAATACTCTATTTCCTTGCCTCTCATTCGAAATCAAACCGAAGCATCCCAAAACCATTGAATTTCAATAATAGTTTATCCCGATCGGACGTACTATTCGCGAGCTATAATCTTTGCGGATATTCGACTCGAAAATCTTGCTAGAATTAGGCTCATAGAAAATATTTTACAGATAGGCACGAAATTGAGGTAATTTTTCTTACGAAATTCAAATTGAGCGAAGAAATATTGCCCAAGTGATTCATGCCCGCAATGTCACGTGCAAGTTATAATATAATTTGTTGAATAAATAAACAAATTTTTTCCAAAATCCAATTAATGTTATAATATATTATATAATAAGGCTAAGAAAAATCCTTGGACCCCTTTTTCACCAACTATATGGAAACAAGTATGGGTGGAACTTATATCATTGTGTAGAGAATTTTCATAATAAGTGCAGAATATAAGTTTTATTCATATATTTTGCAAAATAATAGGTAAAATTTATACAAAAACATTTATGTTGAGTTGTCTATACATGTAGTGGTAACTGTTCACGAACATTTTCTCTGTTAGCTTTTGGCATCTGCAGTAGTATTTGTGTGACGACACAGAATAGCTGTTACTTGTATTTTACAACGTATCAAAGTTAGTTCGAATCAATTATTTTTAACATTTTCTCTCACCACTAAGTTTAGTGCTACCAAAACGCTATTAGTTAAATAAAAGAACAAAAAAAGTGATTTTCTGCGACTTTTATGCCACTTCAAACTGGTCACGTTCGAAACCATGGGAAAATTTATCTATTAATGTAGATGTTCGCATATTTGTTTGCCATTAGTAGACTACGACACCATTGGACCGATAACCATGAAAGTGAGCACATTTGTATGTGTTATTTTTGTTAACAGAAAGTTATGCTAACTCGCCACTAGATGGTGATTAATCGACATGAAAATTGGAATTATACTTAGATATTTGAGCAATATACGGGGCCCGTTTTAATGCGATTAATTAATAGAAGAGCATAAGAAATTGTTAACACAATTTGTGAATAAGCTGAACTTTTGAATCCAGCTGAATTTCCTAAAGTTAATGCAAAATAGGCGCTTTGAATAAGAAACGCATGCCTTCTGTGTGCTGTGACGAGTCATTGAAGTAACTTGGCTTCCTTCTTCATCATCCCTCCCTTCCGGGAAATAATGGAATCCTGCTTCTTTAGGGCCTGCAGATTCCCCCAACCTTAATCGCTTGCTTGTATTTTCTGTAGGAACTCAACATTGGCAAACCTTGGCAATTTTCTGACCACATTGATTGGCAAGCAGAAGTCAACTCATTGCAAGAAATGCTCTCATGCATTATGAGCTCCATAGTATGAAAGATTTGCATGCGCAATGTCAGTGGAACAGTGATTAAGCGATTAAGTTTCTTCTTGGCAAGTTGTCAAATTCTATCTGAGCAATAAATGACACCAATATTCAAAGCCACAGATAACCAGATCTTTCCAGATTTTCTTGGTCCATACAATAGGGTAAAGACATAGGTTGCTCTAATGTGCATCCTAAGTGTGCATATAGCACGACGAGTCTGGTACAGAAATCGTATTACAGATGATCTTTCGAGTTCAAAAACCGTTCAAAAAGAAAGTTGTTATATCCTTATGTATAAGTATAGACACCTATTTACGGATAACTTCGTGTTTGAGAACAATTCAAAGTGGGTGAGTGACAGCTCACATATAGGTTGAGCCGTCACATCTTGCCAATGCGATTCGACAAACATTCCGCACAGCTTTGCCTTTCACTTAGGGCTCAGTGTTCAATAGTAGACAGAAACTTCATCGGACATTAGCTACTGAGCACACATGATAACAGACTAAAAGTTCCTGGAGAAGATCTCGTGACGAAAAGAAGTAGCAGACAGTGTATCATCTGTGCTGCAACAACATAACCATTAACACAAGTAGGTACCGATTTCTCGGATTATACTTCCTTTCTAATATTTCTGATATCTTCAAGTATCCCTAATGCTCAAATCTGTGCTAAATATTGCTGAGAGGTACATGAGTTCTTATCAGAATTAACACTTGCCAGTTTTGGCCCACATGTGACAGCGGGTTTCCTCTACGGCGACCACGGTTATCCAACTTAAACTACTCCTGTAGGTTGATAGACTCTACAGAGTCTGTCATTTGAGCGATTCATAACTTTACAAGTTTGGACGTTTTGCCATATATCTCAATTGAAAAATCTGTCAGTCAACAACATTCAAAAGAGCTCAAAGATAGTATTCTCAGTCAAAGCTTTGGTTTAGAATTCGGCTTAAACACATATCTTGCAAACTAACGAATTGCCTTTGGATTGAAATTCAGCTGGCAGAGATTTCTGGCACAACACTGAGCACGATTAAAGAGCGTTTTAGGGTCATACACACAAAGTGGAATCGATTTCTGAGGAACTTATACTTACAACAGTTTTTCTGAGTTTCTGTTACTAAGAAAGCGGAACTAAAACTTATACATATCTAAAACTTTCACTCCTCTTATTATTATAAATGGTTCCTTGACTTACATTCTTCTTATTAGTATTATAAATTAATCCTTGTGGAGTAGCTAGAGAACACTTGGCATAGTAGTTAGTATCTTTCAAAACAAAATTGAAACCAACGCTTTGGTTTTAGTTAGAGCTTTTATGTTCCGATCACGACAAAATCGGTCTACAGGATCACATACAATTCCCGGTTTTCAATTATACGCCGACGGTTTTTTCTCTTTTCTTTCTTTTTAGCACTTTTTTGTAACGCCAAATACCGCACCGTCAACTGTTTGCGTTGCCACCGTTCCCGAGCTAATGATCGACGATCGGTGCTAATTTTTTCAGCCATCTCAAGCTGTGCTGGATTTGATCTGTGTGTTTTCTATTTCCCTTTTGCGTTATGCTGTCCATCTCTTTTGGGCTCAAACGCTGTTAGCCACAATAGCTGTGCAACTCTTTCTTAGCCATTGCTCAAGCTATTGACATTTCGCTCGCTCTTGCGCGGATTCCAGAGGTACGCTAGGCCACACCTTCTAACAGGTATAGCTCTTAGTACTCGCTCGTCTCGCTCGAACTCAAAAGCCGGTTATGGCACAGAGTTTGACTTGGCAACAGGTAGTTCAACGTTTCAGTTTGAGGCTTAGTTTGCTTTCAGGTTTCCACATCTTTCATGGCTGACAATCGATCAATGAGTTTGCTCGTGAACGGCGGTTGGATGACTGCCATCTTTTGGCTGTTACACTGTCAGAAAATGCGTGCAGCCGCAAAGATTTGTCATGCTGCCAGTGACCTTTTGCTTCAAATAATACAACTTTTTGAGGCGCACATTAGCGTCTATCAAAACTTAGTTATACAAGATCTATTAACTAGTTCAATTGTATATGCCTGTGTGTGTGTGTGTGTGTGTGTGTGTGCGTGTTGGGGCAAGTTTCAGCGTGTGTGGAATTTGGTTCTGTTCATGGCTTCAACTGTCTGTACGACGCGACGCCGGTCATCCGCCGCGCTTGCTGGCTGGCTGGATGACCGGATGACTGGCTGACTGGCTGGCTGACTGGCTGACAGGCTTTGATTTGTTTAGACGCTCGTTTTCCGTTTTTGTTTGTGCAACCAATTAAAATGTTGTATTTTTTCCAACAGTTTTGTTTGTTATGGCCCTCAGCCGTAGCTCTTGGTTATGCGTGTGTGCGTGCAACTCTTTACGTCTGTGTGAAACTGGTTTTTCGTTCAACGCGTTAACATTTGTTTTTAACTTTTTTTTTTACATTTAATTTTCAACTGAATTTCGAGCTGTAAACATTTGACCAAAGGCATACGTAAATTTGTTGAAGTGGCCAAAATATGCGTTGGGTGGGGGGCAGTGGTTCCGGCCGAGCTCATCGATAGTCATACATACCTTAGTAATGCTGATTTGCAGTATTTCTGGAGAAGAACTGTACAGAAAGTGTGTGCTGTTTAAAAAGTGCCTTCTAATGACCTAAAGAGCGTATTTTGTATATATATATTATGAGCTAGCTAGTGCGCCCACTACCTGGTCCTCTCAACGGACATACGATCCACCCTTTCGCCGTTTCAAGAATTTATTGTTTCATCCAGTACAAGATCCTACGAGCTATTTTCATCTCACCCCGTTTAAGGTCATCTGCCTCAGATCACCCATGTTACTTTCATCATCAGAAGAGTGTGTCTACTACTCACTTGCCTACTGACACCAAAGTAGCATCATTTGTAAGTGATTTTCCGCTTGATTTACATATTAACAGCATTCTTTGCTGTGGCAGTGGTGCCAAAGTAGTCGAAATCCTTGACGTCAAAAGTATAGTTTTCAATGGCAAGCTGAGAGTCTAACCGTGATTTAGAGGTTTCAGGCGTGATATCGCTTTGTCTGAGTGCCTAGGTATCAGAAGATTAGGTGCAGCTGTGTGGCTTTCTCAATGTGATTCTTTGAAGTTGCAGCAACTTTCTAGTGATACCGAACTTAACAATGAATTGTTGATTAGATTCTCTTAAATGGGGTTTTACAAACCATAAAGCGAACAATTGATCGATATTGTTTTTTATACCCTTTGAGTAGCCGGTCGGCTCTCTACATTGTGTGGAAAACCTTTTGCAGTTATAGTTACTAGGGGCTCTTCCCCGTCTACAACTTCCCACATTGGTCGTTTATTAGCAATTATGATGATCTTTTTATCATTGATTTCAAGGCGGTTTTGAATAAATGGACTAATGCATTGTGTTCATGAACAAATTCTTTAAGTTGGGCAATTATCCTACGATTTATCTGATCGAGTTTGTCCCTGGAGTTCCAAATGAAATACATTTTGTGTTGTTCATAAATGACGTCATCACTGAGAGGTGGGGAGGGGTTCTTCAAATTGTGGGTTTTTGTGAAGATGGGGGCGGAGGGTACGCCAAAAATGTGACCTCAAAATCAAAATGCTAATAAAATCTGAACTAATCTTTATATTTTTATTAAAATAATGCTTGGGAGAGGGTCACCTAAGTGTGTGGGGATAGGTGTTGGGTATTTTCATTAATGAACAGCCCCTTTCGAGAAATTTTAGTTCTTGATTTGGTTTTAGCGACAAACATTCAGCGTGATGTTGGATTCCTTCTCAGATCCGAATGTTTCGAGGGAAAATAAAGTGTGCTTAGTATAATGTGCCGAAATGCCACAAGTGCGCACTACCAAACGAAGTGATTACCTTGAAGATGGAAATATACCCATGCTCATCAAACACGTGAGCACCGAAGGACGACATCTAAAAAAATCCATTGCATTTTTGATTATTTCATTCCGATGTCTCGCCATTGAGGAAGGTCTTCAATGGGTTTAGACGCGCTGCCAAAGGTGTTAACCAATGCGAATTTTTTAAGCGTGGCAATGAACGCACAATATAATGCAGATCTTTGCTGTATGGAAAAGCAGCGCGACAGTAATTCTGCTTTGTCCAGCGCAATTGTACCATATTAACACATATCCGACCATTCGAATCTGCATGATCCACAGTAATTTTTGTTCTTTATTTATCATCTAGAACATAGACCATCATAGAAAGCAGCGCATTATTACTTCTGCTTTATCCTGCGCAATTGTATCATATTATCACATATCCGATCATTCGAATCTGCACGATCCTCAGGTGTAATTTTTGTTCTTTGTTGATCATCCATAATATAGATCTAAACATAAATTCTGGTTTCTTCTGGTATAAGAGTCGTTATTGGGAGGATAGAATGAATTTCCATCACATACGAACAAGACTTTGACCCTTTTGGTACTGCTAAATCGAATTATACAATTTGTTGGTACTTAGTTACTTCTCCAAAGATTGCTGTTCATATGATTCCAAATAATATGGAACTCGCAGCAGCTTTATCTTTCAACAGCCCTGACTGTCAAACTGAATAAGGCGGAAAATTTCCTTATAATAATCTTCTGCTGCACCCCAGAAAACATCTATATCCTAATCTTTTAGCTAACTTACGCATAGACTAGCATTCATAAGAAATCCAAGTAGAAAAAAAGAATGAATTGAGACTTCTCATATACTTTTTACTAAGGTGACCGGACAGGAGATAGTGATTTTTGATTTTTGTTTTTTTTTTGGAACTAGTGTTTGCCCTTTCGTTGTCATTCGACGTCTTAATAAAGTGTGTACCATGTATTTTGTTGTTGCTTTTTTTATACCTATACAGTACATTTTTTTTGCCGATGTCTCCGGCACGTTTCAAAACCGGGTTTGAGTAGTTCAAGCTGATCCACTTCTTATGTAAACTAGGTCCGTCTTCATAGATCGAAATATATAAAAAATTTCAATCTTTCTTACGAATGTGAAAAAAAAGTCATCGGTTGCATCTGTAACGAATAAATTTTTTCATTGCTGTTGATACATCATCTTTCGATAGAGCAAACACATTTGTTCGTTTCGTATTTCTGATAATGAATTCCTCCATCAGTTCTTCCTTATAAGTTTTATCAGCAGATTCATGATAAATATTCAAAATTCCCTCATGATTAGTCGTCTTTGACTATGGTCAGCCGTTTTACAATCTTAATCGAACAAGCAGATGCTGTTATCGTCATCAGTAATTTTACTAATCGAACGAATCCTGGCACTATCTAAGCAAATGTTTCGATCGCCAGCCAGAGAAATTCAGGCACTATCTAAAAAAATGTTTCGATCGCCAGCCAGAGAAATTCTGGCACTATATAAGAAAATGTTTCGATCGCCAGCCAGAGAAACTTTTTTTTTAAATCATTCTAGTATTTCATCTATAAGAGAATTCTCGCCAATCGTAAAAGTTTCCAGAGAACCACAAAATTTGGCTGAATCTGTTCCGAATTTAATGTTCAGAGTTGAGAGAACACCGCACACTTCGTAATGCATTAGTTTTCAACATCGGAATCGGAATGTTATCCAAGCACTTGGGAATCGCGATTCTTCGAATTAGAACTTTTTAAATATTTCATCCCAAATTTTTCATAACGAGATAATGACAGAGTGCAATCTTTTGCAAATTTCAATGACCATTATCAAACGCGTGAACACGAATTCAAATGTTTCCGCTTTTTTTTACGAATATTGCGTGAATAGCGACGCGTGTTGAGCTCTAAACGCACACAACAGGTCTTCCTCAGAACTTATCTAAGTAGAGGAGTCATTTCGCAAAATCGAACTCGAAATTGAGAACAATTTGCTTTTTAGGCTTTAATCCTATTTGGAATTAATCAAATACTATTATTCTCTGATCGCTGCTATTAACAGTTCGTAAAAATTAACGTACGCCGCCTGATATATCATTTTTACTACTTTTCTGTCATAAATCTTTAAATAAAAATCGTATTGATTTCTGACACAATAAACACACAACATTTATATTTAGAATCGCTATTGCAATCCACTTTAATAGATTTGCATGTTAATTAACACACTAAAAATTTGCGCAGAGTTTAAAAAAAAACCACATGATTGGAATTTATTTATTGAACTCATTTGGAACGTTTTTGTGGCAAAAACTTTGAAACAGGCCGAACATGTTTGACTTTCAAGCGTTTCCTAATGCTTTTCCAGTTTGATTGCATGAAAAAAAGTACAGCTGATCTTGTTTTTGGCTTTGAAAACAACAGTTTTTTTTGTTGTATTAAAACAAAATGGCGTCGACCTTTAAGAAAACCGCTGAAACTGCAGTAATGCGTTTGCGCTTCATTTGGAACGCTTTCTCAAGGCGCCACAACTGCTCGATTCTCGAGTCAATGACTGGCTTTGGGTTAGAGAATTTCTAAGCTAAAGCAGAGAACGTGCATCTTTTGATCAAACCATGGCGCTGAGCATAAGCAGATGAGAAAAACCAACAAAGTAACGTAATCAGAGGCTTCAACGGAACAGTAAAAAGGTAAAGTAATACACAGAGAGAAACAATCAAGTTAATTAGTTGTTTTCTGGCTCTTTGAGCAACTCGCTTCTCGATTAAGCACAAGTTGTGCTCAGTTCCAGTATTCTGAGGGTATTACGGGGTTTTTTTTTGGTCGTGCACCTTCGCAGCGGCTGTCATTCATTAAACAGTTAGCGGCCGCCGAGTTTTCATTAAGAAACTTCTTCTGGGAAAACTGCAACGAAACGCAACCCTTTGATATTGCTGTTGGCCTTGCTCTAAATATTTACCGCATACCTTTTGTTGCTCAGCAGTTGTTGTTGTTGTTGTTATTATAACGATCTGCCTCGATCTCTCCTTGTCCGCCGTGTTTGCAAACAATTCGTTTTTATGAGCCAACCTAAGCGAATTTCCCCGCCTCAATTAGGCTGAGGTTGTAAACTCATAAAAACAAACACGCGAGGATCCTTGTTTTTTTTGTTTTCGGGCAGGCGGCGTCGGCGTCGTTGCACAAAGGACACACAAGGATCTTGTTTATTGCCCATTACGCGTCCGCGGCTGCCGTCGGGAAATCCAAACAAAAACCAGTAAATGCGCGTTTGTGTTCCAAGTCATTCGTTGCTTATCGTTTTGCCCAACAAATTGCAGCTCTATTCGCCGTTATCTGCTTCTGCCTCGCCTAGTTTGCCCCTTTTTGTTGGCCCAAGGATCTGCCAGGGTTGCACAGGCGGCTACTTCGTTTCTTCCATGCCCAAACCAATTTGCATATTTGTACGTTGCGTTTTTGTTTGCTTTTCTTTTACCGTTGTTGTTGTTGTTGTTGCTCTTGTCTTTGCCCACCGCACGGTCTTGGCCCGCCTGGAAAGAGTGTAATTTGTGTTTTCGTTTCACTTAAGCATGTTTACTCTCTGCCGGCTCTGGCCCGAACTCGCAGCAAACGTTTATTTGCTGTTTGCCTTAGCAATCTGTTTGCAACCCGCCGTTGTGGCACTTGGAACATGGAGCATAGAGCTTGGGATGGCAGCATGGCAGCTCATGTTTCGCTTTCGTGGAAATGGCCAGCTTTTATTTAATCGACTTTGACTTTGAGTGCCCGGCGGCGCGCCTCAATGCTCCAACAACAGCGAGCCAACGAAATGGCGTTCAAATTTAGAAATGGCGTAAAGACCGGACATAACAATGAAATTGATCCCACCCATTAACATGGTAGTTGGCAGCTCCAGCTTAGTGTCCCATTTGGTTTGCAACCATGTTGCATTCTGTTCGAAAATGAGTTGAATACAGCTCTCAAATTAGATGTTACGAGTTTTTGGCCTAAGCCATTGTCTACGCTGAAATTCGTATTTAGAAATCAGATTAGTTTAGTTCAGGCTGAAACGTTGGAAAAACATGTGGTAGTTGTACATAGACCATGTGCGTCTTTGGGTCTGGCGTTTCTGAATGGCTTTAGTCGCTAGAAAGTTGCAAGTGTGGAATGGCTACTTGCTATGACACGTTACATAGATTCAGAAACTTCTGTTTCCTTGTATTTAGCAGGTTTTCAACAGTTTTCGTTGATTATGCCTACACAGGGAGAGTAACACTATGCAACAAAAAAAGCGTACGTCTAAAACATACCATTTGCAGCGAATTTGGTGTCGCTGACTTCGAATCCGGAAACCGTTTTGGATTTTCTAGCACCGCTATCGAATAATGGCTGTTTAAACAAATGTGAGACAGTTGCGAAGACAGTTAATTTCATAAATCACTGGAACTTTACTACCGATCGAGATGAGCCGGCAAAAAACATATTTATAAGAAGGTCGCAGATTCCATATATAAGATGAGCTTTAATTTGAATTGAAGGTAATTAACTCTTCTTTTAATGCGTTTCAGATAGTTTTGGTCTAAATTCATGCGATTATGAGTTATAAGGCAATAAAAAGTAAAAATATTTTTTGGAAATCAGTACCTTATAATTCACAATCTAGATAAGATCGACAAAAACTGTTCGAGAACGAATTAAGCAACATTGACCATTAATTCAAGTTACTTTTTATCTCGATCGGCATTAAGGCTCCCTAATAAAATATGAGATTTGCTGACACTTGCGAAGTCTGTAATTTGAATTTGAATTTAGAAACAAGGATATTTCGAAAAAGGTATGCTTTACCCATCTGTAATATGTTGACTCTCATTTATTCTTCTCCCATGTAAGTTTTGAGCTCGATCCGAAGGAGTTCGTGTAGCACGCATTGCAGCTACGCGATTTTTAAGATCTTAAATACTTTAAAAACGTTGTTCTGGTGTTAAATTTTCTCGGACCCCTATCTCGTCGGGTGACTGAAGTATTTCTGCCAATGATTCCTCTTCTGGACCGTCTTCTAATCAAATTTCAGAGTGAATTTTTTACCTAATTAAAGTTGTGAATTGTAAACACATTGAAATGCAAGCTTACTATGTATATTTATTACGTCACATAAGAAGATTGCTTATCCTGTCCACCGACCGGACACAAATTTAAATAAAGCAGATTGGACATATCTATTATGATAGAATTGCGCCATGCGCTTAGCTTGCACTTTGGAAGAGATTCTCAATCTATGACAATCATTTCGTCTAAAGCAGAAAAAGGGGTTAAACTAACCTAAATTTTTTTAGATTTAAGTAACCTGTTTAAATAATGTTTGCTTGTTTTTCATACGAGTTGTTTTGAGTTCATTAGTAATTTTGGAGTCTTTGTGCAAACTTGTATAGAAAAAATTTTATAAAACAATATATACTACAAACTCACAACTAACAACAAAGAAGATCAAAGTCCCCTTTTGATTTTACATATGTCTCTAAAGCATATTTAAATTGTATTTTGTTAAAATATACTACAAAGTTACGATGTTTGGAAAGCTAATACGCGGTGCTCCGAAGCGCCGCATAATTGGCGGCATACGCCAATTTCACGTGACTCCAGTCGTATCACAGAATTATGATATGATTGATCACAATTACGATGCCATTGTCATTGGAGCCGGCGGAGCCGGTATGCGTGCCGGCTTTGGGCTGGCCCAAAGAGGTTTCAAGACCGCCTTGCTATCGAAGCTCTTTCCAACACGCTCACACACTGTGGCTGCACAAGGCGGCATCAATGCAGCTCTATCTAATATGGATAAAGATGACTGGAAGTATCATTTCTACGATACTGTCAAGGGTAGCGATTGGCTGGGCGATCAAAATGCCATACACTACATGTGCAAGGAAGCCAACGAGGCTATTTACGAGTTGGATCACTATGGAATGCCCTTCTCAAGAGCGGAGAATGGCAAAATATATCAGCGCCCCTTCGGCGGGCAGACTCTGAACTATGGCAAGGGTGGCGTGGCCAAGCGGGCTTGCGCTTGTGCCGATCGCACCGGACACGCGCTTATACACACTCTATACGGTCAGACGCTTAAGTACGCCGATCTGTGTCACTACTTTATTGATTACTTTGTGCTGGATTTGATCATGGTCGATGGTAGCTGTGTGGGCTGTCTGGCTTGGAAGTTGGATGATGGCACTTTTCATCGCTTTCTGGCCAAGAATACAGTAGTTGCGGCTGGTGGTTGCGGACGTGTCTATTTCTCAACAACAGCTGGTCATACATGCACCGGCGATGGTAGTGCTTGGGTCTCGCGACAGAACTTGCCCTTGGAAGACATGGAATTTGTGCAGTTTCATCCAACAGGCATTTACGGTGCGGGCTGTCTCATAACTGAAGGCGTGCGTGGTGAAGGTGGCTTTTTCCTGAACTCTAACGGCGAGCGATTTATGGAAAAATATGCCCCCAAAGCCAAGGATCTAGCCTCTCGTGATGTGGTAGCACGCGCCATGACGCTAGAGGTGCTAGGCGGCAGAGGCTGTGGCCCGCTAAAGGATCACGTGCATCTGCAGCTGCATCATATCGATGCAAAAATTCTGCGAGAACGCTTGCCAGGCATTATGGTAACAGCCAAGATATTTGCCAAGGTAGATGTCACCAAGGACCCGGTGCCTGTGATACCCACCGTACATTATAATATGGGCGGCATACCTACCAACTTCATGGGCAAGGTAGTCACGGTGAATGATGAAGGGTGTGACGAGGAGGTTGAGGGTCTCTATTCCTGCGGCGAGACTTCGTGTGCCTCTGTGCACGGTGCAAACCGTTTAGGCGCCAACTCACTGCTTGATTTAGTTATCTTTGGTCGTTCTTGTGCTATAGATATTGCAGAAAACAACGAACCAGGCGATAAAATACCCGAAGTGAAGGAGCAAGCGACCGAGCAGTCAATGGACAACTTCAAGAAGCTTCAATGTGCCAATGGTAAGCACACTACAGCTGCTCTACGCTTGGAGCTGCAGCGAACTATGACACGTCATGCGGCTGTTTTTCGCGAGGGAAAACTACTGGAAGAAGGCAAGGAAAAGGTTATAAACTTGTGCAAGCAGTTTAAGGATGTTAAAGTTATTGATAAATCCATGGTCTGGAATACTGATCTTGTAGAGACACTGGAGCTGCAAAACATGCTGGCTAACGCTGTGCATATAATTTACGCCATGGATAATCGTAAGGAATCCAGAGGCTCGCATTCTCGTGAGGACTTTCAGACACGAATTGATGAGTTTGACTACAGCAAACCTATTCAGGGACAGGAGGAGAAGCCATTTGATTGCCACTGGCGTAAGCACACCATGACCTTAGCCGAGGGTGACGAAGGCTGTGCCTCTATAAAGTATCGCAAGGTCATTGATGATACACTGGACAAGTCATTGGAATCCATTCCTCCAGCTCCTCGCACTTACTAAATGACAAATTCACGCACTTCAATATAGTTTCATGTTTTCTCCTATTTTATCTCGAAGATATTAATAAATGAACATTCCAAAAATAAGATAAGTTGGTCTTGTGCTAATATGCGTGAAGATGTTTCCACTTATATTTTTACTGTAAGATATTTTTAGCTTACTTTAATGATCGGACACAACCTTTTACTACAAATGTTGAAACCGGAATCAAAGTATAGCTGAAAAATAGGCGCCGGCCCTTACAGGCCTAGTAGGAATCTTTCGATCTTTCGATTATACTAAGCAAAAAAAATTGACCTCAATTTGCTTAAATATTACTTCTCCGGTAAATTAGTGGTCGCTGATATTGTATCCGGCAAACATTTCGGATCTCTTCGCAAGGTTTCATATTTAGGCTTTGAAGTTAGCGATTTGTTTTTTTTTAGAAAGAGGGAGCAAAGTCGGCGTTAAAAACCACTTACCGTCCATTGTGAAAGTTTGAAATCTATACATTTTACAAGGAAATTCTTATCCGTAACATGACTCTCGGCATATGAGAACGTTTAGCTGTCCATTCTCTTCAACTTGCCATAATGGGGCGCCATCTAGTGTGCGCATACTCTATGGCGAAACCAATAACAACCTAACATTATCATGCATGCTCTTCTTTTCGCTCGCACTGATAACAAAGCACCCATGACCTTCCCGCTACACTGTGAACGCTGCTGGCAGTGATTACAAAAACGTAACTTTATCAAGGCGTAACATCACCGTTTGTATGATCCCCGAGGGGTGCCAATATGTTTCACATAAAAAACTTGAATCAAAAGTTTCGATGCATGTGTACGTACCTATTTCTCGATAACGAATAGCGGATGAAAAGAAGAGAAAAACAATTCAGTATATTGCAATTAGTCGAGAAAGAATAGTATGATAATGTTTGTATGACCTTTTACCTTTTCTCTTAACATAAGTTGAATTTCGTACTCATTTAACTCTATTGCTTACTAAGCGCTACATGTGTATGTCATGCTCGCTTTTATTCTCTTATATTACAACATTATACACTGTTAATAGCTCTAAGATGGATTAACAGACTAATTGAAATCACTCTTGAAATTGATATTGAAGTGAAAAGTGTGTTCTGGTCCACTTAATGTACATATTTATATATATAAACATATTCGAGTGCCTTAATCTGGCACAAACTACTCCAACTAATTGATTGGACAATGTTTGTAAACTTGCTGCATCTACCATGTGATTGTTGTTGTTTTTTTATGCGGTGTGTCGTTAGGACATGTTGTGTGCCAAATCACTCGATTCCATAGACGAGACGTGGACAGAGTTCAGAATTTTCAATACTACCAAATATATACTTGCTTAACTTAGCCACTCATTTATGTGGCTTACATATAAGTAGATACATATGTGTCTTAATTTAGAGATTCACGCAATTAAATTTTCATTTTACGACCGACAATCCAATCAATTTTCTCCATCTGAGTAACTAACGAAACATTTGTACAAGTGCTACTACAGAATAATTGTGAAATTGCAAATTATTGTTTACATTTTTGGCCATAATAACGAGGACCACAGTTTCTCATTACCGGACAAGGACTTTGGTTACGGTCAGCATTGAGACTACAATTATATGTATAAGAGTGAGCCAAATGACCAAGTTACCTAATTGGTGCTTGTTATGACCACATCATCGTTTCTCGGTCTTAATTTGTGTTTGTATGTGAAGAGGCTAAGAAGCAAAATCATCAATAGCATTAATGAGAGGAAACAACTTCTTATATTGAACAATCACAAATAGTTTCGAGAAATGCTTTTTGTTTGCCATAATTTGAACATAAGTGTTTGCAACTTTAGTTGATTATACAACTTTAACCCATTGCTGCCCCAAAGCAGACTTTGTATACTTTTTAACTTTAGGTACGCAAAGGCCAATTGCTGCCCCATGCTGTTAAGTAAGTTCCCGTCCCGTATGGAAGAGTGCGGTTAAGTAGGGCATCCCTAGAGCAGAGTTCAGTCTGGCTAAGATGGATTAGTACAATATGTTGTGTCACCTACATGGTCTTTACTGAAAGTTATCGCAGTGAAAATTTATTGACAGATATGATACATGCGCTCAATATTCTTCAAAATAGGAAGTTTCTGCGTCCACAGCACTGCCAGCTCTCCTATGCTGCAAGACGGCGGCCGGAATAATCCTCGTCACGGATTATTGCAATGCTTCCACCGAGCCGTGATTTGCAGGAAGGCGATGTTGTGTTGGACCAAGTACGCTGTCTTCTCAACCTTCACGTAAAGAACTGCATCAACAGTTTGTCCCAGTGTCACATATTCCATATGGATCACTCCTTTAGCATCGAAAAAGGAAACGAGTGCTTTTCTGCTTTAACTTGCTTTGGCAAGAGCACGTTTGAGTGTTCCATTCTGCGTTTTGAATGTGTAAGACTGTAACGTCTACGTCTCCTCCCAAAAGACTTCATTGTCCAAAAAGTCAGGATTTTCATGCACTTCATCAAGCAGGTCTTACATTGCAAACTACCTTGCGCTCTCCTGTGTAAAGGGAACTTGTAAAGGTTGGTTCTAAGTGTCCTTCCAAAAGCGTTGGTAAGAACTAGTGCAATAATACAATAATAACTTGCGTCGGGTATGAGCAGAGGTGATCTGGTGGCACCCTCACTGGGTAATTGCTATAAAAAAGTAGTTAGTTAACGCTTTTATAGGCGTTGTGGTACCATGAAGAGCGTTCGGTCCTGTCTAGAGTAGTAATTAATGGACTTTCGGCTAGCAGAGATGGCATGTTGTTAAAAATGAAAGTTTTCAGAAAAAGTCTTTTTGTAAAGCGCAAAAAAGGTTAAAACTACAAAAAATGACAACAAATCTCAAAGCCTACTCTTATTTTTTAACAAAACTGTGCACAGAGTCTGGCAACACCTACTTATACGAACGGGAAGGGGAACGGAAAACTGTGCATAGAGTCTGCCAATACTTACTAATATGAAAGGGACGGGGGGGCAAAGTGGTTGACGAGCGGAGCGAGCAGGGGGCGGAGCCCTCTAATATATGGATTAATATTATATCTTCTTCTTGATTCTCAGGAAAAAGGAGAAGTCTTTAACGCGTTTCGCCAAGTACTCCAAGTGTTTGCAATCTCTTTCCTAACGCGTTTCACCCTTTTTTTGAGCCATCTCAGAATTTCCATTTAAATCAACTTTGAGCTGTTATTCTTTGTGGCACAAAGTAGTCAAGGGACAGAGTATATCTCTTTTGTCGAAAGAGATGATATCTTTACACAGTATTTGTTCATTCTTCCTTTCTCGCACGAGTGCCGTGTGCCAGTAAGCACTGAGTCATTTGTTCTCCGATAGTCGAAAACCCAAGTTTTGTTATACGTAATTGCATTATCCTTAAAATACGCAACACTTTCACACTTCTTCAAGAGTTGCTACGAGTTCGCAGCATTTTGTTTAATGGAAAGCACCTTGGGGATAATTTTTGCTCAGAGCTTCAGCTTGTCCAAATCTTGGTTAACAATGCAATGCACAACACTATTAGGAATATTGCACTCGTCTGTCGGGATTCTAACACTCAGGTAATGAACAGATTTCTAAGTGTCCCTAAGTTTCTTTATATTTTGTTCGGAAAGTGACGTTGATGGGCTTCCAAACCGGTCTTCGTTCTTGGAGCACTGTTGGGCTCCCGGAGCATTTTGGCTCATTGGTAAATAAAGTCTTGGCACATGGTATTATTGCAACTGAAGCTGGTGTCGTTGGCTGGGGCATTTCTTGATCTGGCAATTATTCAATTTTCAAGATCTCCACTGAACTTGTGCCTTGGTATTTTTTAATTTCTGCTTTCCTATAAGAATGCAAATTCGAGCAAGTAAGTAAATTAACCAGGCAGCCTCACTCTGTTTAGGGTCGCTTGCTCCTACTTTAGGGTCCTTGTTTCGGTTTAGTGCGAATATCGACGAGAAAGGTTGTGAAGACGCATATAGATTTTTGGTCTGGCATTAACATACATGCAAATATAAGCGTGTGTATGTGCCGCATATACAGTTATGAGTGTGATTTGCTGCTATTACGCTCTCTCTCTCTCTCTCGGTCTGTCAGACTATTACAAAAAATAAGGAACTCTCGCGACTGAGAGAGCTTACCTTGTTAAGTATATAGCTGCTTTTTGATGATTGTGTGCTCTTTATGGTAGTATATTGTAACTCATCTAGTAACAGGACGTGAAAAAGTACATGTCAAATGGGTTAATGAGCTATGACTAGATCTCTTTCTTCAATTGAAAAGACAAACCTTTAGCTTAAGAGCTAATCAGCAGCTGGTGTAAATGTGCCCAATAAGAGTTAATGTACGTTTTAAATGCAATTTTTCAATTAACTTTATTTTACGCTTATAAACTAATACTCTCTTTAAACATTTTTAGCACTTAACTAGCTTGCTCCCATAGTAATGCAACTAGAGATACACACAGGAAGTAGTAGAAATCCAATTTAAAAGCATTCATGATGAATTGTCTAAGAAGCAAGTTTTTTGTCTAAGCGAGTACATTTTGCTGGTTCCAAAGAGTAAACTTTTTCATGTAGGTCTAAGTACATGTGTATGCATGTGTCTATCTGTGTGTGTGTGTGGGTGTGTGTGTGTGTGTCTGTGTGTGTGTGTGTCTGTGTGTGTGTGTGTGTGTGTGTGTCTGTACGGGAAACACAACAAGTACAACATAAATGATATGCCTACTGTAACAAAAAAAAAAATGGCAAAAAATGAAACATTTCCACAAAGACAACAATATAGAGGAAACTATTTTGTTGCCAAATGCGTGCGTGTTTGTGTGTGTGTATCTTTGTGCTCATTTGTTTGTGTGTGTGGAATGTACAGAAATTACAGTTGCACAAATACATTCGGGCTGTGTTAAATTGTCCCTCAACCAATACAAAGTGACCTTTTCATTTGTTTTTATGATTGTTGTTGCCTGGTCCAAGCCGGAGCTCCCAACTCAACGCCCGTGTCCGACCCACACACACTCGCACACTACGCTGGGAGCAGCTTTGACCATAAAAAATGGGTCGTTCGCTCAACTTGAATGTGGTTGAAATGTTTGCAGCAAAGCTGAAACAGCAAAAGCTGTTGGGTTGGTTTGCTGCCCAGTTGGAAATATGTGTGTAACATGAAAATATTTGCGCTTAATTTTATTTTATTTTTGGCGTTACCTAGTACTATATACTATTGCATTTGGCATGCCAAGGCGCACAGTGGGAGAGTAGTGCAATATGACAGGGATAAATGAATTCGATAGTAAATAATTGTCTACTGACAACTTTTGATGTTGAACCGCCAGAAAAATTGGTTTTACGCTCGGTTATGGCGCATTTGGCAAGGCAGCCTCAGGGATGGGTCAACTTTTCTTCGATTAGACGTGTCACCCACCCACAATTTCTATCCATGCTCGGATAGTGTGACGCTCGAGTAGTGTTATTAACTGGACATATAAACCACTTCTCCAGGCGTCTCTGCTTTGCGCCCGCCTTCTCCAATCGCTGATACCAAAGGCAGTTAGGTGCTTTTAGCCTGGTCCTTCCAACGGAGAAATCGTCGCCTCGTCGAAGGATAAGCGTCGTATAGAGTATTTTTTTCGTCTGGCGGGAGTGATCTTTACTGTCTATTAAGAGCAAAGTAAGATATATTGGTAAGAGTTATTCTCCGCTTCATCTGAAGGCTGATATCGTCCTTCATCATGACGTTGGTGTCAAGGTAGACGAAATCCTGAACCGCATCCAGATTATGGCTTTCAATATCAATCTGAGAATGCAACCGCAGCGACTCTCTACTAGAAGACAAATTCATATTCAGTGTGGTACCAATTATTTCGCAATTACGTGACGTTTTCAGATGAAACCTATACCATTCGAAAGATAAAATGCTTGCGGTTTGCAGAATATAAGTTTTCACTGGATACGTTGTGTTTTAGTCAGGCAAAAATTGATTTGTAGTAAAAAAACCAACAACATAACTATGTTTTGCAAACATTCGTTCTTTCGTGTTTTTTTTACTCTTCTTCGTAATCAGCTGACAAGAGAGCGTGTATTAAGCCGTTGAATGTCGCACACTAGTTTTTATAAAGTGCCACGACAGGGATTTCGAAGTGGCTGACAATTTGGCTTTAAGATTTGAAAAAAAAATTAAGACTAAATAAAAACTTATAAAAGGCCACACTAAAGATTGCTTCTTATGTTTTAAGTTTGATTGTCAATTTTGTGCCACTGTGCAGTGTTTGGGAGTAGCAGAAACAGCAACAGCAGCCGAAACAATGAAAAATTGCAATATTTTCGGTTTTGCATTACACAAAGTAACGTTGTTCAGTAAAATACCGCAATGTCTAATATATAGTATGTACATAAAAGCCAATTCAAGGTAATAAAGGCATTTACATACATAACATATTTACAATACAATTTGTTAGACTTTTCCAGCTTTAAATAATTTCACTTTGCTTGATTTGCTTCTGAAGGTCTTGTGCCCTCAGAGTTTACGCATAGCTTAACTTTGCATGGGTTAGTTTGCCTTTTCATAATCAACTTCTTTATCGTGATCATCAACATTGGCAACAGTTTTGGCCAAAATCGGCGTGAACAAAGAAAAGTTTTTGCTGTCTAAGCTGTACGCTTTTCGCATTTTCTTTGTGTCAGCCTTTTGTCCAAGTTGCTGATTCTTGTTCTTCTTCTTCGCTTTTTATACTCTTCTTCTTCTTCTTCGTCTTCTTCTTCTTCTTCTATCAAGTGTGTGCAGCTGCAAATCATTTTGCTCTCTATTGTTTGGTCTAAACGTAATTGCTTGTGTTTTGTATTTGCAGGCCAGAACAGTTGCTTTTGGCCCACTTGCCGAACTTTAGCCAGTAAAAGTCAAAAGTTTTGCATACAAAGTTAGACTTGATTTTATTTTCAATTCATTTTGCTGTACTATATAAATAAACAGAGTATTTCGTTAACTTCCTATATAATATTGCTTATTTCAGGTACGTTTTTCTCAATTTGACTGTGAACGGCAATCGATACTCGTCGTTACGGTAAATATTTAAATGACAAAATATTCAGTTGAAAGTATTTATTTTTAAGCAACCCCAAAAGTATGCAACGAAAATTTTACATATACTTTGTACTGCACTCATGAGGGGGGCCAAGCGTATAATAGATTATAGAGCAATGTACGTGACAGGGAGCAGAAAGTGTATATCTATATATGAATCCTTCAATACCTGGGTGGGACATGTCCTCCATCCTTCTCGATTTGCGGCTAGATACTTCATCAACTCGCTTCGTGATGTTGTCGTTTGGCCTTCTCAACGTGAGGCAGAATTGGCTGCAGCCTAATTTCGAAACTCAACAGTTTTTCATCCGGTGAATGCAATAATTATTGGTTTGTTATGATTTGTGGCAATCGGATCTTAAAAATGTATTGCAGGCCGTGGTTTACTTATGCTTGCATTCTTCTTGAGATCTAGTTAGAGAATTTTCAGCTTTCACAGGCATGCAGCATCACAGATTTGACATTAGACTCGAAGAGCCTTAACTTAGTGCGTAGGCAAGTTTGACTGGCATTCCATATTGAGGACAACATTGAAAATTGTACAAGACAAAACTGCCTAGATAGTTCAATTTGCTTAACCTCCTCAATGGGTTATAGGCTTGTGCTGAGTGAGCATTATTTTGGACTTGTTGCAATTGATCCTAGGACCAGGCATCTTTTCATTCACTTGCACTGATTGGCACATCGCGTTCTTACCGCTGTTGATACTTGCTGGGAAACTGATATCGTCCTCATAAATCAGGTGGCTTAAATGGTGTCCATGGCTCAAAAGGTGTCCATTGGATACCACGTCTCTCAGATGTACCTACGGTGGCAGTCAGCACATTGTCTATCGCCTGTAAAAAGAGTATCCGCGACAGAATATCCTTTTGGGGTGCGCTTCGAATGAATCGGAAACCTGTGCTTTACGTTAAACAAAACATCTTGCGGCACTCCTTTTTAACAGCTGCAATCTTTGGGGGGGAATCCCTTCCTTCTATATGGATATTTACAGTTCCATACGCGGTTACCTCGATTAAAGGCCTTCACCAAGTCTACCAACATAATGTTCAGCGGTGACGTAAACTCTGTTGACTGTTCGAGAACTATGAGCAGGGTGTCGATGTGAACGCCACCACTACGAAAAACCGCTTTAAGTATCTTGTGCGCATTTTCGATTCTGTTCTTTGCCTGTTGGAGAACGATAGATGCCCGTGTTTTGTGTGGTCGAACATTAGTTGCTTTTACCAAAGTGTTCAGCATCGAGTTTGGTATCGATGGAAGGTGGTGATGTCCGCTTGTCCGTATGAGACCTACCTAGACCTGGGAGACCATGAGTTGGGGACACTGAATCGTTTCAGCAATATAGTCAATCGATTTAAGTATCAGCGAGACTATATAAGATATGATATATTTGAGTCTTTATGAAGTCTAAGTTGCTTACACATCAAGGAGCAATTACAAACTGGTATCACATGTTCTTACTGGTTTAAAGACTGCCTTGCAACCTGTATTTCATAATTTTGAAACTGTTGCTAAACTTTGAAGAATACGAGGGCTGCCCTTTATGTTTTGGAAAAAAAGTACAGATTTATCATTCAAAACGAATTTTATGTTATTCGAAGTATTCTCCAAGAATATCGATACATTTTTGCAAACGCGTCAACCAATTTTGGGAAGACTTACCGCTCCGTATGGAGAACCTTTAACACATTTGTTTTGAAGGCATCCAACGTTTATTGAGATGTCGATATAAGTTGGGCTCGAGTAGGAAGAGATCATTGGGTGTCAAATCAGGACTGTATACCCATTAATGCGACGTTTTGGGAGCAGATGCGTGAAAGCCAATTCTTATAAAGAACCTTGGCAACACTATCAGGATGTCGTCATATCCGTTGGATTCTTCGATAATGAGCATGAAGTGATGATGTGCCAGCATTTGTGCTCATTGTTGGTGCATTGTATGGTTTTGCCACAGGTTCGTACCAAAACTGACGGATTTGTGGCAACATAAGCTATAGCTTCTGCATTACGATAATACATCTGCTGACACATACCGTGTAGACCGCTTAAATGTATCGCTTATATGAAACTATTGCTTATATGCGAAAGAAGTTCGGTTTAGTGCATTTTGTTAGCAATTTTCATACAAAAATACTTGTTTATATGAAAATGGCTTATTAGAAATTATTGCTTATATAGAAGCGATCGGCTGTTTTGTCGATACATTTCTTGTAAAAATAACAATAACGAACATAGTTTATCTCATTTTATGATGATATCGGGTTCATGTCAGTTGTTGGAAAGCTAGTCAGAATTGGCTTACGTACCCGAAAACGGCGTTTTTCATACTTTTGATGTTATATACACGGTGCAAACGGTTTTGTGGTCTGTCTCTCGAGTTATATCGTTTAGTACCACTCTTACCGTATAATTTAAGAGTTCAAGAGATCAAATACAATTTTTTTCGCAAAGTTATGGCTATTCGAAATATATCCCTTCAACGTCATTATCATGGTTTAGTTGTTGAAGAGCTGAGGGTCATCTAAGAAGTAATTTTCTGCGTAGACCCCGAATCCAGGCATAGAATTGACCCAACACGTCAGGATTTTGAGATATTTGACGTTATGTACCCAAAAATACATCCGATTATCGCTAATATGAAATTATCGTTTAAATGCAATAACAGCGCTGAATTTCTGCATTTGCAAATAAGCAATATCTACTTTAGTTGCTTGTTGCAATAACATTAATAATGCCTTAGTCATAGTATTACTGGACATGGCCCCCTGTCACTTTGTCATGTTTCCAAAACTGATTGCGTAGTTAATGAGCAAATAGCTGGAAAATTTCTATGCCATCTGAAGGAGTCATTGATAATATTGATGAGTAAATAATATTTTTCTGGGCAATAGGAAGGCAACTTGTATTTGCAAAAGTGTTTACCACAAAATTGGATATGGATCATGTGAGCCTAATGAAAACAACAGCGTTGACTTTTTGATGAAACTAATATGGAACCCACGCAAACAAATACTTGCTGTTTTTTTAAGGTAAAACGTGTAGAGGGTATTCCTCTGTTGTATTATTTGTTCCCCTTTTTCTTAGTGTATTCAACTTTCAATTAAAATAAACCAAACAAATGCCATAGCAATGAGTGTATTTGGATTTTAGTGCACAGAATTAATTGTCCTTTTCAAAGGACGAGTAAAATGTAATTACTTTTTGATTATTTATATTCTTGCATTGTAGGATATTCATTATATACAGAAGTAAATCGAATCACAATTGACTAAGACAAACACATTTTTTTGGATATCCATGTAAAAGCTGAATAGAATAAAAACATATTTGATTTGTTTATTTAAGGGAAAAATGTCATAGCAAAAAGAGACATTTTCGCAATTAAATAGGAAAAAACAAAGTACGAAACAGACAAAATGAGCAAATTCAACTTCATTTTTAAAAACAACCCTTTGAAAAATACCGCTTATGTCAAAAGTTCAAGGCGATAAACGATAACTTCGTGTGACTACTTTTGATTGTCATTGCTTTGCACGTCCCTAATGAAGGGTTTCGTCTATAAAAGCAGCTCCACAGAGCGCAAGTGTTTATTTCTGCCTCAGTCTTCAATGTCTTAAGTAATGGATCTTACTTGGCGGAACCACAGAGCTCAAAAAAGCAATCACGCTTGTTCTCACGGATAGCGCACATATGCTCATTACGCATCACCCGACACTGCAGGTGAAGCTATGCGGACGTTTTAGAGCCGCGACATCTCTGATATTGCCCTCTGACCCGAAGTCAACCACTGCGTGCCTCAATGGTTTGATCATTCCAACAGTATGTGGTTGCGTCTTTTGTTCCGTCTTTGCTTTAAAGTCGGAATGCTTTAAGAGCGATCTCAAACGAATGGTTGCCAATCATTTTATCACGGTACGTCTTGGCTGAGTAACACCCTGCGTTTATGGTTCTAGTGTGCTGGCCAATCCTGCACAGGATGGCTTTGTCTCACACAGTGTACATGTTTGAGATACACTAACACGCGTTCCTAAGCGAGCTGCTGACGAATGTCAAATCGATTATAGAAGTTCCGGCTCAACAGAACGTGTCTAACTGATGGTTATGTCTGTAGGCGAATTTCTATGTATCCAACATAATGATAATAGCACGTGCTTGTTGTTGTTTTTTTTTTTAAGTGGTGGGCCGGCATGTAGCATTGTTTGGTAGAGTATTAAACGTCACTCGTGAATGCAATATACCTGTAAGTAACCTGGCTGTTTGCGAGTTTAAGTGCAGATTAAGCCAATACGGTTCATAGGCATGACTTTCATGTGATTTACTAGCTTTTAAAGAGGCAACTTCATAGTTTTTGACAATTTCTCTCTGTTATGCTCCCAAATCAACATGAATATTGCATAAGCCAACACTGATACTGCAATATATTACTGACTGTTTTTCTTGCAACACTATAGAACACACTTTTTCTGGGAAATCTCTTGCGGCAAAGCTGCTGCTTCTACTGCATGCAACTGCAACAGAAATAGAATATATTGCTAGAAACTCCACATTGGGAATGCATAATTAAAGGAAAACACATTGAAAAAGGAGCAGCCTAGCCTCTCGCTCTCTGACAGCCTGTTTCTCTCTGCAACCATACTTCTAAAAGCTGAAAGTGACTTTAAGGCTTCAATTGCTAGTCACGTTTCACTCTTAGTTCAAAGCTCCGGCATGCGCCAGAATGCACTCGCTTTTCCTGTTTTCAAATTAAAATGCATTTAGGTGTAAGTACCAGGATTCATTTATCATTTTATTATAAATGTTCCATAGCTGCAGCGCAAAGTGGGAAATAGCATTCAAGCTGATATTATTTTTTCAAGTTGTACTACAAGGCGTATGAGTAATGCGAGTGAATGTCTGGCAGCCAGTGTATTGACCAAATGGCTATAAGTTTGGCGCGGGCGTGCAAAAATTTCACTGAATTTAAGCTAAGCAAAGTTAAGCTTGATATTGTTAGGAGCAAAATGCTCTATCGATTACGATAGTCAGTTATATGTATCATTGTTATTTGTGTCTATTGGGCTTGATTAACAGAGTTACAGAGTTGCTCAAATGAGTTTTGCAAATCCAGGGAAGGTCGCTATGTGGAAACAAAATGTCACTGAATGTTGTAACTCGAATAAATGGCAAAATGTTGATATTGAAAGAGAACTCTTTCTTTGCCTTAAGCAAAAACTTCACAAAAGGGTTTTGTGTACCTTTCGATACACTGAATGAGAAGCATGGAGGACAGCAGGATGCCATAGTTGGCGGCCAAGCCAATTTCATAGTATAGTTTGTAGTTATCATAAGAGTAAAGAACTCAAAATTAAACCCAAAAACGTGCGCCATCTCGGTGCTCAGCTGAAGTTTATCTAATCATTTGGATATTTGAACCCTTTTATATATGGGTGCACAATATCAGGTTTATCAAGAACTATTGAGCCATCTCGAGAACTGCTTGTTTCCGAAATCAAATTTGATGATATTGCACTTATAGATTTGATATAGCAAGGATCCACCGCTTGGAGGATTAAGAGACTAAAAACCGATTTGGGCCAAAAATCTAATAAGACTCCACCTCAAATCGACTATTTGGCTTTGCACCGTCAGTGAAAAAGAAGATGTCGTTTGTGGGTTCTGGATTACCAGTATCCATTCGTACCTACTAGAATTTAAAGTATTGAAACGTGTGCTGGACTACTCAACTGGTACAGAGTAGTCTGTTTTGTGGGCTATAAGAGGTGTTTCCCAAATCGTTGTTTGTTCAGCTCTTCTTCAGTCACTAAGCCGTAAGGGTAATTCATTTCCTGCAAGACTCTTACGAGAAATGTTAAGTGTGGTATCAAGGGCAATACTAGTGGTGCAGCCTTCAAAATCGGCTACAATGCTTATAGCCCATATAAGAGGATTGGCCAAAGTATACCTGTACAGCTTCCAAAGCAGAGACGCCTGGATGAGAGCTTTACATCAGGCCGTTGGGGGACATGTTGCATGAGTAAAGAGCCACTATTCCCAGATTTCAGTCATATTTCCTGTTCAATACTATCTATCCATATTAAGAGCTGTTACTGAAAGAGCGGAATTATTTAGCCTGAGGGGAAGAATCGTCTGAATTCCGTATCTTCTGGAGTGGAGAACAAACGTTGTTTTGTCAGAATTTGCGCTGAGTCCGCTCTTTGCTCTTTTGCATCGAAAGTGAACACTGTTTCTTTAAGAACTCTGCAATTGTTTAAAAAAACTAGAAATTGGTCACTCTCTAGTCTGTTGCATGTCCTGCTAGAAGTATGAGACACAGCTGTTTGCCTGTCGGATCGCAGCTGGAAATTCAAATTTCATTATTTGCATTCTACTTTATTATTATTATTACAACTATAACTCTTAAGCTATTCAGCTAAACTTTAAAGCAACTATCACTCCATAGCATACGAAAGAAAAACCCAAGTATTAGTCTGTGAAATTGTTGGTCGTCAAAGTTTAGCGTAATAAATTCTATTTGATGGTCTACAAACTGAAAGGATTGACATTTTATTACCGCTACCTTAGGCCACAGAGCTGCTTGGGTTGTCACAAAAAGAGCGATGAAAGTTCAGAGTACACATTGCAAACATACGGAGGTTGCAAGGGTTATTGGCGGATTGCCAAAAAGCCAGTCGGATCAGCCCTTAGTCTCTCAAAGAAAGGTTGGAGCAAACAGCCAAGGCAAAAACCACAACAAAAGCACTGTCAGCTCCCAGGAGAAAAAGTGGGTTTATTTTTTGTTTGGATTTTGCTTAGGGGCAAAATGTTGTCCACAGCATGAATCATGCGAAGGAATGCTAGAAACTACGGGCATCTCTTTCGTCCTGTTACGTTTTTGTGTGCATTTTATTCCATTTTTTTGCGACAGTTTCGGAGAAAGTTTTTTGAGCTTGTGCGTCTTTTTTGCATTGCGGCTGCTGGCAACACACCGAGACCAGCTTACGCACAGTGGTACTGGGCCGGAGCAGGGTGGTACGCAGTAGCTATGGCTGGTCGACGACTTGAAGTTAGGCAAATAAATACAGCTAGCGGTAATTTTGTTTGCGTAGAAAGTGTGAAAATGTATTTTACGCTTTTTACGTGGCTCCATTTTTGTGGTACTCCTAAACTAGTTGGTTGCGGCGCAGTGGTGTAAACATAGGGGCTTAAGGGGGTCGAACCCCGATGAGTCTAAGAATTGAGTGTTTATTATGTTTTCAGGATAGACAACTCTCCATTTCTTAATACTTTCTGAGTATTATCCCACCACATCTATTTTGTATAAAAGTATTAGTCGGGATCATAGAACTGAACGTGTTGATATAGCCATGTCTGTCAGTTCGTGTTATCGCACAGCAACCCCACCACCCTCAGTACAGTTACCTTGATTTTGTCCACATCCATTTTGAATACAAGTATTAGACAGGATCATAGAACTAAACGTGTATGTGGTGGGTTGTCGGGTTTTTGGGAAATTGGGAATGGGAGTCCTATAGCGCATCAGGTTTGGTTTTCGTTTCACGAAACATACATTTAAAGTGTATTTAACCGACTCGTTTTATATCATTTCTTGCTGTTGTACCAAAAGTTGGGATCCGACAACGTTTTTTACGTTTTCAACGTGTTTTTTATGTCATTTACTTTTACGGTGGACTGAAAAATAAAAATTTCGATTTTAGCAAAAAAAAAAAATTTATTTATTGCTCTATAACCAACAGTAGAATCAAGGTAGACCAGAACTGTCTGGGAAACATTGAACCAAAATTTAATTATCTTTAATTTGACATACAGTTCTTCTTACTATGGATAGTACGGTAACCGAGTAACATAAGATTTGCTGACTTTGCAACTCTTGAAATCTCAAATTTTTCAAATAGCCATAATTGGAAAATGGTGGTCCAAAATCCAAACCGGTTTCCGGGTTCGAAATCAGCGACATCAAATTTACCGAAAAAGTTATCGTTTAGCCATAGGCATTACATTGAAGACAAATATGTTACATAGTGTAATTCTTCTTAGCTGGCCACAACAACTCGCTATTGGGTTACGGCCTGATGTAAAGCTCTCCTCCGGGCATATCTGCTTCAGGTGATATTTCCATGAATTCCGAGACCATTTCAAGAGTGTCTTTTAACACAAGGCTCAAGACGGTTAGACCAAAATAACTTTAAGCCGACTAACCGTCGGAACGTTGCCCAATAATTGGATACCATGCATGTATAGCAGATCCAGGATGTGCTAAATTTTCAAAACAGGAAAATCGTTAGAGAAATAGCGACGTTATGGGAAATGTTGCATAGTGTTAAAGTTTCTACACCTTTGTCAACATGTGATCAATCTCTCTTGCAGCACATTAATGAGAGCTTCTATGTACTAACCCCCTCCATCCGCAAAACCTCACTACGCCACTAGGTTGTGGTACGGGTTTGGAGTCGGAATGTTTGCATGTGCCATGGGCTTAGTCAGTGATTTTGTGTGTGTGTGTTTTTTTGTGGGGTGTAAAAAGTTTGGTCCATTGCGTCAGAAAGTATGCAAATTATTAGTAAAGTTTGCCGCAGCTCGCATAAGCAGCACGTCTAGATGCTGCATTTCACTGTTAGAATTTTTTAATATTCCTACGCAATAAATTCGCGTTTTTTTACGTATAGTGCGCTCTTAAAAGAAGGCAATATGTACTGTCTCTCAGCAGGCATATATATATCAACTAGCCGCAGGGCATTCAACAACCTTCCTAAAAGCGCGCAAATTCTAGGAATTCTTTAAAGCGTTTTCAAGAACTAAAACTTAACAGTTACTTGCCACACACAACGCTCTGCGCTTGGCATTAAGCGTTTGTCTGTCCCTCGGGCCAAGGTCTTATCCTTCGGCTTGTGCGTGCTTTGTTTTGCTCAATTTATGACTCGGACCCTGCTCTTTGTATGGTTTTTTACGGAAATTATTATTTTGTTCAATGATTTGTGTTTAGTTTTGCAATTTAGCTTGTTACTCTTTCAAGCGTGTTACGACGCTCTTGACCCAAAAATACAAAATCAACGCGTTTCAGTACTTATATCAAAGCCGCCCAACGGCAGAAAAAACTATTGAAACGGAGCTCCACAACCGTTTGCCAAAGAATCGATAAGAAATGCGTGTTTAAATTCTATTTATAAATTTCGTTGGCATCCAAAATATGTGTGTGCAACAGTCATCCGAGGATGAATTTCAATGTCAATTGATTTTGATGGCTTTAGCAGGACGAACAGCGAACAGGACTAACAACGTACTGGATGGAATTAAAATGTGAAAGCGGCAGAGAATTTCATCAATTTCTGACAACAGAATCTGAAATTGGGGCAGAGTATTTTCATCGAATAACCCCGTTGTGAATTCTTAATAACTTTTAGTTTACTCACGTATTTTGAAAAGTTTCTGAAAGGGGGAATTATTGTGCATATAAGATACACTACCGCGCAAAATGGCAAACCATTTGAAACTCCTTCCTCGAGTGGAAGACTTTTGATTAGGCTAAAAAGACAGTGCAGCAATTTGGCGCATCTAGAGAGACCATATGGAAAGAAAATGGTTGCGTGAGCTATGCTTCAAACTACGTATATAAGTGTGCTACACTTTGGGAAGACGCCGAAACCGCTCCCAGCATTCCTCTTTGGACAAGTTAAGCAGCACAACAAATCCAGCTATCGGATTTCGGAGCTTTAACGCAGGTTTAGCAGCATAGTTGTCGAGGGAACCCTTCTCCGGATTATTTTCTAACGATGACGGTGATAATGGCAACTCCAACTCAAAGAGTCTGTATGAGTCTAGGGAAGAAGGCCTTTTTCCAGTTTCACAGATACGCTCTTCTTCCAAGTGCTTGAGGCACGTCTCAAACTGAATACGGCAATGAATAAAAGTAGGAAAAACAGCACTAATTCATCTTCAGCACTGTGCGAAATTTCAAATTTTGGCTTATTCGTAGTGCAGTAAAACACTCAAATTATTTTGCCTTAGGTATTTTTTACGAGTATTTGACAGCTTAACACCTAAAAGATCCTTTATTGGTCATATCGCATGTTCACTCCTTCAACATTCACTGTATATTATTTGTTTTCTAACATTTGTAGATAAAATACCAGAATTAGCACCAAGTGTTCATTCATCGTGTTCATTATGGAGCTTTTGACATTCTAACGTATCTTCTGCGGATATTAACTAATTCGATTATTTAGGTGGCAGCTTTTATGGCACGTAAAATGTCATCAGCCGTAAAATGCCCGTCATTTGCCACACAAACGTACATACAATTTACCCGAACAGCAAGTCACGGCCGGAACCACCTAGATAAGTAGGTATTTACCTAAGTACAGAGTAAACACGGAGCTCAATTCAAGCACAACCTTGTGGTCAGGCTTAGCTATTCTTTTGAGAATTGTGGTAATTTCAAGCCATTCAAGCGTTCAGTCATTCAATTATCTATCCATCCATACAGCCAGACATAACGGACTTATGCACAACTGGATGACTGTACCTACAGCTGGGACCGCTCCACGTCTGCCATACAGCACACGAAAACTCATCCTAAATTCAATTAATTTGCCCACAGAAACCGCTGCCGGCTGTTTAAATGCTTCTATTTCACTTGTAAATTGCCGAGTAGCAAATAACTCTGTAGAGAAGTCCTGGGGTGCTCCCATTCCCATGCAAAGATCAAGCCAAACTTGCTGGGTTTACTCGTAGTACTTGTGGCAACTGTGTGTGTGTGTGTGTTTGTGTGTGTGTATTTGCGCCGCAAACTATGCATTATATTTTTTATTTTCTTTTATTCAATGCAAACACCAAAGCCAGAAATGAAAATTAAATGGAAATGTTGCAAAATGTTATATAAAATGTGTCTGCATAATGAAGTGGAATGTAATTTTAATGCTCGTTTTTTCCAGCCCTCAAACCACTTACGCTCTCAAAACAACAGCAAAGCGGCCGTTTTGTACTCAAACAAATTGCAGAGTTCAACAGTTTTTGCGTTTTTTCTTTCTTTTTAAATAAATTTATATGCCAATATTTAATTGAATTGGTTATTATTTTATACAGTAAGCAATATATCAGCATATTATATTATTATGTGTCGTTTTTTTTATTTTCGTTACGTGACACGCAAATGATAAATGAATGTCAACACATTTTTGCTTTTACTGAAAAATAGTAATTAAGCAAAATGTGAATTAATAAATGTTTCTTTTATGCTTCCATTTTATTTTACTCTTCAATAGAGCACTGTAAAACTTTTTTTTTTCAGCGCGACAATAAATCAATTTCATGTTGTCGATTATTTATTGCTGCATCATATTTTAATTAAATTACGTACGTAATTGAGTTTTCCGTTAATGCGCTTTCAGGATGAGTTCTATAAAACGGGAGCGGGAAAAGTAGAAAGTGGGGTTTTCACTTGATAGTTTTCATTAAGACGTTTCGACTTTTCTGCTTTGCTGCATAGTTAATCTGAAGAGAGAATGAAAGGAGAATTAAAAATTATTTCTCGCCATGTGCCACTGCTTCGCGTTTTCCCTGCTTAGAAAATGCACTGTAATTGTCCTTGAACCCAAGCATTTCACAGATTCGAGCCCGCTGACCTTGACATTTAGTTTCTGGCTAAAATAGATTCAGGTTATATCATAGCATTTTATAGGCCAACCAATCAATAAGTATAACAAAAGAAAAATCTTCAGTTGAATAGTGCATTGCTTCACTGATGAAATCTTTAGTGCCAAAAGAAGTATATATTCAAGAGCTCTGTTGGATGCTCATGTTTAAACTATAAACCTTCAATGTTCAACAACTGCACTGAATTGATTACGATCACCCTCAGGTCTGCAGTTCCTGATGTTCCACTCAAAGTGATATATCTCAATAGCCAATTGAGTTACACCAGTCAACAAGTTTGACTTGAATAAAAGGACCTTGGCTTAAACATAACCTCTTCTGTTCATTTGCAGACGCTGACGTCGAATTCGGTAATCGTTTTAAATTTTCTACCTTCAAAATAATGTATTTCGCGAATTGCAAAGTGAAAAATTAGCATATTACTTGAGAATCTTACTTCCGGCCTTCTTCTTCTTGACTGGGCATAACAACCCGTTACCGCGTTACGACCTGATAGAGCCTCCTCCAGGCGCCTCTGCTTCGCGTACGTCTTCTCCAATCACTGATACCAAAGGTAGTGAGTGTGCCCTACCTGGTCCTTCCAACGCAGACATAGTCTGCCCCTTCGTCGCTTCCCGTCAGCAACCGCATAGAAGACCTTTCTCGCAGTAACTTCTTCAACCATACGTACAACATGAAACATAAAAAATTCAGTTAGTCAACTTTCTACTTTGTCGTTCCAACGGAGACATGGCCTGCCCATCTGTCGGCTACATTCAACAACGGAACCGCAGGATTTAAATTCGCTTAGCTATGTCAATTCGTCATAGAGCTCATAGAGTTTGTCGTTCCGTCGGTTGCGGTAGTCGTTGCCAACGCGTAGAGTGCCAAAGATCTTACGAAGTACTTTCCGCTCAAATACTCCTAGGGCATTTTCATCAGACTGCGTCATCACCTGAGACCAAATTAACATCTGTTGGCAAGAGTGATTTTCCTCTTGATCTGTAGGTGGTGCCAAGGTATACGAAATCCTTTACAACATCTAAAGTATAGTTTGCAACATCAATCTGAGAGTCCAACAGTGTCGTCTCTCTACTCGAAGAAAATATATACTTTGTCTTGCACATCCTGAAAGCATCCGCCAGCTGGGTAGAGGCACCATCCTAAGTAAGGGTCCGGAAATTCGCATTGTCAAATTATAGTACTTAACAAGTTTGCGGGGGTCGTCGTCAACGTTCGGGGTATCCTTATCCGAGGTTTGCTCTTCATCCTTCACTGGAGTTGGGGTTTATCGTGGTGGGTCCCAAATCCTACGCACAACTCATCCTTCACTGGTGTTGGGGTTTTCCATCACCTAGGTTTAGGCAGAGCAGGTATTAACTTGACTGGTTCCAGGTAAACAGGGTTCATTAGCTTTCGCCCCGCTTCACCAAAACCCGGGCCCTCAAAATCTTCGATTCCGATCTTACTGAATTGTAATATAAATATGCCAAATGTTTCTTTTAGTAGGGAGAGGCTTATTCGTTGTTGGAACCAATACTAGACACTGTGGGGACCTTAATGGCCTCTGTGTGGACGAAGAGGAGAAAGAAACGGCAGGGCACTTCTTTTACTCTTGTCCTGCTTTCCCACGCTCTCGAATATATATCTGGCACTTCCGACGTGCTCCTGAAAGCTTATAAATATGGGTTAAATGTCCTTAGACAGTTTTGGTCTACCTTAATTCAGTTTTTGTTGCTTAGTGTTATAAACATAACTCTTTTTTCGGGTTCAATGTGATTCCTCTTTATTTTTTTCGTACATTAATATCTGATGCGACACATTAGTTTTTGTTGAGATTTTGGATAAACACGCTGATCTGTTACCAAAATATTCGTAATGACACTTTTCTGGAACCAACAGAGAGTAGAGCAAAACGAGCCATGTTTCGTCGAATTGAATCGAATTGAAAATGATTAAGTTGGCTTAAACGGAAATGCCAAAAAACGCGAAATTGATCGATAACTTTTACGTTATCGTTCATATACAATCACGACCGAAGTGCTAGCCGAATGGCATGATTGTTGTCAGAAGAAGCAGTATTGAAGTCTAACACACACACATTCACTTTCTTGTGTTATCTTGCTGAATATGCCTTATCTATATCCATATTTTTCGAATTGTGCAAAACATTTGACAACACTGCCCAGTGTTACATAGTCAGCTTTTATGCTGCGTGGTTTTGGAGCTGTGTATTTAAAGTGAGATGACAATTACTTTAGCTTTAAATCGAAAGTAGAAAAAACTAACACAAATCAGTGACGTTTTGATAGGAACGCACATAAAAAATGGAAGCTGGTTAAACGAATATTTTGATTAAATGCATATTTTTATCATTTATTCGATAGCATTTGTAACTGCAATACACATTTTTTTGTAAGCAATAAAAGATTTGTTTTCTCAATAAGCAAACATATTGGAAAAAAACCATATTTGGACTTTTACAATTTTTTGGTTTTTTTCTGCTTTTTTGAGCTGATTTTTTTTAGCTAGCGAAAGCGGATATAAATGTCCAATTAGTAGTAACCATTGTTTAAAAATCGAAAGGAACAAAAATTTTGATTTTGCCGATTGGAATGAAATATTGCCGTTTTAAGTAAATGAGAGTTATTGTTGTTAGTTAACTTTCAATGTTTGTTAGCAGAAAAGTAAAGGTAAAAACATAATTCATACGAATATATGCTTCTTGAGATACAAAAATCCCAATCACATTTTATATTCTTATAAATACTGCTATTTTGCTATGTTTCTTAAATGCTTTTTAACTGGTAAAGCAATTGGCCCTTTAAATAAGAAGCTTTGTTGAATTTGCTATACCGACATTTGCATGGGAACACTTCTAAACAAAGTAAAAACCAATGCAGCTCGGTTTGCTGCGCAAAAGGTCAATGCTCAACCAAAAACGTTTATATTGGTTTTTATTCGTTCAAGTTCTTCCAAAACCACTTTGAAGGGAAAAAACAGGAAAAAGGTCTTTTGAGTACACACATGACTTGTGAGCTTGTGTGCCTGTGTGTGCGTCCGAAACAAATTTTAATGAAACTAAACATATTTGAATATACATACCTACTATATGTTTGTCTCGTGACTCGCTTCAAGCGACATACAACAATAAAAGAATGAATGGTCTTTTACGAACACATACTTTGTTTGCTAAGCTGTTTCTACAAGACCGGTCAGAATTTTTGCTCAACCATTAACACTCTGCTTCTAAATGGCTTTAAATGAAGTCGTAGGACCCCGCGCTTCAAATTGCGTTTGTCAACCTTCGAATGATAAACAAATACAATAGTAATATACTCACAGTAGAGTTAAAGTGTTGAGAGTTCAAGTTCAAGTTATTGACTAGTATGGTATATAATTAAAACAAATCACGACTGTAACCTTAAAAATGTTATTTTTTAGGAAGTAGACCATATTATCTCTTCTATAATAACAGCAACACCTATACTTTGAAAGACCCAGCAGTAGTTGCAATGAACTTCAGAACTTTTCTTTTTGTTTCTAGAACTCTGGAAAGATGTTATCGGAATTTTTCCAACTATGCATGTATTTTAAATAAGTCAGTTCCGAGTGCCAGCATTTCGGTTGCTACTCAGATTTCCAACCAACTTTTTCAACATTTCTTTGCAAGGTCTGAATAATAATCGTCGATTAAAATTTGTTTGTGCTGCTTTTCAAAAGAGCAAGCACAAATCCTGGTTTTTACTGACAAAAACGAAGTTTATGATGCTTCACTCTATGCGAAATAACTTCAGACCCTTTAGCGTTATGCAACCTTATACGATTTTTATTGTAATAACTTTATCTAAGCGTAAGTGTCTGTGAGTGTGTGCGTGTGAGTGTGTGTATGTGTGTGTGTGCTTCAGAATACAGTTTACAGCATCATCTGAGGTGAGTGCTGCATAAATTTGCAAGCATTTTGCAAGTCAGCTACAACCCCGACAACCGTTAGTCAGATAGACAGACAGACAGACAGACACGCAGACAGTCAGCCATGGCAACCCCGAGTACCGTTCGCTGAAAGTTGCAACAGCCGTAACTGCCTCACTGCAGTTACGTGAAAGTTGCGTGACAACAACATCATCGTAACCGCCGTTCTTATCGTCTACGCTTTTACAGTCACGGTAAACTTCATTGTCGTCATCATCAGATGCTCCCGTTGAGTTTGGCATCATTGTTGCTGTTGTTGTTTTTGTTGTTCTCCGGCTTCTTCTTCTTCTTCTTGTTTGCGTGGTTTGGGGGCTGTGGCAAATTTCGAAACATCACTCTGTCAAGGAATTCTTATGTGTTTTAACGATGCGCTGGCAACCCTACAAGTTTGCCATTATTTTCCATATTTTCTTGCGCATTTTAAAAACTTTGCTGGTACATAACAACAACAAGAACAAGTTGTTGCTTCAGTGACGCAGTTAGGGGGTGGATTTAGGGGATCAATGCCCCCCTGCTGCATGAGTCTAGTAAAGTTGTGTTGGAATTAAGAAAAAAAAAAACAATAACCTGGAGTGCATTTTTAATAAGTTTGAAGTATACGCTAGCTTACAAAAAAAAAAAAAAGTTACAGTTTTTTTCCCCCCTAAGCAAGTTTTGCATAGCAAAAAGAATTTATTGCATATTAATTTTAGAAGTTCTTTCAATCCCCCGAACCGCGTGATACTGACAGTTAGTTTCCAGCATTGATTACGTACTAAATGCACAATTTTAACGCTACGTCACACCGCATGAAAAAAAAACAACAACTACAAAATGAAAAAATGTGATACAGACATTCGGGACGGTGCTCGACTGTACCCTTTTTCGCCCACAAAACACTAAATCCAGCGTACTGTAAAATGCCAACGAGTGTATCCACTTTTATGTCTCTTTCCACAAGTTCGATATGACGTAAGCATTTTCCTATAAGTTTGGTGAGTTCCAATTAAGAAGTTTATTATTGAAAGTTTATTATTATGAGAGAAAAATTAATTTTTTGCCCATAACTTCAGTATTCTTTGGTTAGTGTTGTTTTATTGCGAAACATAGATCACAAATACATTTATAAATGTCTGTGGCAATTTACAAATCAATATATTGCCGGGTGTGTCAGTAATTAAGTTAAATCGATTGTGGGGAAGCCCCCCTTCTATTGAAAATATGTGAATACAGTTTTAATAATTGGGCTCATACGAGTCTCGGCACTAACTCCACTTTTATCTCTAACTCAGAAATATCAATATCTCCATGTAGTGGAATTTTGGAGCAGTTTACCGGTGAAGGGTGGTGACATCACCACATTTTTGCCTATAATTATTGTTGTATTTATCCGAAATCAATCGTTCTTATAACATAGATGCACGAGAGCAAACTGGAAAAAAAAGATGCAAACCTATTAGGCTATGAGGTGCGAAGATCTGCTAGGAGTAAATGGGGGCAGTATCAACCCAATTCGACAAACTTCATCTTTCTTGGGATTACGCGCATCGTTTGGTAAAATTTTGTGTTTCTAGCTCTTATGGTCTCGCAGATCTATCAACTCAATGGAACTTATGATCCGCCATGCCTCCTTCTGCCTGTTACATACATTGCACAAATCTATAATACCCTTTTACAGGGTATAAAAAGCACATGTCTAAAACATTTCATATCCGATAAATTTGCTTGTAACTAGCAATCAAATTAAGATAGATCAAAACCGTTCGAGAAAAATTGAAGCCATATTTAATTTTCTTTAGTTTGACATACATTTTATCCCTATCGGTAGTAAAACTAGATTAACTAATCTCGCAACTGCTGAAATCGAATTTTTCAAAGATCCATAATTCGAATTAACCAAAACGGTTTCCGGTTACAAAATCAACTACCCCAAATTTACCGAAAAAGGTATGTTTTAGTCAAAGGTTTTTCATTAAGGTTAAATTTGTTTTATAATGTAATCAGACTTCTCCGGAGAGACATAGTCTAGTATGCTATAGTAACTTTTTGTAAAATCTTTAAGATAGATGTAAATAGCAAAGATGAAAGTAGACTACGAAATTGCTATATAATCGTCGTTATAATATGCACACAAAAACACCAAATCCGTTCCGACATGGAGTTCATACCCTGCTAACCGCTTCGCTTGATTCGGCCATGAATTATGTAGAGAGATCCCATCCAGAGTGACCATCTATCCATAAACTCTCTCTCAGACAAATCAATGACTAGATCTGTTTCGCAGGGTCTCAGTCAGGCCAAGCAGTCTTTTATATATCAAATAGGTTCAAGTTGCCTCTGGCAATGACAACTTTTCGCTGCTGACACACAAATACTATTGAAATAACTGAAATTCCGCCGTAGTCTCTGTTCACCAGGTCTTTTGACAAATACCACCTCTGATCCATCATTATCTTAATATAAAAAATTCGTGGGAGGTAGGTGTTTGTAAAACTCAAGACTCACAAAAACAAATGACTTCATATTTGGACCATATATTCGTTTGGTCTGCAGGAAAGTTTCTCTTCAGTTTATGTCCGGTATGTGGTCAGAATCAGCAATATAACAAGTGAAGTTATAAATACATATTATTTATGCTTATGCAGTAGAATGCAATTTGATTAGGAGACGGTCCAGAAGAGGAAACATTGACAGAAGTGCTCGAGTCGCTTGACGAGATAGTGGTCCCAGAAAATTAACACCAGAACAACGTTTTTAAAGTATTTATGCTCTTGCAAATCCTGTAACATCGTTGTGAAAGTCGTCAACTATTCAAGCTTTAATTAGAGAAGAGATGAAAAGAGTATGCTGGCAACTACGGTTCAAAAATGTTGTGCGATAGTGTTATTAGAAAAATAATCAATAAAATTGTAGCTTCTGCTCAATTTTGGTAAAGAAAAGTTATCGGTGTATACAATAATACTAAATTTACGTATTAGAAAATAGAATCAACTAAGAAATATGTATGACATTGAAGATTAACTTATGTACCCCCCATAGTGAAAAGCTACTACGCCATTGCTGTATATATATGTGGGTCTGTGTATACTTGGAAACGACATTGTTGCTTTAGAGTAAATCAAGGCAAACGATAAAATAAATATATTGAAAGGCAATTCTGAGTTTGTGGCAACAATGAAATACCATGCATATATTCATAGATCCAAACGCAGTTTATTAGGTGAAGCAATATCAAATGCCATAAAAAAAAATAAAAAAATCAAATCAAAAATAAAAAAAAGGGTTTGTCATCAAACGCTTAGAAGGGCTGCTGCTTTGCCGAAGATAACAACTTTTAGAGGCAGAATCTCTAACAACATGCCTTGTTCGATGACTCGGGTGATTAGCTATTTTTCTGGGGAGTTAATCTAGGCGCAGAAAGCTAGGCATATGCGATAACATTTTTCAAGTCAATCTGCCGGCACATCTGTTTCTGTCAATGAAAGCAGCTGGACTGAGTAGGGTTGCCAAGTGCGTGTGTGAGTGTAGTTACAGTCATTGGCTATCTAGTCACGCATAAGCTGTTCGTTTTGTTTGTACTCTTTCTCTTTTGATATGCTCCATTAGAAAGCTAGCAAACTAATGCAAAAACTGCATTGGCCAAGGGAGAAAGCGTCTTACATCAATTCACTTCACATTTTAAGCTCATGAAATATTCAAAATGCTTACGATTCTCAAAAAACAAACCCGCATAAGGAAAATTCGCACACGCACAGGGGCACACACACAACAAAACTTCCCGAAAAAGACCAAATTGATGTAAGAATGCATGTGATTCAATTTTTCATGTACACCTACAGCTTGCCTTTAGCCTGCTCCTCCTACAGTTTTGGCCCAACTAACAGTTCGGTTAACATCTGTCCCACTGTCTGGAGGGGTGCGCAGGTATACGGGTTATGCTCCCTGAAAACGTATCTGCCAGGCTTGACGTTGATTTGATGAATTATTGATTTGTTTGATTAATCGTTTGGATGAACACCCTCGAATATAGTAGTTGCCTCTGTCTGCTCTGTCGCCTCGTTAAGTCCTTTGTCTGACTGATATTCACACTTTAGCATATTAAACTTTCATAAACTTTGTTCAGCACGAACAGCAAATACGCTTTAACACGTCAAATTAAAGGCTTAAACTACTACAACGCAACTATTAGTAGATTAGTAAATTTCGACAAAATCCATCGATAAGACTAACGCTATATCAATGAATCACTTGCAAAGCCAAAGGAGTATTAGTCTGATGCCATTTTGAAGGACTGCAAATGTTTTGAATAATTTTCGGGGTTTTCACACAAACATTAATCAAAACCAACAAATTGTTAGCCCAAACAAAATGTTGGCACAGATGAGCAAGAAAAACTGCCAACTGTTACCGGAAATGAAAACGAAAAGCAAAAGGAAACACGAAACACGAAAATTGGAAATTAAGTATAGTTTATATACAATTTTTACTGCCTTACAAGGAATTAAATCGATTCCTTAATTCATGCCAGACAATCGACCGGGCAGTCAAACATTTACAGTTCGTAGAGCAACTACAACAACAACACTAGCGACATTTGCCCTCTACGGATGATTAAGCATATAATTTTGGTTGGCATTCACGAGCTGCACCCAACGACGCCGTACAGTGGGGCCGCCGGTCACAAGGCGAGGCAAAAATCTACATTTTTTTGTGGATTTTGTGCAGTGAGTGCAGACATTTGTTGGAGAAATGTTCAGAGATTCCCATAAATATGAATTGCAAGGCGTTCTGCAACTTGCCTGCTACTAAAAAATAGACCAGTTAAAAAGCACACTAAGTACCTTTGGTATCACCAATCACTGTATACGGTTTATCCTTCTTAACTGGCCATATCAACAGGTTATGGCTTGACGTAGAACACTTCTCCAGACGCCTCTACTTTGCGCGAGTCTTCTCCAATCGCTGATACCGAAGGTACTTAGTGTGCTCTTTACCTGGTCCTTCCAATAAAGGCATGGCCTGCACCTTCGTCGCCTTGCTTCAGCAGCCGCATTGAAGACCTTTCTAGCAGTAACTTCTTCATTAATACGCACAATATGATCTAGCCAGCGGAGAGGCTGGATGTTAATTCGCTTGATTATGCCAATTTCATCTTCATATGCGCCCATCAGATGGCGCCATATTATGCCAAATTGAAGAGAACTCACTGCTGGATGTTCCACATGAGCTAGACGTTCCGTGACGACTCAAGTTTTTTCCATCTATATTCGTCTTATTTTCCAGTTTTTTTACGTTGAAGCTCGAATTTGTACGAATATGTATGGCTGTACATATTTCAACCACTGCGCAAATTGTCTTTATTCACTTTTTTGTTCGTTGACTTTTAGACAGAGTTGAGTAGTAAAAATCTACACACGGTTTTAAAATTTCGTCTCGAAGTCACTGTTAGCTCATTTGAAAATCAACTACAAAAATTCATTCAGAGAATCATACAAGAAATCTAGTTCTGGCATTGTCTTCCGCACAAGAAAGTTGTGACTATTCGTGGCGATGGTTGAGAGCCATGTTCCGAAAATGTGACATAACTATCAGAGGTAGAAACTGCAAGTGGATACACGTTTTTTTTATCGTTTTGTGACGACACACTATTTGGAGAAGCTGGCGATGGCAGTCTGTAAAAAGGTCTTGTCTTGTTGACGTCCCTTATGAACAGCCCCTTATTAGAAAAACTTTGAATTTTGCAACGAAGGCATTCAATTGGCCCCACTGTGCGCCGTAGCAGCAAAAAGTGTGACCCAAAGGTAAGTTTAGCACTTTTGCTGACTTGTCGCTTCCGGCCAAATGATTCACTGCCTCCACAGCCCAGAACCGTGCAAATCTCCATAGTAATGCTATAAGTAGCTTCGTGTGTGTTTGTTGGTCTTTTCGTGTGAAACCTGTGAATATTTGCAAATGTCGTTTGGCTTTGATTAAATTAATGAAATTGGCCAATGAATTTCTCAACTGACAACATGCCGTGTCGCCCATTATTCATAACCAAGTCGAAATTAACATTCACACACACACACACACACACCGGCGCGCCATTTTGTTATTTTTGTTTGTTGCCATTTATGTCATTTCATTTGTTGATTCTTAACGCTCTTTGAATTTGAATTAGTTGCCGAGCATCAATATCGCATCTGTATTTGCATTTATTGACAAGGCAGTAGACAACTTGACGTATGCGTAATTAGCTGAGCCAAGCAACATTTGTGAGGCGATTAGTCTTAAATGGAATTATTCAAGCAAATAAATGGCATTATACCTTTTTATCTATACCTTTTTATACGCTGCAGCGGAGGATGCGCCGGATGTCACAGCAAAACATTATAAAAGTATTAGTCTAAAAAAATGTGAAACAGTATATTTCTGTGAGGAAGCTTATCTTGAGCGTATCTCAAATGAGAAAATAAAAATATTATTTTGGTCAAACCTAAATATTGCCAAAATTATTTTAATTCATAACTTTTGTGTTTAATGCCCAAATTTTGTAAATTATATATTGCTGTATATAGCTACATATTTTTCTTAGATGTTCGGTTTCCTATGTTACAGTAATTGTGTTCGCCTTGTAGTCGACATTCGATGACTTAATTCACGCTCTCATAACAGCTTATTACGAAGAGGAGAGAAGAAAATACGAAATGACCACGTTTTAGTTTAGTTTGTTATTGTTTTTTATCTAACGTATACCGTATATTTATTACTTCAAATCAATTTTTACCTATATAAAACGCACCATATCCAGATGAAACGTATATTCTGCAAACCGTAATCATTTTATCTTTCGAATGGTATAGGTTTCACCTAGAAAAGTAGCGTTATTGAGAAGTAATTGGTACCACACCGAATTTTTGCGTAGCGTATTTCTATATAGATTTTTGAAATTCAATGGCACCTAATTAGAAAATGTAGTACTTGAGTAGCCCAATAATATTAAAAAAAATCGGTGATCAAATAATAATGAAAATCATTGTAGAATTGTTCTTTCTTTTTGGTAAAAACCATCTTTATTCCAAAAGCTATAAAGTGTATGAAAAGCTATAAAGTGGATCTGTCACCAACTAGTAAGAAATGGTGCTACCAATTCCTCAATAGGGCCACAGCCAATCTGTGGCCTTGAAAATTTATGTTAGAGCCAACAAATGTTGAACGAAGACTCATGTTAGGCTTATAAACCAAACATTCTTGACATTTTACCGAATAAGCTCCCTTCCCCCCGCCGTCCGGTTACCTTAATAACGCCTATAATCTTCAACGCTTCGATATAAAAATTTGAACAGAAATTCAATTTTCATGGGAAAAATGGGTAAAGGATATACCACTGTCGGGCATCGTCCTGACTGTCTGCATTACATTTTTTTATTATAAATAGTAAGGATGTTTTGTAAATCTTTTAGAATCCACAAAACCATTGTAGACTTTTGAATTTTGTATAGGATTACACTAAGCTACTCGAATTGAATCATATAAACTTACTTGCATTGAGAAGCCAAATAACATCTATACTTCGCTAAGAGAACATTGCTTAATTCGCTTTCAATTCACTTTGGAGTAGTGCAAAATACTAGAGTTGAATTTTTGTCTTTTATGAAGTAATAACGGGCTCCGCCCCTGCTAACTCTGCTTGCGAACTCCCGTGCCACTCCCGAGCTAAATCATATTCTTCTGGTACTGGATTCATTTTAACCAGTAGAAAATTATTGATTAATTGCTAAAAAGCTAAAGAAGTTAAAGTTTACACCTTGGCTTCAAGCACAGTTCGACAGAAAGTAGCAATTATGTTAGATATGGTTTCATGATGAAACAACACTGCGTCAACTATAAAGTGGTAACTACTCTGCACGCTTCAATAATAATAAAGAAAATTATTCGGTTTCTTTTCAAATCGATAAGTTTTCTATCAAGAAATTGCTATAGAAAAACAAATATGTAGTAGATCTCAAAGATCTTTGACTCTAGCCGCTAATATTAAAATTCTATTAACATAAAACCTTACATTTCACTGTGCGTACACTGCTGGAAAAAAGCGGTCTTAAACTACCGAAATCATGCCCATTTGTTGACAATAGTCTGTTATGTACGCATTTTCTTGATACCGTGACCGGTCGGTCTCAAATCAAGCACGTAATTATTAAGACCGCCGGTCTGGTATTGAGAACGTTTTGGTCAAAATTCGAGAACATTTTGCACATGATATGAGAACATTCTGTTCTTGTTTATAGAACACCCTGTGCTTATTCCATGAACGATTTGTGCATGATATGAGAACATTATGGTCTTGTATTTAGACCCCTTGTGCTCATATCAAGAACGAATTGTGCATGATATGAGAACATTACTTTCTTGTATCTAGACCACCCTGTGCTTATTTCATGAACGATTTGTGCTTGAAATAAGCACATAATGTTCTTCTATCTAGAACAGTATGTGCTCATTTCATGAAAAATTGAAACACTTTTTTTAAAATAATTTTTTTATTTTTAGTTGTGCATACTTTTTTGAAATATATATATAATATAAATTTGTAGCTGCTTTGTCCGGTCCAATCAAGAATTTACATGTGATATGTCTTCTTCCATTCGTCGCATACGTCATTCCAATTTGAGCTGGCTCTGTTCAGATCCGATTTTAATGCCAATGATATCTGCTCATCCATCTTAATGATACGTCATCAGTATGCGTATCGATCGCATCATTGTTGTTTGACATTGATAATGTCTTGCGTTGCTTGCACGCTTTATTATTTATGTAAAATTAGAACATGCGGGTACATTTTTCGAACAAAATCAAGCACCAGCGGTCTCGATTTATACCCACAAAATTAAGACCACAAATAAGAAAAATCATGCCCATTTGTGCATAATTTCCGAACGTCATTTTTCTATCAGTGTAATGATTCACAATCTTAAGCGAAAGTGCAAGTTATCGATATACATTGCTGAAAGCAAAAAAGGTAACATTTACATATGAAATGAAACGTCAAACAAGTTTGCAACTCAACTGAGTAACATCCTTTTCATATTACTCGCAAACTTCTATTTCTGAATAAAAGTTTAAACACAAATATATGTTTAATTAAAAAAACAAAACAAAAAAAGGTTCAACAATTATAGATAATAAAACTTTAATGTGTGTTGGGTCATAAAAGCGAGTCCTGTACAAAGAAGGACGACGAACATAGTAATAGTCGAGGCAACGCAGCGGCACAAATGGAATTGCAAATTTGAAATGCTTTGCATTTGGCTTGTGTTGTGTGTCATATGTCAAGTGGGCAGTTGGCCACCATTTTGAATAAGTGTGCATAAGTGTGTGTGTGTGTGTGTGTGTGTGTGTGTGTGTGTGTGTGTGTGTGTGTGTGTGTGTGCGCATGTGTGCATGCGTGTGTGACAAATGATGATGGCAGGACGCGGTCGGGTAGTTTGCGTATGTCGTGTTGATGAGCTTGCATATGTAGGTGAGAGCTCTGGGACAAGATTGTAGCTCAGCATTTGCGTAAATCAAAAACCTTGGCATCTAACGGTAAATGTGTGCCAGGATGCGACCGTGCATTGGAGTGCGGGTGTCCTGGTCATTTGAGGCATTTGTGTTCAGTTCAGTTTTGATATGTATGAAAGTTAGTGCGTTTGTGTCAAAAAGATTGCAGTTTGCGTCTCGATTCATGTGTATGTGATTTGTAAACAAAAAAAACAACAACTGAGTTTTGGGATTTAAGCAACTTTAGTGCAGTGTATATTTGCAGTGTGAATTGCTTAACTTACTAAACAAAATATGCCTTTATGCATACAAGTTTTTATACTTAGTATTTAACATCTTTTAAGCGCCTGTCGTAAAGTAAAATTTAACATTCTGACATTCAATTTTGAGCTATTTCGAAGGCTTTATATATACATATTTATATATATATATATATAAATACTAAATTTATGCAAATTTGTGCCTTTGAGCAAATAAGTATGGCGATCGTCCAAAAAACAACTCCTGGTTCCCCGAATGTTAAAACAACATTTCAAACAGACATTTTAAGTGAGTTCAAGAAAACGTAGAAAAATACTCTAAAGGTTACTATTACTCTGAAAAAAGTCAAAAATTTACACAAAGTAATTTGAAAATAAGGACATACAGTGCTTGAGAATCGTGGTTAATCGCGGTTCGCTTATTTCAAGGTACTTATATACGATTTTCTACATCAACGTGCTTCAGAGTTACAGTTCGCCCCTGTAGCCACCCGTGCACACAGGATGAGTCTTATTCACCGAAAGAAGGCTCACATTACGAAGATCCGTAAGCTTCACTGGCTAATAAGCCATAGAAGCCAGTTTGTCGCACAGATGTGAGCTACTTGTATATCAACACACGATAGCTGCCACCTGGTGACCGACTTGTATATCCACAAGAGGTAGCTGCCATCTGGATAAGGCATAAAGGTATGGTGAATTGCGGCAAAGTTGAACTTTTCCTTACGCTTTATTACTGGATATGACCGGAGGAGAAGCAGATATCATTTTTATATTCTAAGTACTACTAGCTAATGATGTCTCAGGAAGAAGGCTGCTTATGCTCCAAAATCATTCCATCCATGGGTATTTCTAAAGGCCATTGCTGGCTCATGCACATAAATTCATCATTGCTAAATCAATCGGCGAGTTTTGAAGCTCAAGTTTCTTTATAGGATACTCATGATTTCCTGATTCTATTCTTGATTGTCCATACTTTAATATACTTACTTTAGCGAAGCCGCTAGATATAAATTCGCTTGACTATGTCAAAGTCGTCGCAGAGCTCAAGGAGTTCGTCGTGTCATCGAATCCGGTAATCTTTGCCAACGCCTGAACGGCCAAATATCTTACGGGGTACTTTCCGCTCTAACATCTATTAGCAAGAGTAATTCTCTGCTTGATCGCCATACTGACAACGTTCTTTGTTGTGAGAGTGGTGCCAAGGTAAACGCAATCCTTGACAAGGACTGAGAGTCAAACTGGCGCGATTCTATACTCGAAGAACACATATACTTGCTCTTATTTACAGCCAGACCCTGCAAGAAAGGCTATGAAGTTTTTTGGGATGATTTTAAGCCATGCAAAAAAATGTCATTAAATATTATAAGGTAGCCAGCTTATTATGTAAATGTTGAATATTTTAATTTCACTTTAAAGTTTATTAGCTTTATTTTCGAGTCAATAATAAAAAATTGAGCTCCCAAAAACGCAGTATACATGGTACATATACATGAAAAACTTTATATACTATTATTTTTTACAAATATGTATGCAGGAGTACTCTATAATCTTTATAGATTTCTAAAACTTAAAATCAAAGGAAAACGGGCTGCCTTCTTTTCCCTGTTTGCTTGCCAAATCCTTGATAGCCTTCTCCACATCAATTGTGTTGAACTTCTCCTGCACCCGCATTTTGATTGGATTCTCTAGAGCATCCATAATCTGGTAACGCAACAAATTTGGCAACACATTGACCAAAAACTCCATTACATAGTCCATGGTGCCGGCGCCATCACAGCGCACTTGTATATTGCCCATATCGAAATGTAGATCCTTGATCTGTGGTCGTTTACGTGTATCCAAGGACTGTGTGATGCCCACAGTAACCCTTATATGCTGCACAGTGAACTGCACGTGACCAACGCGAGTCATCAGGCCAAAGCCCACCTCCCATTGTCCAGCGCCGGTAACCTGCTGTGTGCCAACCTGCACACGCAGCGACACTGTGTTGTTCTCCATGGACGCAATAACATCACCGACACGATAGAAACTAGAGATGCCATTGATCCAGGTGTTGGCCAGCTGTACGCTAAAAACGCCCATGGTGCGATTATAATCGGGCATATGATAGGGATCGTAGCCCAGGGAGCGAACTTTTTTGCGTGCCTCGGCTATGGCCATGTCCAGTGGTGTAATGGAGTTGGGCAAACGACGATCACCCATAAGTTTCTCTATATTTGTGTTAATCTCGGCACGTATTTGTTTATCGGCTTCCTGCAACATGAAGGGTTTCATGGCATCAAAAACCAGGTTCGGTGCGGAATTTACAATGCCCTGAAAGACGGTGCCAAGAAAGCCCAGATTCTGGAACTCCATATCCATGTCGGCAAAGGTGATGTCCATTTTTATGTGTTCCGTTGTCAAGTGACCATCACGTTCCACACCCAGCGTGGCCAAGCCTTTGACATAGACATTTGACATGGTGACTGTAAAGGGGCCATTCGCTTTGGAGAAAAACGAGGTAAGCGTGTAGGAGCCCTTGGTTAACATTTTGTCCAACTGTATGCCCACCTCCATCTAGATTGGGTGAGCGAGTTTTATCAGATTATGTTGTATAGTATATATAAAGCGTACTTGCCTTCATTTCCTTAAAATCTGCTCTCATGCTGGCAATGCGAAATTTGGACAGACCATAGGACTTGACTTCCATCATATTAAGATTAGCCATGCCCAGACTTTTCTTTATATCAGGCACATCCATGGGATCGGGTATCGGTGCACCAGGCAAACCCACGGGATCTGCTTGCTTATAGTGTTCAAGCACTGCTTCCAGCTGAGCGGCCACGCGATTCTCACTGGACTTTATATTGTGCTCTTCGTCACTCTTTTCGCCCGTCTCTGCCTCTGCGGGTAAAGATCTCAAAGTTCAAGTCCATGTCTATTTATTTATAACACTTTGCTCACCATTCTCATCCTGTGCCTGCACATAGCCATGTGTCAGCAAACCCACAGCTATGCTTACAAATATGATTATCAACGGCTTCATCTTCCAGCGATTTGATTGTGTTTCTGGAATTTTTGCTTATCAGCGATTAAACGCTTTGAAATCAAGTAAACCCAAAACGAATATTGATGCGCTGCTTCCTCCACTTAACTCGGTGCGCACGCTGCGAGTAACCACGCTCAAATGGCGAGGGCAGCTCTCTCTGCTGCGCCGCGAACCCGAAGCGAGTTTAATCAACAGATAATGATGAGCACTCCACAAGGCAGCCACCGCACTCTCCACGCTTATCTGAGGGCGAATAGCGGCTGTCTGATAATGCGCGGCGATTTGAACTTAAATATTGAGCGAATTCAGCGGCTTAGTCTCAGTTGCCGGAAGTACTCAACGCTGGCGATAGTGAATTAAGAGTGCTGGGATTGAGCGTTTTAATAATTGTACACTGCGTCCAAAGATGGGGTGACTTCTGAACATAAGTGAAGCAGAGTCATAGCATATCATAACATCTATAAGGCATGGACCTGAAGTTTTCGAATTTAGTCTCAATTCGTAAATACTCGTACATAACTGATATCGATTCTTACTGATGAAAGCTATTTTCTTATGAAATACTTTTATTTTGAAGATATCGGTCAAATAATTAGGAAAGTCATCTATATATAAAATAAGTCGCATTGCAATTTCGGCAAACTTTTGCGTTCTGCGAGATGCACACAAAACCCACTTATATTTATTATCTGTCACGTCACGTATCACCCATCTCTCGTGTTAGCTAATATCTTAAAACCATACTATCGATGGCTCACAGCTTTTACACTAAACTAGCACTAGCATTATGCTACTTTAAGACGTGCAACTGTCACGTGCGAACTATGCCCTCATTCAGCGTGAATGGCTGAACAGGCATTTCCTGCCGAAGAAAGCCATGAGTGTCAAGCACATTTCCTGGGTCTGCAACTGTTCAGCAAAAGCCTCAGCTATCTCACCATCCGAACGGCACTAGGAGTTGTTTGGATGCTGGATGGGAATACGCCTGAGAGGTTGTGTCTTGACACAACGCGTAGCCTTCCAAAGATTGAATCCGTGGTCCTTATTCGGGTCAGCATTGCGAAGCTTATTTTCAAAGTACTCACTCTTAATATAAAAAAACAGCCTCTTTAAATCAGAAGCAGCACGCCTCCAACTCTTGTCAAGCTCATTGCGGAATCGCATAAAGCGACGGCGCAGACGGTCTCACCAAGTTGAGAACGAGCAGGTGTGGTACTATTATGTTGAAGGGGGACCGCCACTTCAGACTAGTTTCTTTCAACTGTCCTCTACTAAGAGAGGCTGGAATGGATCATCAGCCATCATAAATCTAATCTAATCTCATCTAAATATCAACTGAGATCTGTGAGGATGGCAAACCATAATTTAATGAAGAGTAAGCATACATTACGTGTCTGCTTCTGTAAATCGTACAGCCCACAATTAAGCGTTTCTACTCATTTATGGCTAAACATTGGTTTTTTTTTTGGTTTTTTCTTTGCAAAATGCCATTTTCTACCATAGTTTCTCTAGCCGTCGCAAGGCCACCTTCACTGAATGAACGCATTCCCACACACTCTCCCTGTCTCTTTGCCTCTCAATATAGCTCCATCTATCACTTGCTGGCCTCATTAAATGTTGTCTCTGTGGCCAAGCCTGCATCTGTCGTTGTACTAGTTCATGGTAATTTATGTGCAACATTCTAAACTCATTTTGCACGCAACTAGGCGAACACCTACCGACCCTTGTGCCTAGACCCCTCCCCTCCGGCACTACCGTCTCTAAGCCCCCACTAATCTTGCTGTTAAGCAGGCAAAGTTGTTGCATGTTTGCTGTCTATGTTTGAATTGGCTTTTGGTTTGGTTCGGGCCAGGTTCCATTTCTAGCACGATGCTTGTACACCACCCTTTAGTAATGAAGTTATCATGTTGACACTTGTCGTAGTTATTTATGTGCACCACACAAGCCACCACGCATCTTTATAAGTACATATGTAGTTTGTTGGTTGTGTGAATTGCTGTTTGTGTGTGTGTGTGTGTGCGTGTGTGTGTGTGTGTGTGTGTTTGTGTTGGTTGGCCAATTGCAAGTTAACCCTTGTCTCTTCTGGCTGCTGTTGCTCATTTCGCTGGGCATTTGCATTACAAACCAGGCAAACACAAAAAACATCAAGCGAAACCTAAACACACACACACACACACACACACACAAGTGGCAACTTATGTATGTATGTGTTTGTAAAAAGCATTCGTCGTGCTTTTGGCATTGTGGTTGCCATTCCTCTGCTGAGGCTTAAGCAGCGCTGCTTTTGTAGGCTCTGTCGACGCACTTGGCGTCACTCTCCGCTTGGGAAACTCGTCAACAAGCTTTTCATTGCAATCTTAATTCCTTTTTGAATAATACTTACCACTTAAGCATACAAAAACATTAAGAATATGCTGAATGTTACCCATATATACACCCAACGAAAGACAGAGAGCGCCACCTACACATTCACACAGCAGTCAGTCACACATGCTTATCTGAAGCACTATTCAAATGCACTCGCACGCACTCGTAAGCATTCGAAAAGGTTTCATTCATTTGCGCCTGTTTCCAAACACATTGCAGCATTTTCAAGTGTTCGGTACATTTTAAAGTAACTACGGTTATACTCTTAGTTTGCTGCCCGGGCTACAGCTACAGCTGCAGTCCGTAATCCCTGTCCCTTAAGCTTAAGCCCTGCCATAAAGTTTTTCCAGTTAACTTTTGCCCGCGGTCAAATGTTTGCTGCGAATTAATTACGCTTGTCACCGGATTACGTTGTAAGCACATCTTTGATGGTTGTCATATAAATGGTAACGTTAGATACAACTTATAAGCTCGCAGCAAAATGGTTATCGCAGATTTTGGATTACTCTAATTGGATTTTATAGATGAAAGTAAATTGCTTGTGAAAAGCTCTTGAATATGTCAACGTCAAAGAAATCGTATCGTTTTATGTTTTTGAGCTGTTTCAACTACTTAAATTCATATAACAGCTCCGAAATTTAATTTTTGCTGCTCTAATCATAACACACAATGACCATGGAATTATATAATAAGCGAGAATTAGTTCAGAGAATAAACCATTGTTATGGTTCCATTGGGTGCCATCTAACTATAAGCCAAGTGCATGGCATAATATTAACTGAAATTTAAAGTCAACTTTCGTTCGACGAATATGACATACACTTCTGGCGATTGGTAAAAAGTTTCGGTACACTGACTTACCGTAAAGTTTTTTACCCTCACGGGTCGCTTGTCAAATGTGAAACATTAAAATTGATGTATGTTGAGAGAATTCTCAACTCATTTCTTAACACTTTCAGAGAAATTACAAATCATGGAGCTACGGATTGCGTGTCTTCTAATAGTTCGATTATAAGTGGACATAATGTAGCGAAATGTAGCGTGCGCATATAAAATCGTGTAACTCAAATTCTATGTGCTAGGCTTACCCTAATTAGATTGTAAAATGGGGTTCATAAATCATCCATAAAGTAGAATCTCGCTCTCCCGTGTACGCTGCTAACACAGCACAGACAAGAGTAACACCATCCAAACATAACACCATTGGAGAGTAACACCAACCAGGCGTAACACCATCCGAGCGCAATAACAGCTTTTCGTGACGTTAAATGGGTCGAACTTACCCCAAAACGCATGTTTCACATCAAAAAGCTGTACATAAAATGTGATGTTCGTAACGATTTTCTATGTGTTGTCTAGCCATAACCCACTCTATGCTGTCGTCAGGTAAGACGTTTGTCTATTTGCATATCTAGATGTCTGACATAGGATTCTGAAGCTTCAAAACACCCAAAAATCTTTGCGTTAGGATCTACAGACGTACAAATAGCCGGAACTGAAACGATACAATGCAACGGTTGTGATACGATCTTTTCGGCTCCAAGAATATCGGTTCTCGTTAACAGGTTCTTCAAAAGTATCAAATATATGTTCATGTGTATGTGAAGCGACTTAACTTTGCGATCCTTATAGATCTGGGTCTCTGCACTGTTTCTCTGTCTTTTGCTTGTGTTCTCCCATTTCTAATATGCTTTGCCCTGTATTGCATTAAACCTTTAGTACAGTCTCTTCTGATTTCAATTGTTTCTTGATTAAAATAACTTTTAACAAAACGTGTGCATATTTTTTCTCTCTTCTCCTTTTTTCCCTAAGCTTTATTGATATTACAGACAGACTATCCGAGGAAATCTTGGTAAATGGGTATGCTAAGTTATTGTTACATACCGAGAAGTATATGTATCGAACGACCATAAGGCGCAATTAAAGCATCCCTTAAGTGAAAGGTTAAAAGTGACAAAATTAGCCAAAAATTGTACAAGGAACTGCCTGTTGAGTAGAAACGATGTTCCTAACATTACTAAGTACAAGCTATTTTGTAAAGAAATCAGAGCGAGCAGGGGCGGCACCCCCTAGTTTTGTGTAAAGTTGTTATAGCCCTGGCAAGCGTTGTAACAGTGTATGCAAAGAACTCACCAATTGTTAGTTAAATTCCGTTTGAAAATATACCCACGGAATCGCGTTGCACTCAACATAAGAGAACTCTGTCGCTCTGAAAGTGTATACAAATGGAATCCTTTAAGATGCCCATTCATAGGGAAAACAATGCGACCCAAATGTGAATTTAAATTTTAATCATTTTCAAGTGTGTGGGAAACCCCAAAGACCAGCAAACCAGTTGCCCAGCAGTTACTTTAAAAGAGCGCCTAGAAGTACAATGGAAAACTTAACGGTACAACGCGGGTCCTCTGTCGTTTCACTTAATGAAGAGTGTCAGTGCATGGCGTATTCTGAACGTGAATGGCCAGTCCAATTAAGTCCGATAATTAAGTGTATTCATATAAGGCATAATAAAAAACTTGCCGGCTGAAAGAGGCCTTTGAGTGGCACAGTGAGTGTCGGACAGACCGACAGACTGGCGTAGGGATTGCTAACAAGCCGCTCCATCAATTTAAATGCAAAAAGCCTTAAAGATAATTCCAACTCAAAGGACAAATGTGTCGAGGTGGCAGTTTTACTAATTAAGCACCAGCCGCGCCTTGGGTTCTACCACGTGACGTACATGTGGCTGAAAAGTTTTCAACTGCCAGTGACAGTAACGGTGACGCAACTATCAAAAAGTTTGCACAATGTTCTCAGCTCTACCGCCCTCTGTCCCTTTCGTTCTCTCTGAAGCGACGTAGTCATCATGCGGGTGACCGCAAGCGTAACCGCATCCGAAACTAAATCACAGACTTTACAGGAAACAATGCTAAGCGGCTTCTGCGTACAGACTTAGGGACCAACGGGCTGCATAAGCAAATGGCGTAGGATTGGTTTGGAGGCCCTGAAAAGTATGCTACGTTAATTTTAACGTAGTTTCTGACACAGCAAAGTGAATAACAAGTGTATTTAAGTTTAAGGACACAACACAAAAGCCTCCTAACGCTGCTGGCTATGGATTTTTGTAATTAAAACGACTGGGATTACAGTAGAACCTAAATGCCGTAAGCGTAGCGAAACACGTATACAAAACGTTGATGCAACTAGTGGTCAGTGGTTAATTAAAGCAACAGCAATGGCCTGCCGCTGAACGGTCAACAAGCTGGCTAAAACCAACAAAGAGCGCATCATGTTCGTTCATGTTCGTGCACGTTAGAGACCGAAGTTGTTTTCGATATGAAATATTCATATTGACAGCCGCTTTGCCACAGAACATGGCCAACAGCAGCACACAGTTGTTGCATGTAGCAACCAATGTTGATTTTGAGCTCATCAAGTAGCTGTGTGTGTGTGTGTGGGTGCTTCCTTCCACGTGCTCGTGTAATATCCACATTTATTGGTATTTGTGAACCAACAGAGCAGCATTCCAGCATGTTTATCGAGTTGCAAGTGGCAATATGCTTAGCTGCTTGGGGCTGGGGATTGATCAGTTTTAGCTACTTTTAGTTTCAAGGTCACCTTAAGCAGGGCTATAGAAACTTCTTCTGATGTGCGGCAAAACAAGCTACGCTATGCTTCAGGTTTAAGAAATGCTTTTACGCAATGTTTTTGTTGGAACGAGTGCTTGCGATAATCATTTACAATCATGCATGAGGGCCGTAGAGAGAAAGTCCGGTGTCGGGGGTTGCAAATTATACGGGCCGTCTTAAACTGTAGGTTGTCCGTCAACGTGATTAAGGGACTGGGCTTACTCACCCTGAAAAGCGCAAGCATATGCTCTGAAGAAGAAAAAATTTTATGCAGACATTCGGTACGGTGCCCGACAGTGGAACACCCTGTACCCTTTTTCTTTATAAACACCAAATACTGTAAAATGGGAAGTATCCCATAACTCCATTATTCTTGAGGTAATGTCGTTGAATTTTGTTACACAGATCAAATACATATATATTAATGTATGTGACAATATTCAAATCAATATATTGGGGGTTGTGGCAGTAATTAAGATAAATCGATTGCGGTGAAAGGGGGTTCCATTGAAAAAAAGTGGATGCAGTTTTATTGCCTTGGGTCCCTCGAGTCTCCACACCAAATTTTGTAACTCTAGCTCACATTTATCCATATCTACACGTAGTGGAATTTTGGCACAGTTAATAGGCAAGGGGGTTTGAAATTAGTATATTTTTGACGGGTGTAAGATATCGACAAAAATGGACAAACTCGTCTTTTTGCTCTAGCTCTTATAGTCTCCGAGAACGGTGCGACAACACGGACAGACGGACTCAAGGACATGTCTATATCGACTCGACTATTGCTCCTGACCATTTTTGCCCATGGAACATATAGTCTGCCACGCCTTCTTCTGCCTGTTACATACATTGCACAAATCTGAATCTTTTACACTTTGTGTAAAGGGTATAATAACAAAAATTGAACATAAGGTTGCACGCTCTTCTTTTCGCTCTAACTGCCAACACAGCAAGCCGCTTCTCTCTCGCTCTCTTATATACGCTGTTAACACAGAACACCCAAACGTAACACAACTTCTTAATTGGTGTCTTAGCCAAAGCTCCATTCGGAGCTTTCCATTCATTATTTTATTTTATATTAGTGAGTAACCACATTTTTTATTATTGCTCCTTTTATATGTTACTAGCTGTAGCCGCGGGCTCCACTGCACAAATGCACAAATATTGCTTTCTGAAGCACATCGCTGGTCGGTTCACATTTGCTCATCGCCCATGAACTAAATTTGAAGAAAAGCTGATGGTACACTTGAACTTGCACTTTGAATATAGTTGTAAAGCCAGAGTCGCTAACAATTTTGGCTGCTCCGAAAGATGTCATTTGGAAACAGAAGTTGTATTTGAGAAATTCTATACAAGTACTTCAAACTCCAGACACGTACTTCGAGTGGCTTAAGTGGTTCGTTAAGGGGCGGAAAAACGATTTTTCCATTCGAGCAACACATTCCTAGTGTCTCTCTGCGAAATTTCAATGCTTAACAGTGCAAGCAGATATTATCTCGCGAAGTGGATGCCCTGAAACGCAGGCTGTTCGGTTGATTCGTCAGCTCTCGTCAGCAAAGGAATTTCTGAGACGATATTTTTGTTCTAAATTGACTGCTTTATAAACGGTCTGCCTTCGAGTTCTTCTAAAGTCTCATTCGCTCTGTTTGTTCGCGACTGTTGTCACTTTCGTTTGGTCCTCCCGATTGGCATTTTTCCCAATTTTCATCAATTTTGGAAACAATCGGCATTGTCCCTTTAAACGAAGTTCTATAACCAGAGCCTTCAGCCTGCTTTCTATGTTGGCTGAAACGCCCGCTAGAGTGCGCTGTGCACCACTTTTGAAACAAAGCTCCTATTTTGTTAACTAGTTGGAAGTTTTTACAATATTCATGAACTATGTTAATAATGGTACAGTTATTCTGAATTTACAGCGTAAACAAGTGGAGCACGTAGTTCTGCTCTAGAACAAAGTGAAACCCATTTTCAGGCAACGGTACATAAGCACAAAATGTTCGTTCGCAGTCAACAAAAATTGAAAAGATGTTTGACTCGCTGCCGTGATGCATCAAAAGTGCTGCGGCCAAGAGTACGTTTCGAAGCGGTTCGGCCGGCTCAAAACGGTTCCGTTCGCAGCTGGTTGCAACCCTGACATAAATACATATTGCGGCTCTAGCATGTGGTTTAACATTTTGGCTTTTCGTGTGTGTGTGTGTATGACTGTATGTGTGTGCATCAAATTAATTCGCATTTAATTAAAGTGCAAGCGACGAGCAGCGTCTGCTGCCATATGAGTGAGTAGGTATTAAATTAGGAGTAAAAATATGCTCATCCTTTGACTTTTAGCTGCACATATATATATATATGTAGATGTGCTGAAAATGATGCTAAAAACTCATAAAATTTTGCTACAGAATTTTTGGCCCTTGGCGCTTTTTCCGCCATTGCTGCTGCTACGTATTTGGAGCAAATTGCTCTGTCAACACGCGTCTATGAAATTACGCATACGCCGTGTCAGCCGAAATGCAAGAACGCACGCTAGAGAGAGCGAGAGAGTGAGATAAAAATTAAGCTTGATGCGTATGTAAAGCTCTTTGTAAATACTTCGAATGCAAAATGGAGTCACAGGAGACAGGAAATGGTAAACGGCAAAGTCACTTCAACTTTTCCTCGTTCGCATATTCAATTAAACTTTTCAGAGTCATGAGATATGCTTATACTTACATGCTACAAGTACCACAAGTACTATATGCAAATACATGTAATCTGATGTAGGCTACTTTGTATGTGTGTGTGTGTGTGTGTTTGTGTGTGTTAGCCAAACTTTCTTGCTTTAATCATTAAGCTGTTGACTTTGCTACATGCGCTACCCAATTAATTGCAGGAAATTAAAGTAAATAAGTTATTAGTAGCTAGCTCAAACGCTACCTTTTAGAAGATTTTTTTTTTAGATAAATTAGCTTATTTCTATAAGGCATAAATATGTATGTATTTTGCGCATGAAATTGAATTCGTAATTTATGGATCTTAGTCAAATGTCGTAGGATATAAATAGAATTACTGACTGAAGCGGTATTACCTTTTAGTTTTGGGTTTCTATAAAGAAAGAAGCTTTAACTGCTAAGAATCAAAACTATTCCGATGAGCGACTTCTATAAATTAAAGCAAGAATGATGTGTCATGCAAAACATGTTGCGACTTTACTCAGTATAAGAAGCAAGGTATTGAGCAACCGATTATCTCAACGTCCGCTGTTGTTTTTATTATAGAGCATTGAGCTATCGTAGGACGGGGCGATAATCGGCATGCCGACTCAGTACATAACATAATTTTTGACAGACCAACAATAGGGTAAAGAAAAATTCGTCCAGAATTTTGCTGCTTGCCGATTGTCTGACGTTATGGGCAGACAGGTCGACAGCCGACTTGTTTTGTCAAAAGTCGGTCACAGCTGTATGAATAGAATTCCACCAATAACAATTGCAAAGGTTGAGTAATCAGAATCATCGCTGTCAAAGTCGATATAAACATTGGAAGTTAAAATGGACAAAAATATATACGCTTACAATAAAACCTACTATTAATATGTAATCATAAGAAGTTTTTTCACTAACTGAGTTATTCATATGAGTTCTCAGCTGTGCGGTCATACTGTTCTCTCCGACTCTGTTAAGTTTAGGAGAGTATAAAAGTTTCCAAATGATTTTTGTCACTCTCTTAGTTACTCATATGAGTTCTTAGTTGTCTATTAGTTCCGACTCAGACGAGCTTAGGAGAAAGGAAAAGCTTTAAATACACTAAATGCAGCATTTATCATCCAGAACAGTTCAGGTGAAACTTGTTGTGGATGAAGAACGCGGTTTCTGGCATAATTAAATTTCAAAATTCAAATTGAAACAGGCAAAGAATTAGCAATTAAATAAACAAAGTAATAAACAACTAATTATACATTTCTACGTTGTTTTTTTCTACTTAAGAGACATTTTCTTTAGATATCATCGAGATTGTGCCGCAATTGCTTTTCTCAAAGCAGTTTCTCGCTTTGAGATGTGAGGACCAAGTAATTCCAACAGCTAATTAAGAGTGCGTTCACACGACAAAAGTTATGTAAGATTTCGTTGTCCTTATGTTGTAACTCACGTACGACAACCCAAGCTATTCCTTATGGCACAAAAGCTAATGACAAATTCATTGACTACGCTTTTGAGCACTTTTTTCTTAAGATTTGTTTTTTTTAACTGCGCTTTTATAAAGCATTTATTCAGCAAAGCAATAATACTTGCGAATATTAAACATTTTCCACAACTTAAATGATAAACTCATTCACGAAGTTATATGTTTATACTCATATAAGGCTTCGTTGCTGAAATGAGGCTAATTAGTAAGGCCTCTCAATATAGGTTTGAGCAGAACATAATTATGTCTATCTTTAAACCCGGAACTTTATTCGTTGCTATAACTTAAAAAATGTTTTGGCTTATTAGCAAAGCTGGCGCCAATGCCATGCTTTACATACCAATTTATAGCTTAATTTCCGCAAAAGTTAAAAGTTATAACCAAACACATAAACAATAACATATAAAATGCCATAATCGGAAAATCGTTAAACAAAATCGTAATTTATAAAAATTTCCAAAGAGGCTTTTAATTTAAAGCTTCAGCCAAATCCAAACATGCATTATATGAAATTTCTGGCAATAATAACAAGATTTAATGAAATATGCCATACGCGTTTACAATATGTATATATTTACATATCCTTGGATTAGGGAAAACACAAAAACAAAATGGCGCCAGCGTAACATTTATACAGGCGGCGTATGTCACGCATTTTCATCAGATTTTTATATTTATTTTGGGGTTTAACTCCAAAGTCTCAAAAAAAAGAAAGAAATAACACGCCGAGCATTATATCTGAAATTTCAACCGACACACACACACACACACAGAAACACACGCACACGGTTACTCGGCGCGCATTTGTCATAATTATAAAACGGGAGCCGACAGCCGGCAGCAGATGTCGTCGCAGCAGCAGCGCAGGACGAAAACAAAAAGCATAAGAATGGCTATAAAATAAAAGAAAATGCGCAAATTTGGAATTTTCATTTTTGACATCGCTACTGTGAGTATCACAAAAACCTAGCGTGTAGCACCCCATTCGGCTGCACCGTGCTCCGCTCCCGACGCCAGCCCGTCCAACAATTATTAACGTTTTACATAAAAGAGAGGCGTCGGCGCATTTATGGCTGCACTTTTTACATCCGCTTCTGCTTCCGTTGCTGTCGCCATTTTGTTAAAAGCGACACATATTCCTTCGCACACACACACACACACACACACACATATATGGTTGTAGGTGCACGCAGACATACTACATATATGCAAAGGAGTTGCTTTTTGGGCATAGGGCTTACAGGTCGTGTATGCGGTTGTGGGCGCGGTCGCGGTCGCAGCAGGTGCTCACAGCGGCGTTGAAAACAATTTCATTTTACATTTGTTTTATGACATTTGCTTCCCCCCACACACACACACACACACACACACACACACACACACACACACACACACACACTCTTGTGCAGTAAGTAACTAAGTATGTATATTCCAATGTTTTTCTCTGCCACCAAAGAAACAAACTCGGTTGGGCAATAACATTCTTGCTCTGTTGGGTTCAAAAGTACTCGTAGCTCCGTGCCATAAGTATTTATTATTATGCCTTTTAATGGGCATACGCCTCTTTGTTTTTTTCCCCCTTTGCTTTTGAACAAATGAGTTTCGTTCATTACATACCACTTTGCCAGCCATTTTAGCCATTTTGGCCATTTTGGCAATTTTAACCATTTCAGGTTACGGTATTGCTGTTGCTCAAACATTTTTCATAAATGGTTTTCTTACTTAAGAAGATCTCAAAGCAGTTTGACATGCATATGCTGTTATTTTACGATTTGAAGTATTCTAATTGAAAAAAGTGGGAAAAAACGAAAAATTAAAAAAAAATATTTTAGCAGCTTTTGTTTCGTAGCCTTTGAACAATGTTACGCGATAAGCAACTTTAACCCATTATTTTCCACTTAAGCAACTTAAATTCCCAATCGAGGTGCCAACCTTCTCGCACTATTTTGGGCCCTGAGCGTTAGATTGAACAAAAATATGATAAAAACAGTGAAAAATATTAAAGCGAGTACAATAACGAATCACGAGCGTACTTAATATAAGCAGTTGAATTTGAAGCAAATTGTAAAAACAAAGCAAGTTACGGGAACTAATGGGTTAACTTCAATGCACAACTTAACTGTTTGGCATCAGCTTCTCCATTTTGGCTCTGTTATTCGAATGTGCACTACTGCAGCTGCTGATCTGCTGTTACCTGCTGCTGCTTCTCATTTGCGCTCTGTTATTTAGCTCTTCTCTGTTGTGCTGCAGTCGCTGATCGTTACTTTTTGACATCTGCTTCGCCTTTATCGCTCTGTTATCCGAATGTGCACTCTTCCTGCTGCTCTGCTAATAGCCGTTCTGCTGCACTGTTACTGTTACCAATGCGTTCGGCTGCTGCTTCTTATTTTCGCTCTTCTCTGTTGTGCTGCAGCTGCTGATCGACTGTTATCGTTCTTGCTGCTTTGTTACTGTCGGGCAGCTGCTTTTCCGTTTTCTTTGTGTTATATATGCAGTCTTGGTATCGATCCCGATCCGATATCCTTTCTGTTTCACTGTTATTGTAACAGTTCAGATCTGTCCTTCTGCTGCATTGCTTCTGTTTGTAGCTGCTTTTCCATTTACGCACTGTTATTCGAATGTGCACTCTTCCTGCTGCTCTGCTAATAGCCGTTCTGCTGCACTGTTACTGTTACCAATGCGTTCGGCTGCTGCTTCTTATTTTCGCTCTTCTCTGTTGTGCTGCAGCTGCTGATCGACTGTTATCGTTCTTGCTGCTTTGTTACTGTCGGGCAGCTGCTTTTCCGTTTTCTTTGTGTTATATATGCAGTCTTGGTATCGATCCCGATCCGATATCCCTTCTGTTTCACTGTTATTGTAACAGTTCAGATCTGTCCTTCTGCTGCATTGCTTCTGTTTGTAGCTGCTTTTCCATTTACGCACTGTTATTCGAATGTGCACTCTTCCTGCTGCTCTGCTAATAGCCGTTCTGCTGCACTGTTACTGTTACCAATGCGTTCGGCTGCTGCTTCTTATTTTCGCTCTTCTCTGTTGTGCTGCAGCTGCTGATCGACTGTTATCGATCTTGCTGCTTTGTTACTGTCGGGCAGCTGCTTTTCCGTTTTCTTTGTGTTATATATGCAGTCTTGGTATCGATCCCGATCCTATATCCCTTCTGTTTCACTGTTATTGTAACAGTTCTGTCCTTCTGCTGCATTGCTTCTGTTTATCAGCTGCTTTTCCATTTGTGCTCTGTTATTCGAATATGCACTCTTGAGTTGCTGCTGCTAATAGCCGTTCTGCTGCACTGTTACTGTTAGCGATGCGTTCGGCTGCTGCTTTTTACTTTTTTTGCTCTGTTATTAAGCTCTTCTCTGTTGTGCAGCAGCTTTCTGCTGGTATCCGATCTGTTGCACTGTTACTGCTTGGCAGTAGCTTCATTAGCCATTTTCCCTCTGCTAACGGATATGCACTCTTGTGCTGCTGCTGCTACTGATTCGCTATTGTTGTTGTGGTAACCGGGTTACGGCGGATGACATGTATGTAGACAAACACAAACACATGGAAAGATAAGAAAAATTGATATAGAAAAAAAAAGATGTTTGGGGGGAAGATTACAAGACATTGAGAGCACTCAGATCGACAAACGAGCCGCCTCGACTGGGTTTAACCAGAGCGATAGTGGTGTGAGGTCAGTGGGCACATAGCGGACAGACATCCGAGGGGATCTAATTCCTAGTACAGCTTTGTGTGCTGGATATAGGTCTCCACAGCCTCCGTATGTGTTAGGGAAAGTTTGTCCCTCATTGGAAGAGGGAGCTGGGCCACATGGGCAATGTTGATAGGTTGCAACTTCCGTCTCCAGGTACCACCGGTTAAGGCTTTGATGACTTTATTTCTACCACGGACACGCTTTACGATCCGCTTTTATCCATTCTGCTGAGCTGTTACTGTTACCGATGCGCTTGGAATAATATTAGTAAGGAATACTATGCTGCTGCTCTTACAATGTTCGCTTGGCTCTTTTCATTCTGCCGCGCATGTTATTGCCTTGGCTTATTTGCTCGTGCATGCATGTAACATATATGTATTGCTTCGTTTGCGAATGCCTCTCTAGTTCTTTTAGGGTCTCAAAAAATTTAGGCAAGCGCGTCGGCAGTGTAATCCAATCTATACTCAATTATACATTGGTGTAAGCTTTCATTGCTTTTGCTATTAATGTGGCCTCAACTCACGTTCAGCAAGGGTGGATTGTTCCAAAAACGTTAAGTTTAAAAAAAATTTAAATTTTGGTGACATAATTTATGAACAGCCCCTAATGAGAACGGTCGCCTAGAAGTCATTGATCAAATCGAAGAGTGAAAGGATTGTAGTGGCATTCGTTTGCTTTAAATCGAATAAAGAATTAAGTAGATACTACTACTACAGCGGTTTGTGTGGAATCTCGTCATAAATCTTCTCAAAACATGAGGGTGAGGAAATATAGTTTAAGCATGACCATGAATTTTGTAAACTAGTGTTGCCTTTAAAATGCAACTGACTCTCAGTGCAGCTAGCTCTGACTTCTTGTCCTATTTCTCAATAAGTGTAGTGTGTAATGCGCGGCGTCACGGCACAGCTTCACAATATTTAAGCTCGAAAAAATGTTGCATGCCCATCGTAGAGTTTGAAAAATTGACAAGATTCACACCCTTAGTAACGAACTGACTTCGACTTAGTAGCATGTAGAATCCAATTTAGATTGTTAATTACAAACTAAGTATTTGGCTGCTGGTATAGTTAAGACCTGTCGCTCTTAATTACGATACCGTTTAAGCTTTCAGCGTAGCGAGATATTCCAACCGCGCTCTTCGCAAATCGGATTAAATTACCCATTGGACCAATCGAGGAATTTTTAATTATGTACCATTAATTACGCTGAGGCCATAAATGCTCTCAGATGTCCTTTAAAAATACCTATGTATTCCAATGGCGACCTTCTTTTTCACAATATTAATGTATACAATGTTGCATAAAATACGCAATATATGAGAAAAAAGTAGAAATGGGAGTTGCGTGGCAATTTACGGCATTATTTTAAAATGTGTTGATGTAAAAAAATAAACAAAGAGCCTCTGACAGACGACAACGAAGCCAGAATATGAAGCATTAAATGGGCCGAGAAGTTTTTTTTTTAATTTTTATATAATGCATAATAAATTAATTAATATTGATCAACTGAGTTACCTTGTCTTTCATGGTGTACAGTTAAAACAGCGAAACTGACAAAAGGTTAAGTTCGTGTACTGTACTTTTGTATACGAAATGTAAATGGAATAATTTTTAATACATACTTAAGGACAATTTTTCATGGGATTGTGGGTTTAATCCACTATCGGAAGTTGAGAAAGGTAGAAAAAACAGAAAAGCATAAGCGAGAGGAGATCGAGATGTGCAGCAACAGGAATGACGTAAGGAAGTTCTTCCAAAAAGTTAAGCGTATTGCTGAAGGATCTAGTACTGTTGCGTCTTCCCGTAGATATGCTGAGAGAAATCTGGCCGTGGATGCACAGGGGGCCCTGAGGTTGTGTAGGGAACACTTCTTCCGATTATGGAAATAATGCCGCTTCCATAGCTAATTTTCCGACGTCCCAGATCATAGCTGACGGCGTGGCTACGGCGCCCCTCTAATGTGACGTCACAAATCGATTAGCAAAAAATCACATATTAATGAGGTCACATTTTCTTGACACCCTCCATCTATAATACTCATTAATCATATGAACTCCATAGAACAACAAACAAAATTATTATGGTATTTTGATTTCTTTATTTGAAATTTAGATGCGTATTACCTTTTGACGGAGAATTTAGTGAATATTATTCTTCAAATTATAGAATTTACGCAGTTAGGCTATGTATCAAAGGTACTAAGAAGTGGTTCCAAATGATCGCGCTTTTCTGGTAATAAACTTTTTGACGTGGTTTAACAAAACCTTTCAAAAAAGGTCAGATTTCTTCAAATTGACAAAAAAGGTTCTGTTTCATGTACTCTAGAATAAAATTAAACTACTTAGTTTTAAAACAACAAAACATTTAAATTTATAGAAAAAAATAAGATCGAATAAACTTACGTTATCGATTATAAAGTGATCTTAGCATCTGGTGAGTTTATTGTGTCCAACACAAGTTATTCTAATATTTTTGACTCGGAATATAATGCGTTCTATGTGTATTCCTGGATAACTTCCGTGTTTTTCCGTGTAAGCTGCTAACTTTTAAATTGCATTGTTTTAGTGGGAAATAAAGATCGAATAGATATCCTGATATCCTGCCACCAAACTTGCTGCATGTACGGTTTTGCTTACTATTTATTCTTAATCTCGAAGCTCTCATAGGTGTACTCCTTGATAACCTTCATATTTTGAATAATAAACTCCTTGATGGCACCGACGAATTGTGAAGCCGCCTCGATGGCCTTCTTAAAGCTTTCAATGAACGGTCCTTCGCCCTGCAACTGACCCTTGAAACAGTTATCCGATACCTGCATAATATAGCCACGAACATGAGCAAGTTTAGCTTGCGCCAGGGCAAAGAGCTCAAGGGCTTCTTTTGGTATATTGCCTTTTATTTCAAAGTCACAAGACATGATATCGCCTTTCTTGGCCATTTTGAAGTTTTCCAAAGTTTCGAATACTTAAACCTGCGACAATTTGAAATAATTTATAGGTAATACTATCTATTATAAGGCCTACTGAATTGTGAAAAAGTCCTACACACAAAGTGTTGTGTAACGATATATCAGGTTGGGGTTAATCTCGTCGGCTTACCTAAGCATCTGTTTGCTCCGGACCCGCTAATGACAGCTGCCCTCATACATAGAAAGACAATATTGGTGACTACTTTCTATTTAATAGATGGCAAGGTCACAACAAATGTAACTGGATTTAGAATGCACTCGAAGTGTGCCCAAACTTAACTCACTATATCCGCCTACAGCGTCGCTATTTTTCCTATTTCGAAGGCAGCTGGAGAAAGGAATGTGCATTCCAAATGAGAAGCGACGGAATCGCTAGAGAGGATTGGGGGAAGAGCATAGGGATTTGGACGACTAAAGTTACATTCACCCGTGTGGTGAGCGGGTTAGAGAATACCACCTCAGCGATCGCATGAGGCGACTAATAATGACACAATTCCAATTTACAATGAGCATAAGGAAGAAAAAGAGAATGAGAAAGAGTAACAGGAAGAAGATGATGAATAATAAGCAGAAGAAGAAAAAAAGGAGGAGTAAGGGAATCGGGAATCTATTCAGACTTAACTCAAATAGGTTATGAGCAGTTTTAATAGCCATAAAATCAATTATATTTTGTTTTTTAAATTTTAATGATTTTAGCTTTAAATTTAGTGCAGCAAATCAAAGACCAGAGGGAGTTCTTCGAAAGGAGTCCACTCTCTTGCGGATAAAAAATTACCAGATTTCTGCAACTTGATACTAAACGCCTGTTATATATTATCTAAAAGACATTCGTACTTTTAATTCTGAAGCCTTTGAATTTACCCTTTGGTTAGTGTACTCAAGGTTTCTCAATTATATATATATCCAGATGAACTTACAATATTGATTAAAAAGGGATCTTAAGTAGCTTCCGGTGTTCACTCAAACTTTCTCTTAATCTTCATATTTGGTGTGTGGATTGTATGTTTAAGCTTTTAAACTACTCCTTAGTCTTAACTGTGAAGCTCTCATAGGTGTAGTCCTTGATGACTTTCATATTGGTAATGATAAACTCCCTGATGGCATCGACAAATTCGGCAGCTGCCTCGATGATCTTCTTAAAGCTTTCAATAACTGGCCCTTGCCCCTGCAACTGACCCTTGAAGCAATTTTCCGATACTTGCACAATATAACCACGAAGATTGGCAATTTGAGCTTGGAGCAGAGCAAACATCTCAAGGGCTTCTTTGGGTATATCACCCTTTATTTCAAAGTCACAGGACATGATTACAGTCTCTTCTTTCTGCGCCATTTTGAAGTTTTCCAAAGTTTTGAGCGTAAAATCTGTGCTATACTCTTTAAAATTTTGAAATTTGAATTAATTTTTGTTTAATAACTATTAAAAGGCCTGCTAAGCTTTCATAAGGCCCGATATAAGAAGAGTTGCCAAGTTACTTACTGTGTGTATATAGTTCTTGTAATATAAAATCGCATCGCATGTCATCACGAAAATCAACTACGTTTAAAAAGTTGTTATGCTTGTCTATGCTGTGTTAGAAGCGTCAGCAGCAGAGCGAGAAGATTACATATGTTATCTTCTATGGTGTGTTAGCAGTAAGAGCGAAGGGAAAAGCATGCATGCTTATGTAAGGATATTATTGTCGCGCTACCAGATACGCACGCAAAATATCTCTAAAATATGCCAAATTGTAGAGAATTTACAGTTGAGAGTCTTTCATCTGCCAGGTATCGCATGGGGGCTCAAGTTTTTCTTCAGAAAGATTGGCACTCTGTTGAAAACTTTGCTGTGAGATTCTTCGTTTTTACTTCTCTATGAGTTAAATAAGCTATAATGGGCTTATTTCGATTATAATATATGTACATATATACTTTTTATAAGTAAAAACTGTATAGAAAAAATACATCACCAAAAGCATTGCTTCCTTAAATAAATCCGAGCTGTCATGCCATTGGCGCATTTCGGCATTTCTTAAGTCAATGACAACGCCTGATTGAGAAGGGATTAAGGAATGTCCAAGAAAAGTGAGTGATGAACTGACAATTAAGTGTACCTCACAAGTGAAAGTATAGTGACGCGGACAAGAAGTAGACAAGAAGAGAGTTTAAACAAGCGACCAGGGAAAAGTCAAAAAAGTGAGGGAATATCAAAGAATTTCGGGAAGTATTTCAATTGTTTTTCAGCATGCAACAAATCAACGTGATCCGATGCGTTAAATAAAAAGTTTTCGCTGATCCCAGATAGTTACAAATAGTCAAACGGAAGAAGGAATAGTGTAATCAAAGAAGAGTTGCCTTAATTTTAGATACAATAGACGTAGATTCCTAATGATATAGGTTCTGGACCAACGTAGGACTCATAAAAATTGCTCATCGAATACAGACAGACATACAAAGACACACAAATATGCATCACCCCCTTTGCGTACGGTCCTGAGTAGCAAGTATTACGTGTTGCTGCTAAAACCCTAATATTGAAGACAAATATCTGGCTGGAATTCTTAAATTGTCGGGATCACTTGGAAGAATGGCTTCAGTCAATGCTTTTAACTTAAATGATCTTAACTTTAACTTAATGCATCTTTAATCATCTTCTTATTGACTTATTAGAAAATGTTAAGTATTCTTGTTTTTTTAAATACCAAATCTTCACCAACTTCGACGCCTTGAGCTTAATTTATATCATCTTTAAGGATCTTACATAATCTCAGTTTTAAAACCTTAGAAATGCTAATGCTCTCATCATCTTAGTATTAAAACATTAACAAATGTGGTACATGCTAACGTACTTAAAGATCTAGCTTGCATACCTTGCATTATCTTTAAACATCTTACATCATCTCAGTTGTAAAACATTAAAAAATGCTAAACATGCTAACGTACTTAAAGAGCTAACATGCATACCTTGCATCATCTTGAAACATCTCGCATCAACTTAGTATTAAAACATTAAAAAATGCTAAACATGGTACTTAAAGAGCTAACATGTATACCTTGCATCATCTTTAAACATCTCTCATCATCTTAGTATTAAAATATTAACAAATGTGGTACATGCTAACGTACTTAAAGATATAGAATGCATACCTTGCATCATCTTTAAACATCTTACATCATCTCAGTTGTAAAACATTGAAGAATGCTAAGAAAGCTTACCAATTTCGACGCCTTGAGCTTGCCCTGCATCATCTTTGAACATCTTTTATCATCTCTATGTCTAAACATTAACAAATGTTAAGCATGCGAACGTACTTAGAGATATCACATGCATTGAGTTTTAGCAACTTAATTGTAAAGGTTATAACAATTCTTTAAGCTTATCTTGCATCATCTTTAAACATCTTTCATCATCTTAGTATTAAAACATTAAAAAATGTGAAGCATGCTAACGTACTTATAGATCTGCCTTGCATTGCGTTTTAGCTACATAATTGTGAAGTTGTTTTTCTTCATCTTGTTATTTTAGTGCTTCTTCCTCTGCTTGTCCATTATCTGCATACAACATGCTAAAAAGTCATATTTTTCATTTTTGCCGTTTTTAAAAACAATGTCAAGTCGTTGACAACATTTTTAAGTGCGCTCTTGCTGCTTGCCCTGCCAGTAGACGCACGCCCAACTGCCCCAAGTCGTGGTGCCACGGCCAGGCAACTCATCGTTGAGAGTAACTCGACACCAACGCTTGCTGATGGTATTTGCATTGTCTTGTTGTAGCCCTGTCACGTCTAAGGGCAGCACGGGAGGGGCAGTGCGGCATGCTGGGTGCGTTGTTATGCTAACCTTCGTTTTTCGCAGCAGCCAGTGTCATGTACCAACGTCCATAGAAACCCATATTTAGACGGGGAGCCACCTGGCTCACTTTGGCTTAATTCGAATACCCCACGTTCATCCGTCATGCCGAATGAATAGCTACACTTAAAAAAACACTTTTTTTTTGTATTGGAATCAATTCTAAACGTTGTCAAAAGCTGAAAAGTTCGGATTTTCCTAAATAAAGTACAAAATGATTGATTCAATTTAAATGTGAGTTTTTTTTGAGTTTATATGAGCGTTCGATTTGAGCAACACTGGCTTTTGTCGCGAGTGCAAGGATCGATTTGATTTTTAAAATTGGATTGATATAAGAAGGATGGGCTGATGTGAAACACCTATTGACGCTCCTTGGGTGTAAGACCGACTCGTATGCCGTCACGAAAATCTGTTATTATGCTCGGGAGGTGTTTTGACACAGAAGAATGAGCAGGTTGCTCGCTTGAGTTTTAGTGTGTTGTGTTAGCAGTGGGAGCGCAAATAAGAGCATGTTTGATTGTTGCTTTCGCGCAACAAAATGCGCCACATTATGCCAAGATGTAGAGAAAATACATCTCAAATGTGCCGCTCTATGAAAGCCCTAGTTCTTTTCACTCCAAATTAAAAATCCTTTCTTCGAAAAAACACTATTAAAATGTTGAATAAGCCTAACATTATGCTTTTTTAAGGTTTAATTATCCGAGTGGTTGATTCTTCTTGCTAACATGGTTTTAACCAGTTGTGAACTTTTATAACTTACTTGTTAAATAATCACTACCCTAACTTATATCTTACATATCGCTCATTTACTAGAAGTGAATTGTCATAACTCAAAAAATTCGATTTTGCAGAAAACGCGTTTAAAGTTTTGAGTTTGCTCCCATCTAGTAGAAAAAAGAGTGACCTATTGACAATATGACAGAACATGTAGCAGGATGTAACCAATAATTCTCAATTATTACCTCAAAAATCACATTTTTTGAATTATGAAAGTCTTCTAAGAAATGAGCGATATGTATTTCATAAGGTAACCACGCTTGCTTTCTTTTGACTTGCCTTTTTTCCAGTTTCGCTGCGAACTTCAATGAGGAAAATTATCTTCATGCAATGTATACTTAACAAGGTATGCTTACTCTGCCAACGTCTCTCGTTTGACTTCTTTATTTTTCTATGCGCAGCTGTATTTTCAGCTTAGAGAGTGATTTGCTTTCCTTTCTTTCGCTCTTTCTCTCTTTTAATAAGCATACCTAGTTAAGTATAGCTTGAACTCAATCAAAAATATATGGGAGTACTGAGTACATGAACATTTAAGCAAGTGAGAGAGTAAAGTGAGTTTTCCTTAATGAACCAAACGTTTTTGACACTTATCTCTCATATGCGCGCAATCACTTTCTTTCATACCTTTTGGCTTAAAGTTTTGATAAAGAGAGATAGAGTAAAGTTGTGGTCCTAACTTTTCAATCCTACTTGCAACTCGTTTGAGTACTTAAAGTTCACAGCTTAACTTTATGCACGCATTTTTTTTTTGAGTGTACTTTAGGCCCGGATAGTCGTTAGGTTGCCCTACGCCAAGCTACTTCCTTAGCTACAATCTGAAGCGCCGCCATCGACATCGACATCGAGGTGGCACTGTCAGTGTTGTTGTTTTTGGCGCAGCCTTTAACGACCTTTAAATGTACGTCTAATTATGTTTACGTGCTTTACCAACAAGTACGGAAAACAAACTAAAACAAAAAACCTGTAAAATTTTGAAGCGCAGGTCAAGTGTATACCCAGAACCAGCTTTATACCCAACGTGACGGTCCGTGTAATGGCGCCGTGCAACGCCGAGCGTATCGAAAATACATACAAACATATAACTTTAATTATTTATGCAGGCGCTGACCTGAGGATATGGAAAATTCGAAGAAGTACCTTAAACATTTATGAATATTCACTGATGAAGTGGGTGGTGTTGCGACTCGCTGTAGTATTGCGAAGCCTCATGCCACATGACAAATTAACTTCCGCCAGAGAGAGCAAACTCAACAGGTCAAGGATGAGCCTGCACTTTGGCTTCTATCTGGTGCCTTGTATAATTCATTTTAATTAGGTTAAATATGCAATGAAAAATGAAAAGCGCCAAAGAGCAAAAACAGTGACAGGCTCACTCCCAGTTCCAGAGAGATATACAAGCGGAAAAACGCTTTGCTTTGGATAACAGGACGAACGGACTGACGATGAGCAGCGCGCTTCATGAGCAGGAACGAGTTCAATGAGATGCAAAAAACGATAAACAAACCTGCAAGCGTCGCCTGCTTCTGCTCGAGAAAGCGGGTTACGAGTTCTTGACTTCCAAGCTGAAACAGCCGCTGTCATGGGGCTAAGCTGAAACAGAAGCCGCAAGAGAAGCCGCAACAAAAAACACAAGATAAAGAAAAATGCGCAAAACCCGCAACGAAGTCATATTTTCCTTAAACCCCCCCCCAAAAAAAACAACAAGAAAAAACACAAAAAATGGAAAACAACATCAACAAATACAAGCCAGAGGAAAAGCCAGCAAAATTATGTGAGCATCGTTTCAACTTGAATTTTGTGGCGGACCAAGCGTAGCCGCCATTTTGCCGCACGTACTTGGAGTATTTTGGTAAAATTAAAATTTATGAACAGATAGAAAGCAAAGCGTTAATGGCCGCACGCGGGGCCAGTTTCCGGCTAACGTTGGAAGCCGTTTAGTGTGTGTGTGTGTGTGCGCGCCATTTTGTCCCGTAGTGGAAAGCAACGAAATGGAGTACGGACGGACGGCACACTTGAGCAATATACTGGCACTCCAAAGACGTGAGCCAAGTTGGGGCTGCTTTTTTCAAATTATACAAGTACGAGTAGCACTTGCCGTGCTTACTTAGTTAAGGATATTAAGACCCTCGCCTCAAATGGCAGGGAAAAGTTGCAAGACGTGCAGACACAAGTTTGCCGCTCACGCATTAAGTCCCTAATAAAAGAAAATGCACTAATTTTGTGGAAAACACGGCACATTTGCTTGTTTTTATTTTGTCGTTCTTATATACACAAAAATGCATTGATGCAATGCAATTTTAATGTTTATTAACAAATAAAATAGAGCACCTTCAGAAATAGTTGGAGTCGGAGCACAAGGTTCCTGCAGATTAAAATGCATCTTCGTTGCTTTTTTCCCATTTGCTGCAGCTGAATTGAATATAAAACTTAAAGCTGCCATAATGTCCTAGATTTGCTTTAGTGACTCTGCTCTATTGCAGATTAGGGGCTGGGATTAGGGTTGGTGACAGCTTGGTCGAAGGTCAAGGCCAAGTTTGTTAAGGCTGAAACGCGTAGCACATTTATCGATTTGTTTCACTCTTCTAACGACTTATAGTTGAGGTTGGTTAGGATTGAAAAACGGCAAAATGGAAGTTGGAATCGCACCACGTTAATAGGCTGAATCGCAATACTGCTAGTGTATCCCAACACACTTCTAAGCACTAGAGTTGGGCATTTGAGTTCCATTTGAAGATATCAAAACTATTATCGTATGGAACAAAAAGAAAATTTAGCAAGAGAAAGATTTTTTTACTTTTCCTTGAACTTCAATTATCGACGTCAGTATGACGAATGACCAGGTTGATGAGCTATGGACTTTACAATCGTTTTGCATCAAAAAGAGATTCTCGTAAAAATTTCAAGGTCGTTACGTTCGTACCCAAACTCTAAGCATTACAAATGCAAAATTATCTCGTAACAGCGTCGATAAAGTTCGTTAGTTCATTTTTGGGAGTATGTCACCTTTTTGACTCCTATTTCCTGTAGTAGTTCCCGAATTACTTCCTTGAGTATTTCTCGGAGTGCTTCCTGGACTACTACCCGATTTACTTCCTAGATTACTTCCCGGAGAAAGTCCATGATAACTTCCCGTAATACTTCCAAGAGTGCTTCTTGAAATACTTCCAGGATTGCTTCCGAAGTACATCCAGGGGTTCTTTCCAAACTATTTAAATCAGTGTTTCCCGAAGTACTTCCAAGAGTACTTGGTGGAGTATTTTCCGGAATACTTCCCGAATTGCTTCCCGCAGTACTTCCTGGAATACCTTCAGGAGTTCTTCTTGAAGTAGTTCCTGGGGAGCATACTGATGTACTTCCAGGAGAGCCTTCAGAAGTAACTCTAGGAGTTCTTCCCGAAGTATTCAAAGCAGTGCTTCCCGAAGTACTTCCAAGAGTACTTATTGCGTATTGTATTAGAGTACTTTCCTCTCCCGCCAGACGAAACTAACACTCTACAAGACGCTCATCCTTTCCGTTTTATTGTATAGCGCTGAAGCATGATGATGCGGTCTGATGAAACTGCACTTGGAGTGTTTGAGCGGAAAGTACTCCGTACAATTTTTGGCTCTATACGCGTTGACAACGATGGAACGATGAACACTATGAGCTTTATGACGACACTGACATAGTCAGGCGAATTAAGATCCAGCGGGTGCGCTGGCTAGGTCATGTTGTGCGTATGGATGATAAAGCTCCTGTAAGAATGGTCTACAATGCGACGGTCGAAGGGAAGCGACGAAAGGGAAGACCATGCCTCCGCTGGAAGGACCAGGTAGTGAGCACGCTAGCTACCTTTGGTATCACCAACTGGACCAAGCACGGAGACGCTTGGAGGAGATATTTGCATCAGTCCGTAACCCGGTAACGGGTTGTTATGGCAAGTTAAGAAGAAGAGGAGTACTTTCCCGGAATGTTCCTGGACTACTTCCTAGGATACTTTGCAGAGTAATTTGCAGAGTACTTCTTGTACTACTTCCTGGAGTACTTGAGGAATATTTCGCAGAGAACTTGAAGAAGTACTTCTTAGGCTACTTCCCACTTCGAACTGTGTCAGCGCTATTTGACTCGGACGAACTAAGCGTACGTTTAGTTTGCGCAGAGCGACACTCAGAATGTAACTTGTCGCCATGAACTCAGTCATCTATATTTATATTAAGGACAAAATTCATAATTAATCGATTGTCAACTTAATGGGAACTTAATGGTTGTCTAATGCTGCGTTCACACTGCGGTCACTAACAACTGTCTGCAGCGGCGACCAACATGTTGTGGTTACTGATTAAGCGCACATGTCAATGATTTTGCATAATACTGAGCAGCTGCTCGGGGCACTTCGGTCATTGTTACCTTTTCTCATTTCTCTAAATGCCAAGGAGAGAACCTTTTCCATATGGTTAGCGACAGCTCTCATTTTGAAACCAAATACCTTGTCTGTCTAAGTTTGTTATTTTAGGACACAAAAAATATACATATCACATAATAATTTCATGACCATTTGGACTGTGTAATCAATAGGCAAAGTCTTCTTTTTTTCTACCTCTAAGTCTATTTTGAAATGACATTATATAATTTGAGCAACTTTATTGACTTTCTGCTTTTTTTTTTTGCTCTTTTATCATTCTAGGTAAGCAAATGAACGGACGGCTTGTAGTGTTCAACCTTGCGCTCAACAAGTACATATTTTACCCTCGGTCACTCCAAGCTTTTACAATGTCCGTGAACAATAATGGTCCAAGTGCCCAAGTGAACTAATCTTTGTAATGAATTTATGCGTCCTTCGTGTAGGCATGCCGGGGTCCTACTGGGACCACTGTGACACCGTGTAAGGTGCAAAGCACGCAAGAAGAATGCAAAGGACTCTAACTGAAAGCACTTAGGCCCATAAAATATTCAACCGTGAACATGTGGAAAAAATTACAAAAGCTGCCAGGGAAAGCACACAAAAAACGACACGCAAACATTGAAGAACAAAAAGGGGAGGAAAAAGAGAAGAAAAGAAAAGTAAAGTAAAGAAAAGAAAAACAAAGAGTATGGAGAACAACAATACACAGGTACAAAGGCCCAGGACACAGTAGCACAATTTGAAACTTTGAACGCAACGGCCGGAACTGGGGACATCGTGCGTACCGTATATACTGTTATGTTACGGTCGGTCAAAGAGGGAGAGATAGAGCGAGGGAGCGAGATAGGTACCAAGAACAACTGATTGAAAAGAAAATTGCGGGTGGTCGCCAGATGAGCGTGACGATGATGACTGTCATAAATGTCGTGCACACAAGGGTAATGGCAGCAAGTGCCAGTACCCCAACACCTCAGACCCAGGAGCCTGTGCACAACCTTGAGCTGCGGAAGTGGCAAAAGCTAAGGGGCCACGTACTAGAAACCTACTGCGATTTGCATACACACATGTGTACATACATATGCACACAGTTTTTACCGCTGGCAGCTGGCAGGACCGGATTATATATGTGGTGGCCAATATGAGGCGCTATCGTGCAATATCCATAATATACTTCCATCACTAAGTCATACATATATTCAGTGTGCCATCAAAATTTATTTAAAAAAACCGTCGTTCAAAAGCCTTCATGCTAAATTCGCAAAACTTTTAATAGTCTTACTCTGTACATCGATGGATTTTTTTTGGGTTGAAATTAGGCTGATAAGCTAAATTCCAAGTGATATCTGGCACACACCACTAGTTTTCTAATAACAATGTTTTCAATAACAAAACTATCGATAGTGGCGGCATAACATATTTTCGATACTTTTAGGAAAATGATTCGATAGTATCGATAGTACTATAATTTTTCTTTCTTACCACTTCTTTAGGACATCGCACACAGGGCAAAAATATCCGAGCAACTAGTTGGTTGATTTTTAACAAACTAGAAGTCGAAAACTACCATAAATCAGACTGAACTAGAAGCATTGAATGCATGATGTAGGAACCGAGAAATGGATATAATAGTAATCTTCTATACTTTAAACTTCAGGATTCGTACAATTCTTTTGACAAATTTCCATTTTTATGTTCACTCTCAATGCCAACTGTCTCAGCGAACATTTTTTTTTTTTAAAGCTGAAGGAAATATAACGCATCTTCTTTTGATCCAATAAAGACCCATACCAAATTTAAAACAACATTTGAAAATTCCAGATCAAAAGACTACGATAGTTGAAAAATTGAAAACCATTGGGGTATGCTAGAAATCTCTAGACGATTTTTGATGAAGGTTCACTTCAATTCCCACTAAAAATCCGTCATCCAGATGCTTTCTTGTTAGATTTCCTACATACTGCAAAGATATTTCTAACACATTGACTAATGACTTTTTGGCTTAAAATCGGCTTGTATTGATTGAAACAGATTTCTGGCGCCTGGCATTTTAGAATTGGTGGACTGATTCACAGACAATGTTTTAGTTATTTCTTTGTGTGTTTCGAATGCATCTCACACAAATGGGTGCCATAATAGAGTTTAATTTGTTTGTGCTCAAAATGTGCGGGCCCCAGCTTGTATCGGTCGCTACCATAGTCCGGACCTGGCAGCTGCTTTCCTATTAAAGAGTGGAACAAAAACAACTTTCACATTTAATCGCAACTCACGGTATGAATTTGAAATTAGCTAAACTTTAAAACCAAGGCAGCTTTTTAGCTCTATTGTTATCATTTTTTATGGTTAGTCTGCTGCCTTTTAAAGCTGTCTGTCATTGTGCCACACTGCCGCATTCAAATGATTCCTTGTGGCAAGCAGTATGTAGTCGCAGCTGTGCCCCAGGGTGTTGCCCATACTTGGAGAGGGTATATTAAGCATCTGCTTGTGCATAAAATGTCAATAGGTGCAACGAGCCACAGCTAAGCAGATTACTTGCAACGTATCGCAGTTGCCACACTCAAAAAGGCAAGTAGAGAACAATGTACACACATGCACGCCTTCAGCGGTTGCATGTCTTGTGCTTCAGATAAGTGAATTCTGGGTTGCAATATTTGACTAGTAACTGACTAGTTTACTTCACTTTTTTTGTGCTTTCCTACTAAATTTCTTCTACTGCTTCTTGGCACTTTAAAGCATCATCCTTGCATACAAAATGATGTCAGCAGCCATAGAAGAGTGCACTAGATAAGTATATGCATACAACTATCTCAGTTTGGACCCTAAAAGAAGCCAAGTGAGCAGCTGCAGGAGTAGTAAAGTCACATAGTGGAAAGCTACTTATGCAGCAGTAGGTATAGGGATTGTCGTAGAATTGTAAGTTTGGCGGCAGGGGAAACAATACAAAGTAACTTGGTAAGTGAGGCTTTACTGGCACCAACGTGTGGTGCATAACATGGTTGCTGTCGTTATGGCTCTGGGTTTTGGTTGCTCTTAAGCCTATCCCAGACGTGCAAAAGTATGAGCACAAAAAACTATCAATTTTATTAGAGAACTTAAGCACAAACAGGCACAAATTTAGCATGGAAATGTTCCTAAGGAAATGTTCCTTCAAAGTAAACATTTCCGCTAAGCATTTTTTCTCCAACATTTTATGGTATTTCTTGCGTTTCCACTGGCGTTTCCACAGTGCCCGTCAGTGGGATGTTGAAATATGTATTATAGAAATTGTGTCCTAAATATCCTACAGTGCAAATCATATTCCACTAACTGTGCTAGCTAAGAGTGTGTTTATCTTGCTCTGTAAACGCTAGTAGCAGCTGTTGCAGTTTATTGCGTGTTAGAATCATTGATTAAGCGCGGTCAAGGCCGCATAGCAAACCATAAGTGCGTCTATAATAGGTGTCAAAGTTGACTAACGACCAATGACCATATACTTATGTAGATATCACTAAAAATGTTGCATCAAAATCTGCTGGAGAGACATATTGACCCTTTACGCGAAAATATTGCAAAAGACATTTATAAATAAATTTCAAGTCAAAAAAGAAAAAAACATATTATATAGGCATGCGTCATTGTCGTGGTGTTACACCATGCCACCGCAATGACAACTTTTTGTTACGCCATATGAGCCAGTTTTATGACCCATGCCGCGTCAATATATGTTGCATATAAAAAAAGCATGTCTTCAATTTACCTTTATGAATAGTTGGGTTTATAAGGAATAATTTGCAAGCCATCAGAAATTAATCTGTACTAATATTTAAATTCGAAAGTAACTTTTTGTGTCTGTGTGTCTGTTTGTTCCCTTTTCACGCCTAAGCCGCTGAACCAATTGTTTTACATTTTGGTATAGAGATAGACCTTGATAGGAATAAGAAAAGTAAGAATTTTATTCTTGAATTCCTACCATTTTACACTTAAAATAGCACAATTCGTAATGAATACGATACTTAAATTCAGAATGAATCAATCTTGATTATAAAATCAAACCTAAGTACGTTTAAAAAAAGGATACAAATCTTGAATTAAGAGCATAAATGAACTTCATTTAAAATCAAGTACAACATTTCTTACAGTAAGACTGAATGATCTTAATGTTTAGTCCCGAAATACTTGAAATATAAAGGTTGGACTTGAATTTGAACAACTTTTGACAAAGTGAGAGAGCCCTATCAAATTTTTTCTCATTTCTCTTTTGCTTTATAATCATAATGCAAAAATTGAAATTATTTCAAAGTACGTTTTGTTGTTGCATTGGATACTGAGTCCAAGTTAGCTAGCGTGGCCCATTGGTTGAGTGTTTAACTCCCAAGGCAAGAGGTCGTGAGTTTGATTCCTGATGCGGATATGTCTCTTAATCCTGGTAGAAAATGTTTCATTTCACTACTTTTCTCAATTGCTCTTGATTTAATTTGTAGAAAAAACAGAAAATAAGAAAAAGAAGAAGAAGAAAGGGAAGAGGAAGGAAAAGAGGAAGAGGTCGAAGCCGAAGGGAAGAAGGAAGGAAATCGGGAATGGGCAAAATAATATGCTCTACCTCGAGAGGAGCACGGGGGTTGGCGAGCGGAGCGAGCAGGCAGTAGAGCCACTTAGTTAGTATATAAATTTCAAAAGAAATTATAAAAAAATGTCAAATAAAATTTATTGACGAACGAAATGAGATGTGGCAGGTCACAATCCAAAATGGCAATTAAAATGCGTTGTTTCTCTTTGACAAGTTGCCACATCTGCGGTGTCTTTTAAGTGGATAACACTGTCATTTCCATATGATGCGAAATATTTGGTGAATAAATTTAGCTTTATTGACCATTTGTTGAGCAGAAAAACAGTGAGCAGAGAAAACGAACATAAAGTTTGCCCAAATTAAAGTTTTTATTATGCTTTAAAAAGAGCTTTTTCCATTGAATGTCACTTTTTTTCGCAGTGTATGCAATTTATTTGCTACTTCGACACTAGCAGCTCGAGTTTCCCCTACTGTACTACGTGTGCAGTTATATTATGTATGCACATATAAATTACTTCACTTACAGTCACAGCTTGTTTTCTGGCCAACCAAAACACAAACCGAATTCCCAACTTTGAGCCAAGAGTTCCATTTTGATTATTTCGGCATTCTGGTCTCAATAAGTCACAAATTTTTATTACCTCTAGAAAGTTGCAATACTGCTAGTATTTTGTTGTAAAAAAATCAATATATAATTATGCCACGCCCACCTACAAATGCCCAAATTCGGTTTGTATGCCAAAGTAGCGCACCCTACATGCCGTACCTACAAGCAACAATGGCTGCCAAACCAACCGGAAGTAAGAAAAAAATGAAGAAAAAAAAATGAGCAACAGCCGAGCCGCAAAAAAGTCAAAGTTTTGTTGTTGCTACAAGATTTATGCATTGCCAATATTTTCAGCACATTTTCCACGCAGTCAAATTTACTAAAGTCAAGCAGAAGAAGAAGAACAACTAGGAAAATGAGAGTAACGGAAGAAGACCCCAAACGTGCGACAACTCACGCGTGCGACTAACTCCGAAGGGTATCATCGAGGGGCACATTAAGCAATTGCCGCACAATGCTAAAAATCGGATCGTTTAACGATGATTTGATGAAATTATGATTAATTGCGCGACTGTACCTAATGTAAACATGCTGCATTGAAGTTGCGGTCTTAAAATTAATGGAGCAAATCGCGGAGTTAGTGAATATTAATAGCTGGCTTTCCCTTTGGCGCTGGGCAATAACCAACAAGCATGCAATATTTAATATTTCTTTTGTGTTATCAAAGAGAGCGAAAAAAAACAAACACATAAAAAAGGGACAGTGCGAGAGCGACAGAAAGAGAGAGAGTGCTCGCACGTAAGCGAGTCGAATGAAATATTAATTTTTATCCAGGGGAAAGTTTTTTGTAAGCAAAGTTGAAGCTTGGCGTAGTAGTTGTGCACGTGGGAAGTGCCCGGCGCCAAGTAGTCATGCCCTGAACTCAAGTTGCTCCGGTTCGCCTTCCATGTGGCAATAGAGCGGAACAATAGGACTGGCCATTGAAATATTATGATTGACTTTTATTACATGCAATCGCAATTTATTTTGCTTAACAACAAACAGTAAAAGTCGCTGAGAAAAACTGAGTAAGAGTGCCAGGGGGAGTGGAAAACGCAGACAGTTTGGGAACGTGATAAGCGCGGTTAAAAGTAGCGAAAATGTGCATGAAAAGTTATAAAGAAATTCGTTATTTATCATTTGCTGAATTGTGCGCTCGGGAATTACTTTTTGGTGACGACAAACTTCGGCACACAATCATTTTCACTTGCATGTGCTTGTCTAACTGTCACATACACAAGCACACCCAACCACACACACTCCACAAGGGGCTACACATAGAGAAATAGCTAGAAAACAAGTTAGAACAGGTAAACAGCCCGCATAATAAGTTACATTTGTACTTAAGACAGCGGTTTGCAAAATACAAGCTATACTTTATAAGGTGGTCTCCATCTGACGCTCTTCCACTTTTTGCTTCATTGCAAACTTCTATGACGAAGATAAATTTGCAAGTTTTTTTTTTGGCTGCAACTTTTAGACACTAACTAGACATTTGCAGTATATAATATCGAACTTTACTACCGCTTTTTGAAGCTCCCTCTATAAACAGCTTATTTATCGCAGTGTATTGCAGAAGCTTGACTTCTCTATTCTATGCATTTTAAATTTGGAAATGTCTTTACTTCCTCAAAAGTTATGATTTTCGCCGAAAAAAAAGTCAGTTGGAACCACTGTGCGACGCTCCTTCAATTTGTCTATTGCTGGTGTGGTCTGCTTTGTGCATGTTGTAGCCGGAAATATAGATGCAAATACCATCCTGTAGCCAAGTCTCTATAATAAGCATCTCAGCTATATTGTGCGCGGCTTGAGCTCCTCAACATGCCCAGTGAGTCCCCAAGTATTCCACAATCCGAGGCGAAGTGAACGGGCTAACATCTTTTGGCGTTCAGAAGACTAAGACACATTTTTTTAAGAAACTGGTTTGGCTCCTGCAATTCTTTGAACATGGCTTGGAGTGTGTCCACTTTCTCTGTAAGAGCCTTAATGGCCACCTCTAGCCTAGAGCTGCAGTTAGCAGGTATATTTTGCCGATACTCTATGGGTTTTTGGGGGACCATAGCGCCAGGTGTTGGTACAGTATTGCTCTACTGTACGAAGCGACTCTGCATATAAGAGATTCCCTTAAGGAGTTGCTAAATAACTGTTAAAATATAATAAGCACTCTCTCAATCCAAAAGACAAGTGAACCTTGTTCTCCGTTTCGGTACCTTCTATGTAGCTTAAGGTTTTCTGTTCTTACACTTTTTGAATCAAATTCACTTCGTTTTTTCTTTCTGTGTACTAACGATGCCACATAACAATTTAGTCCGCTTTTATTGTTGTTCTTGTAGTTTATGCACAGTTAAATAGTTCTTCATGGAGGCAACAGCAAAAAAAAATTTTAATTTATTGTTTTGTGGTTATATTGAACGGTATTTTTTTCCAAACAGTTTCCACGCGAATCTTCCTGTTGTAAAGTCTTTACTCATTTGCCTTGGAATTAGTTGCGCCTCGTGAATTGGTGGGCGTTTGATTTATGGCCAAAGCGATTCAAATAACCTAATTGTCTCAAATGACAGCAGGGCGTGGCCCAAGAATGTCCGCAACCAACAAAGGCACCTGTCTTTAATTTACGACACGGACTTGGAAAAGGTTTTTCCTTTTTCTTATATTTACTTAGCTCAGCTGCTGTTAACTTTTGCTTACTTTAAAATTAAGAAAGTGGAATTAACGGTTAGCACGTGGAATTAGGCGTAACAGGACAGCGGAGTGTTTATAGGCACTAACTTACAAGCTTTAATAGGTTTACATTTTTGCTTAATCTATTTAATGTTTCCACCCATACTTCTAAGAGCAAATGTAAATTCACTTTGGAATCAAAAAGTATATTCCGACCTTTTCAACGAAAAGTGAAATGTAAGGACTTTTCAAATATACTGTAAGCAAAATGCTAATTTATCAAAAACGTCTTCTGTTTTGCATAGCAAATGAAAGTGTAAAGCATCAAAATTGATTGAAAGTGACTTTTACAAAATGGAATGTCCTGGCTTGAAGATATCTTCTATCAAGCACACTGACAGTTTCAAATATTCTTTGGAACAGCGCGGGTGTGGAATTGGTATTGTGCTACATCGTTGAAGTTGGTTTCACCCGAAAGCCACCATACATATATACCTTTAATTGTCTAACTCCTTCTTTTTGACTGCTCATAACAGCCCGTTATCGGGTTACGGCCTAATGTAAATACATTCTTTCATTGGAATTGTGGTTTGACGTAGTGGGTCCCAAACCATACCCACAACCCTTTTAAGGCCTCGGGTTGCTCTACTGGTCTCGAAAGAACCCAGTATCTTTGTAAGTCACCTCATGCAACAAGCTTTGACCTTATGAGGTGGTATTCTCTAACCTGCTCACCACACGGGTGACCAAAAATACATTTTTTGTGGTTTAATCCATTTCGCAAGATACACTCACATGTTATCTTTTCAAATTTTATCCAGCAATCAATAGTACATAAGCTCAATACGTTCAAATGTGATGTTTTTGACTTTTTATTTAATCAAAGTTAATTGAAAGGCTCATCTCAATCTACTTTGGTGCATTTGTCATAAAATTGTGTATAAAGACTTATCTCAAGCTGAACCGTCTGGAACTCGGCCAAATACTCCTAGCAGCTCCCAACAACAGTTTTTCAAAACAATTGCTCAAGCCTATGCTTGAGCCTTCTGATGTCAACACTTCTTATCATATCGTTCGCCAGTTTTTCAGCTGCCTTAAAGCAGAGGCCGAAATTTTGTCGGGAACTTCCTGAATTGCAGATCATTATGCAACTCGCTATTCCTTATACACCAGTGATATAACGCAGATTCTTATTTTGCAAAAACTGCAAACGTTTTCAGTTACTCCAGTAGGGTACATCCCATCCTATACTTCCAAACTGTCGCAAGTAAACCAAACATCTCAGCCTTGTAATCAGTTGAGCTAAACAAAAACTGTTCGTTCAAGCTCGCACAGTGGCCAACTTTCCAACAATTTGTTGCAAGTAAATGTATGACAAACACTAGCAGGTTTCCCCTAAACCGAGCTTATAAAAACTTAGCGCTGTTTGAGCACTTTCAAAAGCTGCTCATTGCGGTCGACACCCTCGGGGTGAATTGTGGTGCCTGTGATTGACACCGAAATCGCCGGTAGAGGTTTCTTGGTTGGCGTATTTTATCTTCTGCTGACCATAAAGCTGGTAGCTACAAATCGTCCTGCTCCAGTGGGAAGGTCTGCCCGTGCTACGGTTCGATTAACTGATTAGAAAAGTTGCCACTCAGTTGCTGCCTTAAAGTTCAGTCTTAGCTCAAACAAATCCGTTTGAGCCCATTGGCTTTAATTTGAAATTCATACAGTAAAATTGTTTTTCTAGCTCATCAACTTTGTTGAGTTTTCGCATAATATAAAGTAATTAAAATTTCATTAAGCTGCTTTCTCTACAAAGGAAGCTCGGTCAGTGCCCAGCGCCCATTCATGCCGCTCCATGCAGCCTAACGGTAGAACAAGACAAAGCGTTGTTCCTCAATGCAGTAGCAGCCACTACTCGCTTCTGTGGCAGGCAGGCAATTCAACTCTTGCAAAGCGCCTGCAGCATGCCGCTAACCACAGTGAGCCACAGTGGAGCCACAAAAGCGCCAACAGCAGACCACAACATTCCAATGTTAAACGTTGCTTTTGATGGTAGACACTGCGTGCTGCGCCTTGCAATTACTATCCTTGACTTTGTTTGGCTTTTGGCTTTTCAGAAAATCACCGGCTTATAATGCAGCCAGCACTGCGTTGCCAGGGACACAAACGCATTCAACACCAGGGTCCCACGGTCGCACTGTCACACCGTGCCGTACCATCCCCCTTGAGCTTGTTTACATCGCTTTTGCTTTATCCGTTTGCCAGCTTGTTTCCTTTGGCTGCGCTTCCAGCGCCGGACAGCCTGCGCCAACTGTTGAACGGAGGACGTCAATGGCCAAGATGCTTACCAAGTTTTGCTTTTGCTACTAACTCAGTTCGCAGTCACTTGGCTTGTTTATGTGCACCCGCTGTGGTTTATGTCACCCGTGTTGACATTTAGTTGGCATTCGGAACGTCGTCGCTGACCCGGGGTAAAGTACCAGCTCCACGCAATGGATCATCAGCCGTCTTTGTTTTAGCAACGCCCCTGAACTTTGCAGCTACACAGTTGTCCGTTGATTGCGGGCCGTCAGCTGTTGCAGTTTATTGCTGCGAGTTAGCGCAACCAGCCAAAGCCACCCATCCGCCCCACCTCCTTCCGACAGGAACCGCCATTTTTGTTAGGGAAACTATTTTTGATGGTCCTTTCCTTCGAAGCACACATAAGCATTCTATTTGTTTACTATCTACGGCAGCTATGTACATAGCCGGACTCTATTTACTTGGTTCCGTTTTTCACTCCATTTGTCAGGAGCTCAGCTTTCCGTTAGTTTATTGTTTTTCTTTCTCTATCTCTCTTGTTAGTGTTTACTCATCATTGTCACGTTGTCATTTTCGCCTGTGCAGCTATTTGTTATGTTGTCTAACTGCAGTAACTGAAACTCTGCCGGAAATATGAAGAAGTGAACTTAAATCTTTAAGAATTTCTAGCAAATATACACTCAGAGAAATCTGTGTAACTGCAGCTGGGTTTTGGTTTGTTTGTAATATCTCATTTAATATATATGCAGTTCTTACAAAGACCATTATTGAGACCCTTACACTTAAGTCAACTAATGTTTAGAGAAGTACCTTGTTTTGTGGTGTGTTTTGTTGTTGTTTGGTATCTGTGCCAACAGTTTAGTTCACCATAGAGATTGTCGCCCTTATATGTCTTTTTCTTGTTCCACAGCCACACAAAAAAAGGTCAACTCCAATCTGTTATCAGAATTTTCTCAGTTAGTTCAACCCTATGATAGGAATACATATGTCACGTCCTCAGATCCAGACAATTTTCCGTATTTTACTGTGATTTTGAGATGTTTTTGAGGTTAGTTTTGAACCTTCTTCAGTTACAGTTTCAACTCGTAATTTGTTGTTTTATTGCTATACAGTGCCAACAGTAAATTTAACTATAAAAATAATTATTTTTACAACTATTTTGTTGCCTTATTGAATAACCCAGTCAATACAACTGCGAAAATTTTAAAACATTTTAGAAGTGTTTTTTCATTGAATCACTGTGTTCACAGTTAGTCGAACTTCAACATGGTTTTCAGAGGACTCAAAGAGTCACCCTACTAGTCGCACTACTCCTCAATTCTCTGAACTCAATTTATCCTGGAGATAAGGTCAAATGCAAAAATTGGCTAATCTACTGAGTTCTTAGTAAGAATAACTAGTAATATTAGTACTGTGAACTACAGTAAATGCATTGTCGATCTTCAACATTGTTAGCGTGACACATTGGTCGAGCTTCAAAGGCCACGTGTTTAATTCCTGTAATGGGAAATCCTTTCCGGTTATTGTGTGAACGTTTCCAGTGGGTCCAAAATGTCGCCTTTTACTTTGAAGATAAGGCCAAATGCAAAAATAGTTTACTGTAAACTACAGTAAATATATTGTGGTCACTTACGGTGCTCACAGTTTGAATAGCTAGTGCTTTTAAACTTCAGTAATGTGAACACAGTAATAGTAAAAACTTACTATAAACTACACCAAATTTACTAGTAAAAATTCTAGTTACTGTAAATTACAGTAAATGTAACAGTGCAATAATAGCGTGTTTCTATAAACTTCATTAATTGTATGCAAAAACTGTAGCAGTAGAGTAGAGTAACAGTTTACAGTTATAATAGCTACTGACTTTCAACCTTACTATAAACTACACAAAATTTACTGTGTACACAGTAAAAACAGCTAGCTACTGTAAACTACAATAATAATAATGTAGTGTGTTCACAATTATAATAGCTACTGACTTTAAACTACACTAATGTTACATAAGACACAGTAAAAGTAAAAAGTAACTATAAGCTACAGCAAATTTACTGTACACACAGTAAAAATAGTAAGCTACTATAAACTTTAGGTTGGTCACTTCTGAAATTATCGTTTAGAGTAACTGCTGCGAAAATGCAAATAAGTAAAAGTTACTATAATGTTCAGTTACTTTTACTGTAGTATTTTTTTTTTTTTAAGAGTACAACAAATTTGATATATTGTAGTTTCGTATGCGGCTTTATTGCTTCGAATATATTTGAGCATCTAATCCTTAAGAATTTATTTGCGTCGTGCACCAGGTGCAGCTCTAAAAGGTTTTCGCCGCGACTTCGAGTCCACAATAAGCATAGATTGGCGTTTGAGAAAGTTGCGAGATGGTACCTCATTGTCGTCATCAGTGGTAGCCACTTGGATAATAAAACATATCAGTCTTAACGAACTTAAAAGATTATAAATTCGAGCGCCTTACCCGCCGCGGGCGCCTGTTCCGGTGATGAGGACGATGTGCCTGCAGCGCGTTGTGCGCGTCCAGCAAATAGATTATAGTAACACATGGGCATGGGCTGTGGCTTCTCGCCCTCGGGCACAGATGGTGACTTGGGTGGCTCCAGCTTGTAGCCATCATCATCCTCCTCCTCTGCTAAATCAAGTTGTGGTATTTCCAGCGGCGGCACTTCCTCCTGCTTGGTCAGCTCTTGGCAGCGTTTGATTTTCAGTTTGAGTATCTGTGTACAAAACGTGTATTTAGTTATGGAAAATTGTTGAGTCTTAGATGCGGCTGTACCTCTATTAATTCCACATCCTTGGCAGTTTGCGTTAGAAAATTGGGCAACTCCGCTACACTAATGCGCAACTTGCGTTCCCTTAGCTCTATGTAACTCTCGTCCACTTCTTGAACTTTAAAAATCATTTCACAAATACGTTCCTTGAGGTACTTCAAGACACCCATGGACTTGTCGGCGGCTTCCATGTTCTTCTTGCGCTCCAACTCCTTGTCGGCAATGTTGAGCTTAATTTGCTCGATAATCTCCTGATTTCTGTGTGAAAATCAAACTTAAGCACTGGCTTACTTATACTTATAGCTCAGCTTTTACTTACACTTCGCTTTCCTTGACATCCGAGAACTTGAAGGCCTCCAGCTCACTGGTCAGTGCTTCGCGCTCCTCCTCCAAGTTGGCTTTCTCGGCTTCGGCTGCCTTGCGCAGATAAGTTAAGCGTGCCGCCGACTCCTTTTGTGCGCTAAAACGCTCAAAGACCTCGAGCGGTGAAGTGGCTCCAGACGCCTCCATCAGCTGTTTGAACAGCGTTTCCATGTCGCTTGTCACGCTTTCTAGCTGCGACGCCGGCTCGGCTTCGCCAGCTTCTGTCTTGGCTGTAGCTTGATCGCCGGCACTGGAGCCTACGCTATCCTGATGCACCAGCGATTTGGTCTCAGCGAACAGTTTGCGTCCAATGCGTTCCAGTTCCAGCTTACGCGCTTCCACCTGCTTGCGAAAGTCCAGCGCCTGACGCTCACGCGTTTTCTGCGATAGATTCGCTTGCTGCTCCTGCCTTTGCAAGATGATTTTGGCCGCGTCACGCATTTCCAGCGCTTCGTTGTGCACTTTCTGTAGACGCTCGATTTCGGCCTTCTGATCGCTAAGTGAAGCCTCCAGCTCGCGCAGACTACGCTCAAAACGCTCGGCATCGTTCATCAGCGATGCCTCAATGGAACGATACTTTTTGCGTATGTGCTCCGCCTCCATCCACTGCACATTGGTGCGATGTATCTCGTTCTCCAGCTGGCAGACTAGCTAAAGTGTAAAGAATAAAAGTTAGTCAGTAGCATCTTTTTTGGTCCATTTAGGGTGGACCAAACAACATGTTTGTTTTTGTATAAGTGCCGATTCACCCTACTGCTCACCTTTCGATTGGCATCCTCCTCGAGCGTTTCGGGCGGCTTCTCGCCTAGATTTTGGCTCTGTGCCTCCTTGTTGCCCAACAGTTCGCGATATTTCTCAACCAGTTTGCTAAAATACTGCTGTCGCGACTTGAAGCGATGACGCAGTAAATCCATTTGTTTGCGACTCTCTGTGACCTTTAAATCGGTTAGAAAAAGCGCGTCATCGGCGTTTTTGGCGCCCATCGGATACATGGCTTTGCCCACAATTATCGTAGGTGTGGCGCCAGATTTGCGCGTTTCACCGTTGTTCTCCTTGATGACCACAGGACGTTGCAGTGGATTACGCAGTCGACTTACTTTCACCGTTAGCTCTTTGATATCCTTTTTGAGCGTTCCAATGGTGTCGCAATTAATACGATTTTGTTTCTGCCATTCCGCTGCATTGGCGGTCTTTTGACCCTCTACAGGAATTTTATGTTTTCAACAGTTTTGGAGTTTGTTAATTTAAGATTGAACTTACCTGCAAGCAGAATGCGTTTTTTAATCTCATTAATTTGCCGATTCAATTCATTTAATTTGTCGGATTCCATATTTGGGGACGGTTTTTCATGCTAGACGCGTTTGTTTTCCGTTGTTTGGTCGATGTTTGTTGGGACCTAGCAACGCGCTGGAACCGGAACCAGTTACTGGCAACGGTTGCAAGAGTAAGAATATTTTTGGAAGTTATTTTTGTATGAACTTGCATGCTGCATAACGAAAAGCAGCGGAAATGCATTTCCAAAGCCTGCAAAGTGTCAACAAACGTCGAAGTTCACCAATTTTGTTTTTTGAGATAGTCTTTTTTCTCTGGTTATCCTGTAAAACAGTCTCTAGCATTTCTACGTTTGACGAAAAGATTATTTTATATAAAAGTTTTCGTGCAGTTCGCGTAACTTGCAAATTGTATCTTAATACTAAAAATACTACTTCTAGCGGTATTTTGTTACTTTATTGCTCATTATAACTTAAAATCCCTCAATGAAACCGAAACTTATTTCGTTTACGGTTACGATTACGGTAGTAGTGCTGCTTCTCCTGATTCATTAACGCTTTTATTTTGATTTTCTATTTTCAATAATATCGGTTTCGATTCGATTCACAGATATTTGTTTCGCTATATTACCTTTACAAAAACAATGCGAAAAAAGAACAAAACAAAAAAATAGGTGGAAGCGAGAAGCAGATTGTTTTGTGTTTTACTCTTTGTATCCTATTACAATACTTACTTATATGAAATATTGCGCAGTATCCATTTTCTAGGGATTTTTATGTTCTACAAATTCGTAAAAGCTTTAAACATCATTTGAAGTCAGGGGAACGAGATATTTGCAAATATTTCAAAGGTGGCATATAACGTTTTCGTATTTCGAAAATCTTTTCTCTTACTCTTTGTACTGTATCTCATTAACGGTTAATTATATACAATATTTCCTAGGATTAATTTTGTAGAGAACTGTTTGCTCTACAAATTTTACTTGGGCTTTAAACATCATTTGAGAAACGGGAAACAAGATATTTGCCTTTGTTTTCTTCCGGGTTTCCGCGCCTAGAATTCCTAGGCGGGTCGTTTGTGGTGGTACTTCGTGCGGGCTATTGCCGCACTGTATCTGGTCATTCAGCATTGAGGAGTCTCTCTGCGGAATTAAGCTAAGAATTGAAGATGTAGACCAAAAAGGATTGTGACCAAGGAGCCGCATAGAGCCGTTACTGAATGTATTTGTCCCCATCCAGGAAATCATTTAGCTGTTGTTCTTTGTGCAGTCTTTCATTTTCTGCATTGATTTTTGGGATAAAACTTTTGAAAGTCATTAAAGACCTCCAATATGATCGTCTAGCGGTGCGGAAAAGTTTGGATTCGAGTCACCAATCCGTTTCGATTAAACTCCAAATCTGTTGTGTCACTTCTCTTCAGGTACTTGAGTAAATCAACATTTGTTAGCTTTTTAAGTGTTAAACATTCTCGGCACTAGCATTTGTAGTAAGCTCAAGTTGCACCAGTATACATATTATGAACTCGATCTGTGGCGATTATGAAAAGATCATCATTGGATTGATCTATTGCTAAATATCAACCTGTCGGTAGGATCTATTTGCCTTTCGTACCATATTTAAACAAAGTATTCTTGATATTTCAATCTAAATCTGTGGCAATAACTTTAGGAAGAGATCATTGAATTGATCTATTGCTAAAATACGAGCCGTCGGACGGATCTCTTTGCCTTTTTGTACCATATTTTAAAAACTTATTCTTGAGCCTTAAATCTGATCTTTGGCGATTGCGATAGGAAAAGATCATCAGATCAGAAAAGATCTATTCCTAAAGTTCGACCCTTCGGACGGATGTCTTTGTCTTCTCCTATAGTATTTTAGCAACGTATTCTTAACACTTTGATCTAGATCTGTGACGATTAAGTTAGGAAAAGATCATCACCCGTCGGAAGGATCACTTTGCCTTCTCGTATGTTTAGAATCCCACTACCATAATTTCCCAATGTATTTTTGAGACTTTCAATCTAGACACTAACATTGTTGTTGCGCTATACATTACTTTTGGAACAACCCTCGAAAATAGCTGGGTTTGAAAACTTATATTTGTGCTTTTGAAGTCAAATTTACTGTAAAGTTTACTTTTGAACTATACTTTCGGTTTATGTATGCACAGTGGGCGGTGATAGCTTGATAATACACCGATGCACATACATGCATATATGCCCTGGAAAACCAGCACAAAAACGCTTACAAATTTAATGGCGTGCAAACTTTGATTGGATTTTCTTTGATACTAAAATATGTCATTCCGCTTGTTTTTATTAATTCGGATATTTGCTTTGAACCGTTAGTCTCTGCATTTTATGCATACATATTTTAGTTTCGCATATTTTTGCTTTGACCTCCGAAAACTGTACATAATAATAATTGTCGTTTCCTCTCTGTTGTCGAAACTCATGTCAAATGCAAGTCCTTTGTTTTTTTGCTCTCTTTTTGTCTTCTTACCTGTTTTGTTCTGTTTTCAATTGTTTACTGTTTGTTTTGGCAAAATGTAACGGAAACTTATGTCAAGTTTCTTATAATTTGTTGCGTACAGCTTTGTTTTTTCGTTTTACCTTATTTTCTTTCGTTTTTTCCTCAATGATTACCCATACGCACCGTTAAACAATTAGCTAATGGCAATTAGAAGCAATGACCGCAAAGTTGCTGAAATAGTTTCGTTGCAGAATACACAGCAAAAAAAAAGTACTTAGTCTTAAGTACTTTATGTCAGAGTCTAGCAAATTTTGGTAAGCCATGGAAACAGATCAAGTTTATTGGGTACGGTAAGTCCTTGATCGTAGTGCAAATTATAGCTTCAACTTCATTTTAATTGACTTTGATTGAAGATTGAAACAAATGTACTACTCTTGTATATAGGGACAAAATGCGTGCTGTGGTGAAAATTATACTGGTCCTTTGTGTGTTCCATTGGCGATGTGACTCTCGAAGTCTCTATTGGCGGCTTAATTGAAAATAAATGCTCTCTTCTCCTTGAGCCTGCTCGCTCCGCTCGCCAACACCCGTGCTTCACTTGAGTTAGGTCACAACCTTTTACCAGTTCCCTTTCCCATTTCCCTATCAATTCTCCTTCAAGTTCCTCCTCCCTCTCCTCCTCATCGCCCTTTTCTTCCTCTTCCTCATACTAAGTCCAGCTGCAGTTTGTTGTCGCGAAAACAGGAAAATCTGAAAATCAGTAACCTTATGGTTAGAAAGCAATATCTGTAATTACCCAGTGCTTGGGCTTACTTTGATGCAATTTTGGTACTTGCAGCCTTCTCTCTTATCACAATATGGCTTCTTTGTGAGCGTCTGTTAAATCCAACATTATAATTGAACTTAAGTTTTAGACCATTTTGCATGCATCTAATAAAGTCACCAAGTTAGTTTTTGTATATGAGACACATCTATAGCCGCGTTTTTGTGGTACAACCGGCACGTAAGTCATCGAGTCGCCTGATTCGGGTGGCCTGATGCTGGTGGGCTAATGCGTATGGTCTGATTCTGTATCTTTACCTTGGGTGCTGTACTAGCAGTGCCCACATAAGAGAGTAATTTGGCGAAAAAGTTGCACCACACATTTGCATTTCTGTGGTAAGGAAGCATTAAGAGCGAAAATTGATTCATTGTGCCAGCTGCATAACCCCTGATCTACTGCAGTGTAATAGTGCAGAACGCAAAGTTGCTCCTAAATGGCACTGGCTTACAATCAGACCGAAGTAGCGCAATGGTAAGTCATCGGCCTGCAAAGCGATAGGTCGTAGGTTTGCTTTCCCGGCGTATCATATACGCTAGATGGCGCTAGCATATACGCACACTAGATGTCGCTAAATAATGCTACATGGCCGAGCTCACAAGTGGTTGATTCAACGAAGTATTACAACTATTCCGTTTTATTATGAGTGCTATTACCCGCGTGGTGAGCGAGTTAGAGAATACCACTTAAGCAGGTCAAAGCTTGTAGTATGTGGCGACAATGGCACTGGGTTCTTTCGAGACCAGTAGAAAGGGTTGTGCGTAGGATTTGAGACCCACCACGTAAAACCCCAATTCCAATGAAAGAATGTATTTACATCAGCCTGTAACCTGGTAACGGGTTTTTATGGCCAGTTAAGAAGAAGAAGCTTAAGGTCTTTTTCAGAAACCAATAAGTGCAGTGGCGCTCATGGTGAGTATAATAGGGATAATATGACTGAGCCACTTGCGGACTTTTCATCGATTTTCGTGTCGAACTCCTGAGGATCGGGCAGAGTCCAATGTTGGACGAAGATGCAGTACTGTCACGTTGCATCACGCTGCTTTCGAAAAAGATACCTCAATCGTTCAAAACGATCTTAAACGGCTCTATATTTACCAATTGGATGTCTCCAAGCTTTGAAATTCGTAACGGAAAAGCCAGGATTGCATTCCATGGTAGACAAAGCGCCTTTGCAGACTTTGCTCAGTGGCGAGGCACCGAAATTAAACCATTTTTCGAAGAAGAATAAAAAATTCCCTACGTGTTTGCAGATGACCTCTTTCAGTGGTCACGTCATTGATGAGTGTAAGCTAAACCTTCAAGGTAATATCGGAGCGCGAACTGCGATAGTTGGTGTGCAAAGCGTGCATGGAGCAAAGCCCCTTAGATTACATATAATTTAAACTCTTGAAAGCCATAAATCAAAGTACAATTTGCAATTGTAAGAACATTTTTGCTACATATTTAAAGCAAAGGCGATAACAGGTCTAGAGCTCAAGTCTTCTACAATACTACTGCTGTCATGTAGAAGGACCATCTGGCTGCCACACCAGTTTATTTCCCTAGGAACCAAAATATAATGATATCCTTGCCTTCCACAATAATTTCATTTTTATCTATCGTGAACTGAGACAAACCGTTAATACCACAATAAATTTTAAATACAACCACACAATTCAAATTGAGTGCATAACAAACTGTTTAAATATTCATAGAACACATTCGAAGTTCACTAATATAAAGCATAATTTATATGCACAACTTTTTATGTGTCCCGAGCAGCTTTTCCTCGACCCTTCTCTATTTTCCGCTGCAATGAAATCCGCCAAACATTCAAAATAATTAAAATTAAGCCACACGAAATTGCACATGTGCATAATAAAAACTATTAAAACGCTTATGATGAAAAAAACACACATTCGAAAATAGAAAATTCCATGAAAAATATCCAACAGTCAAATCCTATTCGTTTAAACCAAAGCCAGCATAAAAAAAACGTAAAGCTTAGTGTTTTTGTCTATGTTTGAGCTGTGTGGCAATATGTGGATGTGGCATGGACGTAGCATCGGGGAGCTCAAGTTTCCATAGATACTCTTTAAACATGCCCTTCAGTTTTGCAAAGGCCTGCATCAGGCCTGAAACTTCATGACCATAACCTCCCTTCCAACTACGTGTAGTCAGATCAGGAATTTTTCATGGGTGTTGCCTAGGATCCATATCTTCAATCGGAGGGCTGATACAGGGCTGAAATTCATAGATAACGGGCTGATTTGCAAAAATCATAGGTGATTCAAGGCTGATCAATTGCCTAAATGTATGCATGCATACTGTCAAATAATATATATAGTGTGTCAGGCTAATGGCCAACTTTGGCGATCCCAAGCAACACAATACACGTCTTTCTGCGGGAGGCTGCTAAGGGCCACCACCTTCAGTCATTGGCAGAGACGATGGGAGGCTCATACCAAACCTATGTCCCTTGCGCAACTGCAGACAAGGCCTGCCTATACAGGTTTAATCAGGAAGAGGACCCTTTCTGCGATAACTGAGGAAGCGAAATCATTGAAGACGTGGAGCACTCGTTCTTCGTTTGCCCACTCTTTGGCAGAGAGGGACCCTCTGTCGGTCATTGTGGATCACAAGCGAAAGAGTGTGACACGCAGCTGCTAACATGGAGGCTAGAATAGTGAAGAAGCTGCGTCGCCGAGAGAGGAGACGGAGTGCGCCAAGTGAAGAGCGGCTCTCAGCTTCCGCCATATAATTACTATTCAAATATTCATTAAATGGCCTTTCCATAAAGATGTAGTTTGAAAAATAAAGAAACTTAAACCGTCAAGCCCAAAACAGATGTGAATTCTACAGATGTGAGGGCTCACGAACTTAGCATAATGTGGCGCCATCTAGTGTGCGCCTATGCTACTGCTCTTTATTTCGTTCTCAATGTAAGTAGTGCTTCCATTCAATGTGTTTGATAGCTTAAGGAAAAAGTTTCGTTGCTATCGATAGCATTGCGTTTCTTCTCTTAATAACACAATGCTTCGTCTATGTCCTCAAGAAGAGTGACACCACATTGTGAGCTAGTTAAAGTACCTTCTACGCCCATGTCAATGTAACTATGTCCGTGTTTGTGTGCTAGTGACTCTCGCTGCTGATTATTATAGTATTCAGGGCCAGTGACCTTTTGCTGTGACATTTGCTTGTCGAGCTAAGCAAAGTGAAAGGCAGCACATGCATACATACGTATACGTAATATACGGTCATAAGGTTGTTTGCTTTTTACCGTAGTCTATTTGTTGACATGTGTGTGTGTGTGTGTGTGTGTGTGTGTGTGCCTTGGAGGCAGCATCTGTCGCATGTCCGGTGTCCGGACAGTTACCTTTACCAACGAAGAGCTAACAGCGCATTGCAATGTTCACAAGCGCAACGCAGCGCGAAATTATTCTAATTAGAATTTCTACCACCATCGAAGCAACCTCTGGAACCACCCAACCAGGTGCTATCTGTCGGAATGAGAGTGTTCTCTGTGTATGTGTGTACTACTTAAATGCTATAGTTTATACACCTATCAAGGTTTCTTTTCATTAGGCTAATGTATATGAGAGCAACAAAAATATCGTATACGTAACGTTGTTGAAAATTACATTAAACTTTCAGTTTAACTTTTGCAAGCAATATTTGAGGATGGTGTGTAGCACTTTTATGTCTGAATTTGATTTATAAGTCATTAGCAGCAACTGCCTAGGGCAAACAATTTGATTAATCAGAGATTACATTAACACTTTGGGGGCATTGAGGGTCCACTTTTTCGATACCCTCATCCAGCCAAGCTGTTTGAATAGGCTGCTTTCGAGTACTGCAAACATGTTGATTCAGTCTCTACCTTTTTGCGGCACATCTGATAAAATATGCGATAATAATCGAGATGCGACAAGCTTTTGTACCGCAACGTCCATACCAATAATGCTACTAGTGAATAGCTGACTGGCTAACTGTGTGGGTGGCGGCACAGTGGCAACATGTGCTCAATAGTTTAACGCTTCATGCCACTTATATTTTTGGAGTGTCATTCATGGCAGATCCCAATCCGTATACAAACAGCTGCGAATTCACTTCACGCTCTTACTGGAGGTTTCTACCAATTCTGTCTATTGCTGCTGCTAATGACCCTGCCGTCGATGATGTTGCAGCTTTTCTTTCTTTTTAGTCGGATTGTCAAGCTCCCTAGGCAGACGCTACTAAATTGCAGGCTCATTCTGCATATATAGCGTATACGACACGTTGTTAGTTTTGAATTCGCGCTGTTTGTTTTACGCTTGTCTGGCATTGCAACAAGGCAGCCCCAAATTCAATCACTAACTAACGAAAAAGTGGCAACTTGTATGGCTCTGATTTCCACATGTAGGCATTCGTGCTGCAACTGGACCAACGGCGGCAACTATGCGCATCCCTTCGCCAACACCCGGCTGCATTGCCACAAGTCGCATGATGTATGACATTTTTGCACCTGATAAACATTCAGCCACGTTCGCCGCCTGGTAATCAGGTACAGCTATGCTGACGCACTCAACGGCATGTTTTCGCCATTTTTGTTGCCATTTTGTTGGAATTTTTGTTTCCGCTTTGTTTTTGTGCACTTGGCGCTTTTAATGCTCCTTACAGCCGACTGCGCCGGCGGCGTGCAATGGCGTTTGTTTGGTTAGTTGGCGTTGCTTGAGCCCTGGGACTGCTGAGGTCCAGGGTTGCTGGTTTAACGGGTAGCGGGGAACTTTGTTTGTTTGCTTAAGCGAAATTTGCACAAATGTTAATGCCATCGTGTTGGCAATTTTCGTGTTGACTTTATTTTTCTCAACGGTGCAATTTAAATATGTAAATAAAAAGGCCATTGACCTAGAGCAAAGTTAAAGCCGATGAAATTAACCCAAAAAGCGAGCAAACGATAGAGAGAGAGCAATACCTGTGTGGCAGCAACACTTTATTGGATGTCATGTTTTATTGTTTTTATTGTAATTGTGTTCACTTCTTTAGGGAATTGCCTTCCCAACACAAAAGGTAGGCATATATAAGTGAGTGGATGCAATAGTGCTCTTCTAATCCTTTTTTGGAAAAGCATGCTCCACCTGCATAATTAATAATGGAAAAAGGTTTATTGCTTAATTAAAGACACACTTTGGGAACTGGTGCTGTATTTCGTGTGCAAACAATAAAACTGATCTTAGTGGACAGTTACAGTTTGACTGGCAAATATCTACCAAACTAAATAGAACAGAATAAATTTTTATTTATGTTGTTAGTTCCGATGCGATGGGTCTCAAGCTCATAGAGCATCAAGTGAAACACATTGAGTCGTTTGGGCCTAGTTCCACTGTCCGTAACTAGAACAGTGATCGGCAGTGGCAAGAGATTCGCTGCCACTGGCAATTGAGTAAATGATCGTATGCATTTATAGGGTATATTCAATAAGGTATGCTTGCTCAAACGCTGTCTCACGCTTTCAGTCACTCAACATGAATGCCAGCAGAGTGCGCATACTTTATTAAGTATACGTCGCTCGAACTCATTCAGGTAGAGAGTGTCTCAAAACAAGCCAATTTTTATTGGTGCACTCTTAGAACTGTTATAATTTTATTTTTTCTATATTTTTGCCATTTGCTGGCTTTTATCAATGACTAGGGGCTCCGCCCCCTGCTCGCTCCGCTTGCCGACTCCGTGCTTCTCTCGAGGTAGATGATATTCATCTTTCTCTTCCCCATGCCCTTTTCATGCCTCTTTCTCATAATGCAAAATCTACATTATTAGGAAATGTTGACAAAAATTAAACATTAAACGCGACGTGACCCACTTTTTTTTATATAATTTTATGCAGAAAACTCCCTTTAGAGCCAAATTTCGACAGACTTGCGCAATAACATATGATGTTGGGAGATCGCGAACGTGACATTAAAACTTGAACTAAAGTTAATAAAAATTTTAGCGTTAAGCGAGGTTCTTTTTGTATCTCTTATTGGGTTTTCTTTTTTGTAAGAGAGATTCTGTGGAATGACTGTCGGCATGTATAAACTCCTTTAAAGAATGACGCCTAACAAGAAAAAGTTAGTCAAAATTTACCAAAAAATAGAAATTGCAGCCATGGTGGACCTTTCTGTGAAAATAGCAACAGATGCTTCAGCTATGTTTTTGATGTTTAAGCCAGAAAAAATCGACTCTACGACCGTATGCAGTGCAGTCATTTCATCAAACCGAAGTCAGATTTTAAAACAGGATTTCAATTTTCCTTTGATTATAGAGTACTAAGTACGTAAATTTGCTTTGTATAGAGTGAAATGTTTAAATAATTCAAGTCATGCGTCCACCATGACTTCCCAATCCAAAAGGCGCACACAAAAAAAAAATGGACAATCAACGCTCCGTACCGAAATTTGAATTTTCGCTTCGATGTGGTTCAATTTTGTGGCGTCATCAAAAACACATTTTGAATTCATTTGCATAAATTGCAATCGAGGAAATGGCCAGGGTGAAAGTGAAAGCAACCAGAAATTTATGGACATTCAAAAATTTTATATCATTTAAAATCGATTCAAAATCAATTACAGAATGAAATGATAAACGTGCCGCTCGGAACTAAATATCTATATTAGAGACCAAAAAGTAACTGTTTGCATAAATCAAGCGAAACTAAGGTTGTTTTTTGGAGCGATAATATGGACTGGGGGCAGATATTTAAGGGATTATGACACTTTTTCCGCTTGAAAGCGCGCATATTCAACTTTTGCTATCAGTGAATAAAATAAAAAATTCAATTAAAATCCGAGCAGTGCACACGGTCAGCGCCACAAAATATTGAGTTCGTAGAACGCAAACCCCAAAACACTGACGAAAAGCGCAAACCGAAAAGCATAAAAAAAGTAGAAAAAAAGAAAGAAGAAGAGTGTAATAACAGCATAACAAACTGGAAAAACTATGAAAATGCATTTGTGTTGTCATGTCTGCGTTTCCCTTTGCACTCGACAAAATTTTTTATGTTTTTTTTATATTTGTTCTCATTTTTTTGGAATCTCTCAGCGAGGTGTGTCATGCGTCCGGGGAGCAGGGCGGGCTTGTGGTACCGGCGGCACAATTACTTCAGCGTGCTGCTTCCGGCATCAAAATTTTAAAAATATTTAAAGGGTTCGCTCTATCCGGCGTGTTGCTGCCGGAAATGCGGCGCCTTTGAATATTAAACACAACCAAATTTGCGCAAATTTAGGCAAGTTTTCGAATGAAAGGAAAATTCAGGCGGCCCTAATGAAACGACGCCAAAGGCCGAGGCAGCAAATTGGCAGGCCTAAAATGTAAAGCAGAATTTACGTTTAGAAATTGTGTTGAGGGCCCACTGCTATTTGCTTGTATGCTAAAATACACTGCAAAAAAAAGCAACGAAATCAAATTGAATTTAAGCTCGATTGTAGCTCGTAAATATTGTTCAATTTCGGCTTTAGTCCGCATATGATTTCCCCATGGGGCAAGCTCTGCGCGCTTTGTTGCAGTGCTCCAGTGCTCTAGGAGTCTGGAAGCCCGAAGAGTACGCGCTTTTTTATGGCATCCGCTTTGTCACATACGCCACAGGCATATTAAACCTTTTTGTTCTACTTATTCAGGACGATTGCTCCTTGTGCCGAGCGTAACGTCAGGAGACCGTCAAAAGCGAAAAAACCCATTCGAAACTCATTTCGCTTTGATGGCGTCAAATTGATTTGTTTACTCGTTTGTTGTTGTTGTCTTTTTTTGTTTTCACTCAAATTTCACTTTCACTTTACGCTTTCGCCCTTTTTCCCTTTCGACTTGTTTTATATGTCTTCATTCCTTCCCGTTGATTTGCCAGCAAAATAAAAGTCATATACATATCTTTTATTAATATTTTAATGTCATGCATTTCTCTGTAAGCATCTTCTTCGTTCATTTCCAATTGGAAGTTTTGAATTCTTAATGCCTAATCATAAAAATAAATTGCCATAGCTTAGCGTGTGTCAGGACTCCGGCAGTTGGTGCAATTATTTGTCCTGGCCCCAAGCAAATAAAACACGCAAAAGGCGGAACTCGGCTTAACTAAACCAATTTCATCAAAGGAATTGGATAAATCTGTGGCATACTTACATTTGCTAGAACAAAATTTGATGTCGAATTAAAATTGGATCTTTTCAATCAGGGAGGGTTTGAGCTCATATAACTGTTTGATAAGTAGGCAACTTACTTACTTTAAATGCAACACTGCTACTTTTAAATACTGGATTACTGGACTACTATTCTTAATATCCCTCCCGTGGCAGTACGTCTACGTGAGTCAGATTGCTTGGCCAAGTTTTGGTCACTCCAAAACAAACGGATTACTGTGCAATTTGATAGTTTACTCAGTACTGAGTACTTTTAATACACTCATTCCGCGTAGGAAAAATTGGTCTCCTAGTATTCCTGGGCTCCCTGACGCTGCCTCCTTCTTTATGGATGGCTCTAAATTGAACGATCGGGTCAGAGGTAACATTTACTCAGAATGTTTAAACATCAGACAGGTCTTCAGGCTTTCGAATCAATGTAGTGTTTTCCAGGCCGAGGTCCTCGTGATAAACATGGCACCTATATGTATCTCAGTAACTCGACAATCCAAACGGTAATTAAATCACTCAGTGCAATATCGTCTATTTCGAAAGTGGTAAGAAACTGCCCCAGACCTCTGCATGAGATGGCTCAGCAATTCGTTATTAGCCTTTTATGGGTGCTGGGACACCGAGGCTGATGAGCTTGGCAGACAGGGCGCTACTGCTTCCCTTCATGATGAAGAATGCCTATGGCTACTTGTAAGCTTCATATTGAACAAAAGTAACTGGACAGTAACTTTCTGAATAGTATCTGTCCGTAATTAGACCTAAGCGGATTTTATATCTGCGTCCGGATGGCCCCCCTTCTGATGTTCTCTGCGTTTGAAAAGGGAGGGAGGGCTCTCTTAAATCCTAAGATATCACAATTGGCCGTATCATAGCATTTGTGTCAGGCAATGCCGTCTTACCCTAACCTAGTCTAACCTACTGGAGTACTGAACAATTTGAAGAAATCTGCGTCATTTAGTTTATGTGTGACAGCAATTGAAGCAGAACGCCATTTGAATTTAGACAAAAATGGCTTTAAGCAAGTTTTTTATTAAAAACATAAAAAAATCACAAAAAGACTTAAATCTTAAATTAAGGAATTTAGTACCAGAGCGTCTTTCTGCATAAATGCATAGGGAAAGCTGGTAGTGGATGAACATGATGCTCTGAGGATGTGGAGCGAACAATGACGGGACTTATCTTCACAATCACAGACGACGATGTGGATATACCGCCGCCTAGACATGACGCAGTTAGGATCGCAATCAATCGGCTTAAGAACAAGAAAACTGCAAAGACGGCCTGCAGAGTTGTTCAAGACTGGCGGCTATGAGTTGTTATGGTGGATGCACCACCTTAAACTTCTTAACTGGTCATAACAGCCCTTTATCGGGTTACGGCCTGATGTAAATACAGTTTTTCATTGGAATTGTGGTTTTACTTGATGGGTCCCGAACCCTAAAGAAAGAATCCTATGTCATTGTTAGTCGCCTCATACGACAAGCTTTGATGTGCTTAGGTGGTATTCTTTAGCCTGCTCACCACACGGGAGGGATGCAACACCTATTTTACAAAATATGGATAGATGAGGGCATTCCCGATGACTGGAACCTTAGTGTCCACTAGGCTGACCTCAATAAGGGTGATCACACTATGTGCGCTAACTAACGCAGTTTCAGTCTACTTTCTATCGCATATAAGTACCTATCGAGGGTGCTGTGTGAAAGACTAAAGCCATTTGTGAAAGAACTCATTGGAACTTATCAGTAAGGCCTAGTAAATCATTGATTGGTTGACCAATATAGGAGTGACAAACCACGAATACCAAATCGACACCCACCATCTCTTTTATATGTAAAACAGAATAACTTAGCCCGTTAAAAAATCGTGGCAGTGTCTAAGCTTGGGATTCCTGCAAAACTAGTGCGACCTTGCAGAATAAGCAAAGCTGCGAAGATTTACTCTTGCCAATAGATGTTACTTTCGCCTCAGTAGGGAAATATATGACTCTATATGCTTCCCTATATGACGCTCATGCTTCTCGCTTTGCTTTAGGACACTGAAGCATGGGTGATAACACAGTCTGATGCAAAAGCTCTTAAACTGTTTCAGCGGAAAGTACTCCGTAAGATCCATGACCTTTGACGCGTGGGTTGGATGTAGAAACTCCTACCTGAAAATTCATCAGTGCGGCTTTTGTCTCAGTTGCAAGGACCAGGTAGAGGTAAAACCGACTGAAGTAGGCATAACAGAGACGACAGAAGGAGTGCTCTCTTCTCTGCCTTGGTTTTCCCAGAGTTTCTCGAAACGTTCTAAAAGTTCAAGAAATAGATGTTGACTTGAGTGCTATAGCCGGTTTCTTCCCAACAATTCACAAACTAACTTCGTTTTTTTAATCAAATCACACATTTTAATTTAAACATATTCCATAGAATTTGGCACAATTTCAAAATTTCAAGAAATCTGACTATGAAAGAGACATGCAGTCCCTTCTATTTGCAATAGAATACCAAGTAAATGACTTCCCATTGGATGAAGCTGGTCAAGGCTGTTAGCCAGCTTCATGGGGCCGCTTTCAGTCGCAGATATCGGATTCTTACAAACATTGGCATATCCGTCAGTCTGAGTATGCTGGGAGACATCATGGAGCAGACTTATGAGCGCTATTGTCATCAAATTCTGGAGAGGAACCGCACACGCACCTTACGTATGGGCATATTGGGCATGACAGTGGGCATCGTATGTCATTATTGGTATCAATATCTAGAAAAACTCTATCCGAAACGCACATTGAAAAACATTTTTCGTAAAATGCTTTTGGATCAATTTATATGCTCACGGTATTTTTCGTTACCATGGGCATTTTGGAACATAAGACCTGGCAGGAGCTAAAGGACGAAATGAAGGACAAAGCTGTAGAGTTGTACATAGCTGATTGGGCAATCTGCCCAGCAGCACAATTGGTAAATTTTTCCCTTGTAAGACCTCGTTACCGGGTGCTCTTCGACAGTACCATAGGAACGATAAATAAACTAAAATTTTCAAGTAATTTTGAAGTGATGAATTTGGTTCATTTATGACTAAGCTCTGAAAACACGGTGGCACAACGAAAAACTTAGGATGAAGATGTGTACACTTGAATGCAAATCATAGAGATGATGTACATTTTGTGACGAAACTATTTTAAGTAAGAAATATATACAAAATAATGACATTTAAAAAACAAAAAAAAAAAACAAACGAGAAAACTCAAAATAACACAAAAGTGCGAAAAATGCGATTGATGCGATTCCCCTGCCCAAAGCCATGAAATCTATCCTCGTAAGTAGGAGGTACACCTAAACTTTCATTTTACAAGTTCGACCTGATTGTAAAAAGTCTCTTAAGTAACTTTCAAGAGCCAAGTTTACCATTATTTGAATGCATAACTAATATTGAATCAGTCATATTCTTGCTCAAAGCATTGGTTGATTTCGTCACATTCTTTAAAATGGCGAAATATGTCAAGATTTCATATTTGCATCTATTATTGCTCATGTAAATTAGAATCAAGGAGCCTATCCTGACAGAACCCATGCCCGCCCATTTCCAATAAAACGAAAATGAAAGTTTCATAGCGCTGCAGCCTAGAATTGATACTTCACGCAGAACTTCACCGCTCTTATGAGTTACAATCGTAAATGAACAATCCTAGAGAAGTTGCATTCTAAAGGCGGTACCATAGTTTAGTACACAGATGTGATTTTAGGGAATGAAGGCGACGTGCCTCATAGACCGATGTGCAGGTATAAATCTCGACAGGAAATACCAGAGTAGACGGTCTCGGGTTGAGGAAGCCCAAATCGAATCTGCTCATCTAGGTTGACGGAACTAGTTCTGCATCAGATCAACATTCCCGAACATGAACTAGCTTGCAGACTTCTTGCTGGCAACGGTGCTACGCATATCCTAAGTACACACAGCCATTTTCCGATATATGAAGACAGCAAAAACTAAGAAAAGGTAAGATATCCAAACTCAGAACAGTCCTCCAGCAGACTAAGCCGCTCCTCGCGGGGACACCCTTACAAAACAAAGGGTTCCCCTCCTATGAAACAGCATCTATGATGGGCTACTGCGTCTTGCTCTCCCGGCCGACATTTGTATCGAGGAATTCGACAAGGTTTTCGCCTTGGTGGTTGTATTGGAGATATGAATATGCCCTGATGAATCGGCAGATTGATTCAGTGGACTGCGCATAAGATATAGGAAGCCGGAATTGCCAATAAATACATTCTCGTGATGTTGAATGGGCAAAGGCGACTTCTTATTGGAGAGAGATCACTGGCAGTTACTGCTTACAGACTTAGAGCCATCTTTTTACAACAACTCCGACTACGCTGCACTCGTCATAGCTGGAATGATTTCCAAAGTAGCCACTGAATAAGACGAACAGCGGTGAGGGAGGACTTCCGCGTTGGCAAGCAAAGTGGGACACAGCCAAGGAGAATTAGTTAGCCTTAGTCTCGGACATAATTACATGTCTACGGCTGTGTCATAGAGAAATGAACTTCTACATGATGCAGCTCCTGAGTGGTCATGGATATGTATATAAGGTCACGTGGTGTATATAAGGTGTCGCAGATGGACATTGCATACCCTTCGTGTGTGTATGCGGTTCTCCAATGGAAGGCCCTAGTCATAGAAATAACTTAAGAGCTTGGAATTACCAGCTACAATATCTGTAGGTTTTGTGAACTCGAGGAGGAACCAAAGCAGCATGCGCTAGAGAGTAGAAGGGTGTGCCTCTCAGGCGAGTTTAGAAGCACGATATCCGACACAACACAGCAAGTAGGGGCTCATAACAGATTCCTATGGTTGCAGTGCACTACGCCCACTCTTTAGTCGCGCGCTTTTCGTTACAGCACGTGCTACCGCCCGTATTGATGACTTAGTTGTAGTTTCATCTGCAGACCTTCATTTATGCGGTACTACGTCCGGCTGCAATGGCTGCAAACAAGCAGATAACATAAACCGGAGCAGCGTCAAACACCTGTGCGACACTCGAGTCTCGAGCTTTAAGTACTTGACGTTGAATTGTGTCAAGCGTAGGGTTAAAAAAGAAGAAGAAGAAAAACGTATTTGCTAGTGACGAAATTGATGTCAAGACGAGCGTTTGAGCCCCGAGTGAGTGGCGGGCAGAGTGCCAAGAGTTACTATCTGCAGTTGCTTCAGGACCTGCACACGTCAGCTAATCCAATTTAAATCTCTTAACATGATTTGCCGCTTTCTTTTCATTTTACTGGATTTTATGCCATTATCCATCCTTTTTGTTTTCATGTTTTTGCTTGTCCTTCACTTTGGCACTTACACACACACACACACACACACACACACACACACACACACACACACACACACACACACACACACACACACACACACACACACAAAGGAACGCACACAATTGGCAAACCAAAGACGACGTTCCGCGGTCCGTTCCAAGGAAGAAGGACAGTTGACTTCATATCTATACTTGGGTTTATCTGCACTGTCGACCACGAGCACAACAAAGCCAACGAGTACGACCGTTGAGACAACTGCGCGCAGAAGGACACGTCGGAGACATAGGCCAACTAAACCGAAAGGGTTTATTTATTTAGTTTAGTTTAGCTTAGTTTGGTTTGCTTGAGTAGCCCCAAACCTATTTATCTAGTCGCTCCACCCAAAGCTCCTCTTGGCAGCCTTGGTAGTTGCTTCATCTTCATTTGGTGATTTAATTCGGCAGAAGTTTTGTTGTTAGGCAAAGTTTTTAGCCTGTTAGCTCGATGGTTACCATGTCGTGTGAATGTGGTAACCCTGGCTGACATTGAGTGTGGTTAATGTGTCTTAAATGGCAAAACGTGTCGGCTGTTGAGTCCATAATCTTGGCCAAGATTGTGCGCTTTATAATTAGGCAACGCTAATGGTCATTCAACATGTCAAAGTGGCGAGAGCGTATACGGTTATTGCACAACAGTAAACTCTATGACTACGGCTTTTATGTAATTTCATTGCACATCCGGGACATTATGTGTGATATTTGCGTATGTCCTAATCTTAATTTGCTGCCAGAGTTGACAGCAGCATACCTGTTCATTGTTCTAACCAGCACTTCCATATGTGGTCATAAAGGATAATACTAAAAGGCAAAACATCTGTTAGTTTCCGTATTATGGCTTCACTTAATTACCAAAATATTCATAAACAGTTGATTTATTGCTTTTGTCTTTTTGTGAAATCGTTGTCTGTTTTTGTTGTTCTCTTGCTGATAATATAATTTCCTGTATGCGACAAACACTATTATTGACACTGGACTCAACGATTATGTCTGTGTGTAGTACAATGGGAAAAACAGAGCACATAATACATAAATTTTTAATTAAAAAATTGTAGTTGCTTGTCGTTTAATGGCTTTATGAGCAATGTGCTCTAGGATCTACAACTGAGTTCCATTTATTGTTCTTCTTTACGACTGCATACTAAAGTAAAATTGAGTGTACCTTTTTACTCAGTGTTTTTTCGGACATCTTCCTCAACCGAATTTCAAGCTAACAGCAATGGTTTAGTGAATAAGATATTTCTTTTAGCGGAATTTCAGTCAAAACGTATTTTTTAGTATTTGTTTGGTATTTTTTATTTTAATTCATAACAAGCAAAGTTCTTTATCGATATTCAGTTTACTTTGGGAATCTACACATTTATATAAAAATTAACCAAAATCGCGTATGCGACCGATATAACGACAAACGGTTTAGTGCATCATAAATCGGGATAATCCACTTTATAGCTCTTGAAAAGAGGAATGTCGTTACTGAAAAAGTCTTATTTTGGTAAAGTCGTTAAGCTACAAAAAATGAAATATGATCTACCTAGAGAGTGGGAAGGGGGCTGTGGATGAAGCGAGAAGGGAGCGGAGGTGTTAAACGAGTGCAATACAAACTATATGTTTTCTTCAAGAAGAGATAAGGGCGATTAGGCTCTAAGATTGCTATTTGCTATTTCCAATGTTGTCAAAGATTTTTCCTGCTATGGCCCTGCATCAGGCCATAACCTGGTAACGGGTTGTTGGGTTTTAGTCGTAAAGAAAAAGATGGGAGGGGGTACTACTGAGGGCAAAGCTTGCCAACAAGGGATTGGGGGAGATGTTCAAAAAAAATTGGGGGAGATGTTCAAAAATCTATGTACTCGAAATTATCTGCTAAATTCTAGTATAAAAAAAGTAAACATTTTCAATCATTTGTGCAGAATTGGATTTGAGTTTAAGCTTAAAGTGCCATATAATGATGTTCGAAAGATACTCATTCAGTTCGAACCGATTTGGCTTGAAAACGGTTTGCAGTCTTCGAATTTAATCTCTAGAATTTCAATATTTACCCTTTTAGAAACGCTTTGAATTACTCAGTTTTTATCGCAAGTTCTTCTTAAGACGATATTTTTTATCTTGGTCTGAGGGAGTATTTGTAAAATATATAGCTATAAAACAGCTTCTCAAAGAAATACTCTATAATAGGAAACACTAGCTAAAGAAATTTATAATAATTATATATATATTTTTCAATTGTTAATGCACTAAAATGCAATCAAAAACAAATAGCTTTTAGTTCATTTATTACAATGTCAGATAATTATATATTACGGTTGTTCAACTTTAATTGATTCGCTTGTAATTAATATCTTAATTAACTGTGATTGCACTTACACACTAGTAGCTCTATTACAATACATAAGTGTGGCATGTGTGTCTTACATAATTATGTATTGTTTGTATATAAATAGTATCCGTGGTATCCGTGAGTGTGCGAAAAACACATATGTTACCCCCAAAACATTACGTATTTCCAATTAAATCGTACCAAATGACGGATTTTGCTGCATCGATACGTATTAATCTGCGTAATGCGATTATTGATGCTTTGCCGAGAAACATTCATATTTGGTTCAAATGTTACAAAAACTGATGTACTGACTGTACTGTAAAATATATCTATATTTTAGCCAGCAATAGGACTTTAACAAGGGATAATAGGAGGACGTGTATAGTTTTCACACCATTTCACACCACATCTCCTTCTATGGCCTTTACCTTTTTCTTCTTATTTGACCATTGAATCCAATTTAAAACAAATATTTCTGATTAGGGGTCCCCGCACCCTGCTCGCTTTGCATGCCAAATATAGGAGCACGGTGTCCTAAGAACTAGCTTGATCTTTCTCCACCTACTGCTCCTCTTAAACATATCGATAACTTCATTTCAATTTTCCTCTTTCACTTTCGGTTTTGCCGACTTCGTTTTTCCCAAACTCCAGCATTGAGACGAATATATATAAAAAGTACTATTCAAATCGTTAGCTTTGTTTTTGAGTTTTTGAAAGCCAAACGCAGTGCGATTCCGGCTGAAGTTAGTTCAATTGCAAAGAAATTATTTGAACTGTAATACATATTACGTTGAAATTTGCCCTTACAATAATGTATGGAAAATCGATTTAAACGAATTTTGAAATTTTGCAAGAAAATTCTGTTAATTTTATCACATGCCCATAACTTCTAAATAGCCTAAAGCTTTTGGCAAAGTTTTTTTTGTAAATCATGTTGCCTATCTGCTATTCTCCTCGATTCTCATACCTTTTACCTAAGCGCTATAGTAAAAAAAGCAAAAAAACATTTATTTTGCCCGTCTACTATTCTCTCCGATTTTCATACGTGGTAACTAAGCGGAAAAAATAAATAAATGGGTCGAAAAACGAAATCTCACAGAGGAAAATAAGCTACTTCGAAGAGAACAAATGCCTAAAGCGACAAGAAATTCCTAAATTACCAAGTCGAACAGAAATTTGTCTATTGAAAAAAAAAAGAAACACAGGACAAGCACCTGTGTACATCTTAAGAGCACACAATATCTTCTTTCTAATACACTGCGTTCTTTTTTCTTCAAGGAATCTATTCTCAGGGTTTCCCTTATATGTTAGTTCCAGTTCGTTTTCTAACTATAGTCAGATCATTGTTCCACCACTATCTATTTAACTGAAATCGTTTTCCATGTATGTAGATATGTATTTTTTCGGAACTTTTTTCATAATCGGAACATTTATAGTAGTTAGAAAATTCGAACCGCTTTGACACTTTCAGAAGCATTTTTCGTGTTCTTATATAGCACTCGATTATCTGCTCCATCAATTACAGCTTGTTTTAACTTAGCTTCAGAAATAGATGAGAACTTTTGCTCTAGATAACAAAACAATCGCATTTCTCATGTCATGCCAATCTTTTTTTGCTATAATAAGTTTAGTATTAAATTTGGCATGACGTTTTTTTTTTTTGTACAAAATTTGGTTTCAAAATTGAAACTGTCGCCTCCCACTAGAGTATTCATAATCACAACTCATAGAATTCGTGATTTGATTATCACTGCTAAACACTTCTGTTGCATATTTGCCAGCTCATCAATGACAGCTAATTGCAAATTAAATTATTACGAGCATTTTGATTTAATGCGAAAATTTGTTTATCAATAATCGCAGCGCCACTTAACGGTTTGCATAAATCCAAATATTAAAGCAATGTCGTCAGTATAGCGCCATTTTTGCTTCCGACATTCTATCAGTTTCAAAATGGCGCCAGCAACAACAACAACAACAATGATTGTACTAGGAGAAAATGAGAGCAACAAATTTTAACGAGCGCCCACAAAACCTCAATGCGCTGTTTTGTTTTTGCTTTCATCGTTTTTATTCCCATTGTTGTTGTTGTTTCCGTTGTTGCTGTTCTTGTTTTAAGCCGCTTTTTCATACCCACCATTCGTTGTGTATTGTAATTACAAAAGTCGAGCCGAGACCTACCGAGTGGGGGGCTCCAGACCCAGGCAGAACTTGACAAATGGTAATTGTGGGAAGAGCACTGGAATGGCCACCGCACGCAGCGAACGAGCCGGTTAACCAGGATAATATTGCATACTTCTACTACGTTTGCCACTACGTACGGTACAACGGGGCGTATGGAAAAGGAACAAAAATGAAAATGGAAGCAGCGCAGCCAAAAGTTACGCCGCCAATTGGAAAAGTAAATTAAAAATGAAAGCTAAAGTAAAATAGGGAATCTGTAAATGACATTTCCAACTGGGTTTACTCTTTGGTTATCCTTCTGCTGCGCTTGACAGCAAACTGTGAGAAGTCTCGACAGAAGCTATTTTGGGCCAGGAAATTCGAAGCTGATAGGTTGAGAGTTGCATTTTCGGATACCCATGCGGAAACCTTTTACAATATGTGCAACATAGAAGTGTGTTGCTTTTTTACAAGCGTATCATGGATTAATGTGTAATTTAGGTTAGATAATGTGTAAGATACGTTATATCTTTTTTCGAATTCGTGTTCTTTAAGAAAATTGCTACAAGTGTGCAAAATTTGGGCTTTGTCATGTTTCAAGAATGTGCCGAATCGCCGATTCGTCGCGAAGGAAAGAATAAATTGAGCTTGAACGTTTTATTTTTCTATTAGGGTAAGAATTTCTCACAAGAACTGATCAAATCGAAATCGTGGCTAAAAATGCATAAGATAGTGAGAGCACTGAGCACAGAGATGTTTGGCAACATTTGCTTTCCCCAATTCAGATTATCTATTGATTTATCGATAAATGAACATCAAGGTTGTCTTTTCCTTATCAATTCACATCTCCCTTCTTACCCATAATTACAACTAGAACTTTCTAAAGTAAGTCACGATAAATAGATTTGATAAAACATATCGATAGCCACAAAAACTGGATCGTGCTTCTTGCAATTTTCTTTTAAGCTGTTTTAACGAATGCATTTTGCCATTCGATTTGATCAAAAGATGACTCATTTAGTGATAAAAAAAAAAACTATATTGCTATACCACCTTAAAAAACTGAAACCTATCAATTCTATAGAATTTCGATTTCCTGATTGTAATTATTCATGACTATAATAAATCTTGCCTCTTTTCCAATAAATCAGTAAACTAATTAGAAAAAAAACTCACTCTCTCTATAATATAAAATAACTTTTGACTGTCATCTTTTACTTTTTTCATATACTGAAGCGCCCTCTAGCTGCTTTTTCTGTTCAATTGCTGTTTAAAACTTGATCTGATAGCACAGAGAGCGCAAAAAGTTCACATAACTTTTAAGAAAAGCAAACAAAAAGAAGTTATCCAAAAAGAGAGGATTTAAGCACCAAAAAGAAAAACGAAAAGCAAAATCTTAGATTTGGTGGCGATTATTAAACGAGGAAATTCAGTACAATATGAATTTTCTTTCACAATCCAATTTGGAATTGGGAACAGACATGAATAAGTAAGATTTTAAACTTTTCTGAACATACAATATATCTCTTGAAATTCTCTGCCAATATGTTTGAATCTATTAGATAAATATAAATGTTTTCACACGCGAAACCGAAATTGGGAACAGCGCCCACTATCTATGTATACAAAAAACACAAACGCTTAATACGTATACGACATGTTGTACATGGCATTCTTTCGTTCAGTCATTCTGAAATTATGCTTGGATTGTTCGACATTTTCTGCGATATGCAATTACGGTACAGCTTGCTGCATGTGGCAACTGTTTGATTGTAGGCTGCACAGCATGTACAACAGATGGTTCGACCGTTGCACGCACGACGCATCGGCTCCAGACATCCCATGATGCAGCGATTCTCCGGGCGCGTCAATTAAAATCTTGCGGCGGCAGATGGTTGAAGTATTTTAATTTCCCTCGACGTCGGAAATATCAACAGCTCCTCAAAAGCGGAGCAGCTCGCAATCAAGCTGCCGCCAAACGCCGTCGCGCGTCCAAACACCCGCTGAAGTCCACAAGGTGGAATCAAAACAAACGCCAAGCGTTGAATGAGAGCGTGTGTGTGTGTGTTTGTGTGTGTGTGTGTGTAGCGGGTGACAGCTGCGGCGAAAAGAGCGCCAGTGAGAGAGCTGACGCCTGCGCAGCAGCAAGGAACGGCGAATTCGAAGTGCAAAAATCTCCAGAGATTGCGGGCGGCGTCAGTTGCTGCACAACTTTCGCGAGATAAAGTCGGAAAAGGCGCACAAAATATGTGAAAAACGCAAAGAACGCGCGCGAAAACTCTCTGCCAATAAATTGCCTACACCCCCCGTAAATGTGTGTGTATAAGTGTGAGTGCGTGTGTGTGCGTAGCTGTGTGTGTGTGTGCCGCCAAACAATACAGTCTAACTAAAGCGAAGACGTTTTGCTTTCAATTGGTATTTGGTTTTTTTTTTTTGGTATTTGTCGGTATTACTCCCAAGTGGCGCATTTAAACATGGACATACGCCCACTCACCTACGAGGAGATGTGCCAAATGGAGCTGCTACAGGCGGCCAGCAGCAGCGCGAATGCCAACGCTGCGCCAACAATGCTGCCCATTATGGTCATACCCACAACGCTGCTGGCGCCCGGGGCGTGCACAGCCGGCGTGCCAACAGGAGACTCCGCTGTCGAGCACTACTATCAGCTGCAGCCTACGCATATAATGACAACAGCCGCCGCCGTGGCGGGCGCAGCGAACGGGGAGCCAACAAACAGCGGCGAACAGCATCCACATAACATGCAACAGCATCCACAAGCAGTCAACATACTCTGCACAGGCTCGCTCAATAGAGCGCCGCCTTCCACCGATGTGGAGAGCGACTTTGAGGGCAGCGAGTGTGGCGCTGCCGGCGCTACGACCACCTGCATGCCGCACTTTCGCTTCGGTGGCTGTGGCATGATTGCGGTCGGCGCAGCGCAGCAGCCGCAGTCGACTGCGCAGCAGCAGCAGCAGCAAGACGCTGTCGTGGGCTGTGGCTCGCTGTCTTATATGATGGGCTCGCTAACGGCTGGTGGGGCCATGCATGCGGGCCTCTTTGCTGGCACATTGACACGTGGACGTCGCACGGACGGGCAGACGCTGCCTAAGCGCGTTTCCTTCAAGGGTGATAATCTGCCGCCGCCCACGCCGCCGCCGCCGCCCAATGTGGAGCTCAATGAGCAGGGTATGCCATATGTAAGCCGTGGTGGCAGCAGCGGCGGCGGCCTTAACTTTGGCAACTGCTCCTACATGCATTTTGACAACTATATGGACTATCAGGTGCGTTGTGGCTGTCAGTTGTGTGTGTGTTTGTGTCTGTTTGCTGTAAAAGCTAATTAAGATTCATGACCAGGCGCAACACTTGAATGTGGCAACTTAAAGATTATTTTGATTCGATTTGATTCGTTCGTGCGTTCAACTTTTTACGCAATCATTTCTCGTATTCAAACAGAATTTAAATTCATAGTCTAGAAGTTAAACACTAAATTTTGTTGCATGCATCATTTTTTATACGAAATGCAATCAATGTTGGCAAAACGTTTTGTTACACACTTAAGATTTTATATATTTGATATATGATCATTTCAATGTTACTCGATTTTTATCGCCTATCAAATTCACCGCACACATAAACGAGTCTAGTGTGTCTGCGTATGTGTGTGTGCGTCTGTAAAAACGAGGGCTGCAAGTCTAACAAATTTCTTGAGATGTTCGATTCGTGAGCTCAAACCTATTGGGTACAGGTTCAAAGGACTGCTTTGAAAGCACGGTTTGAGCTCGTTAAAATGTATAATGTGCATTTCTTAAAAAAGTGCTCAGAAATGTGAGCTCATCATGTTATTTGTATTTACTTGTCTTGGAAATGATTATATGTTCGATTTGCTTTTTATCTCACTCTCTCTTCTGTAATGGTAACGGTACGGGTGTATTCCAGTGCAAGTTGTGTTTATTTTCCGTCTTTATTCAGAAGCTATAGCTCAAAATTGTGCCTAACTTTATGGTTTTTTTTAAAGTACAAAATCTATTCATGGGGTTAAAAACCACACGCCTTTAACAATAGAGATTTTTCAAAACCCAATGTATGATTCTAAAGCTTGAGAATATAAATGTCCAAAGAATCGATAATCGATTGTTGTTCTAGTATTGATTACATAAGTCTATAAATACTGGATTCATATGAGTCGTTGAAAACATGAGGGTCAGAAGTAATTTGCTGCGTAGAATTCGAAACCGGAGTTTGAAATGGCCCTTCACGTCAGGAATCGTATGGCCTAATTCGTGTGGCCTGATTCGATTGACTGGATTCGTTTGGCCTCATTCGTATTTCTCAGCGAATATATGAACACTTTTATATTATTATTTTTCAACCAATTGGGCATCTTAAATGTCGTTCGATTACCTAATGGCTTTACAGCGAACATTTTCAGGCCAACAAGCAATTATATAAAATAATATTTTGAAGATCTGCATTGATAAACTCGGCCGCACACTATGGTGCTCAATTCTCATGCAAAGAAGCAGTAGAAAGTTTAAAAAACCCGCACCTAATTGAAATCTTATGTCAGATGTACCTCAATACAAATTTTTTTCTTTTTGGTCCATTATATTGAATTTTTTCCATAACTTTGGTATTTGATGCCCGATTTTAATAAATGATTTATTGATGCATAGAGATCATCGATAGCTGCAGTTTCTTTATTCACCTCCGAAGTTAGCTTTTATCAGCAATGTCTTGTGCTTAGAATTCTAATCCACTAATTGAAGTTGCATTTCTCAAAAAATTAAATCCCTTATGAAATTATTGAATTCACGCAAATGAAGTGTAGAATTATATGCAAAAACAAAAAGGTGAAACTTTGGTATACATATCTTATGACTGCTGGGAACTTAGTATTTTAATACTAACACAAAGTGAAGACAAGATTCCTAAGTGGTAGACAGCTTCCGTTTCGTCTTCCTTTACACCATCCACTTCGCCTTCTTAATTTTCTTCCCTGTTGCTTTGGATGCTTTCGTAAACAAGCAAAGTGTTCAACAACTGCGTGTGCCTCTCGTTACTGTTGAGCTCGTCCATTTTCCTAGCCGAAAAATTGTTCTAAAAGGTTTCAAACCGGTTCGATTTAAACCTGTTTTGCAGCCCTGATACAAAAACGCTCGCAACCAGTAACGTTCACCGCAACAGTAAACTGCAAATCCAGAGTTAGTAAAAGAAAAAAATAATGTAGCATACCAAAAGGGGCGCTTGGCCTTATAGCTGGCAGCTTTTGTCCTTTAGCCGCCATAACTCAAAGCATCTGTCATCTATGGCTGCTCGCGCCATTTTTACGCATTTGAATATTGTCATAAATTAAATTTAGTATATTCCAGCCATTTTTTTTATTTCTTACGACTAACTCGCTGTTTCTCTGTTTGTTTTACATTTCGGAGCTTTTGTTCTGTTTAGCTTTGTCCGCTTTGTATATCTCTTAGTCGTTCCTCTTCGTGAGCGGCATTTGACCAAACTAATAAAAATGACTATTATTTTGATTCTCTTGGCACTAAGTTCATCGTGTTGTCTGCTGTATGCACTTCACGGCCCGTTTCATGTTTCATCAAGCATTTCATTTCCGGCTGCTTGTATAGACTGTACACACTACTATATAGCTGCTTGTTATCACGGCTTATTTGCGCAATCTGATGAGCTACTCTGCCATGTTCCAAGTTTCATGCCAAGCTGCATAGTTTTCATCAGAAAGTTTTGCGAATAGCTTGCACTTTGTGCTCATGACCAGCTGTGCTTTGGCAAATCTTGATTGAACATTTATAACATGCCTTTCTGCTCCATGACTCCGTGCTACGTACTGCTCCAAGTTTGTTGTTGCTACGCTCAATTTAAATGTCGAGTCTGCAGTTCTACCGTTCAGTTCAGTTGCCAGTAGTTGCAAGTTGAACTTTGAATTTTATCCAGTTGCTCCATCTTGCTGCTACTGCCAGGGTCAGGCGGCAGTGGATACATTTTATGTACAAATAGTTTATGTGGCAAAACGTCACCGCCTCACACCCTCACACCATCACACGAAAAGCGTGCCATTTAGCTGTTCTGGTTTTTTTTTCTGCTTTTGGCAAACAGCAATTTGGACTTTTGTTGGTTCAGCGCATTGCTATTTGATTGATAGATGGGACAAAAGCCAAAGTTGCCGACATGGAATAGCATATTTCTAGCAATTTCCGACATTGTTCGCATTTTGGAGTTGGCGTTACATTTGGCATTTCATTAAAGTTCAACTTAAGTTTATGTCTCATGAGCACATTTTCGAATGCTTTCTTATCGGTTTATGTTTTTCTTGTGCTTTCAACTTTTCCTATACGAAAGTTGGCCAAAGATAAACCAAGAGAAGAAACATAAATACAACTATTCGTGCCGTTGTAAGAGTGAATGTTTTTAGAATCCTTTAGCTATCTTGATAAACTTGAGAACCTTGTAGTAGAAGTTAAGTTAATAGCCACTCTAAAAGAAATAATACATGCAAGTATTTAGCAAATTTCTCTGTTAACAATCTAAAGGATTTGATTCTAGCTTTTCTTAATGGCAAAAAGGGCGAGAAGCTGTTCAAGTAAGTGAAAATCTAACATGGCTAAGAAAATTAGAGGAGGCTATGAGACCAAGCATCAGTTTTTGTGGTAATACAGTGGCAATTTCCATCAGAATAGAAAGCAAGCAGATATTATGAACCCAAATAAAGCTACGAAGAGCAATGAGCAGGAATTGCGTTTTAAGAGAATCTATCATGTACTGATAATGGCGATCCAAATTGTTCAATGTATTTTTTTGCGCTCGTTGGTTGTCTTGCTCATTATGGCAAACCAATAAAGGTGTACATTTTAAAAAATTTTAACATTTAAAAACTTTTATTTTTTTTTTACTTTTCTGTTGAAACACAGGTTTCGCTTACTTTTGTGTTTCTATAGATGAAAACCAGTTCCATATTTGGTCACGTTCGAATACTTATTTCTTTTTTTGCTTTACTCAGAACCAGAAATACGTGTGCTAGCAATTTCACCACTATGTATATCACTATAATAGGTATATTTATTTAAGTAACAGAAAATGAGAGTGTTTCGACGGTCACGTTCGACAACATGGAAAATTTTCATAATTTAAGGGTACAAAGTTATACTTGCATACAGTTCTAGCACTATGAAAAATTCGAGTTTTTGAAAAAAAAAACGCTAGGAAAATCTTAGAAAATGGAATTCCGAGTACAAGATACTTACATTTTTACGTTTTTTAAAGCAAGCTGTATTTACAGTACGCTTGTTGCAGGTTCATTGTAAGGTTACAGTTAGTTTTCTACTACATGCATTTTAAGTATAGATAAAAGTTTTCTTTGCACCTTCAAGAGATATGATTTTCCACAGAAACCATTTAAGATTTTCTCATTGTGCGCCGTCTAAAATATTGCAAACAGCCGCTTTTAAAGTATCATTGCTAGCAACACTTTCGAAAATGGTTTCGAAACAAAGTCTCCACCAAGAGTTATCACTATCCATAACTTAATAGTACTTTGTAGAATGTCCCTTTTTTCCGTGCGCTACAAATACCAGACCAACAAGTATGTCTGTAGCTCCCTCAAGAGTATTTCAAAGTTGCCATGTCATTTGTCGATGAGCCACAGCAGCTCAAGTAAACAGCTGTGTCATCAAATCTTTCATTCCCCTCGCAAGGACTAAAGTGTTTAAATGGCAAAGCGATTAACACCCAATCATCTCATTAATATTTAAGAATCAACATTGGCAACAATCAACAATCAACATGACTGAACTTGAAAATTTAATGGTCCTCGTGCCACACAAATCGCTCTTGTCGAGTGGAGTGCTAAGGCCCAAAAACTTGGAGAAGGACTACAAAATGGAGAAGTGAAGAAGTGCCCACAAAAGAGCAATAGACAAGTTTAAATTGTTTAATGAACACTTGAAGCGCCGCAGTTCCGTTAAAACCAATACAAACTTAAAACTGTTGTGCAGCACGCACACATGTTTCCGAACTTATCGCTGGAGATGGGCGCCTGCAATACCGTAAACACAAATACAAACACGGCAGTAAGCAACAGCAGGGTTGCGTCGGCGTTGACTTCGGCGTCGCCGTCGCCACCGTCTCCGTTGTCCACTTTGAACGGAAATGGGAAATTACATGCTGGCACGGAAATTCGTGTTTGTGTACATGTAAGTGTTTAGGTTAGTGGCGTAGATAGGGGATGGATTTAGGGTCTCCGTTCCCACATGAGAGTTCGCAAATCATCAGATTATGACGTAAAATCCCTTATAACTGTGAATATTCTTAAATAATTATTTATATTAAGGTATCGAATTAGTAATTTTGGGTTTGTTTTGTCTCCATGTCTAAAACTGTTAAGCTGGGAATACAGGCAAAAATATAATCAAAAAATTTCCACATTCCTTAAAAAACTAGAAAGATTTTGAAAAATCTAAACATTTTGAAATGATCATTATCGAAACAGATATCGAATCCATTTCCAGACTTCTTCGTGGATCGTGTCACGCATTATTGATTCAAAATTGACTAGACAACTGATAAATTCATGAAAATTGCGAAATTTAAAAAAATTCGCGACCATCTTTCGTGCTTGTTGAGCTTAAGTTGTGGAAGAGTTGGTTGGCTCTAAGAGACTATATATCATTTAAGCGTTAGCTGTAAGTGCTGATGGAGAAAAATTACTTTGACAAATGTTTGAAACAATGAATTTTCTAGTTTTTAGATTAATGCACAAGACAAACAAAGAAATTTGCAACGTAGCGCCATCGAGCGCCTGTAGCATGTGAGTATGCTAGACCATCACGGCATACAAGCGTCACGGCATAAAGTAGATATAATAGATGTTTCACATCAAAGATGCAAGTAAATCGAGTCATAGGAATAATGGCTGACAAAATCATATATGAATTATAAAAAAAAAAAACGCTTTTGCTCTTATTGTTGGAAGAATTTTTTTAGTGTGTAAAATGTAACCAATACTTTTATTTGTTATTGTAACACATACAAATAATTTCCATTTTGGAATGCTATAACTTGCGAAAAAATACTATCGATTTTAAGGACTAGCCTTTAACCCCAAACTCCAGGAGCTATCTACGCCACTGTTACAAATAAAGGCTTCTACTGTGGCTGCTGTTGTTTTCTTCACTCTGTAAGTTGCTGCTTTCTTCTTCTTTCTGCTACTTATAAGTAGTATATTAATGTTATTATCCAACTTGAATGATATTTCATAAACTTCCTGGTACCTGAAACAGTTCTTATTGCTGCTGTTGTTGTTACTGCTGACATGATTGTGCAATGTGTTCAGACCATTGCACACAAATTTGTAACAAACCAAAAAAGTAAAACTTAACAAGAACTCAAATCAGAAAGTTTCGTCCAAAAAAATGTATATATATGTATATTATATATGTATAAAAAAAACAGCAGCAAAAAAACACAAATAGCGGAAACTGTAAAGCATTTCGTTACTTTTTTCAACGCTTCCATTTTCATTGTTATGGCTGCCATTTGTTGTTGTCGTCGCCGTGGCTGTTTTGCTTCTTCTTCTTCTGGTTCCTGTTGCCGCCAGCCTTTTGTCATGTGAATGACTCTTCTTGGTGTGCGCTCTCGCTCGCTCACTCGCTCTCTGACACTCACTGATGATGGGCAACGCCGCAACGTCACAGTCGTACGTTATTGTTGCAAGTACCGCTAGTGTCCGTTGCTGTTACAACAACTACAACTTCAACAACGACATCATTGTACCGCCCTACCCATTTTTTATTTAAAACACAATTTTACGAAAGATTTTTTAAGAGTTCTTTTTTTTTGTGTACCTTGGGATAGGCGACAACAATGAAGCCAATTTGTGCACTGTCCATTGGACGCATTTGTTGAGCAACAAAAGGATATCCAAAGCTAACTAATGTATGTATGTGTGGGTTTGTGTACGGGAGAATGATGTATGTTATTCTTACTTGTGGGTGGCGTTGATTTAAAAGTTGTGATTTACGTTTTACGGAGTTCATTCGTTTTGTCCACATGTGAGTTTGCTGTGGAGAGCTGGCATATGGATTACGTACTATTAATATACGTCTACGTATATTTGTAGCTATCATGGCAAAGCTTATATCAATCGAACAAAAGATCCTGCAATAGTTTGCCAATTCGCCAAGTTTTCAATTGCAAACAACTTACACTATTACAGATCAACGCGATGTTTGGAGCTGAGTACTTTATCTAAGATTTTGCCTTGATTTGATCCTTTTGGAAAATGGTAAATTGCCCAACCTAAACTTTTGCGGTTAATATTATTGTTGAGTTCAGCGGCTTTATAGACGCGTCACCAAATTCTGTAATTGCCCTGCGTGGCAATCTTATATTTCAATAATACACTAACGATGTTTCGATTTATGTGAACATCGATATAAATATTATATACATTCAAACACATTACTGCTACAGAGCAGCCTATGTATAAAGACAAAAGCTTCTTTTTTTTTGCTCTCATGCTAATGCTACCTACTTTGGTACACTTTAATTTACACCATCCGATCGAACGGTTAAAAATAAAAACATAAAAGCACAGGTCAACATCGAACCCTGCCTGCTCGCTAAATTAAACAAACATAAAATTGAAAGATCTTTTTTTAAATAAAACTCTGTCAGGAAAAAGGCTTCTTGGTTTTAACAATTATGTTTACCTGAATATGTGTATTCTTCAAAGATTATGGTGCATTACGAGTTGGTGCAACCTACTGAAACTATCAGTTGCTATTGTTATCGTAAATCGGCTTTTAAACCAAGCACTAGAGTTCTATTGTTGCTTATGTACACAAAGACATTATAGGCATTATCCCTAAACATTAGGTGCTGAAAGTGCACACTGACACTACTGAACACAAAGAACCATCTTAGCCAGACATTTCGTCCTTTATGCATTACTTCTTTGGCACCTATGAATTGCCACTCTATGCAGTGTCCAGCAATTTCTCTAATACCATAATATATAGCTTAAACTATTTGCTTTGTTAGAAACCTCCTCACCTAATGGTTTCCGCTCTTATTATAGTGTTGCATGAGGTAATTGCAGTGGCCGCCTATTTCCAATTGGTTCTGTATCCCGGACGCTTGGAACAGCTGCGTTCGTCCGCGACTAAGCACTTTGACAACGCCGCAACGATACTTAACGATAACGTGCAATTAACTGAGCACTAAAGTTCCAAGGACCCTTATATAAAGAAAGTCAATATGCTTTTGGGAAAGAGAAAATGTAGAAATGGAAGTTCCTTTCCCTACCGATGTACTTATGGTTACCAGACATCGAAGCATGAAATTTTTCCCAAAATACTTAAAACAAGTCTTTCCTAATCTCTTAGCTCTTAGAGGTAACGAAAAACTAATGATTCTTTTGGCTGCCAAAAAAGTGGAGTTGTTTTACCTCCTTGGTTGCTCTGCAAAGGAAATCAGTCCTAAAGCAACTGAGCATCCCTAAAGCAAAATTCAGCGAGCTGCAGAGCTAATCATTTCTGGTGCCCTTCGTATGGTGCCCTTCAGATATTCGAAATATTGCTCCACTGAGTATTATTGGGGAGGAAAATGCATTAATGTCAGCAATACGCTTAAGAGATTCTGGCTGTTGGAATAAGGCTAGTAATGGTCACTCCACTATCATTTCAAAATAAAAGCTGACCACTGCGTACCGAAGAAGGTTGCTAGCCCACTTTTTAAAACCCTAATCCCTTGTAGGGTAGAATTGTCCGTTGGTCTACCAAGACCTGCCGATGCTGCCTCCTTTTTCACGGATGGATCTAAGCTAAATAACCAGGTTGGAAGTGGCGTTTACTCAGAAAAGTATAACATTAGACAGGGCTTCCGAATAACTGCAGTGTATTCCAAGCAGAGGTGCTTGCGATAAATATGGCACTATAATGTTTGCCAAGCTGATATTAAATAACTTAGTTCCATCAACATCTAATTCAATAGTGGTAACAAACTGCCGCAGATCTCTACAGAAGATAGCTCAGCAGCTCGTTATAAACCTGATATGGATGCTGGGACACCAAGGCATAAAGGGTAATTGTATAGCCGATGAGCTTGCCGGGCAGGGTACCACAGCTCTCTTTCTCCTTAATGAAGAAGGTACCACTGGTCCCTTGTAAGCTCGATATTATAAATTATTATAAAAGTTAGGTCAACCAAAATTGGAAACACGTAACTAACAGTAGAATCGCCAAACAAACTTGGCGACCATAGAGCTATAGCTCCTTGACCGGGAGCGATGCTCTTAAGTCGTGCGCGTCATCAGCGCTCAATGGTTGGACGGTCAGCCATGCAGCTATGCTTTCTGCCCCTGCTAACGATCCCTGCAGAAACTACTAGGACGAGGATGAGCAAGAAACACTTGAGCACCTCTTCTGCTCATGTACAGCTCTGTGCAGACGCAGCCTCAAATATCTAGGCAGGTATTTCTTGAACACTATATCGAAACTGTCTGAAATCAGACCCAAACGGATTGCAGACTTTATCGCTGCATTTGGATGGTCTCCCTTTTGATTCTGCCGGTTCAGAAAAAGGGAAAGAGTGTGTAGATCCCACGGTGTTACATTGGACCGTAATATGGCCTAATTGTGTCAGGCAAAGTGCCTGCCAGCCGTTTTAACCTAAACTAAAACTACCATCGTTGTTACTATCGAAGATAAATACTTTTTCCACCAGTTCCCATTCTCGCATAACTCTTAATTTATCCAAAGTTTTCCACAAGTATGTAATCTGCGGCTTACGAAACTGTAATTCTGTGCGTCCTTTTTTTGCCACAAAACAAAAGTGGATGCAGCCGCTTTAACTTTAAAGCCTTATTGCGTAATATAAAGAGCGACACAACAGAATTTTGACAACTCCTAAAATGCTACGCACTCGAGAGAGACAAGCATCATTATAAATTTATGATGAATACAACTGTCAAGCCCGTATCATTTAGACAACCAAAGATAACTCATAAACAATTCATGTAATTATTTCGATTGTTTTTTGTTAAGCACAACTGTACTTTGTTAGCATGATTCTCGGAATATTGTCGAAGCATTTACAACTTGTGCTCGTGTCGCATTTTAATGAATTGCAAACATTTCCAACACTTGAGCAGCGAGTGTGTCACAAATTTAACTAATTATAAAGCACAAACTGTGTATAGAAGCCACAAAACCAAAAAACAAACTGAACTTTGTTAAGCCAACTTCGTGGGTAGGTCCAAAATGGCTGTCAGCTGCTCCTCGAGCTGGGTCTCACCTGCCGACTGCCGTCATAGTCATGCATTTTTGAGCAGCGCTGCGACGCCATGGAAACCGCCTGCTGAATGTTTGGGAATTGTGGTCCGAAATCTGCGACTGGCTGGAAAAGTTTTGCTGGCAGCGCAATTTATGTCTCCCTTTAAGCGTCCTATTTTGCTTGAACAGCAAATAGAAAAAGTTTCTGCAATGAAAGATAGCAAATTAAGTACAAACTATTTGAAATAGTTTGAATTGTTATTAAAAGTTATCGCTTGCAATATTAAACAAAAATTTGTGACATACTTTAATGATATTTATTTGATATATTTCCAAACTTTATTTTTGCATATTTTACGCCAATTTTATAGAGCTCAGATCACGGACTTTGTGTTTTGAAATTCGTAATTAAATAAAATATGTATAGAAAAGTGGAAAAGGGAGCAATACTCACTCTGTGCATATATTTTATTTAATTAATTTTTATGACTGCACACTAATTGAAAAAAAGTAGCATTTTTCACTGTTCTAGCTGAAATAAATCCTTTTTTTTTTTTGTTGGTCCTTTGAACGCGCAGCTTGCATATTGCTCATACGCCATGTGGCACGCTATTTTTCAGCTAATTAGCCAGGTAATTCTGTGAAAAAGAAATTATTATAAAGGATGCAGTTCATTATATACTCTGCACATTGTGAATGCGACTCTCAAATTGCCCCGAAGCTTGTTACAATTAGAAGGAATCGTGGCAGAAGGTAAGCTTTTAGAACCGAAGGGTTCAGGCTGCAGCGAAATGGTCCATCTGTGTTTCTAGCTCTTTGTATCTTAACCAAAATTCATCTGCGAAATATTTGTGAAAACCCAATGGGGGCTGTTCCTTAATGACGTTAGCAAGTTTACGAAGATTTTGAAAGCCTCCTCTTTCTCCTCTTGTCATAAATAGTCAGGTCCCCAATGTCACGTCACAAATTGTTATTAGCAAAAAGCCTTTCTTTAATTGCAGTATTAGACATTCTTATAGTAGCGCCACTTTTTAGGAATACACTCCCCCTTCCCGCTTATCCAAGTGGTGTTGTCATTGTTTCGGACATTTGCTTTTTTTGTTGCATAGTGTTATAGGAAAATCGGATTTTGTTCTATTTCCTCCTTCAATTTCCTCCTTCACTTAATGTATAAAAGAGTACACAATCTTTGAACACACATTTCTACCTTTCGTTTAAATTTCTATTTTTGATGAACATTTTTAAAGCTAACTCTTGCTACTGCATAGTGCAATTTTAATAATCCTTTAAATTATATTTTTGAATACATTTTCTAATTAGTGCCAATTAAAAAAAAGGTAATTTATTGTGTTAGTTTTTGTTTTGTGAGTCGTGGCAAAATAAATGACGTTTTTGTGTTTACCAATTAATGTGCACAATATATTATATTGTGTATAAATTTATCGCCATAAATATGAGAAGCTTTTAAAATAAACAAAAACATAATCAGGGGTGTGTCAAAAACCTCTCCTTCTCGTGTATCCATGTGCAGCGAATCTTAACCAATTCGTCAATGAGTCACAAATATCTAAGAGAACATGAGAAATCTACTAAAATAGCATTTTACCGACGGATCGGACCGACGGAGCAAGGAAGTTGTAAGCGAAGCAAGTAGGGGAGGTAAATAGGGTTGTTCCATATAGAGTAGGAGGAATAGGAATATGATCTACCTCGAGTGGGGCAAGAGGATTGTGAACGGTGTCATGAGCTGACACCAAAACGCCATGAGCAGCCTCAACGGCATCCACAGTCAAACTTTTTGGTATCCAGAGTTTGCATACAATTTGGTTACAGAACGGTTACTTATTCTTATCTTGTAAAATATTTTATATCTGTATTCCCTTTGTGCTACGCTACTATCCAAAACTTGCGAAGCAGATGCGGGGTCGCGGATTTCTCTTTGAAGGTTCCACTAAACCGCTGAAATAATTTTGTGTTCAGCGGAGGCATATTGTCTGGACCTTTAACTGCTGAAGGACATGGCTCTAAAGTGGTATGTGTCGAACTTAATCACTTAAAGTCAGTCATTGCAGTCAAGTGCTGGTAGAGCCTTTTAAGGTGTACATGGTAGACAAAAGAGCAGCAGCTGCTTAGCAAGACCTAGCCAAATCGGAACTCTCTGCCTTATGGAGTAGGCAAAAGAGTTCGAAACGAGACCGGCAAAAGCTGAAAACTAATCATCTGTCTAAAGTGGCTTATACTGAGCGCCTCCCACCATCGGTGGTCAGAATCATTGAAACACGGTGGATTTGGGTCTACTTTAGGACCAACTTAATTACTTTTAATTCGCAAGCCGAATTAATCTCTGTGGCTTCTAATGCCGCCAAACATGCTCGTTCAGTAATACTATAATTTCTTTGTTCGAAGTTAAGTTGCTTTGACATAAAAGCCATCGGTTTTCTGCTCCATCTTTTAACAAATGCCTCAACAACATCGTAATGTTCGAAAAATTTCTTAGCAAAGTCTGAATTTGCTACATAGGAGCAGAGGTCAATATATGTTACAATCACCACGTTGAACGCAACTTGACCTGCGTCTGTCGAATTAAATTTCTTATTTTGAGATAATATTTCCGTAATCCGCGAATGCCAACCAATAAGATCAAGAAAGTGGCTGCCTCCAAGCCTTTGGCACCGGCCACGACTTAGAGGAGCTGATTTTCGTTGGGTATACTTCTCTTTACCAATATAATAAACAAGTAACTTAAACTCGGAGTCCAAAAACTGCTTCACCCACCTATTTATTATTTTAATACCGGGTGGTGATTAGAGCAGCGTAGTTGAGACAGGGGTCGGGGAACTTCACTTTGTCCTACCAGAACCTAGTACCCACCAAACGGGTTACACATAGTTGTGTAAAAATTCCAAATCTGCATGTCCGTCTCCTTCTATGTGAATTTCACACGCAGATTTTGTGCTGAAAATGCAAATTCGAAACATGCATATTTTTCATACGCCATGTGGCCCGTTTTTTGTGTTTTAGCTATTTTCCCAGTTATTTCAAAAGCAAACAGTGAAAATGAAATTTCAATCAAAAATACAGTTCCTGGTGTACTCTTTTTAGAGTTAATATAAAGGCATCGATTTCTCGAAGTTCGACACGAATAGGGTTGTTAGGTATGCAAAACCGACGTTAATGCTGCATCTTCTTTTGCTAACACTAGAGCAACCAAGCTTATAAACAAAACAATATAGGCCTTTTATCGGAAAAACCCTTCACGCGTTTAACTTGATTAGGACTAAATTCCTCGATGCATCGATTAAAAGTTTGACAGAAATTAATGCTATATATATTATACAGAAACTCTTTAAGGGCAGCGGGACACTGTAGGTCATGTGCAAAAAGAAGTTACTTACTTGTAGATATAACGTAAAAACCGGCTTATGCGATAGTCCATAACAACCCGTTATCGGGTTACGGATTGATGTAAATACATTTTTTCATTAGAATTGTTGTTTTACGTGGTGGGTCTCAAACCCTACGCACAAACCTTTTAAGGCCTGGGTCTTGCTCTACTGCTCTCGAAAGAACCCATTGCCATACGACAAGCTTTGACCTGCTGGTGGGTATTCTCTTACCCGCTCACCACACGGGGTACTTTAACGAATAGTTAATGTTTTTTCTGATTTAAAAAAGCCTATGGTCAATTTTCTTGTCTTCATTTACAGTCTTTGTGTAGGATAAGGGTTAATTAAGTTCAAATAACTTGCTGCATTAGTAATTTCGATAAAGCATTTAAAAATTGATGCAAATATGCGATGCTTCATCATGACTGATTATTACTAAACAACATTATATATTATATTATTTCCTGAAAAATATGCTGTAAATCAAAACAATCATTCTAAACACACAACTTTAAAACCTACACTCAGTTCCCCCACAAATTCAAATCCCTAATCGGAGTCGCATCATCTTTTAATCCCTTTCTATTAACAGCGATTATAACAGATATCAAAACTTTTGGCAAGCTGTAAACAGAAATTTCCCTTGTTTGTCCAATAAATGAAATCCCATGTGTCGCATAAGACTACAAGCATGTCACGTAATGAATTATGCATGTCTTTAATGGTGATTTTATCAGTTGAGTTTTATAATATTGTAAAAGTAATAAAACTTTGGCATAACGAGCTGCCATCTTGCAGTGTCAAACAAACTTTTAGTTGTATTATTAAAAGTTATGAACAACGGAACAACGCGAATGTCGACATTTTAGTCGAGTTAAAGAGTTAATTAAAGTGCAGCAGTGGAATCAAAACTTGAAGTAACTTTAAATGAAATCATGCATTATGTACCACTTAGTAATAATTAGAAACAAAGTAAACATAGTTTAACCCGCAGTTTTCTCTATAATTGCAGACCACCGGCTTTGGCGGAGGACTGCCAGATGTCACCGAACACTCAAACATACGCCGCACGTTGTCCCGCCAGAACTCGATCTCGAACAGCGATTCTGGTGGTGAAATTGCCAGCATACAAAAGTCCAAAGTAAATTTTGGTCCCGGACTGACGGGTGCGGTTGTCGTAGGCGCTAGTGGCACTATAGACACAAAGTCCTCCAGTTCCCTGGCCACGGCTACAACTGCTGGCGGCAAGAGCAAGAGCTCACGCAAGCCCAGCACCAACGCATCACACAAATCCAGACGTGGCTCCTGGCTGGTGGCGCTAACATTGGTCAGCGCCATCTGTTTGCTGGCCATTGCTGCCACTTTGGCGTACCAGCACTTTTTGATGGCGCCCAGCCGGAACTCGCACGCGCAAAGACTGAGAATTGTACGGCGTATATTACGCGAAGTGCCACTCGTCGATGGGCATAATAATTTTGCCTGGAATGTGCGCAAGTATGGTCATAGTAGTCTGGAACTGGTGCATAAGAGTCACGAACTGGATCATAAGTCGCTATGGGCGAGACCGGTTTGGGCACAAACGGATATGGAGCGACTGAAGCAAGGACTTGTTGGAGTACAAGTCTGGTGAGTAGCCCTTAATTAGTTTTATATGGCCCATAAGAACAATTGAAAAATAATGTATTAAAAGTCACGGCTGTGCCAAGAAATAAGGAAGCTTCAAGTCGACTTGCCGAAACGGAAACACTGCCAATAATTTAGAAACAACAAATTTTGGCAACTGCCACCTGTCCGCCCGCTGGCTGACAGCTGCCTTACACTCCCTTCAAAATATTGGTGAAGTCTAGATTGCAGGACTGCTGCTCTTTTTTAGGATGCATCAACAAAGTCAGCCCACAAAAGGCCCAACCGACCCACCGGGGCTGACATCTAACAGACAGCTGCAATTGGGGAAAAATGCTGATAGTCAATTGAACCGAGGTTTTTGTGAGCCTTTGCCCTTTGGCAGGCTTATAACATACAATGTAGACAGTATAAAATGTGCATAAAATAAATGAACGTGCGCTTTATGGACCATAACTGACTGTGCGAGGTGTGTTCAAAGAGTTACTTAGCTGGAATATAAACATAAAAACAGCATTCTTCTAAAAGAACTTTGATTTTTTGGCAAATTTTGCATGCTTTTGTAAGCTTTAACTCAAATATCTCGGACATTACATGCATCCCAAAAGTAGACAACAAAGCTCAGAGGCAATACCTTCTTCTTGCGCTTCGTGCACTAAATGGTTCATTTTATTCTGTTACCTGTACCCCTCAGCAAAATCTTTACTTCTTGAATGGCCATAATAAACCGGTACGGGGTACGACCTAATGTAATCTTAAAAGTGCCGCAGCTTTGCATACGCCTTCCCCGCTCTCCGATGAACTTCCATCAAAAGATGCGACGAAGCTTCCTACTTTCCGTACTTTCCGCTCCAAGTGCATCTGCAGAAGACATGCATCATTCATTGAGAGTAATGATGAGCTTCTTATAGACTGTTAGTTTTGTAAGGCTAGTGTGGTCTTTTATACTCATTTGCCTACTGAGACCAAAGTTCCATTTTTATCTAAAAATGAAATATACTTGTCATATCAGCAATATCGACCAACTCATATGACGCCAGTAGCACCAGCAGCAATATAGCATAAAATACCTTCTTTAATTAGAAATGTGTCTAAAAATGAGATCTACTTGTCATATCAGCCATAGGCGTCATATGAGTTGGCCGATATAACGCCAGTAGAACCAGCAGAACTTTATCTAAAAATGTAATCTACTTGTCACAACAACAATAGGCGTCATATGAATGGGCATATCCAAATAACTATAACTACTGACGTCTACATCTTATTATGTCACTTACAGAGTCTATACCATAGACTAGACCTATAATGTCATACCCACTTAAAAACAATAGGTTTTAGCCACAAAATATGGCCATATGACGCCAGTTGACAATTACCGTAACCTGTTTGCCATTCGATTCCCTTATTTTAAGTCTTTTTCACTCAGCCGTTCCTTTTCGTAAGCAGTACAATTCGTTTACGGTTTTTCACTAAGCGAAATAGCGTGTTTGATTTATAGTTTACCCAAAAAAACCTCCTATCTTACCATTTATAATCGTACAACAAAGAGATAAGCATTACGTGTTTCATATTGTGACCCCAACTCCTGGGAACAACTTGCAGCTTTCTTTTAAAACTTTATCCATTGTACTTTTTGCTTGCAGGTCAGCATACGTGCCATGCGAGGCACAGGGCTTGGACGCTGTCCAGCTGGCACTGGAACAAATCGACATAGTGCGGCGCCTTTCAGACATGTACGCCCAGGAGACAGTGCTGGCCGCATCCTCACAGGACATTGTTGCGGCACACAAACGCGGTCTGTTGGGCTCTCTTATCGGCATTGAAGGTGGCCACACCATAGGCTCTTCTTTGGGCGTGCTGCGCTCGTTTTACTCCTTGGGCGCACGCTATCTGAGTTTAACACACAAATGCGATGTTTCCTGGGCGGGTTCAAGTTCCTCGCCGCTCGAGCAGGGCCTGTCACAATTCGGCAAGTCTGTTGTCAGCGAAATGAATCGTCTGGGCATGATGATTGACTTGTCCCACAGCTCGGATGCCACAAGTCGCGATGTGCTACAAGCAACGCGTGCTCCAGTCATATTCTCACACTCGGCAGCACGCCAGCTGTGCAACTCCACGCGCAACATACCCGATGATATACTGCGTTTGGTGGCCGAGAACGGTGGCCTCATCATGATCAGCTTTGATTCCGAGGATGTGGCCTGCGGTCGTCAGGCACGCCTACAGGATGTCATCGAACATATTAAGTACGTGCGCGCCATTGCGGGCATACAGCATATTGGACTTGGCGCCGGCTATGATGGCATCGAAATGCCGCCACTTGGTCTGGAAGATGTGTCCAAATACCCAGAGCTGCTGGCTGCCTTGCTAGAGGATAGCAACTGGAGTGAGGAGGACATTGCCATGCTGGCTGGCCGCAACTTTCTGCGCATTATGGAAACCGTAGAGAATGTTCGCGATTACTGGAAGCGCGCCGCCATACAGCCCGTGGAACAGACTGAGCCACAGCCGAAGACGCAGTGCACGTATATGTCATCGTGACCGCTGGGGCAGCCGGTAAGAACGCGTCGCGAAGAGCCAACCAATCGCACAGCGGCGGCCTTGGCAGGAGCGGACACGGAATTCTGGCACTCGCTGGCAGAAGAAGCAGCAGCAGCTAATCAAACGGAGCGTTCCGCCGTGGTGGCCACGGCTACGGCTACTGCATTTGCCGTAAGTGGCTTGTTGCAGTGAGCCGTTTTTTTATTTTTCTCTAATTTGCGCATTGATAAGCAAATAAATATTTAATAACTGTTTGGTGTACTTTTTTCTGATTTTTATTGGTTTGCATAATTTATGTAAAGTCAAAAATTAATGCAAAAACACGTTCGCATATATAACAAAAATTTATGCAAAACAGTTTCCAAAGTGTTATGGGGTTAATGTACTCCCAATAAAAGCAAAAACCACAAAAAATTGAAATAAAAAAACCCCCCGCCCGCCGCCACTGTAGCGTACCGCAAAACCAAACCAAAACTTAACTCTGTTCATTAGTTGTAACTGTATTATACATTTAGCGTTATAGGTCGCCATTCAATGATTAACAGTAATTAATTACATGATTAAAGCCCAAACAAAGCAAAGCCACGAAAGCCGAGCTCCGTGCATAATTATCAATGGGCTGCAAGTTGCACGTTGGCAAAACTATTCGATAAATCAATTATGTCAAAATGCAAAACAGTTAAAAGGGAATTATAAATACATGATACGATGGTATTATAATACCAGAATATTAAAAAATACCACAATAGAAACTTCTGTTTTTGTTCGTTGGATTTCGATAAAACTTAGGTTAAATCTCAATAATAATATACATATAAACATACTACATACTTTTAAGGCATAAATGTATCGGTTAATAATAAACTTACTTATATGTATTGAAAAGAAGACCCTAAGTATAAAATAAAAACGTATTTCCAAAAAATGTAGCGTGTATTGCATATCTTTTCCTACTTTCACATTTAACTTTTCAGTAACTGAAGGTACACTTGTTTTCCTGCTTGGATACAAAAATTTCCACAAGAATTAGCTTCCCTTATAATATAATATCATAATCAGGGGTGTGCCCGAAATCTCTTTCAACCCAAAGCAATTTTTCGGTATGCCAGATACCTAATTTCAATCAAAAAGCAATTAGTCAATATGACAGAACTATATTTGAAAGCTTGGAAAATCTAAAAAGTAAACAACTGAAAGAAGGATATTTTAAGAAAATTCAAATTAAACTTTGGGCAAAACCGTCTAGAGATTTCTGGCACACCCCTAAATAACTCCTTATGATCAAGATTCTTGAGTTACGGGACTTGAGAATAGTATACGTGATTAATCTTACATGGCAAAAAGCTGACCGCTATGAAGCAGTGCAGTGGCATATAAGAAAACACACACATGTAGCATAAAAGTAACAAATTGAAAGCTTTGACCATTACCGAAAGTTCACTTGCTGAAATAAGTCGATTTCTAAGACAATGCATGCATCTACGTTAGTTGTGCTATTTCTCAATCTTGCCTATGTATGAGTAAGTTTAAGAGAGAGCGCAACACAAGCAGTACGCATTGCTCGGACTTGCTTTGTAATACCGCATAATGTAACAAATATGAATAGTATATCTCATATCTACTAGGTAACTTAAAGTATTACAAGCAAATTATAGTAAGCTATATTTTATCAAATTACCGAAGCGATGTTGTCGAAAAGTTTTTTTGGTTTAATAGTTGCATGAAAAATTCTTTGGACATTTCTCAGAAGCTCCCCTTCGCACAAACGTAAACTACTTCGCATCAAGAAAAGACGGTGAGCACGTGTTCATACCAACCATGTCACCATCTGCAAAGCATCTACTTCTTCGGACGGTAGGAGCGGCGATCGGTGTTGGTAAGGTCTCAGCTGCTGTCGTCGATTCGACTTATCTCTGCACTCAAGTTACTGGAGAATGTCCCGATTCTGCAGAGTAGACTGAATTGGTGTCTGCAGCAATCGAAACTCGACGGCCCACCTTGACGTAGCTGCGTGTATTGCTAAACGTCATTCTGCAGAGTCGCACTTACTTTGCAAGGATACCGAACTCAGACAATACGATACGCAAGAAATAGCTTTTGCGAGCCTTTTGCGATATCGGCAAAGGCACGCTTACGATATTTCTTCTGACACACGTGGACAACGTGCGATATCATAAAAGAGCGTTTGGTATGCCTTTGCAGCAATATGAAATCTGGCCAATGATATTTTCCAGTAGCAACTGAGAAAACGTTTTTGCTGAGTCACAAATACCATTTCAATAACTGCAATTCTGCCAACGTCTCTGAAGGCGCTGACGACCCTTGCTTTAGTCTCTCACACAACACGCTCGATAGGTTCTTTGAAAGAAGACTAATACTACGGTCGCCCTTCAGGAGGGCTGAGGGACACCAAGATTCCAATCGTCGGAAATGCTCCTATTTAGCTATATTCTGCAAAAGAGCTTTACTCATTATCGCCAGTTTTGAACAACTCTACGGTCAGGCCATCTACACGATCACATTTGTTGCTCTTGAGCCGTTTAACTAAAATAGCCATCTGTGATTGTGGACATCGGGTAGCGAACTCCGAAGGCCGCACTGTTAGACCGGAAAGTCATTTACAACCACAGCGTACATTAATACCACAAGTTTCTCTGAAGCTTTCTGTACCAAATAATCGACTTTTCATCTTACAGTTTATGAATAGCCTTAAAATATCTTCTATAACACAAGAGCAAAAGCTGTTTGAAAGTTATTATTATGATACTCGCAGCTTAATGCTAACAGTTAATTTAAATTTCCGGATCGTTTATTTTGAGCCTTGCGGTGTCTGAATCGACAAAAAAGTTCTCGAGGCCCGTAGCCATTCGTTTCAGCCTTTTGTTGAGTTCAAATTTAAATTGCAAAAGCTGAAAAAATGAATGAAAAAAGAGCGCTAAAGTAAGTGCACAACAGTTATATCGACTTCTCATTAACGTGCCATCCGGTTTCAATTTCCGGTTTTACTTTGTCAACAACAAAAATATACAGTATACATGTGTATATCAGGAGTGTCATATTGTGCAAAAGTTTCACCTTTAATGTCCGTGTCCGTGTTTATTCATGTCTCTTTGCCGCTCGCCCGCATTTACAAATGTCTTGTCATTGTTCGGCAATGATGACCAAAATATTGTTTATGGCATTTGTAATGTTGCAAATTATTTCTTAAATTGTCGTTGTCATTGCGGTTGGTATTAATAAATTTCGGCTGGACGCTCGGAACTGTCTGTTCTTTCGCATAAACGTAATTTATTTGCTCCAAAATAATGAGTTCTCGGTTTTTCAGTTTCAGTTGTATAAAATTTGCTGGTTGGCTGTGGCTGACATTTATAACTGTTGTTTCTCTTGTTGTCTCTGATTGTTGTTGTTGTTGTCGTCTCGTTTTGAATTTGTTGGTTTGTGTGTGCTGCATTTCCATCATCATAAAATACCAATTATAATGAGAATGAATTATGCGCCAGCTCATCAGCATCATCATCAACGTCATCATCAATATCATCATTATTGTTAGCTGTCGTTGTCAGAGGTTACTAGGGTTACTGCAGGTTCCCTTTTCACTTTATACAACATAACTGGCCAAAACCTCCAATTGATTGTTTTAAAGCATCCTAACTTTATATGTACAAACGAGTTTTCGAGCCAACCAATGCGTTAAATCTGATAAAGAACCGAGCAATGAGGACGCCATCTTTGTTTATAGGTGATACAGAAACTCTGCCCTACATAAAATAGTAAACGGAAATGTACAAGACGTTTAAGTGACTAAATCTTTCTCTTACAATAAACGTTTGTGTTATTTATTGTTTCGTATTTGTTCTAATTGTACTCTTACAAAGAGTTATCTACTTTGCTCGAAAGCAAAATTGTTCATCGATAAACATGTCACAAAAACTACTAAGGCATGGAAGTTATACAGCTGCAATCAAACTAAAGATGTAAATCCCCACCAACAACATACATATGCTTCGTTCCGCGACTTTAACCTAATCTACATAAGAAGATCTCAAAACAATAACCATTTAATAGTTCTAAGAACAAAAGCTTTGTTTCGTAATAACCAAACCAAGGTATACTATAGATAGACTCATCAGTCGCCTCATTTCGGTATTTTCTGTGTGCGTATGAAAATACCGAAATGAAAACAGAGCACGCGACCTAGTTAACTTTACCTTAATCAATCAGGTTAGGTTATGTTAAGTTACTTTAGGTTAGGTTAGGTTCCGTTATGTTACATTAGGTTACGTTAAGTTACATTAGGTTAGGTAACGCTAGGTAACGTTAGGATACGTTAGGTTACGTTGGGTAACGTTAGGTTACGTTAGTGTACATTAGGTTACGTTAGGCCGAGATTCGTCCCGTTCTGATACTGTAGGATATATTTATCCTATCTGCTTTGGCCCGTTGTGGATACATGCTTTTAGGGAGGACAATTCAATTGCTAACATATAATCGGCTATTCGTTTGGAGCGGTTTTTGGAAAATGAAACATATTTCAATATTATTCGGCAGGCAGCAAAAAAAAATGATTGTAGATCGAAAGGTATGCCGGCTAACACTACGCGATTTTGCCTTTAACCTTAAAAATCTCTTAAAAAATTGTTTAATATAATGCTTTCATAATAGATTTCCGAACCTCTCAAAAACATTTCTGACAATTTAACACCAACCATTTCCTGTTAGGTTAAGTGGCTACCCTATGCATAACTAATTTTGTGCTCAAAGCTGTAACTGTTTTTCCCAGATTAGTCAAAACCGTTTGAAGTCGGTCGAAAAATATGTCGATAAAAAGCTTATATGAGCGCTTATATACGATCTTAAAGTTATTTTTTGAACATTAGTCGATTGCTTTTTGGCTGCAAATCGGTTAAATGCGATAACTGCCGAATTGCTGCTGAGTTTTCTGGTCTGTGAATCAGTGCATGTTTTCTATGTAAAATATCTATTGGGCGTAAGACCAAATCGTATGCCATAAGGGAAATCCTTTTTTGCAACCCTGCCATTCACAGCGAAAAACCAGCAGCCCATATTCTAGAGTCAGCTATTGGCAACAATTCAGTAGCAGACTTTCAAAAATGAAATCTCGAGCACATTTGACATTTTTTTATTTTGGGATACCAAATTAACATAAAGCACAATCCATTAAAAAATGTTAAGTTATTGCATTCTGGAGCTTTTTAGGAGTCCTTACAAGTCTCAACTTCTTTCTTCAAACTTGTGCATTACTGCCATCATACACTTAAAAACTAAAAATTTCGATGACACATCTAATGAATTGCATTTATATAAAAACTGAAAAGAAGCTTACATACATGCACTGAATAACCTTTTTTTGCATACAAGCAATAACTTCATATAAGATGCGTATACTTTTGTGCACAATAGATAATATTGATTATCATGACGCCTACACGAGTACTTAAACTGTTTTTATATTAAACTTTTAACTTTAGCACGAGTTTTTGAAGTTAAGTAAGAAACTTTTTAATGAACTGAAGCAATTAGGCAAAACAAAAAGTTTAGTCTAGAAACAACTTGCAACTTCAGCTTCACAATATTTTTTGGGAATGGAGTAGCAGTCAAGTTTTCAAGTCAATTCCTGTGTGAGATGGCAACATGTACCAAATGGCTACGATTACAAGTAATCGATATCACCAATAATCAGATAAGTCGAAAGCGTTCGCCGTGAGCTATGCAGTGTGGGAGTTAAGCAGCATAGAGCAGCGAGTTTGTGTAGCGTGAGAGCTTTTTCGCGCCCACTGTACATATCCACATATATATTTTAAAAAGTCATTAAAAATATTGTTAGACGAATGTGATACTGCCAATTTGCTGAGATATTTTGTTTTTATTGTATTCTTCTCATCCATCCCATTCATTATGCGTCACGAAATCCTGGAAAATTCAGCTGGAAAAGTGTCTGGGCGATGATGTATATGGCAAACGGAAAAGTTTAACCGAATGCTTTACAGAGAACAAGAGCGCAGTTTTCAGTTACAAGATAACTTGAGCTTTTTATAGATGACATGCTACTCTATTTCTATAAAGTGGTTCGCCATATTAGTTTTACCAAACATACCGGCTCCGTTGAAAGGATCTAGTTTCAATAGGTTTTCCGAATAGCGAACTGGTCGGCAGCAACTTATGCTACCGCTTTTGACCGTTTCTATACGGCCTAGTCTCCCATGTTGTGGAGGCAAGTTGTCATCGTGATGACCAAGGCTCCATCAGCTATGTCAGGCGGAGGCGAAGTCCATTTTGTTCGGGCGCGGCTGACCTGCAAAACTGCTGCTTGACAGTTGTGACGAAATCTAACCATTCCTTGACTCTCCGACTAAAAAATGTCCGGCAGTGCACCAGAAACGTTAGGATCAGACGATAGTGGCGATAAAGGCCTCGAGTCGAAAATAGGCCATCTATTTGCCCGGAGCAGTGGAGCTCTTCAAAGGTGAGCCTTACATTAATCACTGCAGCTTCCCAGAGACCACGGAAATGGTGAACTCGGAGGAATAAAATGGAAAGTAATAAATCCAGATAATCAATATGATCAAATTGCGCCCAGCTGGCAGCGTGGGAAAAGGAGAAGGTGAGATGAAGATGCAGATGCAGATGAAGATGACGATGACGATGACGATGAAGATGAATAGAATGCGGATGAGGAAGAGAGTGGTACCAATATCAGCACTTAGTATGAGGAAGAGTGAGAGAAAGAGAAACGGGAAGGTGATAAAGGACGGCGAAGGGGAAGACAATGAAGAACGAGAAGGGATTATGAAGGCAGAGGAAGTGGTCGGGAAAGTGGAAAGGGAAGTGAACGTAGAAGTCGGATATTCGAAAGTAGAAAATGATGATATTGATACGAATAAGAAGTAGAAGAAGAGCGGTAGGATGTGCAGAAGAGAGCCAGCAAGCATGTAGCAGATCCCCGCATTTTATTATCACTATTACCAGTATATTCAATCAACTGGAATGCCAGCTTAACTTAAGGATCATTTTGGCAATGTTAGCCAAGTAGAGTATCTGCTGGTTCATACCTTCGATTCAAGTTGATGTTCACTTGGTTGTTTTTGCAGGTACTAGTATCTCAGCCACCCCAAAACCTGTACGTGCTTTTTTCGTATCTGGATATTGAACAATACACATTTGCTGCTATATTGCTTTCCTTTTTATCTGAAATAGATGCAGTTTTTATTCATTGCATGTAGTTTCTGCACCAAAATTATGCGTCTCTGCGTTGTGCACAAAAACATGCATCTAAGTGCATACAATATGCGAACAAACGTGTTCCTGAAATACACAATATATATAGTATATTTGTGTGTGTGTTTACGTAGTACATATATGCAGCATTGTTTATTACTTTTATGGAAATCGTATGCGGGCTATTTTTGAAAATTTAAGCCGTGTTGTTATTGCAGGTTTTTAAGCCTTTGAAATATTTATTAAATTTAATTAAAATATGCGGTAAAGTTACAAACAACATAACACTATTTATGCAAGTTACACACAAAAATAAACTGGTCAATTAAGCCCAGCAACGTACACAGTAAGTTTACAGTAGAATTTGGTTTCATGTACTTTATTTCTGTTGGTTAACTGTGGCAACAGTTTAATTTGCCTTAAAGATGGTAATTAGCACTAGTATTGATTAACTGTTTATCCAGTAACTTAAACTGCTAAACTAGTAAGTATTTTTAGATGTATTGTTTTATTAATCAAGTGTGCCCACAGTTCAAAAGTTGAAGTGTACTTTGTTGGTCGTGGTTCTGTGCTTGAGTGTCAAATTCACAACACATCAGCCGGTGGTGTGATTCCTGCAACGGGTATGAATGTTTAACAATGGTAAAATATCTTTACCTTCCTTCTTCTTAACTGGCCGTAAAAACCCGTTACCGGGTTACGGCTTGGTGTAAATCTCTCTTCCAGACGTCAGTTTTCCACGTGCCTTCTGCAATCGGTGATACAAAAGGTAGCTAATGAGCTCACTACCTGGTCCTTCCAGCGGAATCATGGTCTGAGCTTTCGTCGCCTTCCTATGACACCCGAAGAGATCTTTTTCGCTTGAGCTTCTTCATTCATACGCAGAACATCACGTAGTATATTGACTATATCAATGTCGTCGACTCACAGAGTTAGTCGTTGCTAACGCGTATAGGGCCAAGAATCTTACGGAGTACTTTCCGCTCCAAGGGCATTTTCATCAGACCGCGTCATCACCTATGCTTCAGCGCCATTAAGCAAATAGCGAGGGATAAGCGTCTCCATCTTCCTCATTTCCCCGATAGTGACCTCGCACAGATCGAGTAGCGTCCTTCTATAGGAGGTGTTCTGCACTGCAGTGGCTTCGCGACACTCCTGATCGTACCATTGGTTCCTCGGCAGTGGCGTTGGAAACCAAGCACGTTCCCCGTAGTACGCAAGGTGTGGGATATATGCTTCCAGAGTTCCTCAGAGGCTTCGGCAGTCTGCTGTGATTGCAACGTTGTGATGTCCAGCTTTCGTTATACGCTAGTTCGCACGTTCCCAAATCAAGCATCCGGATGAAGGATTCAGTATCAGTACTGATGACTTAGACTGTGCAGACGGGTTTAGCAACACAGGCAGCTCCGACAAGGTAGAAAAGGACCTATCCAAACCTTTTAATACCGATCGAGACTACGAACAAGGTGATGTCATAATTACATTGGAAAGGGACAATATTGAACCATAAGAGTGTCCAGTTGCTATCATACGCAGATGATATCGATATGATTGGTCGTACTAAGCGGGCAAGTTCTGGAGAAATGTATATTTTCTCCGAGTTTAGAGACGGGGTGGTTGGACTCTCTTAATCATTTAAGAACTATAATATTTGTACTGTCAAGGAGTTCGTCAACCTTGGTAACAGCCTCCGATATGGGTAGATGTTCACAGCTAGCACAGATAAAGAGTACTTAGTTTGGAAGAACGTTGCAAATAGGATTGCAATATAGATCCCATCACACCTGATGTGTGGTCTTTTTGCACGATGCAAGTTTTAGTCACTTTGCTGTAGATTTTTTTGAGTGTACTAACTGTAACTATCAAATATTTATAAATATTTTATTAGTTTAGCTTGTCAGTTTGACTTAACAATCCAATAAGTATATTTAAAAGGGACACATGGCATATAAAAGTTAAAGTTCGATTAAACTGTACAACAAGTTAATTAAGTTGTCGCTTTGATGCGATGAAATGAAACATCCGCTGCATTTACACGAATCATTGCCAATCTAGTGTGTGTGCTTGAGTGTGTGTCTCGCTTCGGAAGTACCTCGAAAATTCCGTTTATTTTATTTTATTTATACAAAAAGAGTGTAAACATCAAGCAATGTTTTTATTTATTTATAATTCCTTTATTTATTTTGCTCATGTTCGACAGCGCGTGGTTGTTTGTCTTTTACTTCGTCTCACGTGCCAACTCACACACACACACACTACCGTGTGTTGAACGCGTGTGTGTTTACGTTGTATACAGTGCGTATACACAATTTATGCATGTGGCTGCGTGAGTGCATGTCAAAGCCATTTAAGAGTAACAAACAGCCAACAGCTGTGGAGAGCTTTTCGAGCCGCGAGCATCACCGGGTACAGCTCACAGCCCAGAACCCACAACCCACAGCCCACAGCCCAGAGCAGGGTTGGCAACCGCAGCGCAGTCGATGCCTATTTATCAGTGTCAACTCTGGGGTGCACCAACTTTGACTTTAAGCCTCAACACGTTTTACTCTTAACCTCTGCTGGCACTCATATAGTATGTACATTCCATTTTATTGTTGCCAAAAGTTTTACTTTCCGCCAATTGAATACTATATAAATGAGCATTTTTTGGCATAAAACATTTCATATGATAGAAACATATGCTTCCAATAAAAATGGCAAAAAGAAACAATAGTGTTTGCTCGACCCACATAGGATTCATATAAAGAAACTCTTCGTATAAACAGAATTTTCAAATACGAATTTTGGCACAGGTTTTCTCTTTAAAATTAATATCATAAATATATCATTTTTTTGGATTTTTAACATAAAAATACCATATGCAATGATTGATGATATGTTGAGAACATGTCAATGATTAATACTGACTTAATAGTGCTCAAATCATAGAACTCAACGTATTGCAATCATTTCAGAGGAACAACCCGATTTACGTTTCACTCCGCCCCTTCTCGCTGACAACCCCCTTGCCTCTCTCTCCTCTTCCTATTCCTGTTCCTCTTCGCGTTTCCCTTCCCATTCCCCTTCCCGTTCCTGTTAATAAGCGTTGCCTGTGAACAATTTTGCGGAAAAAAAATATAGGCTTTGAGATTATGAGTGATTTTTTGTAGTTTAACGCTTTTTTCTCCCATACAGAGTTTTGGATTCATTTTTATATGTATAGTTAGTCCCGTCAAGATTTACATCAGCCTTTCGCAGCAACCTCATCTCACGCTTGCCGACCTTCTATACTGCATACCATCCTTCTCCTCACTTGATGAAGCGTGGAGATGAGACAAACTCTATCCATAAACCCGTAAAATCATATAAATCTTTACCCGATAAACGATACAAAATTACTAAAATCATTCAATATCGTTGTCATCGGTCAAAAAAACCGAAACTTTGCCGGTTGTCTGCAGCCTGAACTCGGAAGGTGACTTTAAATGGGACAAAGTCTCTATTTTTTTAGAATCCTGAGAAAGACGGTTAAATTGGCATTGTAACGGTCTCGTATGTGACAAAGTTTAGTACCGGCATCTGAGCAGTAGACATTGCAAAAGAACTAAATAATCCCAATCAAAAATTTATTTTAAATCTTCAAAGACAACAAGTTACTCAGGTCGAAATGCACCATTTATAGGAAGAATATGGATAACTCAAGAAATAATAGACCGAAAACTCCTATATACTTAATGGAGTATTAACAATCAAAAAAAAATTAACATCCGGCGCAATGGGAAATTTAGGCCACTGTGCCATGGTGGAGGCATCATCATGTTCTGAGAGTGCATTGCTCGCAGCGACTTGTGATTTGGTGCATTAGTTCAAAATCAATTTTGAAGGATTCAAAATGATCAGGCTTCTCTTTTAAGGGAAGGACAGATAAGTGAATCATTTATCTTCCAACAGGATGTTGGCACTTTATTTAAACATTCTCTTAGATGGGTCAGGATAAGTTTCTTGGAATGCCTAACTCAAAGTCCGGATTAATCGTCACTAAATACGTGTTCGGGTATTTGAAAGGATAGAGAAATATTTCATTATTTAAAACCAGTGAGCAACCCTTTTCGAAAATCATTGGAAAGAGATCACCGCTGAACTCCTTTAATCCCTGGTAAATATAAACGTGATACGTGGGTCTGGTAGCAGACCCGTGCCAATGAGGAGCAACTTTGCGTTGCAGCACTACTACAGTAGAGCACAAGCAGCAACTACACTCTGGTTCAAAATCCAGACGAGACAGCGGATGCATGCTGTAGTTGTATCCATCTCAATGGTACCATGGCATACAAAATCAAAAGTATGTTACAAACATCTCGAAGCTCCGCTCGCTCCAGTAAACACATAGCATACAAATCACGCCACCCGAATCACACCACACGAGCGTGACGCCTGCCTGCTTTACCCCCAAAGGCACGGCTCTAGATGTTATACATCAAAAATTGTCTACAGAAGTTATTCATTACCTGCAATAGCCCAATTAATAGAAGTAAACCATTTTTAAGGAGCTTTCTCGAAGCTACTGATACATAAAATATAAAAACAGTTTTATGTGCAAGTTACCTAGTAAAAACACTATCCCCCAACGAATTTTGGGTATCTAAGCCAGTTTTATGCAAGAAGTACAACTTTTATTGCAAATTGATTTACATTTACTACTTCACATCAAACCGTCAACAAAATGGCAGCTTCACTACCCTTAGTTGCTTTTAACAGCTGAATCATTATTTCCACTCTTAAACAACAGCTACAAATCGGAATTTAATGTTGGAAAAGTAATCAAACCAGTGCAAAGCAACATAATCTACATCATCTAATACCCATGTGACTTATCCTCTCATCACATTCGCAATTGAAACGTAAATAGTGCTACTATCTCTGCCGGATCCCAAAAGTACCGAAACACTTTCCTGACAGCTCGATTGCTTTGGAAAACTACCCAACTAGCTATTACGACTAGCCCACTTTTCCAACGTTGTTAATTTTCCGCTTTCGGGTTTCATATATGCAGTTGCTAAAGGACGTCTGAGGCAGAAGTGCAGTTGCGAGGGGGAGACGTGGCCATCTAGTAGTAGTTAAGTAGCCGTCGTGGCAGCCTTAAAACGCCAATGTGGCAGAAACGGCACGTGGCAGCAAAAGAAATGGCTTTCGAAGAGTTGGCTGCTGCTGCTGCCGTTAAGGCTGTTACCAACTTTGAATACAACTGCGTTGCACTTGCACTTAACACACTTTCATTTCATTTCGTTTGTGGATTTGTGTGGCAGCGACGGTTACGAGAATTGTACCTGAGCGACTATCAACAAGTTTAGCATTTTCTCTTGTCGTTTTACTTACAATTCCTGCAGCTGTCGACTGCGCTTTCGAAACGCATTTGTTCGAGAGACGCTCAGTGGGTCGACCTAAGCGCGCAGGGCAGAAGAAGAAGACAAAGAAAAGGAATCGTGCGGCTTCATAGCTGCGACAGTGGAATACTCTTTAACGGCATCTACCACGAAATTCGCCCAAGTACGTTGCAGTGGCACACAGATGGGGGAAAAAATGCCTGAATCTCAAATCCGTAACATTTTTCTTCGTACGTTACTTTTTAAGGACGAAAAATATCGTATACAAGAAGAGGTTATATTGAGAATATGCTTGAAAACGATTTGAAAATAAATTCGATGACTTTATGAGTTTGTCAGCGGTAAATCTAATAACACTAGGCTTAATGAAAAGGTCTTGGCTAAGACAAACCTTATCTGGTATATTTGCAGAAGCTGATTTTTAATCCGGCAACCGTTTTGGATTTTCATGCACACTTTTCGATTTCGCTATTTAAAATATTTCAACATTTTGCGCGTTTCGAAGTCTGCGAGTCGATATTACTCGATAAGTTCACTTTTCAAGTGCTGTTCTCTGATGTACAATCAAGTAAACTTTCTTTGAAAGTTAATTGTAAACCGTGAACTGATGAGAGTGAGATGTGATTTCAGCGAATTGAAAACAAACTCTCTTGAACTTTTGATTGGCCCTTAAGAGCACCCAGATCATGCGATTTAACGCTTATGAATTATATTCTACTGGCCTGTTTTGCCGATGATCCTCAATTAAACACTCATTAACTACTTACTACAAAATGATATCGAACATCTACATATTGGCTTTTGTCTGATGCACAGGATTCTGTGCCAATTGTTTTGCACTTAAGCTAACGCCATAAACCACAGTTGGTGTCTACACGTCGCCGAAACCAAGTTCTACTATTAGTCGATGCATTGATATGGCCTCTTGGCACCCAGTTGATAGTGCCATATGCTCTGCTTCTGTGCCGCTGAGTATCATGCTATGCCATCTTTCCAATTTCCATGATATTTTCAGTTAAAAAGAACACATTCGGTTCCACTTTATCTCCGACCCAGTCGGCGTCCACAGAGCCAACATACGCATTGAAGTGCAGCTTGTAGTTGGCCGCCAGATATCTTAAAACGTTTCTCTGAATGCGGATTCTTGTTGCGTTGTGCCAATTAGGCAACCGCATGCAAAATGTCCGGCCATGTTGTTAACGACAACCACATCAGCTCAGCCGATTGGCAATCCATCTTGTCAACTCTTGAACAATTCCCATCACATGCCTCCTGATAACCAGCATCGAAAGGCGCAGCTGCTTTGGTATATTGCGTCAGCCCCATGTTAATTTCACTCAGCTGGCCATTTCGCCCTACCTCCTTGCAAAGAAACAGTTTGAACGGACTTGCTTTACCATTCTCGCTCGGATTGCTCTAAAGCATATAAGGCCTTTATCCGCAATAAGATTCCTTCCCGATTGTGCCCAGCATTTAGAAACCCTTGTACCTGCCGCATGTACAAAGTATCATTCATGCTGCTGTTGAGGTTTTCCGAGCAAACAACTATCTGATACAGAAGCAATTTTATCTCTGTCAGTATCATACCATACCTTTTCGAACATCATTTTCCAACCTTAGAACGTTTCTTACTACAAACGCTTCAAGCGCAAAAATTATGTACTTAGGAGTGCCTCAAGAAAGAGTACTTGGCCCAATACTCTAAACCATCTATACCGCGGATTTGCCAGTGCTCCAAGACTCTCGCTTCATTATTGATGATACTGCCCTCTTGGTTACCGACGGTCATCCAAATACTGGTTCCGCTTTGCTGCAGGAGAAAATAAACCGTGGTCAGTCCATGTGACTTTCTAGCACTGGCACGGGCAGTGCCCGTCGGTGCCCCTAAACGGTAAATACTTATTAGCATTCGAGCACGTCATTCGCCAAGTTTAGCACACACCTCAAAGCACGCCTAAACTGTCACGATAAACACTGTCTTCAATCTAAAAACTACACTAGGCAACATAATCATTTTGAGTAGCTGATTTCGAATCCGGCAAACGATTTGAATTTTCTAGCACGATTTTCAAAATGTCGCTATTTCAACAAAAATGCAAATCTCATATTAGCCGAGAGCCAAACTGCCGATCGAGATGAACCGTAACTCGTGTTACCTTACAAACGCTTGCACCAATCTATTATACGCTACTAAAGAGTATTAAAATGCATCACATAAGCTTCAGGGAACATGCTTAAAAAAAGAGCTCACCTCCTGCAAGTACTTACATACATATATACTACATATATGCAGTAGAGAAAAGACTGCCACCGACTTGCAGCACTCTTCCTCGGCGTTGCCCATTTCTCGCTCCCTCGCTGCACACCCACATTCTTGTAACAGCTTCCTTTCCCAAAAGAGACACTTGGCCAGGTATGAACAGAATGTTGCCGACTGTGTACGCAACGACATTCCATTGATGTGAGGAAAAGGATGTGTAGCTGTCTAGCTGTCTATCCGCCCATGTGCCAGTTCGTCAGTGTGCCTTGGCGTTATCTCTTGGAATACGGAATCTACCCAAAGGCTCCCGCTGAAAGACAGACATATAGACGTATGGAACAAAGAGGGCAAGCGTGCAGAAAAGGAAAGAGATGGCAGTAGCAATAACAAAAGTTGCAAACTTTATAGACTTTTCATACACACAGCGTATGCACTGGCACACATATAGGCACAACCCACACACACACACACACACACACACACACACACACACACACACACACACACAAGCTTAGAAATAATAGAATATATGAGTTAAGCAACATAACATTTGCACTATGTACTGAGTTAAGTGACAGAAGACAAACTCATGCAAATATGCATAAGGAAAATATTTAAAGTGAGTTACAAATTCTGACACAAAAAACACACATAACAGAAATGGCGAGTAGATCCCATACCTGGGTGAACATTGTTTCAAAACAACTTTACTTGTTTCCTCATGACTATGTCCGAAGGCATGTGTGACAGCTTCAATAACATTTCCTTAAAGTACAGAACATTGTTATTATTGGTTATTCTAAGCAAATTTGATATGATTCTAAGTAATTGTTATGGTTAAAATATCCATCAAAATCTATAGCCTACCGTATGGCACTGTAAAGTGAGACATCATTTTTCATTCATAGAATAGATGTTGTCTTCTTAACTGGCCTTTACAACCCGTTACTGGGTTACGGCCCGAAGTAGAGGACTCTTCCAGAAGCTTTTGTAGATACCAATGGTATTAGGTGTGTTCATTACCTGATCCTTCCTTTCGTCGCATTTCTTCAACAGCCGCATTGAAGGACCAAACCAGTCTGGCTGCCATCAATGCCATCCTAAAGCTCACAGAGTTCGTTGTTTTATCGAATGCGGCAGTCGTTTCCAACGCGTAAAGTGATTAAGTTCTTACCGATTACTTACCGCTCAAAAACTTCCAGGGCATTTTTATCAGACTGCGTCCGCGCCATGATCCTGGCAGATTCTCTTTAAATAGCCCATGGCTAAAACATAATTTTTCCGGTAAACAATACCCGTTTTAAATTATCTAATACGGTTTTGGAATTATCACTATTTGATAAAATTCTTATTGCTCGGGAACCTTACTACCTAAAGCGATGAACTATAATTCAAATTAAAGGCAATCAACTATTAATTTAATCAGTTTCACAAGGCAATAAACAAAAAAATATTTTGTAAATAAAATTTTTATTTCGGATTTTTTTGAGTTCATTGCCTTGTAACCGACATCAGCGCCATCTGATCTCAATAGACTGCATAAGTGGAATTGTCGCCTCGAAAACTAAAAACAGTCGGCATTTCATAAGAAATATACGAGTTCTATATATTATGATTCGAAATATCTGTTGTTCATTTGATTCTCTTACACTGTCGATATGGCAACATTTGAATATTTCAGCAGTGCTCTTTATGTTGCACTAAACACACTTAAAAACGGTGATTATATTGGCGAACCTTGAACGTTCATTATAATGAAAGAAGGAAGCTCGGCAAATGTTTTCGGATAGTTAGGTTATTGTTAGAACCTGCGCCGAAGGCATTCCTTTAAGTACGCAGCAAAAAGTGTAACTAAGAGCTAATTTTCTGTCGCGCACCAGAATATGTTTTTTTTTTACTCTAATTGAAATGTGGTCTCTCTTTGGTCTTCCGACGGTCGTCACCTAAACGCACGAGTAACATATCATCACCTTAGCATCACATTATCATATTTCACCAAATAACATTTATTACAATATACTCAAAATGTCCTCGGGGCTTACAGTCAAAGTGAAAATAAGCAGTTAGAATATGTAAAATATATCTAATGAGATTCTCTTTGTATGTAGGAATTTTATGGCCTGCCACAGAACATGATATTTTGCCACGAACGTGACAAATGTCGACTGTCTAGGTCGTTGTCTCCTCTTATGGCATTTTCATTTTTCAATTATTCCCTTATTTTCATTTGGCATTTGTGTGCATGTGTCTATGTGTGTGTGTAATTTATACTTTCTTGTTTTCTAACGGTTACAGAGCAGGTAAACATCTGCTGGCCATGGCAGCATTCCTAATGAGTACATTTCACACCTGCGAACCCAAACTGGCAGCGGCCATACATTTTACTGTGCTCCGCCGGAGTATTACCTAATTTGTTGGCCATAGCACGGAATGTTGAGTTCAGCTTTGTAATTACCTTTGATGTTGCAAGTTTGCGATGAGGGCGTTCCGAGGGGTTTCGCGCAAATATTGCGAAACCGCTAAAAATCTTCAAAAAAAACAAGTCTTTGCTTTTAGAATTACATCTTACATTGTTTTCATGTTCGCAATTTCGTAGAGCTTATTTACATGGTAAATTCAATTTTTAACCAGTTAAATTTAACAGTTGCCAAATTTTACTTCAAGCATATGACAAGAATACTTGGCGAATTCGCAAACTCAGTAAAACAAAGATTTTAACCCGGATGAAAAAGGGTATTGAAAGCAAAATAAAGAGGTTGACACAACTTCAGCGGTATAGTGCTAAGCGATTATAGTGAAACCCTCAAAGGATTCTGAGTTCTCAGACCAGGCTTACTTGGTTTTTTGGCCTGTTTTATATTATTCTTATGTCTTCTTCTTCTTAGCTAGCCATAACAACCCATTAACAACTTACAGCCTCTCTGCTTTGCGCTCGCCCTTTGCAATCGGTGACACCAAAGGTAGCTAGTGTACTCACTACCTGGGCCTTCCAGCGGAGGGATGGACTACCACTTAGTCTCTCTTTTCGAAGACCAAATCTGTAAGGAACGCTGTATATCCACCATTGGATACCGCGTAACGAAACACTTCGTGAAAGAACCCAATCCAAAGGACTCCAGAAATCTTCTTCGTCAGAAGAGGAAAGATCTGCGAACCCTGGTTGGACTAATCACTGGTCAAAATACATTTGGCCAATATGGGCTTCGTTGATGACCCAACTTTCCCAACTGTCTTGAAGCCTTGAAATCCTAGACAGTATAAAAAGTATAGTTTTCAACTTAAATCTGATAATCCAACCGCGATTCTCTTTCAATAGCCGCCAAGGCTCCAGGAGCTGCTCGCTTCGTATGACTAACGATATCGATATCATCTGCGTATGCAAGCAACTGGGCAACCTTATAGAATACAGTCCCGTTCCGATATACTTCGGCCTTGAAGAGGTTGTAGGAGAGGGCATCGCCTCCCTCTATAGGCGGCATTGGAAACCAGGATGTTCACCTTGGTAGTAACCAAGGAGGGGGATGTATGCATCAAAAGTGCTTCGGTTGTCTCAGGTTTTGAGGAAGGTTGAGTGAGCTGATCAAAGAGTTGAGTGTGGAAAGCTTCGGCAGTCTGTTGTGATTGCAGCTTTCGCTGTGATTTGGATCCCACGTTCTTGGCTGCAACAAGGTAATGGTCAGAGTTAATGTAGATACCTCTCAACGTACGAACATCCAGCAGCAACGTGATCAATCTGGTTGCGAACAAACATCCCTGACATCCGTATCATAAAATTAACATGGTCAAAAAAACTTTTTTTTGTGTACGAAGCTGCAAGACTTCCTAAAGTATTGATGAAAACTTAAAGCGATGGGTCGAATTGGACTTTGGATTTGGTTTGAGCGACACAAAAAAAAAACATCATATACATGAACCGACGCTTAACCAAATAAGATGATGTAATATATGGATGAATTCTAACATAAACTCATTCATTCAAATGTGTTAAATCGGCTGTTTTATAAGCAAATTTTAAAAACTCTATAAATCGATTTCAATTTAAATGGGTTTGAGCTACTCAATAAAAAATTTTAACACAAATTCATATTCGCTTAGATATTATAAAACTTGGATGAGCAACAAAAATTGAATTTCCTTATGTTACTCATAACTAAAGTTTAATTTTGTGGTGTCGTTTCATGCATAACAAAAACATCTTGAGAATTTGTTTACAGCTCAGCAGCTTCCTCTTAAAGTTTCGAAATCGAGCTCAGAAATTAAAATTGGCACAGCAAATTGATTCGCTTGAAAATTATTAGATTTGTTTTCAAACTTGTAAAACGCAACGAGCGCGTTCGTGCACTCACAGCGCATCCGCCGGAAACGCACACAGACGAGCGCACCCTCAATCAGCCCTGCGGCTATGGGCTCTCGGTAAGTTGGCAAGCCTCTTTCTTCTTCATTTAGTGTTCATGCATGACCAGGCCAGCCATTGTTTTTTTGTTTTGCTTTTTACTTATTCGCTTTTGCCGTTACATTCGCTTACATTTCCGTTTCCTTTTGTGCGGAGCGCAGCAGAGGCGAGACTTTGAGATTGCCACGATATGAGGCAAGCAACATATTCGATTCAGTTTTTGTGAATATTGCTTTGGTTTCTATGGGCACGGTGCGGTGCACGCTGGCGTATGATGGATGCCCGCCTGGCATGCTGTGATCATACGCACCGTGGTCCCCTGCTATCAGCTATGTGCTTAATGTCAGATGAATGGAATACGGCGGCTCCCAGGGCGATATTTGTTTTTGACTTGACGCAGCTAGACTGTATATGTGTTTATGTGTGTGTGCGTATGAGTAATATTGGGGAAAATTATGGTTTCGCCTAGCAGTTGTCTCGTTCATGCATATTAACAGTTTTCTGCTGTTTAGTGTGTCAGTGTGCTGATGTGCCTGTGTGTGTCTATTCGTGTTTTTCCGCCGTCACGTAAAATATGCATGCGTTTTCTCAGCGGTTTTTGGCTCTCAAGTGTTTGCAATTCAATTACATTTCAATTGGTTTTCGTGTTCGAAAAGCAATCTAAGTGCAAGGAAGCACCGTGTATATCAAAAAGTTCACAAAATTTACGAGCTTAAGCACACTGGCACGTGTTGCACTTGAATGTGAATTAACTAAGCTAACACAAGAAGCAGTGTATCTATAAGATATAATACTAACTTAACCATTCACTTCAAATAGCAACATAAGTTGAACACCAGCAGTTCTATGTGACATAAGTTGAGTCGCTTTAGATACAAATCAAAACATTATGTATTAGGATGGACCAAAGTTTGACCATCTGTTTTACAAATGTTGCAAGGTACATTCTTCTTTTATGTTCCATGGTTTGAGAAGTAAGTAAAGCCTCATTTTCACTGGTTGTGTTGTTATTAGCATCTGAGGTTCTAACTCCAGAACTATTAGCTCAGCTACTTATCAATTGTAACGTATACATACTATTCAAAAGTGAACTAAATAGTTAGAAGCAGAAACAATGGCCAAAAAAACTGCGTTCATAATTGCTCCCTGAACAAGTTCCAATTTTGGAACGAGCCACTACGTATTATATCGCTTTTCGCTCATAAAATGAAAAAACATTTTATTTATATAAATCCAGCCGCAGTATACTCTAAATTTCCAATAAATTTTGTTCGATCTTTTCAGAGAATCTGTTGCTATTAGTATTTTAAGGAGATAATCGAACTGATAACCGATATTAACAGATAAAAACGTATAACTGAAATTTTGACGAAAATTAAGAATTTCATTTAACTTTATGCGATATTTTTATATAGTAAATTGATCCTTAACGAAAAGAGACGATCTGCTATATGATGAATGTATCAATAAAAACTAATCAATAAACTGATAGCACAAGGCAACAAGATTGAACTCAATGAAAGACCCTCGGCTTAAACATATATTCTTTTGGGTAAATTTGAACTCAAATCCGCAACAAGTTTGGATTTTCTATTATCAATATTTAAAGAAATTCGTTATTTCACGTGTTTTTGTGCTCAGCAAATCGAATATTTCGCGGGAATCTCAATCACGGTGAAGCGTAACTCTATTTAATGTATTTTAAACAACGATTCAATTGATTCATCGATTCTTTATAGAGTTTTTAATATCTTGATTCTCTTCTCGATTGTGTATTACCAGGCATTGAACTCGAATTTTCTTTCGAAAAAATTCGAAAATTCTTACTTTTTAATAATTCTAAAGTAATTTTAATCAAAATAAACAAAAATTAGTGCGATCGGGAGTAGTGTTCTCGAATAAAATAGTGAAATATCGAACTTTTTTAAATAGTACCAGAAATCCCATAACTGTTGACGAATACTGCGATAACTGTTAACGATAACTGTGCAAATATCTTGTTCCTTTTTATGCTTCTCGAATGGGTTCCCGAATAACGTTTGACGTGGAAGCCAGCAGCTCTTTCAAGTGTACCTCCGGAAAAATATAATATGAATGTCAGGAAAATTTCTTCTGAACTACATTTATATATTCTATAACTAAAGTTATTCTTTGGCAAACTAATCATTTGATTCGAGTAGCTATAAAGACGTTCGATAACAAAGCTTCAAGAAAAACTGGAGCCGTGACAGAACACCCGGCAGATGTAAAACATTAAGCTGTGCGTGATGTTTAACTTGGCATAATGTGACGCCACCTAGCGTTGTCATTTGCTACCGCAAAAACAACAACATCTCAAAATGCATGCAATTTTTACGCTCTCTCGCTAAAAGAGCACACAAAAACAAACGTGGAATCCTCTCGCTCTTCTATAGACGCTGCTGAAACAGCACACACAAGCGGAACACCATCCGAATGTAAGACCATCCCAGCGTAACACCATCCGAGCGTAACACCATCGGCGCATAACACCATCCGTGGGTAATAACAGATTTAAGTAATAACAGTAGTAATAACCTACTTTTTTTCTAAGAGAATACATCTGCCATTTTTAAAACCTGAGATAGAAGAGTTTGTTTTAGCGCACATACCTTTAGTAAGCAGCAAGGAGAATGGATCATTCCTACATCATCAGATATCTACGCCAAAGGTTAAGCCTGATAGCTCTATATAAGTTACTGTACTCCGATTACATATATCCAAAGCTAGTCCTAGAGTACTAGAATTGTTGGTGTGACCAATGCAAAAGCTTTGTCTAATTGTTCCCAAATACTTTTCTGCTGCGGATGCTCCAGATTTTCGAAGATAATTCCAATTCGTTGCCACACGTAACTTGAACAAGTTGTTGACTTATTTGGATCTTTAAGAAATGTATGTTTAAATATATAAAAAGTTAAATACGCTTCTCCCATTGGAAGTTGCGCGACAATTGCTAGCCGATAATAACGACTTTTGAATGACATAGTAATCGATTTATTAATCGATCATTGTTGTTTTTGATTTCCAAGGCATTTTTGGCGAGCAATTATCGTGCAACTGCCAGTGGGAGATAGATAAAAGCCTTTAGCTAAACCTTTAATCAAATTACTATGCTGAGGAATTTTGCACAATAACTGTGCACTAAGTAGCACTCCATCAAAGTAGTTTTTTGGGTCCAACCTAATGTGCTTGCTACACTTTGGCTGTATGCTTAGGGTAAAAAGTACAAAAAGATTACTAAAGGATACAACTGTATGACATAACGAGTAACCAATAATAAGCCATTACATCATCGAATACGGATTTGTTGGCTAATTGGCAAACTGTCAATCACAATGTCCCACCCTAACAATAACCCCATACTAACAAGATACAACAGAATCTAATAAGCCAATTTAATTCCAGCAACAAATCGTTAACTTCCGTAAGCTCTTTATCAACACTAGAACCAAGCTGAGTAGAAGAAGATGAGAAGATTTTTGATATCTGGCAGAGATATGCAAAACGCAATCAAGCGACATTGTAGCAGCGGCCATAAATACACAGGATACCTAGGTCCTGGTTGTATCTTTAAGATACAAACACACGCACACATAGCCAGAACAACTGGTTTGGGTTTCGCTGCTGATTTGCTGTTGCCAGCTGCCACACCAGCTACTCTGTAAGTAAATAAAGGCACGAATAAAATTAAATGTGAAAACAAAAATCCTCAGTCCCCAATGTGCTGTTACAGAAAAGTGGGCAAAAGCGCTGAAGCAAGGAGGAAGGAGGCAGGAGCCAGGAGCACGGATAAATCCCAAGCAACAAAATGAGATTTACAACTTACGTCGCCGATACGCCAATGTGCAGCAGTTACTGGCGCTCTGCCGAAATCAAATTTCGAGTCAGTGCAATAAGAGAGTAAGAGAAATATCTTTAAAAGATATTCCTGATTGTGCTACGTATATGGGCAACCAGTAAGTTCATGTCTTAAGGCTGTGAGTCGTCGTCGTCGTCATTGTTGCTGGGTCCTGGTGACTACCATTTCCGGCTGGCTTCTGGTTGCATTTAAATTGCGTTATCCTAGTATATAGCAGGGGGGTCCAGTTGAGGCGAGAGCATAGTAGAGCCGGAATGCATCATGGCGTGCGCTAAGTGCAGCTTTTATTTATGGCCGAAAATTAATAACGGATAAAAAAGAAAGAGATAGCAATGGTGTGAGCACGGCAAAGAGGTAAAGCAAAAAAATGGGAATTGCTGGAGCTTGGCTCGCGCCTTTCAGTTGCGCGGATTTTAATTGCCGTGGCTACAGTTTGGGCTGCCAAAAAATAAAACCGGAAAAAAGAGCGAAAAGACGAGAAGAAGAAAAATTTTGTTAGAGTTTAGGCCTGCACGACTGAGAGATGCGCTACACGCAATTTCAAGTAACAAAGATTATTTTGGATTCACGATTCATATCGTATGGTACACAAGCGCCCGGCTGAAGGATTGAGTACGGGACCGTCCTCCTGGATGCACGAATCATGGATAACTGCGTGGGTATACCGCCGCCCAGCTATGACGCAGTCAGAGTGGCAATCACGCTGCTCAAGAGCAACAAAGCTGCAGGCGCAGATGACCTGCCTACACAAGACTGGGGGCAATGAGTTGGTAAGGTGCATGTACCAACGCTTTTGCGAAATATGGCTAGATGAGAGAATGAGCGATGATTGGAACGTTGGTGTCCTCGGCCCTGTCCTTAAGAGGAGTGACCCCACGGTGGACGGTAACTACCGTGGTATCATCCTTCTTTCCTTTTCTTTGAAAAAGCGACTGCGAAAAAGGTCTTCAATGCAGTTGTTGATGGGCGTCGGCTATGGGGCAGACCATGCCTCCGCTGGAAGAAGCACCGATTGGAAAAGGCGCGCGCAAAGCAGAGACGCCTTGAAGATTGCTTTGCAACAGGCCGTAACGGGTTTTCGTGGCCAAGTGGCCAACGAGAAAATCTAAAAGGGCATTTTATGGCGCATCAGATATCCGAAAATTAGTGAAAGATGATCATTTTACCACAGTTTTTCTGAGCCTCTGAGGAAACAATAATGTGGGTTTTTATGGGCAGTCAAGATGATAAGAAACTATTATATAATTATACAGTTCTAACAAGCTTTGTCATGATTCAAAATCTGCTAGGTGTGTCTGGTCGTAAAGACAAAGTACTTGTTTTTTTCAAGTAGAAAGACGCACCGGTTCGACTCTAAGAGATCTATTGAAAACTATACATTAAATGTTGTAAAGGTTTTGTGTCTATATTGCCAACTCTCTCCCAATGATGTCAACGCGGAGAATCAAAGTACTCCTTAAGCCCTCCGTGGTTTACGACGACATTGGTATTCCAAAGATAAGATTCTTGAGCGAAAGATCTTCAATTCGCCTCAGAAGAAACGCAATGAAGGGATATTCTGTGTCTCCGTTAGAAAGGCCAGGCGCATTAATTACCTTTGGTATCGCGGTTTGACGAAGGCATGCACCACGTAACGGATGGTTACACCCAGTCAAGAACATGACTCAAGATTCAGCCCCGCAACAGCAGTCCAAAATTTCACACTCGCACAAAATGCATTTAGGCAGTGGCTGCCTTAAATCAGCATGTGCGACGCGTTGACTGAGCGCGGTCAAGGCCGCATAGTGTGAGGCGCGGGCAAACTACAAGTGAGTTTAAGAATAGAAGTAATATGTAAAAATATAAGATATAAATAAATGTGAAATAAAGGTATTTCAGCCAAAACGTAGCGAAAACCGTACCACAAGTAAAAGCCCCAATTTTGTGTTGAAGGAAAGCTCGACATAAGCACTGCGGTCAAGACATTACTCAGTATATACCGTAAATTTCTTAGTCCCTTTTGAGAGCCGGTCTTCTAAAATCAATAACAAACATTTCTGAAAGAAGTTGAAGTTTGATTAAAAGAGAGGGGACGCACATCGGCGCAAAGCTGTCGAGACTAAATTCGGTTGGAAAATATTTCGAGCAAGCCACTGACTGTGTTCAGTACCAAAATATAGCAAGACTTCTGCAAGTCTTCGGCTTGTATCAGTCAAAGACAGACATTGGCATTGCAGTGAATCAAAACTTCGGCTAGCACTTCGGCCGTGTGTATGTGAGCACGCTAGGTTGATTCAGGCCATGGTTGCACATGGCTGGTCTAAGAGCATTGCAAACTTCGCTTTTATGGACATACGAAACCAAACAACTGGTGCTGTAGGGTACCAAGCCAACAATACAGTTTAACAATTGGTAGTTTTGTTTATGGCGTTGCTGAAGCCATTAATTAAATGCGTGTGCTCAAGTTTTAGCTAAAGTTTATTAGCAACGAAAACTCGTAAACAACGAACAAGAAAACACCAAAGCAAACAGCAAACGCACAACAACAAGAACAACAACATAAAGCTTGAAGGTATATATAATGCAGGGATGCAGGCTACTTGGCATCCTTGTGCTACTTACTGAGTATGTACTTCCATTGTAGTACATAAGCGTAGAGTAAGTACTATCTATATACTGCATAGTACTCCAGTAACTTGTGCCAATCAAAATTTGTTAGCCCAAGGAAAAGCATCCCTTGGAACGAAAACATTTTCATTCACTGACACTTTTACAAAAAACCAACTTTTTTGCTACTCCTAATGCAATTAATTAGTGGAATATGCCGTTAGGATTACCAGCTTGCTGCTCCTCGATTTATAAAGTGACATTATGAATGTATTCCAAAGTTGCTACATTGTTTTTTACTTGCGTAAAAAAAGCTTTAAAAGTTACAGCAACTTTACTGCAAGACTTACGTCTCCCAATAACTTTAGTGAGTTCTATTAGATTGATGTGTTTTCCATATGTTGACAGCAAAATTTACCGAAAGGTTCAAAGGAAATAAAGTTTGGGACATTGGCAGAAGGAGACGTCGAAGAGCTGTGTCCGCTTGTGCATTCTTTCTGCTTTTATGTTATTTATTACACTGTGCTACAAAAAAAGAAGAAGGAATTTGAAGGTCTATTCGAGTACATGCCAAAAAGGTGTCAACTATTTCTAGCTCACACACTTGTCCTTTGATTTGCGAATATCGAACGCATTTCAGAATTGGCACAATTTTTTGTTGGTGTTACGTTTGTATGGGTAAAAGTTTACTCGTAATTCCCAATTCAGAAACTATTCTACGAGGTTTGTGTAACGTTATCGTTCGGAACTAAAAAAAACGCAGAAACTACTCTTAGTAATACTATTATATGAAATTTGTATCCTCATAAAACTTATTTCTGTCAATATTATATTCAACTATTCGGTCGTATACCACAATCCCAAAAAATCAATCCAACAGGAAATGAGATACACTACGCAACACAGAAATGCCCCAAATACATGGATAAGCGTGCGGAAAAGCCTGAGTTGGTTAGCAATTACTTATTTTTATATAAGCTTAGTTATAAAACTTCGGGTAATATCGACAAAGGTGTCGGTTACAGTTTGATGTCTGGATTAACGAATGCATGTGCTGAAAATACAGTGTCCTTACGGCATTGGTGAACTAAAAGGTGAACGAAAAGAAAATAGATTCCGAATACATCATGAACACGATCGATAGCGCCGACACGGTGCTTTAATAAATCTAGAACGAGTGGCATATCGTAACGATTCGGACAGACTAGTAACGATTAGAGAAATATCAAAAGTAAAGTAGACCATGCTCGCGAAGAGAGAGACGAAATGGAAGATAGCATCGATAAGGAAAGCAAAGAGGAAATGAAATGACTCGAAATGAGTGGAGAAGGACAGGATGGGGAGAGTTAAGAGGTGAACGAAGATAATGGTATAGTGGAAGGCCGAGAGAAAGTCGAAGAGACATAGAAAGTGTACATGAAAATGGAAAGGGATGTGGAGAAGGAAATGGCAGTGGAAATCGCAATAGCGAAAGAGGTAGGTGAAGCTATGGATGCGTACTATGGAAAAGTTTTCAATGTGTTGAGCATATTCGAATGAATGTGTTCACGAACATTTTCTCAGTTGCTATTCCCTGCCGATGGTGGCCGACGTTTCGTCGATGTCTTATTGACTACCGGTAGCCAAGCACCAGGCTCTTTTGTACACACATATCATTAGAGCTAGTGCGCCACTTCAGCACTACCTAGCTATCGGCGAGTCATCGACGTTTTGGTAAACTGAAATTTAACTTAAGAAGCGTGCACTACCCTCTGCATTACGCTCCACACTACCTAGTAGTCGAGGAGTGGTCGACGCTTTGGTAAACAGCAACATTGTCATTGGCATCAATGGCATCCGGCATCAATCGAATCCGGAAACTATTTTGGATTTTCTAGCACCGTTTTCGAATTATCGCTATTTCAAAATTTTCGAGATTTCGTGAGTTGCGAAGTTAGTAAATCTCGTATTAATCGGGAACCTTACTAACGATCGACATGAACTGTAAATCAAATTGAAGGTAATTTAATAAAAATCAATGTCTTACAGAATGTTTTGACAATGAACTCAAAGATTTTATTATCGCTGCTGCCATGTTGCTTAAAACAATCCAGTTGTTTTGCGACCAAAGTAGGATATCCACCAAGTCTGTGACTCTGAATGGCCTCCCAATGCTTATGCTTAGCTCTTTCCGTTCAGCAGGTAGGCTTTTTTTTGTTGCATAGTGTTACCTACAAAACGATTAAATTATTATCGTTAATGCTTTTCGCAAGGAATTATCCTTTAGGCATTTCAAGGGAAATTTGAAGGAACTCAAGTGAAATTCAGTCTAATGAAAGTCTAACGCATAAAAGGTCTTAAGACAAAAATGTATTCAAATCAAATAAGCTGCAAAGACAATTTCGAATAGACAGGCAACGTAGAACGAAAATCCGGAACCCGACATATTAGACCCTTAAGTTCTTTCAATGTGTTCATCTCTTCTCGTCGGCCTGAAATTATACGTCTTTAATAATATACTTCGATTCAAGTGAAATTGCACGTTTAAATTTCTGTTCATCATATTCGTAAAGTCTATAAGAAAAAAAATCCATAAATTAAAGAATTTTCCTACAAACAAACCGAAAATGATGAGAAAATCTTCAAGTGATGTTGATAAATGGTTTTTATTCGTCTTTTTTCTTTTTTTGATGGATTTTTAGTAGGCAAAAAGAAACAAAAGGCAAACGTAAATTACAAAAAAAGTGCCTGCAATTTGAGCTATATCTTAAAATTAATCGACTTTAAATTAAAGTAAGCCTAAAGCGATTAATAACCCAACTGTAATCACTGGCATGATAGTAAATGGCATTGTAAACCTTGGTCCATCAAATGGAAATCATCTTTTAAACCTACTTTACCTTCACATTTAACGAACCATATCAATATATTTGTGTCCTCATTAATTTATGTCTCAATTATCAAATGTTCGCAACAGATTCAATGAACCAGCGAACATTGCGAGTAACGAATCGAATACAAATTACAGTTCAAAGAGGTTCATCGATCTAACCTCAGTCCACAGCTGGAACTAATGACTGCGCACCCAAGCTGAGACAGCTCCGTCCATTCCCATTACTCCCATCCGCTCGACAGCCGGTAACTAAAATCTGAATCTCATTTTGCAATGCGCACTTAATTTTGCGCTTTCTTAATTATCGGAGAGCTCGTAGGTCTTAGCGCCTGCCGTGTGCAAGGGCAACAGCTGTACGTAAAGTGTGAAATCAACGGAAATAAATCAATTATAATTTGGCAAGAGGCAACAGCAATCTAGGCCAGGACATCAGAACGAACACGTGCAGTAAGGTGCTGATGGGCGTGGCAGCTGGCAGAGCACGCAGAACTGTAACTATGTAAATATATATTTCGCCTCAAGACGTATACGTGATTTTTCGCAAGCTCGATTATGGTCTGGGCCACACAGTAAATAGGCCCCTGGGACCAATTAACCTGCCGATAAGTAGAGTAAACAAGCGCAGAAGGCAGCCCATAAGTTAACAAAACATGATAGCCCGAATCGTAAGAGTTTTCCAACCAATTCCAAGCAACAGCAACAACTACAACAATCACATCTTTGGCACATTTTATTTGTGAAGCTTTTAAAGCAACGCCCGCCGCGTTCAATTAGTGAAACTATCTGAGAGCAAACAAACTACTATTGTAGAGAAAAGGTCAGCGGGTGAGCGCGGACGGAACAGGAGAATTCCAAAAGTCCATTAAAAGCGCAAATATTGAACAGTTCTAATGATGCGAACAGAAAGTTTATTGAATCAATTTACCAAACGCCTTCAACGCCGCGTTGTGCACCCTTAGATGCTGGCTAAATTGAAGCTCCTGTTAAGTGAAATGACTCGGGACAACTTTTGTGAGCGTTTTTTTTCTGGCATATATATGTATGTGGAATCTGCACAAATAAACACATAGAACAGTACCATGTTGACCGCTTGGTAATGAAATTCTGGTTGAATATTATGCCACTTGCTACCAGGGAACAAATTTTAACCACATTTTCCTTCACTTAGACAACACTCGAGTTGCTGGTTGTTGTTGTCACTGTCACGGACAGCAGAACGCTGCTTGCAATTGAAAGTCTGCGAACCGTGTAACACAACACATACACAACCACACACACTCAACTACACACACACCTTGTTTATGGCTACGAAATTACGATTTTTCAATCGCTTTTTAATGAAAACCTACTAAAACCGTAAAGTTATGGGAAAACTGACCATATGGAAACCGCCGAACAAAAGCTAGCGGCTTAAATCATAAAATATCATATTGTATTACCGACAAAATGTAGCTAGGTCGCAATTTTCGATGGTATGTAATATGAACAGATTCAGCGGGTTATGCAACATGTTTTTTAAAATATTTTCAAAATAAGCTCTAAAGCTACGATCCTATGTTAATTACACTATGCGACAAATTTGACATCTTTGGAAGGACTATTTTGAAAACGGTTCTTAATAATTGAGAACGGTTTCTGGATTTGAAATCAGCCAACGCAAATTTACCAGAAGAGGCAAGTTTTACTCTTTGATTTTTGTTTTGATTGGAAATTCAAAAAAATGCTCGTTTTTGTAATTTTTTTGATATTCCCTAATAACTTGGACATTTAACTATCGATTTAACTCAAAAATAAACTGTTGGTAACCAACTCAGGCTTTTCCGCACGTTCATCAAAACAGCCGACATTAGCTAGGAGAAACTTAAACAACAAAAAAGTGAAAAAAAAAAATTTCGAAAATTATTTACTCTTATTATTCCTCTGGGTTCCAACCTATAGCGACTAGAGTGCTCAAATTCAATAGGAAACCCTTTGAAGACATGCCCAACACAAAAACATCGCTAAATCGTCGAAAAACATAAAATTAGAAATTTTAGTTTTTTGGCCAATCGCAATACTTTTTGTTGTTCCATAAGACCATGAGACCAGCACACATTGAACCTTACATGAACATTTGGGCATCAAGAGGATTTTTTCCAGTTCGCATAATAACACTATTTCCCAAAAAAAAAATGTGTCAATGTGGCAACTGTTCCGCAGGATTAACGTCAGATGGTGAGTTGTGAATGATATACAAACATTTGTCAATATTAGTTTGTAGAGGATGGAGGAAAACTAATCGTAACAAAATCAGCTGTTCATAAGTGCTTAATTCGGCAATGATAACGTCTTATAACTGCAGAATGTAACTTTTGTGAACAACCGCAAAATTCTTGCAAACCTTTTAACTAGCTATATAAAGCCTACTCTTTTCTCGCATTTTCACAAAAAATCGTGAGTTGATTGATTGCAATTAAGTCGCTCGCATGAACACACACTCGCAGACAATGCGCCAAACACAATGACAACACGCCAGCAATATTGTGGGCTCAGTAAACACAAACAACTGACACTGGAGCTGGCAGTGTTGCTGACCTGCACATGACAAGCTTTTGCCAGTGTTGCCCTGCCAAGTGGACATGGAAAGGGTCTGGACGCTAAGACCAAGTGAGCGACATTGCGAAGATAAAAGCTATAAAGTTATTATTACTCATGCCATTGGCCATAAAAATGGCGACCGCTGCTGACTGCAGACTAACATTTGCTCAAGCAAACTTCCGGCGACCCGAACTTTGGCACGGCCAGACTGCCAGTGTTGCCACCAATTTGTTTGTTGTCTCAATGCTTGCACAACGCCATTCCCGTGCACTTTATGGACTGCGAACTTATCTTCCGCTCGAAACGAACTTCTCCCTCCGGTTGTAACGGGTTTGCCTGTCGCACGCCTTTTGTCCATTCTTTTTATTTCTGCGCCTCGAAAGTGTTGTGCCTGCCCATTGTGTATGCCTATTGATGATTTTTCAGCACCATTTTACTGGGAATATTGACGAGCACATAAAATGTTTAACGCGGCTTCCATTTTCCCGTTAAGGATATTGCAATTTAAAAGAGAACGTGTGATTGGCACTATTGCCATCGAAAGGCATGACAGTCGCCCGTATTGACAGTCACTTGTTACGGAAATTACAAACTTCATGTCTATGTAGAAGATATGAACGTTGAGTGCATATACTTTTTATGGCATGTTCTTAAAATCTCAAATGAAATACATCAAATTTCGATTTCACAAAAATTGTACTTCTGTTGCTATCTTAAATCACATTGGCAATTTCTTTTTGTTTGCGAAATTCAGGAATATGAAGTTCTTTAAGAAAATTTTGAATTTCTGTGCATTCAAAGGCGTAGCCTTCAAAAAAGCAAAATACGTTTCATTTGCCTAGGTTTTACTCTGTTTATTTTCATTTTAGCGATTTACAAAATTATAGCAAACATTTTTTTTAAATCGGATTTTTTATATTTTTATGTACATTGTTTATTCATTTTTTATTATTTTTATATATTTATTTATTATTTATTTTTATAATTTTTGCAATTATTAAAATTTTTAATATTTCTTTATTTTTTTAATTTTTAAAAACGAAGATTATTTTTTAAGATTTTTTTTATCTTATATTTTTTTATTTATCAGTGTTAAACAAATATTTCAAAAGTAAATGTACAATTTTTTTTTCTTTTGTAAATTGAATTTAGAATTTAAAATCATTTTTTAAATAACTTTTTAAAATGAAGATTTTTTTGATTAATCTTATTTAAAAAATAAAATATAGCAGTTTTTTGTAAATTTAAATTATGAAAATTATAAATACAGATTAAAGGTTTTAAAAATTTTTAAATTTTGAATTCAATTTTGATTAAAAAAAAACACTTAAATAGTAAACCTATAAAAAACTTATTTAATTTTTTAGGAAAACTTGCAGCGCAGATGAAGCATGAAAAAAAAAACATTATAAAAAAGTGTAATCGATTAGCGATAAACATTGGTCACAAAATATTTTGTACCGAATATGCATTAAGATGTCAAATAAAGCTGTTCGAGTTGAAAGAGACACAAAACTTCAACCATATCTAATTCTAGTCATCCCATGACCTTGTCAAAGACTAGAAGGACCAGTGTCATAGATATCTTTTCAGGTCAAAATCTATTCGACGATTTGTCAGAAGCACTTAGAGAGCGTAAAATTACTTGCGGCAAAATCGGCTAGATGCTTGCTGTGTTCCAAAACTCTGCCCGCCATCAATTCGATGGAAATAACTTGCATGGACTCGGTAAGTACCAAGGATCTTTTTATTTTAGACCAGTAACACTTATACCGCGCTAAATACGCACCTTCCGCTTCGTCACAGCATGCACTTTGATTGTTTTCTAATTCAATTAATAAAAAAAAATTAATTAGTTATTTATTATTAATAAAATAAATATGTGTCTTATAACTATGTTACGCACCTTATAGAAAACAAGTCTGCTCCCTCACTGTTCGCTTGCCTCTTTTCATTCTGTTGCGAATATCAATGAGAAAGGTTGTGCCTTCCCTTAATTATGTATTACTTAATTTTCGACTCTCTTTTTCTCTCGCTCTCTCTCTCTCTCTCGATCTCGTATGATCTTCAAAAATGTTGGAAAGCGCGTCTTTACATTTATATTCCTTAATATTAAGCTCGACTTAACATTTGTATGCTGTTATTTGGTTGCTTAGTTAACATTTATGTTATGTGTAACAGTGATGTTTATAGAAGTTAACATTTATGTATACGTGACATTTGGTTTACAAACTTCAACTAAGGACAACAACTGTGCTGCAGCCATCTTTGGGTTAATGGTGGTGTACAGGATTACTGTTAACATAGATCCATTCAGGATGACTTACTACATCAAAACGTTTCTAACGATATCTTGCTTGTGTTTTAAAAAAATATAGTAAACTAACATAAACAAAAAAAATAGTTTGTATGGCGCCTAAGCGCTCGGGAGTTTTACTGTACCTAGTACTATAAACACTTAATCATTCCGTCTTCAGAGATTTACTACGAAATTGTTGCACAGTTTTAGTCAAAAATTGACCAATCGCTTATCAAATCAAATCTATCCTCCTCTAAGTTATCTCTATAGTCAAACAAATTTAGCTCACTCATTGCTCTATAAGCCATTGCAGTTCTGAACCGGTTTCGGTTTCGGGCTGACTCGTTGGCTGTTCTGTTTTGGCTGCTCCGGCTCTGTGGCAACAGATTGGACCTGAAAGCGCTAAGGCTTGTGGCATTAACTTTTAACTCAATTGCAGCTGCCAGACAGGACTCTGTCCAGGGCAGAGCTGGATTTACAAGTTCGTTGGCTTTGCTAGTTTCTTGTAGTGCTGCCAAATCGGTTGGTTTAATAGCAATAGTGCTGCCGCTAAGTGGGTCATCGACACTTCTTGCAATGGAACGCAGCACACTGCCCACATCTTTTGAGCCTGACGGACGCTGCTCAACATTAGCAACCGGCGGAGCTGCAAACTGCTGTACAGCCGGCTCAATTTGTGCCCGTAACTGTACGCCGGCCAGCTTGGAAAACTGCGCATATATCTTGTACTGGGCGCCATTGTAGACCTTACCTTGACGTTCATAAAGACGCAAAGCCTTGGTGCGCAACTTTTGGCGTAGCTGCACAGAAGCTACCGTAGCATCAATAGCCACTAGTGCAACATGACACTGGCTGTGCTCTAAATGAAATCCGTCGATTTGACAGCTGCTGATGATAGTTTTCACCACCTCGTTGCTGTCTACGACACGCCCCAATATGGGCGTTAGAGCAGACGCAATTTTCGGTATGTTCTGAGGTAAAAACACGGCACGAGCCAGCGGGGTAAGAAGAATTTTATCCTGAGGCTTGTGCTTTAATGGCAGTTGGTCACACAGTATGGTGGCTGCCAAGAGCCCGGCTTGTTTGAACGTCAAATAGAGCTTGTGATCCAGCACCTGTGGCTGCACATTGGTAGGCCTTTGGAAACTGTAGGTATAGATATAGATGCTGCTCTCTCCATTAGGGTTATTGAAAAGTAAACGCCACATTTGATGATTGCCCGTCAGCTTAATGTGACGCAACTTGGGACCCAATTCAAACAACACTTTCACGGCAAAATCCAAACTTTTGGACTCTTCTGTAGCACTTTTTCGGCCATAATCGGGGCATATTTCGCTGAAAGTAGCGCTTAGTTGCTTGAAGTTGAAGCTTTGAAGTGAACGTTGAGGCATGTTTGCCATGATTACTGCGCTGCAAATAATATACTATATATACATACATGCATATATGTACATAAGTACATAGCAATAGCAAAATTGTGTAAACAAACACTCACTTGCTTTTAAGTTTTCAGCTTCAGACTCACTTTATCCCGATAAAGGCACGCTCGATATATAAACAGATTTTATGCTGAGTGCGTCAGAAACACATATGTGCAGACGATACATGCAAATATTATATACAAACTTTATGTCGCACAGAAGCACACTTGAGGAGATGTTGTTCCAATCCGCTTCCTAAACTAGCAATGCCCACAAATCTGTATGCTCGGCAGCGCGAACTTACAATTATCGGTGCTCAATTGTAATACTCGATTGCAACTAGAGATGAGTGCGTGCATGCAAGGCACGCAAAAGCACGATAAGGCAAAAAACGAGAAATCAAGACCATTTGTTAAGTTTGACTTATGTCATCACATATTTCATTCCTTACCACTCTCTATATTTTACTTATTTTCAATATCATTTGCCTTCAAGTCCATATGCCTTTAAGCGATACTTGTGTCTGTCTTCCACTATACATCTCTGTCTTCCACTATACATCTATCGTTTTTTTTCAACTTTTGTGATTTGGTAAGGTCCTTTATATTTTGAGATAAGTTTCCTACCTACTTCTACGTTAGAGTCAAAACTCTTTACTAAGTAAACAAATAATATTCATTAAGAGTAAGAATAGTATTAAATGATGTAACCAGAAAGAAATACCACATCAATTTAGTGCAGCCTAAACTCAAAAGTTTCAAGAACTATCAATTTTATATGTACATCGTGTCAGGACAGTTCAGACAGCGAATACGGATGCTACACAAAAAAACTTCAGCAATGACTATCAACTTTCCAAAAACAGATAGGATCCTGAACCGACTGTCAGACACGACAAATATCTGCAGTTGGGCAATCACACATTCCATATGTCAAGAATTGGAAAACCGATGCAGCTGATTCATTTCAGCAAACGTCGGCGTGCAGATTATCGGACGAAGTAGCATGTTGCAGACCGATATGAACGATTTATGTGTTTTGGCATGCCAATTGTCTACTCGTCTGACCGAAACTAAAGTTGATATGACGAAGAGCAACAAAAGAAGACAATATACAAAAATCTTTTAAAATACTCATTCAAAGGCAATGCAATAAAATAAGTAAGATTGAAAAAAAGCAAGGCATGTTCATTGCTTTGTCTCCTATCCTTCTTCGGAGCACCTTGTTCTCAAAGACCATAAGAACAACGAACACGAATATTTGTTAGAAGGTGCGTTTTATTTTTCGATACTAGAATATAGATGGAAACAGATTAACCCATTAGTTCCCAGAGCTTTCATTGTTGTTACAATTTGATAGCCCAAATTTAAGAGCCCAAAATAGTTCGACACCGCGGTTGGCAACTTAAGTTGCTTAAGTGAGAAAAATATAACTCCCTATAAAGTGAGTCAACTTCGTGTTCGTGAGTAAGGGATACTTTCACAGCCTCCAAGCTTCATACTAAAAAGGCTAGATATCACCGACATGGGGCAGAAGATCGTAGTTTTCAGTTATGTGGCCTAACTTTTGGAGGGGGATTTACACAGCAATCGATACACTTTATTCATTTAATTAAGGCACTTGAATCTAGTTTTATAGAAATAACCCTTTTTAGGTAAATAACCTTTTTCATTATGCAAATATCCGCCTTTTATGCAAATAAACTTAATTAAACTCACTGATAGAAATTCTCAACAAGAAAATAAATTGCAACAGATACAAACCGTTCTTTTAAAAGCTACAAATCGTTTCGAGATATGAAGATTAAAAAAAGTTGGCTTGCGTTTTGCCGAACCTGCGAAACGAGTATAGCCCGCAAACGGAAGGCCCGATCGAGTTAAAATAGAGCTTAAGTTCTAAATATTTGTCAGTTTTTTTCGGGCAGTTTTTAGCTACTTTGTCTCGATTTCGAAAGATATGAGGTAAAATAAAAACTCTAGAGCTATAACTTCCTGGTTTTGCACTATGATTTAACTTTTTATATAACTAACAAACGAATTAAGCTACTTAGAACTAACTGAATTCGAAGGACTGACTCCTTAACCAAACCTTAAGCCCTATTTAAGTAAACCTGAAAAAAAGAGTAGAAAAGTGTTATGTTTATACAGCAGTGTGTACGTGTATACCAAAAGAAGAGAGAATAGTAATAGCACCATAATAATGTATTCGTGCTCATTTTCGAATTCATGTTCCGTGTTCGTTTTGCCATCTCTAATCGCAAATGCTGGATTTGATAGGTGGCAAATCGATATTTGAAATCAAATCACTTAGACAATTCACATTTCCACGTACTTTTATGTGAAAGTATGAAACGCTTTTTCGCATTTCATGCACTAAGCGCTTTAAATAACCGTCATTAACACTTTTGATACTTTACGAATGTTGCTGGCACATTTAACAGTTGGTGGCACATAGTTAGTGGCAAAGTAACTCCGCGACGAAAGAATAGTATTACACTCCTGGGTCTGTTTTTATTGGCAGTAAGTGCGCCACGCTCCGTACACTGCCTGACTGCACGAGGAGGCAGAGGAGGCATCTTTTCACCTGAGCATTTAATGAGCTTCCATGGCACGTGATTACGAGTCGAAAGAGCATGCTGCCGCTATTTAACAGCCGCCATACTACCAGGCACCTCCATTCAGGCTCACACAATACTTATATGTGGATATATGTAGGCATGCACGCACGTCCTGCATGTGCGTGCCACTGATGGCACAGACAAGCGCAACTGCAGCAACGGATGGAGGAAACTAAAGGACCACGCTTATTATCACTGCACATACAATGTGTTCATAGGTATAGGGTGTTCCTTTTCAAGAGCTGTAACATTTGAAATTTCAAATAGAATCGCAATAAGTGCGGTTAATGAGTCGGCAATTAGCTTCCGAAAATGGGATCAAATACTTTGAAAATTTGCATAGACATAAATACATTTCGAAAAAGACACTTTATTTGTTATTATCATATGTAATATTTTCTTCTTGTACAAAACTACTTACTTTTCTAGTGCCTATTAGTCATAGTTTTTACAAATTCACTACCTTCAATACAAATGTGGCCCCCAATCATTCCAGCTATATTGTAGATTTATAAGTTTCCCGAACCAGTGCCAAAAACACTAGTCTACAAAATGCAAACTTTTTTAATATTCAAGAACTCTGATGAGTGATCATATTTAAACTACCTTCCCCCAATAACGTTCTGTACTTTGTTTTTTCCGATCACCCTCAGGTTTAGACAATTTGGCGAATATCGGTATTTTTGTGGAGGTTCCACTTAATCCGGTATATCTCTATTGTCAATTGAACTATCAACTTAATCCTTTATTTTATTTAAAACTAATGAATGACACTAAAATCCGAAAATAACCGTCAAGCTAAGCAAAACGTCAACGCTTAAACAAAAAATTTTATTTCGGTTTCTATACGCTCATGTTTTTCCAGGACCACTCTGAAGATAAAAAACTGGCAAAAGGTTTTTTGTGTACACACATGACTTATGAGCTTGTGGGCATATGACCGAAAAAACTGAGTACGGAGCTATATTGAGGGAATGTTGTATAAACATAATCAACCATCATAGTTCTCGAATATGAAATCGTGTTGAGTAGTGCAGAGGGAAAGATCGACTAGTATGCCGTCACATCTGTCATTAGGTTCGGATGGTGTTACGCTCGACTGGTGTGACAATTAGCAGCGTTCAAAGCAGAGTGGGAAAGTGTGCAGTGTTAGCAGAGAGCGAAGAAGAGCTTGCATGTTGTTTTCGCGCTAGCATAAGCGCACGCTAGCGGCGCCAAAATATGAAAGTTAAAGAGAACTCACAGCTGAATGTTTCACATCTGACAGATGCAATTTTTATTACCTTCTATTCTTTCTTCAAAAAAAAGCAAATATATGTGTTTGTATAATGGTTCGTTTACAAATAGTATTCAAAAAAAATATGGTTTCAGCTGTCCAATTATCTGAGGCTAACTTTATAACAATGCTCTTAAAACAAACTTATTTAAATGAAGTATAAAAATATACGGATTTGGCATATCGTGGCTTTGGACAGCTGAAGATTCATCGCCATTTCCTTCGTTGTGACAGTAGTCTCAGTTATTTTGGTGAAACAACAAGTCAATCACGAAGAAGACTCCATCGAGGACTTCATACCAAGTTGCTGGTCGATTAATATAGCTCAAAGCGGTTATAGCGACGGGAAACAGCATAGCCTCATAGTACGCGTCCATTTTGAATATATGTACACTTATTTTTTATTTTGATTACTTATTTAAATGTAAGATTACAATTTTTGAAGTGATATTTCGATGTGTACTAAGTATTTTTTATTTTGTTAGGTACGCACAGAAGAGGCTAGACTAGAAGACATGATCGATCAGAACATCTAACATACAACACAAAAGCGTAACACTAGTCGAACGTTATACCACACAAGCGTAACCCTCTCAGTCGTAATGCTATTCGAGCCTAGGAACAAATTTTCAAGACGGCATAGAAGTAGGTCTTACCCCCAAGCGTTTTTGATCTGCAAATGTAGCTGACTATTCGTAGCTCTCATATATCAAAAAGAGTGAATAAGTACAGGAGCGAGTGGAACTCAGAGAACGAACGTTGCCCGGAGTAAGTCCACAGGTAGAGTCCATCCTGCTTTTTTATACTAACACGATAAAGGCGACGGGTTTACAATCGGGAGTAGCAGTTTGGGCTTGTGTATTGGCAAAGTACCTTGGCAAGTAAAAGTCGAAGCTATTTCGTAACGAGGACGCTTAGAATGCTAGAACAGCCTAACACAAGTGTTGATGCTTAATTATTTAATTATGGAATATGTTTCATAGAATATTTAATAAGATTATAGGCATACTTTTCTATAAGACAGCTTTCTTAATGAAGAACAAATCAGTTAAGGAATTTGTTAATCGTCTTCAGAAGTGGATACGATGCCCCACAAATTCCGCGGAAATCATCCATATCAATGGCCCATATCATAGCTCCAGCCAGATTTTGCGATTTTACTAATTCCATTTTCTTCTCAATGCTGCGCTCGTTGTCATAACCAGCCCATTGGTCATCCTTGAACGCGTATGGACTTTCCTTCTCTTTATCATAATCAGTGGTCCATTTGTTGACGTGGATCTCGTTAAAGGCCAATATTCCAGATTGTCGTATAAAAGGACCTGCATTGTCGCCACCAATGCTTGGGGTCGCCTGACTTACTTCTTGAGCTATCCGCCATGTGGTAGGATTTACCATAAGAGCGAATGCCCAACGCAAGTTTCTAAGCAAGTGCACCTGCGGGCATAGTTTTGAGAACTTAAAACTATAGTTCCCGACCAATATACTTACCTCTCTGAATCCAGTAGTCAATGGACTGTGTAACCTTGGGTAAGGGTGCATTAATGCTTAGATAACCAGCAGTTACCTCATGATAATCGTAGGTCATAACGTTAATGAATGGCACATATTCCAAGATACCCGGAATATCGTAAGCCCCTTGGGCACGGCTCTCAGGTGCACTTACGTTTTTTTAATTTCACGTAGCAGGATCACAAAATGAGCCCTTTCTGCAGCAGCACCACCACGTTCGCTGTCAGCAGGGTACTCCCAGTCCAGATCCAAGCCATCAAAACCGTGTTCCTTTATGAATTTCAGTGTGGAGGTAGTGAAAATGTTTCTCTTGCCAGGATCGGCGGCCATGACGGAATATTTGGTGACGCCCTCTTTCCAAATTTGAGTTTAAAGAAGTTAGGAAAACGCAAACCAAACACTTTATTCAGCTGTATACAAAGTCGTACAACATTTTTGTAATGACATCTCACGAAACCCGAGTTTCCTATTTATTTGGTTATGTATATTTTTGATGTGTTCTTCTCGGCCATCCCATACTAATGTATTTCACGTCGTAAAAAAGTGCAGCAAGCGTAACGAAAGTAAATAAAACTTAACAAAAGATCAGTTTTCAAGTGGTCTAGTTCTAAATCTCACGTATTATTAGATATGTATTAGTTTTATCTTCTTAAAATCATTAAAAAATATCTCGTATACCAATATTGGGATTGATAACTTGAACCGTGCTGCGAATCTCACCCCAAATTCTTACGGTCGAGGTTTGTAGCCCTCCTTTTTATATTCTGTACATGACCAGCTGAACCCGCGCGCTCCGCTGTGCATTGATAAAACTGTCAATAAATTCATTGTATGTATTGAATCAGGTAAAGTGTAATCACCAATGCACAAATATCGTCTTCTATCATTTTTCTAATCATTCATTTTTCTACCTCTACCTGTACCTGTACCTCCACCTGTACCTATTGAAATTTTTTGCCATTTTTTGTAGTTTTACGCTTTTTCATCATGGTTAATTAAACATATTTCAGCCTATAACATTCCTTCAACTTCAACGAAGGTGTTATAAATAATTTCACGTCAATCGGTCGAGCAGTTTTTAAGTAAATTGGATCCAGACATACATATTTCAGACATAGATATTCATTTTTACTAGTCTTCGCCTTGTCGTCGACATTCGACGACTCAATACACGCTCTTATAACTGCTGATTACGAAGAAGGGAAAGCAAAGCATATTTTGTTGTTGTTTTTTTACTTCAAACGTCAAGAGTTGACGTCGTTGGTCGGCACACAATATAGAGAAATTTTTTTTTTCTTTCGATTTTTTTTGTTATTTTGCAATTGACAATCGAAAAAAAAAAAAAAAATCCCAATTTTGTGTGCCGACCAATGGCTTTCCGAGACTTTCATATAAAGTTCCCATGTAAATAAATCAAGTCAATCAAATGTATGGTTTTGACTACCACATAATAGTTACATGGGAACTTTATATGAAAGTCTCGGAAAGCCATTGGTCGGCACACAATATTGAGAAATTTTTTTTTTTTTCTTTAGTTTTTTTTGTTATTTTGCAATTGCCAATATATTATTTCACATAAAAATCGAAAAAAAAAAATTTCACAATAAATACACCACCAACATGTACATACATGAATTTTCATGAAAAAAAATGTTCCATACAAACAACAACGTAAACGTCATCAACGGCAATGCTAAACGTATGTAACAATATGGAAAGAGAACAGCAACAAATTTCACACACAACTGAAGCCTATATAAAATACACACAAAGCTAAGTCGTTGGCGCTGTTGTTGCCGTTCTCTATCCCCTCTATTCTATATACGGATGAGAATGGAAAGAGAACCGACAAAACTATAGCAGACACCGTTCATGCTTACAATGTATTTTGTTGTTGTAATTCAATACATTTTCACGTTTGAGGTGGGATTTCACCTGTATAATGCCAACGTATCGAGGTAAAATTTATATTTGCCACACCGTATGAACATTCTCTATCCAATGGTATAGGTTTAACCTTAATACGTACACGCATTCAAACACAATCGGTACCAAACACTTTTTTTGTTGTCGTATTTATGTATAGATAGATATAGATCTATGCATTATAAAACCAGTGAGGGTACCTAAATTTCGTAACAATTTCTTCGTCTTGAATATCTTCTTCTTGAACACACCGTTAGAGGGTTACGTCCTTATGTAAGGTCCTCTAGGAGCAGAATTGAGTATCAAAAAGAGATTTTTTCGAGACATTTGGTCTTCCTGGCGTCGTTTATTGCTTGGATGGTGTTGGATAAGTGCTGGGTAGGACAGTGTCATTTTGCCTAAAGTTGGCGTACAACATCCACGTGGTGCTACCTGATTAGTTATTCTTGCCACCCGGTGTTAGGCCAGTAATTTAATGTGCGTAGTACAGGATTTTATGAGGATTGTGGTAGGAACTTTTTAAGGGTCGATTGCGAGCTCGTTGCCGACCTTCCAAAATACCAAATTTGTTGCGCCAACTATCGTTCGTTTTGGTATTTTTCGATAAATAATATGGTGTTAGGGAATACCTGTTATCTGTCGGAATGGACTAAAATTAGATGAAAACTCATCTCTATAAAGTTGTCGTATGTGTTTTTGATGCGAAAAGCTTACTGCAGCGCTTTGTAGGGCTGGTGTTCCTGCTGCTTCCAAATACCTATTTCTGACAACAAAAATCTCTTCTGCTAGCCAAAGATAATACTCTACCCAAAGGGATATGCGTCTTAGATGACATTCTGATGCAGCGCAGCTTGCTTCAAGTTCAATATTTACCGTTAAAACAGTATTGAAGTCTCTTACGTCAATCTATATGTTAAAGGATGGAGCTTAATCATCTGGTATCGGATTTGCATGTACAGTGTGAGCCAACTTGATGTAGCCAATAAAAGTTACTTATAAAATTGACAGACGAATGTCACGGCACGTTAAGTAATATATGTCATGGACTTATGTCATGTTATCAAAAACGAGTTCATTTCTTCTCTGGAACACATGGAATTTGAATTTAACATCTCCGACACATCCATTTATCACATTTGACTAATTTTGACGCAGAAACTAATGGATGGTCAAAAATTGCTCCGAATTCAAGGCATCGTTAGGGAAGTCAAAAACGAAATACTTTCTTTATGATACAACATTATGACGTGACCGTTTCGTCGCTATAGGGCATCAAATAGCCCAATGGACATCGTCAGACCAACCGAATCCGAAAAACCGACAATGCTTTTTTATTTCTACGAATTGATCGGAATTATTTGCAAAGAATTCGTTTCACGCTGCTTTTCTTGTTTTCCTTAAAATGGGAATGGAAATGCGACTTCTCATTATTCGATGCTAATCACTGAATTTTGACCAAAAAGTTAATTTTACACATCAACATATTCGCATAATACGGCATCGTGTAATAACTTTCCATTTGAAGAATTCCCCTTTTTTCTGACTAAAACGCAATGTATTTAGGTGAAACTTATATTCTGCAAGCCGCAAGCATTTTATCTTTCGAATGGTATAGGTTTCACCTGAAAACTTTGCGTTATTGTGAAGTGATCGGTACCACATTAAAATTATGCTTAGCGTTTTTATTTATAGACTAGTGTTCGCCTTGTCGTCGACATTCGACGGCTTAATGCACGCTCTCATAACAGCTAATAACGAAATGGAGAAAAGAAAACATGAAATAACAAGGTTTGTGTGTACCATGTAATTTGTTGTTGTTTTTTAACTTCAAATCTATTTTTACCTAACTAAAACGCAACGTATCCGGGTAAAACTTATATTCTGCAAACAGCAAGCAGTTTATCTTTCGAATGATATAGGTTTCACCCGAATACGTTGCGTTACTGCGAAGTAATCGGTACCACACTGAATTTTTGCTTAGCGTACTTATATATAGATTAGTCGCACGGTGTTGCCAACGAGTAAGTCTAGCAGGAAGCCTCTAATATCTCATTTATAGACATTAAAGGACATAAAAATTATAAAATATGTCTTGCCAAAGTTTGTGTGCAACTATCTATATTTATTGCCTATTTGCTTAAACATTTGTGTTAATTTAAAAAAACGCTTGCAACACACTTAATCTGTTCTCATTGTATGAATCTGTTCCGGATTGCTTTGTTTGTACCAGTCTTGTGTAACATTCAACTCCGTTTACTGCAACGAGTTTATTATCTCCAAGACCCCATCGGTTATTTCGTCCAAAGTTGCCGCACGATTTAGCTGATACATAACAGCTATGATGAGTGGCATTAGTATAGTCTCGTAGTGCACTTCCATTTTCAGAGTAATAATTTCGTATGTTTTGTACTTTATAGAATTTATCAGGCAATATTTAACTAAAACTGAAAGCAAATGAAGCCAGTAAAACTACGTGCACTACGTTCATAGAAATATGTCAGAATGTAAGTAGTTCTTAAAGTGACAAACAGTTCCTCTGCTTCTTCTTTTTACTCAGAATCGTGCCCCTCTTTACTCTTCCAGCACTAACATTTATATCGCAACGTTTCTTATAATTTTCTTGCGTCTTGCTGCTCTTATCGCTTTGAAAAAAATCATTTTGAAAAACGTCACATGTCGGTTCCTTCTCCTATCCTTTCCTGTGCTCACTCTTTTCTCCTCCTTTGTGTCATGCCTTTTGTTGTCGTTGCCATTTTTGCGTTCTGTTGTGCAATTTTTTGACGCTGGCGGATGCGATACTCCATATCAATGCTTTGGGATACATTTCATATGCAAATTGTTGTATAGTGACGACAAGCGGACCAATAATCCAAAAAAAATAAACAGAAATCCACAAAATAACAAGTTCACAAAGGCCGTTAGATACGCCAGGAGTAACTTTTTTTTAACGATACTCTTTTCTATACAATTTATTGCTATTTGAGTTTCGTGAGTCGCCACAGAAGTTTGAAACTTTTAAAGGTGTTTGGAAGTTTCTATTAAAAATTGTTTCAAGTTTAATATTGGTTTATTAAAAATAAGTCTGCTTTTCGGCAAGTTGTAAAAAGTTCGTAAAACAAAAAATATGTTATTTAAATAAATCCACTTTAAACTTGAAACAATTTTTAATGCAAACTTGCACAATGTGCTTTTACGCTACAATAAGCATTTTTACTTTAATCATCACAAAATTTGTATCGTTTATCTTATGATTAACATAAAAGTACATTTATTTTAATAATTTTATGCTAATTACTATAAAATAAGAGCCTCAAACTGCTGCTCACTCCGATCGCCAACCCCAGTGCCCCTCGAGGTAGAACATATTCCTCTTCCCGTTTTCCTTCCTCTTTTTCTTCTTCTTCATATTTTTCCTTTCCCTCGTTCTCATCCTCTTCGTCATTTCGAGAGCTATAAGATGAAACAACCTGTTTTACGTTTCACTCCGCCCCTTCTATCTTTACTCGCAACCTCCTTGCGCCTCTGTAGGTAGATCATATTCCTATTCCTCTTCCCGTTCCCTTTTCCTATTAGTAGGTGTTGCCAGACTCTGTGCACATGCACAGTAGCAGTGTGCAAATCTCATATTACTCGGGAAGCTTACTACCGATCGAGATGAAATTGATAGTAATTTAATATTAAATTAATGTCTCTTAGACAGTTTGTGTCTAACTTGATTCGATTGCAAGTTACAGGACAATGAACTACAAATTTTCTTTTTCTTTTTATTCCAAATGAATTATATAAAATTAAAAAAATATTTAATAGTTTAGTTTTTAATTCGATATATTGATTATTGGCAAACATTTCAACAGCAGTTTGAGCAAAATCGGCAAATAAAGCAAGACGGCATATGTCATACCGTGAGATTAAGGCATCCTTGGGCATTACTGGAAGCAGAACATTTGGGCGTCAAGAAGATTTGTTGCCGTTGAAGTTTTGATAGCGAATGCAGCACTTCCAAGCAAATGAACACCAGATTCTACGGAAAAATTGGCCAAGTGACAAGTGTACCGCTAGAGCAAAGTGGGATGGTAATTTCTGAATGGTATACAACCATTTATTTGTCAGAAGTTTTTAAAGAAAACTAATCGCCGAAGCCGGATTGTCCTTCATCACCACAATGCCAGCGCTTACAAACGGCTCCATTAACAGATTTTTTTGTTCCCTTGCGTGATCTCCACCTCTGCTTTGCCTTCTCCAATCGGTGATACCAAAGTTAGTTAGTGGGCTCTCTACCTCTATTTAAAACTTTTCTTGCAGGAGCTGCTTCCTCCATAGGCACAACATGACCAAGCCAGTGGAGACGCTTGATGTTGTTCGCTGGACTATATCAAGAACATCGTAGGGCTTACAGTCGAAAGTCGTTGCCAACGCTTAAAGGGCCAAAGATCTTACGGAGTACTTTTCAGTCAAACACTCCAAGAGCAATTCCATAAGACTGCGTCATCATCTATGATTTAGCGGCATAAGCAAAATGGGAAGGATAAGCGTCTTATAGAGTGTTAGCTTCGGCTAATGATACCAAAGTAGCATCTGCATTATCCCTTTCCGATGTACTCTGGCCTTTGACGATACAGTCTGTGTCACTAAGTTGAAAAGACCGCAGGAGATGGCTTCACCCTGTCTAAAGCGATCGGTATCAAATGGTTCGGAGCTTTCCTCTTCAATTGATTTCATTATCAATTGAGAAAGCAGAGAAGTGAAAATGATTCTATTACAGAGTTCGCTGATCCCAACCAATGACATAACTTCGTAACTTTTATGCAATAGCTATATTTTATTCAAAATTGTTTAAATCCGTTTAATTAACACAATTGGCTGCTTCGGGATAGTTGCAGGCCTTGAGGCTGGAGTCAAACTGCAGTCCGCTGGGGCATTGGAAGTCATAGCGAATACCACCAGCACATTGATAGAAACGGCTGCAATCACCACTGTTCACGTAGAAGCCATCGCTGGCGCAGTCACCGTTGCCGTTGTTGCCGCCATTGTCGTTGCGCTGGGTCGTGGTGGTGGTGGCGGGTGTAACATTCTCATGATGATCATCGTGTTCACTAACTTCAATGCCCAAGGCTCTGTTGATGGTCTTCAGCAAGGGATACGATTCGTCGCAACGACCGCGGAAATCATCAGTCTCAATGGACCACATCATGGCGCCGCCCAGATTGCGGGAATTAACCAGCTCCATTTTCAGCTGAATGCTGCGCACGTTGTCATAAGCAACCCATTGGTTACCCTGCAAGGCATAAGGTGCTCCGTTCTGCTCATCAAAAATGGTGTTCCAGTTATTGACGCAGATCTCGTTGTAGCCCAAAACTCCGTTCTGACGTGTGAAGGGTCCTGCGTTGCCTGCACCAATGCTTGTATCGCCGGGATTGCTTCTTGAGCTGTCCGCCAATTGGTAGCTATGGCCATAAGAGCCAGTTCCAAGCACAAGTTTGTCAGCCGGTGCACCTGATATATAGTACAAATATGTGTTTAAGAAAGCTCTTTACTAAGCACCAAAAAAAAAAAAAAAACGAACCCTTTTGAATCCAGTAGTCAATGGCCGCCTGTACATCGGGCAGTGGCGAATTGTGGCCCAGATAACCATCGCTGGCCATATGGAAGTCGTAGGTCATGACATTGATGAAAGTCAAGTGCTTGGAAATGGCCGGAATATCATAAGAAGTATCGCCAGTTTCCACCGAAGCGCCGACAGCAATGCTCAACTCCAAGCCGTGCTGATCGAAACTATAATACAGATTAGTAGAAGTTACTCCGAAACAGTTGCTTTAGCACTTACGTCTCCTTAATTTCACGCAAGAGTGTCACAAAGTTAGCCTTATCAGCAGCATTACCACCACGCTGGCCAGGATATTCCCAATCCAGATCCAAGCCATCGAAACCGTATTGTTGAATGAAGCTAAGTGCGGAGGAAATGAAAGTGGCACGCTTGGCAGGATCGGCAGCCAAGGCAGAGTACTTGGCGGAGCCCTCATTCCAACCTCCAACAACGGCCAGCACCTTCAAATTGGGGTTTTGCGATTTCAAAGCAATTGTCTTTCTAATGAAACCTGTGCATGTTTTAGGTAAATAATGAATGAACATGAAAGATTTGCTCACTTGACACTTACCCAAGCCATCGTCCATATCTAGCCAAGTATCCAGCGACTTGAATTCGCCTGAATCGCTGATGCCGAAGAAGGTATAACTGAGATGTGTGCACAGTTTGGGATCTACGTTGGATGCCTCGAATTTGCCATCGCCAGGACGATAGTTGGCCCAAGTGCCCCAGTAGCAATTGACAATTTCTGTAAAATTAATTTGAAATGTTAAATATATTGCTTAGTGGCATCCAGCAGGAACCCTTATGTGCAGATACTGACTACTATTGCTGAGGGCAATCTGGCCCAGGCACAGTAGTCCCAAGAATGCAAGTAACTTCATATCGACAGCTCTAAAGGTTATGCTCTCTAGGGCTCATGGTTCGGCTGCTTTTATAGCACGGAACAGCTGGGTTTTGTTATCACATATTCACAATCGCAACTTTGTCTTGTCTAATAACATATTTATTTATTTAGCAAATTTTACAAGATAAAATACATTCTAAAGCTGTTGCCACGCGAAACCATTTAACAGTGCATCCATTAAGAGGTTCCATACTCTGTGTACGTCTTAGACCGATCTACATTAAAATGCGTTCCAGCTATCTACATATTTACTAATTGTTCTATACAAAAGGGTCTCCACTTCATGCAAAGTGGCGCATGCACAAGTATAAACACCCTTCAACCCCGTAAACTACTTATTTCCATTGCCATATTGATACTGCAGTTTGAGTTTCTTTATTAAAAACACATTTGTCCAAACAAGATTCACTTTTGCATTAAAAAGAAACAAAAAAGAAGTAAACATCTTAAGATAAGCTTGAGGGACACATGGTTAAAGGGAGGAGAAGCAGATGTTAAGATTAATCCTGCGTTCTGTTTGGGACCTATTTTGGACAGCTTAGACTAACCTTCTTCTGAAGAGAGACAGACCTGAAAACCCATATTGTTGTCTTTACTGTCCCGTTGACCCGGAAACCATATCTGGTTAAAAACTAACTTTTGAGACATCCTTCCCGTTTTGATCTATGGCGCTGAAGTATGAGTGATAACGTACTCTGACGAAGATGCCCTTAGAGTGCTTGAAAGTACTCCGTAAGACGACATTGACATAGTTAGGCGAACTATCATACAGCGGCTCCGCTGGCTGGGTCTGAAAGGTCTTGAAGGGAGGCGACAAAGCGGCAGACCATGTCTCGGTTAGAAGGACCCATAGAGAGCACACTATCTAGCTTTGGTATCACCGATTGGAGCAGGTGCGCAAAGCGGAGACGCTTGGAGGAGAGCTTTACATCAGGCCGTAACCCGGTTACGGTTTGTTATGGCCAGTTAACTTAAGTAAGAGAGTTGATCATCGAATTGTGACAATTTTTAATTTTATTTGAAAATCTAATGGCTATCAGGGTGGGCCTGTGTTCTGGTTGGGCATGGTGACGCTCCCTGATCCCTGTCTATATCTTTACCAAGTTGTCGAGAAAAAAAATACTCAAGTGTTCCGAGGCCCTTTAGTACTGTGTAACGTAACTTCTTTACTCAGAAAGCCAATACCGAGTTTTGAGCCAATAGCAATGCATCGACTTATTACATAACTCTTTTTCTTAACTGATCATAACAACCCGTTACCGGGTTACGACCAGATGTAGGGCGTTCCTTTTCCGCTCTGTCCCTTCGTCGCTTCACTTCAATAGCCATATTGAAAACGTCCTTATAATATATAGCTTCGTATAAGATAACTATGTGAATCGCATTTCCAACATAAAACAAAATGGCAATATGCGAATATCTTTGAGAACTTTTGAAACCTATGAGGAAAACTATAGATTTCAAAGAAATTAATTTACTGTAATATGATGATTAAATGTGTATTTTAGTATTTAAACTCCATATAAGATCCTGATTTTCAAAAAAAAAAATCGTCTTCTCTTCTTTTAACACTGAGGAAAGATGTCTAAGCCATTGTTCTCAAAATCAAGAACAGTCTTTGTTAAAACTACGGCAAGTACGGATTTCCTTAAACAAAGAAGAAACGCATTTTCTTGTTAACTCTGCTTAAAGAGTCTTTTTTTCAGTGCACTACGTTCTGTTCATTTCCTGCTAATTTTTAAAATTTTGCAATATCAAAGTTAATTTTTTCACTTTTTTGTTAAATATTTTTTTATTTATATTACTTTTAGTTTGCTTAATTTAGTTAGCAATTCTTTAAACTAATAAATAATATGTGTACAACTGTACAAACATAACTACATAGAAATGTACATAATTCAATAACAATAAAAACTTTGATTGCTTTTAATAGAATTCATTTAATTGCAAAGTCTTTGTTTTTACTACTACTCGTATTATATTACTATTATGGGTTTTTGTAAATATAATAAAAAGTTGGATTTCATAAAATATAACAACTACTGTCAATACAGACGTGTTTGTCTGTCTTGTAATTCAAATACCACCAGAAGTTCGATTTGATACATAAATATCTGTCTTTGTTTGAGGACAGGAGGTATCGCCGCAATTTAAAGACAACATGAATAATGTTATAAACTCAAAGTGTTTATCGAAGTAATAGATCCTCTTATAAAACTTTAGATAGAACCGCATTTGCTTACAACTTATTGTGGGCTTAAGTTAATCATATTCCTAAGCAAAAGCAATATAATTCGTGAAATGAAGTCGAAAGTACTAAGTACTACCATAAAAATATCGCCGCTAACTTAAGGGATTCTTAGGTTAGGTATCAGTAAGCTGAAAACCACTTGACTACCAGCCCTTCTCTAGGAGATTTGTTGGACTTCGTTTTGTTCTTCGTAAATGGAATTATTGATTCAAGATAAGTCGTGTTTAGGTAGGCATAGATCTTATATTATTTTGCGAAATTTCTATGTCGAGCACCTAATAAGAGCTGTGGCCTGAAACCTAAAGGTCAAATAAAAAAATTGGTATTAAATGCATTCACCCTGTACCCATTTTTAAACATTAAATACTGACTTATGAATGAAATTAAAAAAAAAACAAAAATATCACATTGCCTGAAAAGTTCCCTGTCCGACACAAAACAAGTATCACAAACTCAAAACCCATATTATTTTTAAATTTCGTCTCACTACGTATGTTCAATGTGGTGTCATTTGGAATAGTGATATTAAGCATTGAAGCAAGTTTAATCGAGATGGCTGATTCGGGATAATAATAATGTAGTTGGTGATTAACCACCGCGACCTTTTATATCTATTGTGCCCCATACTGAGCTTATAGCTCCCCTGTAAGTCCTATCTCTGCTTCTTAAAAACTAAGGCGCAAAATGCCAAATGTGGACTGCTTTTGCTCTATAAGTTTTTCAAGACTAATCTCTGCGCAGGCATAAACTAAGTCATTTAAAGTGCGCTTGACGCAATTCCAAACAGTTTTCTTTTCGACAATCGTATATTTCAGAAAGACTTTAAGTCCTTTCCTTTCATGTTCGACTATGATCCCAGGACTTAATCCAATTTTGGCTGACTGGCAAATACATTCTGCAAACATTCTTCAAGAAGAAGAATAGAAGCAGTATGCCAATTTAATGAAGTTTTAAATTATTTATTAAGAATTCCGAACAACACTCTTGTGCAACCGATTTCCAGTGTTCGCTTGAATAGGAAGTGCCACTCCTCCTTTTACGACACTTTCAACTTTTTTGCCCTAAAAGGGCCTTGCTAATTTGTGCCTTTCTATCAATTCTCTATAACAGACGTTTTAAAATGCTCTCAGTATGAGAAATATCTATTTTTGTATGGGATATGTCACACTCCCTTTTCCGATAAATCCATTTTTAAGGTAGGAATTAGGCATTAATGAAAAAAGTCTAAGCACAAGGTGTATCGCAAATATATTTTTATTAGTATACAAAATGTGTTTGATATTGAGATGTCATGCCGCTTTTCCAAAAGGTTTCAATTTTCCTGAACATACATATTTATGCATAACGAATTTCACTACTCTACAGCAAATGGTTCCCGAAATACAAAGATTGAAATGATTTGTCTTATATGGGAGCTACGTACGTATGTCAGTACACTTGAACTCCAAACGAATAACTATTTGCTTGCTCATAATTGATCTGGTATCGGCACAAATTTTGTTTTTGTTTGTTCATAATACTCGAATCTAGACTACACTCACAAGACACTTCACTGTTGACATGAATGTTCTGAGCAGAACTAAAACTTCGAAATTGCGTTGAAGTCTGCGGAGCAGCTGTCCACATTCAGAGGTTACGTCAGCGTCGATGTTGCCCGATTCGCTTAATGAGCGTAACTGTGATGACGCCGTTTAATAATTTAAGTACTGCTACATTTACAGTGTTGTTTTTAGCAAAAAAAAAAAAAACGCTAGTATTGCCATCTGATCTAGGCAGCTTCTGGGAGATGGGCTTTATCGAATCGACTATAGCTACTGATCACCTCCTGCTCCCTGTTGCATACATTGCACAAATCTAGAATACCCTTTTGTACTATGTACAGCGTATAAAAATCAATTTAGCTCTACAACAAAAATGCCCATATAAGGTTATATACTTTGTAATCAAGCTATTCATAACCGAAATTCAGCAATTTTTTTTGTTTTGAAAATAATATTGCAATAAACAACAATGCGCAGAGATTGAGAAGCGGAACGCCCACGAAAACGCTCAATTTTTTCCACTCACATTCATGTGCATGTGAATATAAATACTATTTACGTTTGTTTTGCTTTGAAAATCTCATGGTTACCCACTTTAATTCGGCATACTCTTACATATTTCAAATTATTTACTTTTCATAAGGAAACATGTTATCAATAAATTGGCAGCGGAGGGGTTGAGGGGTTCATCAAACTGTGACTTTATGTGATGAAGGGGGAGGCCAAAGCATTGCAAGAAACAAATAACACGGATTCACTTAAAAATCTCGCTACGTGTAACACGATTGGCAAACGTTTCCACGAATCATTCGGCAAAGGTACCCCGCTGGAGCTAAGCAACAGTTTCATTTAAGACCCTATATCTTTCAAGTTAATAGCGAAACCAAAAAACTCTCAATGAAATGATTAATCTACGCCTTAACACCTTTACAACGGTATACGGTGGGTCGACCGAATCAGAAGATCTATTCAAAAGTCCAAAACTACCTATAGCTTATAGCTATTAAGCTACAGCACCTCGTCAGAGTTCGTAGCTTTCGTCATAGCACAAACTACCGTTCGTAGTGGTAATTCAAAATGTGTACATAAAACATTTAATTTCACTCTAAAAGTATCCATTTTCAAATGACCAGCAATGTAAGCGTTTACTCTTTGTATTTAAGAGCGCATTGTGCTCATACACATTAGGCTGGAAGGAATAAAGAATAATATTACATATAATTGCTGCATCGCGTAATGTCCCTTAAATAAATAAAAAACCAGCACAAAATAATTAAACTCACAACTTGTAGCGCTATTTGAAATTGGTCACATTCGCGATCGTAAGTGGAAAACACTGTGAATGGCGTTTTTTTTTAATAACTTTCAATTTTTCGAACGCGGCTGACCTCTTTGTGGAAATATCCATATTATTTTAAGAAAAATATTTGTGTACTATTTTGTTTGGCTATTATTACTATGTTTTATATTCATGAGAGGCATGGGCACGCGAAACAAAGAAATAAATATGTCAAAAAAGGAGCTTTTCTTAGACCTTACAGCAGAGTTAGCTAGGAATATTTTTAATTTGCAGATCACTATATAGCGCGCTATCTTTAACAGTGAGCTGTAATAGTAATGTAACATAGAAAGTTTCTAAGGAAGGCTACGAATATTTAGTCACATTCGAATACATTCTTTTGTTTCCTTTTCCTTGGAACCTTTGGTACGTGTGCTATTAACTTTACCATTAAGTATTGTGCTAACAAAGTCCTATATTTTAAAGCCATGTTCGGCAAAGTGAGCACAGATGTCGGCAGAATTTTAGTGCAATGGCATTTGTGTGTCAGCTGAGAAAATAGGCACAGGATAAGGATGCTTCTTATACATCCCTTACTTTGCTGATAAGAAATCTAGAGCCTTATACTCATTATCAACGGTTTCGTCGGCAAACAAAAGCAGTATTTTAAGATCGTTGAATGAGTGCCACCCTAATTGTACACACATATACGCATATGTGAGTAGGAAGAGAGCGAAGCTAGCAAGAGTCGGGAATTTTTTTCTTGAGTGCAGTGTTGGAAGTAATGAAACTAACGATAAGGAGCCATTTCTTTATTTCTCGGTACTACGCAGTCAGTTCGCATCTTCATAACGAATTGGAAGTTGTACGAAAATGTAAGATTTATTCTTTAATCTTTGTTTACAAATTGCAATAAAAAAGAATTTATGGACTCTGCATATATATTGCATATATGAATCCATATGCATGAGTGTAGTTTGTGTTGTTATAAAAAATGTTGGAGTTACTGCAATTCGAAGTTTATTTTATAAGTAGTCCCTTACACACATGCAAAGCATGAAACAAAGAATACAAGTTCCACAGTGTGCATAATCACACACAAAGTCACGTAACTTATATACATACATCCAAATGCTGAGTATACAAATCACAAAGTTGCCTCTGCGATTAAGTTTGCGCTTTGCAATTCACGTATGTGGAGGTGCTGGGGATCTGGTGAACATTTACTTACTTATTTCATATAGTCTGTTTAAAAAGCAACATTTCTCAGCTGTAGCTTCTCAATTATCTATTTATGTTGTATTTTTAGAAAACGCAACATGGCCAGCGCTTCGGAGCCCAAGTACGTCTTTGACTATCAAAAACTAAAGAAATCCTTTGTTGAAATTTGTCCGGATTTTCTATCGGAGCCATGTTATGAGCGCCCAACGACAAGTCGTCGATTTGCCGAGCAAGTCATCTTTGTTTTCAGCAAAGAAGCAAAATTGGCCAAAATACAGAAAAAGAAAGCAGACTGGGCAGTAAAGCTGGGCAAAAAGTACACCTTACACATATCTACGATGGAGCAGAATCCAAGGCAGCAGCCAACACTGCTGAATAATAATCTAAAGCTTTCATTTAAGCAGGCCAGCCTATTGGCCGTGAGCAAGTACTGTCAGCTGGTGCCGCATCTGGTGCAACGTGATCAAATTGTGCTGACACCGCTTGCGGGCGCCATATTCAGCAGCGACGACATGCCCAAGCTGGCCGCTGTTTTGAAGCAGCCACTGGCAGAAGTCGTAATGGCCGTGGTGAGCAGCTGCCAGACAGATGGCTACTATTTGGAGCACAGTCAGTGCCACATAGCACTAGTGGCAGTTGCCAAAACGATCACCGATCTAAAGATGCGCGAGTCCAACTTTGAGAGAACCATAAAAATGTACAAGTTCTACGGCAAGGACGTGGACATGGCAAAATTTGAAATATTTAAAGAGTTTACGAAGCAACCCGGATCAAAGACCAAAAATAAGGATGAGGATGTGAACCAGCTGGTTGCCAAAGTAATGGCCATGAGCATGAATGTGGGCACAAACTGCAAGGACAGCGGTCATGGCAAAAAAATTACATCTACTGAAAAGCAAAAGAAACGCCTCGTCAAATGTGCAGCCAACTTTGACGCTGCAGTCAAATAAACAAACAAAATTTCATGTATATATACATAAGCATAATTATATAAATATATGTATAGCCTCACTTCATGCTAAACTTAATAAAAATTTCATTTAGTAGTTGCCGCCTTTGAACACATTGCTGTAATTAAAACTAATCCCTTAAATTAGAAAGATCACTGCATAACATTTTCTTTGTTCGCTTCTGTTTGCTCCTGTTTGCCTGTAGATTTGCTAACCCCCTTGAGGTTACCAACGCGTGCGCGCTGTAATGCTTCTTGCAAGTTGCGTCTACTAGACTTAAACTTAATACAAATTTCATTTAGTGGTTGCCGCCTTTGAACACATTGCTGTAATTAACACTAATGCCTTAAATTAGAAAGATCACTGCATAACATTTTCTTTGTTCGCTTCGGTTTGCTCCTGTTTGCCTGTAGATTTGCTAACCCCCTTGAGGTTACCAACGCGTGCGCGCTGTAATGCTTCTTGCAAGTTGCGTCTACTAGACTTAAACTTAATACAAATTTCATTTAGTGGTTGCCGCCTTTGAACACATTGCTGTAATTAACACTAATGCCTTAAATTAGAAAGATCACTGCATAACATTTTCTTTGTTCGCTTCGGTTTGCTCCTGTTTGCCTGTAGATTTGCTAACCCCCTTGAGGTTACCAACGCGTGCGCGCTGTAATGCTTCTTGCAAGTTGCGTCTACTAGACTTGATGTCACTGGTTGGGTGTAATGCTGAAACCGCCTGCTTGGCGACTGTGGTCAACACCGCTGCGTTGGAAGCCGCCTGCTTGGTAGCTACTGAAGTTGCTGGTATTAAAGGTTTGGCGACTGTGTTCAACACTGCGTTTGCATACTCCTTGTCTTCATTCTGATCGTTGGCCATTATCAAATACTTATGGCGCAGCTGCGCCTCACTTAAACGCTTTGGAACACGAAGCGGTTCAATGTTTAGCTGTTTCTTACAGATGAGCGGCACTATAGCCTCACTGACAATCAATTTAACTAGCTCTGCGTTCTGCGGCATTTGTTGATCACTGAAGGCTTGGCAAAATTCATCAATATCCTCCTGCAGGCGCAACACTAAATGATGGCAATCGGCATTTAGCGCATACAAACTATCCTCTATCTCATTCAAGTAAGTGGCTCTAACATAGGGGTTCTAAAAACAAACAAAAATATTCGTAAGTACGTACAAACGTGTGTGTTGTTACATTTTACTTACGGCGTCCTGTTGCTGAGCAACTACTTGTCCGATAGTCTGCAAATCAGTAGGCGTTTAGTAAATAGGCGTGGCTGCGTGACGTACACTTACCTCATGCACTTTGAGATGCGTATTCATGGCACGCTGACAATAGACAATGTCATTAACCAATTCCGATGGCGCTTTGTAGTAATTTTTAAGATAATATTCGAAAAATTCATTGGCGCTTGCCATGGACTCGGCTTTGCGCATTTTAATGAGAAATTTCGTAATAATATCATAGCGTTCACTCCGTGAGAAACTATTAAAATTAATGGCTTCCATTTCAATTTGGACATGTGCAGTTTATTTAATTTATGCTTTTATATACACGCAATTATGTTTTATGCAGTTTGCCGCTTGCTTTTACTGTAGCGTGCTGCCACTCTTGCGAAAAACATCAAGCTGGCAGCTTCTGTCAGCTGTTTTACTGATGTCGATGGCTCTACATCGATAGAAACTAAAGCTCAGGCCAACAAAAATAATTAGAAACACATTTTTTTTAATCTTTAAGTTTAATAATTAAAATAATAATAATATTGGTATGCTTAAGTTAGTAGTAGATCTTTATTTAAACCCAACTAAGAAAGTCGCAAATAAAAATAATATTAATTTTTAGACCCACCAATTTTATTTTCGGAAGTACAAATATTAACTTTTATTGCCATTAATACTTTTTGTAAATCTCTGCCAGAAATCGGTATTGTCGGCGTGACTACTATCGGCAACTAATTAGTTGTGCCAATATTTTTGCCCTGGGCGACTAGGACCTCAGAGATGGTGAAATGTTCGATGGTTTTAAAAACATCGATGTTTTGCCCGCTCATCGTATGTTGAAGCGCAACGATCGATGTTTTCCTTGCATCGATGTATTTCTTACACCACTAGCTTGCGGTACATCCCAGAAAAGCCATTCTACTGCAGGCGTTCAGTTTTGCGGACTTTTTATTTAAGCGGTGTGTTTTAAATCTTATACTATTTAAACAATATAGAAATTGCAAGCAAAACCAGGAAATATAATAAAACTGTTTTCTAATTTAGTGTATATAATGTGTGCATAGTAATTGCTTATGTATGTAGTAATGTAATTGCACTCAAACGAATATGCACATACTACATACATACATATGTATATTTTTGATTTAGTACAATTAGCGAAGTGAGTCGAAGAATTTTTGTAGATCTATATATATATGAGTATATTTGTATATTTATTTCAAATGCATTAAAAACGGGCTGTGATGAAATTCGTTTCTTAGTTCTTATGTACGCATAATATATACATACACACATGCCTGCCTGTATGTGCGTCTTTATGTACATACATACATATGTAGTTCAAGTGGTTCTAAAGCGGGACAGTCTGAAAACTGCTGCTTCAGCATTCAGACGCCGAGAAGTACATCATATCAAGGAATTAGCAGAGCAAGCATTATTTCAATGTTTTTTCTGTTGGGATCAGAGATTTCCTTATGTGTTAACTTATTTATCCATTTATATGTACATCCTCACATATGTATGTATGTATTGCATGTATTTATGCGTATCGCTTTCGCTTAAGGCTGATTGTGACAAAGACAAGAAACGAAAACAGAAACTGAACTTGGAGTTGATTTTTTGCTCATTAAGTTTAAGTGCAATATATTTCCCAAAGGAATCAGTAATAATGTGAACAGAGAACGATCGGTAAATAATCTATTATAAAAAAGTATTTCTCTGAAACTCAAGTACCTCAGGACTGAGTAACACCAAACGTTAGCAGTATGTTATTTTAAGGTAGCAGACAGGTTTCTTTAAAGTTAAATCTCGGTTGGTTACGCTGTAGCCGCGCCCAAATTCCAAAACAAGTTAGGGTGTCAACCACTACTCCCAACTGATAGAAAGAAAAAAAAAAACGTCGAAAAGAGCAAATCCTTAAAGCATATGACAAGTGGCGAGAAACGACTAAATCACCGCGTCGAACAGAAAATTGAAAGAGGCGGAGCAGAAGGTACTGTCTTCCTCTTAGGACCACTTGGTTGCGAAGCGGACAGAGGGCGGAGCCTTCTATACGAATAGTAGTATATATTTTTAAGCGAAATTAATTTCGCCAAACTCAAAAATCACAAAGAGGTGACGGCCTCATATGGAAGAGTAGCTTAAGTGACTTTAGCGAATGTTGAGTTAATGCTTTTTTTACAAGAGTAGAAATGTACAAGTTTAAAAAAAGGGATGGGGACTTGTGATAAATTTGAATCTCAGATTAATTAACAAATGTTTGAGTCCCGACGAAGAATTATGTATTTCCATTGCTGGAAATGTTTGAAACACGTAAAGTGAAGTTCTCTTCTGGTTAAATAAATTTAGATATAGGGAATATACAAACGTATTCTTATACACTGTACAAAAAGTAGAGTATTACAAATTTGTGCAATGTATGTAACAGGTAGAAGGAGGCGTGGCAGACTATAAGTTTCATTGGCAAAAAGTGTTAGCATTTTAGCGATTGGATCATGTCTGCTGTGTGTTAGTCGGGAGACTATAAGAGCTAGGTTTCCCTCAAAAATCTTTTCAATTGGAAAACTTTTTAATAGGAAAATGCTTACAATCAGATGGGACATCAAAGTAGATACTTTCTTCTTGTCGAGTCGAAACTGTGGTAAAAATATTCGATTCCCACAGTTGAAATCAGGCCTAAGCGCTAGGGACATACAATTTTAACAAAAGATGCGCGAAATCTTGGCTAAGAAGAAGTTTGTCGAATTGGGTTTCCCTCAAAAATCTTTTCAATTGGAAAACTTTTTAATAGGAAAATGCTTACAATCCGATGGGACATAAAAGTAGATACTTTCTTTTTGTCGAGTCGAAACTGTGGTAAAAATATTCGATTCCCACAGTTGAAATCAGGCCTAAAAATGCACTGAAAGCTTTGGCTAATCTTCGAATCAACAATATGTTGCTAAGAATATTAGCTTTTCTATTTTGAAACGGATCAAGACAATTCAAAAAAACTGGATTTCATGAAGGAACTCAAAGATAAAATTTTGTTTATTTTAAAAGCACTTAAATGGTTTGGCTGCTTTAGCAATTCATCATGACATTGAAATCACATCTGAAGAAATCATAAATGAATTGTCAAAAGAATCCCGACAAATAGCAGGCATTATTACTAATACACATCGTTGGAATCATAAAGCTAATGCCAAAATGATCAGACTGTTCCAACTATCTACAACAATCGTTTCTGAGTTCGAAAGTTGATTTTAGGAATATTTTTTTTTGGAGAAGTTCGCTAATATTTCTTTTCCAATAGCCGTTCTTTTTTCATGAAAAAACTTCAAAACTTCCAAATAGTTACGTGCATATAAAATAGTTCAGATTTTGTAGTTTCTCAAATTCAGATGTTTGAAAGTTTTTAGTCAATAATTTTAACTTTTTTCTAATTATTCTTTTGTAGTATCGGCTAAGCAACTCCCAGTTGATTTGGATTTATTGGTTAAGTGTGACTTTTGCCTCTATACAACATGGACAAGTGGTAATTATCAACAAATTATTAAATGAAGCCTTTTAAATTTAACAACTCTTTACTTTTATAGGTTATCAGGCCCCTTAAAAATATTGACTGTTGAAAGCAGCTACAGCGATTGCCGTGTTGTGATTGGCAACAAAAAATTCGAATGTCATAAAATAGTTCTGGGTAGCGCTTCGGAATTCTTTGAGCGCATGTTTTTGGGCTCCTTCAAGGAAGCCGAGATGTTTGAAATAGTTTTGGAAGATGTAAAAGAGAATACATTTGAAAAGTTTCGCGATTACGCTTACACTTATGCCAAAAGCGAACTTGAAAAATATGACAACAATACAATGTTAGAGCTGCTGGAAATTGGAAACAAATGGCTGGTGAGATCCTTAAAAACTGATTGTACCGAATTAATGGAAAAACGAGTTAATTCCATGGTTATAGATGACTTGCTCAAGCTCTATCAATGTGCGCATAATATTGTCAGCCAAACCTTGATTGATGCTGTCAGCCAGGTATAGTTTATATATATAGTATACATACTTAAAGGAAATAGCTAAAAATGCATTTTCTTTAACTTATTTCACTTTAGTGTCTAATAAGCAAGTTTAAAGAACATTTGAATTGTATCAAAGCCCTCGAATTGAGCTCCGATGTTTTTGAACATTACATAAAAATGTGTGAAGGTACTCTCAATGAAATTCAACGCTTTGAAATGATTCAAGATTATGTGGAAATCAATGAGCTTTACACGCCCGGAGACAGAGTGTTTAATCCAAAACATGATAACCATAAGATCAGAGCAGCAAACATAGATGCCAACAAAAATGATGAAGAAACTAATGGAGAAAATGGCCCACAAAGCGTTGAAAAAAACGATGCACATGAAGAAGTAAACGCAGCAGTTGATGATGAAGCAAATGCTGAAGCAGCTGAAGCAGAAAATGATGCAGCTAATGGTAATACAAATGAAGAAGTAAACGCAGCAGTTGATGATGAAGCAAATGCTGAAGAAGCTACGGCAGAAAATGATGCAGCTAATGATAATACAAATGAAGAAGTAAACGCAGCAGTTGATGATGAAGCAAATGCTGAAGAAGCTAAGGCAGAAAATGATGCAGCTAATGATAATACAAATGAAGATGCGAAGGCTGGTAATCTCGATCAGATTAACCAAAATGAGGTTGAAACTGAACGTAAGGAAGCTGAAGAGAAGCTTATGAACAAGGCAAAACTTGAGATAGCATATGTTCAAAATTTGATTTCACTCATTAACTTTAAAAATATGACAAAACTCGAATTCTACAATGGTCCTGGCAAATCTTATTTGCTTAATTGCTGTGAGAAATATGAATTAATCTATTTGGCAAAGTAAAAATAGCTTTTAAGTCAATTTCGTAAAAATCGTTTTTCCATATTTTGCTAGAAGAGTTCATAATGCTCTTAACATTACATACATTACAGTTCATAAATGAAATTCATCTGTCGTAAAATGCAAAAAAAATTTAATTTTAATTGAAATACTATAAATTTGTTTAAAATGCATATAAAATGTTATTCTTTAATTTAAATTATACTTTGGAAGTATACTCCTACATATTATTAATAAAAACACCTATTCAAGGTAAAAAAACATGTGACGAAAGAGTAGGTACTTGTATGAACATCTAAAAATGTATGATATAACTTGTGTAACGAGAAAAGTACCGTCTATATTGGACTTTTTTTTATCAATAATACAATTTCAAATCATATTTTATGGGTTCCTTAAAGTCATTAATTTAATTTTGTAACACTCCTTTATGTATTAATAAAGTGTTGTTGCAAAATTCGAAAATTACGCATATCCCCGACCAGACCGTTTGATAAGTCAGTGACTTTTCTCAGTGTTTCTGTCATTGGCTGAGTTTTGGCAATTGAAATTCGTCGAAAATAGAGCAAAGTCAAAAACCTTCACTAAAATCATTAAAAGGCTTGATTAATACTATAGAGATTCAGCACAATCAATTTCAATACTTAATATGTGGTTTCCGTTCCGGTCACCCAAAAGAGGACGCCACGTCAGCAAACATCAGTAAAATTCATGGAATGGATATTGAACTGTCGGATGTAGACATCTCAGCTGAGCGGGTGCATCACATTTTACAAGAAGATTAGGAGCAATACGAGAGATGGGTGCCGAGATTGCTCCAACGCATACAAAAGCGCAACCATGTGATCAGTGCCGGATTTACAAATTTAGGCAGTTTCAGAAATGATAATCATAGCAAATCCACGATGCTTCGTTATCCTGATTGTAGATATATTTCAATTTTTAGATTTGCCACTTTCTTTTTCATACAAACAATGCATGAAATTCTTTGTATGCTCTTGATCTTGTTTGTAATTCAGTTGAATTCTGTATTTAATTTGAAGTTGTCCCAACAAGCAAATTCCTTCCTCAGAAATGCAGCTATTGCTAGAGAATCTGCCAGGGTGGGTCTCTTTGTAAATAAGAGCGACAAAGTATATGCTTCCTTCGAGTAAAAAGACATCCGTTGGACTCTCAGATTGATGTTGAAAACTATAATTTTGATGTTGTCAAGGATTTCGTCACGATGAAAAACGATGTCAGTATGGAGATCAAGCGGAGAATCACTCTTGCCAGTATGCAAATCTGATGAAAATGGAGTGCTTGAGCGGAAAGTGCTCCGTAAGATCTTTGGCCCTTTACGCGTTGGCAACGACAACCGCTCCGATAGAGCGACGAACTCTATAAGCCCTTCGACGACATTGACATAGTTAAGCGAATTAATATCCAGCGGCTCCGCTGGCTAGGTCATGTTATGCGTATGGATGAAGAAGCTCCTGTGATAAAAGTCTTCAATGCGGTTGTGGAAGGCAGGCGACGAAGGTACAGGGAGCAGACTAGTTATCTTTGGTATCACCGAGAGCTCTACATCAGGCCCTACGTAACGGTTTGTGACGGATAGTTAAGAAGTGTAGCGAGAAAGTCTGATAGCGAATAGATCTAATAAACTAAGTCATTCCAACTGCGACAAATTTGTGTTATCATATATGTGTACTATATTTATGTACAATGTATTTATTCAATTTTTGTATAACATGTGTGGAATACTTCATTCAGACATGGAGGACATTTCATTAACTTGTTCATCTTCAGTCAAGTAGATAAGTTCATATTTTTCATTAGTACCCAATAAAGATGATTTACCAGGACCGTTGTAAAACTCATCCTTGGACATCTTCTTGTAGTCAATGTGTGCAAGCAATTTGTTAGCACATGTAGGCTGATTTTTTTCAATCAAATTGTATTCAACAAGCTCTTTGGTTGAATCGGTTTCGCCTTCCCTTGTAGCATTTGGGACTTTCTCCTTTGGAGCATGGAGACCATGGATTTCGATATAATCTTGTAATAATTCGAAACGATCGATTTCTGGGATATAACCTTGCGTCATGATTAGATACTTCTCAAAAACATCAAAACTTAAACTGAGGGCTTTAGAGCAATCTAAATATTTTCCATCGTTTCCAGTAAGTTGCTAAAGAAGTATATAAAATAGTTAATGTTATGTTTTAATATCGTGTTATCGTGAATGTATTTACATGGGTAACCAACGTGATTAATGCAGCGTGTTCAATATTATGTGCGCGTTCAAAGAGCTTCACCAATCCATATTTATTCATGGAAATTATTTTTTTTTTTAAATGGTCGAAACAGTCCGAAATTAACGATTTCACTAGCCACTGGTTTCCAAGTTCTAGCAGCTCCATTAATGTATCGCTATCATATTTTTGAAGAACAGTCTCGTCATAGGTGTAAGCGTATAGGCGAAATTTTTCAAATGTTTCTGCTTTCACTCCGGTCAAGGGTATATCAGGCATCTCGGCTTCCTTGAAGGAGCCCAAAAACATACGCTCAAAGAATTCCGAAGCGCTACCTAGCACAATTTTATGACAATCAAATTTTTGTGTGCCAATTACAACTCGACAATCGGCGTAAGTGTTGTCCATAGCCAATTTGGCAAAGTCCGGTTTCAACCTAAGAAATAAAAATTAAAAATTATTTTTAAGAGGAGCGGTTATTTTTCAAAAGACATCTATAGGTATTTACCACTTGTCCATGTTGTGCAAAAAAGTGATTCCAAATTCACAAAATCTGAGAAATCCAACTGTTTGCTCGGGCTTTCCGATACTCTATATAAGATTTAGAAATATTATTAATTAATATTGTTAATATCAAAAAGAAAAGTTTTTTTGCCATTGGAGAGTTGCAAGAACTCCTTTATGAACACAACGCTTCGGTGTAAGCCAAGGCATATGAATTACAAGTTAAGAGTCGTCTGCCAATCTCCTCTTTTCGGGTCAATAATTTTGTTCACTATGCTGCGAACGTCAATGAGAAAGGCTGTATCCAAGGCATATAAATTACTAGGTACGGCTAAGGTACTTAATTTTTTGAGAGTCATGGCCTCATTGGTTTTTGCAACAGACTGAGAAGTATAACCTTAAAAAAGAGCGAGCGGATGCACACTAGGCGTACCTTGTATTTCATATGCTTTGGATCGCAGTTCCTTAGCTTGTGATCCTTATTCCATGCTTTGTAATTCGTATGCCTTGGTGTAAACTGTTGCCACTTTTTTGCGTTATCTGAGAATTGCTCAATTTTGAGCTACTATAAAAAAATGTGTGGGATATGCATGTGCAAAGTTTAGTCATACAAATATTGGTATTCACTTCATCCATTGGATAACCATGAGAATCTTTGCTAGCTATACGTTTGTTTGCGTATTTTGCTTTTCGCGTTAGCTTTTATCACTAATCTGGTCACAGATTTAACAAAATGTATCCGATTCCATTTAAACTAGTATTATTTTGTAAACTTACGAATATGATTTTTGTGGACTTAATACATACCAATTAAGGGAAATGCTGTACCGGCAAACTTGTAGTTTCTGATGAAGTACAATTTTTTTTTGGGAACTCCCTTTATGCGTTTATGCTCGTACGAGTTACCGAACAACTTACGTTTCCTTGTGTCATGAAGCGACTAGAGATGCAGCAACACCGATGCTAGTATCTATGTATGTTATCGATGTTTGCAAATTTTTGCTAACATTGATGTTTCTCTGGCCAGCATCGATGTTTTTAAATAATATTAACTCTGTCAGGGATTGGCTTGGTTGTAAGTGTTTAGACATTTTGATTTAATTGAGATCTCTGTTAGTTTTAAGGAACAATATCTTGGACTCAAAACGTAATCTACTAGCAGCACAAAACTTATATATACAAAATGTGGGATACCTTGTACCCATTTTTCCCTTAATAATCAAATTTGTATGGGCATAATAAAGGTAACTGTACTACGGTGGTAGGTGGGATGATTCTGCAAAAGGTCAACATTGTTTGGTGGCTCTAACATAAATATTAACCTTATTATTAGCTAACACATACATATTCTTAAAAAGGTTTGTATTAAAAATCCAACATGCAAATTTTGTTTGCAAGCAAGCTATACAATTTATTTATTTATTATTATTATTATAATTTTAATACTAATATAATGATTTTCATTGTGCTATGAGAAGCACATTTACTTAAAAAAATGTTTGTAATTTTATGGATTTTTCGTATTTGAGGGGGTAGGAGAAAATAAAACATATCGTCAATTTAGGTGTGAGTTAGTTTGTACTACGTATCTATGTATGTAACTAAAATATTAACCAGCTAATTGCTATTTTTTTTTTAAATAATAAATTTTAATGAATATGTTTTACTGGCAAAATATCGAAAACATCGATGGACCCGAACATCGATGTTTCTCCACCTCTAGAAGCGTCTGACACTTTTTAAGTCAAGCTCATGGATTAATAATATTATTATTTCATGGTCAAGCTGAGGTCTAGAAAAATTGCTTGGAGTTGCCACCTTGCGTTGATTTGGCGTTTGCCTCTGGTTCAGGTATGTAAAAAAACGAAATTACGATTTGCCGAAGATCCTGAAAGTAATAGAGCGGAATCCTTGGGAGCATTCCCAAGAAAGTGCATCAAGTGCGCTTTTTATGCTCTTTATCAATTGTCTACGAGTCTGAGAGAGACAGCAACATAAGCAACCTTAAACATACACTGTCTTGGAAATGGTCACTTTATAGGAAAAATAGGATTCTATTCTATTACTTTCAGCTCTTTGCTTGCTTCGATATTATACAAATATAGATGACTTTTTAAAAATAACCGCTTCGGAATTCTTTGAGCGCATGTTTTTGTTGAAAATTATCATGAAAGGAGTGAAAGCAGAAACATTTGAAAAATTTCGTTGGCTAGAAATTGGACCCCAGTGATTCGACACATTTAATTTATAAAAATTGTGCTCAAATCTTGCAAAGAATTTCTTTATCGAAACAGATAAGGATTTCATTGCTTTAGACAAAAAGGAAGAAATTTAGTTTATTGCTGTGTAATTTCTGAGGAACATTCAAATTTAACTTTCAATTTAGTCTAATCGGAAATAAGTTTCATGCGGGATATGCGACTCACTTATTATGAAGCGGAAATTTTTTTTATTACCGATAATTCAAATATCTTGCTAGAAAAAAAACGATGCTGGCTTCGGAATCAGAGACCGCTAACTTGCCGGAAATGGTATGCTGTCTAGAGTAATTCATAAGTTTTTACTTTTTATTAAAACTGCTTAATTTTGGCAACTTTACTCCATTTGTCTTTATTAACGATGCATTTTGTTTTTGTGGAGCTTTTAAGATATTCTTAATGTCCTAACAGCTAGTGCACAAAGATTTGCAAAGCGCAAAAGGGTCGGACTCCAAATAATCCCCCAATGATTTTGACGTCAAAGAGAATCTTCAAATGGGAGCACACACAAAGCGGTATACAATGTGGTATAGAAAAGAGTAGGGGAGCGAGAAAAAAAGAAAATCTGGCATTAAGCTTTGGTGAAAACGCTTTGGAAACCACAGAAAGTACTAACTTCCTGAAAATAAGAATTTTGTAAACGCACTCTTGAAGTTGTTGTTACTATGTTTTGAGCAAAGATTTTTATCCGAATAATAAGTGCAGTTAAAGAGTTTTGTCACATGCCTAGACACAACTTTATGTGCAACTTGATACAGAAATAACGGAGCCAGAAAGGGCAAGGATAAAACCAGAGGCAAAGCAAAAAGTCACGAAAACAATTTATGCTCTGCCTTTTCAACAGCAGCAATTTTACAATGTGTAATTTCCTTACAGCGAAGGAAAGTGTGAAAATAGCGTTGGAAAAAAAGAATACGCCGACAGTCAGATACCCTATTTTAAAAAAAAAAACAAGTAAGTTTGCTCTTACGTTCAAGTAGGTACTTAATTCTGTCCCTCAACAGAAAGATTATCGCTAGGGGTCAAAAATTATAAATTTATTTTCATAACTTTAAAGCAAATCGATTGCTGGGTTAAGTGGTTCATATCCTCAAAGGCTCTGTTGATGCGAAGTATCTTCCACTCTAAGGTGGACCTGGAGCCTACACTCTATGTAGGCGGACTTTTCGCAAAACTCTTTAGGCAAGGGAACAATGGTTAAGTTCAGTGTAGTCTTTTGCCCAGACTGCAGAGCCACCGTTTCTAAGCACTGTTACATCTAGGCCCTCTTGATGGCTCTACTAGAGGTTATGAAGAAGCAACAGACTCTATAATTTGGCCACATACAGCTGAGGGAGGATTGCCTACTGTTCTCAATGCCTGCCTCAGTGCTGTGCCAAAGGTGTAGTTCGCTCACAAGAATTTCAATTTCAGCTCAAGAGAGAGCTGGAGCGATACAGGACACATACTGATTGTGGACTAGAAGCTTTCCGACTATTCGCAAACGGAAATCTTCGCAATTCTGACTTCAGCGAGCTGGATCTATGAGAGAAAGTTGTGTGAGACAACTGTAGGTATCTGTATTGATATCTGGAGAATCCTCGAACAAAGGCGATTGTGGTCAGTGAGTGAAAGACCAGACATCATGATTTCGAGGTATAATAGTGGAAGTCTATACCATGTTCCTGACACCGATAGGAAATGAAATGTATATACAGACTTCTGTAAGCAACGCTGCAAGTCCTCTATTGTATGCCGCGTGACTAAATACTTTGTGAAGAAAGCTAACTCGAAGGCCATCGGATCATAAGATCAGCACCTAGGTAAAATGGGCATCAATAGCGATCCAACTTGCTTGACCTGCGCTAAAGACGACAGAACACTTTCTGCGTCACTTAACGACCTTGGCAGAGACATAAATGCGCACATTGGCAAGTGATTTACTTGACATGAGTGAGGTGTGTACTCTTACTTTGCGATGTTGGGACAATTGTGGTGCAGGAGAACCCCCACATCAGTCTAGCATACTTTCTGTCCTCTTCCTCTTTCCCTCTCTGCTAAGTTCCTTTCTTGAATATAGCATAATGGGCAAAACTACTTAAGTGCTAGGAATGGATTACCTATCTTCGAAGAGCCGTCTTAGCCATCACAAATCTAATTTAAGCTCAAACGTGTCTTCGTACCTGTCAAGGACTTCGAATACCTTGGTAGCAACGTCACGATGAAAAACAAGGTCAGCATGAAGTTCAAACGGAGAATCGCTCTTGCCAATAGATGTTACTTTGGTCTCAGCAGGCAAACGAGTAGTAGAGACGTCTCTTGACAGACGAAACTAACAATCTATAAGATGCTCATCCTTACCGTTTTGCTTTTTGGCGGTGAAGCATGGATGATGACGCAGTCTGATGAAAATGCCCTTGGAGTGTTTGAATCGAAAGTACTGCGTAAGATCTTTGGTCCTTTACGCGTTGGCAACGACTACCGCAACCGATGTAATGACGAACTCTATGAGCTCTACGATGACATTGACATAGACAAGCGAATTAAAGTCCAAATAAATGAAGGTTCAGTGGTTCGGGTTATGGGTCATCATGGTTCGTCTTTTTGATCTCTACGATCTTTCTAAAAACTTTCTTTGCTGGCATGAGCCATTTATGGTACTGTTACGCGCATTGGACAAATTTATGGAGCCCTTGCCCTTACGGCTACAGGGTATAAAAAATAAGTCGAGTTAACGAAAAAAGGGAAACCACAGTACAAAGCAAAAAGGACAATGGCAACAAATGGACCATTAGTGGTGGTATTGGGTGGCTCCATGCCTGCCCTAATTTATCATTTACACACCAACGCACGTATTCGCAATGGAGATTTCTATTTCAGACCCAACAACACGGAATTGAGCGAAAAATGCTATTAATTTTTAATGTAAGCGCTCGGCACGCTTTGGTCCAAAACAGAGCCTGAACCTGGCAGAGCTGAACCCCAGCTTCTTCTATGTGCTGGAGCTGTCCCATCATTTGCATTGATTAAATCAGTTTTGCGGCCGGTTCGGCAAGTGACTTAGAAAATACCAACAACTTTCCGCTCAATTGTTGTGCGGGTATTTTTATGCACTACTTTTCTTATATTGCCCTACAAATTACTGAAACGTTTACGGCGGAATGACTATTTTTTTTTTTCTTTGGCTGGATTTTTTCTTGTCGCTTTCATTTCATACGCAAATGCCTGGAAGAATCGTTTATTGTAAATTTGGTGGCAGGTGTGCCATGTTGACCAAATGGCAACGGCAACAATCAGCAATGTTGCAATGTTAGTTTTATACACTGCACACAAGCTATGTATGGACATATTGGTTTTGTGCTTATGTATGCAACACTTAAAAACAGACAAGCATGGAATGTGTTGGTATGGTAATGGTATTCCATATGCTACCTTTGCACTACCAAATGTATACCCTTGGGTAGACATTTCTGTCTGTTTTATGGGTAGCAGGACACGGTAAAAAACGCAACTCCATGCCGAAAGCAAGGTGCTCTACCATCGATTTGCATGTCAACCACTGCAACCACTATACTCACTTGAAAGCAGTCAAATTCCATTGTTTAGTTGGTTTTGCTTAAACAATCATTACTACATTTCCGTTATATAAACAAATCTATTAATCTGGAAGGCTTTAGATAACACAATGCAACAAATTTGGCTTCAGTTAAAGGCCTATGGCTAAAACCTATATATTTTGGGTCGCTGATTTCAAATCCGAAAACGTTTTTGAGTTATCTCGAACGGTTTTTGGAAATATCACTATTTCAAAATTCAAATTACAGATTTCGATTTACTCGGGAGCCTTAACTTATTTGTTCCAATTTTGGCCAAAGCCATCTCGTTTTTTGAAAGATACACTGTAAAGCAACTACCAAGTGACGACTACCAAGGGACTCCCGCCAATCCGTCAACCTTCAACGGTAATTGCCGAACACAATTTGTTTTTTTGCCGTTTTTTATCGCTCAGGATATTTGTTCAGCCATTAACACAAGACCGAAGACACAAGCGCAGGCAGAAAAAGTGTTCAGAGCGAAACCTAATTGAATCATTTTTGTTCGGTTTTCCGCGCCCGTTGTGAAGGCAGTGGTTTTGTCTTGGAAAGGGTATTCACATCTCGGCTTATCTCCTTTTTTTGTTGTTTTTGTATTGTTGTTGCTTTGTTGCATTTTATGCCAGGTGTTGATGAGCCCAGCGGTTATGCTGGAATTCAATTTTGATTTTGCATTTGATCAGGATGCAACAGTACGGGATGCTCTATGCGTGCTGCGTCCAACGCAAAGTAAATATTTGATATTTTGAAAATTAGCATAAATTGCATAATGGTGGGTATATAATACTACACACATTACTAAAACTCACACTGTTTCCGGAGCCATTCGATGAGGTTAGCTTTCCGATTTCATACGCTCTAATATGGAAATGACAAACATCAATGCATATGCTTTGATTATTTGTATAGCCGATATTTATGCAATTGATTAGTTGGAAACAGCACAAAATACATATCGTAGGCACATTAGGGTGGACCTATTAAACAAAATCAACAAATTGAGTGGGTTCTACCTTATATATTATGTATATCAAATGCCGCTTTTTCAATGTACAAGTAAACACTCACAACTACTTAAAGTATTTAATAAAAACATTCGTTTGCACAAAACTTTATTAGGCAGGTGAGCTATAAGCATCTTTTTTCGGCTGATATGTATTAAGCCCAGTTTACGTGGGGTATCTTGGTAGTTGATAGTCAAACAGCAAGTAAAGTAACTCGTTCTAAATAGGAACTACATCTACCTACATCTCTCACACCAACATTCTTGGAAATGAACTCGTCTTCTATAACTTAACTAGCTTCAAGAAAATATCACAACCATGAAAGAATTCTGTTAGGAATCTGACAGGTCTGTTTACTGGACACTGTAGGATGAAGGGACACTTGGTTAAGCCTGCAGCCCACCAAGTAGAAGGATGTCTCTCCTAGTTGGAAATAAAATCTCGATTACCGAAGTGACCCTGTTGGAACCATCCCAGATAATTATGTTTATCTCAGTGATAGGACTGGAAGGGCAGCTGTCAATCAATATCAACAAATAAACAGATACAGTGTTAAACCGGTTCGGTTAAAGAATGGTTAAAAGCTCTGTTCTTACAACGGTAAATAAATTCTACACAAGAGCCTGAATCAGACTGACAAAATAGTAAGGATTCTACTTATCGGATTCTGACAAGAGCACGACGGAAAAAACTCCCAGGAAATTAAAAACTTATTCCTTCAAGAAGCTCGATGGTATCGATGTATTGAAAAAGGCGACACGTTTCTAAAGTCTATATGAAAAGACATTTAGGTATGATACAACTTAGGTAAGAAAAACAAATTGGAAGACTAAGTAACGTAAACCGAACTCCATATGTATGAAAAGACAACGTGTTATGAAACTGCAAAACCATTGAACTTTCGTAAGTGGAATATAATCGCAGAGTCTACGGCAGAAGCAACCAAAATCAGATGTCCTTTAAGTTTAAATAGGTGATGGTTTATCTTCTTCTTATTAACTGGCTATAACAACCTGTTAGTGGGTTACGGCCTGAGGTTTTTATTGGAGGTATTTTTTTTCGAGGCGGGTCCCAAACCCTACTCACAACCCATTGGCATTCGCCTGCTAATCATTTCAACTTTAACTTTGCGAGACAAATAGCTAGAATAAACTTTATTCACACATTGAGGAACCAACCATTGGAAAAATAAAAATACTTCATGCAAATGTAAACTAAATAATTAGGTAACATTTTATATCACTTCTTAAAAATACCTTTAAAATGCATTCAATTCTCTTAGGTGACCCATATTCCAACGCTTTTAATAAGTTCACCCTAATGCATACACACGTTCTTTGTTTTGTGATCTATGATTTGTGTCGATATGTGAAAAATGACACAGGTGCACATGTGTATGTACCTAAATGGGGCGAAATTGTGTGTGCAACTACAAAAGTGCCAACGGCAAAACATGCTACAATGTAAATGTTGCAATATGCTTGTAACAATGTATGTATAGATACGGATATGCACAGCCTGTTGGCTGAATTTAACATTGCCTTGAAGTCCAAGTGGAAATTTTTAACAAAATGTCGAGTTATGAACACGAACATACGGTAGGTTTAGTACGAAGTTTTTTCTAGAGTTGCATAACTTAGTTTTAGAAAGCCTTTAGTGGAGTTGGTTACATTAAATGTCCATAGGGTTAGTAGTCATAGGTTGCAAAGGTATGTGCTGGAATGCATAAAACAGCGTTAAGTAGTTAAGTTAGTTTTTACTTATACAAATTTAATGTGCAAAACTTTCAAATATATTAGCGGTAGTGTGAGCTTCGAAAAACAACATTTACTTTTTATATATGTTCAAAAATATGTATTTGTTTCATAAAAGCATTAATGTGTTTCTACTTAACATTGATTTTGAAAATTTGAATTGCGCTCCAACTGCTGACGGCTATTTCGACGCGCACATAAGAGAAGGGTGGCAGCACGTTGCTTTAACCAAGTGGCAACGCCATGATATTACCAAACAAGCGAAACAGCTGTTTTGTTTGTTTTTGTTTCTCGGTCTTGTTACGTTTTTGCAAATTTTATTTTGTAGTACTTAAAGTAAATAATAAACTATTAAAAACGAAATCAAAGCAACAATGATTACCTTATATAGAAGCTTGCCATTTAAACATATGCTAAAACGTTTCCACAGCGAAGGTTTGTTGAAAATTAAGCATTAAAACTAAAAACACACGGAAACCGGCTAAGTAGAACGCGGCTTACTTTACATAAAGTACAAATAAGATTCAGTAAATGTTTGTGTTCACTTTTAGTCGCCAACCACGAAAGCTTTAAAGGTTTAATAGATTTCCACGGCAAATGGCCCAAAGACGAGCAACAACAATTTGACCAGCATATGCGCATCATAGTTGATTTCATTAGCCCAGAAGAGGAGCAACGCCTTGTGGAGGAAATCGAGCCATATATGAGTCGTCTGCGCTATGAAACGGATCACTGGGATGATGTGAGTACGCAGATCATAGCAAACTCTGTTACATTGCCTACACTGCCCAACTCAACTACAGGCCATACAAGGCTTTCGTGAGACGGAACGCAAGAAGTGGTATCCGCACAATCGCAGCGTGCTGGAACGAGTGCGTCAATTAGCCTTCGATGGAGCGATAATGCCGTATGTGCACATACTGGATTTGGCCGCTGATGGCGTGATAAAACCGCATGTAGATAGTACGCGCGTAAGTGTACTTTGCTGAAATTTTAACAATGAACGCTAACATTTATATAAATACATTCATATTCAGTATTGTGGAACTATTATCTCGGGCATGAGCCTGCTAAGCGACAGCGTTATGCGGTTGGTGCGTACGGATGAGCAAAAGTACCAACAGCATGAAATAGCTGCCGGAGAAGCTGTCGCAAGCAGTGTTAACACAGAGCAGGACACGGCGTATCGTCATCAACCTGCTGCCTTGCTGGAAAATAATTTCTATGCTGATCTACTGCTGCCGCGACGCTCGCTTTATATCATGAGCCATACGGCGCGTTATAACTTCACACACGAAATTTTGGCACAGCAACAGTCCAAGTTTTGTGGAAAAGACGTGCCTAAATCGCGTCGCATTTCCATCATATGCCGCAACGAGCCTTAAATCTTGTATTATTGGCTGTTTCGATTCCGATTTTAATTGGTCGATTTCACATTACAGCTCAGACAGTAATTTCGAACAGTCGGAAGCTGAATTGAAATCCACTGCAGCTGTAATTAACTTGGATTTTAGTAAATGCACAAACATTTGTATAAAGATCATGTAGAAATCATGTTTTTTAGCTAGTCGTACAAAGTGCTACATTTTAAATACTTAAACGGTTGACTGAAAGTTAAAATTTGTTCTATTTGCCAAAGCGTTTTTATGGAGGCGGACTTGGTGCAGTTTTTTTCATCTCCAATCCACCTATGTACATATAACTTATAACTTACCAATAAAACTGGTAACATACTTAAAATGTATGATATTTTTTTAAGCCTAAATCTTGCGCCTCTTGAAGGCACAAAACTACATGTAGTTATTTATCTATATATTTTATTATGCCTACCGAATACTGAAAACGAATGTTTTAATAACATAATATCTAGCTGAACATTCAGCTTGGTTGACTTTTGCTTTGATGTTTTAACTAAAGCAATCATAGAAACATACATAGAAATCAAGCTAGAGGGAATATTGTAAATACAACTTTTAAAATGATTTGTGGAAGTTTCACACACAGATACTACACAGTCACATATGCAGCTACAAGACAAACTGACAGCCAACAAGCAGCGGTCTTTGAAGTCTGGAATCATCTACAGATACACATGCACACAAGCATAAAGATAGAAAAGCCTTTTTATAGTTGTGTACATCTTAGATTAAAAGTGAAAAGCTTGGAAAACAAGCTAAGAGGACCCAAGCGGCAAGGTAAGTGCCTCAAGAACCAACCCTCTTTTACACAGAAAGGTGGCAGATGCTGTGGCATCAGTTTGCCGGGTGCTCGACACATCCAGATGTTTGTTTATTAGAGGTTTTCTCTCTTTTATTTACAAAAGCAGTTCGACAATATCAGCAGACATTGGCTGTTGCTTCTGTTGTTGTTGTTGTTGCGCCAAAGTCGTTAAATAAATAATTTAACCTGCGTTACCTTTAACACCTCCTTGCGCCAAATGATAACAATAATATGGCGACTTGCAAATGACATCGTAAATTTGACTGTATCAGCAAGAGTGGGAGAGAGAATAGGATGAAATACGTGACGATTATGAGAGTATTGTTTATGAATGATAAAAAGCGGTGATAACAATGGGCAAGAAAATGGACAACCGTTAAAAAGCGACCTAAACAAAAGAGTACGCGTTATTAGCTTAACAGAATCATTGATAGCCAACTCTCTTAAATGTTAAAAAGCTGTTAGCGCTCTTTTACTTTCTCTTATGCTGTTAAATTGAAATCCACAAGTAATGGCTGCTGAAAAATCAAAGTCAACATTTTTATTTCAACGCTAAAGAGAGTTTTATTACCGTTAAGCGCTTTGATGCTTAAAACCGTATTCGATAATCCTGCTGTTTACATTTTCTTGAAATAATCCTGATACAATGGCTGCCAATAATACAATAATTATACTTTGAATAAACAAAAATCAAAAGGTATTTCAATTGGAAGCAGCACAAATCTAAAATCGCCTGAAGCTTTGCCAAATAAACCAGTGACGCAATATCTCGACTATTTAATGCACTTTACCTTTAATTTGTGTGGATATCTTTAACGTTCTGCTAAGATTACGTTTATCATTTTTCTAACAAATGAATGGGTACTGAAAGCGACCAAAGAATTCCTAAAATTGCTTCGAACTTTTGTAAAGCAGAAATCTGAGACTTTCCTAATATGTAAAAATGTATTTATAGGCTCATGGAGGTGGTTGGGGATTGGTCCCAGGCCCTCTGTTCAACAAAATGGAATAACCGAAGGGCATAATACACAAATCACATAATATTCCTGAAGGCGACCGTATAATTTTCATCCTGGCCCCAAACTTTACATCTGCACATATTCACTTCGACAAAAGAATTGTTGAATTTTTTCAGCATAATATTTCAGATTTCTAGCTACCAAATTGTAATACTTCAAACAGAAATTGAATCTTTTTGCGAAACGTTTAATTTTTTCTTATCATAGTCTCATCAAATAACGAAAATGTAGTCAAATACGAACCGTATACAAATTTCTATCAAAAGTTTTCAGATTTACTATATAAAATTCTCAGGAATTAAAGCAAAAATGAAACATCGATTCAGTTTCCCCGAAGCAGAACATTTTCGTCAAATTCGGGAACTATACAAACTTCGATTAATACATTTTATATTACTGTTTAAAAATTAAGAAAGTATGCAAAAAATTTAAGATCTCTTTTCAAGAAGTCGAACCAAAGCCATATCTTGCTATTTGTACCATAAATGAAAATTTATGCTAAAAGGTTCGAACCGGCAAAAAATCAAAAGGCCTTTTATTTTATTTTTTAGTATTTGGCTAAGTTTTTAAGCAGTTGTAATTTGATTTTCCGATGCGTTTACGCTCTACAACTCTTTCAAAAGCACCGGAAACAATGCATTCACAAAAACAGATTTTCGTGAACTTTGACCTTGAATAACTTGGCTACGGACATAGGATAGCTTTTGAAAAGTATCATAAAATAAAAATTCTCACCAAGCTTATTTGAGTATTGTTTGGAGGTTGGAGGTGTCATCAAAAAACATTCAAAACTTCATTGGTTATGAAAGTTAAACATTTTTTTTTTCTTCTTAGCGAAAATAATGGTAATTTTTTTAAAGTTTAAAAATAAAAACATTAAAAAAATTATGAAAATCCAATTTTGCAACAAAATAAATAAATAATTTTTAAATAATCAACTTTTTTTATTTAACATACAATTTATTCAGTTATCTCTATTGGTTTACGAGATATGAGTAAATAAAAAAACAATTTTTTCACAAAAATCAATATTCATCTATCGATAGCACGATAAATAATCGGATATCGCATTATATTTACGTGGTTCAAATTGGCTATTGTAAAAATCATACAAATCCAGGAGATCGAAAAAAAATTCCGGCTTTTTTCACTTATTTTGATGTGACAATGTTATTAAAGGTGATAGAAGAAAAGCGATAGTCAAAATTTTATTAAATTTCCATAATCAAAGCTTTTAAAATTAAAAAAAAATATATATAACATTTTCGAACATTGCATTTTTTTGTTTATCCCTAATAACTTCGCCATTTCCCAACTGGTTAAAAGGAAGGAATCAATGTTTCGTACCCTCGCCAGTTGCAGTTCAAAAACCTTCTAGTTAGTTCAAAACGGTTTCTGGATTTGAAGTCAGCGGCTCAAAAATGACCGGAAAAGGTGTGTTTTAGTTGGGTTTATGTTTTTTTGCATCATTACATTTTTTCGATATTCCCTAACAACTTCACTATTTCGTTACCGATTTTGCTCAAATTGGTGCTAAATATTCGCAAGGAATCAATATATCGAGTCCAAGTGAAACTGTTGACAAACTTTATGCAATTTTTGAATAAATTACTTTGGAATTAAAAAAAGAAGAAACAATTTTCAAATTTCTGAAAAATGTTGGGTTTATTGCTTAGTAACTCGCAATCGGCGAAAACCGTCTGAGATATTGAACCGACCTTTTATTCGAACTACAGCTTCCGAGTACAAAGCACTCGAAATCTCGAATTTTTTGAAAATAAAATTCAAAACGGTTACCGGATTCGAAATCAGCGAAAAATGTATATTTTAGAAAATGGTCGCCTTTGAATAACAATTTTGAATTTTTTAACGTTCCAGGATGATAGTCTATTACTTTCAGGCTCTTTGAGTGTTATTAAAGCTCAATCAAAACACATAAAAAGCTTAACTTCTTTGTTTTTGCCATTTTGTAAATCTGTTATCTCATCTTATCAGCATGGTTTTATGATAGACCGTTCTACTATCACCAATCTTCTTGAGTTTACGTCTTACATAAATAAAGGTTTTTCTAATCGGTTGCAAACGGATGTTGTCTTTATTGATTTTACTAAAGCACTTGATTCTGTTGACCATTATCCACTTCTCCTTAAGTTACGTCGAGTCATATTTAACTAACAGAATTCAGAAAGTCACATATCGGTCCTCACTTTCTAAAACGGTTTACGTTACTTCTGGCTTTCCACAGGGTAATCACCTGGGTCCATTGCTGTTCTCACTTTTCATTAATAACCTTTCGAATATAGCTTTGTTTGACGTTAAATCATCCTTCATCTAGTTTTCTTCTTCAGCATGATGTTAATGCTCTCCAAAGGTGGTGCTCGCTTAGTTCACTTATTCGTTACAAGTTTTCGCCTTGTCGTCGACATTCGACGACTTAATATATGCTCTCATAACAGCTAATTACAAAGAAAATAAAATATAAAACGCAATATATCCAGGGGAAACTTATATTCTGCAAACCGCAAGCAGGTACGGTATAGGGTAGATATAGGTTTCACCTGAATACGTTGCCTTATTGCGGAGTAATCGGTACCACACTGAATTTTTGCTTAGCGAATTTATATATAAGACACCCTGAAATACAAGTTGTCGCATCCCTACAGTCTCTGACTTAGGTGTCCTTTTTGATTATAAATTGTGTTTTAATCACCGTACCTCTTCAATTGTCAATAAATAAATAAAAATGCGCTCCTGGCTTTATTAAACGCTGGGCTAAGAAATTTAATGACCTTATATAAGTAAAGTCCATTTTACGGAACTTGTTGGTCCCTTGCTGGCATACTGCTCTGGTAACCCAACCACGCATTGAATCTGTCCAAACGCAATTCCTTCTTTTTGCGCTTCGTGGACTCTACTAGGGTCCTAGTATTTCCTTACCTCCATACCATAGTAGGTTGGTTTTGTTTCATTTGCCTGCCTTGTCAGATCGTAGGAAAACCCTTGGGGCTAATTTTCTTCATGAGGTAAATAGCGGAAAGGTTGACTCACAAAACTTAGTCAGTCAGCTTGGGTTTGTTGTTCCTCTCCCTTTAAGTAAATGCAGCAGTAACTTTGCCTTTCACGATCCTTTGGGGCTGTTCATAAATGAAGTCACCAAAATTTTGCAACTTGTCACAAATGGTCACATTTAGGCAACCCCACTCCCCCTAATGTAACGACACAAACCATGCAACTAAAAGACACCTGTGAGCACTCCTAGAAACTTGGAATAGAATATCAACTGAATCATTGCAGATATGATGCACAGACTTTGCATGAAAATGTAAATATTTTTTCAGATTTCATTAATATTTTGATTGTAAAGTCCTGGTTTCGAAACACCACCCCTCCCCCATCATCACAAAAAGTCACAATTTGATGAATCCCTCCAACCCCCTCTCGATGATAACGTCATTTATGAACAGCCCCTTTTCGTGTTCTATGCACATCTTACAATAAGCTTCACCACCTTATCCTTATCTCTTCTAATCTTTATTTATCTACTGTAACCCTAACTATCCTAGAGTATGAATGAGGTCCTCTGATCAAGTTCGGTTGTGGGCCGGGGCACAGCCATTCGACAAATGAAAATTAAGGCAACTGGTAAGACAGAATGCCAGCTTCTAAACTGGCCTCCTTTAAAGGACTCTAGTGACTAAAGATCACTCTGTCCGATGGTTTATGAGTCTATCACTAAATCTGCTCAAGAAGAAAGTCTTCTACCAATGGAATGTACAGGTCAAGGTGGCATGTCAAACAGTTCTCCCTGATTTTAAACTTTGTTCGATTCGATTTTTCCGTAATATCGCCAAGTGAATGCAAAAATTTGCCTGTAGATAGTCGTTTTATGCCGAAGTGTAATTATTCCCTCGACATGTATGCATAATTTTAGGGTCTAACTGTACTTGTTTGTCTTAAACATTGCCGATAAGTGCCAAAACCCTTCTTACCCGTGTTTTACAAATAAAAGCCAACAAAATGGCTGCTACAAAGTTTTTGCAAAAAACCAACTGACTTAAAGAGCAAAAGAACGAAAAATAAAACCAGCAAAAACAAGCTTATAACAACAATAATCATGGCAGCTGTCGACAGGCCGACATTTTCAAGTGTTAAACACAAAAAAAGGAGCACGAAATGCGAAGGAACTTTTTCGGAAAGTCTTTCATTTTGATTATTGCTATTATTATTTGCATGGCTTTTATTACGAGCCCCCCAACCCTACCCACCAGGCCTTTGTACACTAAGTATCCACTTATAACAATCCCAGTTTTTGTGCAATTTCAAAGTTTCGCATTTCAATTATAGTAGCTTTTATTTCATCCTTTTTTTGGTTCAAGTTTTGGTTGTTTTCCATTTTCTGGCGCTGTGCAGCCTCACTTATCAGCAATTTGACCCCAATTTCGGGGTTGTTTTCTATTTTCTTTCCATTGCAATGGAGGTGCCTGAGGCGCCACTTGCGACAACTATTGAGTGCAAACTGACATTTCAGACAATAATAAGCAGAGTACTAAATTAAGTCCTAATAGTTCTGTTTCTACACTGTACCCTTTAAAAATGCTAAAAAATGTGCAGCATTTAAGGGGAAAATAATATACCAAAATAAATTCGATATTTGTCTACGCGGGGCTTGCTTTGTTCGTCCTAGAAGCATGAACGTTTCTGAAAAAGTTTTTCGATGCACTTCACCAACTGTAGCCACATTTGTATATCTTACTTAGCAAGGATCACTCCAAAGAGCTTGAAAGTATTTGAGTGGAATCTTGAACCGTCAAAAAATTCAATTTTGTGGTTATTGTTAGGGTTGTCACTTTAAGTTTTCATATTGTTAGTATTAGCCACTGGTCTGCCCCAAGGCATATCAATTACTAGGTATGACCCGTCTGCCTGCTCAAGGCACTACATTTTTTGAGTAAACCCCACCCGGTGTTGGGGCTAAAGTGCGCAGCGAAGTCTCCCCAAGACTCTAATGAGAATTCCAAGTTGGGTCCCACCGAATGAAACATGTATTCTTCATCGTAACAACCCGTTACCGGGTTACGGTCTGATATAGAGGACTTCTTCAGGCGTAGTTAGCAGGTGTGCTCTCTACCTGGTCCTTCCAACGCAGACATGGCCCGCCATTTCTTCGCCTTCCTTCAACAACTACGTCAAATACGTTGTTCCAACGAATGCTGTAGTCGTTGCCAACGCGTTAAGTGCCAAAGATCTTACGGAGTACTTTTCGCTCAAACGGAATAGTCATTTTCTCCCCTCTGTCTTTCGTTTTTTTAACTCTCCTCCTTCATTAAGTATACCTTACAGATATTACAGATAAGAAAAATGTATGGAACGAGCAAAATGAGGAGTGGCAGACCTTAGGTTCACAGGCCAAACAAGATCAGTATCAATCAGGACCGGATTTAGAAATTTGGTGCTTATATATATATATACCAATGCTTCGATATCTTGATCGGAGATATAAATAGTTCTTTTGCATTCAAAAAATGCATGTCTGTAATGACCGAACATTTATGATAAATTAATTTTTCTCGTACGAAACAAATTAAGAGTTTCCGCTAAAATTTGCAGCCCCCCAGTTTTGGCCCCCCTAGGTAAGTATAGGTAAGGTAAGGTATAGGTAAGTACCTATATTGCCTGTTCGGTAAATCCGGGCCTGGTAGCAACTGTCGAGTCGATATAGTCCGTGTGAACACTTAGATTGCAGACACTATAAGGGTTAGATACACAAAAATGTTACCAAACGATGCACATTTTCCCTGTGCAGATAAAGTTCGTCGAATCATGTTGTTACCATAAAAGCCACCCGATTCGAGCAAGAGAATAAAATATGGAAATTTTTCCGATTTTAGATTCGAATCTATGTGTTGGTGAACGCAGGTGTTGACGTAAATGATCTTATAGTCGGAGTCATTAATCGATTAGATTTGTATACGTACTATATTACAATGTTTATGAGTAGAAGTGAAGCAAGTAGGCTGTTTGAAGTTGAGTTGAAAAAACTGACTACAGATACCCTGCACCCTAGTGGCTGACAAAATGTATGCATATAAAACCTTTTAGACAATGTCTGTTTTTACTCCTTTTGCCAGCTCTGAAATGAATATTCTTTTAATTGAATTATTGTTGGTGCGAAGTCAGGACACACCTAGGGCTGCACTTCTGAAAGCTAGTGTTACGTAAAGAACTTCCGAAACTACCAGGAACCATGAACAATATCAACGGATTTAGGTTCGATTAGATTGAACTTGTTTCTTCTGTATCTGCTGCAATTTGAAGATGTTAAAGGTGAAAAGACCTACCAAAGTGACCACTCCACGTCAAGAAATGGATCAGTGTCTAGATCTTGTTTAGCATACATTTTTTGTCAGAGAATACGCTTAACCCATAGGCATTTCAGGTTTCTATTCCTCTCCCCGTTTGCGGTTTACAACCAATTTTTTTATTTTTTATTAACGATTCTAGGGCTTTTACAATGTTGTTTTGGTAATTTTGAAAGAGTTCGATAAGATAACTCTTGTTATTTTGGTATAAATGCAGGATTATTGAGAGTACAGGGTTCATTGGTTTCAGTACGGTCAAACGATGAAGTTATTTTTCGCATTAGCTGCGTTTTTGGCTACCACTGTGGCTTTACCCACGGATAATCGCATTACGGGTGGTGACGAAGCCGAACCCGGCAGCCTCCCATATATGGTCGGTTTAGCCCTAAAGGTGGGTGATAAAACGGCCTGGTGCGGTGGTTCCCTAATTTCGGACACTTATATTCTAACAGCAGCTCATTGTCTCGAGAAAGCTGAATCTGTGACGGTATATCTTGGTGCGCATAATATTAAGGATTCTGATGAGCCCGGACAGCAAAGAATCGAAGTGAACAAAGAGAACTTGATTGTGCATGAGAAATGGAGTATGCTTACATTGACCAATGACATTGCACTCGTCAAATTGCCAGCTCCTATTGAGTTCAATGAAAGGGTTCAACCCATTAATTTGCCTAAAAAGGCCGAGGAGAACCTAACATATGCTGGCATAACGGGTATTGCTTCTGGTTGGGGTAAGGATAGCGACTTGGCCACCGCTGTTTCGCCTGTTTTGCGTGTCACCCAGAACCCCATTTTAGAAAATTGGAAGTGCAATGTGTACTATATTGGCCGAATTAAATCAACTCACGTGTGCCTAAACACCAAGGGCGGAAGATCGACATGTCAGGGCGATAGTGGTGGCCCCCTGGCAATCACAAACGAGGACGGAAGCCGCACCATCGTTGGTCTCACCTCCTTTGGCATAGCTTTCGGTTGCCAGCTGGGCTGGCCGGGCGTTTTTACACGGGTCACAGCGTACATTGATTGGATTACACAAAATACTGATATCGCACCAAGATAAGTTGTAATTCAAAATCATATCTTAGCATGATAATAAACTTAAAGCGTTTAGCCTCGAAAGTGAGACTTTTTTTATAACCTTAATGGCTCTGATAACAAATATGATTGCTGATAAGAAACTTGATACAATTGTGAGTTTTTTCGGGCCTGGCCACCGCGACCTGGCCTAATTCATGCAACTTACGTCTACAATACCTTTCAATGGTATTTTACACGAATTTGTTATATGAAAGATAATTATAATAATGTCTTTTCAATCACATTAGTTCCATGGACACCGTGCCAAACTAACAATATTTGAGAACAAACGTTGGAAATCATCTAATGACCAAAATATTTCGTTGAAGAATCTAACCCAAATATAACCATTCTGCTATTTTACTTACTTCAATCTTCGGACATGGCGTAATGAGCTGAAATATGTTAGAATTATACAAGATGACTCAGAGTAGTTGTCTTACCAAAAACTGTATGCGTGCATGCGATGTGTACACAAAGTGGCAGTACATTTCTCTCATGCTGCCTTAACCACAAAAATTGTAGTGCGTAGAAGAAGAAGAGTATGTAATCAACTTCTTCTTCTTAACTGGCCATAACAACCCGTTAGCGGGTTACGGGCTGATGGATTTCTTTTATTGGAATTAGGGTTTTCATGGTGGGTCCCTACGCCTAACCCTTTTAAGGCCTGGCCCTTGAAAGATTCCAGTTCATTATAAGTCGCCTCATACGACAAGATTTGACTTGTTGAGGTGGTATTCTCTATACTGCTCTCCACACGAGGAAGAGTAATCATACCTTATATTATTCTACCATGGGCTGAACTACTCAAGTGCTGAGGGTGCAATATAGTTTCCATAAGAACGTAATGTCGAAAAGTGGCACTTGAGGTCGTTATCAGTGCAATTAAAATCGGAGCACTTTATAAAATAGTCGTCATTCATCATCATTCAAAAAAACAACAAAATTACAGTTTTATAGCAAAGATCAAAGAAAAAAGTAAATTTATGGATAAGGATGACGGCAATAGTAGATATCGAAAAAAAGAAATCCCGAAATTACCTATTCTAAAGGATTGAGGATTAAGGAATTTGAGATGCACATAGCGCTAGTAGCAGAATTTTCCTGTTTTTGTTTCTTTTTCTTGTTTTTTTGTTTTTGTTTTTCTTCCTTCAACTGTCTCTCTCCTCACTAATTACATCGGATGTGGGAAATCGCTCTTGTTTAGCTATAACAGTCTTCTATTTTTCCTTCATTGGGTTTTCCGTGGTGGGTCCCAAACCCTACCCAAAACCCTTATAAATAGGATTTGGACTATATTCTACAAGAGTGTCCAGTTACTTGCATACGCACATGATATCGATATCATTGATCGTCCTAAGTGAGCATGTAAAACTATGTCAGCATGGAGATCAAGCGGAGAAGAACTCGTGCCAATAGATGTTACTTTGGTCTCAGCAGGTAAATGAGTAGTAAAGACCACTGTCGCCAGACGAAACTAAGACGCTCATACTTCCCGTTTTGCTTTGTAACGCTGAAGCATGGATGATGACGCACTCTGATGAGAATGCCCGAATGTTGGATCGAAAAGTACTCCGTAGGATCTTTGGCCCTTCATTAGTTGTTAACGACTACTGCATCCGATGGAACGACGAACACTATGAGCTCTACAAACTCTATGAGCTTCTTAACTGCCAGAAAGGTCTTAAATGCGCTTCTCGAAGGGAGGCGACGAAGGGGCAGACCATGACCTGGAAATACCAGGTAATAATCACACTAGCTACCTTTGGTACCACTGATTGGGGAAGGCGCGCGCTAGGCAGAGACGCCTGGAGGAATGCTTTACATCAGACCGTAACTCGGTAATGGGTTGTTATGGCCAGTTAAGAAGAAGAAGTCTTCTATTTAAAGAGGGATACTTGAATTTGCCTCGAACGGTCGATTTTTAACTTTATCCATAGATAAAACTTATTTAGGTCTGCCATGAGTTCGAAAAAAAGGAAAGGGAATCAAAGTGAAACACGCTGATGTTTGATGAAAATCGAAAGATTAGGTTTCTGTTGATGTCGTCTTTTGATGAGAAACATCTAGAAGCGCGCCTTAGGGCTAAAATCTACTCGTTTGCCGTCACGTTCGTATGTTATGGCGTCCGGATTTACATTAATGCGATTGAGATGGTGCCAGCGTATGCCGTCACGTTCGTATTAACATTAATGTTATACATTATTAAACTATACATTAGTTTAGGACCAAACAGTTCTTAGCTCGATCGAACTAAAAGAACTTGAATCGAAGATATAATCCAACAAAAGTTAAGTTCGATTGTTCTGGTTCAGAGCAGTCTTATCCCTGCAGATAGGCACACCCATTTTGATGTTTGAACATAGAATAGCGCGCCGTGGGATGGGAATCGACTCTTACATGTCATGACGCTAGAGAACTCACAGCTAAATATTGAACATCTGGCCAGCATGCCGTGACGGACAAAGTTTTACTTTGTTTCACCCCACATATGAAAACATCTTTGCGTATTTTTATTTAAATTTTTTTTTTCTTATTTTTTTCATATTTTTTATTGATTTTTTGTTTAGGGATTTTTCGGGCATTTTGAAAATTTTTATTGTTGCCTTTGAAATGCTATGCAATACTCGAGTAATCATATTCGATTGCTCCAATGAAACCAAAATATTGCATTCAAAATTTCCATAGACATTTTCTTTTGTTGTTGTGTGTTTGTGTGTATAGTATATACAAAAATAACTAAACTTAAAGGAAAATATAAGTATTTAAAAGAAAAACTTGGCTGCAAATTGCACGCATTTCTTTTTTCATTTATCAAGTTGATGTTTACTTATATATAGTGTATATATAAGAATTTGTTTTTAATAGAAAATCAGTTGAGGCTTAAAATTAAATTAAATTTGTTTTATCCAAATATATGTAAACGCATGAATATATTGTATGTTTGTGTGTGTGTGTGTGTGGATAGTATAGAGTTTTATATATATATATTTTTTTTGTTTCGTACGATAATTAGAAATTGAATAATGGAAAACGCGCAATTTTTTGCTTAACTTTTCTTTAGTCAAAAATTACATATTTTTGCTGCTTTGATAATTCATTTAGCTTAAATTTACATAATGTTTTTGTTTCTTTTCAGTTTTTGACAATTTACTTAGTTTGCTTGCAACACTTGCAATTAGTTAATTTTGAATTTTTGTTTTTATTATCTGTTTTTTTTTTGTTTGTGTTTTTTTTTTTGCGTTTTGCACAACAATGTATTCACATTTTTGATAACTTAAGAACTAAGGCTATTTAAATGTAATAAATTAAAACAAATGAAAGCTAAGACATGTTTCAGACGACTTTTTAAACATATTTCTTGCTGCTGAAACAGTTTCACCTAGTAAAAGGACGAAAAAAACTCAAATACAAATAGTTTTTATTTCTACTTCTTGCATAAAATTAAAAGAATTGGGAAATGAAGACTTGGCTAACTAAAAATTAAGTTCATTAGATGCGTTACATAATTTTTTGTTTTTGTTTTTGTTTTGTTTTGTTTTAGGAGCTAAGTTATGCGTTTTTATTTGTAATAATTTAATTATATATATATAAGATTGATTTATATATATGTAACTTTTGTTTGCAAGCACTTTAATTTTGAATTAAAGTGCGTGACTTCGTTTCTAGTACACAATTCAATTTTTGCATGTACTGCATTTAATTTGTTGTTTTGCTTCTTTTTTTTTGTTGTTGTTTAAGTGTATTTCAATTACATAAGTTTATGTAGTTTAGTGTAATAGTTGCATAGTAAATTGTTGTTGTTGGGCCTATAAGTTTAAATTTATATATGTATTACTTTTTGCTAAGCGGAAGTTTGGTTATTGTTTGGATGCCTTTATGTATAAGAGTGTGAGTGTGTGTGTTTGTGTCCTATATACAAAGTGTTTTGTTATTTGATTTTGCTAACTTATATGCTAAACGTTTTGCATTTACTTTAAATCCTCTCTGCTTGCTTAAGTCATAAGTTTAAAGTATGTTCCAGTTGTTCCAAATATTTGCGTTGTATTACATTTATAAATTAATTAATGCTGTACAAAAAATCCACGCCATTTTCCATTTTGACTGAAAATCATCATGCGACAAGGTGCATCGCTTAAATCATTGAATAAATTCACAAATTTATTGGACATTATGGGTTTTGCGTATGACTTATAATTTAGGCTCAACTAAAATGAGTTAATAACTTACATTCACTAATGCATCTCATTAACAATGATAACTATTTTATCTATACACATTTAGTAAAAAGATTTTATGCAAAAAACAATAAAATTAAATTATAATTTTTTGCAACGCTTTTTAGTGATTACTTTTTATGGAACGAAAAGCTACCGCTTCTACTACTTCTTGGTATAGATGGGCAGCGCAGCGGACGGCGCCATTGTGTTCAACATGCCGGGCGTCATTGTTGTGGGCGTGGCCAGCATGCCAGCAGCATTTGGTGCTTGGGGTAAGCCAACCATGCCATTGTATTTCGCATAGTCCGCATTTTTATCCTTACGCTTTTCTTTATCACGTTCACGATCCTTTTTCTTGCCGCTGGAGCTTGCCACATTTGTGGCATAACCGCCATAGGCGGCAGTCATGCCTAAACTGCTAGTTGTTGTTGCCATAGCAGTCGCAGGCAGTCCAAAACTTACTGTAGTTACCGCTGCGCTGCTTGTTTGTGCCGTTGAGTAGTTATTGGGCTCCATCTTGTTCTTGGATATCTTGAGCTTGAGCGGCGCAGCAGGCGCATCACCAGCTGTTGTATGTGCTACGGATAGCAGTCCATTGGCATTGCCTGCTGCTGTATTAGTTTTAATGACAAGTTTTAAAGAATCCGTATTGCCCATGCCGCTGGCGTCCTTGGCGCGTTCTTTTTGCTTGTCCTTTTTGTGTTTCTTGCGCTCCTCCTTGTCTGTTTTGTCTTTGGACTTATCCTTCTCTTTGTGTTTATGCTTGTCCTTCTTCTTTTTCTTCTCCGACTTGCTGCTTACACTTTCTTCTTTGACTTCACCCAGCTTGGTAAATGTATCCACCTCCATGGCCATGACGTTTGCGGGCGCTGCTGCTGTAGCTGCTGTCAACGCATAAGAGCTGGGTACACTCGACTCTTTTTTGATGAGCATGCTGGGCATAGGTTCAAGTAGCTCCGCTGGCGGTTTCAGACCCGGCATAGTGATTGGTTCTGGCATTAGTAGCGAGGGTTTTGTTGTGCATAGACTCTCTTTCAACAAACTGCGCACTAGATCCGGTGTGGTTTCAATACCATTGGATATGGAAAGCGTTGGCGGCGCATGCTTGTCATGCTCCACATTGCTTCCGCTATTAAAGCCATAGCCGGGTAATCCACTACTGTCTAGCTTTCGCAGTTTATCGCGCTGCAAGCCGTCCTCGTTTACACCATATTGACTGCTGGATGTTTCATTGGAGCGTTTTAGTCCAGTGCTGCTATCGCGACTTGTGCCCGCAAGTTCTGGTAGATTAGGCGCTGCCATTAGTTCCGTGTTAAGCTTCTTGTTTGGCGGCAACATTGCCTTTAAGCCATGACTGTTATTAAGCGCTGTTGTGGAGGCGCCCATTGGCACTTGTAGTGCAGCTGAGCGATGCTTCTCCTTTTTGGTGGGCGTACCGCCTGTGCTGAGACGATCCTTCTTGGGACTATCCTTATCGCGCACATGATTGTTCAGTTTAAAGCCTAGGCTTTCATGGGTAGGTGGCGGCAACAAGCCATTAAAGTGTGAGTTAGGCTCCTTTTTGACATCACTCCATTCTGGACTAAACAGCGAGTTGTTTTTGATTTGCTGCTGTTGCTGCTGCTGCGTCTGACTGTTGCTAGTTTGCGGCAAGGCAGTGGATGCATCCAGGTTCAAATGGCTATTGTAGCTGGGCATGTGCTGTTGCTGCTGCAGCGTCTGTTGATTGCTCGCATTTTGGCCAAAGGCTTGCAACGTTTGCTCGTAACTACTCGGCATATTATGGACGGATGAAGAGGATGTAGACGAGTTAGATTTGCTGCGATGCCCATGATATGCAGCATTAGGCGGCACGCCATTGCTGGCTCCACTGCTGCTGGACATGTAGTTGCCACGCATGAGACTGTTGGGCGCATTATTGCCATAAGCAGGCGGCACATTGGGATACATTTTGTTGCTACTGCTGCTAGACTTTACTGCATCCTTTGAGTTAGCCAGGCCTGCAGCAGCTGAAGAGGAACTGCGTGTGTCCAGCAGCGGCTGCTGCTTTGAATTTGTGGGCATTTTGTGTGCGCCATGTGGGGGCATACCGACGGGCGGCATACCACGCGATGACTTCTGGTAATCCATGGGCATAGATGGACGCGTCTGTTGGCTGCTGGAAGAGCCACGCTGGCTGGTGCTGGAGGAGGATAGACTGCTACCGTTGCCGCTGTTGCTGCCGCGTTGAGCTGAGGACGAAGATGATGATGAGGACTGATGATTTGTGGGCGCGCGATTGTTGTAACCTGACTGCTTCGACTTGTGATCTGCGTTAGGTTATGATTAATGCTTTTTGCAAACAAACAAATTACTATACAAACAGAACATAACTTACCTGTATGATCGGCTGATATTGGGCCCGCATAGTTTGGCAACTTGTGATTTCCAGAAGAGCTGTTGGCTGACGTACCGCTCGCACTGGAGCGCTGTTGATGGCCATGCTCGCCACCACGTCGTTGCTGTGGCACCATGGCAGGGGGTGGCAGCAAGGCAGCCGTTTGCTGTGATGTCAGCTCTCTGCCATCGTTGCCATTCATTAGCTCTGGCGGCGCATTGATGTTCGAGTGATAGCCCTTCATCATTTCACTCATTTTCCAGTCTTCTTTCGGTTTATTATCCTTGCTATTGGCAGCCGTACGATTGCTGGAGCCCTGTGCTATGGCTCTTATGGAATTCAGCTTGGATTTTAGACGCGCAGGACTTTTCTCATAAATGGCAATGAATTCATCGGTAAGCTGTTTGAGCAATTCCAGTGAAACGCTTTTATCCACATAGTAGAACCAATGTTTTCCTTCGGTCGATTGAGGTATTTCCCAGCGCGACCATTTGCAAGCCAGGTAAATGCAAAAGCAGGCAACCACTGTGGGTCGATATTGCAGGCACATGGAGGTCAAATGCAAGCTGCAATGGATTTAAAGGTAATTGAGCGAAAACAGCATAATGTTAAATTCTAGGCATTTTACAAGCAGGTATTGTGTGTGGGAGGTGTGTGTGCATGTGCATAAGTAAATGGTTGCCGAGGCACAGTGACCTGCTGTCGATTTGTCTGAGACCGAAAACTATAGGCTGTGCGGCGCAGGTAAAACTTATGAGAAACAACATTGAGACTTCTATAGAACTTACAGAATTGTCTATGCAGGATTGTACCAGAAATAAACGTAATGATTTGGGTAAAAGAGGAGTATGAACCTTTTATGCAACATAAATAAAGGATATGCTTTATTAATCAGCTCCTTGGAACCCTTTGAACACCCATTTACAGAAAAATCAGCACAAAAAAGTTGAGATTACTTAGTTTAGTTATTCATATAAAATTTATTCAAAACATGAATTTCTCAGTTTACAATACATATATATGTATTTAGTTTATTGTACGGATGATTTGATATGAATAATGAATAGACAAATTAAGTTATTTCAATGAGTTCAATTACAAAATTTAATTTGAAATAGTTAAACTTATTTAAGTACAACAGTCTGTTTTAATTTATAAATTGAGGTCAATTCAATACCTAAAGGACATTTTCTGCTTAAAACATACTAATTTTTCACTAGAAACGAAGACAACTCCCAAAAAAGGGATGAATATCATATTATTAGTAGGATAGCTTTATTCGAAGCTGAAAATATCCTTTAGGTTAACCAGTTAAGCACTGGGCTTCCACATTTTTGGGCACATTCTTGGGAGGGGCCTGCGTTTGCCTTTCAACATGACAATGACATTGCTCGTTACAGGGTGCCTGATGTTCGGGTGTATGTTCGAAATCATCACCCATAATGCCTAACATTTTCATCAAAAATGGGTAGCTAACCCACATTCGGACAACAAGAAACTGACTCGCTTACATTGCAAGTATATCCGAAATAAATTTTTAACATTTTGTAAGGTATTTCTTAGTCGATCAAGTTTGTAGCCCATTTCGTTCGCAATTTCGAAACTACTCTTTCAAAGTGAAACAAATGGCATTGGCACCACTGTCGTCACTAACAGCTCTTGGCGATTTAACTGCAATCACACCTGTACACACAATCCTTTAGTGTATTAACACATAACCATGGCGTCCAATTATATTAACCATACCTGTTTGAGGCCAAAAAATATGATGTCTGTGCCAGATCCTTGCAAGCTAAAATATCATAGGAATTTTTTTCATTACACTCAGGCAATTTTCTCTTTGATATAAAACTATTTCCATCATGGATATTTTTTTTTAGTGCAGTTTGCCTACCTTTGACCAGTTGGCACGTGCGTACGACATGTGTGTGTGGATGATCAATGGCTACATCAAAGCCTAGTGTCTGCAAAAGCACATTCTCGTTGAAGACAAGCTCCTGCGCGAGATCCGCATAATTTTGGTCCGTAGTCTGGGATAGGCACTTGTTGGCGGCGCGTATAACATGCTCCAACTTGCGCGGTTGCTCCTCGACCTTGGCGGCCAGAAAAAGACTTGCCGATGCCATGGAATTACGATGAAAATGTGTAAAGGAGTGAAACGCATAAAAACGATGCATATACACAATGGCAGTATTTATGCATAGCTGCGACACCTGAAGCCGTTGACCCATTTCTTGTATTAAAAATGAAGTCATTTGTCTATAGTGCAGCTCCTCGTCGGCTTTAATGCCGCAGCGGCGACTGGGCGAGTTGGCCAGTTGATCATTGCTGAAGTACCAGATTTTGTCCTTTTCAAAGAGCACGCTTATGTTGCTAGCACTGCCACCGGCTCCATTGCCAGCTGCTGAGTTTGAGCTGGGTGTTGAGCCTGCGGTGGCGACGCTAGCCACTGGCGTTCCTTGTAGACTCATTTTTGCAGTAGTTCGTAGCAGCAGCACACATACATACGCACACTAACACAATTAAACACAGAGGCACGATATTGCGTTTGCTTTTATTTGATTTCTTTTCTATAATTTTCATTGATTTTGCGCGCGCGCTTTGTGTATATTTTGTTTGTGGCCCTTTTTTGCTCGCTGTTTCGCTTTTTTTATTTGCTCTTTGCTTCTTGATTTCTCTTTATGTTTTGGCTGCTGTTGCTGTTGTTGCCACTACTGCTGCTGCTGCTGCTGCTGCTGAGTCAAAGTTTGCCGTCGTAGGAACTGTACGAAGAAGAAGAGCAAGCGTTTTTTCTTTGTCGGCGCTGTGGCTAGGCTCAAGGCGTTAATATGCTTATGTTTGGGCGAGTTTGATGATGAGAAGGGTAAAAAGGTGGTGAACGCTGCTGCTGCTCTGACTTTGCTGCTTCCATATGCATTTGCTATGAAAAACAGCAATTAATTGCATACAGTGTAGTTAAATGATAAAGCAGGGGTCATGGGGGGACAACAGAGCATACACACGCAAGGCTCTCACGCGTTTAAGCACACATTAGTTATCTTTTGCAGCACATTTAAGTTGTTTTGTCGCTTACAAACGCAACTTTGGATTTTCATTTGTATTTCTTTGTATTAGCCAATATATTTCACACTTTTTCCCACATACAAAATGTGCTCTCTCTTGTTATGGTGGATTTCTGGAAATTGCGACGCGACGTAGACGACGACGTGCGTATGTACGTACGTCCAGCAATATGTTATGCAACTATTGGCCTAATTCATATTGCTGGCGTTGTAATAATCGTAGCTTACTACGTTTTGTTTGTACAAAAAGTAACTTGATTTTATTATGTATTTGTAACTATTTGCAACTGTATTTATTTCGCAGAAAAAAAGTGTATTATTCAATATGGCGTCGTAGTGTTGCCAGCTAATGCGACTGTCAGCTTAGGTGCTGCCACACAAAATATCATATGGAACATATGGCAGCACTATTTGTTATCGAAAATGCAATGCGTTATTATTGAAAGACGACGCCAAATTTAAATTTCATTAGTCAAACAAAAGTGACAACGGCTTTTTAATATAAGCATTAATATCTATAAAATATTAGAATTTTTGAAATCCAATGAAACGTACTGAAACGCACATAAAGTTTGCCAATACATGTCCTTGAACTAGTTCGATCGAACTAAACTTTTTGTAGAACTGCTGAACAATATTTTTGATTCTCGTTCACTTAGCTCTCACAGCTCTTTTTAACCTATCGTTTACTATTTGTAATCCAAGCAATCAGCTGTTTTTGCTTACATATACAAGATGGTCAAATTTAAACGTAAGCTAAGTTTGCCGTAACTTATTTATTAAATAGGCATGTGTGTGCAGTTTGAAATAGAAATACAGACTAATTGAATGAGCAAAGAGTAAAGTACAATAGGTATATATAGTGTTGCCAGATAGCAAATTTCCTAACAACATTATTAATAAAATGAAATAAAGATATGCAAGGTTTTAATTCTTTGGTTTATTACTTAGCTTAAATCGAACATAGTCTAAGAACATTTGCACTTCTTCCCTTTAATTTGTACTGTTTTCACAGATATGTTAGAAGGCGCAAACGTAATTATGGGTTTTTGGGGTTCGATAATTGTTGTTCTACGCTAAGATCATGCAAAAATAGTTCCCAGTAGCTTAAAAAAATGAACATATATTCAAATTTATGCATTTTAATAGAGATTAGTTCCTGCAACAAAAATTTAAATTGAACTGAAGATGCAAAATCTGTTAGTGCTGTGTAATATTAGTTAATCGAAAACAATATTTATCAACAGGCAGATGCCTATATAAATGACGTGTGGCAAGGCCAACCAGTGTTGTATAACATGGACATCTATCGAAAAAAAAAACCATTTTTATCGTAAAGCAATGATTAATTAATCATTCTGTAAAAGTAATAATATTTTGCAGAGAAAGCAACATAGCTTTAGAAAGTGAAAGACTTATTTGGTTACCATACGTGCGAAGAGCTCAAAATCCGTGCTACAAAAGCTCTTTAACAGCGCACTCAAATTTAGAAAGGGAAAGCGTGTTATTGATTCTGCAAGAGTGAAGCAGACCATTGGCAAAACGCTGTTAAATATGCTTTAACAGCTGAAAAAAGCTTCGTGGAGTGCACTAAATTGATTTGTTTAGATATTTGTTTAACAGCGTATACACGTAAACGTAATTAAAGATTTGTAATTACCATGGAATACGAGAGTGTATTAATTGTCAAACCCGAGGTTTTCATATACAAAATACCACCACGAGCCAGCAACAGAGGCTATCGTGCCGCCGACTGGAACCTAAAAGAACCCACCTGGACAGGACGTATGCGTTTGGTGGCCAAGGGCACTACATGCGTCTTAAAGTTGGAAGATAAAACCAGTGGCGCGCTATTTGCCAATTGTCCTGTCGATACATATCCCGGCGTGGCCATAGAATCCGTTTCGGATAGTTCACGCTATTTCGTCATACGCGTACAGGATGACAATGGGCGTAGCGCATTTCTGGGTCTCGGTTTTGGCGATCGTTCGGATTCCTTCGATCTAAATGTATCGCTACAGGATCACTTCAAGTGGGTAAAGAATCAGGAACAAATTGAAAAGGAGAAAACGGAACCAAAACAAGAATTAGATTTGGGTTTCAAAGAAGGCGAAACAATCAAGATAAATATGCGCATTACGAAAAAAGATGGCTCCGAAGGCAAGAGCAAGCGAACCGGCGGTAGTCTACCGATGCCACCTGGTGGACTAGGTAAAATAGCGCCACCACCAGCGGCGCCAGTGCGTCAAAGTCCGGCTGCATCGCCAGCGCATAGAACTGGTGCGGCTGCAACGGGTTCCGATTGGAATGATTACGCCACAGCTGGCAGCAATCAGGGCCAACAGCAACAACAACAAAACAATGCGGCCAATGCCAATTGGGTGCAGTTCTAAGCGCAAGCTATTTGATTTAAGTCTTAATTTCATTGATTTCATATGTAACTTTCATTCGGAAACTCGGATTGACCGACCAACGATAAAGGGCCACACTTGGTTTAATATATTATAACTAAAAGTATAATGGAAATTGTGAACTATTTGAAGTAGCAACAAGTAGCAAACTAGCAAGTTGTTAATTGTGTAAAATAATTTATCAAAATTATAGTATAACTTGTATTTATATGCCGTACTAAACTAACTATAAATGGGAACTAAACTAAACTTAAAACCCACTCAAAATTAAGCTCATCTATTCTGTAAGCAACTGAACGCTCCGGTTGAAATTCGGGCGAAAGCTGTTTGCGGAATGCGTGCGCACATGTATGTATAATAATGATACAAAAGTTGATGTTAATGCTAAAGTATATGCAAAAACAAATACGATTTAGTAAAAATTAAGTAAATTGTAGCAAAAAGCAAATGTCCTTAAAGCACTGTGCACACGCAGCAATAAGTAAAGCAAAGTACCTTAAAGATATCGCCAAAAACTTGTAGAACTCTTGCATATAAGTAGTGACAACGTATGTTTCCTTTTATTCATTGTCAGTGTTGTGCTAGAAATCCTTTTCAAACAAATTCCAGTCCAAAAGCAAGCCGTCGATGTGCCAGAACGATGGATTTTTCAAGCCAAAAAACCTAAACATATAGCTAAAGATTTCTGGCACACATCTGAATAACAAATTATTCGAATAAACTATAAAAACTTAACTGCTGAGAATATTCAAAAAGAAAACTTAACTAACGCTACGTGTGCACACTTCTTTAGAGCCAAACCCTAGTATATATAAATACCCTATAAATGTATTCCGATTTTTGTGTACTTATTGCCTACACTGCTTTGTTCTTGAACTACTTAACTATATATACAAATATACACTTAGCTGCATACATATAAACAGGAAATTTGTTATAGTTTATGCAAAATATGTTACTTAATATCAAGAAAAAACCAAAACTTGCAATATTTTGAATTGAAATACATATATATGTATACAGTAAACATTCCGTTAATGAAAAAATTGCAATAAAATTCGCTGCAAAGTGAAAATGAATTAAAATTTATAGATTGTTTCCTATTTGAACACAAAGAAAACCACACTTTATTTTATTTATAAAACAGATAATATGTATTTTTATAATTTGTAGATTAAAATATACAAAATTTAGCTAAAATTCTTAGACTCTTACTTTTTTCATAACAGTTAATAATTATGCTAAACGTTTTAATAGAAATACAAGTATATCTTATAAAAAATTTAACACTAATCCTTGCTCCAACCTCTGGGCTCTAACCATAACCATAACCATAAAATTCACCTACACAACTCGTTGCCATCTGCTTGCCTTTCAATATCTTATAATCGTTAGATGCTAAATCGTTAGTATCTCTTAAAATATTTGCTAATACTTTTACACTAACTAATGTTGACTTTTGCGTCTACGAATCTTGAGAAATTTAAACTTTTTCTTAAACTCTGGTTTAGCTTTAGCCATAAAATATGTCTTATATTTAGTTCAAGAAACTTGCCATCGCAAGTATCTTGTTTTTGTTGAAACATTTAATTTAGTTGGTCTTATCCAGCATTGTTTGTAGTTGGCTTATCCAATTTGAACAGTTTCAATACAAATTATTGGTGTATATATGTTTATACGTTTAAATCTAGGTGAAACATGAGGTCCAGAAGTTGTTTATATATGTACAAATATAGAGCATATTGTTGTTTCCTACGTTTTCTGTGCGTTGTGGTGTTTTTTGTTTTTAGAGTCTTTAGAGCTGCGTAGAAGACAGAAGACTGAAGACATTCAGTTTTTTAGCTTCTCATCTATTCCATAAATGGCTTTAAACTCAGTTTCGTCTTAGATTAGATTGAAGAAAGACAGCCTGACACATTGCGCCATACCCGATAGACACAGGTAGAAGAGTGAAAGGACAGAGTAGACTGAAATGGCGGTCTCTCTTCGACACAAACTTCCAGACTTCCGTAAAAAGTCGCGAAAAGTACTCCCACTAGGTGGCGGACCTTAATGAGTGGCATTGTAAGCTACTCAACACGTGGTGCCCTCCACCTTTAGGCCCGACAGGCTTGCATTTGGAGTACTTCATAAACATTCCATATGTCATTCTCTTCAAGACAGGTGGTACTAATTCGGTCGAGAGACCTTTTGGAGAGACTCTGGCCGAATGTATTATGATCAACTTAACGCTCGCAGATCTTAGAGGCCTTTGAATTGGGTTCATTCATTAAGTGTTTGATAACACAACATTCAATAAAGAATTTTCCACGTTTCTAACTGATTTTGTTTGTATAACATCGACAAGGAGGATCTGCTCTGGACCTATTGGCTTTGCTTGATTTGTCGCGTCTTAATTCCCATTGAAATTCGCCTACCATTCGGTGCGAAATTGAGTTGAAAGTTAAAAGAGAATGAATTGAGCTTACAACTAAGCTCTGAGAAATAGTACCAACTTACAAGGTTTGTAGTGGCTGTTCTCGAAATAGCTTTAGACACATTTAGACACAAAGGGAAATTCGAAGATGATCAAACAATTGAGATTTCTTATCTATTCAACAAAACCAAAAGAGAATTTCTGCCACTTTTCTGGAAGTTCAATTCGCTTTGCTTCGAAATCGACATTTAAGTAAAACACTTGCATTAACTCAACCTTAAGCGAGGAAAAAGAGAAAAAGTATTACTGCCAAGAGTCCTTCAAATAGATGTAGCCTTAATTTCGATCAAATTCAAGACGAAAATTGGATGCTCTGGAACTATTGGGGGTACTGAGAAAAACCAATAGGAAAATGAAATTTATCCAACTTCAAAAGGACATATTTCGGAGAAGAAGAGATACAGAAAAAATAGAAGCAGTTTTGAATCAGTAGCATAACTGCTACCAAGAGAAAGTCAAGCAAAGAATGATAATTTTTCATTTTTTCGGAAACTAAAAGAAATATGTAAAATTGTCGCAGAAATTTGAACTTCCAAAATCGCAGCTATCGATCTGTATGGAACTATTTATTTTATCGAGTAAGCGCTAATTCAAGAAAATCAGCACAATATGAGTTGTGTTAGAAATCTCTAGACGGGTTTGCCTTCATTTTCATTTAAATTCCCTCTGAAAATATGTCTTCCAGAAACTTTCTTTTTCGATTTTCAACACTTTCCAATATATTTCTGGCTCATTGACGAATTACTTTTTGGCTGAAAATCGGGTTGAGTTGATATCTAGCATGGGGACAATTTGCAATTGTGTTACAATTTGGTTGAAAGAAATTTCTGGCACATCCTTACATCGACGGAATATTGAATTGAAGCGGTTTCAAAATCGAGAAAAGCGAAAAATTCGAGGTGTAACTTGAGCGTAAAGCTCATCCCTAGTTTTTCTCTCCCCAGTGTTAATGAAATGACTTTATTCTCAGTTCCAACTTTGATAATTTGGTCTGTTTTATTCAAGCTTTAATTACGCTTTAGTTTTCTTAAGTTTTATATTTCTCTACAATTTCTCTTGAAATTCAATTAGAGTTGGTTTGAAATCCAGCTACACGATTGGATTGGGCTTAAACTTAAAATTTATGAAATCAATAACCATATTTATGCCAAGATTCTTGTAATAACTTAAGCCCGAATGCCGGCAGATTCAAAAGGATTTGGAAGATTGAAAAAACGAGCAAGGACAACGCTAGAGGAGATGCATCCTATGGAAAGCATAGATTGCTGTAAGGGCGGATCTTTGAAGGTCGAATGAAGGCACTGAACTTGGAATCGCGGAGTCGAAAACCCATGAGATTAAACAAATTTCGTACAAACTCGCCCATTGATAGGGACAGAGCCATTTTGTGGCTTTGGAAGACGCACTATAAAGCAACAACTAAGAGAAGAGGAAAGATTGAGACGAACCACAGACTAAAGGAGGCAGGGGAGCAATAATATTCTCTTTATAATTAAGCTTAAATTTAAAAGATAGCAAAAACGCCCACAATTCTTGGCAAAGGTTTCGCTGCAATTGCAACCGAATTCCAAAAAGAAAAAGCGACTTTTAGGCTCTTCTGTACCAAGCAATAATTCCATTACAATTTCCAAAATTTCTTGTTGTTTCGAAATCGAGCTTTAACTTTTAATGGGTAACTTGTAGGACAATTTTTTTCTGTAAGACTATATAGACTGAAGACGACTATAATAGTAATTTTTTGTGCTATAACGATTTGTGACGTGACATTAGTGGGTGAGTTGACTAAAGTGACGTCAGTATAACAAGGTAAAATAAAGTAATTGAATTATGGATTTTTTTTGTGCAATATTGATTTGTGACGTGACATTGGCTGCTGAGTTAACAAAATATGATGATTTGTGACAAAGGGGAGAGTAGGTGCTTCGAAAAAGTGACGTCACTATTACAAAGTAACAAAAATAGTAATAGCATTATGTTTTTTTTTTGTGCTATAACGATTTGTGACGTGACATTAGTGGGTGAGTTGACTAAATGTGATGATTTGTGACACTGATGGGTGAATTCAAAACATTTAATATCAACGAACTGACGTCATTTATGAACAGCTTTTTTGCCAGGCTTTTTAAATAACTTTCACCCCAATTTCGACCAGCTTAACAAGAAATGTTGGCGATTATGCGAAATCGTGCTTAAAGATTTTTCTAACAAATGGAATAGATTGAGCTTTGAGTTTAAAGTTTGCGTATTGCGTTTTCCTAAGAATCTGTATAAAGTGTGTAATGTGGTTTCCAGAAGCTCGGGAATAACCTTGTTTTGCAAGAAATTGTACTACAAATATGTTTACTATGTTTTTTCTATGTTTTTGTGTGTTTTTAAAGCTGTTTTGCTGTTGTGTTATTACGACATGCATCTAATATAATTCCTTGTGGGAATTTTTCTGATTCTTACCGATTCGTTGTACTTAATCATAAACCTTTGCGTATTGTACGATTGTTCTTATACTTATCAAATATATGAGCTTAAATTTGCAATATTTGTAAAGTGTTGCCATTGAATCTTATTTTATGTATTGTGCTTCGAAAGACGGTGAAACTTACGATACCCTCTAATAGCATATGAAGACGACTTAATGATACAGCGAAACCTCAAAAACTGAGACCTCAACTTATGCATGAAGTATGTATGTATGTTAAGCTACAAAATACACGAGTTAAGTTTATCTAAAATATGTTTTCTGTAAGGTATAGACTAGATTTTATAAACTTTAAATATATATTTAAACTTATGCTAAGTACTTTTACTTGGGAGGTATATCTAGATTCCAAATTTGTAGCGGGTTGCAAATATTTGTGTTTTTTTTTTTGGTACTTTTGTGTTTGAGGGAGGCGCCTATGCCCCCCAAGAGGCTACTCAGAGTTTAAGTTAAATAAAACGCATGCATTTTGAAATAATAATTTTATTTAAAAAATAAAAAATAATCATAAAAAATGTTTACAATGAACAGAGTTAAACTCAAAACTCACTTTGTTTATTATTTGCATATATATAATCTTTCGCTTTTTTGATTTTTTTGTTTTGTTTTTACTATAAACATTTCTCAATTATTAAACATAATGAAAAAAACCAAAAAAAGTCATTTGCAAGAATACAAATTTTAATCATAAACTTTTTTTTAATGGAAAAAAAGGTACAAGTACTTAGAGAACGCAACTATAAAAGAAATTTTAGAAACTAGGACTTTGTTTTTTTCATTCATTTTTTAGTTTTCTTTTTGTAATTTTAAGTTTTAGCTTTATATTTAGTGTTATTCTTAAGAGATTGCACGTTTGGGCAGTGTTTGGAAATTGTTGTTGTTGTGTGCATATATTTTTTGAGGATTGTTGTTGTTGGTTTCTGTTTAAGTTACTATTTCACTTCAAAAAACTATTTAAGTTTGGTTTTTGGCTTGGCAGTGTGTAGTTCTAAACAAAAAGCGCTTACAAAAAGTTTAAACTTTAAATTTAAAAATAAAAATAATCAGACCGAAAGTTTTTTTGTTGGGTTTTGTGTATAAGAATTACTGTTTTGGAGTTGTAGTTTCACCTGCTGCTAGTTAGCGTAGCTCTAAAAGTTTGTAATTCCTCAACTGGCAACTGTACAGCTTTTAGGGCTAGTTATAAGAAGGAGTGCTCCAAAAAAGAGAGAGCGAAGTTTTTCAATGATTTTCTTGAAAATTATTACCAAAATGAGTTAAATGTTAGCTGACGAATTTGTAGCTTAAATTAGAAATTTTATTTATCAATTCGAAATTCGAAAATTTCATAATATTGACGAATATTTAAAACTTTTATATAATTCGAGATTAAAATGCGGAATTAAGACGTTATAACAGCTTAAACTTGACGACTAGAGAATTGTAGATAAATGAAACGAAATATTTTGAATTGCTCAAAATTCCATATTAAGGAATTGCGAACATCTTTATGAGATTGTTCATAAATGACGCTAAAGTGACGTCATTATAACAAAGTCAAAAACTGCAATTGAATCAAGGTTTTTCTATGTTTTTTTTTAAAGATTTGTCAAGACGTTCAAGGAAGTGTTCCGAAAAAGTGACGTCACTATTACAAAGTCGAAAACTACAATCGAATCGAGTTGTTTTTTAAGATTTTCTTAATGTAAGGCATGGAATTAGCGACCTAATCTTCTTCTTATAAAGATGTTTTTACCGGCTCAAGGTGCAAGTTCTTCTTAAAGACGACGTCACATAAGTGGCCAAATGCGACAAATATTTTCAAAATCGTAGTGAAAATACTTTATGAGGACTATAATTCAGTTACCAGCGAAATGAGCAAATGCCGAATAAACTGATATTATTGGAAATTGTAGCTAAGAACGCACCGAGTTAACCTTCTGTTTTTTGGCAGATCCAAACAAAACATGAACTAAAACATTTTAGTTGTCTCGCTTGTCAAAATTTTGTATATTCGAGATGCGATTTTGAAAAAAATCAGAAAAGTAATCAAGAATATTAACAAAAATTTGCTGAAATCGCAAATAAACCATTTAATACTTTGAAGTAAAATTGGTTCATTTGTTGAGTTGCTTGTGAACTCAGTCAAAGGCAGTCAAGAAGTTTTTGAGTCTGTTTTTCAATGTCTTTAAAACAAAGAATTTTTACAAAGCTGGTCTTCTTAAAGAATGTAACAGTTATAGATCATATTACTCCTGAATATCTTAGTTTCGAATTTCGGATAAAAGTATTTTAGTTATTTAAACGCGATTTGCAAAGAATGTAACAGTTATAGATAATGTTAGTTCCGCATATTTTAATTTCGAAATCCGGATAAAAGGATTTCAGACATTTAAGCGCAATTCTCAAAGAATGTAACAGTTAAAGATAATGTTATTACGAATTTCGGATAAAAGGATTTCAGCTATTTAAGCGCAATTCGCAAAGTATGGAACAGTGTTGTGTAATGTTATTGCCGACTATTTTGGTTTCGAATTTCGAATAGCTTTTCTATCCCTCTCTTATAGACTGTACAGTTGCAGCATTGGGCTACATAATTTAGTTGCTTTTTTCGGTATTCACTTTGTTTTTTGTATTTTTTTTTTTTGTAAATATACAAAACTTATGAAATAATAATTACAAAAACATTTAGATTTTTTTGCTTGACAACTACACAAGAAGAAGATATTAGATTATTTTGGCATAACGGCATATCTCTTATAGCGCTGCGGCTGTTGCTCTCAACGAGTGTTTACTGTAGTGGCAGCTTGCTGTTTAATTAGCAGCTAGGATTTCGGGGGCAGGTTTTAAAGGAAACACTTAAATAAATATCTAATAATAATCATAATATGTAATAGTAAAACTATGAAATAATTGTTTTTCTCTTCTCATTTTGTTTTCCAGTTTTATAAAATAAGCAACAAAAACAATATGCATGCATATGCGCGACACACACAACACACACTTATGTACATAGAGCAAACTTTTAAAGTAGCCGACTTTTTTGTTGAGTGTAGCCGTGTGTGTGTGTGTGTGTGTGAGTGTGTTTGCATATGTATGCAAAGGGGTTTAAAGACATTAGCCTAGGTTTACGTGTATATATATAGAATTTTGTAGCTATTTATATTGTAGTTTCATCTTTTTCTTTTTTTTTTTTTGCATTCTTTCATCAAATATCAATAAGAATTCATCAATAATAATAATCAATAATAACAATATGCATAATAATAATAATTATAATATTAATTAAAAGTTTTACAACACTAACGCCAATGAATAGATCATTATTTATTGCCAAAATTTAGCATGTTTTGTGTATATAGTAGTATGTATATATATATAGGGCTTTTTTTATGTATATATATTGATGATTTTCCTAGCAACTATGTAATTTTACTCTTCTTCACTTTTTAACGCTATTTATAAATGGTAATATACATATATAATTCTTGCACTTAGTTTATAAAATATTCAACATATACAAAAAATCCCTCGCAATTAACAAACAATTCATGTGTAGCACTTCGCTTAAGCTGTGTTCACACTATTAGCTGACAAATTTGATGCAGTTTGCTGAAAGTTCTATGAGTTTCCTGTAAAACCCGTCAAATGAGTAAAAAAAACTAATTTACTGCTTGAAAGTTAGTGTGGGCACAGCTTAAGCATATCTAAGTGTAACCATAGCTAAATGTTTGAACTTATAGGCAATCGCTGTTGCTAGCTTTTGACTTTCAAAATAGTCGCTTAGCGGCATACGGTAAAACTTTAAATATATTATTTTTGGCAGTTATTAAAAGCGTAAAACGTTTGTAATTTCAATTCATTTACAACTAAATTTCTTCAACTAATTACTGCTTAAGTGTGTCGGTGTAAAAAGAACAATTTCTTTGAAAAATACTTCAAAAGTTCTCCACAATTGCTCTAAACGACTAAATGATGGCATAAAAACAATGCTTTCAGCTCATTGCAAGTTGTTATCGTTTGAATGTAAACAACTGCGATTACCTATCGGTTCAAACACGCGTAACGCTTTCAGTTACTTTTGCTACTATTGCCGCTAGCCGTTTCGACCCCACCTTATATCATACATATAAGTATTGCCACGTTTCCATTACCGCTAACCTCTAAAACTATTTACACAGTTGGCCTCACACACCATTACAATCGATCTCCACTATATCCTTGGGCACATCCACAAACTGATAGACCAAACGCTGTCCATCGACCTTGGCCAAGATGCCACGTTGATAGTAATATCGCAGCGCTCTGCCCATGGTCTCATAGTTCATGTCCGGCTTGTTCTTGTGCATGCCCCAGAGACGCGACACCGCCTTGGAGTCCACCAGCTTGAACACACCCTTCTCGCGATTTGTCCATTTAATGAAACGCGGACAGTATTCGCGATCTTGCAACAATTTCAGCAGAAATTCCCACAAATATGTGGTAGAACCTTCGCGACTGCGTCGCTTAACGCCCATCTCTAGCTTGGGCTTGCGCGGCTTCTTAACCTTGCGCTGCTGAAAGCCTCCCAGCTCCAGCATATAGGAGAGATCATAGTTAACGCTTGACGTGGCCGGCTGTATGACGCTCTGCGCGGCATGTTGAGCGGCGCTGGCAGCCGCCGCACTGGCGCTAAGCATGGCAGCGGCGGCTACGGCGCTGGAGCTGCTCACAACTGCCGCAGCGGCTGCTGCATTGGCCAGCGTGGAATGCGTGTGCTGTGCTGCATGATGCTGGTGCGTTGACTGCGGCGGCGGTGGCGCTGCTAGCTGTGTGTGCGGGTGTTGTTGTTGTTGCTGCTGCTGCTGCTGGTGATGATGCGCGTGCAGCTGCTGCTGTTGCTGCTGCTGCTGCTGCTGATGTGTGTGCTGGTGTAGCGTCTGCTGTGGGCCTAGCTGCTGCTGCGACTGTTGCAGGGAATGATGTGTGGCAAAGCCGCTGCGCTGTGCAGCAGCATTGGGCGCATTGAAGTAGGACGTTGTCAGATAGCTGGCTGTCTGTGCGCCCGTTGTGCCAGGATTGCTTGTGCCGCCATTGCTGCTGCCAGCGCCATTGCCGCTTGCGGGCAGGTAATAATTATCGGACACTGTAATCGAGAGTGAGCAAAAAGTAATAAGTTAGTTTTACATGGCAAACCAATTGCATGCGGCCCACTGTGCGCACAGGTATAGTTTTTTTTGTTTTTGTATGCTATTTAGTAAGCTTTTTAGTTGTTGCTTTTTTTTTTTTACATCCGGCGTCAAGCGTTGCCCAATTCAACGGCAGCCAGTTGTTGGTGCTGTTGTTGTTGTTGTTGTTGCTGTGGCAGTCAACGACGACTCAAAAAGCAGCAACAACAACAAAAGCGCAATGCAAAGAGCAGAGCGCGCTCTCAGCAGTGAGAGCGCAAAAGCACACGCTCTCTCGCTCTCTTTGGCTGGCGCTGCATTTGCTTTGGTATTGGTATTGGTGTTGTTGGAGCTGAGTTGCCAATTGCCGCTACGCAGAGAGTGGCGCTCGGTGAGCGAGCGCCAGTCAGGCAGCATTGCTACACCGCGCGCAGTTTGTCGTTGTCGTTGTGACCTTCACAATTTGCGCAAAGGCAATGTGTCGATGACCACAGATTTTTATACAGCGACTCGCACACACACACACACACACACACACACACACACACACACACACACACACACACACACACACACTCACACACACACGCGCACACACACACAGATGCATAAGCAAGGCAGCGAGTGCAACACATTCTTATTGCAATTGATTGTGCGCTGTGTAACTGTGTGTGTGTGCATGTGTGTGTGTGTGTGTGTGCGCGTGTGTGTGTGTGCGCTGCTTGTTTGTCGTCGTCGTCTGCCCCTGTGTGCCGCATTAGGTAGCTGTTTTTGTGCTGCTTCCACATATTTATACCCTTGCTGGGGAGGGTATACTCATTTTTTTAATCTGCCACGTGCAACGCATAAAAGTGGGCGTAAACCACACACCTCTAGACAATTGCTAGCTCTGTTTGCCTCTCTTTTGCCGTATGCCTCTCGTTTATAGACCTATCTCACTAAAATTTCATGCACTGATTAGTTAAATGACACTTTTCATGACTAAGCAAACAGTGTCTCGCTTTTGGATCTAAGTCAAGAAAACTGTACTGTTTGTACTTTAGAAACTTAAAGCGAAGTTTGTAATTTTTGAGTTGTTTAGATGAAAACTTCATTATCTCTTTTTTTTTGGAAACCAACATTACGAGCTTTTAGTTGAAGAAGACAAAAACTAGTGTTTTACTTTTATTTTTATTCTATTTTAGCGTGTACGACGGTCACGTACCATGGAAATATCCATACTTATGCGAAAATTACATTTCTTTCTCTATGTAGCAGTGAATGCCCACTCTTTTACTCTTTATTAGTGAGAACAAAACTCCAAAGCGATTTTCGCGAAAAATGGTTTTTCAAAAAGCCAACAAAAGATTATTTTTCGCTCGTAATTTGCATAAGTTGCTTTAAAACAATTGAAGATGTTGCAATTTTTGATTATATTTAAACATTTTTTAGTTTCCTACGTATTTTACTAGCTGCGACTATGCAGTTTGTCAAATTTTTGTTGTAATATTTGGAACATTTGTGCTGCATGACAGCAAGCTTAAACTTAAGTTGTCTCTCAAAATATACTACAGTTTCTACTTTTTTTTTGAATAATTTATACAAAATTCAAACATGCTGCTTTTATAGGCTTCTAGTGTTACCCTTTTTGCAAGGGTATACAAACTTCTTCATCCGAACATGCACTTTCCTTTACACTTGTGCCATTTCATTTTTGACATAATCATCTACCAGCCGCACTTAATACTCACCCCCAACACTGCGATTCCATATGTTCCGCAACGAGTTGGCCGCATTATTTTGATATAAATTCGGATGCAGAAATGTGCCAGTGGTATGCAGGTGCGCTGCTGCTGCGGCAGCCGCTGCCGCCGCTGCGGCTGAATGTGGGGGCGCACCGCAATGTGCCGCCGCTGCTGCCGCTGCCGCTGCTGTGGGCATGCCTAGGCGTGCCTTCAACTCATCGGCGCAGGGCTGGCCACCGGAACTGGAGCTGTCCACATCGGAGACACCGCTATCCGCGGGACTGGGCGGAAATGAACCTGTCATATCGTAAGATTGGATTACAATATTGTGACTTTGGCTTTTGGGAGGGCTTGTTGACCGGTTCACCTTGGGGGCGTGGCGGTCGATTGGTTGCACTTACCTGTTGTCGCTGTCGTGTAGTTTCTGTGATGTGGATTGTGTATTGCACCGCCACTGAGCAGATTGTGTAGCAATGGTCGATGTGGTATTGCCAAAGGTTGTTGCTGTTGCTGCTGATGCGTATTACTGGCATTACCCGACGCATTGTTGCCGAGCTGTAAGCTATTGGCTAGTTGTTGGTGTTGTTGTTGCTGCTGCTGCTGTTGTTGTTGTAATGGCGTTAACAGCGCATTTTGCTCGGTTTTGATGTGCAAAAGTGTTGTTGCACCCGCAAATGTTGTTGCATTGTGCTGTTGTTGTTGTTGTTGCTGTTGATGTTGCTGCAGGTGTTGTTGTTGCTGTTGGTGTTGCTGCTGTGCGTTTGGTGCCGGACTCGTCGATTGTTTAACAATAGGAATTTCGGTATCTGCAAGTAAGAAGAGAATCGTTTAGAATGGAGTTTAGTGAAACGTCTGCAAAATGGTATATATATACCATATATATATGGTATATACAATAAGCAGAAACATACGGCTTAAATGATAAAATTGGTTTTGATGCTCTTCTTCTTATTTTCGAAATAAAATACCCAAAAATACCGAAAAATACCAATAAAAATACCAAACTTTGAACAATTGTTTTTCAATTATTACACAACTTTTGCTGTTAAATGTAGTTATGTCGTATTTTATTTCATTTTTGAAAAGTTTTCCTGTATTCCATTTGTTTATTCTTCAAATTTAAAAGCAGGCTCCGGAAAATGGTGTTAGTAATAATATTAGAAAAAACATCAGGCATCCTTGCCTTTCAGTGTATTTAGTACGCCCTTTTATTTTGAAGGCTAAAGCAACTTGAACCGCAGTCAAAAAATAAACTGCCAAATTGGCTTAAACTACAGAAACAAGTTAAGAAAGAAATTCCAAAGTAAATACAAAAATATTAAAAATAACTTTGTAAATTACGAATAAAAGTTGTCAATCGAGCAAAAATACTTAAATAGCAGCTTAATTAACTCATAAACACCAAAAATGTATTGAAATTTACAAGCCCTAATGGATATTTTTTAGTATCTTTTTTTTGGCAATCAAATAAATTTGTTTGCCACATAAGCACCTGCATTCGAATCATAACCATGAAAAAAAATTTTTTAATATTTACGATGTTTAATATAAAAATTTTACTTTTGTAATTGTCAACGGGGCGATTTTATACTGTACTTATCGCATAATAAAACATATTAAAAGTAATTAATACACATACGCAGTGTTGTACAATCCAATTGATATTGTTTGCCATATCAAAGTGAAATATTTTCTTAACAATTTATACATATACACATATCAGAAATCTTGTTAAGAGCAACAATTACTCATACGCAGTGTTGTACGATAGTTATCATAGATAGTATCATATTATTTTTTGACTAAAGGTGAAATATTTTCTTACAAATTTTTATAAAGTGCAGTTTGATTGACGGCTCAGTGCTCTTACACGTTATAAACGCTACTCAAAAAGTTTGGCCATACATATGAGTGTGTTTGGAACAATGCACCCTGAGGCATGCTTAAAAGTGTCAAAATGTCTGCGAAATGTAAAACGTTCGCTAATTTAGCATCATAATTACAAACTATTTGGCATATCAAGCGACATGCAATGCGGCGAGATTACTAACACACATACAAATTTGTTACTATGCCTGTATGTGTGTCCAGTGACGGATTAGATAAGATTGGGCCTAAGGGCCCGGGGCAAAGCCGTAATGAAATTGAAAGTAATATGCTTTCAATGGACATATATTTACATTACTACGTCATTGGTTTGTTGCAAAAGTTATTTTCAGTTCCTTTGAGTGAGCTGCTGCGCTCGGAACTACAAAGCTTTTGAGCATATAAGAGTTTATTAAGAGAAGCAAAATGTTTGTTTTACAGCGCCTTTTCTTGCACTACTTGAAAATACGACTGTTACTCTTATATTTTGTAGTTAATCCGAACTAAGATGGGTCAGATTATAAAGGTTAATCTTTTTCGAAACTTAGATGAATCAGATAATAAAGAGTATCTTCCTTATTGCTAGTAGCAAGTTAAAGTAAATCTCATCTCAAACTAAGAAGATACAGATTATCAAGAGTATCTTTCTTATAGATAGTAGTAAGTCGATGTAGTCATTTCTTGCAAAACTAAGAAGAATCAAATTATGAAGGGTCTCTTTTATGCTAAAAGCAAGTCGAAGTAAAGCACTTTCTTAACAAAGAATGTTTAGATTATGAGGGGTATCTTCTATCATGCTAGTAGCAATTCGAAGTAAATCTCTTGCCGAACTAAGATGTAAGAATAATCAGATTATGAAGAATATCTTCCTTAATGCTAGTAGCAGGTTGAAGTTAATCTCATTGCAAACTAAGAAGAAACAGTTTATCAAGAGTATCTTCTTTAATGATAGTAGTAAGTCAAGGTAAAGACATTTCTTGCAAAAACTAAGAAGAATCAGATTATGAGGGGTATTGCCTTTAATGCTAGTAGCAAGTCGAAGTAAATATCTTTCCAAACTAAAAAAAACAGTTTAACAAGAGCATCTTCTTTAATGATAGTAAGTAAGTAAACATTTCTTGCAAAAACTAAGAAGTATCAGATTATGAAGAGTATCTTCTTAAATGCTAGTAGTAAGTCGAAGTAAATATCTTCTCAAAGTTAGAAGATTCAGTTCATGAAGCTAAATCTGTTTCAAAACGAAGAAGAATCAGTTTATGAAGGGTTGCTTTCTTCATACTATTGGCAAGCTGAGACAAATCTCTTTTGCAACTAAGAAGTTTTCGATTATAGAGCGTAGCTTCTTTCGTGGTACTAGCCAGTCGATGTGAATAGCTTTCTAAACTAGAAATAAACATAGTTAATGCGCTCTTTCGTGCTAGAACGAAGTCAATTTTCGTTCAAATTTGAGTGCCATTAAATTGTGTTTCGCTAGTGAAGTTCGTTCCCATCGCCGATAGGTTGAAATATAAAAACATTTCTATAGTTTAATTTCTGAAATTTTTGTTGAGATCAGCAATAACTTTACTAGATAAAGAAGCTTCTGAATTTCAAGTTTATTCCTATTCCTATTCCAACTAAAACTTGTTACGGTTCGACTGCTAGCCTTGGCTACTACGGCCCTTGAATCCGGCCCTGTGCGTATTTGTATGTAAGTTGTGCATAGCTGTTTATACCAAAAACTATTTGGCCGCACAATTGAAATGGCCCAATTTTGCGAGCCATGAACTCAAAGCAGCAACAACTACAAAAAAAAAACGGCTAAAAGCGCGAATGTGACAAAAGAAATGCAAAAAACGAAAAGAAGCAGAGCAAAAGAAATGTAAAAACAAGCGAAAAAGAAATGCATCTCACTTTCTTTTGGCTGTCGTTTTCATTGCCTGACTAAATTGCCGATGCCGCAGCTGCTGCTGTTGCTGTTGTTGTTGTTGTTGCAGTTGTTGTTGTTGTTGTAGTTGTGGCAGCGCATTGAAGTGCAACGCGCTGTTGTTTTTGGTTTTTTTTTTTTTCTTTTTGAAAAGTAAAAGTGCATTTTCACTTATTTTATGCGAAATGGCAACAAAAATCGCTGCAGCGGCCAAAGTGTTGAGCACAAAAAAACGAAAAACGAAAAAAAAAACAAATTGCATTGAATGTCAAGCTGTTCACACAAACGCATACAGTTACAATGCAGCTGCTGCGGCGCTGCTGCGGCGCTGCTGCTATGCCTAGGCGCTGTGTTGTTGGTGCAATGCGCAGGAAAAGCCAACGGCGACCGCAACAATAAAGCTTGCATGCAAGCGCTCACACACACACACACACACACACACACACACACACACACACACACACACACTGACACACTCTCTTACACGCATACAACTGGCAGCGAGAGAGGAAGAGAAATCAGGTCAAGGCTTGTCGGCTTGTTGTTGTTGCTGTTGTTGACGTTGTTGTCGCCGTCGTCGTTGGCAGCGTCGTCGACAGCGACGAGTTTACATTTTATGCTTTGCTGGCTGCCTGCATTATTGCATGCCTTATGTGCATGTGTGTGTGTGTGTGTGTCTCTCTTTTACAAGCAGCGACGCACAGTGGTTCCAACAGACTTCTTTTTCGGCAAAAATCAAAACATTTGAGGAAGTAAAGATATTTTCAAAATTTCAAATGCATAGAACAGAGAACTGCAATAAATAAGTTGTGTATAGGGGTAGCTTCAAAAAACGGTAGTAAAGTTCGATATATCCTTGCATGTCATGAAAATCTTCCATGTTCTAAATTGTGCTTATTTTTCAACAAATCGTTCTCGTCGTAAGTTCGTCTATCTGGCGAACGTGTGTACACTAAGATCAAAATAGACTGCAAACATCTTGCCAACAGATTTTCAAAATTTCACCGATTTATTAAGCAATAAGCACATTTTATGGGTGCAAGAATAAAACTTTTGGTGTATATAATATCGAAGTTTCGAAAATATCGTTTCTTCCTCAAAAGTTATGAAGTCAGTTGGATCCACTGTGCGACGTTTTGATTACCGCCTGTGCGTTCGTTTTGCTTGCCATTCATTTCGTTGTGGGTGAATTATAAAAATGTACAAACATATGCACACATGTATGTATGTGTGTGTGTGTGGCAAGTTATAAAAATAAAATGTTTAAAAGCAAAAACCAGCGCGCAACATACAAAAAAAATATACTTGTATTGCACTATATGGCACATTAACGTATTTACCTACAAACCGAAAGAGCCGAAACCGTCAAAAAGTCGTGCACCGGCCGTACAACGGAAATGGCGCGCACACCACAACATCTCTCTCTGTGTGTGTGTGTGGCGAGCAAACTGGCCTATCCACTTTTGTACTTTTTCCTTAACGGAAATTATAAATATCTTGGCAAAAATTTGGCTCAGAATTTCCTTTTACTTGACGCTATTTACCTAAAAAAAATTTAATTGCTTGTCGGATATACGAGCTTGTGATTGTTTTTCTTAAAAATTTACCGTAGGAAATGCTCACGTGGCTTGTTCAATAATCTAAACAACGTGACGTATGCGTACAGTCTAGTGCTACTGGTGCACATGGCGTATACGTTATGCGTGTGGGCTGCTTGCTTTACATTACGCATACGTCAAGTTAAACCAAGGGTGCATTCGAAATGGGGGAAGCAACTGCAATGCTTGCAGATGACGTGTAAGAAATGCAACCCTAACTTTATTATGACCATTTTCTAGGTTCGTGCTTTAAATTTCTTTGGTTTTTATTAAAAGTTCTAATAGAAATAAACGCTTTTTTATATAAACTCTATTCAAGAATGCAATGAAACAAAGCTTGCAAACTATATAGCGCAGACGTGAAAGCGACGACTTTTGGCTTCAAATTAACTTGCAGCACTCTTTGGATATTGGGGATCAGGTTTTTATACAATAACTGCCAGTTTTGTATATAGAACCAACTAATATTAATGTAAGTATGTATTTAAGAAAAACTTAAGTTTCAAGCTTGACAAGTTGGAAAGACAGGCAATAAACTTCAACTTATAGTGGTATGAGTACGAGAAAGAAGTTGAGTTGCATGCGGAGTAGAAGCTGCCTATTATTAAGGAGTATTGATGCGTATATTTACGCATTCCATATTTGTTGTTTTTAAGTAAAGAACCCTAAATATACTTTGTATGGGAAAATAGTACAACTACTATACAAAGTTGGTTTGGAACCATTATAAAAGAAAGCTGCGAGTTATCTTGAATCTTGATACAAGATAAAAGTAGCCCTGAATAAGTCACCGGCTATATACGCTATATAAATCGGTAATCGCCAACGGCTTCGTTAAAAGATATAGACATCTCTAAGGGTGCCCCGCGTCGCAAATCTTTAAAGAACTGATTGAACTTTTAAGATTGTTTCCAAAAAGAAACACGCGGCCGAGCCAATAGTTCAATACTTTTCAGTCAAGAAGAGCAAGTTGGAAGTGAATAAGCTGATCTTTCAGTGAAGCGGGTGCGGCAAACAGGCAAATAATCGTAGAAAAGTCGCTATGGTCTTATGGCAGGAGTCGGCAGCGGCAAAGGAGACGTTGACAGTATTTAAGTCATTGCCATAGTATGTGTGTGTCAGCAGAGAAAAGCTGTCAATGTGTTGGGAACTAGCATGTGCATGAACCATTTCTTAGTTGCCATTGGCAACTTCTATGCTGCCGATCCCTTCTCTATGCAGTCAAAAGGTCACAAAATGCTACATTTTGGACATGATAAAGAAAGCAATATATGGACACGAGCGAATCTTAGGGACAGACCAAAGATATTTTAAAGCTGCTTCGACTTATCAACCCCTATAGGGCCGATATTCCCAACTAACAGGGTATCGTGCAAGGCACTGTAGCCTGAGAAAACACCTAACCAAAGTCTGTACATTCTGTATCGAGCACTAGGAACCATCCAAGCATATTCTATTTTAATGTTCTACACTCTGTAGGAGTTGCTCTTAAAAGCTGGGCGGGAAGTTTGTGTCAGCTTCTGGGATATCAGCTTATCCCAGTTACATGCATTTCTAAAAGACTTTATTCTGAAAAGGGTTTCCTAATTGAAAGTACAAAATCCCTTTTGAGCCAAGTAAATTTGAATAGAATAACCCTAAAATCTGTCTATGCCACGAAGTCTGAATAATGCTCAAATATTATAGCCAGCTTAGAGCACATTTTTATATTGCAGAAATAACATGTAATTCATTGTACTTATCTTTGGCCATAGAAAAACTTCCGCAGCAGACGTATACGCAACATGCTTTTTTATGGCATTGCTCATACGCACTGTTGTACATTGAGAGATTAACATACATAAATGTATATGTGTATCACAATTTTGTGGTAAAATTTTGATAAGCATTTTGGGCAAAAGTTTCCATGCCCAAAATGTGACTCGATCCGTGACACACACACACATATTTACATATATGCAAGCCAGACGTAAACTTTAATGATGCATAAAAAAAAAAATATATATATATAAATGAAATAAAACGCATTGCAATGCTGAACCAAATGTGCGCTGACCTCTAAAATAAAAAATATAAAAAAAAAACTTTGGTCTAATAAAAATACAAAATAAAATTTAAATATTTTACAAGAAGCAACACAAAATAAATAAAAACAAAGACAAGACCAAATTGGCAAACACAACCACACACATTTGCGTGGATTGTGGTTGTGCGTAAAAGAAATTAACGGTAAATTCATGTGCATGTTTGTTGATTGATGATTTTGTTGCTTTTCGCTTTTGTGTCGCTTTGTTTTGTCTTACTTTTTTATGTTGTTGCTTTTTGGTTAATGTTTTTTGGGAATTATTCGTATATTTTCCCGAATCTGAATTTGGACTTGAATTGCCTCGTTGATATGTAAGCTGCGTGTGCACAGTTACATCAGAGGTGACCAAGCGACCAAAATAATGGAGCGACCCATAGACCAAGAGGCCGAAACATCGAGAGACCGCGTCACAGACCGAACGACCAACATATAAACAATTTTTTTTTCCCTCGAATAGTAGGTCAATGTAGGTACACGCATAGTCATAGCCAACAGTTGTTATTGTTGTTGTTGTGCTTGTTGTTGTCATGATTAGTTGGTTGTTTTTAACTATATATTTGTTGTCATTTCATACTCTTAAAGCATAAAAACGTATGATGTTTTTATGAGTTATGTGTAACTTCAAATTGTACCAAGTATTTTAAATACATTATCTCGTCTGTTCTGTATTTCGTACGCGATTTCGGAACCTTTGAAATGTGAAAAATCTTTAAAATCTTAGTGACTTCATTTATAGAAAGACCCCTAGATATACAGGACTTAGTATATTGATTCCGTTTACTCGAACATTTAAGACATTGTGGAGCTCGTAAAACAATTATCTCTCAATTAATCAAAATGCTATCAAAATATTGCTTATGGTAAACAAATTCTGAAGATTAGAAGAAATTTTATAATAAATTAAATGGACTATAAGCGAAAAATCAAGACTTTCTCACTAATAGGCAATATCTTCCTATATACATATGCAAATGAATAACGGCTGCGCCTAAAACCAACACGTATGCAGCGTACATGCCGTGATTTTAGCGTATCGCTGAACATGAGATGCTGCTAGTACAGACTCAAGATAGATGGCGCTACCATATGAGCAAGCTAGATGGCGTCAAACTTTAAGAGGTCATGATCAGGATTTCTCTGAACGTGCTAAAGATGAGAGAGCAGGAAAACATTGTTTCATGTTTTATACTGTCGCAGCTCATATTGCTGATAGTTTGCATGACAGATATAAAGACTGATGAAAACTGTACTAACATTTGTTTGGACTGCGGTATTTAAACAAAAAGAAAGTTTTTTCTAGCTATAAATTCATTCAATGAGCATCATTTACGATGTTTCACAGCTACCAGGCGTTCCGTGACGGCAAAAGTTATTTTCAAAGATTGTAAGGCGCTTGTTACAAGAAGCGAGATTTTCAAGCGAAACCGTGTGATTTGTAACTCGCACCTTTATGCAGGCACAGTAATCGCTCGCCTACCCACCCCTCCCAGTTGAACATCTCGCTTCGGCTTAAAACACCCTATCTATAAGAGCATTCATAAGTCCACTAGCAGAAACCATAGTTTTCGCATGTACCTTCATTACCCTTTGCCGATATTTCACTTTGCCGCAAAAAGAGGTCTCTAATATGGTTAAGCGATACATTCATCGCTTAACTACGCATACATACATATATGTATATGAACACCTTGTTGTATCTGTGTGTATGAGTTGTTTACAATTTTGAAGTGTTTCCGAAAGTCGTAGAAGCCGCTTGCTATTTCGGCATGTTCCGTTCACAAAAACCGCTAGCTACCAAATTGCACTAACAACAATTACAACAAAACAATTTATAGTTATGAGCATGTATGTGTTTCTCCCAGTGTATGTGTGGTTATTGGCCTATTTTGTTTACGCTTTTTGTTGTTGTTTTCGTGGGCGAACCTCCAACCACAAGCTGACTTTTGTGAGTGTATAAGTGTGGGTTGAGGAGGGAATTTCACGCGTCTGTCAAAAACTGACATTAAAAAGTTTGATTTTTTCAAAATTTCAAATTATCTTTTTACAAATTAGGCTGAAACTTTGTTTGTTTGTGCAATTTATATAACCATAATCTGTCTAGTCATGCGAGCTGTTAAATCTGTTTTAAATCTTTTAAAACAAACTTTTTAGATGATTAGAGATTAAAAGTTTGGCATACATAAAATGATTTTAGTTTATGCTTTTCGAACACTTGTTGCTGAAAAAAAAGTTAACCAATGAAAGGATTATTTATGGGAAAAGCATAAAGTGTTTCGGGTTTGTTTGAAATAGTATATTTGGAACGTAGTACGTACAATCTGACAAAGCTTTAGAGGATTGAATACTTATTAATATGTGTAAAGCGCTAGACTACTTTGTAGAGTAATGCAAAAACTAATAGACCCAAAAATCGATTTAAAGCAGAGTTCGCAAATAACAGTCAACACATATTTTCAATGCACTCTGCTCACTGCAAAACCGAAAAAAATTATGTCAACTCGGTTGCGCTCTGATGATAAAAAAGTGTACCTTATTGGCTACCGAATGAGAATAACGAAGAAAATGTACAAATGTTTTTTAATAAATTAATGGAATAAGCAGCTTATGCTCTTTTTTAATATAATATAAGCTGATACTTCGAATTCGTAGTAAACGCATGTGAAAGCATACAGAAGACTTGAATAATATCTGTGTTCATATGAAAGAGCAGCTTAAGTCGACATAAGAAAAAGTTTCGAAAAATAGGATTCATTACAAATCACCATTCCTTTTTCAAACTTGTACATTTCTGCTCTTATAAACTTAAGCTATTCGTAGGTGTGAAGTTCTCTTTCGAGTGAATTTCAACACGTCTGTAAATCGTTTGTGTGTAAGATACTTCCTTTAAACGAATTTCAGAAGAAGCTCCGAGGGCTTTAAAGCACAATCCATATTGTCTGTGTGCAAGATACTTCGGCCTACCTATAAACAAAGTTCTGAATTGATGTACTTAGAGTTTTTAAGCACACTCCCGAATGTCTGTCAACAAGAATTTCAGCTCAAAAGCAAACCAACGATAAGGCAGAAGCATCTCCTTCATACAAGCTTTTGAGCAACGAATTTTTGAAGAGACTTAACTCAAAACCGTCTGGAGATTTCAAACACGTCTGTCAGTTTCCTTAATAACTACGTTTTTTTTGATAAAAAGCAGAAAAAAGCTGCGTTCCATGCGGCCATAACATTTGCTACTCGAGATTAACTGCAAAAACCAAGATAAACCGCTTTGAAAGAATGTTAGTATGTTATTATTATGCCGCAATATAATAATTTATATGCAATCTACAAAATATGCATAATATTAACACATATTATATTTTTAAAATCTTATAAATATATATACTTATAATATTTATCAGTAATTTCACTTGCGTATCTTGTGCGCAGTATGCATTGCAAAACCGGAATTAATTTCAATACAATTTGTACAAATATACACTCGATATATTTGTATAAATAAGTGTATATATAGGTTTATATAGGCATATCCCATAAATATATTTTATTGCAATGCCCGAAAACAACACGGTATACAAACAACAATCGATAAAATGTATGTGCATGCAAAAATTTTGGTTGTTTTAAGGGGGATTTTAGGGGTACAGTGAAAGCAACTCAAGTTGATTACTTGCTCATTTTGGCTGCAACAACAACGACAACAACAACAACTGTCGACAACGCCGACGACCGATTAAACATAAGTAATAAACGAAAAATCGGCAACAACTACAACAGCCAACAAATAAAGGCAACTGAATAGAAAGAAGCAGAAAATGGCGATCAAAAAAAGTTCTATATTTAAATATTATAATTTATGTGTTTGTTTGGTCATTGTTATTTAAGCTGTTGTTGCTTTAGCTGCTTCGCACACTTCCCCATTTTAGCCTGTCTGCTGCCAGTCCATTCCCATTCCCATTCCCGTTCCCATTCCCGTTGCCGTTCCCATTCCCATTCCCATTCCCAGTTTTCAGCTCGTTCCCCCCTTTGCCATTCCTTCTGTTTCCCAGTTTGCAGCGTCAGCCTCGGCATATTTTGTCGGCTCTCGCAAATTGCTCGCTGTCACGCGCTGCTCTCTGGCTGAGCGCAAGTTTCAATTCCTGTTGTGCTCTGCACTGCTCTGGAGTGTGGGGAACGGCTGACTTATTTCGGCTTTTGTATGTTACAGGCCGTACACATTTCTCACTCCTTTGTGTGTGTTTGTGCGTGAGTCTTTCAAATTGCTGCTTTCTCTTTGTGTTGGTGCAAAGAACAAACGCGGCTGCGGCTGCGGCTGCGGTTGTTGTGTTTCTGTTGTTGTTCTTCTGCTTTTGAGTTTGTGCTGCTCTTTTTTGCTGTTAGCTGTCGTCGACGTCAGTCGTTTGGCGCTCCGTTGGAGGCTTTTGTCTGCCTGCTTGCTTGAGTGTGTGTGTGTGTGTGCTTTTTGGAAATTCAGTCTCAAGTTCAAGGTCTCGCGGATAAGGCACACACACACAGATACACACACACACACACACAGATACACACTCACACAAATACAGGCGTGCACGCGTATGTTTGTATGTATGTATCTATGTATTATTCTTATTGTTTATTTAAGCTGCGTACTATATAAAGCGAAATTGCTCGTTCCCGTTTTTGCCGCTGCCTTCGAGTTTTATATTATAGTATATATTCCCGCTCTATCGGCGTGTCAGTGTGTCTGTATGTTTACTTTCTTGTTATTGTTACTTATAATAAGCAAAAAAAACCCAAATAAGCAGCGACAACGAATTCTTCTTCAATATTTCCGCATTAAAAGAAATGATATGAGTAGTAGTTGTTGTTGCTGTTCTTGGTGTTATACACTGTACACAAAGTGGAAAAGGGTATTATAGATTTGTGCAATGTATGTAACAGGCAGAAGGAGGCGTGGCAGACTATATGTTCCATGAACAAAATGGTCAGGAGCAATAGTCGAGTCGATATAGACATGTCCGTTTGTTCGTGTTGTCGCACCGTTCTCGGACACTATAAGAGCTAGATCAAAAGCATTTTGACCAAAAAATGCGCTTTGTTTTGTGCAAGTTTGTCGAATTATGTCGATATCTCCCCCTTTTCCACGTGACAGATTTTCGCGGCTTTAACCCACACCATAAAAGCTAGCCAATTGAAACTTGGCACAGTTATGCATGATGATGTATGATTCATATCGGTTAAGAACTTTGGAAGATATAGCAAATAATGTGCCAATTTTGGGTCCCCTCTCCTATGAACTGTAACAGAATTTCACTTTTTACAGAAATGTTAAAGGTACCACCGAAGTACAGTTACCTTTATTGCGCCCATACCCTTCAACGCATCGATACAAAAATTTGAATGAAATTTGATTTTTATGGAAACAAAGGGTACAGGGTATCCCACTGTCGGGCACCGTCCCGACTGTCTGCATCAAATTTTTTAATATAAAGGAAATATAATGTAATTTTTGCATTTTTTTAGGCAATACTCTGACTTGATGCCATTTTAATTTGTTATAATATGTGCTATATATGTATGTATATAATGTGTGCATATTGTTTGCTTATGTACAGAAATGACTGTTGAATTTTATGTGCATATAATAGATGTGCATACATTTGATGAATATTTCTTTTTGTTAAAACGCAATTTGTTAGCTGGCAAAATTTAAATTTTGTAATGATTTTGCGTTCGCTTAAAGGAACGATATGTTCCCGTCTATCTGTTATGTTTATTTAGAAGATTTTTGTTTTAAAATGGAATTGACAAAGCTATTTAATACCACAATTTGTCAGTTTCTTAAGACAGCCGGTCTATGTGTCACATATAAAAGTTCGAAAATAAGCTTTTTTTTGCCTTACCTCTAGTTAAACCCAGTAAAAGTTTATCCTGCGCATGTATAACCATGTACCTCTGAGTATATAAACGTTTTGCGTACCTACATATGTACACAAACTTTCAGGGCGATCGTTTTATAGGTATACAAGCAAAGTACTGCAGCGCCATCTGCTGGCGAGTTACAACAAAAAAGTGTAGATCAATAAAACCTTTTCCGCAGAAAGAAACCTATATGCGATGGCTCAGTGTCGAAATCTATTAGCGAACTTGCCGACATACTATGTTATATATGAACGTAGACTTTGGTCTCCAATTTCAAACTAATATAAAATGATCGGTTTTATGAGAAAATAAAATATTTATTTGCAAATCAAGTCAAGATTCTTTAGAACGAACTTGTTAAGAAACAGTGCTTATCTTCGATAAAAATACTTTGTACAAGGTTTAAATAGATAAAGGCGCAGCTTAAACCAGTTATTAGACCTAAGGACTTATCTAGTATATCAGGAAGCCCTTCAATATATTTATAAAGTAGCAAAGCATTCACTAGGCTGACGCATAGCAGCCCAAAATCTTCAAGCAGTTTGCTTATGACACTGGGTTCTTTCAAGACCAGTAAACGGGTTCTGCGTATTGTTTGGGACCCACCACGTAAAACTAGAATTCCAATGAAAGAATGTATTTACATCAGGCCGTAACCCGATAACGGGTTGTTATGGCCAGTTAAGAAGAAGAAGTTTGGTTATTCGCAATGTTGACCACAACAAATATCTTTATTGTGTATTTTTAGAAGACGTATCTAATGCAAACATAGTTGCAGTTTAAAACTAAAACTTGTACACAAATATATTAAACCGAATTCAAAACACATCTTACAAAGTAAAGCTACTAAGAAACAATGAGAAATTCAAATTCTATGCGGAAATTTAACTTCATTCATAATCAACAACCAGCATATTTACACAATATTAATAACTTTTGCTTATTAATTGCTTACGCGTTTTAATAATTAACACATTTGGCTAATTAATGCAAACAATTCTTAAGTTAGAATACCAAGAGCGAATCTAGAGTTGTTTATATTAAGCTATTTTAAGCTTATGTCATGTCTTAATATTCCATGAAAGTGCTCATTTGGCTTGTAATACTCGAATAAACAATTGTTCAAACATATTTTCTAACATACTGCAATGGTTCTTTTAGCTGCCATAACACATTGCGTATACGCAATCTTGCAATTTATTGGCATGCCAACTCGTTACATTACTGGGAAATGAATGCTGAATTTACGCATTTGTTCACACATTCATAATAATGCACTTTCTATTATTTATATCATATAAATAAAATATTTCTATGACGTAATCTCATTAGCTTCTTGGCATTGCATTACAGCAATGCACATTATTATCAATTATCGCCAGCCAATCAATTGACAGATAAGGCATGCTTAAAGATAGCCAACTCACACACACACACGCACACACACACACACACACACACACACACACACACACAATCGAGAACTGGAGCTGCCAATTAATTGCGCTTACAAAACAAACAGCTCGAAACTTACATAATTCTTAAGAGCTGCCGTATTTGGGTTAAAGTGAAATACACGCGAAAACTGCGTATAAGTAAATTACAAGCGAAAAAAATGAAAGATTATTTAAGTTTTCGTATGCTGAAAATTGTATGCTCTTTAGCAGGAAAATGTATACTAAAATCATTAACAACTTTTTGTAGTTTGAGGTTTATAACTTGAGAGGGACGCTTGTAGCTGTGTTGGCGTTACTGGTAATTGAAATTCATAACCGATTTGCTGCTAATTTCAACATAAGTACATAGTTATCTTCTTCTTAAGTAGCCATAATAACACGTTATCGGGTTACGGCCTGATGTAAATACATTCTTTCATTGAAATTGTGGTTTTACGCACAACCCTTTTAAGGCCTACTGGTCTCGAAAGAATCCAGTGTCATTGTTAGCCGCCTCATACGACTAGTTTTGACCTGCTGAGGTGGTATTCTCTAACCCGCTCACCACACGGCGGAACTAGTTCAAGTATATAGTTATACCATACAAAAGATCTAGGCTTTGTTTTAGCAGAATATTCTTAAGATACTTTCGCTTTCTGCTGGGCCACGATTGCCTTAAAACTTAATGAAATGCACGCTAATTGCTTTATTACATTACAAACTAGCTAACAAAATAATAATACAATGAATGTAAAATCTAAACGACATTAGCAAAGAAAAGCGAGCAGCAAATGATTTGCTAATTTTCAAGCAGCTTAAGCCGAAACGAGAAATTTAAGTTTTCCTCACATGTCAGTGTGTGCGTGTAACTGTGTGCGCCGCTGTTGCTGCCAATCTATTCCCAACCTACCTCAAAATGTTTTGCGTTAGGCTTCAGTAAAATGAGTCTAAATCCAAGAGGCATAAATGGGGCCAGGGGCGTCCGCGGGCGCGGTCGCAGCGCAGCGACGACTATCAAGTCTTTACTCGCTATACGCTCTTTTTCCACTATTTCCCACAGAGCTAACACACACACACACACACACACACACACACACACACACACACACACACACACACACACACACACACAGTTCTGGAGAGAATAATATATAGCAGGCTACTGACTGCGGTAGAGTCCAAGGGTGCGCTATCTGAGTCCCAATACGGATTCCGGAGGGCAAGATCTACGATAGACGCAATTAAAGAAGTGGTGGACACCGCATCGAAGGCTATTGAAGGAAAACGCTGGAGATGGGGCGATAAAAAGTACTGCGCGGTGATCACACTGGATGTACGCAACGCCTTTAACTCAGTTAGATGGCAACTAATTCAGAGGGCTCTTTGCCGTGTAGAAATGCCACCGTACCTGTTGAGGATAATCTCGAGCTATCTCTCAGATAGAGTGCTCGTCTACGAAACTGACGACGGCCCCAAGCGCTACAAAGTGTCAGCAGGAGTCCCACAGGGGTCAGTACTGGGACCTCTTCTGTGGAACGTAGCATACGACGAGGTTCTAAGACTTTCTCTTCCCCAAGGATGCAAGCTTATCGGATTTGCGGATGACCTTGGCATTAGTAGTGGTTGCCAAACACGTCACAGAGGTAGAGTTGGCTGCTAATGCCTCAATTGCAACAATAGGGGATTGGCTCAAGAGCGCTGGCCTTGAGCTAGCTGGCCACAAAACAGAAGCAGTGCTTATTACAAGCAGGAAGAAAATGGAGTGGATGACCATCAAAGTGGGCAGCGCGTCCATAAGGTCAAAACCGAGCATACGGTACCTGGGAGTCATGTTGGACAATAGGCTCAACTTCCGGGCACACGTGGAATACGCCAGCAAGAAGGCATCAATTACGCAGGCGGCTCTCGCTAGAATGCTACCCAACATAGGAGGACCTAGAACGGGCAGACGTCTGCTTCTCTGCAGAGTCGTAGCCTCCGTTCTGCTATATGCGGCACCGGTATGGGCTGCAGCACTCAGCACGCAGGAGTTGCAGAGGAAGCTCTCAGTCCCATACCGACTCAGCGCTCTGCGGGTGGTTTCAGGATTCAGGACATTGTCAGATGACGCTGCGCTGGTCCTAGCGACAATGATACCGGTGGATATTCTGGCAAAGGAAATGGAGGCAATCTCTATGTCAGGCGGACATCTACAAGCGACATAATAGATCTGGCACAAATCCGGAGGACGGCACGAGAGGCATCATTGTCCAGTTGGCAGGTCAGATGGGACACGTCAACTAAAGGGAGATGGACGCACAGGCTTATCCCGAATCTAACGGAGTGGATAAAGAGAGGGGCAGGACGTATGAACTACCACCTGACCCAGTTCATGACAAATCACGGCGGGTATAGGGAATATTTGTTCAGGTTCAAGCATGAGCGAACCCCCCTATGCCCGAGCTGCCACGACTGTAATGAGAATGCGGAGCATGTCATGTATCACTGCCCAAGATACAGGAATTTAGCGGGCATACTTCCTCCCCCGGAGGAGCTAACCGGGTATATGCTAAAAAGTGAGGATAACTGGCTAAGGATCAGCCAGGTGATTATCCACATACAAGGCGATTTGCGACGGTGCGAGAGAGAACGTCGTGAAGAGGAACGGATAAGGGAGTCATAATGGAGAAGGGAAAAGGACGGAAGAGACAGCTCATCTAGGCATCCAGAAGGATCTGAGAGATGCAAAAGAGAGCTAAGATGTGTGTGCCTATAATAGGCAACCCTCCCCTGCGAAGTAATACTTAGCGGTCCTCCCGCGGGGAGTGGTGGTGTAAAGGGGTGTCTTTAGTACGTAGGCATTGTCGTTGGATTACGACATGAATCGTGCATGCTGGTGGTACGGACCATCAGTATCTTTTGAAGATTTTCATCCCTCCATGGCGTTATCCATGGTTACTTATGTAAAAAAAAAAAAAAAAAACACACACACACACACACACACACACACACACACACACACACACACACACACACACACACACACACACACACACACACACAGACAGACAGCTGTAAGCAAAGCTGGTTGGGCATGTAAAAATGTTTGTGGGTTAGGAAAAGCGCTGCGAGCGGGCGGTAAAGAGTGTCGGCAATTTGTTGTGCGCGCTCTGTAACTGTCTGTGAAGTCGCTCTCAACATTTCGCAATTGAAAGTTGCGTTTCGTGTGTGGGTGTTGCAGGGTGTTTGCCATGTCTGTGTGACGCTCTCGCTGTCGACGTCGACGTCAGAGTGAACGTTGTGGCTGCGGTTGAAACCCCAAAAGGTTGAAGGTAATTTAACAACAACATCAAAAAACAAAGCCCAAATGAAGTCGTGTAGAAAAAAAGGTTTTATAAAATGAGTGAGTGTGTGTGTGTGTCGAAAGCACACTGCCGGAAAATATATATCTTATGGATGTCATCGCGTCTGTTTGTCAAAACAACAAAGTTAAAAAAATAAGACTTGGTAAAGGGCTGACTGTCAAATGATTTCTTACCCATTTTGTTTAGCACTTGGGAATATTTCAAAAGAAGTTCACTGAGCCAAAATTGGACAATAGCGTTTTATACAATATATACTATATGAAAGTAGACCTCAAGTTTTAGACTTTGTATACATGTGCGTCTCTGACTAATGGTGTGTCAAAAAAAATTTGCTAGCCAACTTTTGGGTTCATAGGCGGGTCTTGAGATTGAGTCAACGACAATTATTTTTAGTATCATAAGGCATTGAAGTTGCAAATGAACAGCATTTGAACAGCATTGCTCATGAAAAGTTAGAAAAGTTTAAAAATTGTGTTCTGTAAAGTTTTCAGAAAAAACTAACAGGCTAGCTGAAAGCGATTCAAGGAAATCAGCCAAGTGTTTCATTACAATTCAATATAATTGACGTATGATATGAGCAGAACACATGTTAAAATATCAAATTATCTTCTTAGTAACATAGGTTGATAAGGCTGAGATCTGTTGAGATGGCAAAAACACAAAAAAGTAATAGAATTGGAAAGTTTATGTTATCTAAAGCTAAGATGCGGTGAGCTGGTTAGAGAATACCACCTCAGCAGGGCAAAACTTGTCGTAAAATGCGACTTACACTGGGTTCTTTCGAGACCAGAAGAGCCACCCCAGGCTTTAAAAGGGTTGAGCGTACGCTTCTGTAAAACCAGCCAGATTGCTCATTATTCTTCTACTCTGGAAGCAACAGCTGCAGGACGCACTAACTACCTTTGGTATTGGCGAGTGGTGAAGGCGTCCGCTAAGCAGAGGTAAAGTAATTACCCACATAACTTAGCAAAGGGTTGTTCGGACCGGTAAAGCAGAAGTTATGGCCTCTAGCATAACCGATTTGACACAAATTCCGGTTCATCATTGCTTGAGACATTATACAGCCTCTATATACTGGATTTATCTTATTTTAGCAAATAAAGATGTTTTTAAGTTTCTAAGTTTAAAGCATGCCCATCATGCTCAGGAAGTTCATTTATGGTCATATGCCAATTAGACTAATTACTTACTAGGGCAAACGAAAAAGTGTGCATTAAATGTAAACAAGTATTTATAAACTCTCAGTTTCCAGCAAGAATTTAACTTCTCATTAAGTTTAAGGCACAATGTGTCTCGAAATGCAGTGAAAAAAAAACAAGATTAATGGTTCTAAAACTGATAGTTTCGAAATTTGAAACTAAATATAGGCAGTATAGATACTCCTATAAACATATTGACATATAATTAAGACTTGCCACTTAGGGGCCACTGTGCCACTTAAACAACAACTTTAAAGTAACTTCTTTTTAAGCACACAAAAAACACATAAGCCGTCAGTTGTAAATCAAAGTCTTGTTAGCTGCAAAGGTTAAACATAAAAAATGCATAAATTCGTCAGTGTCAGTGCAACCCATTTATAGGGCCCAGAATTAGCCCTCAAATTATAGGTGCTTGAATTAATGCTCCAGCTGCCAAAGCACAGCTGAGATTTGCTAGCGAAAAGTCAAAAGTGAAGTAAGCAGCTCCAGTTTAGACCCATGTAAGATATAAGATATAGGTATATGTATGCTACATATATGTATGTATAAATAAAAGTTAAATCAAATAGAGGAAACAAGTTGTTGGCTAGGGTTATGTCTTTACATACAGCAAGTGTGCGCACAAATACACTGCAAGAAATACAAGCACAAACACATGCAAGTTGGCAGTTGTGGAGCAGCGCTCAAGTGACTTGGAAACTATTTCACGCACACACACACACACACACGCACACACACTCAGAGAGCGGCACATACTCTCAGCGGTTTTACAATTTTACAGCAAAACTGCAACACGCAGCTACGCTCACACAACAATTTGATAGTTAAGCTTCGGCAGCGCTGCGCTCACTAGACGACGCACGCCGCGCTCTCTCTCTCTCTCTCTCTGTCTCTGCCTTTCTATGTGTGCGCACTCGCCTGCTCTGGCATTAGCTAAGTTTGCTGTGTGTGTGTGTGTGTGTGTCTGATGTTGGCCCCCTCTGACAATTTGCCGCTCACATTTTGTAGTTGTTTCACTGTGCGAGCAGCGTTTGCCGCCTAAAGTAATCAATAAAATTGTTGAGGTGGGTTAGGAAACTGTTACGAAGCGAGCTAGCCAGAAAAAAAACAACAACACAAAAACTAAAAAAAAACAACAACATAAAAGAGCAGAAATCAGCTCTTGGCAGCGACGTTGGCAGCGACGTTGACGGCGACGCTGCGGAAATTGCGCTATTTTAAATAATGTTTATTTTGCGTTTAGTCTTTAGTTGTCTTTCTGTGTTTTTCCTTTTGCCTTTTCTCTCTGTTTCTGGCACATTTGTATATTGTTATTTATTAAATCTTTGTTTGTTGGCAAATTGTCATTTCACAATTCACTATTTTGTGTAAAAAATGGAAATGTTTTTGTTTTCTTGTTGGCCAAAAGATGGGCTTGTTGTTGTTTACAACTTCCCAAACCCATTAAATGTGCTCCCAAATATGCAAGTTTTCGCAAGCTTGGTGACGATAACAAATTTATCGAATCATCATAGAATTGTGAAAACTTTTAATCGCCTTCATTCATTGTTTCATTTCGTTTGGAATGCACAAATGAACTCAACTCATTCTTTACTTCCTTCGATTTTCTGTTTATCTCAGCATATGTAAGATTTTGTCCCCGAACATTCATTTGGTCTTTAGCAGGCCAATCTGCGATGATCGTGAGCGGTGTGATCGATCCAATGTGTTATTATGTAAAAAATCCAGCTAAAATCGTTTATTTTCAAACAGCGTTGCAACCGATTTTCAACAATTATTTCACATCAAGTAGCCGCCACTTGGGCTGTGCTTAAATAGAATGTACTTTGCCACACTTACAGTAACGCTTCATTAAGCTCTTCTTGTATGCAGCGGATCTTTCCTCGGGCTTTAGACGCAAACGTGCGCGTTCGCATTGTGCAGAATCATCAGATTCTGTGCCAGAGTAACTGCGTCCCCGCCGGCGACTGGCCTTCGTTGTTGTGGCACTGAGTGATAGATCCAGCGGTGAGTCATAGCCATCTTGATAGGGCTCCAGTAATTCCTCCTCATAGTTGACATTGCACTCCTCATCGGCATCGGCTTCTTCATCCTCTACGTCGCTCATATGTTGCGCCTTTTGTGGTGTGGCATGTTCGAGTGTGGCATGCAATATGCGGCCATTGCTACTGCTGCTGCTGCTGCTGTTGCTGGTAATGACCGAGCTGCGTTGCAGCTGCTGCTTGCGCTCCCACAGAATCTTCGAGACATCATCCAAAGTACTTCGCGTTTTATCCAAAGCAGCTGGTGGCGATTGTTGTTGTTGCTGTTGTTGTCTTAGATGATTGTACAACACCTTGAATTCGCGGCAATCGGAATTTTCAGCTACATCATCGTTAGGCTCGTTTTTGACTGGCGTCTCCGCTGCTGTTTCAGTACTTGCTCTGGAACTTGGACGTGGGCTGGCTGAGGCGGAATTGTTGCTATTGCTGGCCTGCCGCGCTGTTGCAGCCTGCTGTATGGCACCTTCGAGCTGCTCCTGCTGCTGCTCGCAGTTTTCCTTTTGCTCTAACTCCATTACGGCATCTTCTACGGCCTCATTTATGCTTGCCGCTGTTGGCAGCACTGTAGTTGCCTGCGTAGCCGTTGCTGTGACAGCCGCCGGCGGTGAACCGGCGCTGCTGCGTGCTGGCGACGTGGGCATTGTGGGCGTTAGCGGTGAGGCTACGGGCGTGGCACATGCCGCTGTTGTGGGCGAGGCAGCTGCCGAGCTGGGCGGCGACACCGAGGCATTAGAGCAGGTTGACAATGAGGACGAAGACAGCGAGGATGATGAGCTGGAAGAGGAGACTGTCGACAGCGTGGACTGACTAACAAAGTTGTGTGCCGTGGCGGCAACTAAATGTTGCACCATAATCATATTGCAGCTGTTTGATGCGGCGTATGCGTCTTATTTATATAAATTTGATTTAATATTGCGTATACGCAATTGCTTTAAGTGCCTTTTTTAAGACTTTTGCACATTGTCCACAAAATTGATTTAATTATGAACTAAGAAAATTGCACTTTTGTTTTGTTAACGCTTTTATAATTTTGGTTTATTTTTTTTTTTTTTGAATTTTTGTGGTTTTTTTTTTTGCACTTCTAGATTTGTCACTTAAAATTCGTTGCTGGTTTTGTTTAGCTATTTGTACCCTGAGCCGCTGCTTTAATTTAATTTGTAATTTAATTTTGTAGCTTTTTCTAGCTTATCCTTTTTTGTAATTATTTTGAGGTATATTTCTTTCCAATCAGAATTTTGCTATAATTTAAGCTGTCATTGTTTTGTACATTTAAATTGGACGTTGTGGTAGCTGTTGTTGCTGTTGTTGTTGTTTAAGGGTACTTTAGCTGGTTTTAATGCAATTTACGGGCATTTAATTGAATCGCTGCTCATATTGTTGCTTATTTATGAGCTGCTGGCCTTGCCAGCTTGTTGCAGCAGCCATGGGGCAGCTGTTACGGCCCTGCTGCACGGCAAGACACACACTTTTTTGTACTAACACATTGTGTGGCAACAAGCGTTTGCAAAATATTTAGAACGCGTAAAAGAAACTCGCTCGAAACACTTTGTGGTCACAGTTTTAGCTATTGCTGGTTTAATGTGGCATGTGGCATGTGGCACTAGGTAATGTTAACTAAACTAGACGTAACGTTGCGAATACGCGTAGACGTTTGTTGTTGTATGGTATTTTGGTATTAGGCAAATGTTTGTTGTTGTTTGTTGGCTTGCGTTAGACGCCGCGAACACGTCATTTATCTCTTACGGTATCAGCAAAACTAAAATCTAAAGTCAGCACAAAATGCGCTGCGAGTGTTTGTTAGAGTCGCTGAGACCGAAACAAACGTTGCAAACGAAAACGAAACGAAACGCAAACGCAACGCAGCAGCAGCGGCAGCGGCAGCGACGTCGTCGACGTTTTGCCGAACGTATTGCAGCAACAACAATACTCAGCCAGGCAGACAGGCAAAACGCGCGCGCGCGCCCCACTCGTCACACACACACACACACACACACACACGCAACAACGTGAGAGCAGCAACTACGCACAGTGGGCAAGGTGTAAGGCAGAAACAACGACGACGACAACGACTTTGCCGATGAACACGACGATGAACGATGACGAAGTTAACGCTGTGCGAATGAATGACTTGCTTGCTTGGCTCGCGCCGACTGAACGCGCAAACAAATGTTGTTGCTGCCGATTGCCGTTGCTGCTGCCGGTGCTGCCACCGCTGCTGCTGCGCTGCTATTGCGAAAATGTTGCCGCTGCAGCAGCGACGTTGACAGCAAAATGGCAAACAAACGTAACAGCTGCTGAGAGCGCCAACCAAGAGCGCGCTGTATGGCTTGGCGCTCTCTGGACAATTGCTTTTGCTTGTATTCGTGCATGTTTGTGCTTGTTGCCTTTGGGGGGTTTATGTGCCACATGCGCATTTGCATGCAATTCTTATAGTGCGGTGCAGACGCTAGGGGCACTTAGGCACAGTGTGGCAAATTCCCCAACAATTGATTAGCTAAAATTCAACTAACCACAACAACTGAACGAGTGAATACATGGAATATGTGAGTCACACTGTGAATGGGGTATTTCCTGCTGTTTGGCTGTCACATTCGACTATTAAGTTCCTTTTTCTAACGCTGAACCACTGTGCAGCATTTTGCTAGAAGTCAATTCGGCACATTAAACAAGAGCTTAAAGCCAAACTAGTCAAAGTTGATATGCTCTTCCCAAAATTACTGCAGATTGGGAAAATACGTGAATAACAGGCTCAATAATGAATGAATTTTCTAAAAAGATTTGTCAATTTATGAGTCAAAAACTTATATTTAAAACAATTTCAATTAATCAGAATCTTGAATCATTTGTAACAAATAATTTCAGACAAAGCTGTTATAAGCAATATAGCTAAGCTCTGCTTTTAAGAATTCAACAGGCAAGACACATATTGTCTTTAAAAGCTTATCATCTGGACGAGTACTTTTGTACTTAAGCTCGCATATAGTAATTTCGTTCCTAGAAATGTGCGTTTCTAGAGATTTTAAAACTTTTTGCAAAACACATACATGCTGTTATAGTACCCATGCAAGCGCTTACTTCCATGAGTTGCAAAAATCATGAAAAAACATAAGATACCCTCTACAGACCCATAAAAATTGCCGACCGAGACCCAGTGCGATAGTTCCAAGTAATGGCAAGAGGACTGCAGCTATTGGCCAAATGGGTCAAGCCAAGTTTACAAACAAAAAAAGGGTCTACGATCATGGGGGAGCACACACAGTGTTTGTAATACTAATACAGCAAAGTGGCAAAACCTATGTATGTGTGAGAGAGCAGCAGCAGCAGCAGCAACTGGCGCTGTGGCAGCGACGTTGCTGCAATCAACGTGCAATCGACACGATTATGACTCAATGCAAGTGTGTGAGGACAGTTGAGTGTGTGTGTTTGGCGCTCTCGAAATGGGGCTCGCTAAACAACTGCGAAGAGCGAAGCTGCCGCGGTTGCCGCCGACTTCGCTGTCGACGTTGAAGGCAGTAGAGCAAATTTTCACTTTCCGTTTGTTTAGTTGGGGGCCTTTCCATTTACTTGCGATTGCAAGTGTGTGTGTATGTGTGTGTGTGTGTGTGTGTGTGTGTGTGTGTGTGTATATGTGCGACTTGCTGCTGGTATGCGTGAGTTTTACATAGTAGACTGTATGTAATAAAGTGTGCTGCAAATAAAGGAAGCAGCAGTAGAAGTAGAAGTAGAAATACAGCCAGAGACAGTCACAGCCACAACAAGTTGAAGGAAGAGTTTTGTTTTTAGAAGTTGCCCCTGTCTGGGGCAGGCAACGTACGGCATTAGGGGCAAACATTTGGCATGGTTGGCTTAAATGAGGCGACGACGACACAGACATACTTTCGCTGCGCTTGTATTTGTATGAAACGAGTACAATGTACAAACGAAAGCATGAGTTTGGCAAGCAGAGGGTTTGACAACACCAGACGGCAAACACACACAAACACACACACACTCACACACACTCACACACACACACTCACACACACTCACACACACAGACAGCAGAAGAATTTTTCGAAGAGGAAGCGCATTAGGTGGTTCTGCTGCTGGGTGTAACCGGGTCTCTATGTGTGTGTGCGTGTATCCCTACATATGGCAGGGCTGACGTTGACTACTTGCATTTTGAAGGCGACTGTTTGGGATTGGGTTTAGGGGCTTAGGCTTGTGTAGTCGATTCATGTTTCAACAGAAGTCATTGAACAGACAACGACAACGACTTCGACAGCGACTTCGACAGCGACTTCGACTTCGACTGCTCCTGCCACAATTCCAGCCAGACAGACTGGACGATGGTTAGGAAGATGTCGGAAATGTATAATAATAAGCAAGTGGCAAAGTCCTCAGCTTTGGTATTACTGGTAACAAACTTAGCATGCCGTTGAAGCAAAACAGACACAAAAGATTGTAAGATGTGGCTTAAACCGACTAAAAGTTACTGTGCATTTGAGTGGGCCAGAACACATACAAAAAGGAATTTTGAAAAATGAACCAAGTATAATGTACTTCGAGCGTATTAAAAAAATATATATGTGGTTTTGGTCCACCCTAAATAATGTAACTGCTATTTTATTAGTTACCACTTATAGTGCTATAGCGACTAAAAACAAATATTTTTGGTCCACCCTAAGAATCCAAAATATGCAATTTTTGTCATTACTTAAATAATTAATGACCGATTCTTATAAATGAGATGTTGTTGTGAAGGTCTCGACTAGCCCTACATTTTGTAAGTGCACTACAACTCCGAAATCCATGTGGAAAACTCCGAAAAACATATGCTGAATATTTTGTACTATAACACTTAAGAGTATATTTGTTTGTTACACACATTTTGGGTTCTTTTGCCTCAAATTTGACATACCCCTTAACAACAGGGTGCAGCGTATAGAAAAGAGCGTAGCCCAAAAGACAAATTGAATGCAGCGTCATCGAGCGTCGACGACGAGACAATATTTTAGTCAAAAGTAACAAAACAGTGAGTGGAATGACCTGATATCATTGAAAACACGCGCCATACACTCAAACCCTGACGCTTGCTCAATCTAATAACGGACTCCCCGGCTGTCTGACTCCCGGACTCACTGACTGACTAACTGACTAACCTGAAGCGCGCCCGAAACGTTTCCAGAATGTTTTGTATGAAAGCGCACAGAGTCATAACACTCTAACGATTACGATGGCAACGTTTGTCAAAATTTTTATTATTACTGCAGACTTGTAATTGTTACGGGTTTCAACCATGGATTAGACGACGTTCGTGTTGTAGTTGTTGGCTTTTGTCTTTGTGTGACTTTTTTTTGGCAATTGCCTTTGGTTCTTTGTCTACTTTGGCAGCGTAGTAAAACTTGTAGGTTAAATCTCTTTTGTGGACACTTGTTCACTTTTTCTTTCTTTTTTATTGAAATTTGATGCTGAAAGATTGGGTTTTGATTTATGTGTGGCAGACTTTAGGGCATTCGGCTTGATGTGTAAATAGGAGAAGGAATTTTGCTGGCAGGAGCTAGTTTAGTGTCAGTTCATTATTTGGGGATAATTTTTAAGGCTAACGAATAAGTTCTTAAGTTTGAGTTGCTAAGAGTTCTAGTCTTAAAAAAAGATGAAGACTTATTGAAGTTTTGCTTTCATCATCTGAGAAAAGTTGGTGTTGAATTAATATCTGCAAGCATTACATAGCGAACATTTAGTTTGAAGTGTTGTATGCACAAAATGAGCATATTCTCAATTCCGAATCGGATTAGGATTTGTCGTTAAAAATACAGATCAGAGGGTAGTGACTTAGACAGTGAAGTCATTCCGACAGATCAGAGTCGCAATCGAAATTGAGATTAACATGTTTGGAGGCAAGTAATGGAATGAATTTCTCATGTTGCTATCGGAATCGAAATTGAGAACATTGAGTTGGTTTGAAATAGGTGAATTGAATGAAATCACTATGATACTCAAGCATCTTGAAAACAACCACATATTTTAGTCGATAAAATAGTATTTCATAGGGAGTGCGTCTATTCCGCAATTTTTGACTTCGGTATCTCTGCAAAGTTGATGCGACTTTGTAGAATGATAATGACCTATACACGCAGCTACGTCTAGTTTGAAAAGGACATTTTCAATACTTTCGACACCGTGGGTGGCTCTTTAGACACGGTTACGTAACCTTCTGTGACTTCTTGAACTTTCTGACGAACAGTTACAGATCGTACCTTTGCGTGTAAATGAGAGCAGATCAAAGCTTATGTCTTATTGTCAAGAATTTTGTCCAACTTAGCATTACCGACATGATCATGTCAGCCTGAAGATTAAGCGTACTTGTGTCTCAGTGGGCCTATGAGTAGTAGAGACCACATTTGAAAAAGTGAACTAACACTAAAAGACGCTCATCCTTCGTGGTTGCTGACCTTAAAGTGTTTGAGCAGAAAGTACACCGTGAGCTCTTTGGTCCTTTATGTATTCTAATATGGTTTTTAAAGGTAATCAACAAGTATACGAAACAGTGCAGTGTTGTATTAAAACCAAAACAAGAATTCGTAAACGATAACGAAATATAACGATGGAACTTTAATTGAAGCCTTACCCTATGTATAAGACCTAACTTCAGTCTGAAAAGACAAACTAAGTTTCGTTAAACATGTTTTCTACTGGAATAATACAGATAGATAAAAGAAATGTCATTTCCAGTTCTTTGTGTAGCCTAAAATCGGCTTAAATTTTGAAAACTCAAATAACATGTGGCACCTATTACTATGGCTTTGTGATATAGCATATACCATATGTACATATATAGCTCAGCGCTATCAGTGGTTTTCTCTGCCAATGAAAACATTATTAAGTGATAGCAAACAAGCGAAAATTTGCTAAATATGATATATCTTCTCTCATAAAGCCCCGTAAAAGCTTTCTACAATGCAAGAACCTAACCAACCAACTTAATTTTCAAGTTCACCAGCTGTTAATTTGCATAGTTGCCGAGTTAATTTCACCATTTCAGGAAGTTACTTCCCATTAACATTACATTTTTTGACTTTTAAGCAAAAAGCACAAAAATTGCCAAACAGCTCAGCATTTTCAAGCTATAAACAACCTTCAACAGTTATTTCCCATTTTTGTCATAAAAAAAAAAGATGAAGAAGAAGCAGCAGTGCAATTGCACTTGACCGTCACAGAGTTGCATTGGCCAAACAATTTGTTTACCTTTTGTTGTTTTTCTTCGGTTATTTGCAAAATTTGAATTTTTTTTTTATAATTATGCTCTTTTGTTTTTTAACGGGCACCAACCATGCGTATGAGTAATGTGCATGTAAAGCGGCTGTTACAGCAAAAAAACAGAGTTTAGACCAAATAATAATGTGCATATAGCTCAAGTGCAACATCCATGACCAAGGCTTAAAGCTACTAGCCAAGTTTATGTGTATCTGAGTGTGAGCTACTCATAAGCGGCTTGTTTATATAACTTCTTGTTTGGTGCGTTCTTACAGCGACATTTAGCGCTTGTTATTGGAATTACATAAAAAGTGTACAAAAAAAGTGGCAAAACTTGGCAATAAGTAAACCTCAAAAGCCAAACACGACAGCTTAACGTCGTTAAAAGGTAAGAAGACTTCAACTTTGTAAGTGTGTGTGCAGATATCTATGTGTGTCTGATGATTTGCATGATTAAGAATTATTTTCAACTTTTATTTTTTGTTAAGCAGTGTTACTTTTTGTTGTTCTCTTTCTTTGTCTGTCTCTCCCTCTCTTTCGTTTTTGTCGCTTCTTTTTGCACTGCTAGCAGCTTTGTTACCAATGTCAATGATAAGAACATTGGATTCCTATAACGGTGACATAAAAAGACCTTTACTTGGCTAAATGTTTATCAAAGGGTCTTCGCACCGTGTTGGCTGTATTGACACAGCTTCTTCTTCTACTTGTTTTAAAGTTTACAACAATCATTTATTAGGTTATTTTCAAGAAATTTTGAGTACAAAAAGACTATTTGCATAAAAACAGATTATAATTTATGTTCAACTGCTGCAACTGCTATTTTTGAAGTTGCCTTTATAAGAAAAGGTTATTTGCATTAATTTACACAAATTCTTGTCAAGGAAAAAGGTTATTTTCAGAAATTTCGGGTATAAAAAGGCTTTTTGCAAACGAACCGGTTTTTCAAGAGAAGATTATTTGCATCAGTTTGCTTATAGAAAAGGCTATTTGCATGAGTTTGCTTATAGACAAAGTTAAACGCAGCAGTTTTGGTTATATAAAAGTTTATTTGCGTTTAAAAACGGTTATTTGATAAGCATTTGAGACTAAAAGCATGTTATTTGACTTATAGAAAAGGTTATTTGCGTATAAAAACGGTTCTTTGCTAAGCATTTGAGACTTAAAACATGTTATTTGATTTACCTTCTAAATCTATTCTATTAATTTCACAAAGAAATGTTACATTTGTTATATAGAAGAAGACGCACAAAACTTGAAATGCGAAACATTTGTTCTCGCTTTTTCGTGCCCAAGTCAATGACTTCCAGAAAAACAAAAAACCACACCAACAGAAACACCCTTAATTGTTGCACTTTGCGCAAGAATTTTGGTCGGTGAGGGATTTTGAAGTCATGTCAGGACAGCGACAGACAACCGTTACTTTTATGTGTTTCAATTAAATGAAATCGAAATCGCGACAAAGAGGACAAAACGACAGGCGACAGACAACAGCTATGAAAACGCTGCCACGAAGGAAATTGCTGATGTTTGTTATTGTATGCGTCAAGCTTGTTGACCATAACATTTACTGTTACTCATTTGGCCACTTGCGGCGATTGCAACTACAACAGCAACAGCAACAACAACAATGTGGTCGACGACAACATTCTACAATTTTCCCAAACAGCTCCCGGCATGTTGCACTTGACAACGAAAATGTTGCAGCAACAACAAAAGCAGCTCGTAACAAAGCAGCCAGCAGCAGCAGCAACAACAAAAACAATGGCATCCTAGTTTTGGCCAAAACAAGTCAGCGCGTCGCCAGCAGCATTGCTCATACGTCCCGTTGTCAGTGGCCGCTTAAGAGGCAGCCTTAAAGACAGAGACAGAGCGTTCAAGTTGCCATTGGCATTAGTTGCTGTTGTTGTTGTTGTTTTTAGCTGGTTTGGTTTTCCTTTCTTCTATGTCTGCTTGTTGCTTGCACTTGCACTTTCTTTTTGCATTATGGTCTGGAAAAACTTTCGATTTTCTCGCATAAAATCGCATATAAAAAAATAAAAAAACCAACCAAAAAGCAAATTATTTCTATTCGCAAAGAAAATGAAAGCGAAAATCACAACAACTACACAGAAGCAAGAGTTTCGCAGCGCCAACAAAAGCGAAATGAATAAGCAACTGCAACAACAACAACAAGATACAAGCAAAATAAACGCAGCAAAAGAGGAAAATTAAGAAAATGGCTGAAAAGCATGTAAGCTGCAATCACAAATGCATTTGTTGCATGTTTGTTGCTGGCATTTTGACCAAAACTCAATCTGATTGGACTTAAGCCAAAAGCAGATGATTTGTTAGTTTTTGGAGATACCATAATATTTGCTAAAGAATTCTTGATTCCTTTGATGGAATGTCTTGATAGTAGCTATTCCAAGCACTGCAATGCCGCAAAGCTGGCCAATTAGTTGAAGTCCATGTTGGCCATAGCAACAATTGTAGCTGCAAACAGACAATTGCTGGAATTGCAACTTGGCGACAACAACAGCAACAACAATGCCAACAAGTGACTGCTAAAAAAAACTTAAGTATCGAGCAACAAATAAACGATACTCTTGCAGTATAAAGAAACACGGTTTCCGATTACCAATCTTCCTCCATTTTCACCACTGGAAATTTCTGAATCTGAACGGACAGCGCTGCTCAAAATAAAAGGATTTGAATCTCGATTAGAGAATTTCTGGGTACTGAGAACAGAGACTCCTTACTTCCAGGACCGTGTGCTCTCTCGAAAATGGCTGCCAACCAAGTGCAGAGTACGCATGCCAACTTCGGTGAAGATCTGGTAACGTTCCCAGATGAGAATCCATAAGCGCATAATCGATTTGGATTCGCCATCTGAGTTCGTTATACCATTGCCAACAAATAAAGTTCATTTCATAAAGTACTTTTCATAAAGTACTTCCCATAAAGGAAAGAACTACTTTGTCTTCCGAAACTACCCAAGCCCAACGACCAAACGATATCAGTATCGAAATTATGAATACACACGTATTCTGGGTTAAGTATCAATTGTGTTCAAACCTAAGTTTCTAATCGAAATTCACCACCTTTAAGATTAGAAAGTCGTTAATTAGATTAAGGAAAGACCAATCAGGCATTCTGTAATTTTGAGTTAGTATACCTTTTTTTCTCTTCCTGCAGTAAATTTGCCAATGGCAACTGGGAACTACTATTACGTGTCTGCTTACGTTGCCCTTTCCTGTAAAGCTAATACATATAAATCGCCTTTCGATTTGGATCCACATGGGATTTATTCATAATAAAAAAAACATATGGCAAGCCAGCGGTTTTTGGAATCTTTTGCGCTTTGCGTTTAGACAGCTGATTTTAAGCGTAGTAACAAGATTCATCACTGTTTAATGTTCTATGCCAAAGAAATAAAAGATTCACTTTCGAGATATAGAATACATATTTCCAAAAAAAAAAATTAAAGTAGATATCGCTGCTTTCCATATGCGTAAGCAACTATAGCTTCAATTTAAAGTTATACTGTTTTCTGTTGTCTAGTGTAATTGGCATACACAATTTCGTAAGATTGTAATTAGTAACATGAACTCTACTATCAAAACGTAAAACACAAAAGTTTTTCGAAAATGTCAGCATCCTGAACAAAGTTTTCTTTAATATGCAGCATCCAGTTAATGTAGTCCACCGGCAAGGGTATAAAACAAGCACAGCAACAATGTGGAAAGCATGATTTTCCTAACCGACTTAGCCAGGTTGGATGACTCCAACAGCAGGCCATCCAACAAACTATGCATCCAACAGAGACACAATTAACAAGAGTGAAAAAGATAGATGCAAAGTTGCAGCCACATTTGTATGCATCGCCGGCCATGCGCCATGCCATTCATAATGAAAGTGAATTTCGCATAGTTTTTCCTACACATATATATCTGCGTAACTCTGTATGTGTGTGTGCAATTTTCTTCCACACATTTTTGTTACTAATTTCTAATGCTCAGTATAACAAGTTTGTATGTGTATTGGCAGTAACTGTGGCATGTTGTTGGCCAAAACCAGTCCCAGCAACTTGTTGCCACAGCGTTGACTCCGCTACTCTATACACGCCTCTCTCTCTCAGTCTCTGGGCGCGACTGTCTGGCAACGGCGCCAAGTAAAAGTATCTTAGTAGGCCTCTTTTGGCAGCTCCAAGTAACACTGACTGACTTCTTTTCAATGCAAAAACAAAAACAAAAACTACAAATAAAACTGAAGCACAGCGCATAAAAGTTGTAAAATACAAAAGAAAATCAAATTGAATATGAAAAACAATGCTGGCCAAATAGAGTTTTGATTTTGACCAGTTTCACACTGCGCACTTTTTATGATACGCTGCATCCAATGGGCTATATTCGTGCCTTTTCCCAATTCGGTTTCGATAGATCGGACTCCATGTGAAATGTTGTAGGAAACGCCCAAAGTACAAGCCAGGGCAGGGATGAGCAAGACAAGAGAAAACGTTTCAGTCATGTCCCCGAGACTTTGGGTAGAAATGATACAGGGTTATCGCGCTTGGCTGAAATACACCTTATTTGCTAGTTTTCGGTTTGCTCGTCGAAGGATTTTTGGATTTTTATTTTATGACTCTGTTTCTAGAAACGTTAATCAGGTTGATCCACTTTATAGCGCTTCGAATAGGCCATGTTGTTACAAATGAAAAGACATATGGCACATCGAAAGATTGCAGGTGGATTGAAATTCGGTTGAAAAATGTTTCTAGGACACCTCTGATTGTTGAATTTTAGTGTCAATCGCTACAGCGATTCGAATGTTTTGAAATTGAGAAAAATCATTTACAAAAATCAATGATCTCAAACTCAAGTTATAGCTGAAACTAAGTGGTCGAATGGAATACACGTTTCGGAGATACAGTGGGACCAATACACTAATTTTGTGGCCAAAATTATCAGTTTCGACCATGAATTGGATATATTCAACTTTTTTTATTAATATCTTGAAAACTTTGCCAGAAAATAAAAAATAATAAAAACAATTGTTGAAAGATGAAATATTGAGATATCAATTGTATGTCTTAGAGAAGCGCTGAAATCGGATTTAGAGGTATCTAATATATGTCTTAGAGAAGCGCAAACAAGATCTGAATCTATCGGAGATCCTCGTTATGGTTATTATAATGAAAGATAAGCTGCTTGCAGCTAAACATACATTTTATATAGAAGAAGCGTTTACAAGCGGCCAGAAACCCTCGCAAGATGCTACAGACATTGGAAAACACATCGCAACCCTGCCAACTCTCTAAGGACGAACATGTTGCATGGTTGCACATGATACCAACACATGTTAATAGCTGATTAAGTCTATCCTTCTGCTGAGCTTCTTTACTTCGAAACTTCAATAAAGTGCAGAGTATCCCATAGTTGACATTTGCTAATTTGTAACTTCTTGTCTACATTTAGTTTTGCAGTTTATTTGCAACTTTTTTTGTGGTTTGCAAATTACACAGCTGCTAAGCCGGAAAATAAGTATTTAGATTAATTAACGGATGGCTTTAGTTTTAGTGCTTCGAGTTACATTTCGCTGAATTTGGATTTTTGGCTTCCTAAAGCTAAAAAATTATTTGATTTTACTTTCGCTTTTCTGCTGTTCGATAGTATTGAGAGTTTATATTCGATTTGTTAAAGATGGCAATAAAAATTTTAATTTGAGTTTTATGGGTTAGTAGTTTTGTAGAGTTTTCTACTTAAGAAAACAGCCATAGGCATTAATATTATATATGCCTTATAGACATTTTCTATATATTTATGGCAAATTTCATCGATCATAAATCAATTGGCTACCTTTATTGCCTGTTTACACTCTCAATTCAAATTGCAGCAAATATTAAGTATACGACTGGCTGGCAGTTTCAAGAAGGCAAATTAGTACTATTAGCTGCAGACAAGTTGGTTTTTCTTTTCAAACTATTGTACAAAAAGCCTTTTATTTTCTCTAACTTCATAATTACACAAAATGGTAGGGTCATTAGTTTGCCAACAGGATATCTATGTTGCTACATATAGTCAGTGCGGCCGGAGTTGGTAAATTGTTTGAAATTGGTCTAAAGCAGCTTTCATCAAGGGAACAAGAGTGCTTGATAGGCTTTAAACATTACAAGTGTTATTTCACATAGAAGGCGTAATAAGATTTTCACCTATTGTTTTCAATGCTAGAAAATTACAATTTCCGTAAGGAATACCAAAATTGAGTTGGATTAGTAAAACTTGGTAACCGAAACCTAAAACATTCTTGTCTTGGTTCACAAATTTGTTAAAGTTCAAATTTTGAGTCAAACTAGTCAAGATGCCTGTTAAAGATCCACTAACAAAGTTACGGATTAACAATTAGTTAGTTAGTGCTCCATGACAAAGCCCACTCCTTCATCGGCTTCCTTTGATATCTGTATTATTATTATCTTTTTTGTCAGGAGACTTTGCAAGTGGAACAGCTGAATGGTAATTCGCCTAAGTCAATATCGTCGTAGGACGAGAGAGACCTCATTCGTCGAATCCGGTGTGTAGTTTTATTTACTTTAGTGTTTTTCTGCTCTCTCTACACGCTATTCCTCTTAGATGGACCAGCGGTACAGTGTTTTTACAGTAAAATTCAGCTATTTGCGTCTAATTTGTTTTACGATAAACTCAATCATCAAAAATCAGTTTTGCTGAATGAGCAAGGCTGCCTGAGCGCTAGGGATGGTCCAACCTCCTTTGAGGAGCCATTCACTAATCTAATCAAACGATTAACAACATATTTTTTGATCGTTTTAAGGTGCATGCATGCATTTAAGAATGGTTTAGTCCCACACAAAACAGACGACTGTGTACGATGGAATTATCGAGTACACCTTTTAACATCCTTATTCCCACGTTGGGATGATTGGTCTTCTGGATTACCATGACCAAAGCTAAATGATGAGATTGGTGGTGGCATTTATTCAAAACAACTCAATATAAGGCAGTGTTTTAGACTTCCGGATCACTGTAGTGTATTCCAGGCTGAGGTACATGCAATAAATATGGCACCAACTTGTCTAAAGAACTCGCGAATCATGTCGAGCAATATAAATAGAAATATCTGTTGTGTCAGCTAAGCGGCTATCAAATCGATCAGTTCAATATCGTCTCAATCGATAACCGTAACAAACTGCCTTACATGAGATGGCTTAGCAGTTCGCCTAATATTGGTACCAGGACACCTGGCTATTGATTTTGTATCTATCTAGTAACGAAGGAGGAGTGGAACCTAGATGCAGAAGTTGGTGAAATACGGCCTAAGTCGGGCAGAATGCATGGCAGCCGTTCTTACCTAATCTAACCTAAGGTCCATCAAAGAAATGATCTATAAAATATGGACTCTCCTCATACTTCCTCTCGTCCTTCATCACTTTCAGTTCAGAAAAGCATTTACTGTAATACTTCAATTCGCTATGGAGGTTTCATCATTTAAGTCGAGCTTCATCTAAATGCTCTCGGAAATCTCAAGTGCAGTCACATACTGGGAGTTTGTGAATCTGAACTGTTGTGCATAAGTGTTAGAGAACTTGTAGAACTTTTTCGTGAGGAAGATCCAAATTAGCAAAGTGAGTCAAAACTCAGCGCTTAAGACATCATTTAAGACATTATCTTTGATACATGAACATAATTTAAGCTTTCTTGAGCGAACCAATTAGTTTTGTTTTGCTCTCTGAGAAATTTATGAGCTCAAACTTAAAAACAAATTGTTTGGAGCTTTAAGTCGATCATCTAATCTGAATGAAATTGATAGGAATCTTCGCTCTACAGCTCTTCACATTTGATATGATAACAGCTTTTTTATATGTATTAAGTATTCATAAGAGCATCTAAACCTTGTTTTTCACTGCAAATTATCAGACACAACAAGTTTCTTGAATTTTCTACACAAAGTTGATTAAACTGCATATCAACAATGGCGACAAAGCAGCTGCAACAATAACAACTATAACAAGCACGATAAATTCAAGTTCAAAACAATAAAAATTCAAATGCATTTTTCTGTTGGAAAATTCCCAAAATATTGAAACCAAAGCATCAAAAGCAGCGCATAAACAGCAGTAGCAACAAACAACAACAACAACGCGACATAAATCATATGAAATTCTCACACATTATTAAGGCACTGATTAGTTTATAAAAACTATTAACTAAAAGTGCAACACAACACAAAAGTCAGCCATGTTGTTGTTTCATATTAGTGTTGATTTTGATTTTTATACCCTGTACACATAGTGTACAAGGGTATTATAGATTTGTGCAATGTATGTAACAGGCAGAAGGAGGCGTGGCACACCATAATTCGATGGGCAAAAAGTCTTATCATTGACTCGGGTATCGATTGGACCATGTCCGTCTGTCCGTATGAGTGGATAGATCTCAGAGACCATAAGAGCTAGTGACACAAAATTTTACCAAAAGATGCGCGTAATCTAAGAAAAGATGAAGTTTGTCGAATCAAATCGATATCTTACCCCTTCCCCCGTGACAGATTTGCGCGGCTTACAACCGATTCATTGAGTCTATCAACTCGAAACTTAGAGATATGCGTCTATCTGCATCTATGTTCCAAAAATGATCGAGATCGGGAGATGCTAATTTCACCCGCCGTCGCCTATAAACTGTGCCAAAGGTCCACTACGTGTAGGTATGGATACATGTGAGCTAAAGTTATTTGGTGTGGAGACTTGTGTAAGCCTAATCGGTAAAACAGTATCCACCTCTTTTCAATAGAACCCCCCTTCCCCCGCAATCGATTTACCTTTATTACTGCTACACAGCCTTTATATTGATTTGAAAATTGTCACAGACATTTATAAATGTATTTGGCGACCTTGGCCCAAGAATACTGGAGTTATGGGCATAAAAGTAATTTTTGCCCCAAATTCCCAATAGGAAAACTTGTCAATTGGAACTTCCCAATAGGAAAATGTTTACAGGCATATCGATCTTATGAAAGGAGATATAAAAGTGGATACTTCCGTTACCATTTTAACGTATTTAGTGTTTATAAAGAAAAAGGGTACAGGGTATTCCGCTGTCTTCATCAAATTTTTTCTATTTTATTTGTAAGTTTCGTGCGTTTCATTTTCATGTTGGTTGGCTGGCTTTTCGCTGTTGTTGTTGTTGTTACAGTTGTTGTTTACGTGTTTTATTGAAAAAGATTTTCAATGCCACCATTGTGCATGTGTGTGTGTGTGTGTGTGTGTGTGTGTGTGTGTGTGCATGTAAGTGCAACAAAAGCAAACGTCCGTCTAACTGTACGACCGTCAACCGCAAACGTTAGGCCAGACGTGCGCTGAGGTAAGCGGCAACGTCGACTGCAACGGCGACAGCGACTGCAGCAGAGACAGCAACTATGGCGTCTATAGCGAGACGGACGGAGCCGGAGACGGAGGCGCAACTTCCAGGCCGTTTATCCGCTCGACGTTTTTCACATTCGCTGTATTATTAATATGTTCAAAGAAAGTTTCACCGACATGGACGAGTGGATGAATTGGCTGAGTGAAGGATTGATGGTTGGCTTTGTTGCAGGGGGCGAAGTAGGGGGCGTTTTGTTGCATGCGAAATTGATCGTGCAATAACTACTAGTGCAGTTGCTGCAGCTTGCAACCAATTGATGATTATGATGATGAAGTTGTTGGCTCTCTGCTTGCAACTAGCTAACTGGCTGCAACTAGATGAAAATGGAAAGCAACGAGAGGGAAAGTGCTCGGACGGACTGGCCTGGCAATGAATTTTCATTTTCAGTGCCGTCAACACGCGATGTTAAAGATTTAATGCAGAAAATGGTACACTGAGCCAAAGATGATGATCTAATCAATGGCCTGAATATCGGTTTCTTTATGTTATCTTTAAAAAGGCATTGCAGTTTAGATAGAAATAAACTTAATGAAAACTCTAAGTGGCTTTAGTTTGTATTGCCAAGACAATATGTTAGAATAATAAATAATCGCAAGCCACCATGCATTATTATTACTCAACATAGACGCTTTTATTAATAACGCTATAAGCAAAAACTTGTTTTATCCAAAGATGATTGAATTTACTACACTTACGGTACAAAAACTCTCGGGAGAAGAAAAGTTCTAGCGTCATCGAATTTTCAGTGCTTTACAAATAAGAGTGTTACACAAAGATGTTGTGCTTATGAAAAGATGTACCATCTTACCTTATGATAGTTGGTGAATAAATACACAGACGATGAGCTTAAGAAAAAAGAATAAAGCAATACAATTGAAGAAACTTTAGGAATTATCCAGCCAGAAATGCTTAAGCAAAGTATGCTTTCAAAAGCGTTGGGTCTTGTTGGAAGATGATGATCTTAAGACAAGAATTACTACCCGTTGATTTCAAGTGATAGTAATTGAGTGCGTGTACAGTTAAGATGATGAATTTAAGAAAAGAATTACTACTTCTTGGTTATACAAAGAATGCTATTTTCCTAAAGCTGAAACAAAATGACTTGAAATAACTTGAGCGATCATAACCGTCTGTCTTCAACAAAGATGATGAACTTAAGTTGACAAAATACCAGCTTTTGATATCTTTTGGTAATGCAGCAATGAGCGTATAGCAAAGATGATGAGCTTAAGACAAGAATTACGACCTGTCGATTTCGTGTGATAGTAAGTGAAGGCGTGTACAGTTAAGATGATGTACTACTACTTCTTAGTTATACAAAGGATGTTTTTTTTTACCAAAAGGTGAAACAAAATGAATTGTGTGTGTGTCTTCCATAAAGATGATGAACTTAAGTTAACATACACCTGCTTTTGATTTCTTTTGGTAATGCAGCCATGAGTGTACAGCCAAGGTGATGAACGTAAGGCAAAAATTGCCAGGTTTCTTATTGCAATAAGTGAATAAAAGGTATGCAAAGATTATGAAGTTAAGTCAGGGACTAAAACCTTATGATAAAGAATACGAGTTATTCTCAAGTTGAACAACAAAAAAAAAAACATAAAAATGTTTAGTGCGTTTCTTCATTTTATCATCTATGCTGGCAAAAGCAAAATTCTTATAGAATATTGAATTTTTAAGAAATCACATGCAAAAAGAAGACATTGACTAGAGGTAATAGAGCAAAGATGATGTTAATGTGAATGATATAAGTAATGTAATGTTAAAGACAGGCTAATCAGTGCACAGATATTCATAAATATTCAGAGTTTTTCCTATGATATGTATATTAAAAGCCCACTATTATTGCCATTCATTATTTTTTGGTTAAAATTGTACAAAAATATGCTGCCTTCTAACATTTTATCTAAAAGTAAAGTTGCTGTAAAAAAAAAAAAACTTCAACTAGGATGCTTTGGCAACTTTACGCCCAATCTTCGCGCACAGTGTATGCATAAAACCGGCTCTAGGCCATAAAAGTTTTTTGCAGCAGCAACTGCAAAGTGATAATCGTAGTAATAATAATGGTCATAATAGACACACTGACACTGAACCAAGTCAAGTCGAGCCGAGCCAAGTTTGAGCCAAGCCAAAACCAAGCCAAGCACATAAAACGCATCCATGAGGCGTTTGTGGGCTGCAGGGAGCGGGGCAGCCACGATCAACACGGTAGCCGCACAGCTTAAGTGAGATCGATTGGCGTCGCGTCGACAGCAATAAATGCTACAAAAAAAAAAAAACAACGGCAACGATCGCTGTGAATGCAACTAAAAAGCGTCAAATTTGCAAAATGCAACGGCAAAGCCAAAAGCGACGTCGACAGCGACTGCAACTGCAGCGACTGCAACTGCAACGTCAACGGCAGCGACTGCAACGACATTCAACTGATAGAAGTCAAAGTTCTGAGAGAAGGCGACAGATAACACGTCACTTGACTCGAATGGGGACATGGACAACATGCGTGCTGCCGCCAACCCGTTCCCCCCCTCTGACGCTCTCTTTTCGCAAAACGCAGCGAGCAAAGCACAAAACGCAGACGTGAATCGTTGTTAGTTGCAAATAGCATGTCGATGTGCTTAGCCAGAAACACCAGCCATGCACCACCCCCTCGCACCCCCCCCCCCCCTAACGCCCCTCTCTCGTACACTGTAATACATAACACTCAGGTCGTTCTGTCGCTTTGTTTGTTTGTTTGTTCGTTTCGGTTCTTGTTAGTTCTGTACATATATATTTTTATACCCTGTACACAAAGTGTTAAAGGGTATTCTAGATTTGTGCAATGTATGCAACAGGCAGAAGGAGGCGTGGCAGACCATATGTTCCATGGGCAAAAATGGTCAGCAGCAATAGTCGAGTCGATATAGACATGTCCGTTCGTCCGGTCTTCCGTAGGAACGTCTGGATATCAGACACCGTTTGTCGAATCACGTCGATATCTTGCCCCCTTCCTCTGTGACATATTTTTGCGGCTCACAGCCGCTCCGTTCAATCTATCATCTCAAAACAGACAGAGGTGTGCGTCGAGTTTATGTGCACCTACGTTTCAAAAATTATCGAAATCGCAAAAATACATCAAAAGTTATAGTCTAAAATATGCTAATTTCACACCCCCTCGCCAATAAACTGCTTCAAAATTCCACTACATGTGGATATGGATACATTTGAGCTAGAGTTACAAAATTTGGTGCGGCGACTCGTGTGACCCTAATCGTTAAAGCTGTATCCACCTCTTTTCAATAGAACCCGCCTTCCCACGCAATCGATTTACCTTAATTACTGGCACACCCCCCAATATATTGATTTGAAAATTGTCACAGACATTTATAAATGTATTTTTTATCTACGTTACAAAATTCAACGAAATTGACCCAAGAATACTGGAGTTATGGGCATAAAAGTAATTTTTGACCCCACTTCCCAATAGGAAAACTTGTCAATTGGAACTTCCCAATAGGAACATGCTGACAGTTATATTAAACTTGTAAAAAGAGACATAGGGGAAAATACTTTCGTTCCCATTAGTGCTTATGGGGAAAAAAGGGTACAGGGTATTCCACTGTCTGCATCAAATTGTTCTATAGTGTAGTTTTTCGAATTTCGCGTATCGAACGCTGAATGTTGCAACGGGCCGCAGAGTGTTGTGCCACCGAGCTGCGGCTTGCGGGTTGCGGGTTGAGACGGTTTGTTTGATTCTCTCGGTTGTCTCGTTTATGGCTGTTCGTCGGTAGCGAAACATTTTTTCAATTTAACTTAAATGTTTTTGATGTAGTTGCTACACAGTTGTTCTAGGTATTTTTTTTTTTTTTTGTTTATTTTCTTTTAGATGGTTTATTTGAAATTCGCATTGCGTTGTGCCTGTTGCAGTAGTTTTGAGTTATCAAAAGCCAATGTCTCTTGGTTTTGTGGCTTTAAATGGTGCATAGAAGATTGGAGATCTTAAGTAACAGTTTTTCTTCAAAATATTCACTGCCATAGTTTATTATTATTCTAGAACACATTCATGACCGCATTTCATTGGCATTTAGAAATTTTTTAGGTAAAAACCATGCTTGACAAAGGCTGATTGCTATGTATCAGTGGTTAGCGACTAACATACTAATCGGTGATATGTTGATTTAAAGCTGTCAAAGTATATGCTGTTGCTGCCGATCCCTGCTTCATTATGCAGATGTTGCTTATCATTATTACTACGACTTTGATTTGGTTTCGTTAACTTTCCAGACATTCGAGTACTTCGTTTCGCCGTCACAAGCTCTTCATGACTTCATGACGACAAACAGCACCAATGAGTTTGTTTGTAGTCTTCTGATAGGTAGTATGTTACATTGATATGTAATAGTTTGGCGTGCCTAAGACCGACTCATATGCCGTGACGCAAGCAGATTCAATGAGGTTGAGATGGCGATAGGTATGAAACATCTATTGGCGTGCCCAAGACCGACTCATCTGCCGTGACTGCAAGCAGTTGAGATGGCCATAGTAGTATCTATACATTGATTTGCGATCAATAGGTAGGAAACATCTATTGCAGTGCTTTGGGAATAGAACTTTCTCATATGCCGTGACGGCAAAAAGCTTCAATGTGTTTGAGATGGCGACACCTACAGCATAACAGCAACGTTAGGTAATCCAGCTGTATTTTCTAATAAAATAAGGTTTTTTAATTACAAAAAATAGTTTTGTATGGCAATACATACGTGCCGATGACAGACATTTTATGTAATTTTGTGTCACAAATACTGTCTAAGGTATCAAATCTGACGGACTTGCCGTGACGGCAAACAAAGCTGAGCTGAAGGTTGAGCAATTACTTCAAATAGCTTTAGTAGATATGAAGTAACTGATCAAACCTCTTCAAATCTAAAACATAGTCATAGCTCAACTGTTCTGAAGGTTTTCGTACTAAAAGTCGCCACGCAAGTTGCTTCTTGGAAATAGTGCATTACTCTTCAATTAAGTTCTACCAACACCCTGTATATCAATAGAGCAACTAACGCACAATTACCCATACAAACACCTATAGATAGTCGAGACATATTTTTAATTTGCGAGGAAGGAGAACAAATAATGAGTACTGTAAATTGCAATACACTCACAACGAGACAGACACACACAAGCTCATTCAATTGCAGACAATCGCAACAACAACTCGCTGGTATTAGCAACAAACACATCGACAACGACAACGACAACAAACGAGTAATAATAATAGCAACAAAATTTCCTTTTCTAGGTCTAGGCCAGATGCACAATTACATTCTAAAATATGCACATATCTAGCCGAGTATTTGTTTGCGCAAAGCAACGAGTGAACGAATGAGCGATGATAAGTCGAGCAAGAGACGCTGATCAAATGAGTGCATATGAATGAATTATAAAGTGATTGCTAGACTCGTGAGAGTGCAATTCCCTTAGAATTTGTACTTTGAAGTAGACAACTTTCGATTTCAGCTTAAACTCTTGATAGGGTTAATGCAAACGTATTTGATTATGTATGAGTCACATGAGTCATTGCATCTATAGCAATCCTGTCTACGCTTTCGTTTTGTGTATCTCACTTTTATTTAGTTCCTGTAGCCTATAAATATTTAAATATTCGTGCTTGGTGCGGCACCATTGGTGCCGTATTATAGATGCACATGCCGTATTCATACATCCGCCTAATATCTTCTATATACTATATACTAGTTGCACTCACTACGTGGCATTGCATTGCTGACATCGACAATGTTGTAGTTGTTGCAGTTGTTGTAGTTGTTGCAGTTGTTGCAGTTGTTGCAGTTGTTGTAGTTGTTGCGGCGTTCTTGTGCTTCTTACGCATGCATTTTGCTGTTTACGCTTTTTGAAGGACAGCCGCCTCTATATGTCTGGCTGATGTCGAACTGAATCCGAATCTAAGCACCGACTCAGTTATGAGTACAACATGGTTTATATACTACATAGCTAGTACTGTGTGAGTATAATTTTGCACATTTTTTAGTTCGCATGCATGTCGAGTAGAAGTGCAGAACTTACGTATCATTTATTGTACGATATGTACTTAGTATATATATTACATTGGTATGTTAATGTGTTTTATCTTTTCATATTCTTTTTGCGATTTCTTGACACTTATATAAGTCAAAGAAGAAGTAGATGTTCCGTAGTTGTTCGTTTGTATGAATGCATTTGTCATTTGTGGAGGAGTCTTGCTTCTTATGAAATCACTTACGCTCAAAGTACAAAGAGCTAATGGCTATGCTGTCAACGTCTTTGGCGCGTGAGCCTTTAATAAGTTCCTATTCCATTATGCAAATACCTATGTACCTATTTAAAGGAAAAAGTTGCTACAAGTTTAAAACATTGCTTATAAGTTGACGAGTTGGAGAAGAGTCAACGAACAATGTTAGCTTTTATACTATATATAAAAGTTTAGGGTTGTCCAAATGAGTTGCAGTTCAGCAAATTTGATTGAATCTACAAGAATGATGCATACCCAAAAAGTGAATGTTTGTTGTGCTTTGTGGTCAAAAGGCATCATCGTACGTTATTTTTCGAAAATGAGTACAAATACGCCGTTATTGACGATAGAGAATCGAATAATTTCTGTATTTAGTAACTTTTAGTTGAGCTAGTTTAGAGACAATAGGATTTTGGAAGATTACAATCTGTTGAATACTACGTGATACTGAACGACAGCAAACGAAGCATTGAAACTAATCGATGCCTTCCGTATGCAAAGTGCTGTCATTCACACAATATACTTTCAATTCTAATAAAATGTACTAAATTCGTTGCTGCAGCTATATTTTATATTGTGGTTAATGTTCAGAGTAATCGGAGGATAATTGCTTATCTAACTTACATAATATCGAAGCCACTTGTTGTAGACTTTCTTCAGAAAGGTCAACATACCTTAAGACACTTTACCAAAGACATTTGGTCAAAGTTTCAAAATTTTACGAATTTCAGCAATCGCTTCTATACATTCATAACCTAATATCTTGAAGGTGCTGCTGAAGCGAAATTCTGGTCGTTTTTGAGTTCAGTATTTTCAAATTATTGTCAAAAAGTTACCATCTGCCCTGCGGCAAATTTGTCTGTCAAGCAATGTTATGTCAGATGTGAGCATCTCGCTAAGAAAAGTCTGCTTATTCAATCAAACAACTTCTTATCTCTAAGTTTGAGCAAATGGATGAACTGTTACGAGATCTTAAGAAGCTGAGCTGTCACATTAGTGTAAATAGCGCAGAATGAAACTTTTGTTTGTCATTTACTTGGCAAAGGCCAGAACGAAGCATCGAAATTAACTAAATAAAGGATGTATGCAAAGTTTCGCCTGGCAAAAGTTTAAGGTACTATAGTAAAGTATCGATCGACAACCCTAAAAGAGATGCGCTCAACAAGCTTTGAGCTGACATCGCCGCCAACCAGGATATGGACAGGTCAAGACTACTCTAAGACAGCAGCATGCAAGTATAACTTAATACAGGTGCTGTTTTTTCAGCATTACAACACAAACTACACAAATCGCTTTAGTTATTCCCAAAGCTAACTTAATATACCTATCCGCCTATAAATCAACAAGTCAGTCCAATAGCCAGCCGCAAATTCAGCTATGACACACTTTTCCATTTTCTCATTTGCAACGCAATTTTTCTTCAAAATGTATCCAAAGCATGGCCCACAAATTTAGTGCAAATTGCTCAACACAAACATCTATCATGCGTATCCGCTACCACAATATATATATACATAGTAGAGTATACGGATGTTATATACATATATTGCAGTGCATGCATATACTTTATGAGTGGCGTCGGCAAGATCACAAGGCTAGATGACAGATTATGGCGAAGATTTCAAAGACAGATAGCTAGTTGTAGGTGTATTCCGACAGGAGATGCTAATTAGGGGCACGCATTTTTGCTTAAATTTATTGAACTATATTCCACTTGTGATTGTTCAAAAATCAAAAGCAGCGACTTAATGGCCAGAGGTCAGCTAAAGGGCATGCTTGGAGATCTCTTGGTCAACTAACAGGTCAAAGTAAAAAATGTTTGTCAAAGACGGAAAATGGATGCGCAGATACAACGAGTGAGATGATTCAAACACAAATGCACACAACAGAGCAATAAGACGACGCACAGTGGATCCAACTGACTTCTTTTTCGGCAAAAATCATAACTTTTGCGGGAGCATAAAAATTTTCCAAATTTAAAATGCTTCTGCGATACTTTGTGATAAATATGCTGTAAAGAGAGGGAGCTTCAAAAAAAAACGATAGTAAACTTCGATATTATATACACCAAAAGTATTGTCTTTGCACCTATAAAATGTGCTTATTGCTTAATAAATCGTTAAAATTTTGAAAATCTGTTTGCTTGATTTTGATCTTAGTGTAAACACGTTCGCCATATAAACAAACTTTGGACGAAGACGATTTGTTGAAACACAATTTAGAACAAGGAAGATTTTCATGACATGCAAGGATAAGACATTTGCAGTATATAATATCGAACTTTACTAACGTTTTTTGAAGCTCCCTCGATGCACAGGAATTCTCTGTTCTATGCCTTTTATCTTTACTTCCTCAAAAGCTATGATTTTCGCCTAAAAAGAAGTCAGTTGGATCCACTGTGCGTCGTCGAGCATTTGTATAATGAAACGCTTGCGCCAATGAAAGCAAAACGACAACGACATCGACAGCGGCAGCGGCGACGTCGACGATGCGCTTCTAAGTTTTTATACGTTTTCAAAAGCGGGGCGGTGCGTTGCAAAAGGGGAGCTTTCGCACACACACACACACACACACACACACACACACGCGCACACGGTCTTTGCTTTGCTCACAGCGCGTACATTATGTGTGTGCATGCTGATGTACATATGTATAATACATATGTATGTATGTATGTATGTCGTCACGCGAGTGCAGCGAACTAATTCAAGGCTGCATACCACACGCTACGGCCAGCGTCAGAGCGAGAGCATCAAAGCAAAAATAAAGCCATCATTGTGTTAGTATTTCGCTGCTCGCTCTCTCGCGCTCTCTCACGCTCTCTCACACCTCTCTCACTGACGTTCACATGCGTCGCTGCCATGCCATGTGGCGCTTTGCTATGCTGTCCCCACAATTGGTATTATTGCATTTGTGTTCGTCGTCGCTGCGACGTGAGCGCAGCGTCACCTTCTCGCTCTCTTTTACGCTGTGTGTGTGTGTGTGTGTGTGTGTGTGTGTGTGTGTGTGGCAGCAAGACAAGTTCAGCGCGCTAAACATTCAAAGCCAAAAACAAAGCTAAGTGAGAATTTTGTAAGGTTGTATCATCCGTCGTTTGGCGCTACCGCTGCCACTGCCGCTGCCGCTGCGCTGCGCTGCTCCACCATCATTGCTACTGCTGCTGCTCTCTCACTCTCCCGTTTGCTTTTGTTTTCATTTTTGCATTATAACAAGCTGCGGCTGAGGCGTTGATAGTGCTGCTGACGCCGACGCCGACGGTGTCGGTGACGGTGACGGTGGAGCGGCACACGCTCTAATGCAATCAAGCAAACGAGCTTCTTCTGCTTCTTCTTCTGCTCCTGCTGCTGCTTGCTGTGAACTGCTCCCCCATTCAGTTTTCAGTTTCAGTTCATTTGTTTAGCTGTTGTTGTTGCTGCTGCTGCTGCTGCTGCTGTTGGCTTATACAAGCTGGTTAACAGGCTGAGAGTTAGAGGTAGTCAGTCACTTGGCGTCTAAGTCAGCGCCAAAGGAAATGGGGACACCGAAATGTGTTTGTTGCTCTTGTGGTTGTTATTTGTTTGTTGTTGTTGTTGTTGTTGCATGCACCATATAGCCAACGATGATGGCAACCGACAATGTGGTAGTATGTGCCACTAGCTTATATCGCCTTTATTGCTATACACTTGCAGCAAGCATATTAACGTTCTTAGAAAGTTTGACAAGCACACAGGATTAGGGCTATGAAGCTTATGAAGTAAGAATTCTTGACGACCTTTAACTACTAACCTCAAAATTTGTGACTTGCCAAAGCAATCCTCAAATAACTGATGATTCGAAAACGTTTTTTTGTTAACACGCAGAGTTTGAGACCTGATCTTCTTCTTATTCAGCTGTTTTCCTTCCTATTTTGTTAGCGAAAAGGTTTCTTTGGCAAAAGGTGCTCAAGCATGATCGCTGAAAAGTGTTGAACTTGGCATAAAAGGCATAAAACATCTCAAACTTTTCCCAGATTGTACTTAAAAGTTTAAGAAAAGCGATAAAGCCAAGGCATAGCTTGATAAAGCAATAGTTGTTACGGAACCAAAACCTTATATCAGACTTTTTGAAGTCTATCGTTTCATTCCAAGAACTGACAATCTTAATGATCTATAGTGCTGATGAGCTCAAGTTTGCAATTTTGTTCCAAAATGCTTAAACATTAGCTTTTTAAGCTATTTCATTGAATAACTCAGTTATCATGATAATTAGAAACTTCTTTCAAGCTTGTCTACTTTTTAAATGTCTCTAAGAGTGTATCAGAGGAAACAGAGAATAATAAATTCTGGAAAAATGTACTCGAAATCCAGAGCAATTATTGTCGAAAGTACGTTTAGTATGAATCACGAGCGAAAAATTTTATTTTAAGAACGTTAAGGTTTTCAAGAATGTACCGTAAGTACGGTTTTCACAAAGGCAAAGAAAGATAATTTTTTATTTAAGAAAGAAAGATATCTATTTGCTTTTGAAGAATGTTCCACTTCCATTTGTTCTAACTTAAAGAAAAAGCCATTTGACGTTTATAAGGACGAAAGTACGGTAATATGCGTTTCAGAAAAACAGAGAAAGAACATTATTAATTTAAGAACGTATCATTTCCATTTGTTCTTAAACACGATCTACAACCAATTGTTTTGAAGAATGTTCCACTTCCAATTGTTCTAACTTAAAGAATAAGATATTTGACAAAAAGGACAAGACATTTGATGTTTATAAGAACGAAAGTACGGTAAGTATGGATTTCAGAAAAACAGAGAAAGCGCATTATTAATTTAAAAACGTATTATTTCCATTTGTTCTTAAACATTTTTTATATCCATTTGTTTTGAAGAAAGTTCCACTTCCATTTGTTCTAACTTAAAGAACAAGATATTTGACAACAAGGACAAGACATTTGACGTTTATAAGACGAAAGCACGGTAAGTATGGATTTCGGAAAAACAGAGAAAGAACATTATGAGTTTAAGAACGTATCATTTCCATTTGTTCTTAAACACGTTCTAAGTCCATTTGTTTTTAAGAATGTTCCACTTCCAATTGTTCTAAGTTAAAGAAAAAGATATTTGACTATGTTTATAAGAACGAAAGTACTGTAAGTGTGGATTTCGGAAAAACATTATTAGTTTAATAACGCATCATTTCCATTTGTCCTTAAGCACGTTTCATAACCATTTGTTTTTAAGAATGTTCATTTTCATTTAAACTAACTCAAAGAACGTGATTTGAGTACATTTCAAAAGACGATCGTTCTTACTTTGTTCAGTGTATGGAATTCCATAATATATATAGATACTGTCTGTTCCAGTGCAAGTGTATCTATAGTTTGTCACACGTAAGCACGGTTTTTTTTCTGGTTGTTATTGTTGTTACTGTAGCTGCACGCTTTTCATATGGAAAACCAACGTACATATTGTTTTCATTAGTTGCCAGCATTCATTGTAATCGCATAGAGAAAATATAGCTGCATATCTGCACACATTTAAGAATATATATATATATATATATATATGTGTGTGTGTGTGTGTGTGTGTGTTAGTGTATCTGCTGCTATTATTGTTTTAGTTGCATGCCTGTCTATTTTGCATACATTTTGTTTGCTGTTGTTATTGTTGGCCTGGGTTGAAGGTGAAAATTATTGCAACCGCTAACGTTGTTGCCCTCAGATACAATACATATTTGTATGTACAGATGTCCATCATTTTGTTGTATTGGGTTTTCAAACAGAGGCTATTGTTGCAATTGCAGCGTGTTAATAGGTTACAGAGCAATTAGGACAGTGCATAGAAAGTGCATATTGAAATTAATTAGAGTTGGCTTAAAGCGTGGCATCATAAGGCACACGGTGAAGCCTTTAAAGTTATAAGATCACTTGAATACGAAACTCACTAAAAATAGAGCTCACCGAATAAGGCACACCCAACCCACTTTAACTTTGTAATAGTAGACATAACTCTCATATATTACAAGCAAACTAATTAAAGTTTTCATCAATTTTGACACCTGGCCATTAATCAATATGACAAAATGGCGCAGATAATGATTTCATTTGCAATACAAAAGACATGCCATATAAGTCACATAGGCTATATGTCTGTGCACCTTAACGAGTCACTCCTGCGAAAAGTCAAAAGACAAAAAATAAAACGAAAAACGGCAATCAAAAGCCAAGAAAATCTAAAAGTTAACTAGAAAAAATTGTCATGAACAACATTTTGAGGTTGCGAAAGTTTGGATACTCTTCAGAGATATATAGCTTTCTTGTTTTTGCCTTAAGTGTATGTATCTTTTGGCTAACTTGATTTAGAGCAGTGGTCGGCGACGTCAGCAGAGATGTCGGCAGAATTTCAGTCACTGAATTGGTATTTCTGAGGAAGAAATGCACATACTGGCTGAATGTGATGCCCTGGCGAGGAGAATTATGTCCCTTCTAGGGCGATATAGAATCTCGATGACCGAAGTAGCCCGACTAGATACATCCCAGATGATTAAGTTTATCGCGGAGATAGGATTAGCAGGGGAGCTGTAAGCTAACTAGGAAGCACAATAGATCTCAAGATCGAGGAGCAATAATCCCCATGGTTTGGTGTGTCTGCAGAGAAAAGTTGTCAATGTGTTGCATGCATGTATATGAAAATTTTTGCAGTTTCCAGTGGCAATTTTTCTGCTCACTCTGCCGATCCCTGATTTAGAGCCTAATGCTGAACTTAGCGTATTTAATCGTGCGATTAGCCATAAATTACAAAAATCTCTTTTAAGCCGCATTTCAGCCAGAAATCAAGGTAGACAGCTTGTGAAATCTAACAAGAGTGTTTCCGACAAACGAATTTTCTAAGAGAATTCAAATAAAACTTTGGGTCGAGAGATTTTTGTTACATGTCTAAGAGCCTTTGGGCGCAGTTCATAAATCACCAAAATTTTTAAGATATTGATTGGGGCGTCACGTTTCCGAAACACCCACCACTCAATTCTATGAACCCCTTCCTCGGTGAAGACGTCAATTATAAACAGCCACTTGTCGTAAATTGTTTGAGTTAGTCGGGATTCAAGACAAAACCTTGCTTCAGAGGTGCCTGTGAAACTGTTTGGGAAACTGGCAACTCAGATAAATGCAGATTCATGAGCAGAACCTCACAGAAAAGCTTTGATTTTTGAAGCTTTAATGCAAAGTGCACATAAAATTCTGGCTCCTGGTTCATATTACTTCTGCCAGTGGAAACAGCTGCTGCACAAAGTAACAGTTCGTCCAGAATATGATTAACAAAGTGACTAGCAGCAACACTGATCAGTTCATACTTGAACAAATGATCACGTACTCTTTCTCGTTGATCAAATCCTAAAGCTTTCACCAAAGTGATTAAAATTTATAAACTAAAGGTTATCTATTATATATCATCTAGACATATGAGTAAGCTCTTCGCGATCAGCTTGAAAATGTATTTCTTCTATCAAAGCAAATATCTGATGCACAAAGTAACAGTTCATCCACTGATCAGCTCAAACTTAAGAGAATCAACACCTAAACTTTTTCGCTGATCAAATACTTAGTGATAAATGAACTAATGGATATAAATCGTATCTCATCTAGACAGATGAGTGAGTTCTTCGCGATCAGCTTGAAAATGTTTACTTCTGATCGTTGTAAACTTCTTATAGCGCTTAATGTGCCATCTACAAGGGTATTACAAATTATATCCGTTAAAACTTGACCCAATGATCACCTGTATTGTATATGTGCGTACAAACACCAAACAAATTTAGATAATTTTTATAAATAAACAACTGAAATAATAAAAAATAGACGTATAAATACAAAAGCAACAAATGCCAAACCAATCAACAAAATTGCAAAGTGCATTTCAGTTGCAGTGGCAATGTTTGCAGTATTCAGTTTGCCGTTTGCCGTTTGTCGTTTGCCGTTTGTCGCTTTGACGGTGACAGTGACGAACGAACGACGAACGGCCGTACACTGTTCACTGTTCACTGTTCAGTGTTCGCTCGCTCTCTGGCAATGGACAAATGAACGCCCCTGACATCGTTCGTTGTTGTTGCTGTTGCAGTTGTTATACATTCATATAGAAACATCTAGACACACACACACACACACACACACACACACACACACTTATGCACATAAGTGCATAGTTGTAATTGTCGTTAGACAATATGTTGTTTCTGTTGTTGTTGTTGTTGTTGTCGACTAGCTGTTGCACGCAGAAATCCTGATTTGGTTATAACAACAACGCACATGATTTGAAATTCAAATTGTTTTAAGCCAAGAAATGCGTGCAAAGCGTTTTAGCCATGAGCTCGGTAGTGATCACTGCGATCTGATAATATTGCATAGAGTTGAGTCTGTTACGTGATTGTGTAAATCATAAAAATGAAATGTCATCGACGTGTTCCCAAGCGTTCTAAACGAAAACAAATCTAAAAAGATCTTCATAAGCTATTCCGATTTCGCAATACATAAGTTGTCAGCTATACATGAGAAATCCTAGCTCTAATCTATGAGCTTCCCAAGTGAGTTGGTTCTTATGTCCTGCGACCCTATAAAGTTACGCACACAGAGCGCGGAACTGAACTCAGCTGAATTTATGAGTGATGACAAACTTCACACTGATCCTCACTCTGCTCTGTTCTTAATATGCTCACTAAGGATAATGCGCTTGGCCTTTCAGCGCTGATTTGCTCAGCTCTGTTCAGTTCAGTTCCGCTCTCTGTGATCATAAAAGGTTCAATATAATATTCCCTCGTAATATTTGCAGATGAACGCAAAAGAAAAATTATTATTTTTGATATATTTTAAGTGCAGCCAATGGCTTCTGAAAGTAGATTTCGTAATAGAAAAGCTGGCAGCTTTTTAAGCAATACCAGAGAAGATCTAGAGAACGGAACAGAACTGCCCTGTACTTATAAATGATGACAAACTTCACACTGATCCTCACTCTGCTCTACTCTAAATATGCTAACTACCGACAATGTGCTTGACTTTTCAGCGCTGATATGCTCACCCCTTTTCAGTTCAGTTCCGCTCTCTGTAATAGATTTAATTAAAGTGAAAATCCTGAAATAATAAAGCTACTAGGGGGCTCTGCCCCCTGTTCGCTCCGCTTGCCAACCCCCATGCAAAACTCGTGGTAGGTCATATTCTTCTTCCCATTCTCGTTCCTTTTCCCTTTCGCATTCCCCTTCTCCTTCCCATTATCTTCCCCTTACTTCTCGTACTCATAATCCACCACCATATTTAAATTTCGCGTTTCAGATTCAGTAGCTCTTTAAGAGTAGTCATTGGGTAGATTTCTCCTCTGCCACGAACTTTGAACAGTGTCTCGCAACAGAGACTTTGACATTGGAACTACCAATGAAACACATCATGAAGTAACTCAAAGGTATAGTAGGTATTGCACCTCACTTAATCCTCTAAAGAACTAAATGTTTTGGTAGTGACAAACTGGAAAAAACGTCTCAAATAAAAGCAACAAAAACAGCGACCGTGCCCAACTAAGGGCTTACATGCATCCAGATCTGTTCTCCTGACTGCCGTTCGCCTATAATACAAAATCTTTGCTTTTGCAGATCGCCTCATGACAGCAATGTCGTGTCACGCAGCCAGCTCTAATCAAGAATAGACTATTGCCAATGGCAAAAAGGCAAAATAATCAAATAAATATTCGCTAAATGAGTGAGCGTACATTGGACAGACGGACTAACGGACGGATATACAAAATCGGAGGCATAACAGAAACTAACGCACTTTTCAAGTCAAGATTTTAGTCAGAGTGGTACAGAGATTTGTTCGTGTGGAACCCCTTGACATTAATAAAGAACCAGCCGCCGTCAAAGCTATAGACATCTAGCCAAATCGAACGACAATCAAGGGGCGGGGGCTAGGGCGAGGACGAGAGCGCCGCAAAAGAACCTTGGACGTGCGCTGAACTCAATAAAGTGAACAATCTTAACAGCAGCCGCCAACTAAGACCAAAGAGAGGGCGGAGGAGGAGCTGTTAAAGTCAACGGCATGGCGACAGACGCAGTGATTGGACAAATTGCTAGAGCAGCTGCCTAAAAAAGGAGACAGAGAGAGAGAGAGGCAGCCTAACAGTTGTCGGCCCAAAATATCCTTGAAATTAAAGTTCAATGTTTGAACTAGAGTTGAACCCAAGACACAAACCAGCAGACAGCCCCATGCGTCTAGCGAGTGTCAGCCCAGACATACACCACCCAACCCACAAGACGACAACAATGGCAACAGCCATGACTGCATTCATTTACGCCTGTCTCTTTTTTCGGCTGTTTGAACTTCAACGAAATTTTCAAGTTCAAGGTCTCCGGAAAGGACTTGGCGCCGCCCTAACAAGGCCCCCAACCAAAAATAAAAAAAAAAACCATGCCTATATAAAGGCTGTCGTCAGCCCGACAACAATGTGGCCAACTTCGGGTTGTTGTTTTTGTCTGGGCCAGGCACGCACAAGGCACACAAAATGGCTGTTAACGGAGTATGGGCCGCCATTTTGTCTGTGTGAAAATCCCAAACACAAATACAGTTACACGCAGACGCAATTTCAAACATTTCCTACACACAAAAGTTGCCGCTGTCGTCGCCTTCGCCCACTGAAAAAGGCAATATCCTTTTGACCTTGAGCGCACAATTTCCACACGCAAAATTTATTGACCCGACACATACAGACAGTGGGTGGCGGCATTGGAGGTATCAGTATGTGTCTGCATTGGCTTCATTTGCGCACGCTTGGCCTCTCGCTCGCGCGCACCCACAAGGACCTGCTGTTTACTGTTCTAACGGTTTGGCTGCTGTTGAAGGAAACATGGAAACCCAAAAATATATATATTTAAACATATATAAAATACAACATGGCCGCCGCTGTAACCCGCAGTCCGCGCTGTAGTCTGTCTGGCATTTTTTTTTTGTAGAGGAAGTACTAAGTAGGTGCCAATACCGTGCTCAAACTGTGGTTAGGTTTGGTAGGGCGACGTACTTAGGGTTTTAGGGTTGTATGCGTGTGTGTCTGTGTCGTTCCAGTCTCTGTCTGGCTTTCGTTTCAATAGACTGTCGGTTATTTTGCTGCCTGCTCGACCAGACACCGACTGAGACTCGTTTATAATTGCGATTCTAGGGAGCTGGGACTTTTGGTTGGTTGGGCACACCCTAAAGGCTATAGGTGTACAGTAGACGCCCGCACAGTTGGCTTTCAGCAACTAGAATGTGCCACTGAAACACTCGTACTACTCGTACTACTACTACTACGTACTACTCTTTTGGCATGTATAGGAAAATTGAAATAAACTATCTTTCTATAATCTGGATGATACGACTTACTATAATGTTAGCAACCTAATTTGCTTTTTATAGGGTCCTTGCACATTGAGTCAGCTAAAGTAGGCTTCTTCGCCCCATGCTCGCTGCCTTTGTCCATATCCTATTTCTTCCTTCCTTCTTCTCCTCGTCGTACTCATGACCCTTCGCCTTTGGTAAAAATCATCTTCGTCGTCATACTCGAGCAGGGGATTCCTTAAACTCCTTCCTCTTTTCTCATACTCCTCTTCGTCTTTTTTGACTATCCCCCATTGTCCGAAATCGTCACACTTAAATGGCTGTAGGAGGCAGTGGTGATCTCACTTATGAAAATCCCTAAATTAGCTAAAAAAAAAGGTCCTAGTCTTTCAAAATTTAATGTTATTACTAACTTTTTTAATGTAGAGTTCCGAAACTGAAAAGTTTTAAGACAGTTTTGATGGTTTTCTTCTTCATAGATTGATCATAGGATGCCTTTTTGGCGCCACAGCTCTAAAGCACGTCTTCTCCATTCTCTGATCACAAAGTCTACATATTTGAAATTTGTGTTTTTAGAATAAATCGTTTTTAAACATATATTTTTTTCGAGTTTACGAGAAGAGAGCAAAATCTTTAAGTTGGTATAAGCTTGCGAGTGTCTACTGTACAAGTATAAAAGAGCAACTGGTTCGTTTATTTGAGGTTTCAGCTTAATTGTAGGAATTCAGCTTTTTTGATGATTGCACCTTTAAGCCATTGTTAATATTATTCATATTTTTCTTTTATTACTAATTTAACTTGTTAAAAAATGAATGTTCAAGATTAAAGTATACGTAGTCGGGTTTCAAACCGCAAAGAGCACGAAAATTCGCGCAGAAAAGAAACAGCAAATATGCAAATTTTTGCTTTTAAATTGCTGCTAAATATGTCCATCTACTGCATAACTTACATTTGCGTTAAGTTCTTATGTAATTTTAAGAAAAGATTTACAATTAATTTGTTGTTTCCATTTAAAGCATCTATTTGTCGAGCTAAAAACTAATAAAGAGCTCTTCAATTGGAGCTTTAGCAAAGACACGCACCAAATTCTAAAACTGTGTACTCCACTCACTCGGTGAATGTCAAACTGCTCAATACGTTGCATCTCACATTTTTGCTCGCAACAAAACAAAAATTTGTACATCATTAACTCGCTTTTAACCGAAAATCTCATTTTGGTAATTTATCCATTGATCATAAGTGGAATTATGCCATTTTCTAAACTGTTAACTCTCAAACCAGTACAGTTACTCTCAAAAGTTCTATGGTAATTTTATGCAGTAGCTCTCAAATTATTCTGTGCAATTTATTTTTCTTCATTATTTCAATTTATATTAGATTCATTTAAATAAAATAAAATTTGCATTTCCATCGCTTTGGAGATTCGTTCATGCTATGAAACGTTCCAATCGAACGAAACTTAGCAAAGACACATTCTGCATAAAAACAAAACTGTAAGCGCGCTAAAATTCACTAAGCTCACAACAATAGCCGCAAAACTATGCTCTGCTCACAAAACTATGTTGCTGTTAATGTATGTACAATACTCACAAAACCTGTATAGAGCTGCAACAAACAATAGATGGCGCTTTTTGAATACTTGCGCTTATCTAAAGATGGCGCTAGCATATCATGCTTTAGCTTTACTTGCAGTGCATCTCAAACTGTTTCAATTAGAATACTAATTGATTTATACAAAAAATCAGATATATATGTATATTCGGATATTTGAATTAGAATACTAGTTGAGTTATAAAAAATTATATATATATATGCAGATATTTTAAGGTGTATTGAAACACTTTTCAGTTTTCTCTAATTCAAATCGTCAAAATCTAATCTTTATTATATTTTAAGTTAGAGGAGATCGAGGACGTTTACCTTTTCGAACTTTAGAAAGTTGTTTGTTAAATTATTGTTGGTTATGGATGTATATGTGGAGCGGTAACTGTTGTTCCGCTCTCTACGTGAGGAATCTGCTAATTTGTACTACATTTTCATTTTCCGTGAAAATTTCGCTTAACTTGACTAACTCACAAGCACGTTAACTTTATGCTTAAATTAAAAGCGAGTTATAACTATTCGAAAAATTTAAATAAATAAAACAAATTATAAATTAGCATTAAGTCCTCAAATCGTTAAGCAATAAAATAGAAAACTATTTTATAAATGTGCTCAAAATTGAAACAACCTTGCAAAACTAACTTGTAAAGTTGGCTCAAATCACAACTCGCAGCTATCAAAAACCGAACTCTATCAGCCTTAATTTTCTATATAATACACATAAACTCTCACTTACCGCACATTTTATCCATCCGTTTCTCAATATTCAAGCACTTGGACATGAGTTTCTCCACCAGCAAAGGATTCGCTGCCGCTGATGTCGTCACAAAACGCTGCTCCTCCAAATGTTGCGGCGACAATTGCTGCTGCTGGACCCCATTGCTAAGCAAACTAATACCATACTCTAACTTTGGGGAACAGTCAAGACCATTGCTACCGTTATTATGGTTATTGTTGTTATTTGTGTTGTTGTGGTTATTATTGTTCATCAAGTCACCACACAGGGCAGCCGCAGCGGCTGCAATGGCCGCTGATGCCGACGCTGCTGCTGCCGACGCCGCAGCCGACGCAGCCGAGGCTGTGCTGGAGCCAAAAGCAAGCAAAGCTTGGCCATTGGGAGCGCCAGCATCGCCCAGGCTGGCGCCTAGTCCAGAATCGACTAGACCGGCAGCAGAGAGCGTGGCATGCTCTTTGGCTAGCAGATCGTTATTGGCCACAACGGCGGCCGCAAAGTCGCCGTCGTTGATGACATTGTTGTTGTTTTCCTCCTAGGAAAAATATATAGGGATAGTCAGAGGAAGTAGTAGAAGAAGTAGGTTGCAGATTTTGGTGGTTTTTTTTCAGGATGAGAAGAGCAAACAAGAGAAAGTTTGTATAGCGAATCATTAGAAAATAATTAGTTAATAAATAATATGGAATATAGTTAAAAGAATTTCAACTGTTTTGCAGTTCAACTTCTCTGTTCTTTGGCGGATGTACATTTTCGACTTTAACTTCAACGGTTGCCAAATCGGACAGCAGACTTTCGATTTCGAAATTGCTTTCGGATAGCGTACGAAACAATTCATCGGATGAGTCACTGCCACACATTGGCTCCACAACGACATTGACATTCCGCGCCGCCGAACCGTTTAGTTCCGTGCTGCCTGCTCCCGAGTTAACTGTTGTACTGCCTGAGTTGTTTGTTCCAGTGAGTGTTCCTTGGATTGTGGGGTTAAGGTTCTCCGCATTATCCGTGGACTCATCCTGCAAATAATTACCAAATATGGTCTTGAAAAGCAGTTAGTACAGCTAACTTTGGGTATCCAAAGTTTACTTTAACTTGCAGCAGAGCACTAGAGCAGTTCTAAAGGTCGGTAACAAAGCATCTATACTTTATGAGTTTTGGCAGTTTTTTTGTCTGTACAATTAATGGCTCTATCTAGTGTGATATTTTTATATCAATTATCTGATTGTGTGTTCTGAACACTCTAGTCAAAGTGTTCTATCATTCAAGTCAAAGTCCATAAATCCAGTCCTGTAACGGCTGTCGCTTCCGGTTTGCAAGAGTCGAGACGACTATATAAATGTCTACCAAAATATGACCGAGGATAATAAAATGTTTTACCCTGAGACCCCCGTGTGGTGAGCGGATTGGAGAATACCACCTCAGCATGTCATAGCTTATCGTAGGAGGCGACTAACAAGGACACTGGAATCTTTCGAGACCAGTAGAGCCACCCCAGGCCTTAAAAGCGCTATGCGTAAGGTTTGGGACCCACCATATAAAACCCCAATTCCAATGAAAGAATGTATTTACATCAGCCCGTAACCCAATAACGGGTCGTTATGGGCAGTTAAGAAAAAGAAGAAGAAGAACCCTGAGAATATTGTCTCGAAAAACACAAAATAATGCCAAGATTTGCTCGTTTAATAGCTTTAGTAGAGACTGTCAAATCGGTAATATGGGATAAAAACATATGTCAAGGGATACCAACCAAATTATGCCAGGATTTGTCCTTTTCGCAGTTTTAAACAAATAGAGAATTTTCTTTGAATAAGTGATACACTGGAAAAGAGATCTGGGATCATATTCCCAACTCATTTGAATGAAATGGCTCAAAGACAAAGTCTCTTTTTGTAGCTTATGATTGTGTAAATTGGGGAGAAATGGGTCAAACCGTACGCCCCTAAATATGAGAAATATACTAAAGTCCCTTCAAAAGTGTCGATGCTACCAAAGGTGGTCTTTTTCCTGTATGAAAAATATAAAATCCGTAGCTCAAGATTGTTTAACTTGGAGAGATATGATCAAAATTGTAGAAATTTTTGCATTTCCGACAGATATTACGCTCCTAATTCAAAGTCCCGTCAAAATTATCGTTGCTACCAAATAAACCATTTGAAAGATAGAAAATTCGTAGCTCAAAATTGTTAACTTTGGAGAGACGCGAGTAAAATCGTTTAAATCTTCGCGATGCGGACCAGTTTTATGCTTCTAAAGAGGTACAATAAACCATAAAAGTTTCCTTTATGAAAGTTACAAAGCCCTAGACTAAGATTGTCTAAATTGGAAAGTAATGAGGAAAATCGTTCAAATCTTCGCGATTCCGACAACTACTATACTATTACACCCCTTAAAATAAAAAGTATTTTAAGATCACAAAACTTCGGACGCACATTATAGTCTTCTAGTTATTAAAGACCAAACTGCTCAGATCCACTGCAAGTAGTGGGCATGGTATAAGGTATCCGATTGAGTGAGCATACTTACCGGTATACATGTTGCTAAATCTAGACCACCAACAAGACGACCATCGTTATCCGGACACCAGAGCAGTGCGTCATCGATAAAGGGCATCGCTGATAGGGCAAAGCCTGCACTGCAAATACTGTTAACTGCCAGCGTGTTGCCGTTGTCTTAACGCGTTTTACAGTGGAAATTCTTTCTAAACTCTATTTGGTTTTTAAGTCCAAATTAAATTCTTTTGCTCGTGGCGACACTTTGTGTCCTTGCAGAAGTTGTTGTATGTTTTGTTTAGTTATAAATTTAATATGTTTAACTTTTTGATTATCACACTTGAAGTCCAATTTTGTTAAAATTTCACAATTTGTTGCAATTTTTCATAAGATTATGTTTAGAGTTACGTTTTTGTAGGCACTTTTTGTTAGACGGTTTGATTGTGAGGGTATTTTTCTTATTTTTGAACACTTGAGCGTGCAACTAGGCGTATACTTGTTGCTATATAGTTTTGATTATTATTTTGGCTTTGTTTTTTTAATAGTTGTTTTTTGGAAGTTTTATCAGCTAGCGTTTCAAGCCTTAAGTCTGCAATTAAAGAAAAAGAAAGAGTAATTAGTTGTGGTTGTAGCTTGCTTACAAATTTGAGGCGGCGAAGACTCCTAATTGGAAAACCGAGAAAAAATCTTATAAAAGCGCCAAACTATTTTAATTCCCTATCACTTGACTTTGACTCTTTATCACTTATGGTTTCTGATATATAGCGAATCATTGGGATAGACATATACATATGCACCTGACTTTTTTTACTGATCATATATCCTGAACCCATATTGACGCTATGATTTTTTGTACAGAGGCACGAAAGAGCTCAAGCATCTGTTTTCCGTGGAACAACGGACTCGCCCCACCTCGGATAGGCCTAGCAGTTTCTCGTCTCCAACTTGAAAAGGTTCAAGAAAATTCAACAAACGGGCAAGAACTACGTTTATCTAGTTGGACACTAATAATTGCAGCTTTTGTGAGCTTGAGAAGGAAGCTGAGTTTGATGCACTGCAGAAAAGAAAGAAGCGCCTCTTAGGCGGGTATAGAAACTCGTGCTCCTATGATACCAAGCTGGCAACATTCTAAATAATTAGATAGACCCTAAGGCTTCCTTCTTCTTCTTTACTGACCATAGCGAACCGTTACCGGGTTACGGTTACTTATGTAGGGCACTTCTTCAAGCGGCTCATACCATCTTCCCTTGGGAGGGGGCTTTGGCGCGGTGGGTCCAAAACCCTATGCACAGTCCTGAGCAGACTTCGCTGAGCACATTAACTCACTGCCATAACACAGGGTGGTGATAAGAGGAGCTAGCCAAGGGCCTATATGTGGAGATTATGCGTCAACTTACTGTTGGGACACACCATGTATTTCACATGGTCTATAATGAGTTCTTTTATAGGCTGCATTTTTCTTAAAGCATTTTCAATTCCGATTTGTAGACAACAATAATGCAGAAATCATTGAGCAGTCTCTCCCTAGAACAAACTTAATATCTTCACAGTATTTTTGGGCATTTAAACGTGAGAAGGAAGCAGAGGCGACTCAAGGAGTGCTCTATATCACGTCACCCGGTAACTGGTTGTTATGACCAGTCAAAAAGGAAAGAAATTGGGGTGGAAAATTGTTAAATCGGCATTTATTTGATGTAAATTTCCGAGCTAGATTTTTATGAGAAGGAACAACCAGACAAAGGTAATCGCCTTCTGTCTGTACTGTTTCCCGGAGACCAGCAGAGTTGAAGTATCAGTAAAGCGGTGAACGGTAAGGAAAGTCGGGAGCACCTCACTGTGGCGCCTATTTGAGTAAAAGAAAGTGTCAGAAGAATATGGTGTAGAGGAAATGCAGAAGTCACAGTCTAATTTTGTTTGTGCGCTCCATGATGCCGTGTTATTTAGAGTTGGTTGTTTTTTTTGTGCGGTGTGACCATATTGACAGTTTATTTCAGTATATTGAAGTAGTTTTTTTGCGTTATTCAAAGCAAACTACTTGTTATTAGTTATTAGCAAGCAGGGGGCAAAGCCCGCTAGTTTTTAGTATCCGCAAACAAGCAACTAACCAACAAAAACATGGATTATGCTAGAATAGCTACTATGTGGTTTAAGCAACATACTATAATAAATTGTGGCTCATCTTTTAAGTTCCAAGTAATCATCAAATTCATTAGAAGTAAGCATAGAAATAATTGAAGCGTTTTAAGAACTTGCCATGCAAATGTGGAGTCTCTTCTGACTTGTCCATTATGCACATGATCTATGTACCAACTGCCAATTTGAGACTAAATATTACAATTATGTTTTTCTTGGCAATCAATGGAATCACATGAAACAGAAGACAATGCTAATTTCCAGAGTCATGGCCTGAATGGGATCTAATGCAAGAGTATCTATGTATATTAGTATCTCTTTAATTACAGCATTTCTTCTACTAAATGAATAGATGCAAAAAGTTGAATTAGAAATGCAAATTTCAGGCACTAAACAATGCGTCATAAATTGCTAACTAGGCGGTGAAGGCTCCCAAAATGCAGATGCAAGATATTAGATGCAGCATCAATGACTAAATTTAGTTAGTGTATTGTATGGAAAGTCGGGGCATTGTTTCAAATTTTTATATATCATTTTTTTGCTTCCGGTTATAACTAATTTGCTTTTGTATCAAATCTCTTTTGTTTTGTTTTAAAGTTCAATAACATTAGAAAATTCGTATTACAACATAAAAGCAAAAGCAGCAATAGCAACAACAACAACAACAACAACAGGAGCGGCAAGCGCCCAGCACAAGAAAATGGAGAAAATGTGGAAAAACAGCAACAACAACAACAACAACAACAACAACAACAACTGGTGCAGCTAAAATAGAAAGAAAGAAGATAAAAATACAAAAAAAAAAAAAAATTGCACAAAGACGTGCAACATTTTCAAGAAAAACCAAACAAGCAGCAGCAACAACAACAACAACAACAACGACGGCAACAAGATAACTTTGGAAAAATGCTTTTTACATAACATGTTATTGAACTGCATGCAAAAACAACAACAAAAGCAACAACAACAAGTTTTCAACGCTGCTGCTGTTTAGAGAGCGAAATGCAATTGCAACAACAACAACAACAACAACAAGAGCCGCAGTCAAAGTCGCCGTCGCCGCTGCAGTTGCAGTTGCAGTCTCAGTCGCCAAATTCATTATAAGTGAAAGTCTAGCAACAGCAACTGCAACACCAACAAAAAAAAAACAACAACAACGCGTTCATAGCGCAAAAAGTTCGTTAACATTGAACTACGGACGAACGGACGAACTGAAAGCTGCAATCCAACGAGTCACTCAGCGGCAGCGGCTCAATTCACTCGGAATACACACACACACACACACACACACACACACACACACACACACACACATGCACATAAAGCTGCAAACTTGAACACAACAAATACAACATCAGCAACAACAACAACAACAACAACCAACTATGCGCAATGTGCATAGCAAAGGTAAAATGGAAAAAAAAATTTATGTATAGCTAACAAACTGCAACTTGGGCATTAGCTGAAAAAAATGGAAAAACAAAAAAATAATGTTCGAGAGAGAGTACATGCAACAACAACAATAACAACAATCGAGAGTAAGCAACAACGAAGTTTAAATACACTCGATATTTTCGATAGTTTCTGGGAAAAGCTTCGATAGCAACGACAGTACAGACGATTCGAAAGGATTCGATACTATCGATAGCACTATTAGTTTTTTTGTGTGCGTTAAACTATCGATACTGAACAAGAATAATCGATAGTGAGATACAAAGGGAAAACATTTGTTATAACGATATTACCATCGATAGTTGTGCAGCTTTACTGAGAACCCGTTAGCTTGAAGTAAGGCTGAACCCAAGCCTTTGAAGTATCTGAGGCTGACAACCCTTTTCCCAGTTGAGCTGTTACTTGAGTGGCGTCTCTGCAGACACTAGCGCTACAATCTATATATAATACGCAAAGCGAAATTTCAGTGTGGTACCGATTACTTCGTAATGGCACAACGTTTTCAGGTCAAACCTATACCATTCGAAAGATAAAATGCTTGCGGTTTGCAGAATATAAGTTTTACCTCGATACATTGCGTTTTAGGCTGCTAAAAATTCATTTGAAGTAAAAAAATAACAACAAACTACATTGTACACACAAACGTTGTTAATTCGCGTTTTCTTTAACCTTCTTTGTAATCAGTTGTTATGAGAGCGTTTGTAAGGCGAATAACAGTACTATTAAATCGAACTGAATTCTGCTCAAGTCTGTACTAGCGTGGCATCGAGGGTGATTTCATGAAACCCGAGAATAGTTAAACAAGCATCACTTTTGTAAAACAGGCTCGTGGCGCACCTAAATAACATGCCCCCGTGCCCCGATTTTAGGCGATTGATATTGGAAAACCAATTAAGAATTCTGGCAGAGACGTCGCCAATGGAAACTGAGAAAATGTTCGCACACGTTATTTCTGCTCGATCGCTGCACGCCGGACTATAAAACGACTGTTTGGAGCGCAAGAAGCACTTCCCTATCTTTAGCTCCCTTCTTGCCAATTGGGAACGGACTATCAACCAACTATCACAAAATGAGCGCAAGCTTTGGACTGAAAAGAGCGAAATTTATGTGCGTTCGCAGCATTCGCTGTGGAAAGGGAAGAAGAACATAAAGATAAAGAGGGATATGTTCTACCTATAAAGGGGCACATGGTTTGGCGAGTGGAGCGAACACGCGTGTTCAAGGCAGAAATGTGCAATGCGGGTACTCCAGTTTGTGGTTTCGCACTTGAGGACAAATCAAAGAGGCTTATTACATGCGGATTAAGCAATAGCTCTCCGAATCTTCACTCCATGCAGGTGGTGGATATCATGCTATACTGGCTAGAGAGCTATCCCTGCTGCCGAACTAAATTCCATGACAACGAATAGAAGGGACACGTATTATGCTTTGGCTTAACTCTGAGCAAAAGAAGCATCCCAGACCAAGCTTCTGTCTGACAACAATGGATCAGTAGGTAAGCAGCCTTCCTTTAATTGCTTTAATTTCGTCCAGTCTATAGAGCGAATATACACTGCGAACTCTGGACACTAAGGATTAACATAAATCCGAGCAAAGAGACATGCGCGAAGTAGAGGTACCAGTAAGAGATCTTAAGAGCCAGTCAAGAAGAGAAGACTTAATCTAACCTAAATTGGCAGCCAATGGATTGTACCACGAGAGTGATTTCCAAAATGGGATTTTTTTTTTTAAAAGAACATCCACCAAAGCTATTGGTTCATAAAATGTGTTTTCTCAAACATTATCACTCCAAACATCATGTCGAAATGAATGTACTCTCTTGGTAAGTGCATAAAAACGCCAACAACAACAATAGTTGTTGCACTGGCATCGACATTACAACATTGCGCCGCCTGGCACCCGCGTCGCTCAGTTGCGCTGCTGTTGCGGCGCTGCTGCTGCGCTGTCGTTGGTTTTTCCAACTGGCGCAAATCGCATGCGCAAAGGCCAGACTTACTTGTTGTTGTTGATGAGCTGCGGAAAAACTTGTTTTCCATTATTCAATAGCAACAGCTTAGAAAAGTGAAATAGCCAACTGCCGCTGCCGTTGCCACTGCCTCTGGCTCTTAATTCCATGGCTGCTGCTGTCTCTGCTATCTGTTGCAAGTTCATGCTGCAGCTGAAGCAGAAGAAGAAGCAGCAGCAAGAAAAACCTTCAACATGCCCCACGCGCGCGCCTTTCTTTTGTATTAGAAGTTGTTGTGTTAGTTGTTGTTGTTATTGCTGCTAATGTTGGCGCCAGTTTTTCTTGTTGTTATTGTTGCCGCTGGCCAACGCTCTAATGCATAATCATAATTAGATGTTGACTTTGCGGCAGAAAACGCAAGCGCAACATTTATGCAAAATATTAGCTTTGCGCTTCTAATTATAGTGCAACGGTGCGTATACGCAATCATTTGATTTGCTTGATTTCTTTGATTAGCTTTGGACATGTGTTAGCATTTTCAACTGATCTTGGACTTACTTCCTGATTACTTTCTTCTTTCTTTGATGAAAGTTCTTAAATTGCATTTCTTTCAAGTTGAGAGTTCAAATGGTGTAGTATCAAATTGAAGTTTGTAATTATATAGGATTAATGATTGACTAGTTGCAACTACTACTCAAGGCTAGAGAATCTACAGTTTTCGCTGGTATTTTGGTTAATTACTGCAATGAAAAGGTGTATTTTCAGCTCATAACAGCTGGCGTCTTCTTGTCCAATTCCGACTTGTGCGGTGTGCCACAAATCCTTAAGAACCAACAGCAATTCCTCAGATGCCTATTTCAATCGAATTTTATTTATAACTTCAATGTATAGTAATAACAATATTTTTGAGAGCATTCGAAATCTTTGATCTATATATCATTTATCTATCATCTATCTATCATCTATCTATCATCTATCTATCATCTATCTATCATCTATCTATCATCTATCTATCATCTATCTATCATCTATCTATCATCTATCTATCATCTATCTATCATCTATCTATCATCTATCTATCATCTATCTATCATCTATCTATCATCTATCTATCATCTATCTATCATCTATCTATCATCTATCTATCATCTATCTATCATCTATCTATCATCTATCTATCATCTATCTATCATCTATCTATCATCTATCTATCATCTATCTATCATCTATCTATCATCTATCTATCATCTATCTATCATCTATCTATCATCTATCTATCATCTATCTATCATCTATCTATCATCTATCTATCATCTATCTATCATCTATCTATCATCTATCTATCATCTATCTATCATCTATCTATCATCTATCTATCATCTATCTATCATCTATCTATCATCTATCTATCATCTATCTATCATCTATCTATCATCTATCTATCATCTATCTATCATCTATCTATCATCTATCTATCATCTATCTATCGTCTATCTATCATCTATCTATCATCTATCTATCATCTATCTATCATCTATGTATCATCTATCTATCATCTATCTATCATCTATCTATCATCTATCTATCATCTATCTATCATCTATCTATCATCTATCTATCATCTATCTATCATCTATCTATCATCTGTCTATCATCTATCTATCATCTATCTATCATCTATCTATCATCTATCTATCATCTATCTATCATCTATCTATCATCTATCTATCATCTATCTATCATCTATCTATCATCTATCTATCATCTATCTATCATCTATCTATCATCTATCTATAATCTATCTATCATCTATCTATCATCTATCTATCATCTATCTATCATCTATCTATCATCTGTCTTTCATCTATCTATCATCTATCTATCATCTATCTATCGAGAGAAAGCTGTGTGAAATACCGCACGCGAGATCAATCTCTCATTGAAAGCTGTGTGGAAAAAGGTTAGAGATCTGTAGTAACAGTTTGGCTGCGCTTATGGCTCTTAAGAATCCTCACATAACGTCGACCGTGGTCAGACTTAACATGATTTTACCTAATAACTGATTCAGTCAACACTGGGTTTCTGGGCAGTGCTTAAGATAGCTTAGAATTACTTTAAAGTTACTTCAAAGTGTCTATAAAATGCCTCTTAGCATGTGTTGCTTACCTTTTGCGTTTTCCTGTGTACTTCCTTTGTGTAAAATGATTAATTTTGTATATATTTTGATAATTTTTTAAAAAATGTTTTTGTTTAACAAATAATTGTATACGTATATAGGTATAAAAGACTTTAGATTTCTATGAATTTCTTATCCATAAGGCAGTGTAAAGTTATCCAAAAATTGCTTAGCATCGGCAACTCGTGTTGCACTTAAATTTGTTGCACGTTCTGTGACGTGCCACTTGTTGTTACGGTTGATGTTATTGCTGTTAAGCCGAGCGCTCGGGCGCATGGTAGTCTTATTTATTTTGTGAACTTTATATTTGAAATATATTATTTGCTGTTGTTAACTTTATGATTTTAAACAATTTGATTTTTTTGTTTTTTTGAATGCACTTGCAAGTTTATATGATTTTTATCTTACAACGTATGCGATAGATATATAGAATTTTATTGCGATTAACATTAATGTCATTGGCATTGACCAAATTTTCATGTGTTCCCAGTTTTCTGCTTTGGGAACGCATTTATGGTGTTTAAAGCTGCGCCGAGGCATTTCCCGTACTTTTATAACTGAAATTTTTCGCATACTATGCTTCATAGCTGCATAATGCCTGCAAAAGAGAAGAAGAAGAAGATAGAATCGTTAATATATAAAGCGGAAGCAACACTTAATAAGAGACACCTTAACATAATATTTAACTCTAACTAATTTCAAATGATCATTTGAGAATCATTTGAAATGCTTAAACAACCGGTTATAAGTTCCAATGCTGCCAAAAGCTCTTTACGCACTCTCTTAAATGCATCGAAAGCTTTTTGTCTAGGCGCAGCATAAGAGCGCGTCAGCGTAAGCTTCGCAGCCAATGCGTTGCGCCTTTGACTTTGTTGCTTCTCTGCTGTCGTCTCTCGCGCGTTGTCTTTATACCCTATACACAAATAGGGTATTATAGATTTGTGCAATGTATGTAACAGGCAGAAGGAGGCGTGGCACACCATAAGTTCCGTGTGCAAAAAGTCTTATCATTGGCTCGGGCAGCGATTGGAACATATCAGTCTGTCTGTCCGTATGGGGGGATAGATCTCCGAGACCATAGAAGCCAGAGATACAAAATGTTACCAAAAGATGCGCGTATTCTAAATTAAGATGAAGTTTGTCGACTGATTTGCGCGGTTTACAACAGCTCCATTGAGTCTATCATCTCGAAACTCCACAAAGATTTGCGTCGTGCACCTATGTTGCAAAAATTATTCAACTCGGATAAAAACATCAAAAGTTATAGTCAAAAATATGCTAATTTCACACCCCCTCGCCTATGGATACATGTGAGCTAGAGTTACACAATTTGGTGTGAACCTAATCGTTAAAACTGCATCCACCTTTTTTCAATGGAACCCACCCTTCCCCCGCAATCGATTTACCTTAATTACTGCCACACCCCCCAATATATTGCTTTGAAAATTGTTACAGACATTTATTAATGTAATTTTGATCTATGTTACAAAATTCCACGATATTGACCCAAGAGTACTGGAATTATGGGCATAAAAGTAATTTTTGGCGCCATAATAGCCAACTTTCCATTAGGAAAACTTGTCAATTGGAAAATGTTTACAGGCATATCGATCTTACCCCGTGTGGTGAGCGGGTTAGAGAATACCACCTCAGCAGGTCAAAGCTTGTCGTATGAGGCGACTTATAATGACACTGGATTCTTTCGAGACCAGTAGAGCCAGCCCAGGCCTTAAAAAGGTTGTGCGTAGGGTTAAACCCCAATTCCAATGAAAGAAATACATGCCAGTTAAGAAGAAGAAGATATCGATCTTATGAAAGGAGATATAAAAGTGGATACTACCGTATTTAGTATTTATAAAGAATAAGGGTATAGGGTATTCCACTGTCGGGCACCGTCCCGACTGTCTGCATCACATTTTCGTTGTTGTTGTTGCTCGTTTACTGCGTAAATATGATTTGACTTTACTATTGTAGTTGTTGTTGTTGTTTGTTTCGAGCTGACGAATGGATAGCTTTTGATTTGGTGTTGTTTTTGTTTTGTATTTGTTTTTGTTTTTGTTTTTTTGTATTTGATTGTTTTTGCTTTATATATGCATCATGACCTTCTCACACTGTCATGGCTACGTATAAAAATTGTATAAAAAGCTTTCGTTTTATAAATTGTATGCAAGTCGCTGTTTAGTACCTATGTGTGTGTGTGTGTGTGTGTGTGTGTGTGTGTGTGTGTGTGTGTGTGTGTGTGTGTGTGTGTGTGTGTATCTGTGAGTGTGCGTGAAGAACACAGGCGACTCGTGTCTAAGCAACAACAACAAATTGTATTTCATTGAACAAAATATTATTTACGTTCTGTCCAAGATCGTATAGTTTTTTTTTCTAGCTTTGTTTGTTGATATTTTTTCATGCCTGCATATCTCTCAAAACTAAAAAAGGCAAACAACAACAACACTTCGAGCAACACTTGGCATTATTTGATTTTCAAATACTTCCGATTTCGTAGAGCTTTTAAGCTATGTTTTGGTATAACTTAAAGAATAGAATGCAAGGCTAGAATATAGTGTATATGGAAGAAGAAATATATGCTTAAGATGTTTAGTTTTCGATATTTGTAGAGATAAGTTCAAGGTCTGTGATCGAGAATTGATTTTGGAAGCTCTAACATTGATTTTAAATGTAATTTCTTAATGTGTTTCAAGGTTTTAGATTTTATTATAAATCAACTAATTTTTATATATTTATATATTGTATATATTATATTTCCTTTAATTAACACATTGGGTTGTTAGTGACACATTCATAAGGCAAGCCAAGTTTTAATAGTACTCATAAAATTTGTATACCCTTGCAGCAGATATAGCAGGCTTGTTGTCATATTGTGAGTGTTTGAAAAGTGTGCTCCAAAAACGTTTTACGTTCTTTTTTTGGAACTTGATTTATTGTTTTCGACACTTTTCTAGCTAGGGACATAGACATGCTTTGCTCGGGATTTGAAACTATTCGGACTGGCTGAACTTTCATGGGGGACTCGCACAGACACAAGCGAAGTGCCAGTCGAAGGTTTAACATAACTCACTGCTTGAAAGGGACAAAGAGTAGCGTTGGAGCAAGGCATATCTATTACAAGCTATGAGCCTTCTGCCGGCTCAAGGCACTACATTTTTTGATGAAAGAAAGAGAGGCGCAAATAACATGCGTCCACACTTTCTCCCTCATTGACGTTTGCGACCAAATGAAAAATAGTGCCTTAAAAATGAGCGAGCGTTGGCAGATGGCTAAGACCTTGTAATAGATATGCCTTGTGTTGGAGATTCTTTTCGCTCGTTACACTAACACATTCTGACTTTTAGGCGTGTTCTTTTGAAAAAAGATGATCCACAAATCTCTAAAAAAAAAGTCTGCATTGACTTGCTTTCCTAAAAGATTTCCAAGATTACTTCTGCTGTTTTGTGCTGAAATATGGCGAAAAAGATATATCCCACGTTAATGGTTTGCTGTTGGGTTGGCTTTTAATCAAAAGAGAGATGTGGCACATCACTGAACATTGTTTTAGAACAGGCATGTGCAGCTATACGCCGCAAGAGCCAAACTTTTGTCGGTTGCGGAAACATACACGGCCGAAGCGCTAGCCGAAGTCTTGACTCAATGCTTGTAAAAGACGAGAAACAGCATTCAGTTTTTGTGAGCTCATTTCAAACGCGTAGAATTTTAAGGAGCAGTTTTTGAAAACTAATAAGCAATGTTTTTATAACGATATTTGAAATATTGAGCTGTTCTTTATTCTATAAAGTCAAATAGTTTTAATATTTTCCCTTGAAAACTAAATTTTATTGAGAATTTGTTTCCGCCTTTTAAGGATATTTAATAAAAGCGCTAAAATATTCTGTTTCAAAGCAGCCTGGTCCATAATGCTCGGTTTCATCCAAATTGAAGCACATTATCTTTGAGATAAAATGATTGCATACCCGATTATTCAAAAATAGGGGAAACTTTTATTTTTTGAAATCAGAGCAGAGAAAACTTTTCCGGCTAAATTTCCGATTATCCGACATGCTGTTCAAATGGAGACATTATTTTCGTTAAACTCATAGATCTTACTAAGGAAACACTTTTATTTTCTAATAATACAGAGTTTAAATTAAGCGTAAAATGTTTTAAGTCGTGAATTAAGAGCATCAAACTAAAGGCGGTTTCGAATTTTTTTCGTTTATAAGTTTTAATTAGTTAATACGGATTAACGCACACAATTACGATTTGGTTCCCAGCTTAAAAGTGCTTAAAAAGTAGATTTCTTTTGTAAAATAATCTTAATTCAGAAAATTTTTCATTTTTTTCGTTTCTTTTCTTTAAAATTGATGTTTATTGAATCCAAGTTTCTACATTTGCGCTAATCGATTGATACATTGATCAAAATCGATTAAAAAATTTAGAATTTTTGCTCAAAAGCGACCATTTCCAAGAGAGTGTACGTGTGAGGCTGCTTGTGTTGCTTTCTCTGTCAGACCGACTCACTTTTAGGCAAAATTGACTTTGTACTAACACGTTTAGAGAACTATCGCATACAATTAGATCATGACTTGGCATAGAGTGACAACATCTAACATGCTCCTATGCAGGCTCCATCACGGCATATACGCAGCAGGCTTATCCTAGGCGCGCCTTTAGTCGTGCATAGCAAACTTATTAAAAGTTTTGTTTAAGTTATCGTTTATCGATACTATTTCGATTGCCTGATAAACATGCGAAAAAGCTTTATCAGCGTACTTAAACTTCGGCTTGGCAATTTATTGCACATTTGAACCGCAAAAAGCTGAAATTGCACTTGGCAAAAACTGTTACTCGGTTTTTGTGTTTGCAACCTTCTTTTCTAGTTGATTCAAGTTTAAGGTCGACAGTCGATCTGACTGCCGCCTAGGCGCTTATGTGCACCGCTAATGCCGCGCCTTTGTAGGGTGCACGCTACATACAGACATGCACTGATAGCAGCACCAAGGGCGTTACGAATGCTGAATGCATACTCTACACACACATACACATATTCATGTATGCACATTTTCACTGTATGCAGTTTTCTATGGTTTTGTTTTTTATGTTTTTGTTTTTCTTCTAATAGACATTAAAATGATTTAATACTCAGTCGCAGTGTTATATGAGAAGTGAGCATATTATCGGATCTCTTGAGGGTCTCGGTGCAATTGTTTAGTGCCGTTAGCTTTTTTTGTATAACATTACACGTGCCATTAAAGTAAACAAATTGGGGGGAATTTTGAAATAATTATGAAAATTTTAATAAACAGTTGGAGTGAGTAATTCATGGTGTGGTCATAGCTCAGGAGACCCTGAAATGTGTCACAAAATACATTAAACGATTCTTGAAGCTGCAAATGTTACATTCACATGTTTAGTTTTACTTTTTCTACAATATACATTTTGGTTTTTACGAAAAGCTGCGAAATTCCAATAATTGTCTGTTATAATGCGATTTTATTTTTAATTTTTCTAAGTTTTTAACTCGACGCTTTGGTGCTTTTGGGATCAAGCTATTAGGCTTACGAAACTCAAGATGGCCCTCGTTTTTCGTATGTGTTAGTGAAAATAAGTTTGTGCTTGTGTACAGCGCTGCCGATGTACGAATATTAAAACCGTTTTGATATTTGTAAACATAATGTGCGGAATGGAATGAGAACACACGTACAGTGATGTATCCAATCATGATGCATAATGTGCCGTTTTAGATTCATAACACAAAAATGTTTTCGAAAAACCATAAGGGGTTCAAGATCTTAAAGCACCACCTCCCTATTATGACGTCACAAATAGTTAAAGCAAAAGAAAACTGCATTTAATTGCAGTTTCAAAACATTCCCCTCGCCAATCGTCACAAATTGTCATAGTTCGACGACCCACTACCCCTATCCCACTCAGTGGTGACGTCATTAGAGCACTTATTTTTATAAGTATTTACAGTGGCTACTATAATTCGAATCCACCATCTTAAATCTCTTAAGACTCATAACAAACGAAAAAAGACAGAAAAGTGAATATAGAATTCTTGTTGAAATTGTTCTAGAATCGATGTAGCTCGAAAAGCTCTATTTTACGTATAAATATGGATATATATTATGCAGCATTTTGAGCTCGAACCTATGTAAGCGCTTTCGTGAGCTGGGTCCATCGAAACGCTGAAAAAAAATTCGGTTTGAAACAAGGTTTTGCAATGCAATTTATTTACGTTTGTTTTTTCGAATCCATTAAATGACGTTATATTTTTGGGATACTTTCGATTTCTATTACCAAGAAATATGAAAAGTTTGCATTTTAAAAACTTTTAAAGCGTTTGGTTTGGTTATGTGTTTGTATATCCGCAGACCCAACGACTGTGGAGTACTTTCCCCTCCAGACCCGAAGATCCCAAGAGGTCATTTAATAGAAACTTTATCAATAAAAGATGCCGCCCCGTGTAACCGGCACGAACTAGTTCTTAGCGGTTCAAAATCGGTTTGCGGCTTTATTCCATGTATAGTGAGTAAGTCGAAAATGAGCACATAAATTACATGTTGCATGTAATACTGGATAACTGTTGACTAGCTCGCCACTTTTTTACACTTGTCAAAATCCTATACACCTTATGTATGCTAGATGTACTGTATCCGGTGCAGTGTAAGTTATTACTCAAAGTTCTGTTGAAGAATAGATAACAGTGTACAAGTACCTCGATAAATGAATGCGCTTATCAGTCTGAAAAAGTTACCTTCAAGTGTTTTCAGTACCAATTTTAATTAAAAAACATTGCATAAGTTAAATATCGGTCATACAATAATAGAAACTCATAAATAGCAGTTTTCTTATCAACTACAAATATATTCAAATGAGCTGTAGAATAAAGGTCAGGCGTTTATAAGTAGCACCCTAATGAACTGAGGCAAAAGTAACAAAAGCAATGCATTCTAATAAATTTAATGAAATACCTATAAATTAATATGTTAAAAAGAAAATTTATGCACTGCCATAAAAAGTACGATTCGAGCGGTTACAGAGATACACACACTCGACTACAATAGCATATATGTATCTAGTATTTATGTATAATAGAGAACAATCATAGAAAAATATCTTAAGTCAGACGTGGCTTTGTTTTTGTTGCTGCTTTGACTGCTGCTGCTTCTTATACAGCAACTGTAAATTTAAAATAAAATATATACAGTCAAACCTGCTTAAGTTGGCCAACAGAATTTTTGGCCAACTTATGAGGGGGCAGCAGTTTTATATTGATTTTATGTTGTTTCTTTAATTTTTTCAACTTTATATAATGGTTTATGTTTGTTTTTAACATAAAAGTTTATTTAAACGTGTATGTTTATGTAGTCCATAAACTCCACATAATAACAAAATAAACATATAATAATATATACATTCATAGTTGCAAGACAGTCAAAGTTTTTCATCAAGAATACTGCACATTCTTTGAAATTCAACATTGCATTTAACTTTTAATGTAAGTTAAGACAATCATTTAAATTTGCTTATTTATAAGATTTTGACTTTTTTTCGTTTGATTATCAGCAAATGAATTTTTAGCAACTGGAAGGATTACACAATTAAGATTCTGAAGGTGGCCAACTTTTACAGGTTCAATTGCATTGACAAAATTCGAAAATCGCTCAAAAAGTGGCCAACTTAGTGGTGTAAAAAACACATCGATGCATCGAAAACATCGATGGTTGGCCTGTCATTTTCCGATGTTCTCGAACATACATCGATGTTTTTGAAACTATCGAACATTTCGCCAAGATCATGCCAAAGTAAGTAACTTATTCTCCGTTTTACAAAAAGTGTTTGCAGAATTGAGACTGTCATCTCAAAGTTTATTCAAAGGCCAAATTCTCAGCGAAATAGACTGCTTAGGGGACGGTTATCAAAACATTTATGTTGACATAATTTAGTCGTAGATCTATTGGTCTGTATTATATGGTATCTAGATATCTTCTTATGTTTAGATAGCTTTAGTTTCACATATTTCGTATTATATAACGAAGTTTCTTCTATAATAAAAAGCCAAATTTGTAAATATAAAACATCGGAAAACCATCAATGCAACGATGTTTTTAGTCCGATGCATCGACCTACATCGATGTTCAATGTCGATGGGCTCATCGATGTTTTGGTCTGGATTTACATTACTAGGCCAACTTACAAGATATGCAGTTGCAAGTTGATAAAAATTTGAGGGTTTGTACTAATATATTTTGGTTCCGCTGAAAGGTGTCCAACTTAAGGAGGTGGCCAACTTTGCAGGTTTGACTGTAAAAACAAAATAGTCAAGCGCTACTAACCATAGACAAAAACAAAAACAAAAACAATACTTAAGGCATATCTAACTACACATTAATTTGTATGCATGTGTGTATCTGTGTGTGTGACTGCATATGTGTGTGTGTGTGTATAAAGCACGCAACCTTCAAAATATCTAACAAAGCAAACTTGTTCAATAGTCATATGCGTATCAGGAAGTCAACATTTCAAGGATTGACTCATTGAAAAAAGTCGAATGCGACGACGGCGACGGCGGCGACAGCGAAAAAGCACAAAAGCAGCGTTGGCAACAACAAAAACAAGTTAGCCAGTGGCGCGTTCACACACACACACACACACACACATACGCACACACACACACACACACACACACACATACGCACACACACACACACACGCTCGGCGCATTAGGCGAAAACTTTCAAAAGCGCCGGCAAATGTAATGCAAAGAAAAATTTACAGTAAAACACCAACAACAACAACTCTGAGATCACTTGCAATTGCATTTGTATGCAGCGCACTGCATTTGCCGCCAAATACTCACACACACACACACACACACACACACACACACACACACAGCGCCATTCGGCGAGCGAGCTTTTTAAGTTTCGCGCGCAAGCAAAGAGCAAAGTGTGTGAGAGCGCGCGAGTTGCAACTCTTTCGTTTTCATTTTGCTCTTACGCACTCGCACTTGCATTTGCTCTGGTTTCAGTGCGCGCCGTAAATCATTATACTCTGCACACAAAGTGTCAAAGGGTATTCTAGATTTGTGCAATGTATGTAACAGGCGGAAGGAGGCGTTGCAGACTATATGCTCTATGGGCAAAAATGGTCAGGAGCAATAGTCGACTCGATATAAACATGTCCGTCTGTTCGTCCTTCCGTATGAACGTCGAGATATCAGACACCATGAGAGGTAGAGGCATCAAAATTTACCAAAAGATGCGCATTTACACCGAAAAGATGAAGTTTGTCGAAACACGTCGATATCTTGCCTCCTTCCCCTATGACATATTTTTGTGGTTTATAGCCGCTCCGTTCAATCTATCATCTCGTAACTTAACAGTGGTGTGCGTCGTATTCATGTGTATCTATGTATCGAAATCGAATGGATACATCAAAAGTTATAGTCACAAATATGTTAATTTCACCCCCCTCGCCTATAAACTGCTTCGAAATTCCACTACATGTAGATACGAATACATGTGAGCTAGAGTTACGAAATTTGGTATGGAGACTCGTGTGATGTGTGTGTTCATGTGTATCTATGTATCGAAATCGAATGGATACATCAAAAGTTATAGTCACAAATATGTTAATTTCACCCCCCTCGCCTATAAACTGCTTCGAAATTCCACTACATGTAGATACGAATACATGTGAGCTAGAGTTACGAAATTTGGTATGGAGACTCGTGTGATGTGTGAGTTCATGTGTATCTATGTATCGAAATCGAATGGATACATCAAAAGTTATAGTCAAAAATATGTTAATTGCACCCCCCTCGCCTATAAACTGCTTCGAAATTCCACTACATGTAGATACGAATACATGTGAGCTAGAGTTACGAAATTTGGTATAGAGACTTGTGTGACCCTAATCGTTAAAACTGCATCCACCTTTTATCAATGGAAGCCCCCCTTCCCCCGCAATCGATTTACCTTAATTACTGCCACACGCCACCATAAATTAATTTGAAAATTGTCACAGACATTAATATATGTATTTTGGATCTGTGTTACAAAATTCAATGACATTGGCCCAAGGATACTGGAGTTATGAGCATAGAATTAACTTTTGTCACAACAATAGGAAAACTTATCAATTGGAACTTCCAAAATAGATATAAAAGTGGATACTTCCGTAACCATTTTACCGTATTTAGTGTTTATAAAGAAAAAGGGTACACGGTATTCCACTGTCGGGCACCGTCCCGACTGTCTGCATTAAATTTTTATTTTTTTTGCCAACATGCTATAACTTAAAGTGCAAATACCGCAAAATGCTGTCGATTTTTTTAAAACATTTCTTTTTGTTGTTTCGCTTTGCCTACAAAGTACATTTTTATTTTCTCAAATGTTTTAAAAATAAAAGTTATTATTGTTTGTGAGGTAATGTTTCTTATGCTATAAGTGAACTTGTGAGTGAGTATGTGTGTGTGTGTGTGTGTGGCTTGGCATTGAGTACGCATTTGTGGTCTTTTTTCTGAGATGCGTAATAAATATGCTATTTAATTATAAACATTAATGATCATTCCATTTATAGAAATGCAAGTCATGTTTGAGTCAAAAACTAGAGTTGGTTTTGGAATCGTGAGCGTGAGCAGCTTTAAAAACCGTTATCCTTGTAGACGGTTCACTATATCACAAAGCTTTTCCTTTTATAAAGCTTTTCCTGCGCATATGTAATCGATGAATCCTTTGCGGCAGCTTGCAAAGTTGATTGCAACACTGCGAATGCTGAACCATACTTGCCAAAGTTTTCAAACCAAGTTTGTTCTTTGCTTTCAGAATGGCGGAAGTCTCTGGGTCTTTTGAAAACCCTTATTTTGGAACATTCATTGAACGATGACAATTTCATGCCCATTGTCGATCGCAAATACATTTTTTTCAACTTTAATAATAAAAAATGCAAATGTTAATCTTTGAATCTACCTTGAGAAGTAGTACTTAGCAGTCATACGTTAAGAGGGAAACTGAGAGTAGGTGGTAATGAAAGTCCCACACATTTCGTTTATTAGGCAGTATAAAAAAAAATTGTGTCTGCTGTAAAAGATGACGTTCAAAACGTGCAATTAAGTCATATAAGTCGTTAGAGTATCAGTATACAGAAGTACTTCTCAACTGGAAGAATAAACGATTTCCACGAACATAAGATTCTTCTTCGACTTTAAGAGTTTTTAGTTTTGTAAAGAAATCCCCAAGATTCCGCATGTGGATTGAATTTAATGTTAAAGTTTCTCCCAAAAAACTCTGTTTCAAGTTAATTTTTGAGTTTTTGTACAGAGATTGGATTCCATTCAACAATTCCACTTCTAGACTGATAGCAGCTTCACAATTCTGCATAAAGTTGTGAATGACAGGTTCGTAGGGAGCAACTTTAGGCCATGGGTGGAAATTAGAAAAGGCTAGTTCATTTCATTCAGAAACAGTCCCTACACAAAAAGAAATGCAGATATCCCATCTGTGTTTCATTGAAAGCTTTGAATACAGAACTTTAATAGTGATGATATTTTACCAAAATAAGAAGAATGAATTTTTACTTTTAGCTTCTGCAGGCCTTGAATATAGAATCTCAGCATCTAACTTAAAAATACAAGTTTTTGCTCCTCTGCCGGCTAGATGGACACATCTATAAAGAGAGGAGCAGCTAAGCTAGTTAAGGAAAGTGTCTATCTAATGGACAACAAATAAATGTTTGTACCAACTTAGACTTATTTCTAAACATGTGAACCCTTTTTCTTTGCTTACCTTTTAGCCTACAAAATATCGTGTTATACTTGTTCGTGCTCGTGATAAACATGAACAGGTAACTCTTCACGTTTTCAACTCTAGTCTGCATTAGTTTGTATTTGTTGTAGTTTCTTTAATAGAGCTCAAAAATTTGTCTAGTCATGTTATGCGCTACCCAAAATTAAGCGACTACTGACAATATGAACTAAGTATGTTATGACAAGGCTTTTTCTTAATGTAGTTCATTTGCGTTAATATCCAAATTAATGATCAATTGTGTTTTACAACCAATAGATTAAAACATTCTTTACCAAACTCCTTGTTATAGTAGCTTATCTTTGGGCTTATAAATCATGCACTAACCGAAACCCAACAACTGGGCATAGCTGTGGGCCAATGCGTTATCTTTATTGACCATATACAACTATTTGAGTTTGTGTAAACCTTCGAAAATATTTGGTTGCGGGTTCACTGCTCACTTTCAAGGCATCGCAGCAAAGCTCTAGATATGCGCAAGTATGTGTGTCAGCAATCGATTTCAATTACGATAACTCCTTCAAAGCGTACACGCAAAAGCTCTTTCATCTAAACTACTACAATCTTCAATTGTTAAACGCGGCGCGTTGCCGATCGCGGAGAAGGTCGTTGCGTTAAAGAGTTTAATGACCAAGGAAACTTTTGCCGAAAATAATAAAGGGAGAATCAGTAAAAAAAAAGAGTAGCTGCAAAAAAAAACTGCACTCAGCTGAATAGCAGCGCCCACAACTTGTGCCTCCAGCAGACACACACACACACACACTCACACACACATGCGCACGCACTCACTCACACTCACTCATACTCACTCACACTCACTCACACTCCTTTCATGGCAACAACACTTGAGAAAGGTCAACGAACAACATTGCCTCGTCGGTCAAAAGCAGAGTTCACACGTACAAATCGGCAGCAACAACAACAAGACGGGCAATTTTTGTTTTGCTTTTGCTTTCGCGTTGAGTGAAGTGAAATGAGCGGAGTGGAATTTAATTGGAGCGTTCGAGTGAGCTGCATTATTCAATGCTGCTTGAGCACAACCTTCGATTCGTTGTCGTTATAGTAATTCCCCAAAAAATATAAAAAACAAAAAAAAAAATGGACGGCTTTTTCATTAAGCACATTTTATGTGCTTTTGCCTGATTCAGTTCAAAGTTTTTATTAATTGCACACAAATGCACAAATTAGTCATTTAAGACCTTTTAATTGTTTTGTGTAATGAAAACGCTGATACAGTAAACGCGCGAAAAGGTGGTGAAATACGTTTTATTAGGCATAAGAATTTTGCGCAGTTTATTAAAGATATTTTAAACACATTATCATCATCATTTATTTTGTCTTTTATATAAAAGATTTAAGTTATGAGAGCTTTGTAACAATTAAATTTCCAGTTTATCGTTACGCATGCCTTTTATATGAAAAATTGAAGCTATATTTTCAGCCCTGAAACAATGGAACCAATCGCCATCCACACACATTATAATCTTCTTAAGCAATACAGCAAATTCCCTTTGAATTAGACTTTGTGGCCTTATCTGAACTCTTCTAATAATTACAGTGAGATCAAAGCATCTAAAGGCATTGCCGCTATATGTAAGAAAGACCGGCACACGAACTTATTGTAGTCCGTCACCAGGAACCAGGAACTTATTGTAGTCCATTTCTTGGGCGGCAGTATAGCCATTATTAATGGACGCCCAGTGCAGCCGAGTCCTACTCGGGAAGTCGATAACGTTCTTCTAATGCGCCTTCGCAAACTTGAAGTCCCCAGGTCACGACGGAATATACCAAATCATGTTCAAGAGAGTAGGGAACAGATTCTGAAAACGTGCTTTCGATGTCGTTATCCCGAAACCTAGTAGGGATGATTACTCTTAAGCAAAAAGCTGGAGACCCCCCTCGGAACAAAATGTTCTATTTCTACTCAGATAGTGAAATCTGTCTAAACAGTGATGTTCCGAAAAGCTACAAAAATCTATATTCTCATGCAATGTTGTCTTTTCATTTCGAATTCAAACATATCAAACAAAGATCTTTCATTAAATTTTTGACTTCAAAATATCCTTCTTTCGCTATTATAACAGCAGCGTATACTCTGTGCGTCCTATCTGCAATGATTTAGCTGATATTCTATTCCAAGTTTCTAGGAATGCTCGAAGTGGTTTTTTGGTTGCACGTTTTGTGACGTCACATGAGGGGAATGGGGTTGCCTAAATGTGACTATTTGCGACAGGGGTCCTAAAAATTTTAGTGATATATAGTCAATTTTTTACATTCTTGCAATTCACATGAGAAAATTCAGTCGTCCTAAAAATGAGAATTCTGCAGACAAAAAAGAATCGTAAATATTCTGATCCCGAAAATGTTAAAAAAAAAATTTCAGAAACATTACATATAATCTTTTCATAGTAATTTTGGACGAATTGAATGCGTATTCAGCTACAAGTAAAAATAACTCATTGTTTAGACCTTTTATGTGAAAAAAATAAGTCATCTGTAAACAATATTTTATTATTAAAAAAAGAAAAAAAACTTGTTTAATTTCTCAACCCCTTTTAAAGTTATTTAAGAAGTGTATTCCAATATGATAATAAAAAGATAATCTTAATTTCAGAAAGAAATTTGTATAATTATTCAGGAAATTCTTTTACTCAACCTCTTTTAAAGTTATTTAAGAAGTGTAGTCCAATATGATAAAAAGTAAAAAGTTTTTCAATTTAATTTCAGAAAGAAATTTGTATAATTCTTCAGGAAATTCTTTTGCTTCACTTTGACTATATGCGTTTTTCAACCCGATTTCAATCGTATCTTTACTCTAATTTAATTATAAAAGTTTTTCAACTCGATTTCAAAAGCATTTCAATAGGCTAACTTCCAAAATAAAGCAGATAATAATCATGTTTCCGAAACAGTTTTCCGCCTCATTTCAAGACAAAGACAAATAAATTATTTCTTATAAAAAGCTTTCGCCAAAATTTTATATTTTCTTAATTGCAAAAGAAGTTTGGCCGTATGTGAAGCTATTGGTAATATTAAGTTGTAAGCATTTTTTTTTTATATGAAGCTTCCGGCAAATTATAATTTTGTTTTCGGAATTTAGAATAAGCCAAACTGCTCTAATTTAAGTCAACTGTCTTGCAGCCAACGAGTTGATGATAAAGATGACGTCGTCGTTAATAATAATGATGAAGCTAATGATGACGACGACGACGTCGACGTCACAGCATTCATTCACTTTTGCTACAACTCAAAAGCGTGGAGCTACGCTGCTGCAGCTGCTGCTTGCGTCGCGGCGGCGGCTGTTGGCACAGCGCTCCAAAAGCGCGCGAGAGATCAACGCACTTTGTGTTGATCCCACGAAACAATTTGCTGTTTAATGCACCCAAAAAAAACCATACACACTCACACACACTCACTCACACTCACACACACCCATACACACAGTAGACGAACGCGAATGCCGTTCGGCTGCCGAGTGCAGCAGCGGCAGCAGCAGCTGTAGTTGAAGCGGCAGCAGCAGCCGTTGCCGCCTGCGCAGAGCGCACTCAATTGGACTTGAGTGGCATTATGAGTGCACTCTAGCATTTTATATGCATTTCTTTTTGTTTTAAATGAATTTTCACTTTTTTGTGCTTGCTTGTTATAACACTCACACACACACACACACACTCACTCACTTACGCTAAACCCAAAGCTCGAAAATGTATATTAAGTAATATAAACAAAAATAAAATGCAATTCAGTTTACGTTGCTTCTTTTGCTGTTGCACGTACTGAAAATGCCAATGCTCCAAGCGAGTTTTGCCATTGAAAGCAAGAGACGAGCAAGAAAGATAACATTTGGGGCGTAGAAGCTTGGATGCTCTTGTAACAGAAACGCTCGTCAGACGAGTCTTAAACCAATTTCTTTACAAAATATGCCGATGTATTTCCTAAATCGATGTTTCTCGTGTTGGGGATAGATTAGATAAGATTAGATTTGAGGTGGGTGCGATGGCTCATCAGAGAAAGTTGAAACCATCCCTAGCACTCAGGCAGCCTGGCCCATTGTGCCATGCCCGACAGAGGAAGTAAGGAGAAAGAAAGACAGTTGAAATAAGAGAAAGGTTGTGGAAACACAGTAGGCTTGCTAAACAGGCTCCCTACTATCTTCACGACTCCCGTAGGAAGCGTTGGGGATACAATTCAGAACAATTTTTAGCATTAAACGCTTCACATTAAAAGAACGAGCGGAAATCTTGAAGTTTTACTCGGAAAAGGCGTGTCACAAGTTTTCAAAAAAAACTGTCCAAAAAGCCCAAAAAATAAGAAAGAAAGTGATGAAAGATGTAAAACAGTTTAAACAAATCTAGCTAAACGAACTTTCTTGAAAACAACGAAAACTTTTTATTTCTGAGAAGTTAAGAACATAGTTCATAGTTTCCGAAATTCGGTTTTCTTTCGTTTAAAACTAACCTATTTTAGAGTATTAAAATGCACACACATACGTTATGTGCATGTATGTATGTCATAAGTGGATGACAGCGGCCGCAACGAAAGCATTGAACAAATTTCGTTACCAAAATAACAAAGAAAGAAATTCCTAACATGGTAAAATTTCAAGGAAAAAAATTAAAGTAAATGTGTCGACAAAATTCCTGCTGTTGTTTATGTTGTTTTCATTTTTTAAGAGCTGGTTGGGCCTGCAACGCCCCGGACACAATGCACAAGGCATGTGGTACAAGGTACTAAACTTGTTTGAAAGTTGCAACTGCAACAGAGGCAACGGCAGCGGTTTCAAATTTTCGGGATGCATTTCAAATGACTAAGAATATATGACGCCTATAAAGAATCTGAATCTTTAATACGTTTTGAGATGAAAAGTTTTCATTTTTTAAGAGTTGGTTAGGGCTGCAACGCCCCGGACACAATGCACAAGACATGTGGTACTTAACTCGTTTGAAAGGTGCAACTGCAACAGAGGCAACGGCAGCGGTTTGAAATTTTCGGGATGCATTTCAAATGACTAAGAATATATGACGATTCAGAAACTTTAAAACGTTTTGAGATGAAAGCTACGAAAAAGTTTTGATGGAAAAAGAAAACAATCTATATGTTTACTCAAACACACACACAGATGCATATATACGTTGCACGTCAAACATTTGAAGATGCGCCATAAAACTAGCTAGCCAGCAGCTGAAAAACGCACACTCACTCTAACACAAGCTCCATGCCACATGCAACACAACAACATGCCAGGCAACATTAGAAAATTGCAACAACAGCGACTTTAGCTGCAGCAGCGGCAGCGGCAAGCCATCTAACAACAAATGCAACGACGGCGGCGACGACGACGACGACGTCGAGCGAACGAACGAACCGAATGAACATGAACGAACGTCGAGTGTATGCATCAAAAAACAGACAGTAAATCTGATTGTTTGGGGTAATTGAACTTTCTTAAGAAATTGCGACATGTACACTTTGAAAAGCTCTGGATTTGCGAGCAGCAGCAGCGACTGCGACGCAGCAGCAGCAAACAGAGCCAAGCCAGCTAACAAGCAGCAGCAGCGTACGTCGCAGCAGCAGCAGCCAGGCAGCACACAAATGTACGCCAATGACCGAGTTCGGGTGAAAGACCTTCGATAACCATCGTCATCATCATCATCATCATCGTCAACAGCAAGCAGCAGCAGCAGCAGCAGCGGCAGCGGCAGGCAAGCAGGCAGCAGCAACATCATTATCGTCATTAGCGTCGTCAGCAAGTAAAGCAAGCAACGTGCGCTGTTGTAGTCATTGCACTAGCCAGCCAGCCAGCCACAGCCAGTCAGCCAACAATAACAACAAAACAAAAACAAAGCGCTCAGCCCCAAAGAGAGAGAGAGCGCGATAGAGAGTGAGTGTAAGAGCGAAAGCGTCAAAGAGTTGTGGGCTCCAAAGTGGACACGTGAGCGTGTAGTTAGCGCGCTCTTTGCAAAAACAAAAACAAAAACAAAAGCGCGGGAGTGTAGCGCATTTTTGTTGTTACTTTTCTGTTTTTTTGCTTTTGTTTTTGTTTTTTACATTTTTTTTTTTATTTTTGCATTAGACTTTGTTGTTGTTGGTTTTGCATTGCATTTGCAATTTTTTCGAGGTGCATTGCAAGACCTCAACTAAGGCTAAATGCTTGCGCGTGTGTGCCGTCTATGTGTGTGTGTGTGTGTGTGTGTGTGTGTGCGCTATAGTTGCTGCCGCTTTTGGGGGCTATTGAGATAGTCGCACATTTTGCGCGTAGTAACCAATAAAGTGCAGCTCAAACTGTTGGAGCCTTCAAAGCGCTCATAAATAAGCGCTTACAATAGCTGTCAAACTGTGCTAAAATATTACACAATTTCATTATATTTAAACAACTGTTTTATGCCAGCAGCTAGGCATATTTTTGGCATAAAGTGAATGTACTCACACACACGCACACACACACACACACACAATACCGTCAGTCAATGGACGGCAAAGCAATGACACTGATCCTGACGTTGACCTCTGCGCGCAGGGCCAAACCAGCCACCGACGCCGCACCGTGGTTCCAACTGACTTCTTTTTCGGCAAAAATCATAAATTTTTTTAAATTCCTTAAGCTTCTGCGATACACTGCGATAAATAAGCTGTGTTTAGAGAAAGCTTCAAAAAACGTTAGTAAAGTTCGCTATTAATACTGCAAATGTCTTATCTTTGCATGTTCTGAAAAAAATCAATGTTCTAAATTGTACTTATTTTGCAATAAATCGTCCTCGTCGAAAGTTTGTTTATGTGGCGAAAGTGTGTACGCTAGGATCAAAATAGACTCCAAACAGCATGCCAATAGATTCGTAAAATTTTAACGATTTTTTAAGCAATAAGCTCATTTTATAGGTGCAAGGATAAGACATTTGGTGTATATATCTAACTTTACTAAAGTTTTTTGAAGCTCCCTCTATACACAGCTTATTTATTGCAGTGTATTGAGTTTACTCGCTCAAAAGTTATGAGTTTCGCCGAAAAAGAAGTCAGTTGGATCCACTGTGCGACGCGTGCGAAAGAGCTAGCTTTATATATATACTAAAGTATCGCATGCGCTGCTCTCCTCTCTGCGCTTTATTTTTGTTCAACATTTTTGGCAATGACTTGAAAAATTTCAGTTTCATTTTTGTTGTTGCCGCTTGGTTCTTTAGCCTAAAGCCAAGTTCGGCTTTTGGTGTTTTGTAGTTGTGTGTTAATTATTATGCTTGAAGCTTTTTTGGCAAGGTCATACACTTGTATGTATGTGTGTGTGTGTGTGTGTGTGTGTGTGTGTGAGTGTGGTTTTTTCTATAAGCACAACTTCTGCTGCTGCTCTTCTACTTTTCGTTTCACATTTAGTTGTGTTTCTTTTTGTTTCTTGTCTTCATGATAGTCTTAATCAAGGTGAGTCACCTTGGCCTTATTTTCGAGCAGCGCACTCTTTAAAGTGCTAATGTGTTAGTGTGTGTGTGTGTGTGTGTGTGTGTGTGTGTGTGTGTGTGTGTGTGTGTGTGTGTGCCTGTGTGTGTGTGTGCGTGTGTGTGTGTGTGTGTAGCACCAAGCAACAAACGCGCGCTCACGCATTGCCAAAAAAAACATATACAGCTGGCGCTCGGCTCCCCAAAGCTGCGAGTTGAATAAAACCTGAGCGAAGCAAGGCAAAGGCAAACGGCAAACTCAATTGTTACTGCTGCTGCTGCAGTCGCTGCCCTCTGCCGCTGCCCTCTGCTGCTGCCCTCTGCCGCTGCCTGCTGCCTTCTGTTGCTGCTGTTGGCATTGTGGAAGGTCATGATTTTTTCGGCTACTTGATGTGCGTGTGAGTATCTGAGAGTTCGTTTGCGCCGATGACGCTGACGAGCTACAGTTGGAACTTGTTGCGCATAGCTTTATTTTGAGTACAGTAGAACATTCAAAAAGCGCTCGTTAGATAAGTCATGATTTGTATTATCGAACTGAATTACTGGAAGTTTGGGAGTACACAAAATTTGCACAAATTGTTCACAAAATGCTTGAAATGAGTAAAATGTGTACTTAATCGAAAAGAAAGAATGAAAAAATGTACTTGCAATAGCTTGAACAAAAACTAACGCCAGGTTCGGGAAACCCGACTGAAGCTGCACCTTCTGGGACAATGTAACTCAGTATCACTCAGATGGGTCCCTGGGCATGATCTTGCGGACAAGCTAGCAAGGCATGGTGCTGCGAAGCCACTGATTGGACCAGAACCTTTCTGTGGCATTGGCAGACACACCATCAAGCAACTTCTGAGGGAAGAGGAGAGAATAAAGATTACTGGAGAAACACTACAGGTCTGAGACAGGCCAAACAGTTACTTGGGTCTTACAAGCAGATTAGGTTGAAGAAGCTATCGCAGCTAGGGAAGAACTCTACCAGAATTCTTACAGGTCTGCTTTCTATACATTGTAGATTTAAAGGTCACCTGAGTAAGCTGGGCATCACCGGCTCTGCCAACTGCAGGCTCTGGGAACTTGAGGAGGAATCCTTCCAGCACATTCTAGCCGAGTGTGATGCCCTGGCAAGACGAAGGCTGACACTCCTGGGCGGATACAGAATCTCGCTGACCGAAATTACCTGGTTGGAACCATCACATATAATTCAGTTTATAGCAGTGATAGTACTGACAGGGGAGCTGTATGCTCAGTAGGGAGCACAATAGATCTCACAGGTCGCGGTGCGGTAATCCCCAATAACATTATTATTAACGCCAGAAAAATCTGATTTTTCTCACAAGATTTGAGTTTTTGTAAACATTAAAGGTTTTACTTGGAATGAACATTTTTCAACTTGGATCGAGCTATTTTCACTCTGTTCGGTTTGAGTACAATGTTAACCAAACTAAACTACGCTTTTTGGGTGCTTCAACAAGTTCATTTTGCTGAAGTTCGACTGTAATATTTGCTGTTTTATGGCTTTTGCTGAATTTCGTTTTGAATTTTGATTTCCTTGCTTGGCGTTTTGTACGCAAAACTATGTTTAGCTTTATTAATACGTATATGTGTATTGCCTTTGTTAAATGTTGCATTTATAATGTTGGCACGTGCTTTTTGTTGTACTAGTACAGAGTTTTTGTAGGCCTATGCCATAATTTTTTGCCTGCAAGCATGCATAATTAAGCGGAGTCGCTTAAACTTGTCCTAACCTCGCCTCGTCGCTGTTGGAGCTCAACTAGAGTCAATTTTCGGGTTTGCACTTGGCCTTGGTTAATGTTTTGTGTTTTGCCTTGAACCTCAATGTGCCGAATATGTGTGTTGGTATTGCCCAGCCCCGGCGTATTGGATGGCGTAGCGCCGAGCCAGCAGTATGTGCTTTTTGGCGTATTTTTGGCTACACTATATTAATGTTTTGTTGAACTTGCCGCCAGCAGAAGCAACAAGATCTATAATAACAATAAATGTTGCGTTTCCACAAACATTTTCAACAACTAGATACAACAAGCGGCTGAAGAACTTGAACATAAGAAACGTACCAATCCAAAAATTAGCGGTCGCAGAGCCATAAACCAAACGTGACTTAAGGTTAAACAAGTGTATGTGTGTGTGTGTGTTGGTGCGAGTGCTACAACTTCAACTTCATTGAAACGACAACGTCGACAAGCTCAGTTGAAATTATTTTAATATCAAGCACATATACAATTCCATATGCTGTGCAGTGTGTTTTTAGAACTAGTTTTCAGTTTTATGTTTAGATCTTAAGGCCCCGTTGTCTAGCTTAATGCTATGGGCCAGACATGGCCCAGAACCAAGGTCGCAAAACGGCTCAAACGCATGTTGAAGCCATGAAAACATTCAATTTTTTTTTGGTGCTGAGCTTGTCTAACTGTGTATACCTGACGTATACGCAATGTGCAAGGTTACACATTTTTATCAAGCATACGCAGCGTGTACACAATACAGTTAGTTTTGCTGTCTTATCAGCCGCACATTTTAAGCAAATGCTTAAGCTAATATTGTAGAGCTTTTATTGTTTAATTATTGTTTACTGTAAGTATTAAGTGACATTTTTGTAAAACAGCTCATGAAGCCGCCAAATTGCAATGAATTCTTGTTTTAAAATTATAGCGCACATGCATTAACAGCATAGCCTAGCATACAAGTTGCTTGTATTTAGAAACGAAAAATTGACAAAAACAAACGAAAATGTGACGAAGCCTGCATACTCTGCTATGACAGCAAATTTTTGTTGCATATTCGCATATTTGAGATTCAAAAGTTTTTGCACTGAATGTGTCAGGTAGCAGAACACGTAACATATGTATCTTCCATTATCAAGTAAGTTTTTGCTGTTATGGAAAATATGAAGTTAATCGAGCTAGCGGAGCAATTTAAAAAATATAAAATAATGGTTTTATATGAACTTTTATCAAATATTTACTTAAGTTCCGGCAAAACATTTCAGCGCTTGTTACACGAAGCAAGATTTTCAAATGAGAAAATGAAAAAATCTCACAAATTCTCGCTCGATATTGGAATGCATTCTTATATGAAGCAAGTCGCACAGGGTGACAACTTACGGGCGATATTGACGCTAAAACAGTGCTCGGCAGCAGTGAAAGAGAAGTTGGCCAATTCAAGTGAGTATGAGTTTTGGCGATGGAACCACAAACCCTTCTTCGAATTCTGCCCAAATCAAATGTTACCAGGGCCGATCCTTGCTCTAATGACGGATCTTGACGGATTTTATGCTTGCATAAAAGTTGAGTTTCCTATTTGTTGTGCGCGTTGGCCATTTGGCGTGCTAGACGCTTATAAAACCAACCTAATTTCATGAAAATATTCATGTTTTTGGCAAATTATTACATATGCTGATAAAAAAGTGAAAAAAAGTTAGTTAAATTAAGCTTTGTGCTGATGTTCAAACGATAGACAAACAAAAAGTTGCATGTACGCTCTAGGAAATGCTTTCTAGCATCAAAACACGCCTACTTCTAAGCGTTGCATACTTGAGAGATAACTATGTACTCTGCATGAGAGTACATAATAACAGCACACATATGCATTAGTTTAGCGGCAGCACGATATATAGTACTATTGCTACTAATACTATGCTAGACATACATATACTGCTACTTAGTATATATTTTGAATGGTTGCGCTTTGTATTGGCCTCCGAATGTGTCTAGCTTCAATAGCAGGCCAGGGTCATGCGACATGGGAGGAAAAACTGACGCGTATGGCGTATAGTGCCCGTTATCGGAAGAAAACGCAAAAAAAAGAGCTTTGCAAAAGCGTGTTTGCACAGACACACACACACACACACAGATATTGTCACATATACGCGCTGAGAGCAAAACGCGCTCGCGTTCATTGCCTTTGCAAATGCTATTCGAATGAGACATTAGAAATCAAGAGCATGAGCAGCAGCCAGCGAACATCTATTCCTAATAGATAGAAGAATATGAAGTGTAAAAGATTTAAAACAATATGCAAAGGCGCCTTGGCTTATTGATTGGAAAAGCGATAACAAGAATATGCCAAAAGCGTACAAGAAGGGGTCGCCCGCTGAAGGGTTAAGAGCTACGGCTCTTATCTAAACTTAATGAACGAAACATCTCAGGGCTATGCGAGCGCGCTGTGTGCTGATATTGGCATATGACAAGTCTCATTTCGGTTTTTTTTTGACGAATTTTGAATGAATTCGCTTGCGCTCATTCAAATTTGTGAGGTTGGTCAGTATTGACCTTTTGTATTAGAGCGGCGGCAAGAGAGCGCCCTAGAAAAATCAAGAAACACAATTTGCATTTGATTAGCTTTTTAGACGCTGGCAAATCATATGTTTAACTAAGCAGCACTACTTCTTTGCGTAATTGGTGCAATTTTTTAATTATGGCCTAATTACGCCTACAATTGACCAACTTCTGAGAGCTAAACAGCCTAAAAATATACAAAATATGTAAGTTTCATTGTGACCCATATCTTTTGAATCTGATCTTGGGCTGTGCAAAGTAATTTATGAGTCGTTGTGCCTAGATTGAAGGTCGTCGGATTTGGTTTTTTTGTGGCCGCGCGCATAATTTGAAGTGCCAATCTTTTACAAATGCTTGGCTTTAACTGCTTTGTGGCCAAAACAAAAGTTGAAACCTTAAGTCGAGTAACCAAATGCGTGCAAAAAAAAAGAAGAAAATGATAATTTTTAAGTAAATATATGTGTTTGTATTTGCATATAGATATAAAAGAAAAAAAAAATGGTATAATGTGCTGCTATTAGCAGTTTTATTGTTGATGGTCTTCTTTTTTTTCGTTTGTATCGTATTTTAATTATTGGTAAATAAGACATAAAACAAAAGTGGGACATTGTTCTGGCTGTAATTGTAGTAGCCAACGGGTCATATGGGCCAAAAAAAATAAGAAACCCAAAATATAGCCAAAAATGAGCTAGCAAATGTTGTAAAGACATTTTATAAGTTAAAGCTAAAATACGAAGTTTAAAATGTGTCAGTAAATTGCATCGAAAAGTATGGCCTCTGTTTTTATTAGTAATAATAACTAAAACTTCAATAGTGTTATAAGTTTCTTCAACTTTGATTATGACTTAGCGCTTATATGTAAAAGCTCATAGCTACACTGTAAGAAAAGTCATTAGTGAAGCTGAACAGCAGCTAATAACACTAATCAACAATATTTAGGGTGAACCAAAAAAAGGGTTGTTGGTGTTGACTTATACTCGCTATAAGACTTAAAATAAGGAATTGTCGGACAACAAATGCAAAAGTTTCGAAAACACCATTTGTTATTTAGAGTGGACCAAAAAAGTTTTTTTTTTGCTTGTTTTGAAATGCTCTTAATATAAGCTTTCGAATAGAAGGTTTTCAGACAACAAATGCAATTGATGATATTTAGGGTGAACCAAAAAACTTGTTGGTTTTAATTTATACTCTTAATTTTTTTTTTCTTGTTTTGACATGCTCTCAATTTAAGATTTTCAATATGAGGCTCTCAGACAACAAATGCAATTAGGTGATATTAAGGTTTTGATATACTCGCTATAAGAATTAAAATAAGAGCTTGTCGGACACCAAATACCAAAGTTTCGAAAAACAACAATTATTTGTTATTTAGGGTGGACTACAGAAAGGAGATTTTCTTGCTTGTTTTGACATACCATCAATATAAGCTTTCAAATAGGGGGTTTTCGGACAACAAATGCATTTCTATAATATTTAGGGTAGACCAAAAAACTGGAAACAAATTAAAAATTTGGCTAATTTCTGGAAACTGGTTTGCTTTGTGCCAAAACTGTTAGAGAAAAAGATAAAGATTTTAACTTAAATTCTAGTTTTATTATATAATTCCGAACGGATTTACTGTTCGCAGTTAAAAACGTTCCCTTTTTTCATCGCGATGACTCGAGGATACTTATTTGGTAGTGTATCTGTATTTTGTTTTAATTGTAGCCAAATTCCAACGAAGCTAAAATTTCATATTTCTTAATAGTTAACATAAGCATTGCCAGATTTTATATAGTAATACATAAAATAATTAGCTCATGAAACCGATTAGTGCCTTATAATAAGTTTACTGAATAACTATGCAAGCGACGTAAATGCGTCGCTGCCGATAACTGCTTTAGTGGCTTTAGTCAGTAAACTCTGCATAAAATACAAATACAAAGTTAGTTAGTATAATTCCAACTCAAAAACTGTACGTCGATGGTTTAGAAAGCATTGGAATTACAATATGACTATATATACTCATAGGTTTGAAAGGCGTCTAGAAATTTCCTGCACAGCTGCCCCTATTTACAAATGAAATCTATCGAAAAAAAGCAACTTAAGTCCTTGCTACTTCTCTACTAAACTAAACGGTCTAGTAGTTAAATTAAGTATATAGTATTTTCATTGATATATATTTGTCTGCTTATAAAATTTGTTCAGTACTTATAAAAAACCAATAATTAAAGCTCAACAATAACAATAAAGTGAGTTAGAATAACAAAATTTGCCAGTTTATTAGTTCCAAAAATTCAGTTTTATAGTAAGTCTAGTATTAGTAGTATAGTATTGTTTTAAACAAAGAGCGCAATTATTATGTTAGGGTATACGAAGAAGCCGTTTAAAATAAACATTCCAGAAGAAATATGTTGTAGTTTAAATGGTTTTAGGGGCAGTGAATTAAACAATGGTGAGAACGGTGAGAAAAAGGGAGTTAAAAATACTTAAGGAGCTAAGTTAATCGATATTTTTGATCGAAAATACTGAAAATTATTGAATTATTGATTTAGTATTATTAGTAAAATTATAAAAAATTAAAAATATAAGCGTATATAAAATACTTAGAGTAGTTTATTATCAACACAATTCAAAATGATTAGTATTTTTTAGTATTTTGCTTGTGAAATCAGTATTAAACTTTCGAAGAGCTTTCAAATATGGTACAAACATTTGTCAGAACATGAAAAATGCTTTTTTTTTATCAAAACAGCAGTAACAATTTACGTTTATGTGCCTTAACTCACTCTTAGATGTTAGACAATTAACTCTCTGTAAGCTGACTTAAACAATAAGTTAAGTATTATATTCAGTATTCTAGTATTTATTTAAGAGTTGCTTATGTAGAGGCATTTGAAGTTACTCTCTGTTAATAGTGAACAATATAGAAAATGTTTAACAACAAAGTTAATAAAAATATAATGAACAAATAAACCGAACGAATTCAGTATTTCACATTACCATAATTTGTTTAAAGAAAAAGTATAAAAATGAGAGCGGAGAAGGAAGCGGACATAATTGATTCGCTCCCTAGTACTTAAAGGAACAAAGAAAAACAACTTAAATCTTTCTCATTTTCTCTAGTCTTTTTGGTTTCTATAAAGTTAGCAACTTATGCGTTTTGGTATTATTTAGAATATTATTTTTTCAATTAGAATTAGCACAAACTGCATATGCCAAAGATCCTTTTTCAAATATTCTTTGTCAATTTGTGGACCGTCTGAAATTTGCAAACTGTACGAAACCAGCATATTAGCTACATTCTGCACAATTTCTATACATCATTTAAGTTTCTGCATTTTTCGTGAACTTTCATCTGGCTGACGAAGCTAACTGTAAGAGCTTTTTTTTTTGTTTTCGCATTGACGCTTTGTCGTTTGCTTCCTGCATTGCCATATATTGTGCCAAATGCAACTCCGTGTGATATCGCTAGCAACACTGCGTATGCGTGATCTGCACAAAATGCGCAAATACAACAAAGGTGAGCACTTAATGAACAATAAAACTTAGTCAGTATTCAATGTAAATAAGAACTAATGCGCATTTATAGTTTTTAGTTGAACTCAGTAATTGATTGCGTATACGTAATGTTGGCTTACCATTTGAAGCAAAAGTAATCCAATAAAGGGTATATCCATTGTGTGTTGTATCTGGCAGCAGCGCGAAAAAAAAGTGAATTTTATATGCTCCGAGGTTTAGCAGTTTTAATTTCAAATTGTTTAGACTTATGCACTAAAACAGTTGCACTTGTAACGGCAAAATGGCGGCCGTAGTTGAACTTTTTTCATAAATATGCTTTTTTGTTAACTATATATATATATATGTGTATATAGCTTTGAATTTGTAAAACTGTTGTTAAAATTATTGATTTAGGTATAGTATTATGTATACAACACTTTGAGGCACATTTTGGCAATTTTGGTAGGTTTGAACGACGAACAACGTTGTTAAGTTGCACAAGCACTATGCCAATTGCTTGGCACTTTTGGCAAATGATTTAACATGCTCATTAACACCAACAAACCACATTAATATGTTGTATTAGTTGTCGCCTTATAAAGCATATATTTCAAACTTTAACTGACAAAGGCAACGCGCGCTCGTCAGGCTTAGGATATAATTTATCTTTTATATGTATATATGCGATACTGACGCTGGCAGTGCGTAAGTTGCAAACAAATTGTAAAAACAAAACGAATTTGTTTAATTAGCGTTTGGCGAGGAACGAGTGTGGCAGAGGGTGGGGTGGTGCTGGGTGGGCTGGGCGGGCTGGGCGACGATTTGTGTAATTGTAAAAAGCGATGAGACGACGCGCGCGCGCGTTTACGCTGCCGCTGCAGTTACGTTTTTGTCTTAAGGCAATTGATTTTTCTTTGAAGCGAAGGTTTTGCTGCTATCTGCTGATTGAATTTTGAATTTGCGACCGTCCGTTACAGCAGTCAAAAGAAGACTAAACGGCGAACGCGTTATTTTTGCACACAGGCAGCAAAGCGCACTGCACTGATACACACACACGCACACACACACACACACACACACATGCGCACATATGGCGCTGCCTCAAGTTCATGCTCTGAACTTCAAAGCTCAGTTACCTTCATGCACTGAAAGCGTTAGGCGAGCGTACGCTATCAGTGTATGTGTGAGAGCGCGTTAGTTCGCTTAAAAAGCGAGAGTGTGCTCTGGCAGCGCAAGTGTGAGAGCGAGCTGTGTGTAAGAGCGCGTTGTGTTTGTTGCAAAAAACCGCATTTTGCATGAATGACGCTGCAGTTTTAAGAGCGTTGCACCATTGCAGCCGCAATTAAACACAGTTTTTAAGAGCGCCGGCTAAGAGAGCAATGCTGAGAATGTTTATAAATAAGAGCAAACATGTTTTAAGCATCCTTTAATCATTCTTAAAGTTAATACAATTTCATTGAAAACAAACAAAAGCGCATTGGGAAAAACTTAAAAATTCTTTAAATATATAAAAAAAAGCGTGCCTGACGTGTCTGCGATTTCCTAAGTTGCAGTAACTTTTCCATATTTTACGATAAAAGCACTTGTGCGCCTGAGTAAAGATTCCGGTTCTATGAGGTCTTCAGTGAGGTCGGCACCTTGGGCAAGCCAAATTCATCCGTCTCAATGGTGCTCTGCAAGAGAAATTAGGGAGTTTTATATTCGCCTCAATTCTATTCTTCTTAACTAACAACCCGTTATCAGGTTACGGCCTGATGTAAATATATTCTTTCATTGGAATTGTGGTTTTACGTGGTGGGTCCCAAACCCTACGCAGGCCTACTGCTCTCGAAAGAACCCAGTGTCATTGTTAGTCGCCTCATACGACAAGCTTTGACCTGCTGAGGTGCTATTCTATAACCCGCTTACAACACGGGGTATTCAATTTTATTGCAACTTGCTTAAATATGGTTATTATAACCAAAGTACACATGAAAGTCTTTTTTTTAAAGACCAGTTCAACTCTATCTTCAAAAATATAGACAAGCTGTTTGGAAAAGCTACCAAGCGAAATCAGCGTGAATACAGCGGGTGTAAGGGTGGCTCTGGGACATCATGTATCAATGTTTCAAAATACTTTTTTACAGTCATTGCAATAAGCAAACGAACTTTCGCATGCCGTACTGGGGATCACCCAGTAACATGCTTATTTTTATTGAGGCCGATTTAGCCTCATAATCCGGCTCAAATGAGTCAATTGTGATAAAAGGGGAATTGCCTACGACTGATTTGTTACTTTTAAGTAGCTCCCAACACAATGCGCCTTTCATATGTTTTTTAAGTTTCTTTAAGCATGCGCCCCAGCGCCAGTTTTCTTTGAATTGAGCACAAATAGTTAAACTGCCCGCTTATTTGGCTTTAAACTGGCAGCTTCTACACACAAATATTTTGATACTGCTTTGTTTTTGGTAGGTGTCCTAGCTTTAAAAATGATATATGGAACATAATATACTTCAATGTTATATTATAGCACCGATCCGCAGACTACGTTCACAAAACGGAGGTTTTATATTTGTCATATGACTGCCTCTTTGCATTAAACTAACCTTGCCCGGCGATACAATGCTATCAACGCCTGGTTCCTTGTCAGGCGCAGATGGCGCTTTAACCATATCATCCAAATAGCTGGCATCATCATCCAAGGCCATTTCATCACCCAAAGCATCCAACTCTGCCTGCAAGTCATCATCGTCCACCTCGGGCATGCCATAAGTGCGACCCAGCGCCTCCTGCACCTCATCCGCCTGATCGAACATGTCCGCCATATCGTCTTGTATGTCCTTAAATGTTTATAAACATTAACTAGCTGAAAATACTAATATGTATGCAAGATACTTACCTCAATTTGATCAATATTGATTTTCTTATATTCCGTTTTCATCTGCTTAACACCATCCTTCATGGCAGCAACGGTAGCCTGTGTATCCTTGAGGGATTGTGCAGCATAGTTGGCCTGCTCCATGTTGAAGGACTGATTGCGCAGAGATTCGGCTTGTTGTTCATAGCTACACAATAGTTATATACATACATATATTAGCCTAGGTGTGGCTTGGGGCAAGACAGACTTACGCTTTCTTTTGCTTGAGCACACGCAGCGCCTTTTGTTTAACTGAATTTTTGGCTGGACCTTCACGCATCTTGGACATTTGCTCGCGATATTTGCGCAGCTCTGTCTCCAGCTTGGCGATCTTTTCCTCAATATTAGCAGCGCGTGCATCAACCTGAAAAACAAGAAAAATGTCGTCATATTGTAGAACAAATGTTTTTTCAATTTTACAACTTACGCCTGAAATGCAGTCGTTTAGACTTGGTCCAGGCTCTTTGGGTTTGCCGCGTCCAAACAAACGATTCATTTTTGTGTTTTTTTTTTTAAATTTATAAATTTACAAGTTGCGATTTACAACAATTTTGCGTCGAAAATTTGTTTGATGACTAATTTTTCTGCTTCTTGCGTTTGCTGCGAACAGCTGTGCGGCTAGCGATAACGCGCCTATCGATTTTTGCTGTCGATTGAAATGCTTATCGAACCGCGCACAGCTGGTGTTGCTTTACTGTGAATGGTCTTTGTTTAAGAAGCAGCATGCATCTAATAAAAGGCAATGCTCTCGCTCCCACTTTCATTTAGTCGCACAACAGCGATTTTTTGAGTGCAGCGCATATAAATAAGCAAGCGCATGAAGTAAAGCAATAAATTAGTTTATTTATTAATTAATAAACATTTAAAATGCAAACACAGTGCAAAAGGGTGTTAATAAAATATATGTGTAATATGTGAACGTCGACGCAATAAATGCAGAGTTATGCAGTTTAATCTTTATACGCCATGAAATTTTTACCAAATTTGTGCTATTTTTAAAACAATAACATTAAGTGTATAATATAATTATACATATAATTATGTTCTATATTAGTACTATTTAGTACAAACAAAACAAATGCTTTTCGCATAATCTTGTTAGTTTTCGCGAAAATTCAATAAATGCACTAAACGCTTCCGCTGTGCACTGTGACTTGCGTGTCGCCGCAGCGTTGTGCCCTTTGACGTCACAGAGAAAGCCCACACGCCAACAATGACGTAGTTGTTGCAACTTAGTTACTTTAGTGTGTTATTTCCCAATACTCCGCCGACCATGGATAGTGCCATGTATTATAGCGCTTTGCGCGCAACTTTTGACAAAGCTGCCACAGCTACAGTCACCGAGGGATCCGCAGCTGTCACCAACGCCAGCAGCAGCACTACGGCAGCGACGCCACGTAACGACGATGGCGGCGTCTCTATGGACAATTTTTATCCAGCGTTGGTACAATGCTTTGGCATTATCATATGCGGGTAAGTCCAAAAAGCAAGGCGACGCTATCTGCCACTTAAGGCTTTGTTTAATCCTCAATGAATGTGAGGGTAATTTTGGACCCTACTTGAATTTAATAGTAGGTTTGGCATTTGGCTTAGTATTGCATTTCATGCACTAGTATTTGGCTCTTTTATCATGGAAACTATATATTATATATATATAGATCACAATAAAATGAAAAAGCAGCATCACAGAACAAACTCACTTCTTTTGTTATGTTACTTTCTTCTTCTTGATGTAAACACATTCTTTCATTGCAATTGTGGTTTTGAGTGGTGGGTCCTAAACCCTACGCACAAACCTTTTAAGGCATGGGGTGGCTCTACTGGTCTCGAAGGAACCCAGTGTCATTGTTAGTCGCCTCATACGAGAAGCTTTGACCTGCTGAGGTGGTATACTCTAACCCTCTCACCACACGGGGGTCATGTTACTTTGATTCGTCTTTATCCGACAATGCATCTATCATATGACATATTCAGTGATGTTAAGTTAAAGATTGTTTAAAGATTTACCACTCTCTGAAATATATTTGTAACACATTGATGTATAGCTGTTGGGCTGAAACTCGTTTGAAGATATCTGGGGCTATTAGTTGCTTATTGAACCGCGGAAAGTTCTGGCCAAAAACCTGTTTTCTTCAATTAGCAAAAACTGAATAAGAGTGAATACTGATAAGATAAAATAGTGTTAACTCAAAACTTATTAAAAATGCATACCATGTTTGCATGGAATTTATATCCCCTAAAGTTCCTTCCTTATCTACGCCATTGGACTGACTGCCTGTATACTAAGGCGCACATGGTATATATATGATATGAGCGCATCATCTCGCACTAATTTTGATGCTCTCGGTGTTTGCAACGGTGACTAATCATCTTGACGGTTTGTCTACGCAGTTGGCAAGCCAACAGACCCGGCTAATGCGCAAAATCATATTAGCTGTGTGCGGAGTTCAAGGTTTTCAAAATCTTGTTTGACCTTCTTCCGTATGTTTTAGAGTTCATTACTTTGACTCTTGTGCCTACTAACACTTAAGGGTGCGCCAGAAATCTTAGGTTTTTTCAGAGACCCCTTAAAAATTGCAAACCTTTCACTTTAGATGTCCAACTCGTTCATTTCCGGATGGGTATTGGCAAAATTCGTTTAAAAGAGATTTCTGGCCCGCAATATGACCTTTTTTTTTTGGGCGCCTTATGCACTTTTGTTCCTTATCATCGCTACGTGCTGAGTGTTATTTCTACTATTAATTGCTGACAAATCGATCTTTCGACTTTTTTTTTGTTACTTGTTTGTTGTTGATTTGAAATCGGTTATGATTGTGATTCCGTTCAATGACCGGTTTGAACACAAATTCAAATACGGCATGCAGTTATTTGCTCTACTAAATGAAGTCCGCTCACTGATTTCAGAGTTTATTTGCTCAATGAATAATAAATAAAATTATTAAACAATTACAAGCTTTAAATATTATCTCATAAAGCCACAAATATCTTATTGAATTCGTGTAACAATGTGCTACAACAATTTGCATAAACTCAAACTACATGAAACTCACGTCTCAGTGCCGGCTTAAGGGGCGTTTCAAGTCTTGCAGTTGTATAGGGCGCCTTTTCGTAGGGGCGCCGAAAATCGTATGCAGAGAAGAGACGCGAGAAAGAATGGTTTAACATGCTAAACTCTGTCAAACGCCTCTTGAACATCAAGAAACGCTGCTGTACAATATTTTTGCTTTCGAAGTCTGTTGTAATTTCGTTAATTATTCTATGGGACTGATCAGGAGTTCTGTGTCCTCCTCTAAAGACTCTCTTGTGTTCCGGTATGATTGCAAACCGTATTTCTCCATAAACTTTAGAAAATGGGGACAATAGGCCAATGGGACGGCATGACAATAGTTAATTTTACGTTCAGTCTTGGGAGTCATTATCAATCCTGCACATTTCCATTGGCTACGGTAGTGGTCCGCCGTGTGGTGAGCGGGTAGAGAATACCATCTCAGCAAGTCAAAGAATGTCGCATGAGGCGACTTATAATGACTCTGGATTCTTTCGAGACCAGTAGAGCCACACCAGGCCTTAAAAAGGTTGTGCGTTGGGTTTGGGCCCACCATGAAAACCCCAATTCCAATGAGAAAATACATCAGGCCGTAACCAGTTAATAAGAATAAGGGTAGTGGTCCAGTCTAAGCATACCATTGTACACATATCAAATGCATTTTTGTGGAAGATTTTATCGAAGCCCGGTGGTTTTTGTTACTTATACGCCTGGCTTCGGTTACAATCTCCTATGTGCGAATTCGACGAATTGGTAAACTCATTTAATAGGAGCACTCTAGAAATAATTCCACCTCGTTTTCTGTCTGAGCATCGCTTATATCGTTTGGCTAAAATATGTGTTGTACAAATGCTATCAGACAAACAGTATGGAACCCGGCACTGGAGTTTATTAGGGTTCAAGATATGCTTTCACGAACTTTACTTTCCATTTTTCAATATGAATAATAATTTCCTGTGGTTTTATGATTTTAAAACTATTAAAACATAGTTTAGAATTTGTGACTTTTACTTTGAAACAAACCAGCTGCACCTATTTGAATGAATCGCAACGTATTTTGTAGTTTTTGCGCATCGGCTACAATCACATGCGTTTGTTTATATAGCAAATTTGAAGGTTTGCAACTTTGTTCAAGATTGCCACAAAAGATTAGAAATATTGGGCTATTCGCAAAGTTCAACGAAACTTGGCAATTGAATATCAACCATGTTTTGGCACAGTTAAGGCAAAATCTACAAAATTATAAGACGACTTAAGAGGGTTTGCCAATAACATAAGATTTTGCTTCACAAAAACCAGTTCAAACGTCTTTCGGACAGACGAATTTACGTTGCGGTTTCACAATTTTGCAATTGTTTATAATTTATTCTTTGATTTTTCTTTCAAATTCAATTATATATTTATGAAATTTGATTGTTATTTATAAAGTCGTTGGAATTGGGTTTTTCTTTTGTGGTTTGCATAAATTATTATAATTTTTTTTTTTTTAATTTCTAATGTTATTTGATGCCTTTAATTTGTTATTCACATTTTCCGATGTGTCATAACGACTATGCTTAATTATGTTACATGCAAATCCGCTTATTAAATTTCATAACAATAAAGTTCAAGTTCCGCTTAATTGCTAAAACACTTTTTTTCGGCCCATAAATTAAAGCCAATCTCAGGTCTATTAGAAACACAAGCACTATTAAATGAAGTGCCGTATTTATGGCAATCGTAGAGCGTGGAAATTGCTTTAATTTCATCACACCAACTATTACTATATTATTAATGTCTATTCATATAGAATGTTCACACGAAATGACAGGTGCTATGAAAAGTGTTAGTATCTGCGGCTTATTTAAATAGCAAATAATTTTTTTTGCCGAGCCTCTGAGGCAATTGCAAAATCGTCGTAATTAGTCAATGCAATAAGCGAAAGTAAACCGCTTAAAAAACAACTAAACAACAATTAAAAGTCGGAACACATGACCTTCCGTTGTAGACAAAATCGATCATTTTGATGCAATATTACGTATTATGCATGCATGTAAACATATGTAGATTATGCAATCTATCATTATCTATTTGTCAGTCAATTAAATGGTATGTGCTTTGGCATACCTTAAATACAATGCAATTCTAAAGCTAATAGTTTTGTTTACCACGTTCATAACAATGGGAATTTAAAGTTACAAACGATTGTATGCCAACCTATTAGTGTTTGAGGGCTAGGAATGCCGGAAGTAAATGATCTTATTGGAAACCTTTTAAGTAATAACGAGACTCGTTTACGTATTTCGCAAAACGTTTTGCTATTATGCGTTTTTAAAGAGCCCGCTCTTATTCTTCTTCTTCCCATTACCGGGTATATCATGTCAGTGGTAATGAGGGTAGCTAGTGTACTCTCTACCTGGTCCTTCCAGCGGAGGCATGGTCTGCGCCTTCGTCGCCTCTCTTCGACAACCGCATTAAAGATCTTTCTCGCAGGAACTTCTTCTTCCATACGCTCAAGATGACCTAGCCAGCGGAGCGGCTGGATCTTTATTCGCTTGACTATGTCAATGTCGTCGTAGAGCTCATAGAGTTCGTCGTTTCATCGGATGTGGTAGTCGTTGCCAACGAGTAGAGGGCCAAAGATCTTACGAAGTACGTTAAGCAAAGCGGGAAGGATGAGCGTCTTATAGAGTGTTAGTTTCGTCTGGCGAAAGTGGTCTCTACTACTCATTTGCCTACTGAGACCAAAGTAACATCTATTGGCAAGAGTGGTTCTCCGCTTGATCGCCATTCTGACATCGTTTTTCATCGTGACGGTAGACGAAATCCTTGACAACATGGAAAGTATAGTTTTCAACATCAATCTGAAAATCCAAGCGCTGTGTCTTTCTACTCGAAGAAAACATATACTGTTGTATCTTCTTAACAGCCAAACCCACACTGGCAATCAACTGGACACGCTTATAGAACATTGTTCTAAAGACGGCATTTTTCACTGAATTGGCTTTGCGATACTCCTGATCGTACCATTGGTTCCTCGGCATTGGGCGTAGGAAACCAAAGACCTTCTCCGCGGTAGTACGCAAGGAGCGTAGTAATCGATTGTTAGTATTATTGTTATTGTTTTCAGATGCAAAAGTTCAGAAGAAAGTATTTTTAAACTGTTCTTTATGAATGACTCACTGTGCATAACCTATAACTTTCATGATTGTCAGCTTCAGAAAACCCACTTTATTAATCATTCTATATGTACGCATATGAGGATAGGCCAGCATCAATATGGGACATCCATATTCTACATCGTATTCCGCTTGTAAGAAAAGTGTTTTTGGTTCTTGAAAATGCCGCATCGTACACAACAGACTATTGTCAACGAATGGGCATGATTTCTGTAATTTTAGACGGCTTTTTTCTATCAGTGTTCATAACGATTTGTCATACTTAAAAGCATCGAAATTCCACCTGCTATTAATGTAATTTGCATGCGAGGTCCGCCTGGGCATCCCATAAAAAAAAAGCAAAACTCATTTGGAGAAATCGCACATTATTCATTACATCATATTCTATATGAACATTAGAAAGTGATACATCCATATCTGGGTTTTTTAAACGTTTTTATCTTACAATCAATCAATCGAAAACGTTCAGAATAAACACTTTGAATTCCTCTTATAAGTACTATATTATATCTATGGAGCTAACAAGCCAGTCTTTCCAACCTCTGAATTTTGGAGTCATGTTTAGAAGTACTGTGGATTCTACCATCACCATTAAAGACCGTTTTCGATGTTACTACTCATCTTAGAGATCTTCTACGAAGTTTCCATCGCCATATAAGCAGCTACAATTGATTTGTTTAAAAGAGAGCGTGACTTGAGATTTTTGGTCAATTTGGCGTCACTACGGAAAGTTTCGCAATCTGCTATGCTTCAATGGGGATAACTTATCCCTTCTTTTCTGATTTTATTGACATTTCCATGGAGATGAGAATTCGTCCATATTTGTCTTAATTTGTTCCGAAAGCATCGAGATTTTAATAAAATTTCTCGATTCAGCAAACAAATTTGTCTAATTGCTGCTCCAACTGCAGACAAACGTCTCAACAACATCGTAATGTGCGAACATTTCTTAGCAATGTCTGGATTTTGCTCTACCGGAGAGGAAAATTTGCTTCAAACTTAAAAGGTAAAGTAATTTTTGCCGAAAATTGCCTCAGATATGGAAAAATGTAGTTAGTAGCCAGCGATGGGAAATCGCTTTGTTGAATTCGACTGAAGGCAAATTGAGAATCAAGCAGTTTCACACATTTTGTGCTCTGTCTCCTAAAAAGGGGAAAGTCATCAATGCAATACTTGCTTTGAATTCAAAACAGACAAGTCCATAACCTGCCACAAACTTACGTAAATGCGAATCATGACTACGATAGCAACTAGTACGTTTCCAACAATTACTCTATAATAGCTTGTTTCCTCAGTTTCGTTATGCATCCATTCCATTGTTCTGCTAACTATGAAGCTATCTAGTAGTATTCCAGAACTTTGCACAAAATAGTTCTCAGTTTTAATAGCTGTGCATGCTATTATGTAACATATCGAATTCTGTCCGACAAGTAAGCTATATTTAACTTTAATTATTCGGCAGATCGTAAACAAATCAGATGTCAAATATATTAAATTGCAGCCACTGAAATTGTCAAGTTTCAAGATGCTGATAAAATATTATAATTAAAGTGATAAGTATGTGACAAGCGAGTTTAAGCTTATTATACTTTTGTTTTACCTGAACATAAGGTTTATTTTTATGTCTGGTCATACAATTAATTAAACTCTTTGATTCATTATGCTATATTTATATTCGCGTGTCACGAAATCGATTGCTGACAATTTTACTCTGGCACATTTACATTAAAATAAATCACTTGAAGAGTGAAATACTGATTCGCTGATAAGCGTACAAATGTTGGGTAATTCTTGGCAATTAAATTTTTAGAACGTTTTCCACAAGTTTCAGTATAGAATAATGCAATCTATCTATACAGATGTTCAAAGGCACACATGTTTTTACTCAGTAATGAGGCTTTGACATTTGTGCATATAATACCATCATATATACTTAAGTTACGATTATAGAATGTAATTGTTATTGTATACCCAGTGAGAATGCTTTTAAGGAAAAACTCGTAAGACAAATATTATGAGACTCGACTGTTTGCTTGTTGTTGTCAATATATTAGTTTTAAAGATACACAAGTTTTATCAGTTAAGGAATGCTTGTAGTAACAAATGCTAGACAATTAGTAGAGTCTGTCATGACGTAATTATGAATTTGAACTGAAAAATAAGGGACTTCGCTCGCCCACCCCCGTGCCACCCTCGAGTTAGAGCATATTCCTCTTCCCCTTTTTCTACTTCTTTCACTTCCCTTTTTTCAACCTACTCATTCCACTCATTCCAAAAGCTATAAGGTGAAACAACCCGCTCCTCTCGCTCCACTAGCAACCCTTTTGTCCCTCTCAAAGTAGATCATAATACTCTTACCGTTCCTTTGTAAGTTTCCCTGTCCGTTCCTATAAGTAGGCGTTGCCTGATGTGTCTGTCACACTGGAGCCGCTGGGTAACTCTACTGTTATCGATGGCTATCGGGCTACTTCGGTCATCGATATTCAATAGCCCCCTAGAAGGGACATCCTTCTCCTCGCCAGAGCATCATGCGACGAGGATTCCTCTTCAAGTTCACAGAAACTGCAGTTACTGCAGCTGACGTTGCCCAGCTTGTGCAAATGTCTCTTCATCCTACAGTGTCCATTAAGCAGATCTGTCAGAATCCTAACATAATTCTTCCGTAGTTGCCGAGGAGTAGTTTGGCCTGTCAATTCGTGGCCCGTCTTACTCTTGCCTCTTCTCTAGCTTTAGTAGCTGCCTAATGGTATGCTTTCCAATACCAAAAAAGGAGTCTGTCCCTATCATGGCGTTTGCAGCGCCGTCTTTTGGTAACCCGTCCGCAAGTTCATTTGCGGAAATGCCAGTACGATCCGAGACCCATCTGGCTGAAAGTTTGTTCCGTCTTCCCAGAAGTTTTAGTCATTTCTGTATTATGTCTCAGAGAGTATTTTCAAATTTTCCCAATGCAATGAGAATAATGTCATCTGCATATCACTGACACTATATTCCCTCATTTTCTAGTCCTCTCAGGAGAACGTCCACCAGTAGTCGTCCATACTTCCTTGCAATTCTTTTATTAGCAATTATGTGAAACTCTGCAAACGAGCCCAGTGTGTACAGGATAATAGCGACTTGCTTCTTCAGAGGAATGAATTTCCGAAAGTTGTTGTCTATTCTAGTTACAAGTTAGTTGTCAATAACAAGGCCTATGATTAAAACATACATTATCCGGTAAACTTGGTGTCGCTGATTTCAAATCTGAAAATGGTTTCCGGATTCGAAATCAGCGACACAAAATTTACCGAAAAAGGTGTGTTTTGGACATAGGTTTTTTACTTTTGCACAAAAAAGTATTGGGATTGGCCAAATAACTAAAATCTCTAATTTTATGTTTTTCAACGATTTAAGCACTCTCACAACTTTTCCGGCGATTTGAAGATGTTTTTGTGTCCGTGCGTTGTCGATGTAGTGTGTTAGTCAAATAACTTTAGTAATATCGGCTTTAGCAGGCTAAATGTTTTTTTATCGTGTTGGGCATAACTTCAACGAGTTTCCTATTGAATTTCAGCACTCTAGTCGCTATAATTGGGTCGCCAGAAGAATAATAAGAGTAAATAATTTTTAAAAAAATATATTTTTTTCATTATTTTGTTTTTTAAATTTGTCCTAGCTAATTTCGGTTGTTTTGATAAACGTGGGGATAAACCTGAGTTGGTTACCAACTGTTTATATTTTGTTGCATAGTGTTTTTTTATTATCAGTTTTTGCATTTCACTGTCTGTTCTGCTGCGGCTTTTGCCAGTGTGACTTATGTACTTTGCCGCAGCGATTAGCGGCGAACTTTAGCGGCTGCAGTGTGACTGCGCTAACTCTGTCAACACTTTTTGGGGGGCAAAAAAAGTTGACTGAGATTCCGTGTCATTTTTTGTAGCTTAACTTTTTTTTGTTGACCAAAGTAAGACTTTTCCAAAATTTTCTCTAGTAACAACATTACTCATTCCAACTGAATCAACCAGATTTACGTTGCACTAAACCGTTTGTCGTAACATCGGCCACATACTCAATTTTGGGTTCATTTTTGTATACATCCATAAATATATAAATTCCCTGTATCAATTGGAAGTTAAGTATCATGATTCATTGCATTGTGCGCTTCAATTGACACAAACAAGACAAGGCACTAAAAAGTTACATATGTATTTGCACAACTTCCGCTGTTTAAGCAGCGTACACAATGTATCCAAATGGCCAGTAAAGCAGTGGACGGCATTTTAATGTTGACAATTCCAAGAAAACAGAGCGCTTTCGGGTACTTACCCGTAAGAAAGTCAACAACTTGAGCGTAGCATAAATTAAGTGAATTTACTTGTTTGCATTATTCAAAGGTTCCCAGACTAGTTCCTTCACTACCGGTTTTTCGGAAATGTACTCTAATTTAAAATACGCAACAAACAAACAATGACACGCCCCAATCAGACAGTCGCGACATTAACAAATTGCCACTAAAAATGCAACAGCTTAACAACAAACATAACAATAACAACATCAGCAACAAACAGTGACAGTCAACAAGTTGATTAGTCAAGACTCTGACTCTGACTCTTTGCTGAACTGGTTTGCTTCGAATGTCGTGTGACAACAACCATCACGTGCCAATCAGCTGACTGATTGTTGTTATTGTTATTATTATATGTTTTTTATACTGCAAGCCCCCTCTCACATATTTCCGCATATTAACGCGTGGTCGGTGCTTGGCGCGAACCAAAACCCGCCATTTGCATATCAATTTGCAATTTTTATACCCTGTACACATAGTGTACAAGAGTATTATAGATTTGTGCAATGTATGTAACAGGCAGAAGGAGACGTGGCACACGTTCCATGGGCAAAAAGTCTTATCATTGACTTGGGTAGCGATTGGACCATGTCCGTATGAGGGGATAGATCTCCGAGACCATAAGAACAACACAAAATTTTACCAAAAGATGCGCGTAATGTAAGATGAAGTTTGTCGAATCAAGTCGATATCTTACCCCCTTACAACCGCTCCATTGAGTCTATCAACTCGGAACTCCTCAGAGATGTGCGTCATGTTGATGTGCATCTATGTTCAAAAAATGATCGAGATCGGATAAATACATCGAAAGTTATAGTCAAAAATATGTTAATTTCACCCCCCTCGCCTATAAACTGCTTTAAAATTCCACTACATGTGGATATGGATACATGTGAGCTAGAGTTACAAAATTTAGTGTGGAGACTCGTGTTACCCTAATCGTTAAAACTGCATCCACCTTTTTTCAATGGAACCCCCCTTCAACCGAAATCGATTTACCTTTACTACTGCCACACCCCCCAATATATTGATTTGAAAGTTGCCACAGACATTTTAAATGTATTTTTGATCTGCGTTACAAAATTCAACGACATTGGCCCAAGAATACTGGAGTTTTGGGTATAAAAGTAATTTTTTCCCCCACACTAGCCAACTTCCCTATAGAAAAACTTGTCAATTGGAACTTCCCAATAGGAAAATGTTTACAGGCATATCGATCTTATGAATATAGATATAAAAGTGGATACTTCCGTTTTTCTACCGTCTTTAGTGTTTATAAAGAAACAGGGTACAGGGTATTCCACTGTCGGGCACCGTCCCGACTGTCTGCATCAAATTATTTACTTTTGTTCTTGTCAAATACATATGGTTAATATGACTTCTCATCTCACGCTCTTTACAGCTACATTGCGGGGCGCTTCAAGATTGTTACTAATGCGGAAACCAAAGGATTGGGCACGTTTGTGGGCACCTTTGCCCTGCCCTCGTTAATCTTTCTATCGCTGGTGGAGCTCAACTGGATGGCTGTGAATTGGATCTTTCTGCTGGCCATGCTTATATCCAAGGCTTTGGTTTTCTTTGCTGTTTTGATCATCTGCCTATTGGTGGCACGTCCTTTGAACTATGCGCGAGCGGGTCTATTGGCCATATTCTGCACGCAGAGCAATGATTTCGCTATTGGCTATCCCATACGTAAGTTACCTCATATAAGCGTTTAGAATACCTGTTGCTTATAAACTTGATTCTTTTTTATAGTGACTGCTTTGTATAAGGACGTGCATCCGGAGTATGCCTCGTATTTGTACCTCATGGCACCCATTTCATTGGCAATACTCAATCCAATTGGTCTAGTTCTTATGGAAATCTCGAAAATTATTAAGAACAAAGAAGATGCGGTATGTATTATATCAGTGGTTATATGGAAGAGTACCTTAAGTCGACATAAGAAAATGTTAAATGAACAACTTCGGCTGGTGCGTTTTCCGGTGTTGAGCTCCGAAGAGAAGTGACCGGTCAATGACAGTTTCCTAAATACTTTGAGCTAAATCCCTAATCTTTCATTACATGAGTTATTTTACCAAAAAGCTTAGTGATTCATACATCAAGCAATACACAATAGCATAGATTATACAGTTAAACGTTCTCAATTTGCTGTATTTCGTACCTAGAATACTTTAGCCACTCGAAATCACTTGATCGAGACGAAAAACTCTAATGCGTAGCATTGATTCTATCCATCTTTCAGTGCAATTACTTTCGAACAGACCTTGTATGGGATTGGAGAGAATCTGCTAAGATGTAAAGGGAAGTCACTTATAGTATATACTGGAATTACTTATTAAGAAATATCCTCGTTTTATGACGCACTTGAATGTGATGCTCACACGAGGAATATATTGTATGATAGGGTACATCATAGCTCCCGATCAAATTCTAATTAGGCGCAAGATGGCACAGTTTGTGAAATACTTAGGATTTCGCAAACAGCTGCAAGTATTATAGAAGGCCCCAAGGATCGCATTGCAAAAATAATTCTCGCCACTGTCACGGTTTTCAAATGCATAACATCGAGATTCACAGAAGCTTTTTAAGGTGGTTTTTGTAAACTGCGTTGTGTAGCGTAGAATCATCGCTTTATTATTGCCACGGAATTCGATAGGAGTCCCAATGAACACCCAAAAATTGCATTGAAAAACAACTTTTTCGACCATTTCAAAGTTTCTACATTCACAAAAATATTGGGAAACATTTATCAAACACACAGAGCGACTTTCATTATTACCCCAAAATTGATCCTCAACCCTATCCGTAAACCCAAATATCACACCTTATTACAGTTTGCATGCCAGTTTTTTACATTCAGGGATGTGCCAGAAAGGCACCTATGGAACCTATGGAGAAATCCTATGTAGAAATCCCTTAGTGAGAAGCTTTAATACGATTCCCAACGCTCTAAAAGATAGATTTTATTGGTTCGATTGAATTAAACGTGTGAACAAATTTACAAATTTTGATTAATAAGTTTATTCATCTAACAATTACAGGCACGCAACCCGCCTATCTGTCCGGAGACCTGTCCCGCTGAGCAAATGAACAAACAACGGCAATGCTTTGGCGAACGCACCATTATGGTGTGCAATACTCTCAAATCGCTCTTCTTTAATCCATTGCTCTTGATGACGCTGCTGGGCGTAATGGGCGGCTTTTTATTTCCAAAGGGTTTGCCCGAAATTGTGGCCAGCACTTTGCGTACCTTGGGCCAAAGTTTTTCAGCCACAGCATTGTTTCTGTTAGGTCTTAAAATCGTTGGTGGTCCCGGCAATGAGCGTAAGAGCATGGGCCTATTGCTGCCCGGAGTCTTGATATTGGTCAAGATGTAAGTACTTTAATAATAGCAAGTATGTGAAATATTCTAATCTAATTATGTATGCTTATATAGTCTTGTGCTGCCGCTGGTCTGCCGTCAAACCGTCAACTTTATGCAGGCGGGCGAGAACTTTAATGATACTACGGAGCTGAGCTCATTTGGGTTTCTCTATGGCACTTTCCCGGCGGCGCCTGGCGCTTTTGTCATTGCCTCACACTACAATATTGAAGTGGAGTTGGTAAGCAGACGCTTTGAACCATATAGAAATTGTTATATTAACTTTCTATCTCTTCTTAGATTGCACGCGGCATGGTACTGTGTACCTTTATATCTGCCCCGCTCATGTTCATCTCTGCCAAGATGATATCGTTGACCAATTTGAAGCCCATGGACTACTTACACGAATTGGATGTTTTCTCCTTTGACATAAGCATTGCCGGGGCAACTGCCTGTTGTTGGGTGTTGGTTTTGCTCGTTGCAACCAAGCGTTTTAGACGCATGCCGCAGCGAATTACCTTTTGCTTAGTCTTGTCGCAGGTGAGAAATGTTCTCGTCAAGCAAACAATCAGCTCTCCCGAATCTATAATTCGAAGTGTATGTCAAGAGACAAGTTCATTGTGAAAAAGTATCTTTTAGAAGCAGTTCGTTTCAATCACATATGCAGCACAGATTTAATGTTTTTTCTGTTTCGGAGTGCGCATCCAAATGTGTGCGGACTTGAAAACCGAATCGTGTGCGATTATTGCACGTTTTTGAAAGTTTTTTTAATACTAAACAAATGATTCGTATTAAGATTCCTTTTTCGTTCGATACCGATTTTCATCCTCGGTTCTACTTATATAGTTACTATTAGGGAACAACACAGAACTTTGTTTCACTATTCCATTCAGGCTTCATTCAATTCAACAACAAACAAATAGTTCCGGTTAGCTGTGTTTATCAAAAAAATACTTAGTATTATCCGAGGATTTTGGTGCAATCGAATAGTTAAAGGTCACGTTATGCTTTGTGGTTGTTGAAACTCATTCTAAAAAATTCTCTCAGAGGTTAATCAGTCCTATTTTCTTTATACTATTGATAGTTTAGACAAAAGTAAGAGTTCAAGTACTAGATTTGTTATCAATTTCCAATTATTTCCGAAATGTAAATTATTTAATATAAGTATATGAAATTAGCGACTAGATCTCTTTTTTACAAAGGTTCAATCTTGAGTCGCCATAACATCTTTATCGGTTTAGAATTTATTGTAACCCATAAAGTTGAAACGAGCTACAAAATTAAAAAAGTGTTCCGATTGTTGTTGAGCTTAAGCTTATAAATAGTTTATAGAATTACCGAAATTTTGTTATCATGTTATTAATAGTTTATGATACTCTTCATATTTTACAGCTTATGTGCTGCATAAGCATTATACTCTGGTCCAAGCTGGAGAGTTCGGAACGCTGGCCCTTATACTTTCAATTCTTTCTCTTCAACATTGGCACCCATAGTTCCCGTTTGTGGACAGCAATTTTGGCCATCACTTTGCTCTTTCTGCAATGCTGCAGTCTTTGCTTTGTGCTGAAACTCTGGCCTTATATGGTAAGTGTTACTCAACTCTCTTGATTCTTTCGTTACTAATCATGTAAATTTTATTCACAGCTAGCATTTGCTTGGGGCGTTCCGGCCATCACCTCAGCGCTACTGCTGGCTTTCGACTCGAATGTTTTGTCCAACGAAAAGCACAATCCCAGCTTTCAGTATGGCACGGCTCAAGCGGCTATATCGGTGTTTGTGCTCGTCATGTGCTTTATAGGTGCGCCATATGTTATTTATATGCTTTGAGAAAACATTTAAGATGATGAGAGATTTATTTGAAATTGATAGGTTAATATGCAACACGCCCAGCCACCGCTGTCAATTTGGCGGCTACTTTGTTGCAGCTTATTGCACGTGTTAAAATGCAATAAAGTTGCTTGCATTTGCCGGAAATAAGACAACATGCGCTGGGCGTGTTTTACAATGATGCCCCAAAAGTTTTCAATCTGAAGCTACAAGCTAGGAACTTATTTTCTTTAACTCTTCTAAGCTTATTAAGTTTATATAACTTTTGTGCATTTTAGTGACCGTGGGCAGCTTGGTTTTGCATGAACGCTATAAGAAGCGACAACAGAAATATTTAGGTTACGCCAGAGAGCTATCCAATCCAGAGTCGGGTAAGTTTTAGCTATAATACTTAATTAAAACTTAATTAACTTAAACCTAACTACTTGCAGAAATTTCGGATTTGCATTCCACCATTTCCACGGTAAATTTGCTGACCAGCTCGAATAGCTCGCTGCAACGTCAAACCGTGCGCACCACATCGTATTGCTCTTCATCGGATGATGAAATGATAATCACAACTGCCGGTGTTCCGCCAGCTGCGCGCAGCAATGGCAACGCTGGCTGTGGTTCGGGCAATGCCAATTGCTGCTCCGGTTCAACAGTGACCACACCTACTACAGCGACCACTGTGATCGTTGATATAGAAGATCTGTTGAATCGTAGACGCAGCAATGCGCTCAATCCCAACGAATTGAACAAAATTGAGAGCGCGCCCGCAAACGAGGAGTAAGCGTCGAATATAAATTTATAAAAAGTAATTATTAAACTATTTTGTTGTCGCTCTCTTACAGCCTGCGCGAGCAAATGTGCAGCACCAACTACAATTGTGGACCCAGCACTTCGCGTCAGAACTGTCAAAGCATTATAGAACGCTATGAGGATCAAACGCGTCGTGGTCTGGAACCCTTGGAGCACACCAACGACACCGATGAACATCAAATTAAGAAGCATACAGTTTTGTTGATTATTTTGCTGTGCTCCATGTTTGTGGGTCTGGCTGTGTCCATATGGACGTTGATTATGGAGGGCATGTCTGGTATCTATTTGGAATTAAGTTTTCTCGATGCGTTTCTCAACTTTGGTCAGGGTTTGATTGTGCTGGCTGTATTTATAAGCGACACCGGCGAGCTCTTAAGGCCTTTGGTTAAATTCTGGCGCAAGTTATGGTAAGTGTTAAAGTGAACTACGCCTTTGTTATGATTTGGTTAAATGTTAAATTGTATTTCTTTAGGTATGGTGCCAATGTTGTCAGTCTTCCGCATTGGTCGAGCTTGCAGCCCGAAACGAAGAATATTTGCGAACAGTTTCGCAATCATCATTTGGAAAACTGCAAAAAGGATATTGCTAAAGATAGAAGGTACATTATGGTGGTCAATGTGCTTAAATCGGTTTCGGTAACTTTTCATACTTTCTGCAACAGAGAGCTAATTTGGTTATATTTTTCGGATTGTTTTGGGTTTGATTTATGTATACGTATAAATTAAATTGGTTTCGGTAATGTTTCTTATTAATAATTTTGGCAATTTTTTTTGGTTACAATCAATAACTGATACACAAGCAATCACACTAAACAAGTCATATTTTTTGGCCTCTAAATTCAAAGATAGTCTCTTTTGTGCCAACGAGTAAGAACCAGAGAGAGTTGAGAATGTGTTTCATTATAGAATCTAACATAGGATATGTTGACTCAATACACTTTCAGTTGGTTGCGATATATTTGTTGTAAATCATTGACAAACACATCAAAAGTTGACAAGGATACCTTTCGCGGTTTCGAGCTCTTGCAGTTGCCAAAAATCGGTTCTTAAGAGCTAATCTTACAGTTCCTAAAGCGGGGTGAGAAAATGCTTTCGGCTTGTGAAATAATATATAACTAATTTTGTGGGTAATCATGCATGATTCAACAACTCACATAACAGCGTATTTAAAGAATCGGTTGGTATTGACGCATATAGGCTTCATTAAGTTTAAAACAGTCAATAAATTGCGGTTCTTAAAAATTGCATCATTTTTATGCCGGTTAACTTTACTTTAGGCTTACAATTAAGATTTCGTTGACATCAAACTCTAACATTAGTTTTGTTCATTGATTTGAGTTGCATTTTGAATTTTGTTTTAAATTTGTCTTCATATAATCTCTAACTATAACACTTGCATTACAGATGGCGTATACGAGTCTATCGTAAGGTCTTCTATGGCAGCGAATTTGTGGACTGGCTTATTGAGGTGGGACTTTCTAAGGATCGCATGGAGGCTGTGCACTATGCACGTCATTTGATTGATGGACGTGTGTTACGTCACATTAACAATGTTTATCATTTCGAGGATAAGCAATTGCTTTACAACTTTTGCAGTCGCATATAGACAAAGATATAGAAATATAAATGCCAAATTTTTTTATGAGTTTATGTTTTAAAACAAAACCAATAAGTAAATTGTGTGCTGTGATTGTCAATACCTTTGATGTAAACATGCGCACATACAAGCAGCCATTTGTATGTGTGTGTGTACTATGTATGGATTTGCGCGGTTGTTTGTTAATTGTTTTTATTTTTTTTTTTTTTAATTTATAATAGTATAAAGTTCACTCAGCTGTGAATCAGACAAAGATAGGTAAAGCCATAGTGCAATATTACTAATTAAAAAGGTAATGCAAATGTTTCCTAAGATTTATTTAGCTATATTTTTAGTTAAGTTACTGTAACAACAACAAATACAAACAACACTGCAACTTTAAGCGCCAAACGAAACTTGAAACGGTTATTTTATATGCATGTGGCAACGCTTATTTTTGGAGCGTTTTCGGTTTCGTTTAGCTGCTCGATTTAAGTCACAAGCAAAGAAACATTTATAGCTTGATATAACTGAAATTAATTCTAAATACTGTGCATCAAACGTTAAAGCGTTAAAAAACAAATCGAAAAATAGCATAAACGAATATCTTATACACTAACTAAGTGAATAAATAAATATGTATATACCTCAACGCTTAACGGCGCCTAAAAAATTGCCATGTATTTGTGTCGCATTTTATTTGAAAGCTATTTGTACTGAAACGTTTTAGAATAAGGCAAACAATTTGCATTTTATTTATTTATACAAAGCGCAAGTATTTTTGTATATCGTTTTTTTCAACAATAAGTTGTATTTTTTTTGGTTCACGCCTAAAATCTGTTGTTCGTGTTTGTAATTCCAAATTAGTTTAATCTTTTTGTATTTTGGCATACACGTTTTTCGCACAATTATTTTATTTCCATTCTTATGAAACTTTTGTTTCTGCTTTATTGGTTATCATAAAAGACATACATGCCTATAAGTACATATATATGTTTGTACGTATGTATCTCTTCTTATAAAGCCATTAGCATGCTAGCTCTGTCGTCGCGCAGAGAATTTAAACTTGGCAAAGTTTATTCTGTTGTTTTGTTTTTTAATGATTGGCATAAATCAGTCTTCTGTAGCTGACTTGCTGCTGCAACGTCTAGGTTCCAATTGAATTGAAGTTCTTGTTTGTTTGTCATGCAAATTAGTTGTCTTTTATGCAACGGGCTGCTCATTGGCTGGATGCATCGATAGATCTCGCTGAACCATGTCATGTTGACAGCTGGCAATGTCTGCAAGTGTTATGCCTATTGACTGTTAGTTACACTAGTTAACATTCTGTTGGTTTGGAGCGTTTTTGAGATGCATTTTTTTAAGATAATCGAATGTATTTTGTCATATCCTTAAACTTGGCAAAATATTGTTAGGGTGGATTAGAAAACTGAAGCATGTTTAGTTTTCGGAGAAATGTCAAGCTTTGACTTTTCACCACATCTTTTTTATGACTACAAATCTTGTAACTTGTTGATACAGTATAGGTTATAGTAGAAATGTACTGTGTATCAATGATCAGATTAGCGTAGCTGGTTATATAAGCTACGGCAAGAAGGCTTAACAACCGGCACCACGTAATTGGTTCAAAGCCAATGCAGCTAAGATCGCCGCCTATAGAACACTGCATAAGCCTGCTATGCAATCTGTGCGCGATCATAAGCAGGAGTTCAGAAAAGTAGAGTGGTTCCTTTTCAGTATGGTGGTAATTAGTTGGTAGGGTGTGTGTTCCAGTTCTTTTGTGGAATGTAGCTAGATAAAAGCCTGGTAATTGGAAACTCACTGCCTTCTACCCAGTCTTGTGGTATTTTCTGTCCTGCAAATATAAAGCTGCATCGAGAGAATTGTCTCATAGACTCTAGCCATTCGCGAAACCACTGTTCGGGGCTTTTCAACTTTGTTGATAGAGACTACAATCAATAAAAGTGTAGTTGCTTGCCTACGTAGATGATATGAACTCAAGCGAGATATTTAGGGAGTTATGCGGGTATTGAGAGAGAATGAGAGCAAGACAACATACATGATTTCTTCAAACAAAGAGAATGCGATGCCTTCTTCTGCGACCTTTTTTAACCTTTTGATGGAGAATGTTTTGCGAAGGGCCGAATACATCGAACCGGGACAGTATTCTATAAGAGTGTGCAGTTGCTTGCATACGCAGATGATATCTATATCATCGGTCGTACTAAGCGAACAGTTACCAGAGCCTTTGCGGCTATTGAAATACAATCTGCCAGGGTGGGTCTGGTTGTAAATGAGAGCAGGACAAAGTATATGCTTTCTTCGAGTAGGGAGACACAGCGGTTAGACTCTCAGATTGATGTTGAAAACTACACTTTTGATGTTATCCAAGGATTTCGACTACCTTGACACTATCTTCACAATGAATAACGATGTCAGCATGTAGTTGAGCGGATAATCACTCTTGTCAATAGAGTTACGTTGGTCTCAGTACGCAAATGAGTAGTAGAGACTAATCTCGCCAGACGAAATTAACACTACAAAACGCTCATTCTTCCACTTTTGCTTTATGGCGCTGTGACGCAGTCTGATGAAAATACCCTAGCAGTGTTTTACCGGAAAGTACTCCGTATGATCTTTGGCCCTCTACGCGTTCGCAACGACTACCGCTACTTCGATGGAACGACGAACTCTATGAGCTCTACGAAGAGATTGATATAGACAAGCGAATTAGCATACAGCGGCTCCGCCGGCTAGGTCGTGTTGGGCGTAAAAAGGCCACATCTCCGCTGGAAGGACCAGATAGAGAGAAAACTAAGTTCCTTTATTATCAACGATTGGAGAGGACATGCGCCAAGCAGAGACGCCTGTAGGAGTGCTCTTTTTCAGTAACGTAGCAACGTAACTATTTGTTATAGCCAGTTAAGAAGAAGAGTGAAGTGGCGGTTACACTATCAAGTTACTGTTGAGCACTATACTCTTTATGTTGTCAACGATTTCGTCTCCCTGGAGAACTATGAAAAACGATGTCGGCATTGAGATTAGGCGGAGCTTCTGAAGATCCTGCTCATTTAGTATTATGATGAAAGCATAATAATGACGTAGTCTGATGTCTATGACAAAAGTACTCCAAAAGATCATCTGCCCTTTATATGGCAAGAAGCAGCCTTTACTTCACCAACGCATTTCTTTTTCGATTCAGAATACTCAAAACCATACCTTTATATTTCACACTGTCGCAGTAACTTTGGTTCTTCAATGACAAATTCTCTAGCGAATTGAACTAAGCATCACGAAATTTATATGATCCGCATTTTATCTCGTTTAAAAGGAACACAAATACGAATAATACCCTTCGACCTAAAAAAGATGAGGCCTTGAGAACTATAATGCTTTCGACTCCTTGGTTTCAATCGGTTCTTGGAAAAATGTCATTAAAGCTCCATAGTTTTCAATGACTTGGAATAACATCAAGCATCTGGTAAGGATACCAATGATAAGCACATTGAAAACTTTGAAGCAAAATAAGTTTTAAATCGAATAAAAGAGACTTTTGGGTCACCCCTGAATATGATTTTATATGTATGTATTTCTAGATCATGTCTGTTCCTAATTTCGATACCGAACTGTCAATAAGTAGCTATATTGCTCACATTACTAGATCGAAAATGAACTGAATACGTTTTGTAAGACTATTAACTATTACATATCATTGTAAAGTTGGCAAATATACATATATCAGAATCGTATGTTTATGATGTTATACCGCCAGTTTTCCGAAATAAATCTAGAAACAAATAGACAAAACAACAAATACAACTAAAAAGACAGTAGAGTTCATTTCCTTCGTACGGCTTACAAAAGATGTTTAACATTCTTCCGGGTCATACCTCATTTACGAATTCGGCAATATTCTGTCTGTTTTGGTTTCCGACTCCCGAAATTCTGCGAATGTGTGTGCTCACAGATTATTTGCGGATGTGGAAACCGAATTAGTGACGTAGTATTTGCAGTCATTGTGTCGTTCTGTGCTATTTTATTTATTTCCTTTTTTCCATTTCATTCTGTTGACCTTCATCTGCAGCTCTTAAATAGTATGCAGTTCACGTCATCATCCACAGACGCATCAGGCATGCTCAACTGCAGCCCAGTTCGCTGACTTTGATTTATGGATTCCGAAATTGATTGATAAAACACAATCTTTGATTTGCATTGTGTACAAATAAATATGATAAGTCACTGTTCTCGATAGCGAATGGGTGTGCTAGTTTGAAACACATGCACTTAATCACAATCATTCGGCTAAGTTCTTTCGAATTAGAAATATGTATAAACATATTTAAAGGGATTTCCGATTGAAGGTTAGGGGTTTCTATCGCTTATTTATTATAATTAGCTGGAAGAAATTCCAATAGTGCAGAACACTCTAAGGAGTCTAAATAAGTTATGGAATATGTGCATGTACATATGTGTAGTAATAAAAAAAGTAAACAATCAGGGGGTGCCAGAAATCTTTTTCAACCAAATTTCAAGCCATAAGCATTACGTCAGTGTCTAAGATATAGCTTATAACTGGATTTCAGGACAAAATTGATATGCGGTTTTGCCAGAAACACCTTTGAGAGCGTTGAAAGTCTATTTTTAAACATAATGAAACATCTAGAGATTTCATGCCCACCCCTAAATATTCCGTGGAATCGGCGCTCAAAAGAGACAGCTACCTATGATACGATATCGCATGCGAGCGAAATTTGAGACTTGGCCCGACAAAACGCTCGCATTTCACAGCGGAACAGATACGAATTTGGTAGCTCAGTTTGTGGCGGCAAAATCTATCGTTTAAGTGTGTCGCAAAAAATATCGTTAGCGAGCCTTTGTCGATATATCTTTCGAATTACTTCGCAGCATTTAGCTTACTCTCACTGTATTTCTCTCTTTCATTCCAATTTTTGATGTTGGTTTGACATTTTTCTTTGCACTCGCAGTTTCATCGCAACACTCGCTGCAACGCTCTTGTGCGAGCATTTTGCAAGACTCACGATAACGACGGTCCACTGCTCGCATTTTTATCGCAGAACACTCGCTGCAAAAATCTTGTTCGAGCAGTATGCGAGAACCTTGCGAGACTCTAGTTATTATCTTGCGTTACTCGCATTTTTTTCGCAAAACACTCGCTGCAAAGCTCGCATACGAATGTTTTGCGAACAAAAACTATAAAATTTGCGAGCATTTTGCGAGACTTGGCTGTTGCTCCGCTAAGAAGTTATTCGGATTCGAAAAAAGAGTAGTTATAAAGGCAAATTGTGTTAGAAATCTTAGATACTTATCATAATGACGTCAAAGAGTGAATTGGTTACACAAAAAGAAAAACAGCCTATTTTCAATTGCAGTTCTTGACTTCTTATGTCACGTCACTTTTTCGGAGCAGCCTCTCCTGCAAACCCTTATCACTGGTGACGTCATTTATGAACAGCTTGTCATTTTGCATGGAATCGAAATTCCCATGAGTCGGTGAACATCAGTGCTAAAGCCACAAATTCAAATCTGATTCAGAAAAAGCACATATATACTTGCGTAAAACTATTACAGGGCATACCAGCGTCGGGAAACGCCCAAATTGCTTCACAGTATCACAGTATTATCAGTAGATACTACTGAAAAGCTACTAACTTAGTATAGTTCCAAAGAAATCATCAAAAGATAATATTATATGTTCTAAGCTTTATTTCCCTCGCACAGTGCACTTAACACGTGTCTATTGAAATTGATATTTGCCGAACTCAGTCAGACAGTGCGTCATCTTTGCGAAAGATAGCGCGAACACCCATCATCTAACTTTATGCCTCTGACAAAAAAGCAAACAAATGAATTGTATGTTATTATTTATGAATTTAATTTTGGCAAAACTCACTTGTAATCTTCGTTTCGTCATTTGCCCATAGTTCAACGCTCTTTAATAGGACTCTAAGGACTTGCGCCAAAAAAGGAGGTTAGCTCCGACACACTTACGCACAGTCAGGCAACAAAAATTATGGTAGCTGTCGCTTTAGACGGCAATTCAAGCCAATTTCAGACACACAATTAATAGATGGCACAGAAATATTTCTTCAAAGGGTTGAAGTTTTCCCGAAATTGGCTAAGCAAACAAATATTTGCTGCTACTAAAAATAGGTTGTTTTTTTTTTGGTGTATCCGCATCACGCCATGACGTCCTTTTGGGATGTCCTCTGAGGAGCCATAAATTGTGATCAAGCTGCACAGCATGTCCTCCAACTCGTGTGCAAAGTGGATTGTTCCGTGTTTTGCGTATTTTGTTGCGCATACGCCGCGTTGGCCTGCCGAAAAAGGCACCAGGCACATATAAAGTTAACTATAAATTGCATTAAAACGCATTTTAATAACGCTTCCGCTTGATGCGCATAAAAAAATACTTTGCTTAATTGGACATTCAAAATGCATATCAAGTTCTGTAATGCTTTGATCTTAGCTAGAATCCGAAAAATGCATTTCAATTTATTTTATAAATAAACAAATCCAAGCTATTAAAGATTTAATAAGTTTATTATAAGTACTTATTTATTTTTAATGCTTAGCAAATAAGAAAGAAACACATTATCCTAACATTACGGCTACGCAATACTCTGCCTTCTGATGTTACTTGAGGCGAAAAACCATATTTTTTCAATCAATTTAAAGTTTTGTTTTATTTAAAGCGTTGAAAACAAAAATATTTTGGATTTCCTTCAAAAACAAAACTTTTCATATCTATTTATCAAATATGGTTTTCTTTTGTACTTCGGGAATTGTGGATTTCATCGAAAATGGTTTTATTGCGAAAATCGAAACACTTTTGCAACTCTGTATGGGTTGTCTCCCAGAGCTGCAGCTATCGATATTGGCACCACTCGATATTTTCGATATTGATAGTTGAAAATAACGATATTATCGATAGTATCGGCATTTTCTATAAACTTAAATGTTATTTTTAAGCGAATATTTTCTAAAACAATTATACAAATCGACTCTTCATTATTAAATGTTCAAAAAGATTTGTCATGTTTTCGCTGGATTTGTTAAAATAGCTCCACGCTAACGAAGGTCCTTTCCTTGTGGAAGGCTAGTTTTTAAGTTCATTGTTGTTGTTTCGATAATATACAAAATAAAACATGTTTGTATCAGAAAACTGAAACTCTAAAAAAGTCATATATGCAGTTATACATATATATTCCGTCTCTTTCCTGCAGCAACATATGCAATAGAAAACTATCGATAGTACTATCGATTTATCGGATTTCTTTCTTTTGTGTGTTATCATCATTCTTTTTCCCCTTAGCCTTGCTCTTCGCCTTCATCTTCGTCTTTTCCTTTAGTTTCCAATTCCCGTTCTTCTTTGTCATCCCCTTCAACTACTATGTTTAGATTTTGATGTTTGTTGTCAAAGAGTAACAATTTACAAAACGTAGACAAAAGGACACAAATAATTGCGAAGGTAAACCCGTAATCAGTATAATTCATAGTCGTCAAAGTACAGCAGAAATATATATATTTTTTTTTTAATTACAAAGTTTGCTTTCAAATCAGACATACACTACTGTCACGTTTTCCACATTTCCTAAATAGTTGTAAATATGAATTTATTATCTAAATTCATTCGGAAATTTTTGTATCGCATTGAGCGTGCCCAAAGGGACTATTGCTTACTTGCAACAAGCGGATTGAATGCGCTGAAACGAAATGGTGGGAAACATTCGGATGGGGAAATGAAAAAACAATGACAGCGGAATTATACTTCTTAAGACAGCTTTGGATTGTGGAGAAAAAAAATACGTCGTTCACGTAACCAATCTCAAGTACCGTTTCCATTCCGTTCCACACATCATGATTACAAATATCAAAACAGTTTTGATATTCGTACATCAAGGCGTAGATATGGCCCATCGGCGGACACAAAAAGGGCGTACATCATGATGAGGATGGGCTGCTTAATATAGCGAAAAGGAGATGTTGTTTTCCACCAAAAGCGGAAATAGTAGCCGCCATAAAGCGTATAAAGCATTTAAGCTGTAGTAAAGCGACATCTAACTGCAATATCGACTACAATAACTGCTGTTTCTACACACAAAATGCGATGCAGTTGAGGCAGAAGCAAACAGTGGAATACTCTGTATACATTTTCGCACAAGAAACCGTTGTGAAATGTGATCTTAAGCCAATTTACCTGACTTCTATAGGTTTGCTGTTATTCTTTGAGCAATTGTCGACCAACAAGCAGTGCGATCTGAGTGCAAGCAGTACAACAAGCAGTGTCAAACGTGTTAGTTCACTTTCATGAGTGAAGCAGCTTGAAATTTTCTTACTCTTTTCATACACTTTGGTATCTTAACTGAAGGAAATTACAAGTGTACAGCATGAATGGCTCTATCTCTTGCTAGATTAATTCACGTGCCTGTCGTTCCATGTTGTGAATCTTTCATTTCGCTTCGCAGTGGAAGTGTGAGTTTATAAAGATTGTGTTCTAGTCTGGCAAGCTGGGGAACCTCGAACGATTAGCTTGCTTGATTATTTCTCCGAAATATTTCAGAGCTTATTTTTTTGGTAGAGTGTTGGCAACTTTGGCTATCCCAAGTATCGTTCTTGATCTTCATGGTACTTATAAGCATGTTCAAGGGGTTGTGCAACATGTCCTTGGCGGGGAATAAGCTCCACAGCTCTGCCATCATTTTGGATAAACAGCAAGCGTTTGACATGATGGTTCGCTCGTGAAGATCATATGCCTTCTCCTAGCTGCCAAGATCAATATCAGTTGAGGATCTGATAAGAACTCGATAATTTCAGCTAATTTCAACACCTTTCTCCGATAAGCTCCTCCAACATGCCACCAAATGTGAATACAGCTATTTTTGATGACTTGTGTGAGCCTAATAACACTGTTCATAAATGACGTCACCAAAATATTGAAGAATATGAACCCCCCTTCCCGAATGTATTTAGGAAACCTCCCTCCCCCTAATGTGACGTCACAAACCGTGCACCAAAACTGTGAGCATTCCTAGAAACTTGAAATAGAATATAACCAATAACCGAATCATTGCAGATAGGATGCACAGAGTATACGCTGCTGTTATAAAAGCGAAAAGAAGTTATTTGAAGAGTCAATAATTTAAAATTTGATACAAGATCTTTGATATTGGATATGTTTGAACTCGAAAGAAAAGTAAACATTGCATGAAAATATAAAGATTTTTTCAGATTTCGTTAACATTTTGATTGTAACGTCACGTTTTCTGACGTTTCAATGTCAGCTAAGCTTTTAAAAGTTGCAAAATTAACTAGAAAAACAAAGAAAGGCGCCAGCAATATGTATTCCTGATATTGTGAACTCAGAGCAGGCAACAGCAATCGAAAACCCCGGAAAATTACATCAGCCACTTTTAAATTTCCCTACAGAGGGGTTCGCCAAGAATATTTAGTGTATTCGGAGTGAAACTCATTTTAAATCGTTTGTAACATGATTTCATAGCGAGAGATCATTGTAACGATGTCCAAAGCTGAGCTAAATCTGGCTGGTCTATGACGTTCTGTTACAGAAATTCATTTGTTATGAACTCGATCTAGACCATAATATAATATTAACAAGTTAAGATTATCCTGCCACTCGTCCTCTTTATGCGAGCCAATCGTTCAGTCTTTTGTATTTTGGCAATCAGGTTGGCAGAGTAATCTTACCTTGTTATTATTATACTATAATATACTACTATTCGTACAAAAATAGTCGTTTATATGAAAATCGCATATTGGCATTTATTCCATAAATGCAATCGATCAGCTGTTTCATCAAAACATGTAATCGATTGATAATAATAAAATCATTGACTTTGCGTCAACATATAAAGCAAAACAAAAACAAAAAAAGCCGATTATCGTTAAAATAAGATCTTTTGCGTGTATCCGATTACCGCTTATATGATATTAATGCTTACATGCAACAACTGCGCCACATTTTCATCATTACTGTATTTGTCATCGCTGTGAGTGACACTAGTTGCACTTTGAGAACTTTTTGAAATATTTTGCATATAACCGATTATTGCTTATATGATATTAATGCTTACATGCAACAACTGCGCTGCATTTTCGTCAATACTGTATTTGCCATCGCTGTGTGTGACACCAGTTGCACCTTTTGAACTTTTTTGAAATATTTATTTTGCATATAAGCAATTTTTCTTATATGAAATTATTGCTAACATGCAACAACTGCTCTGCCGGTTTTTTTGTCATTACAGTATTTACCATCGCTGTGTGTGACACCAGTTGCACTTTTAGAACTTTTTCGAAATATTTTGCATATAAGCGATTATTGCAAACGATAACATTAACGTTTTCGCCATCGCTGTGTAACAACACCTACACTTTTAGAACCACAAGAGTTAGCCGTTGTTTTCGATAAATTGTTATGGTTCACATTCTCTTTTATAGGAATGTTTCTAGTCATCACACTTTAATAGTAACAATTGGGGTAGGTTATGTACCGTTCCACCTGTTCCAAAGACGTACACAAAATCATTGCACTCCTTTTATTTTAGGCATAGTGTATACGAAACAAAACCAAACCCCGACTGTGACGGCACGCGCTGCGCATTTTGAATGGGAATGCGGCTTTACGACTGAGCATTTTGGAGAGTGGGTGTGCGAGCGGGAGCTTAACGTTCGCGACCACCAATGGCGAAACGCTTTGCCGAGCAGTCGATGAGCCGCTTGCTCGGCGTGTGCCAACTGTTGCCGCTACGTTGTTGTTGTCGGCAAGGAACTTTGGCAGCTGCCGTCACACAGCAGCAGTTGCATTGGCTTTCTGGCTTTGGACGCAGCAACATTCAGTTACGGCAGCTCGATCCAAGCGGTGTTCACACGGCGCGTCAGCTACAGCGCGGCACGCGAGCCTCTTGCGTTCTGTTACTTTAAATGCCGAAACGGTTTTTCCTTTAGTCATTGAATAAAGTGTGAAAACTTATGGGAAATTAAGTGCTACGCAATTAACAGTGAAACTAGTTTGCGGTTTGTGTGCAAACATATTTTTCTAACGAAATTAAGTGCAATTTTCATTAATTACGACACAATTCATACCAAAATGACAGAAACATCCGCCACAACCATGGCCACATTGCTGAGCACGCTCAGCCAGCAAATGGAAGCGGAGCTGACCACAGCGAAGCCCATGGCGCTATATGCCAATCGCAGGCGTTTGCTGGTCAGCGGCATCATTATGTTGCTGGGTGTGATTGGCAACTTTTTGGCTTTGGTCATTTTGGCGCGCAAGAAGCACAACAAAAACAGCAAATATACATTAATGTTGCGGTAAGTTGCACTCTGTAGATACAAATGTATCTATGACCATATATATAGATAGATACGGCTTACATCAAAGCATAGCGCACATAGTTGCTCTGCTTATGTACAAAGTGCGTTGGCCGGGTTCATGGCAATTGTTTGAAGTTTGTTCAACTTTTGGTTTAGTTTATGTTCAAGTAAAGTCTGACTAACTGATTTGCATTTTATGAGTGTTTTGCTGCTGCTGTTAAGTATTTGTAAGTAGTTGTTGTCTATCGGCTAATTAGCTAAACATTCAATTAAAAACTTTTCGAGCTGGCACAAAACATTCCAAACGTATCTTATCAATTGCAGGCGCTACCATTTTAGTGGATTATCAAAGCCCTGCATTTGTTTTGGTTTCTACATCAGCTTGTTATAAGTCTGTTTTAGCTTTTAAGACAATGTTCATTTAGTTGTTTTCTCAATTGGCAGCGGCTTTAGACAAATGTCTGGGTTAAGAACACAAAATAGAAAAAAAAGTGCACAACTAACCTTAGCACTTGATAAGAAAATTTACGAAAAAAAAGAAAAAAACGGAAATGGGCTGAACCTCGAGCTGCAAGCTTTGAGGCACAACAAATCTCATAGGTTGCACTTTGCCACAAATTAAATGACTAATCTTGAAACTAAACTGAACAGGTGAGGTTTCTGAACTTTTCGTCTAATATTTCTCTATTTCCCCTAAGACACATTGAAATACTGAAATTTTCAAACATATCTTTTGGGATTTTGAAAATTTGTTGCTTGGAGTGGAAAATCTAAATATTAGTCTAAAACCGTATTCAAACTGCACAAACTCTAGTTTTAAGAAACAAAAGTCGCGAGTTTGTACCGCCAACACATGCTCTATATGCAACCATAAGCGGCGCATTTCAGGACGCTGGATAAAGCCCCCTCCCCCCAATAAGCTTACGAAGACTGAAAAAAATTAAAAATAAAAAATTCATTATATAAATGAATCTTAAGACATGTTCCACGATGGCAAGAACCTATCTGCCACTGGCAACCATCAAAAGATGGTGAATAGACAGTCGAGACGGTGCCCGACAGTGGAATACCCTGTACCCATTTCTCCCATGAAAATGAATTTCTGTATTTTCTGAAATTTCGTAACGATGCTTTGGGGGTATGGGCGTAACTGTACTACGGGGTAGAGGGGTCAACTTTGTTTGGTTTATACATACAATGTACAAACTTATAATACCTTTTTACATTTTGTGTAGAGGGTATACTTGACACATTTCCGTACAAAGATCTCTTTATTTTCAGTGAGTTTTGATAAATTAAAAAAATTTGATGCCCGTGTACCCATTTTTCTCCATAAACACTAAATCCAGTACTCAGTTCGACATGAATGAAAGTATTTTCCTCTTGGGAAGTTGGTTATTATGGGGAAAAAATTACTTAAATTAAGCACAAAGTAAGCCTCTGTCAAGTTTGGAGTTGATAGATTTAATGGCTGTTAATTCGGGAAATTCTGCTGGGGGGAAACGGGTTTAGATATAAACCCAATTCGACAAACTTCATCTTTCCCGGGACTACGCGCAACTTTTGGTAAAACTTTGTGTCGCTAGCTCTCATGATCTCGCAGATCTAGCGACTCATACGGACGGACGGACAGACATGATCTAATCGCTACCCAAGTCAATGCTAAGCATTTTTGCCCATAGAACTTACGGTCTGCCACGCCTCCTTCTGCCTGTTACATACATTGCACAAATCTTTAATACCCTTTTACACTATGTGTACAGGGTATAAATACTCTTTGTACAAACGATAAGCAGCTTTAAGAATACTTTCTACCATCACACCTTCGACAGTTTACATATGGACCATATCCTGGTGTATAGATCTGAATAATTTTCTTGATAAAAAGTAATAATAAAAGTGAGTCAACAGATTGCCACAACAAAAATGTAAGCCGTAGCAAAATGAAAAAAAAACCGGAATGAGCTGATAACCCAACATCTTAGGCAGCTTATCAGTTATACACCCCCATACTTGGACGTGAAACCTGCAATTAATGAATCGGCGCAAGTCACAATCGGAAACGGAAGGCACGAGGAAATAGAGTCGAATGTAAACAAACTGAAGAACAAAATCAGGGCTTAAAATTCGTGATTTTACTTATTTATAAAAGATTTCAAGAAAAAACTGTCGAATTTTAAACTGATAAGGCATATAAGCTTAGATATTAAAAACGAAAGAGAATAGAAAGTTGAGTCGATCAAGATATAACTCTGTTTATATGGAAGAGCGGCTTAAGTCGACATAAGAAAATGTTGACTTATTGCTTTCTGTAGCTTTATAGAAGTCATAAAAAGTTACCATCCTTTTCTTAAAACTTGCCCATTTCGCTTTTCATAAACTTAGACAAAAAATGGATCTTTATCTGGCATCACCAGCTCCAGAACTGCAGCGTCTGTGAACTGTGAGGAGGAATCCTCACCGTACATACTAGCTGAGTGTGAAGACCTTATGACGATAAGCATACATAATCTTGATGAACGAAGTGGCTTGGTTGGAACCAGTCCCAATACGTTTAATCTCAGTACGGGGAATCTTAAAGCTCGAAGTGCAATACTCCCCTATAGTATTGATAAGGACAGTTTACAACATTTTTGAGCTAGAGATGCCGGATATCGACATACCACTCCCTTAACCTTGACGAGAATTTCGCGGTTTACACCCACACCATAAAAGTGGTCCAATTGAAATTTTGTTGTAACTACTGGGATTACGTTGAATGCATTAGTTTTTATTGTTTCGTAATAATATTGAAAAAGAAGAAAAAAGGGGTAAATTAGTAAGATTTTAGAACTAGATGTCAACTGCTATTTGATCACTGAGATTCAAAGAGAATTCAAAGAAGTGCGTGGTAATGTAAGGGTGAGAATATTAAGGTAAGCCACCAGCTCGACGGTAGGCAGTTCACGGCTGAGTTCGAAACGGATGGTCTCTGGACTCTGACAGCCGTTTTGCTCGTTTTATAGGTTCCTCCATTACTTATCGATGAGGACCAAACTGGTGTTTTAAATAATATATAGAAACTATGATTTTCTTTTCTTTACTCCTTCGGCTAAGGCTTTGAGCACCTTGTTTCTGCCTCGGCCCCTCTGGCAATCTCTTTCGAATGCTTGGCAAATTGTTGCTCGGCATCAAAAGGTTCGTGGGGTATCTTTCCTACTTTGACAGACCTGCGTGTATTACTGAACGTCATTCTGCCGGCGGCGGTATATTCATGCGTCATGTATGATTGGGGACATCGGAAAGTTAACTCTGGAAGCGGCAGATTTATCCCTATTTACTACAGGCAGACGCACCAAAATTATTTAGCAAGTCGCTGGACTTTTAGATAAAACTCCAGCTCGTCTGAAAAGGCAACTCTTCATTTTTCTCATCTCTCGGTCTCTCACACATCGCCGACTGCAGGGTCCTTCTATAGGCGGCGTTACTCACTGCTGTGGCTTCGCTACACTTCTGATCGTACCATTGGTTCTTCGGCAGTGGGCGTTGCAAACCAGTTACGTTCTCCGTAGTAGTACGGAATGAGTGGGATATAAGCTTCCAAAGTCCCTCGGAGCTCAGGTTCTGACAAACATCCAGCTCCCTGGGTGCCTTCATAACGTGATCAATCTGGTTGCGTGTAGATTGATCAGGAGAAAGCCATTTTGCCTTGTGAATATCGGGATGCTTAAATCTGGTACTACAGTCCGAAACAAACCAAAATTGCATAATGGCTGAACATATCGAGTCCTACGAAACCTAAAAAACGGAAGCGACACTTTCTTCGAAATTGACTTTTTAAAATCGAATCTATATGTACATCCTGCGAAATTTAAAAAGTCACCTTCATCTTTCAACAAATTTGCAATTTGTTTGGCAACTTGCGAATTGTAAAGATTATTTCGTAATTCTGTTTGCAATTTGACAAGTCATTATTGCAGGCCTTTGTGTCTCTACAGATAAAAGCGTATTACATCAAAAGAGAGATTATAATCTACTAATTATTCATTGTTTGATTCAACTATAATACGAAGATTTTCAGTTTATATGACTTTACTTTGCTCTTTTCGTTATTTTTGATGATTTTGAGAAAGACTAAAATGCTGTAATCGTATAGTAAATCAATTCGCTGCCATTTCGATAACTTAGATGATAACCAGGAGTGCATTCGAAACGTGGCGTAGCGGCTTAGACCTTAGAGTCGGCCTAAGATGAAAGACGCAGATCACGGCAGCTCACTTTCTCTTATAAATGTGAGATTAAAGTTGCAAGTTTAATATGCTAATTAAAGCACAAATAGCTAATTGGCGCCTATAAAGAAAACAAACACAAATGAAAATGCACAGATCGAATTGACGCACACACATTTATATATCGAAATAAAATAATATTTGGGTGAAAGCCTGCATCATCCTCTCATAAGGCATTAATTTTGCATGATTTGAGTTTGACAAGCGCCTAAATTGATTTCAATTTGTCAGCTGTGAGTGTAGGCTGGGCGGGCGCACAGTGCGTATGCGTAATACAAATATAAAGAGTCAGCACTTATTGAACTCAAACCCATGCTATAAGCAATATGAGCAGGCGTGATGCCAGAAAAAAGAAGCAGAAAATATCCTTTAACTAGAGTTTGGGGGCAATATGTGTTGTGATTTTGGAGTGCACTCAAGTGACAGACAGCTTAAACGGTAATTGTCTTTGAACTTTGATTTTGATTGATGAACATTTGTGTTTGGTTTGACACTTATTGAGAAAAATAAATGGGATCAAACATATACTTAAATCGAGTCTCATCTGCATTCCCAGAATTCGCCATTGTGTTAAATCACTAGGTTTTACACACATTTATATACGTATAATACTTATGCATTTGTTTGTTTATAACCAGTTTTTTTTTTTGTGCTGTTAAAGCGTAATGCTACTTATACAAGAATGATTTAGCTATAATTTTGAGCCTCATTTATTTTTGTATAATATTTTTATGAGTTTTTCGTAATTATAGATGTATTTTAGCTAATTTATTACACCATAAGTTGTTTTTATAATAATTGCTTGCACTGCTTAAACAGAGCAAAAATCTATTCGCAGTTATCGCAAACACCATCTGTCAATTACTAATTGGGATTTTTGAAACCACCTTTAACCTTGTAATTACTAAACAAATTCGCTAATGAGAAAGACATTTTTTAAGCAGTACGAGGGTTGTCTTTTATAGTTCGGAAATAGAGGACAAGAGCACAAATATTTCATCAAAAACAGTTTTTATTGCCACTCCGAAAGACCCCAAAACATGTGTTTTAAAAGCATACAATGCTTCTTCAGGTGTTGAAAAACATTGACCTCACAAAAAAAGAAATCATTGGAAGGAAAATTCGGGACTTTAAGCCGGATGGCTCAATCATTCGACGTTTTGGTTGCTCACAAAGCCTCTTCTGTGGGATTATGTGTAAGCTTACAGCTCGAGCTTCATCATCTATACGCACAACATGACCAAGCCAGCGGAGCCGCTGGATGTTAATTCGATTGACTATGTCAATGTCATCATAGAGTTTTCAACATCAATCAGAGAGTTAAACCGCTGTGTCTCTCTACTCGAAGAAAGCATATACTTCGTCTTGCTTTCATTTACAATCAGGCAGATTATCTTTCAATAGCCGCAATAATTCCGGTGACTGGGCGCTTAGTCCGACTGACGATATCGATATCATCTGCGTATGCAAGCAACTGGATACCCTTATAGAATAAACAAAACGCTCTATAGGGCCTTAAATGCAATAGAAAGAAAGCTGATACTACGGTAGTTAGCGCACACTGTGGCGTAACCCTTGTCTTGAGGACAGGGCAGAAGCCATTAACGTCTTCGTCTGTTGCGCTCTTATAAACGTATTTTAAAGCACCGCATTTTTTGAACATTTCTTTGCACCATACGAATCCTTTCTTTTGAGTACTTAAATCCAAACTAACTCATACATATAGCATATAAAGCTGGTGTTTTGAATTTAACGCGGAGCGAAGAGCTGCTTTTTTTTTTAAGCGTATTCCATACACGTAACGTTACCAAATTCAGTTTTTAGAACTATTATATACCCTTACCTCAACGTCATTAAATGTTCCATATAATGAAATAATGTTCAACGTGTTTTTCATTATATTGTTTGGAGAAGGCGTGAAATGATATCTTAATGGTGAACATCTTCCTTTTTGAGTTGCATCATTTATAATTTCTTGGGTGGTATCCCCAAAAATTAAAGCGATTTCAATGATTTTAGTTTTAATACACACAAACACATTTACTATTCTAATGGACCTTGTAGGGAAAAAGAATTCGAATTCGGACTTTTCGTCCACATGAATAGGAGCATTCGTCTTTAATGAATGAAGTTTACCAAAATCGCGGAATACTTCACTGTTATCTCCAATGGTTTCGGGAATCTATGCGTTTTGAATTTTAAATTCATCAAATAACGCAACTTTTAGAAGTATCTGAGCCACAATTTTTTTTTAGTCGGTAGTTTCATTGTTACATAGCAAACTTGGTTGGGAATTTTCGTTCTATATACAAGCATATGCATTCCTTATTCAAGTATTTGGCGAACAGGAACAAGGAATACTCCCTTAGATCAATGTTTTCGCTATAATGGGTGGCCTAATATCTGCTATTTCTAAGGCTAAGGAAGCATGCGCACCTTGTGAAACCTAATTGTATCATGGCTACAAATTGGCTTTGTAATCGCCACATATTTATCATATGTGCGTAGGCCTCAGTGGTTTGGTAGAAGAGGACAATGGCTCAGACCAGCGTCACTCTTCTGACCAGACTGAATCACCCCAATAGCACAAGAGGCTATGAAAGCGACTGGCAGACTCGACAATAACGGACTGGACTAATGAACTGGAATTTGGTCATACAGCAAGCTAAGGGAGTGCCTGCTGTGTTGTGCCCCTAGAGTCCTGGAGCGATACAAAGGTTCCAAAACGTAAGATTACTGTTGCTGGTTGGTATCTTGATGAAATCTATGTAATTCTGAATGCCTCGACTGGATCCATTAAAGAAAGCTGCGTGGGGCAACTTTAGGCATCTGTAGTGACTGCCAGGTTGCGCTTAGGTCCCTGCAGAATCCTTGCACAACGTCAACCATGGTCAGTGAATGTAACATGATTTCACGTCATAACAGAGTCAGTCTATACTGGGTTCCTGGACACCGTGGTAATCAGGGCAATGAAATGTCAGATGAGCTGGCATCACAGCCAATGGGGCCTGAGCTAATCCATAATGTTAGCGCAGCAGAATTGGTTGGACGGATAGCGGTCCATACAGACAAAATCTGTAAGAAACGCTAAAAATCCACCATAGATTTCTTATTCGTCAGAATAGGAAAGACTTGCGAGCCCTGGTTGGATTAATCATGGGTCGCAATATATTTGGCCAATACCAAATCCAATATTGGTCTCATTGATGACTCAACTTGTCTTAAAGAAGCCGACTTGACGAAACACACGAATTTTGGGAAGTGACACACACACTCCGCTTACGAAGTCTTCACGAATTTCTACGCGAGTCGGGAAGATTGTGTTAACGGGGGACCTCTACGTAAGCCTGCTCCGTTTTCGTACACTTTTTCTCAATTCAACTCTCCTTTCTCTCCGTTAACTGGCTCTCTCCAATTCTGATGGCGAACTAAACGCGAATTTTTTAATAGGTTGTTATATTGGGAAAAGCCCAACAACGTTAAAAAAGTCTGGAAGAGCTCTTTTTTAAGCACCCATCAATCGTTCTTAGGGTATACCTAACAAGGTAAGATGCTGAACGTCAAATTTAAGCCGGACACTCTCTGCAGCCCTACCAACACTTTTTGGGACTAAGATCGGCCTATGTTTGAGGACCCACGTTAAGACAAAATGTACTGCGAGTCGCGAGCATTACCGACCTCCAAGAGGAACACAACTTTTGTCTGCCGCTCTATAAGACGCTGGCACAATGAAAGGGAACTGAAGCGATTCCAAGAGATTACCTCATTAGGTATACCTTGGTGAGGGCTATGGGCGCAAATCTCTGCCCTAAAACAGGCAGAGAGAGAACACCCAAAAGCGTTTAAGTGTTATTGTATTGAGCTATATGGAGCTGCATGTTTGTAAAGCTATTTTAACTTTTAAATGATTGATGTATTAAACTCTTTGCATTGTGACAAATGTTATACTTTATTAGACTTAATCTAGCAGCGTTCCATTAACCAATACATAGAGTCAATAAATAATGCAACTGACATCATTAAATATATTTATTGAGCGTTAAACTTAAATTGTCCAATTAAGGACATACGTCAACGGCACGCACACATTTCAATCCAATTAAAGCCGCCTTAAGGACATAATCCGCAAATCCCATGGAGCTAATTTATTGGATCTATAACAGTTTGACTAACACTGTGACATTTGATATATTTCAGCTGCTTGGCTACGAACAACTTGGTGGGTTTAATGGGCATGCTGTTGGCGTTGCTGCTTAAATACAATCTCTCCGAGGAGGTGCGGCAATCCTTTGTGCATCTGGACTGTATGGCCCATGTCTTTTGGCGTTTCTTTGGGCTCAGCTCTGGCTGCATAGCGACGGTGATGGCGGCCGAACGTTGGATGGCGCTGGCGCGACCCTTTATCTATCACAAGGTGATTAGGCGGCATGTGGCAGCTTTGCATATTTACTAGTTGACTTATGGTTACAAAGTCTTTGCAGCATATAACCTATGAGCTGGTACGCAAGACCATGAACTCACTGGTGCTGGTCGCTGTCATCATTACCTTTTTGCCGTTCTTTGGCTTTGGCGCCTATATTGACGATACGGATCCAAATAACGTAAAGTGTGTGCGCTATCGCGATGCCCCGGGCTTTATGAACAAGAGCTATGCGGTGCTCTTTATGGCCTTTGGTAAGAGGAACTCTTACTGGTTGCCTTGGAGCAGCAGCAACTTACTATTAATTTCTCTTATAGGCAGCATGCTGTGCATTGTCATTGTCGCTTGCAATTTATTTGTGGCACGCGTGCTGTGCATCATTGGACGTGGACGCACCATTACGCGTCACATGAACTACGATCTGGTGGGACGCGAGAAGAGCTCGCGCAGCATTGAGCCGGAAAGCAGCAGCGGCACGACATTGTATCAGAGTCAATATAGCACCAGCAGCGGTCACAACCTCCCGCCGCCACGTCAATTCCATCACAGCAATAGTGTTACCATGGCCGCAGATACCTCGCCTGATGAGATTAAGTTTGCCAAGTTGATGGCAATACTGAGCATTACGTTTGTGGTCTGCTGGATGCCGCAGATGGTAAGTGTTGCATCTAACCCCAAACTCACTTGTTTGTTTGCAACTTTATTGCATGTTTTATTTAACTTGCAGATTGCTATAGCCTTGGCTATTAAGACGCCGCGTGTGCCCAAAAATCATCCTTACTTTGTTATCGCTGATGTATTCACTGCTCTGCACTTTACCCTAGATCCATATATTTATGTGCTCAGTCGCACCAAGCAGTCGTATCTGTTGGGTTGCCTGGAACGCTGGCGGAGCGGTCTGCGTCGCTCACAGAGCGATCAGAGCCGACTGCGCACAACTACCACGGAACAGAATACTCTTGACGTTAATTTTAATTAAGTTAGCATCAATCCTACTTTAATTACCTACAAGTACTTAACATGTTTATTGTGTGCAGCTATCGTCACACTTATTATGGAAGTCGTTGTCGTGAGTTAGGAGTATCTCGCAGGCTAGAACCATTTATTTGAAGCACTTGACAAAGTATTCAATAAGAACGAAGATGCCTTCCATAATAAGCCCGATTATCCCGTAAACATTCCTAACCCAGTCGACCTGCAGACGTTGCTCATGCGTTAAATTAGCTTATAAGTTGTAAATAAATAACATTTCTTTACTATGTGTTAAGTGAAAACATGTTCTCATAAAAAGCTCATAAATCAACAATTAATGACATGTTATGCGCCATAAAATAAAGTATATATGCGTAAAATCGAAAGATCTACAACTGTTTATAGCATGAAAGTTTCAAATAGCAATCCTATACACTTTGAATTTTTTTAATTTCTGCTGCGGTTTAAAAGTTATGAGAGTTAACGTTTTTTTTTATTTTTTTAATTTTTTTTTATTAATGGCAATTAGCCTGCTAAAACTAAGGCTATAATCCAATATGTGTGTATGTACAATAACTTAATCGCTACTCACTAAATGTTTTTTTTTTTATTATAACTCTAATAGGATACAATATGTACATTACAATAATTTAATATTAGGAAAAATTTTCAATAATAACGGAAAAGAGGTCGGAAATTAAAATGTGCCGACAATCCTCCCGAGTCACCAATTCGGATTCGGACAGCGGTTTCTCGACTCTTTTAAACACCGGCAGTGTTGCATAGAATCGTTAAAGCACGTTACGCAGGTGATTGGTTGTGCCTGACACGAAAAAACCGTTTCTTCAAGGTCTCTACAAAGGAGGAGCTCTCCAAAAGGTTCTCAATCTAAGCTGGACTCCCTCAAAGAGGCGCTCTTTCACCATTCCTATATACACTAATCATAGTTGATACGCACAAGTAACGCTAGACTTTTAACGGCCACCCATGATGACGGCGCTGCCATACTATCCTTAGCAACCTCCGTACAAGAAGCCGCGGATGACTTGAAGCAGAAATTGGATGAAGTAGGAAAATGGGCCAATCGATGGAAAACTTAGCTAAACGGTGAAAAATCAACCGTTGCACTGTTCACGCTAAAGAGAGACACATGCCCCCCATTATCACTAGATGGGAATATTATTCCAATTAAACCACGAATACCCACCTTGGAATCCAATTCGACGCCAAATTTACTTGGGGTCATCACATATCGAAGACCACGACGAGATATAGGACAAAACTGGCAAAAATGGAATGGCTGCTATGCAGTTGAAACAAGCTGTCAATCGAAAACAGTATACAAATGTATCATACTACCAATCCGAAAGTATGTCGTTCAAGTCTGAGGAACCGCAGCCAAAACGAGACTGCAGAGTGTCCAAACTATTAGTTGTCGACTTCTGAGATCACATGGATGGAGGTGTTTCAATCGTCTCCTTGGTCTATGACCGGCCAGGGCGCAGGCAAGGGAATTTGGGTGAACTCTTAATCGATCCTCATAACGGCCGCTCAATCTATTTATTAGGTCACCCACGAAAGGAACGCCGAGGTCCTTGTGCAGATTGCGGTTGCGGACATACCGCGTTCACCAATACGTTTTCGCTGCGGTTCCCCAGACCTGGATGCCATCATACCAAGTCGGCATTACCACACTTTTGTAGAGTATGGTCTTATTTTCTAGAGAGAGCCTGCTACTTCTGCCCAGCAGCCAGCAGTTTCGTTTGTACGCATATTCAAAGAAAAAACCGTAGCAATACTTTTAGCTGCAAGATAGAAACTGGTGACTTCAAGAAAGTGTAGCATACTTTTAGCTGCTCCCAATAATTCGACTTGCTTTTAATTTATGTGCGCCTGGTAGTTGGCGGCTAAGCGTGTTTGGTAACATTTCTGACTAGATTTTGAATTTTTTGTTGTTTTTTGTTGCCTAAAATTTTATCTGCAGGACCAGCGTTGTTTAAATGCATGCTGACCATGCAGCTTACCAGTCACTACTACCGCATGTATGTATGAGTCTTCCTGGATATTGTTCCCAGGAAAGATCTGTCTGGACGCAAACATAGTTTTGATGACACCAGCCAAGGACCTTTTCTCAGATTATCCTGTAGTAACGGGATGCACAACGTGTATATCTCACAACGTGTAGACCACCAAGACCGGCCTGCAACACGCAGTCAACCCGAATCGTATCCTTAAGACAGATTAATATATTGACAGGGCTGTAGAGAAGTTAGCCAACAACTTCGCCACTCCATCGGGAACAGACAACCTACACAAGAGATATGCGCCCTGTGCTCACCGGCGATACAGGGTACCCTCAGGCAGTAGCGGAGATTGATAACTGTTTGATATATAGCGGAGTAGCGGAGATTTAGAAGGGTGTGATATATATCCGCAATTCAAAAGACATGGCTGACTTCAACAGAGGAAAAACTAATCAAAAAAGTCTTGATAAATCCAGAAATAAGGCTACTGGGGAATTTCCTGCCCACCGATCAAAACAGCTTGTGCAAAGCCACAAAATGACTAAAGGGAACAGCATGTAGACGCCTAGACGCGGTGCATAACAAGAAGGTCAATCATATCGAAGCGTAATTTTCGATTCTGTACAACAAACCTTTCTAAGCTCACTGTCAGATGATCCTACTATTAATCTATACCAGTTAGGCCGAGTGCAATAGAAGGTAGAAGCACAATAACTAAACAAATCGTCCGGATGTGTCCATATAAACGCCCTCGTAGCCGTAGCTCTTCCCAAGATAGCAATCAAGCGACTGATGACCATTTTCAGCAGTATTCTTAAGAGCCAGGGACGCCAGATAGTAAAGCATCGTCAATTGTTAGCTTTTCAAGGATGGATGCCACACGTGATATAAAATCCATGTCAAAAGCTTCCACAAAAGATTTGCTTACTCAAGGATATGCCTGCAATATGACTGTAGCGTACGTAGCTGGCAAACCATAGGATTGCTGTTGTGTTGAAAGAGATTTCTGGCCAAGACCAAGCATTACCCGGATTCGCCAAAATCCTTTAAAAACTATACCTTTAAGAGGCTATCGTTCCGTGATTTGAGATGTTTGATAAACTTTTCAGTTTCGAAAAAGAACAAGACTAATTTATTTTACAACTAAAAGTTTTATTTTAAATTACAATATTTGAATGGGTGTTACTTTTTTTTAAATTTGTGTGTGGTTTGTCTTTGAGATACAATTCAATCAATTCATAATTCAATCATAATTTTATGTAGTTGTTATTGTTAAGTTTATGCAAAATGATTATAAAATGTCAAGCCTACGCGGCAGCTTACTTTTCCTTAATCATTCACTGCAAGTCTTAAATATGGAAAGAGTTTGCTTTTTATGTGAATATTATATGTATGTTTATATATTATATAAGATTAGTTGATAATTGTCAAACGCATTTTAGTAGCGATTGTAACGACCGCGTGCACGATTGCGCTGCGGCGTGGCCTTGGGTGTAGCAGCTGCGCGAGCAGGTGTAGCCTTCTTGGCTGGCGACGGCGAGACATCGGGTGTGGCGGTAGGAGTCGCAGCTGGTGTAGCGGCAGCAGCAGCAGCTGCGGCGGGCTTGGCTGGCGTTTTTATGGGCTCCTGCTTGACCACAGTTGCTGGTGTAGCTGGCGCGGGGGTCGGTGCCGGCTCCGGCTCGCCATCATCCTCCATTTCTTCGCCGTTATCTTCACCAGCGCCATCATCTTCACCGCCCTCTTCACCCTCACCATTCTCATTCATCTCTACATCTTCGTCATCGCCGGTGGCCTCGGATGGGTCATACAGCTCACCCTCACCGCCCTCAGCACCTTCCTCGGCAGCGCCTTCGGCAGCTGGTGCCTCAGCCTCCTCAATCTTGCGCTTCTTGCGCTCATTCTCCTCAATAGCAGCGGCTGCACGCTTCTGGGCAATCTTGGTATCGCTCGACTTTTCGTTGATGAACTTCAAGAAGTTGCGATGATGTGTCGCTGTGCGAGAGTGGATCTCGGCAGTGGTCTCAGTGTCGAAGAATTTGCTGCATACAGCGCATTCGAAGCACTCCAATTTGGAGATAAGACCAGGTCCGACAGCGCGCTGCCAATTGTATTTGGGCAGGCGAGTGTCAACCTCGCTGGGTATTTCATCACCATCGCAAAAGTCAAGTATGCAATCTTCAGGATCGACTGGCAAAGCAACCTCCTCCTCTTCTTGGCTCTCGTTGAGCTCTTCACCTTCTTTGGTCTCCTCTGTAGCTTCTTCGCCCTCTTTGTGCTCTTCACCCTCTGCTTCGGCTTCCTCGCCCTCGGCAGCCTCTTCACCAGCTTCCTTCTTGACCTCAGTGGCATCGTCTTCCTTCTTTACGGGCTTCTTCTTGCGCTTCTGGGGTGGACGCAAGTCCTTGGTTTCCTCCTCTTCAGTGCTGATTGGCAAAGTCTGACGCTTGCGTTCGCCGACCTTGGTGTTGCTCTCAGCAGCCTTCTTCAAGTGATCGGCTGACAGCAAGTGAGTATCGTAATCGATGCGTGTAGCAAACTCCTTGTTGCACTCAATGCACTTGGGATGCAAAAATTTCTTCAATTGCAAGTGACCCTCGGACTTGCGATGAGTCGAAATGTGACCATGGAAGTTCAAATCGCACATGGTGCAGTAATCCAACTGGCGTTGCTTGCTCTTGCCCATGCGCTTCAAGCGATCAAACTCAATGGACTTCAGTTGTTCGGCAATCTTGGCCTCCTGCCGAATCATGTTGGCCTTTAGGCGATAGCTTTCCTCAATACCCTCGCGCATCATCAAGTGAGTACGTCCCTTGATATGGTTCTCAAACGAGTTGGCATCCCACATATGCTTCTTGCACAAGTGACAGTAGAACATGTCATTGGGCACACTAGCGTACGGTGACTCCTTGCTGCATTGCGTCGTTACCATAAGGAAAAGTAAGAAAAAAATTCATTAATTAAATGTTATGGTTTTGGGTGGGCGCATGGGTTTAGCCTTGCTACGGCGTTATAGGAGCAGTCTCAATGGAATGCTATGATAGAAACATAGGTGATACGTAATTATGATGATATAGGCTGAGATGAGATTTTGTAAAATGGGTGTGAAGTAACATTTTTTGAAATATGTCGTAAAAGTTTATACATATATTGAAATGTTACAATTTTAGGACATATTTTTTAGTTTGCTGTTATCTTAACATTAAGGTGAGCCAATATGCGGAGCCAAAGTTTGAAATCTTTCTTTTGTTTAGAACTATATGTATGTAAATATAAAGCAAAGAATCCCATCGGATTCCACTTAATCAAGCTAATGGGTAAATTGGTAAGAGGAATAATTCAATAGAAAGAAAGTGCGCGGTGGCCGCCTGATTTCAGGAGACTAAAAGAGCTAGAGGCATGAAAATCGCTAGGGAACAGTGGGACACGCAACTATGTCTAGAATTGAAGCCCTTTTCGACTAGAAGTTAGAAGCTAAATTTGTTAATGACAAGCCAAAATCGGCATGTAGTAATGAGGACGGACTTCGAAAACTTCACTCTTCTGCCCTCTTTGAGGATAAAAACCATCTTTCTACGACAGATTCACTGTTTACAACCAGGAGAGACAATTTCTCTGTGTCTGAGCCATCTATTTTGAAATCTGATAGATTGGAAACATGCTTGTGGGAGTAACACACAACTTTGTCTAGAATTGAAGCCGTTTTCGACTAGAAGTTAGAAGCTAAATCTGTTGAGGAAACCGTTACCAAAATCAGTATAAAAACCCGCTTTCCACGACAGATTTTCACTGTTTACAACCACGAGAGAGCATGTCTCTGAGTCAGAATTCGTATGTAAATGTTATTGGCACTGATTCGACTAGTCGGAATCGGACATGAGAACAGGCATGAATATGATTGAAGTATGATATTAGTCTCAAATCAAAATAATATATGTACAAGGCTTCATAACTTGACTCCGCTTTTGTTTTTGAACGAAAACATGAATATAGATATAAATTATATAAATATTATAAGCGGCCCGAGTGAAAACTTCAAATAAAAAATGACTTAAATTCAAACTTAATCAAATGAGCTATGCACAAACTAACAAAGTGAATATAAATACATAGAGATTAATGTAAAGATAATTAAAATACAAATAAAAAAATTAAAATGTTTCGTTGTTCTTCCAAAGGGCAATTGAAGGATTGCCCAAAAACTAGGCTCTACACATAAGTTTAAAGCATCAAAGTCATGTCAATTGTCGGTTTTGATGTTTTTGTTCTTTGACAACAACAACAAGAACGAACACTATATATGTATATATATATATATGCATCATCATATTGAAAATGGATTGTAAATTGTTTTAGTTTCGAAAACTTATCGTATGAAGTAGAAAAAGTTGATTGTAATTGGAAAATAGAATTCATATTAAGTAAATACTTATATAGTAAATATTTTTGCATTTGGTATTTTATAATTGAGAAAATTTATCAATATTTTTGTATTTTTTTTTTGGTTTTTCGGAAAAATTGTCTTGACAATTTTTCACTTGTTGGTTGTATGTTGTATTTTGGTTGATAGTTTGTACTCTTACCTCTCAATTTTCTTTTCGCCAGGAGTATTTTCCTTCTTTTTGTTATTGTTGGCATTTTTAGCCAAAAGTTTCTTGGCACGATCAAAAGCATTCTGCTTACGAATGCCGCCGCCGCCGCCCTGCTTTTGAGGGGGCTTGGGACCACCGCCACCACCACCACCGACAGCGCCACGATTTTGGAAACCTCCTGGGCCACGACGATTATTGAGACGATTGCCGACACCGCCGCCGCGATTGACCATCTTTAGTTAACGTTATTTATAATATAACAGCAGATCATCAGATACAATACATTTTGTACAATATTATTGTTGTTTTTGCCAACAGAAATGCGCAATTTCGCAGGGATATGTCCATACAATTTAGTATAATCATAAAGTTTCGAGATTCGTTACAAATAAACAACATCAAAAAATATTTGAAAAAAGAGACATGGTTGTAATTGTTGTATTCAACCATTTACAATATTTGGATGATTTTACGGGGTTTTAAATATATATATATATTTTTTTGTCCAAGTGTAGAAATGGTTTCGGATCAAAAATATTCAGTTTTTAATAATGTCAATGCATTCGTTAATTATGCAATGGGTTATTACGAATTAAGATTGTTTAAGTTTAAAGGTACACATTACACAAGATACAGTTAAATATGATATATGGTTTGGTCAAGCGTTTGTGGCATGGCGGTTGCCGCACAATCAGTCGACGGGGTAGTTGTTGTAGTCGTTGGCGTGGCGGCACGTGGCATTTTGTGGTTTGATTGGAAACGGGCATTGAATTTTGAATTCAAATCAGAGCAGGAACGTTGAAGAAATTGTGGCATATTTATTTGTTGACAATTTTTGTTTAAATTAGTTGTTTTTTTTTTTTTGGTTTTGTTTATGCATTGGAAGTAGCAGTAGTTGCACCATCAATCAGTACCAGTACCAGATCGGATCAGTTTCGTTTCAGAGCAGAGCAGATAAGAAGAGTTCGAGTTCAATCAATCGGTATTCAATCAAGTAATCAATCAGTGGCGTCGCATAATATTATTATATCGGTCAGTTTAGCGCATGTTTGTGACACGTTTGTGTGTGTTTTGCATATTTGGTTGTTGTTTTTTATTTGCGTGCATTTTGGCCGTGCAATTTGAAAGTTGCCGTTTTAGCATATTATTTCGTTTTCAGGTTTTGATTTCACACATAGTTCATTGCATTGTTTCACATATTAAATAATATAAATAAAAACAAAAATCAAAATTGTCCAAAGACAATATAACAACAACAACGGCCATCAAAAAGGCGTCGGCAACAACGGCAGCCAGCATCGCAACAACAATTCAGTAGAGCAAGTACAACAACAACAAACACATGCCCGCAGCAGCATAAATGCACCAGAGAGACGGAGACGAGACACGATACATCGGAGGATCAGGTCGGAATTCGCAAATGCGCACAAAATTGCGTTCGAAATGCGTTTTCAATTCGATATGGTTTGCGTTTTTTGAGTTTGTTTATATTGCAAACAATCGAATATTTTTGATTTTCGTGTAGAAGAGAATAAAAATAAATATTGGTAAATTAGAAAATTTGTGATTTGTAAAAAATCCAAAGATTTTTGGGCTTTAAATTTTCTTTAAAAATATTGTAAACGGTAATTAAATGCTTAGTTAAATACATATAGTAAGAGAAATATGCATAAATTACTTTACTTTTGCTTTTCAACTGCAATTCAGTCAGTGTCTTTGATATCATCATACTCTTTTCATCGTTAAATGGATAAAATGTTGGCGGTACTTTTATTAGAGGTACATATTACTTATATTTTCAAATAATATAGTAGTTAAATGTTTATGAATTGTGTGCAGCACAGTCACTAAAATATCTTTTGGTTTGCTTTTAATTCTTTTGTGGGAACGAGAAAAAAACGTGCATTTAAAATGAATAAATGCGTTTTAAAACGAAGACCCTTGCAAGATAGTTCTATCTGTTTTTAATTTGTGTTTTTTTTTCTTTACAATATTTTCGGTTTGCGTTTTTCATTAGTTTAGTTTTTTTTTTTACAAGTGTAACAAATATACTTAAATACAACAAACTACAATCGATTTGTTGACGATAACAGGGAAAGCAAAAAAAATAATAAAAAAAACTACTAACTCTTCATAACACACAGTCTATAGCAATAATGTGTTTCCAAATAAAATAACAACTTACACGAACTTATTTCTGCAGAGCTCGATTTCACTAGTTTTGGGTTTCTATTTTACGATCTATTCTTGTTTTTCGGAAGCTTTCCTCATGTATAGGAATTCCTTAAGATCACCCTTTTCTGGACTTGGGTTTTGGGAATAGGAGCGACGGGTTGTCCAAAATACGCTGCAATCTTTAGCAACACGCATATGAAAGGGAATTTTCACGTTTACAGCGGACTTTTTATCTTGTTTTGCCAGAAACTGCTACAGCTGTTACATTTCGTTACCTGAATAACATTTGGCAGGAAATTCCATTTACTTGCATGAGATAACATCTGGATATAAATTTTAGTCTTATGTTTCCTAGCGAACAGCATTAGGTACAGCACACATATGAACCTACTGAGACTGTCGTTCGGACTATCTCAGCGATTCTCTACTTCACTAACGAACAGTTGCTTCTTATGAATAGCAAAACTTCATAGAAATTTCGTCGACTGCTCCTATTAGGCATAAAGTTTCAACAGACAGAACACACGAACAAACTCTCCATGTTTCAACCACTTTTCGAGTACTTCAACTCTGCAGAAATTGCTTTCGTAACAACCACGAAATGCTTTGAAGTCGCATACAAACAACTCAATATAAACAAAATAAAGTGTTTTAAAATACTGCAAATATTAATGGTTATCAAATTGAACGTTATATACATACCGGTCCGCCACGTTGATTACGGTTGCCCATGCCACCACCACCTCGTGGCAAATCCAACAAAGAGGGTGGATTTTGGTTTCTGAATAGATTATTCAGCAAATTATTAGCCAAGTTAATGGCTTGGGCGTTCATTTGGCCGCCACCACCACCCTGGCGCATGTTGTTGCCACCGAATTGGCTGCCGCCAGGATTCTGGGACTCCCAAGGCGACATATTCATGCCACCCATGCGATTGGCGCCCATAGGTCCGCTATAGTTATTGCCACCACCACCACCGCCGCCAAAATTGCGGTTACGATTCTGATTTCCACGGAAAGCCATATTAGCCTTTAAATTATTGCCGTTATTCAAATGTGGTCGATTTTGCTGTTGCGGATTAACGTTGACCTTAACGCTGAAAAATGAAGAAATCAAAAATATTTTTAGAAATTAAGTTTTAAGTTTCTTTCAAAAAAGGAAGTTTAGGAATTGAAAAGTCGAAGCATACCTGACCATATTTTTAGTTTTTTTTTTTTTTTTGTGAATTGGTTTTGGAAGTTTTTTTTGGGGGGATTTTGTCTAAATGCGTGTCTAAATGAAGCTTTTATACTAAACAAATAATAAATATTTGTTCTGAGCTGAAAATATAACGGCACAAACGAAACATGTAAGTATTATCAATGAATTTTGTTGCAGTTAGTATGAGCTGCTAAGGGTTAGTAGTTTTTAGATAACAAACATAAAAGTAACTCGGATTCTGTAATGAGGGTACATATAGGGTTATAGAGCGCACGTATACGATTCTTAATAACGGAGTGTAATACATCGAGTAACGAAAGTTTAACAAGATCAAAATTCGTCGATTCCTCGACCGTCTCAGCAAATAAGTTTAATATGAATTTGCGTACACAGTCGTGCTTGTTAAATTGATAAAAGAACTAAAGCATCACTTCAGTCGAATTATTTTAATCTAAGTTTGGAAATAGTGCTGTCTTTATTGTTTTTTATTTTTGTTTGCACATAAAAGTGCTATTAACCCATTAGTTCCCGGAACATTTTCTTTTTTGTTTATATAAAGTAAGCGAAATAGATCCTTTTAATATTTTGCACTGTTTTGATCATATTTTTGTTCATTCTCACTCTCAGAGCCCAAAATAGAGCGAAAGGGTTGGCACCTCGGTTGGCAATGGAAACTAATGGGTTAAGGTATAATTATAAAGAAAAACATCAAATCAACCGCAGAGCCAAATCGTCTAAGACCTTTAGCTTAGATTATATGTTTCCTTGGAGGGTAGTTTTTCTGTTACTTTACTTTTTACTGAAGACTTGTCAGTCTTTTTTTTGGTCTTCCATTAATATGTACTAAGTTTACATTGCTTGTTAATTTGAATGTTAATTTGTTGATTATATATAATTCAAAAATAGATTTAAGACACAACTGTATAACTTCTTTTTTATAATGCTGTAAGACTCAGGTAAATGTGCACAAATGTGGGTCGTATATAGACTTTTATCAGCCACTGTATGCGTGATACCTGTTATTGCTGAAATAGCGGCGAAAACAGCACAAAGAAATGGGCACAATTTGAGCGCTAACGTTTCTACCTTATTTTTCGACGTAAAAACTGGTTTTCCAACGAACTCATCGACAATTTAAGCCAATAAAACCGGCTAAGAGACAGCCGGCTCTGCTGGTCATAAAATAAAACAAAGCGCAATGAACGCGTATAGAAGAAAAAGCAAAAAAAAAGAAAATGGCGCACGTTACTTTATGCATACATACACATATGAGTATGCATGTATACATACGGGGCTGCTCTGCCGGTTCAGCGGAGCACCGAAAATTGTAATGACTCAGAAAAGACCGGCGCTGCGGCTTAATTTTTTTCAATAGCCGCTAAGTTGCAACAATAGCAATTAATTTTAATTAAAAGTCTGCTAAAAATATATATGTAAATGGAATTGTAGTTTTAGTACAAATGCAAACTGTACTTGTGCCACTTCATTAGTCATTACCAGCAATTGTAACTACGAGTCTTATATAACTTGCGTGTGAAAAACGTAGTACAGCAAATATTATTTTAAGGTTTAATGAAATTTTCGTTGAAAAAAAATCAATAATTAGTCACATTTATAAGGGCCCTAGTCTTATGCATTGTAAAAATTTTCAACAGATACACACATTTTTTTTTCTACTGCTGCCACTACCATTTCAATAGTGAAAAAACGCATGCAACTACATATAAATATGCGAAAAAACATGAAAAACTTACGTTTAAACGTTTGCCTATGGAAATTTTTAATATATTGCACTTTTTTTTCTAAAGTTGTCACGTTAATTAATAGTCAAAAGAACTGCGTTCCAAATGTGAATAATATTTTTCACACACGCACAGAGCTCGACCGAACTATGCTAGGGGTGGAAATCGAATGATTTGTAAAAAGCAAAAGCAACGAAGTTGAAACATCGAAACCAGTTCACGAGTGAACCATTACATCAGTGCTATGTGTGAACGTTTTGGTTCATTTGTGCAGTTATTCTCGCTCATTTGAATCTTCTTTGTTATCGGCTTACCGATTTTTTGCAATCGCCCAGGCTAGGCAAAAGGCAAATATGTTATTGAAGAAATTTGCGGATATTATTTAACTATATTATGAAACTGTAACGATTGAATCAGGGAGTTGCAGTCTATTAAACTCAGCAATACATTTGTTTATTTTTAAATAAACATTGTGGTTCAATTGTTGTTCTCTTACTTATCGCTTTGTCGATTGTTTTATCGCTCAAGCAAGGCAAAAATATTATTCACCAAATTGGACAGAAATGTAAAACAATTGAATTGCATTGTAAGACAAAAAGTCAAATCAAAATATTTGGAGGAGCACGCTTCAATAAAAAAAATCAAATGTACATATAACAACAAAAAGCAATTCAGCATCGTTTGGTTCAATGAATTAAAAAGAGACACACTAGTTGTGTCAAGATTAGTGTTATAAAACGCTGTTTTTGATTTGTCTGTTATTGTTGACTGCATTCGTTTGTTTTTGTTTGGTTAGAAAGCAATTCTAATATACCTTTGGGTTAAGTTAGACAAAAAGTTGCTTTATTTATTGACATTTGAAAAAAAAATTACACAATTCGCAAGAATCGGTTTAAATATATCTAATATAATTAAAAAGAGACTGACTGACGCGTTTTGCCTTAATTAGTGCTATAGCACGCCATTGCCGATTAATGTGTTCGTTTTTGCACTACTTGTTTCATAGATGGCGTTGCAACAAACTCATTAGTTCGTTTGTCAAAGTGCTTTGAAAATCAATTTTAATATACTTTTTGATTATTTTAGACAGAAAGTTGCTTTATTTTGTAGACATTAAAAACGCACATAAAACAACAATTGATACAATTCGTTAGTGGCGGTTTTAAACAAATACTAAATATTTAAGTGCTAATACGCCATTGCCGATTAATGTGTTCATTTTTGCACTACTTGTTTCATAGATGGCGCTGCAACAAACTCAATAGTTCGCTTGTCGAAGTGCTTTTAAAATCTATTTTAATATACTTTTTGATTAATGTAGACAGAAAGTTGCTTTATTTTGTAGACATCAAAAACGCACATATAACAACAATTGACACAATTCGTTAGTGGCGGTTTTAAACAGATACCAAATTTTTAAGTGCCAATAATATTTAGAGTAGACAGTAACAATTCATTAAAAAAGAAAAAAAAAACATGTCATTTGCTCATAAATTCGTTAATACTTCCACCAGGGAACATAATTTGTTCAAACAACTCATGTTTTTATGTTCGTTACCCATGCTTACAAACATCATTTTAAAATTCTTGATATATGTAATAAGCCATAAATATTATAACATAAATATTTTGGGCTAAATAAATATTCGCTTTTGTAATTTCCCCTTTGTTAATCTTAAATTCTACATGCTCTTATTAAAGCTCAATGCGGCGCGCAACTTATTACGTATACGCGGCGAATTCCAGCGATTTGTACCGCCCGAACTCAAACGCACTGAACGCATATCATTGGGTGATATGCCCTCATCCACGTCATCGGCCTCCGTCTTGATCTCCATCTTTTGAACTATCAAACGCACCAGCTGATGTTGGGCCTCCAACATGCGACTTATATCCCGTAGCTTGCGTCTTTGCCGATCCAACTCCGCATTGATATAGTCGTCATTGTTGTCAAAGGCTATAACATCCATGGCGGCTGTATAAAGCGGTGCATTATGAGTATTGGTTACGTGCATATCATCATAATGGTACCTACAGTCCTCAGTAAATGGATTCGAGAACCATTTGCGTAAAATAAAATCGAGGAAACCGAGTTTGCACTTCGTGTGATTGGGATATTCAATGAGCTCCATTTTGTCAACACGCTGCAGCCAGACATGAGGTAATTTACGCTCCAATTCGGTATGAAGCACCACTTGCATGGCCAGACGCTTCAGCTGGGCATTACGCCGCACAGATTCAATGTCACCGACAGCCAAACCGATAAGCAGATTCATCAGTAGAATTGGCATTAGTATCATAAAGACGCCTGAAAATGAGCGAGTTTGTAAGCAATGATGAAATAGCCCAAATTTGCAAGTTCAAAGTTTACGTACCAATACGGAATCTACTTATATATAAACGGATTCTAATAGTGCGAAATTGGGAGCATGCTAGTGGAAATGACTGGTTCTATGCAAAAACTTAATCTTAAATGCCTATTGATACAACTATGCCCTATGTAGAGTCTTAATTAAATCCTTAAAGCGTCATCTTACTCAGTATCAAAAACGAAGTCATGGGCACTTTAAGTTGATCCCGATAATATGTATTGACATAGGTGCCCACAAAGTCCAGTTCGCCCAGCATCATTGAGAAAGTGCGCAACAAGGACATGGGTATATTTGAGAAAGAAAGATGATTCGGTTGCGGGTCAATTATCTGCAAATTGACCAAATTTGTATAATTTTAGATACTGAAACCTTAAACTAGGCTACCTTTGAGAGCAATATATAGAAAGCCAGACCAAATGCAATAATCAGTATGGAAAAGACGAGCAACACTTTAATGAGTGTCTGCAAGATCTCCAAAAACATGACCACATAGATGCCAACCTGTAAATAAAAGCGATATTGCGTAAGTTTTTTTGGAGTGTTTTCTAAGCAAATCATTTCTACCTGATCAAAACGCTGCAGAAATAGCAGCAGGCGAAACCAAGATAGAAATACAGCTATGGAAGCTGCCGAGTAGTGTACGGTATTGATGCCGCCATCGGCCTTAAAAGCAGGCGTTACCATAATCAAAGCGGATATGTATAATACCCAGGATATTAAATTCACGGTCTCCACCAAATAATGCAAACGTTGTTGATAGATTTGTATAATCTCACGCATCGAATTAAGCAAGATATAGATCACAATGATGAAAGCGCAGACTAAAATGCCGGTGGTACGATTGATAATCTCGAAACAGGAGTCCAGACGTATCTGAGCGGCCACAGTCGGATTGTGAGAGAGGTTCCGTGTAAGCTCATCCCAGCTGCAGCGAGAAAATAGTGATATTTAGACAGATTCGTCGAATGTTTCAGAGAACTTCTTACCCCATGTTGCAGTATTGACTCATGGTTTTGTTGGTGCCGGCGCGTAGCTCTATGTTGTTCATCATCAATGAGGAATAAATGGTGACAAAGATGAGAAATATCGAGTATATCAAAAGATTTGCCAGATGAAAGTATTTGCCATAAGAGTTCCATTTCATTTGTAGATACTTTTGACTCAAAGGATGCGCCAGCAGCTCAACTCGACCGTGAGTTACCATGGTCTAAAATGTTAAAATTTAAGTGTTAGCTGCCATTTCTCAAGCTTAAGCGGCACATGAAGTTACAACATTTAAGACACAGTTAAGAAATTAAAGAAATATAGTTCAGTTCTAGAGTGCAAAGCCCTGGGACACACACAAGTTGCCATAAAAATCAGTCAAGAACTTTGTAAAAAAGATTCAATTTGTTGTTAGACTCACATTCACCACGGCCAAAGGCTGTGGACGCCATTTTGGATCATTAAGATCTTTACGTTTTTTCTCGATTTGTTCGGGTGTTTTTTGATAAGGCCAAAATGCATATTTGATCTGAAGTTATGGATATTAAAATTATAAAAAGAGTTTGCTTTTGGCATAAATGGGCTATGAATGTGCATGTTTGGGCATAACTGCTATGGGCTTTGTTTGATTAAAGATGCCTTTTCGAAGAGTTTCTAGAGTCTTGCATTTTTGGTCTGGTCTAAATATAATACACAAAACAGTTATCAAGAGGTTGATAGATTGAAGAAATCAAAAGAACACTGAACAACCATGCCTTAGAGCTGCTGCTGCTTACATTTAACGCTGGCAAGGGTATGGGATTCGATGTCAATATCGGCTCTCCGGTTTTCTCATCAATCTTAGCAAACATATAAGGACATTGCAAAAATGCAAACGAGTACTTAATCTATATAAATCGGTTTATTAAAGAAAAAGAGCTTTGGTTAACTGCTTGTCATTGCATTAGATGAAAATGATGTTATATGAATCCTATGTCTATGGCTTGGTCAACAAACAACTTACGTAAAAGCTCTTGGAATCCTTCTTACAGTTCGCCTTGGTAATGCATTTGTCCTGCACAGCTTCAAAGACCTTTGGCATTGAGGCTATCAAAGCCAAGGTAACACAAGGATGTTTATCGGAACGTAGCGCCATCACTTCATTGGCGCGTTCCTCATGTGTCACCATGGCCAAAGCAGCCTCTGGGTATTTGTAATAGATGGCATAGTCTATGGCGCTCATATCCAAAACGTTGTAGACCAGCTTACACCCCATGGACATCAAGACTGATATGGCATGTGGCTTGTTCTCCATGGTGGCCAAGTGTAAAGCAGTGTTCTAAAATGAAATAAACTTAGTATTAGATACGATTTGAAGCATTCAGCTGCGAGTTCTCTTTAGCTTGGCATTATAAGGCATAAACAACCTAAAATAAGCATGCATGCTCTTCTTTTCGCTCTCACTGCTTACAAGGCACACAAAAACAAACGCGCAACCTTCTCGCGCTGCTGCTACAAACAAAACACACACAAATGTAACACCATCTAAATGTATGTAGCTTTTAGTCTTTTTTTTAAGTTGACCTTAAGGAGTCAAATGAACATGCCCACTATTACCATTGGTAGCGGTAACACTTTTTCTTCGAGCTGAGCAACTCATATGCTTACTCACCCCATCCTTGTCCAACTGATCCAACAAATGCGAGTGTACCGAATGCAGCAGCTCAATGGTCTCTGTATAACCAGACATGGCGGCCAGCTGCAGAGGATTGCGTCCAGTGTGATCTCGATGTAGCAACGCGCCGCGATTCAACAGCAATTGTACCACACGGGTATGTCCCTGCTGAGAGGCGATATGCAGTGGAGTCATGCCCACGCCATCGCTCTCATTGATAATGAAAGAACCCTTCTCTGAGTCCAGCAGCTGACGCACTGTATTATAGCGTCCATAGCGTGCCGCAAAGTGCAAAGGACTCTCATTGTTGTTATTCTTGAGGTTAATGCAAGCGCCCAAACGTATAAGATTTTCCAAGGACCGTATATGACCATCCCGACTGGCATAGTGCAAGGGAGAACAGCCTGTATTATCCTTTTCATTTAGTAGTAGCTGTAGTGCTGGGGTCTGACAAGTCGATACCTGATCGGCAAAGTCCGTCAGCCGACCGCCATTCATGATAACAAAGTGGAGGACATTGCGAGCTGCAGCATCCTTGACGCTTATGCTGGCACCCAGACGTATAAGCAAGTGCACGGTCTTCCAGCCGCTGCGCGAAGCTGCCAGCAGCAGAGGCGAGCGATGCTCCTTGTCCAGCGCATTCAAATCTGCGCCCTCACTGACCAAATACTCCACAATATCCGGATGATCAAACATGGAAGCGCAATGCAACGGTGTCATCTTTTGCACATCTGTGCAGCTCAGGCAAATGCGTTTTTCCAATGGTTGCATGTCAAACATTAATTTGACTATTTCAATGGCGCCCTGTGTTCAAAGGAAAGAGGAAACGGAAGTTGATACAACGTTTAAGCATGTATTTATTCAGTATTTTGTAGAATTTTGTTTTCTGTTACAGCCACAACACTATACGGTTGCAAAGTCACGTTCGTAGTCTCGAAATTTGCATAAGAATTTGTCAAATTAAAGTCACAAATGTTTTTTTTTACTTAGAACCTGTCAGCATGTAGCAGACACCACCCGCTAGGTTCTCATAACTAGTTTCTGAAGGGGTATACAGGGTGTGATTTTAGGGTTTAAGACTTTAAAGTTAAATTAGGTACACGAAAAACGTGGTCGCTCTAAAATTGGAACAAATATAGTTCTTGTAAACTTAATAAAATTTGTTTTTTGCTTGTGGGCCGAAGTCAAGAAAAAGTTTTAAAATCAAGCACAAAAATCTTAAAATAGCTTAGATTCTTTTACTCTGAAACTACTTAAGTTTTTAAAGTTATTTCCCAGTCTAGAAAAGCCGTTCTTACCACACTTGTTCTTTTGAAAAAACAAGTTCTCATCAGCTTGATTTCACATGGTAATAAAAGAGTTCAGCATCTATTCAAATTCCCATCATTTACAAGTTATATAAACAAGAAATACGATTAAGAACCATTTCGCTTTTGGCTCAATTTCGAAGCACAATTATGACTTCTACTACTAAGATATGAAGATGTAAAAATATGAAAAAATGAATATGTGATGATATGAAGATATAAGGAAACGAAGGTATAAAGACATGAATCTTCATGTCTCCTATCTAGGAGGATATGAAGGCATGAAGATATGAAGATGTGAAATATGAAGATAGGAAGATATGAAGATATGAAGATATGAAGATATGAATACATGAATTTATGAAGATATGAAGATCTAAAGATCTAAGCATATGAAAAGATGAAGATAAGATGATACGAAAATATGAAGATATGATGATATGAAGATATGAAGATATGAAGATATGAAGATATGAAGATATGAAGATATGAAGATATGAAGATATGAAGATATAAAGATATGAAGATATGAATATATGAATATATTTATGAAGATTTGATGATATAATGAAATGAAGATACGATGATATGAAGATATGTAGATATGAAGATAAAAAGATATGAAGATATGATTATAAGAAGATATGAAGATGTGAAGATGGGAAGATATGAAAATATTAAGATATGAAGATATATTTAATATTAAGGATTTGAAGACTTGAAGATATCAAGATGTGAAGATATGAAGATATAAAAGTTATAAGGATATGAAGATATGAAGATCATAAGATATGATGATATGAAGATCTGCGAATATGTTGAGATGAAGATATGAATATAGGAAGATATGAAGATATGGAGTTATGGACATGCATAATAAGTGTCATGCTAGTGCCTCATATATGTCAAGGACTTCCGCCTGGAACGCGCTGTAGTACTCTGGGAGACTAAAAGCCCTTTTAACATTGACACATTCAGCAAAGACATCACCTCTAAATCTACTATCGAGTTTAAGAAGGATATGGCATCAGTTGATACCTGGTTGGCAAGGAACCATTTGTTACCATTCGAATAAAGGCACAAGTTAGCAACTCAGAGAAGTGTCCAAATTCGGGGTTTTTCTAGCTCTTTGTGTTCCTTTCCTGCTAGATTAAGGGAGGAGTTTTACTTGGTGTGTAACCAAGGACACCTGCGATGCAAAGTTCAGCTGCTGCTCGTATTTTACTAAGTTTACTGTTCGCTCAGAGCCGGCCATCATACCAATACTCCATATAGGACAATGTGCCTTCTTATAGCTGTATACAGCCATTATACTATGTTGTAGCATGTACCCAACTTAAGGAGTATGGTTTTTCTTTAGGTGAACTCTTAAATTTGTAAACTCTTACCTATGACGTGCACTCATCCATCTACAATTTCAGTGGAATGCAATTATAATAATCTATGTGCCAAACAAAGCAACATAGCCGAAGTTCAATACCCCAAAGAAATTCACCCTATATTTACTTGAAACTTGGAAGACAAGCATCCAACATTTCCAAAAGGAAGAGCAACCACAGAAATATATACGAGGACAACTTGTACGACACTTACCTGGGCACAGGCCAGATGCACGGGGGTTGAGAGATCATGTTGCTGTGTTGATATTTTTGCGCCAGACTTGAGGCAGAGCTCCACTGCCTTGATGTCGCCACCGTGTACGGCCGAGTGCAAGGGCACATTGCCCTCAGAATCGTAAAAGGATATCATTTCCTCGCGTGTACAGCCGCGTTGCTCGCCCCACTGTGCATACAATATTTTGATAGATGAAAAGCAAAAGTTAAATAAAGCGTGTGAATTCCGGAGGTTTTGTTACGTTTTTACTTTGCGTTTGTCTGTGTGTATGTGAGGAGGGAGAAAGAGCCAAGGCTAAACTATGAAGTACTGTTAGTTAGTTGTATGACATGCATAAAAGTTAAGCTGCAATCTCTTAAATTTAAGCACAACAAAAAGTGTACAAAAGAAGATTTTTCTAGAGTTTTCTACACCGGTTTTCTATATGATACTTGTTTGGGAATGTGCTTGAATAACTCGTTAAAACTTTGCAGACCTTTATCGATTGAGTTTTAAACGTTTAAATATGATATTTTTATATGTAATTGGGTTTTCAAACGCAGCGGCGTAAGCTTAATGCTTTCAACGGTCAACGCCGCGTATACGTAATATCAAAGAGCAGCACATAAAAATGAGCTCAATGCAAGTCACGGCAAAAAATAAAATAGAAAAAGAAATCAAGTCAAGACAAGAAATGACATACACACACTTATGGCTACATTTTTAACATTAATGTAACACAAATCAAATAAAGCTAAAGCGTTTCTGGTTTATTTGATGGGCAACCACTTAAGGCATTGACATTTGCCAAGGCCAGGACTAAAGTAAACTATCAAAGGATTCCATTTCTTTTAGTACTTCTGTGATTGCATGCAATACTTGCCTGAAAGAAAACCTCCATCGTCTTGGAGCTGGCATTTTTTGCCGCTTCATGTATGGGATAATAACCATTGTTGCAGGGTCTACGGGGGCATGCATCAAACTCTGTAATCTGTAAAATACGACGCATACATTACATGATATATTATTGCTCAAAGCAGCGTTATGCTTATGTATGAATATCGTTTATATTGATGCTAAAACATAGACAAGCAAACATCAATGCATATCCTGCAGTATATTTGTGCACTACTTCGAATGTAAGTAGTGGTGGACGGGTACAAAAAAGAATAGTCGTGGGGTAGTTTATATTTGTTTTTTTGTACAGTAATCGCAGCTCTTAATTACTATGAGTGAGTGTCTGTGTTGAGTGCACATTGCTACGAAATTGGTAAGTTTATATGTATTTTTTAAACTTAACATTTTATTAAAACAATTTTATTGTATTTTATTATATTAATTCACTCATATATGTGTAAAAAATGATATACAACATTAACACCACATAGAACAGTGTTCGGCAGCGGCAGCAGAGATATTGTTAATGGCAACTGCGATCATTTTTGTACACTTGTTAGTCAGAGAGAAAGAATGGGCAGAGCACAGCCCTAATAGAGTCTATCTTTAAAACAAGGTATAATTAACAAGGTAAGCTCACTTTAATCTGCTTAAAAAAGCAAATCATCCCACAGCATTGACGTTTATTCTGTCAAACTTTCGTAGTGTGCTCACAAAGATAAGGCCGAAGTGCTCTCTTTCAGCAAATACCTGCTTTAAAACTCGTTGGCAGAAAGTTATTTTCTGCTGCTACACAAATTCTGTTAACGTGTCTGCTGCCGATGCCTGGCTTAGACTGAGCCTGATTGATCCAGCCAAGGATATATAGTGAAAGCAATATTAATTGTTTCTTATTTTAAGTGGTGTGTAACCTTATGTTCTAAGCAAATTTTTTGGATGTTTTGAAACAAATGGTTATTATAATAAATATATCATATATATAAACAAGCACGCAAGTTCACACTGAAAACAATTACAATACAACAGACATAAAAAAAAGATTATAAAGAAAACAATTTAAACTTATACCACCGCTATAAAACAATCGATTCGAATAAACTCTCTTTAATAGACCATAAGTCCATTAACCCAAACATGCTTCATTCACTTAGAACACTTCAAACTCAAGCACGAAGTCATAATGAATAGAGGACCTCAAGAGTGTACAAGACACTAAGACACTACCTACATAACAAGCCAAAAGAAATACTATTCATCCCAAATGATCAAAACATATTAACAATTATCAAATCTTTAAAAGACGCTAAAAATGTTCCATAAAGTTTTTGATCTAGCATAAGTTCATACTATATATACCATCTTACAACTATGAGACCCACCTTTAAAGTAAGAAACCTTAAATATATGATTTAAAAACTTATGGACAGAATAGATTACTTACATACGTATTTTATAAGTGATATACTGTTATATATCATAACACAACATGGGCGCACACGCACCCCATGCAAACAGTTACATACTACTAACGGTACCAGTTCATATGACATTGCTGTATAAAACAGAGGGTAGTTCTTTGCAGCTGAAAACCCAACGAAATTTCAACTGACTTCAAAGAAAACAAAGTATGAAACACTTTTAATGCATTTCTGAAGAAAACAAACCCAATTACTCGTATTGTAATGACTCTGCATCCCTAATTTCTATGGTTAAGAAGTGGTTTACTGAATACCGTTGTTGTAACGAGTAACGCGAAATGTTCGGTTCGTCAAAAAAAGGTCATCACGCCAGAACATGTCGAGGAAATCCAATGAATGAAATGGAGTGAGGTTGCTGGGACAGTAGGCATCGCAACCAAATGCGTAAATCACATTTTCCATACATTTAAAGTTGAAAGCTATCCTTAATACAGACCACACAACCAGCGCAAGACTGTGACCATTTCAGAGGAGTGCTTGCCAATGTTTAACCGCAATGCGAACGAGTCGCGAGTTCCCCCATAAAACATGGATTCATCGCAATGCACCATGGACTAAGGAACTGTGGCGGCGGATGTGCACCAGAGAAGCCCAAGTCGGGTCTATTGACCACTTTACTGCGACAGTTTTATAGAATCCGCGCGACGTTATCATCAGCAGAATGACGTTGAGCAAGACACGCAGCTCTGTCAAGGTAGGGAAAAGCTTCTCCGAGCCTTTTGATACCAAACGAGGCTTCAGACAAAGCGATGCCATCTCTGCTATTGCAAGAGAATCCGGCCAGGGGGGTCTGGAAGACGAAGTATATACTTTCTTCGAGTAGAGAGGCACAGCAGTTGGACTCTCAGATTGATGTTAAAAACTATACTTTTTGATTTGAACTCTTGCCAATAGATGTTACTTTGGTCTCAGTAGGCAAATAGTAGATAGGTACCACTCCAGCCAGACTAAAGTAACACTCTACAAGACGCTCATCCTTCCACATTCGCATGGTTGTGCCAGAATTCTTTAGCAGAAAACATTGCATGAAATTATAAAGAATTTTTTCGATTTCGTTAAAATTTTGAATGTGACGTCACGTTTCTAGAACACCCCTCAGCGTCACAAAAAGTCACAATTTGATCAACACCTCCCTCCAACGCTCTCGGTGGTGACGTTATTTATGAACCTAAAAGTATCAATGAAATGGTAAATGGTTTACAAAGGCAATTTGTTGTGTCTGCCACTTGCTGGCGGTAGATACATATAGCATTCAAAGATTGCGTGATACTTGAATGTCGAAACCCTGAGGGTTTAACCATAATTTACGATCTATGTTTTTATATAAAAATATTAGTTTACCATGTTAAAAACTACTTATATAGCATAACCAACTATGCTTTTCTTATGCATTTGGAACGTCTAAACATGAAAATCATAGGTAAAACTTTTCGTGAAGCGGATATATGAACGAAATAAAGCATAGCTTACTAGTAAAGCTATGAATGTTTCGGTGGGAGACGATTTCACTAAAAAACAACAATTTTTTTAGTCACTATCATCTGAAATACTGTGCCTATCTCAAAAGTGTCTATTAGAAAGTAATAGAAGTAGACTCTCTAGTTGGCGAAACCGTTCAATTGGAACTCGTGATAACGAGCTCCTAAAACCTTTCATGGCTTTTTACTTTCGTCTAAACTACGTCTATCTACCATATTGCTCGTTATGGAGCCACAAAGCAAATGATACCGAGTAGCTAGGAACTAGTTGCGCACTAGTATGCTTTGCTGCAGGCAACACGCACCAACACACACACACACACACACATACATATACAATCATGCCTTTTGCAGGCGACAAGACTTGACAGCTTCTTGTACTGGCTGAAAAATATTAAAGCATACTTTTGTGCGCAAGCAAATAAGTTTATTGTCAGCATACAAACCTTGTCTATAGTTTTTGTTGTTTTTGCGTGCTATGATAAATGGTTGATGGTTACGTGTGTGTGTGAGTGTGTGTGTGTGTGTAATTGGTTTGATTTATGAGCAAGTGTTTAAAGCAGCAAACGGTGTTTAAGGCTGTATCAAATTGCATATTAAATCAATATAAAGTGTATGCATTTGCAGCTAATGCATATAGTTACTATTTGCATCTAAAAGTAAGAAACAATTATATGTACAATGTTTGGGGTTACACTCACGGCACTTACCAGGATACGTGCACATTCCTCATGATCATAAATGGCCGCCAAGTGTAGAGCCGTGCGTCCATGCTCACCGCCCTGTTGTATATTGATGACATTACGATACTGGCCCATCACACGCAGCGACTTGACTTTGTTCAGCTCAGTGGCCAAGTGCACAGGTGCCTGCTTCTTTTCGTTGAGTATGCCCGTATCCACTGGACTGTAAACCCAAATCACAAATGTTGAGTAACTGCTGCTGCCAATCAAGAAAACCATGTCTGAGTTTGACTTACATGGACAGCAAATAGTCTAGCGCATCATAGGCATCACATTCCACAGCAATATGTAAAGGTGTATTGCCCGCATTATCCTTGGCATTGAAATCTGTACAAAGTAAAGTTCATGTTAAAGTAAAGTTTTATTTAGCTTTAATTAAACTGCGACTTACCGCCATTTTGATCGCTTATATAGCGCAAAATGTTGACACGATTGCGGGCAGCGGCCTGATGAGCTGCGGTGCGTCCTTTGCCATCCTTGAGCGCCAGACGTGAATTATCCGCCATAAATAAACGCTTGAAATCATCCAGATTACCAGCCTCAGCCGCCTGTAGGCAGTAATTGTCGGTTTGAGTTAAAGTAAGTTAAATTATTGCTAAACTCAGCTGTTCGCTTAACTGTAAAATGCCACTCAAATTGCGTCTGTGTGTTAACACTAAAGGCAAATACAGCGAAAAAGTTTTGACACAAGTTTCCAACAAGTTGCAATTTCCTTAGTTACTAACGCAAAATGGCGGAAATTTGCGCCCCCTGCTCAGGTGGCAGTTATATCTATCATTTGAATTGTACTCTGGGGCTTCACAGATAGCACTCATATTTAATCAAAAATTCTTATTCTAAATTGAGCAAAGCACGCAATGTGCCAGAGACAAAGCTCCGACTGCTGGCAATGTCAATAGATTTTTAATCGAAATGGTTGTGTCCTGGCAACTCAAGTTGTTTGCATGCTTGCTTCTTTGTCTTTTGATTGTTGCCTATTTGTGTGGAACTTCCTTGAGTGTATATTAACTTTTACCAGCAGTTTGCCTTACACAAAGGAAAGGGCAAGTTTTGACTCAGCTGCAAGATGTCCGTGACAATGTGTTAGACGTAAGACATACTTGATTATGTAAAGTGTATTTAAATTGCCTCAAAAATGATGTTTATAGTATAAGCCACTTCTAAGGCTTGCCGAATGCAACATGCAGAACGTGATCTTGAATGAAAGGTTTCACCTCTCTTAAGAAAGAAGCCCTTGGGGTCTATTGTGACCCCAACTGAGCTTATAGCTTCTCTGCCAGTCCAATGTCTGATTTAAGCCTAATTATCCGGAATAGTTCCAAGCGGATTGCATCGGTTATTGACTTTCTATAACCGCCTAACCTGGCCATCCTTCTCTTCACCAGTGCATCACGCTCAACTAAAACGTGTTGTAAGGTTTGCTCATTAAGTTCACAAAACCGACAGGCTTGGGAGCTGTTAATGCCCAGCTTACTCAAGTGTCCCTGCAGTCCACAGTGTCTAGTAAGCTGGTTCAAATAAGTCGAGGAAATAATTCTTCTTTTGGAAATGATCTTGCGAATAGACTACGAAGGCATAAGTAATACAAGCTATGAGCCGTCAGCCGTAGCTCGCTCCTTTTTAAGGTACTATTCAATATTCAATAAATGCGATTGGACCCATGGAAATTTAGTACCTTAGCCGGCAGAAAACTCATACCTCTTAGGCTCCGCACGCACATAGAGCAGGACTGAGCTTAGATGAGATGAGCTGTTGTTTCATAGAAAAACAGCAGATTCCAAGACCTTAGTCAGCTCTTGCTGCAGGTAAGCGAGTTCTTCCAACGTGTCAGACTCTGACGACAAGTCGTCAACGTACACATCATTGTCGAGCGATCATAAGGCGACAGGATACAAGGTGCGGAGATTAAGGCACCATTTAGCTAAGAACGGAGCACTGGTAGTGCCATAAGGTAAAATATATGGATAGGTAGGCCTGCAGAGGCTCTGAAAGTTTCTTCTTCCAAATGATCAACTTAAAGTTGCGTTGATCCTTGTAAATTTCGAAATTACGGCTCATTTTTGGTTACGTCATTTGGCCAAAAATTAACTTTAAAAACCGAAAACTGGATTAACCAAACCGTTTCGGTAGGGATAAGGGGATATATTTGAAGATCGAATTGGACAACAATCCTCAACTACTCCAAGTTCGTAGCATGAACCGTCATTCGCAGCTAGCATTGCGAGCTTAGTAAACAAGTTTCAAATTAAAGAAGTTTCTTTCTCTTCTTGAGCTATGCTCAAGGTCGAAGCAAAACTTAAAGGTTTTTGTTTTCGAAAATTTATGTTCCGCGATATTTCTGAAAACTTTAACTTTAAGCTACGACAAATAGTTAAATGTTGTGTCAAATCAAAATCACTCAGAAATATCGGGAAAAATAAAGACGTTTTGCCATCTCAAGGTTCAAAAATCAGAAGTTAAACTTCAAAGTGTGATTTTTATTAAATCTTATTTGCCAATCTAAGATCCAGCGGCACCGCTGGCTAGGTCATGTTGTGCGTATGGATGAAGAAGCTCCTGCGAGAAAGTTTTTCAATGCGGCTGTTGAAGGAAGGCGACGAAGGGGCAGACCATGTCTCCGTTGGAAAGCCCAGATAGAGTGTACACTAGCTACTTCTGGTATCACCGAGTGGAGAAGTCGCGCTCAACGCAGAGATGCCTGGAGGAGAGCTTTACATCAGGCGGTAACCCTTTAAAGGGTTGTTATGGTCAGTTAAGAAGAAGATCAGGTTTCAAGCACTATGTATTAAAAATCATTTTCGAAACATAACCAAGAGAGTTCTCAGATACACTCTTAAGCTTAGTACAATACTTTTGTAGCAAATTGCTTAAGTAAACATAACGAACAACAAAGTTACTTTGAGCGTTGCTGATTGAAAATTAAGTTTGAAAATCATTGTGTAGGAAACTTTTGTAATAAAAACTTAACAAACTGATAAGTGCAAGCTCTATTGTTGCGACCACAAGTGTAGCGCTTAAGTTTAATTGTTAGAGTATTTAAAGTTTGACAGACACAAACTCAAGTTTTCATTCAACTTTATTCCTGGGAATTCATGCAGCGTTGTTTAAGCTAGGCAAAGTAAATGTTAAGTATACGCCACGTGTTGCGCGTAGAGGCTCAGACAGATTACAATTGTTGTAACTATTAATCGTTTCTTTGTTGAAGAACTTTTACTTTTAGTTATGAAATATTTTGCAACAACTGCTGACATTTAATTTTATAGCTAACTAACAAATTTGGTCCTTGTAAGTCAGCAATTTTTCAAATTAACTTAAGCAAACTTTTTTGGTTGAACTTAATGGCCAACGTAATTCTAATCCCAGTGCAACTAAGAAAGTTCCTTTTATTACACTTTTGATGCGCGCACAGCGCTGATTTTAATGGTAACTGACTTTAATTTGTGTTGCCGTTACCTGCAGAAAATCTTCAATTTGTATCTTTGGCGCGGAGGACATCCTCAAGATGCGTGCCCACTTATTGGATAGATTCAATGGCGGCATTGTTGTCAGCTCAGCGCCCCCAGCACAGCCACTAATCAAATAACGCAAAGGACTGAGCACCACTTCCCTTTTGGGGGTGTCCTTATCCTCGATTCTGTCGCCCGTCATTGAGATCAATGAGTTTTACAGGTTGCTTAATTAATATGATGTGCTCTATTAAGCTGTGTCGCATATGCAGCACAAATTTGCTACATTTGGTGGTTGAGTCTATTTGATGTTGTTGTTGTTGCTGTTAATTTAATTAATTAGCCGTTTATTAATTGTGCTGGTAATTTCTTGTTTGTAAATATGTCGTTTGAGGATTAAAGTATCGCACAGCTGCGTTAAATTGTGTTAAATTGAAACTTTTAATATTCGTTTTAAAATTTTTTTGTTTTTTTTTTTGGTTTATTTAGGTTTATTTTTACTTTTTTTGTCAACTTATTATAGTTCATTTACGAAAACACTATAATTTCTGCAAAAACGCATTTTAACTTCACTTAATAGTAGAAAGAGTGAGATATTCCCTCCTCAGGCGGAGATACACGTTATGAGTATGAAATTTCTACACCACAAATAATTCTTTAGACTTATGACACTCTTTTAGCAAAGGAGCGACATTTAATTTTTGAAGTGCATAATAATAATAATGATAATAAGGCGAAAAAAGGGATCAACTTTGGATGGAAAGATAGTAAGCTAAACTTTTGCATAAGACTTCGCTTAGGCATTCTACAAGTTGTGTGTAAAGTCTCCATTTCGAAAATCTGTCCCCACTCTTTGGGCTACATCTCAATAACGGTTCATTATATTACAGAAAAGAAACAATATATGTGCAAAAAACCTATTTTCGTGATATTTGGACTTGAATATCTTAAGAAGCTCACACGGGATTTATGGAGACTTTTCACATAACTTGTAGAATGCCTAAACGAAAGCGTATGAAATTTTTTTTTATCACCGCTTTTTCATCTTTTTTTGTTAAAAAATGTAAGCATTTCATAGAAGATAATGTTTTGTAAACAGAACACCTATTTTTTGAAATTGGACTTTTATTTAATCCTGAGCTCATAAGAAATTAATTTCTGCGAGTAACAGTATTTTTGTTGGCTTTATTACTTTTCCGCAAAAAAGTATTGGGATTGGCCAAAAAATTAAAATCTCTAATTTTATGTTTTTCGACGATTTAAGCACTATGACAACTTTTCCGGCGATTTGGAGATGTTTTTCTGTGCGTGCGTTGTCGTTGTCGTAGTGGCTGTCGATGTAGTGTGTTATTCAAATAACTTTAGTAATTTCGGCTTTAGCAACCTAAATCTTATTGGGCATGTCTTCGCTATTTGGCTAACTATGTTGCTCAAATAGTTGTTAAAATATTCGCAAAGAAGCAATTTATCGAGTTTATAAATAACCTGTTACAACGTTTTTTTAGTTTTTCATTTAATTCATTTGGAATTAAACAAAAAGAAGAAGGTACAATTTTTTTTGAGAAAATTTCCAGAATTTTCGATTTCTGAAAAAAAATTTGAGTTCATTGCCCTGTAACTTGTAAACGAATCAAGTTAGACCAAAACCGTCTGAGAGACATTGATTTGATATAACCTAATACCTTCAATTCGACTAACAATTCATATCGATCGGTATTAATGATGCCGAGTAATATGAGATTTGCGAATATTTTGAAACGGTTCAAGAAAATCCAAATTGGTTTCCGAATTCGAAATCAGCGACAGTTTTAGCCATAGGCCGAATTTGTTGCATAGTGTAATCAAAGGTGTGACTGAAATTTCATTTAATGAGAAATACGAAGAATTTAACGGAATCGCATATTTCAGCAGTAAAGCAATTCGTCAATGTGTCAGAAATATCTTGAAGAGCAATTAAACGACGGATTTTGGAAGATAATTTAAATAACAAATCTTTAAGGAAAAATCTTCTAGCGATTTCCGGCACACACTGAGAAATTTTTAAATACTTTTCAATTACTACAAAATATGTAAATTTATGTTTATTTTTTCTTGACGTTTTGAGAGGCGTTCAATATGAGTACCAACTACGAGTACAATAATAATAAATAACTTCTACAAAATGTTCGACTTTATTATTTATACGGCTTTTTATTCATTTATATTTTTTAATTTTTCAGTTGTCAACATTTTTGTTGTTGTAAAGAAACGTAATGAAATTGTCAATTATATGAAAAAAAGAAGGCTAAATAGTTTTCGCAAATTTTGTATTTATGCAGTTTTTAACGATTTGCTGTCATGTCAAAAATTCTTGGAACATATTTCTTTTTGGCGTTTTCACGGCTTTTAAACATTTTACATTTTTCAGTCGCTTGAAGTTTGCAGTTTTTATGTTTTTATACAAGAAAAATAAAAAAAAAACGAGTTTTCTTATATTATCAAAAAAAAAAGAAGTAATATTTTCTTGGCGATTTCACGAGTTTAAACACATTTTTCAGCTTAAATTCCAAGCTCACTTTACAAATGTTTAAGTTTTGTTAGTTAGTGGTTTCCACTTGAAATTGTTATCCTTTGAGTATATTTTCCTAAGCATCAGTTTATTGTTCGATTGGTTCGCACAAGAAGTGCCGCAAGACTGAAATCTCGAGCGAAGCATCCTTCGCTTTTATAGTGTTTGCTCGCCTGTTGTTGCTGTTGTTTGTTGTTGCCTTCGTGCCTGCGGGCAGGCTTAGCGCCGCGCGTGGTGAGTTTCCCTCAATTTGCCAGTCAATTTTCATTTTCATTTTCATTTTGTTTCAATTTTCCTGCTTCCTTCTGTATTTTCTTTCTCTTTCACCATTTTACGCAAATGTCAACAAAACTTGTTGCGTGCGGCGCTGTTATTACGTTATGTGGCAGTGTTGCTCCGGTTTTGTTGCACATCGTATGCCACATGTCGTGGATTGGTGTCCTGATATTGTTACACATTTTGTAATCATGTCTATCTATAACTGGTAAGCACCCTAAGAGAACCTTTATTTGTCTGCTTTTTGAAAAGGATTGCTGGCAGACATTTGGGAAGCCAAACGAGTGGCCATTGAACTACTATTTGCGTGTGTTTAGCAAGGAAGCTACTGTTGGAATAGCGTTTGTCCCTGACTGAGTACTTGATGCGGCTACTCATTTCTATTTGTTCGGTCAATCAATAAATATATTTTTCACAATTCGCTCGTCTGGAGAGTTGTCATGCTCCTCAGACGCTCATCAATTTAGCAAATTACTAACACTTAAGCTAGTTTACTCACTCGTAATATCCGGAATGGACTGTCACGCAAGAGGCAAACCTGCTCGGATATGGCATCGTCGGATAGTATGGCCTCCAATGGCGTTTCAGCATCATCATCGCCGTCAATTTCGATACGCTTGGGACCAGCGCTGCGTTCAATAATCATCGAGAATATCCAGTACTGCGTTGGAAAAACAAATATCATATGAGTATTTGTATTTGTAGTATTTCTAAAAGCCCCATTAAGTTCAATCAAAATGTGTATATCTCTTCGACAATATATTTAAGAACGCCAAACTCGATTTCGAGTATACACTAACGCTGCAAAACAATCGATAGTTCATTCACTATCGATAGTTTAAAGCTTAAACACACTCTCAGCAGCTGAACAGAAACTGAAACAGAGACAGAAATTCTGTTTATGTTTCACTTTCTGTCTGTTTCTATTTTTTGAGGGTGTGCAACACAGAATAGAAACAGATTATCATTAAGACAACTTAACTTTAACTTTTTTGACATTTTTCACATTGTTTTTTCATTTTCCATACTTTTATTTACATTTTTTTCACCAAAAACCATGGGAGTGCTGTGAAATAACAACAGGAAAAATGGGACCAATAACAGTTTACGTTGAACACAAACATATACAAGTCAAAAGTACTTGTTTCTTTTTCGAAGCCTAATGAATACAAAATATCTAAATTCTATTTCTGTTTTTGTTTGTATTGCGATACTGTAATGAATTCAGTATTCTATTACTACTTACTGCTCTTTGTCAAAATCAGCATTAAGGAAACGAGCCTGAAAGTAATAGTGTGAAATACTGGGTCCCAAAGGACTATCGATATATGTACGTGCCTCGCTATTGCTCATTTTTTTCACTATCGATAGCTTAAACATAGTCTCAGCCGCTAAGTGAACGGGCATGACAGTAGTAGAGAATCCTGAACCATTAAAAAAATTTAAAATTTTGCTGGAAATCGAACATTTCTTCTTGTGTTGCTGTTTGAGTTATACCGACTCACTCGTAGGCAAAATTGAGAAAGAGAGAGAACAACAAAAACAACCCCACATGTATGCAGTGATTTGGGAATGGTGGCTTTTCAGTAAGGCGTTTTCACTATCTTACTATCATGTTGTTTAGGCTAAGAAGTTGGGAAGGAAAAAAACTAATAGTAATATCGAATCTTTTCAAAACGCTGTTGCTATCGAATCTTTTTCCCGAAACTATCGAAAATGTCATTTGGCGCCATCGATAGTTTTGCAAAGAAGATTTGAAGATGAAAGAATACAGTGTCAGGGATATACCGATGACATTGGAACTGGCAAGGGCCACCTTATTGGTGCCCATGACGCTGACACAATGTGAAAGACAATTCCGCTATTTGCAAAACCCAGGGATGAAATGGCTACTGAGTACGACTTTAAGCGAAGACTTAACACCATCAAAAGTAACAAACGAGCCTGGACAACGCTAGAGCGGATACGTCCTATGAAAAGTCACAGCATAGTTTGGTATACGGATGTGTCTTTGACGAATGAAGGCGCGGGACCGCGGACTCGCCTGTCAGAATCTATGAGCGTTCATACCTGCGTCTTCTGGGCAGAAGTTTGCGCCATAGGCAAGAACTACCATAATAGCGAAATAGCGATACTATCGTGTAGTCAGGCCGCCATAAGAGCGGTTGCATGAACTAGAATAAACTCCAAGCTGGTTGAGAAAACCCGAGTCAAATTGGAACTTTCAGGAAGACGTAAGAAACTTTCACTCAGATAGGTCCCCGGTCGATCTGGCATTCCCGGAAATGAACTTGGGGACTGGCTGCTAACGCCATGATTGGGCCAGACCGCTTTTGTGGTATTGGCATGTCATTAAGCAGCCAGTAAGAGAAGAGGAAAGAGCAAGACGGCTCTCAGACAGGCCAAACTACTTGTCGGCTCCTATACCTTACATAGGTTAAAGACTATGTTACATAATAGGGAAGCATTCTGTTAGGATTCCGACAGATCTGCTTAATGGACACTGTAGGATGATGAGACACTTGCACATGCTGGAAATCACCAGCTCCAGTAACTGCAGATACTGTGAACTTGAGAAGGAATCCTCGTCGCCCGTACTAGCTAGGATGTTTCTCCTGGGGGGATATAGAAATTCGATAACTGAAGTAGCCCGACTAGAACCATCACAGACAAATTAATTTATCACAGAGATAGGATTAGCAGGAGAGCTGTAAGCTCAGTAGGGGGTACAACAGACCTCTAGGGTCGCGGTGCACTACTCCCCAATAACATTATTATTATTAACGTTGATTAATGATTCGGTCTGTTGGAAAACAATTCGAACTGAGTTTATTCGCGTGTCAAGTCATGGGCTTTGAGTTAAACCCGGAAACAACGCCTAATGGTTTAGATAAAGTTTAATCGCGGCATTTTAGGTGAGGTTCACTTGTAAATTGACCTACGTTCCAGCACAGCTCATAGGCGACTGCCAATTGAGTACTACGACCACCGAAGCCACACGAAATTTGGCATCCACTTCACAATAAATATGGTCGCGCGACTTTTGATACAACAGAACGGATAACAGATAACGTTATAAATAGCATATGAATCAGGCCATTTCCGACGTCTGATTTCACAAACTGAAGAGTAGGGGTTATTATACTATAGTATACTTGAAATCCCACCTATCTATATCTATAAAGCTTGTATAACTTACCTTGCTGCTGCGTCTGCTGGTGCTGCTGTTGCTGCTGGTGCTGCGCGACTTCAGGCTGTTCGGCGTTATTTTGGGCTGCGACTCCATTATATCACAGGGATTCAGTGCGGCACAAGGGGCATTATAGCCATATAACTTGGTCATTATGCTAGTGTCACTGATTTTTCCAGTAGCTGCTGTGATGGTAAATGGTCGCTTGTCGCGACTGTTGGACGACACATTCATTAATGTATTCAATTTCAATATAATATAATATACAAATCAGTCGACTAATTAGTTATTGATTGGACTAAACGTTTAATACCGAGTGCCAGCAACTCGTTGTCATGCAAGTTAGATAACACTTTGGTCACATGATAGCACAGCAGGCGTTGCGAGATAAAACCCTAAACCCTAGACCTCCATGAGGTCGAGCCGTGCCGTGCCGAGCCGTGTGACATCCGCGTGATGACTGTATCAACTGTGAAACAAAGCGACAATTCCATAGAAATCGGACCAACGGCAAAGTCAACAGCCTTTTTTACAGACCGTACATGTCTCTTTTATATTTATTTTTATTATATTTGTATTTTTGCAGCTCCCCTAGGACCCAGGACTAAAAATTTGTTGAAACTTTATGCATTAATTGTGCGCTTCTTTTGTCCAGCTAACTGTCAACAATTTGTGTCAGTCTGACGGATATTTGCATACAGCACGGACACACCCTACGAAATCGACACTATCCCCATACATACGTCATGGTAGTGGGCACATTATCGCGCTTCGAATTCAAATTTTGTGTATCCAGCTTCATATAACCGTTTTGTTTCGCAGCTCAATGTCAACTGCAGTCCAATTGAAGTCGTAGGCATTGAACTTGCTGATTTTTTTTCCCAATTTCGTTAATGAAATTGGAAGAGATTCGGATCTCTACAATGCTCTGGGACGTAACTTGCACTGCCTGCTTTTTGGCGCGCATTTGTCTAATTAAAATTGAGGACTAAAAGCAACTCGTCATTGCGTGTGTTGGTTTTTACGCTAGTTTTTTCGTCCTGATTGCTGACGCAGTTGAGTATATATCTACATATAGATATACTACTTGATTTTATGATGCGATTCCATGGAAAAATATTAGTGTGCTCGAAGAAAAGCGCTAGTCATGCAGCGTATTAGTCTAAAAGGCTTTAGTGAGCGATAAAAATGAGTATGAAATTAAGGACCCGATCTTATACAGAATCTATGTTTCAGAAAATTTTTACATAAAAAACCTGTTCAAAAGATCGATTTTTCATTCTTCAACTTATTGTTCTCGTAGTAGCGGAAAATTTGAACGTCAATCGATATTCAGATCATTCGAAAAACAAATTTAAAAAAAGAAAAGTGATTAAATTTACTGAAGTAAATAATATAGCTAAAAACCTATCGATAGTGGCGCCATTCGATATTTTCAGGAAAAAGATACGATAGTAACTATATTACCATTGGTTCGTAAAGATTTGATACTATCGATACTACTATTTTATTAAATACTTTTCCTCCCTACCTTCCTAAACTTACTCGCTTATCATTTATTTAAGCTATCGATAGTGAAAATAAACATCGATTGTGACGCGCAAAGAAAAACATTCGGTGATCGATAGTTTTTGAGCTCTACTTTATAGTATAAAGCCCTAAATTCACTATCTGAAGAGTCAGATGAATAAGAGTTTTTCCAACGGCTTGTTTTTTTTTTGTTTTATATACATAAGTTGTGAAAAAAGTTAATTTCTGTGGTAACATTAGGCAAAAAGAAAAGCTTTTGCAAAAGCAAAAGCATTAGATAAGAAAATCTGCGGAAGTACAGAAATTTCTGCGAATCGATCGTTACCATGCACGCTTGCAAAAGCAAAACATGAGGGAAATATCTCACTAAAAAAAAAAATGATAACACCTTCACTGTTAGTGCAGAAGCAACAACTGTACGATATCTGACGTTAGGAAACCAGTAGGAAGAACTAGAAAAATTCCAAGTCCATCGTAACAAGGGAAAGACTGGAATGGGCTTTGGAAACTTTACAACTATTTAAGTTCCCAGAACAAAATGGAATCTCGTCATCACTATTGCAGATGGCTAGAGAATGTCTAATCTCTCATCATAAAAGAGTAATGATTAGCATCATGGCTTTAGGATATATACCTAAACCATCGAACAAGGCGAACAAGGTTTTCATTCCCCAAGTTGGGCAGAGAAACATCACCAATCCAAAATCCTTCAGAGCTTAACATTGTTTTTTTTTTAAAACGCTAGGGAAGCTGGAAGATAACCACATTAGGAATACGCTACTTAAGCAGAATCCACTGCAGTTTACTCAGCATGCGTATAGATCAGGCAGGTATACTGACACGGCACTGTACCAACTGAAGAATACCCAGTCGAACTGTAGATAATAAGAAAGGGGCAGTTTGCGCCTTCCTAGACATTGAAGGTGCTTCGTTGACACATCAAACGATGACTCTAAAGGCGGGGGAGCACGGGACGTTGTCCAGTTTGATTCACTATCTGCTTAAGACAAGGCTGGCCTATGCGGAAGCGGAGTGCGTTTCTGTCACTGTCGCCATAACCAACAAGGGGAGTGCTATCTCCTCTTCTATGGAGTCATTAAGAAGACGAAGTTCTATGAAGACTTGAATGCGAGGGAATCCAATGTCAAGGATACACTGATGGGCACATTTGAGACAGAGTGTGACTCTGTGAGATAATACAGAAAGGATTAAACACTGTCTACGATTGGTGCAAGGAAATTTGACTAAGCCAAAACCCTGCAAAGACCATAGTGGTACCACACACTACAGCAAATGAGACAACTTTGCCTTAGGGGATTTTCTGTCGACAGAAGTAAAGAAGTCAAATATCTTTGGGTCACATTTGACAGCAAACTCAAATTTGGCTCCCATGTCCATGTGTGATGTCCTGGCGAGAAGAAGGATGTCCCTCATATGTGACTATGAAATCTGTATGACCGAAGTGGCCCGGTCAGAATCATCCCAGATAATTAACTTTGACTCAGCGATAGGAGGGATTTGAAGATATGATTCATTTTCGGGGAGTAAGAACCGTTTTTTCCATACTTCCATAGTAGTCACTCAAAGAGATACAAGGTTGATTGGCTAGACAGGCAGGACATACTGTTGCGTCGATTTGTTCTCCTCGGAACTTATAAAGTATGGTGGGGATACGCAAACTTTTCAACAGGCGGTACCAATATTCTGGTCTAAAGAATGGATGGAAAAGGGAAATGGGAAGAGGAAGACGAAAGGGAAGCTGAAGACAAATATGAAATACCTCGAGAGGAGTAACGGGGTTGGCGAGCAAGTATTTTATATTTCCCATATATTTGTTACGAACCCTAGTTTAATTTTTGGTCACGTTCGAATAAATTTTTTTTTTTCTTTTCCCTAAAACCTAGGATACTACTTCTATCAACTTTATCACTATGTATAGTACTACCAAAGTGCTATCAGTTAAAATATTTTTCTTTGACTTTTATGTGTATGACAATCACGTGCGACATAAATATAGAAGTTTTGAAAATCTAAGAGATCGAAGAGACAAATGAAACGCTGCTCTTGTTTTTGAATCCTAGAAATTATTAAGCTATTATGATGATCATTTCGCGTAGATAGTAACTTTGCAGAGCAGTTTATTCCTTCTAAAATATAAAATGCCATGAAGATGTACACTCCTGCTTGTTGCAGGACACTGCATAAGTTTATTGAAGACTTTTATGTAAAACCAAAGTATAAATACCGAAACTAAACAAATTTTCAATAAAAACAAGCTAACTTTGCCGACTATTATTACAAGATAAATGTTATTTACCTTATAAATGGATAGAAAGTCTGTTCCGTCTTTCGTTCAACAGGAATTTACATATCAAACTGTTGTTTTTAAAGTAATTTTTAAGCACAGTAATTCACATTTTCCATTAGATGATTTTCATGACTTTTCCCCACTCGCACTTATACCATATGTTCTGTTTTGTTGACTTTGCGATCTTATTGACAAAATGGCTGACATCAACGTCAATGACACTCACTCAATGAAGCACTATGAGTGCCTAACGGTAAAGTGTAGCAGAATTTCATAAACCGTTGCCTGACATAAGGCGCAAAGCAGCGAGCGTTTTTAACGGTTCAATGCAGCGCTTTTCTTTTGTTCTCTTGTTTTTCTCGCTGACGCTTAAGAGACAGGTGAGTGCTTACACCTTTTACCGTATAACACTTTAATTATAAACATTTAATTAACACTCTTTGGCAGCTGGCAATTTGAAAGGGTTTCTGGAAGCGCACTACCGACAGCTTTGCTAGTTGAACTCCAACTGAATGTGCCGGCCTTTGGATAGTGGCTGAAGTACTCTATTTAGATGGGTTTTCGCTCGGAACTGAACTGATAAGCCTTGACTCTGTCAGCCTTTCGTCAAATTGTCACTATGTCAACTGGCAATTGTCGTGCTAAGTTGTCGGCGTATTTGTTTGTGTAATTAAAACGAAGCGTTATAATTACGTTTGTGTGAGTATTGGTGAGTGCGTGTGTGTGTATTTGAATAAAAGAAATGAATGAATTGTCATTCATATGATGAAATTACGCTGCTATTGGAATTCGCCATACTTTTGCAAATGTTAATCGCTTTCAATATCACTTAGTTTGTGTTTGGGAAACTTACAAATACAATTAGGAAAAACACTCAACGTATCTTCTGTTTTAATTAGAGATTCTATCATTTAATGTGATGAATTTTAAAATAGCAAAGTCTGCGTTTAGAAAGTGGAGCTACAAAACAATCGATGGCACTCCCGATAATATCGATGTTTTTCGCAGCTATCGATAGTTTTGTACTCTGTTCTTTGCTGGTACACAAGAGCTTTAAACTAAACATCGTATACTTCTTCTTCTTAACTGGCCATAACAACCCTTTACCGGGTTACGGCCTGATGTAAAGCTCTCCTCCAGGCGTCTCTGCTTTGCGCGAGCCTTTTCCAATTGGTAAAACCAAAGGTAGCTAGCGTACTCTCTACCTGGTCCTTCCAACGGAGACATGGTCTGCCCTTTCGTCGCTTCCCTTCGACAACCGTATTGAAGACTCTTCTCGCAGGAGCTTCTTCATGCATACGCTCAACATGACCTAGCCAGCGGAGCCGCTGGATCTTAATTTGCTTGACTATGTCAATGTCGTCGTAGAGCTCATAGAGTTCGTCATTCCATCGTATGCGGTAGTCGTTCCCAACGCGTAGAGGGCCAAAGATCTTACGGAGTACTTTCCGCTCAAACACTCCTAGGGCGTTTTCATCAGACTGCGACATCACCCATGCTTCAGCGCCATAAAGCACAACGGGAAGGATGAGCGTCTTATAGAGTGTCAGTTTCGTCTGGCGGGAGTGGTGTCTACTACTCATTTGCCTACTGAGACCAAAGTAACACCTATTGGCAAGAGTGATTCTCCACTTAATCTCCATGCTGACATCGTTCTTCATTGTGACGGTGGTGCCAAGGTAGACGAAATCCTTGACAACATCAAAAGTATAGTTCTCAACATCAATCTGAGAGTCCAACCGCTGTGTATCTCTACTCGAAGAAAGCATATACTTCGTCTTGCTCTCATTTGCCACCAGACCAACCCTGGCAGATTTTCTTTCAATAGCCGCAAAGGCTCCGTATTATCGTACATCGTATTACCCATTTTTAATTGAATCTATATAAGCGAACCACCAGTATCAAAAGAAAATACTTTTATGGTGACTGAGGAACAAGGAATCCCTGAATCCCGAAGCTGCGGATGAGGCTGCTCGGTTTAGGCGCTCGGCCCCAATACAACTTTTGACCCCCACAAACGTCAAAGACATTCATAATCCAATCATCCGTCCAGAGACGAGCCTGTGGGGCGTTTATCCGTCTACGTGTTGGTCATACCCAGACACCTCCTCAATTGTACTGCCCGACCTGCATGTCATTTCAGCGGAGAGGATCAGAACACAGACCACCTGCGGGACTTCAGCCCAGAATTGGAATCCATCCAACGTTCCGTTTTCGGATCCCAGCCGCCATACCAAGTGCTGGACGACTCCTCATTAAGGAACATTTAAAAACTATACGAATGTATAATAAAAGCTAAGTTCAAAATTAAGAAGAAAAATAAATTAAAACTAATGTAAAATATAAAGCATCGGTTATGTAATTTCATATATGTGATAATCGGATCTAAATATGCCCAATCACTAATCGGTTAAAGTAGATGTCGCCTATATGCAAAAGCGAAAATGCAGCGCAGTTATGCGCTTATGGGTTAAAGTAGATATCGCTTATATGCAATATACATGTAATTTCATATAATTGATAATCAGATATATAAAAAATATTGCAAATAAGCGCTAATCGGGTACACTAGATATCGCTTATTTGCAATAGCGAAAATGCAGCTCAGTATTTGTATACAATTTCATATAAGTGATAATCGGTTAGCTTGTGAAAAGTGTGAATATCTGGTCAATGGTGAACTTACCAGGCCTAAAACCACACTGATAAGGTCCAATTAGTTTTTTCGCAAACGCGTTGAAAAGAAGGCTGATAGCACGGTAGTTAGTGGTTAGTGGTGTCACCCTTCTTGAGGACAGGGCAGATGACACCAAATCATCGGCATGATTTCATCTTGCCATATTCCATATTTTATACTGCTTTTAAAAACAACTGCAAATTTTGTTCCCAAAACTTTCGTGAATTTTAAAATTCAAGCGTGTTGCTATTATTTTCAAATATTGCTACCGATCGAGTGTGTAGGTTTTTTAGATTGTCAAGATTTTTGGAACTGCAATCACGTATCACGCACAACACGAGCTTACTAAATATTTCAGCAAAGCGTCAGCAGTGCCAAATTTCCTACTGGGCTGTTTTGTATTCCAGTATTCCAGTTCTTGCTATGTGTGTGTTTGTCTCGCTAACACTTACACGAAAATCGAATGAAGAGTGGTCGCCCGTTGGAGCTACTGCAGTCTATCTATATCTTCGCTCAGTGTGTGAGAAGCATTGACTAAACGCTGTCAAGGCCGCATAGTGTGAGGCACAGGCAAACCATATGTGTAAGTATTAATGTTTAAAAAATGTGGACAAGACATATCTTGACAAAAGGTTTCGAAAAAGTCAGCTCAGTTCTTCTTACAAATATAGTAAATATATGGCGAAATCCAGGAAATAAAAAATAATATATGTCAAAAATAATATATAATAAATGATATAAATTTTAACAATATTTATCAAAGAAAAAAATTACAAATAACAATGAAAAAAAAAATTTAAAAACAAACACAACAGCTTACTTAAATGGTATAGACATAATTTTTCGCGGTAAATCGGAAAAGAAGAAGAATAAACTCAATACAATAAAACATATGAGCAGAATAACAATGAAAAACCTGCGCAAGACGGGCCACAGTATAAACTTAAAGGAATCTAATGGATGCTTCATAGGATTAAACGAGGTATTCATACGACTAGAAAGAAAAGACATGTCAAGAGTGTGCCATTATGCCAAGGATTCACTTACAATGGTTCTTCCAGAGCCATGGGTGGGTCACGTCCAAAACCAGCAGGGGAGTTCTTGGCCTCATGATCCAAATAAATTTGAATATCCAGTTCAATTGATGACTGGTTAAAGTAGGTTAGGAAAAAAACATAATATTACCTAAGAAGAGTAAAGTGTAAACTTACGACTCTATTGGGATGAAAACTCCGAAGGTGTGAAGGAGCACTCAAATCAAACCAGCCAACGACGCTTCTGCTATTAAAGAGATTCACGTGCTGAAGTCTACCGAAACCATAGGGGGTTTTTACGTGTAGATGAGATAAATTCACCTCTATGTAACCAAGCAAATCATCGCTCGAAAGCACATCCTTGTCCCAAACTTGCAAATATATGACCGGTGGCCTTTTAATTTCAGTTTCCTCATGAAGTCCAGTTTTCTTTCGAATAACCAACTAAACAAAACGTTAATGAAGCGCAATTAGTAAGTTATTTAAATTTTTATCATAATTTTGTATTATCTTACAAACGCCAATTAGACGCAGGTCCGCACTTACCATGTCCTCATTAGGTGAGTATTTTAAAGTGAAAATCATGCGCCAATTAAAATTAGCATCGCCAACAAGCGAACGGTAATGTATATCCGTCAGTTGGCATTCATCCGCATCCTGGCACCAGCTGCAAAACATAGTAGATATTGAAAAAACCGTACTCGTGCACCTACTTTCGATATAATTGTATATCGTTTACATGGCTGCCAAGCCGCAAATGCTCTCACCCCTTCACATAGATGTCGCTCATTAGTTTGCCAAAAACATTTCTATCGCCAGCGCAAACATTGTGTAGTTTTTTGACCACCAATCGGACCTCGTAACCAATGGGCGGCAATGGTGTGATATCAATGGGAGGTGGGAAAACTCCGTCCTTCAACATTTCCACCCACATTTGTAACTTGCCCTGCAAAAGTAGCGGAACTATGTTTGAATATTCGTTAAGCGTTTTGGTAATACAATTTGTACTTGTTCGATTCCGGGAAAGTTGTCGCTGTAAAGCGAACGAGTTTCAACATGTTCCGGCACTAATTTGTAGCCAAAGGAAGGCAGCTTATCAAAGTTCTTGAGCACCGCAACGCTCAGGCGTTCTTTCATGTCTTCATCTAGATGTAAAACGATATAGGTTTTAGAGTAGAGACACAAATGATACATATGCGGTTGTAGTAGCGGCTGAAGATAAACCGAAGACTGAAATGTATCCCAAGTCGAGCCCTCTACAAAACTAATAGAAGCCTAACAAAAACGATAAATATGTTATAAACGATGTAAACGCTACTCCCACCCACTCATGGTTTCGATATAAAACTTGGTCATTAGACAACAGGTCAGTAATTTCAATGATTTTGCAACTGCATCCAATTCATTCTGCTAAGCTTATCACACTGACCAGTTACTAAAACATTTCTGACAATATATTGATGTGCAATATCTATAGCCCCGCTTTGAGGGTAAAACCATCATCGGGTAGTGTGGCCTGATTTGGGTGTTGTATTAGCTGTGGCTACTGAACAGTGCAGAGCGGGGAGAAGGATGTTCACTACACGTTTGCTAGCTGCTTAGAGGTATAGGTAGAGGTAGAGGTGTTTGGCAATTCAGCAGGAGTGAATGAATCCTACGGTAGAACAACCGGTCATAAAATGACCTCAGTCAGGCAGATAGCTTGGCAGCCCCTAGTCTTTAGAGACAAAATATTGATGATTTCTTTTGAGAATCAGCTATTAAGAGTCCAGTTCTAAAAACCGTGTTGACCTGGGTTATTCAATTTTGTTTTTAAAGTAAAGTAGGTCTGTATCATTTCTGTGCGGTGTACTTATGTTTAAAGTTCGCACTCACTCTTGCTTATGATTGCATCGTCTTTAAAGATCATGCCATCAACCTCAACAACATCAGCATAGAATTGAGGCTCACTAATGCCGCGCTCCTCACAAAGAAATATCAATATTTCCGACGGCTTGAGGCCATTGTGCCATATATTATAGCCACGTGTTGAATACTCATTGGCAATGCCCGTTGTAGCACGATGTTTGGAGCGCCAACGATCCTCCAGATCAATTGTGGTACTTCCAATTATGTCATCCCGAATTTTATCGTGATCATAGACGAATATTTCTAGTATACTATCACCAGGCAGAGTCATCTCCAGCTCAAATAACCGTCCAAATATGGGATTACTTTGATTGGGCACATAGTTGGCGCGATCCGAGTAAGTTTTGCCACCCATCGTTAAACTTACGTAGCAATCTGAACTCGAATATGTATCACGTGGTCGCATTTGCAGTCCTTGCACCACATAGACGCGTACTTGTATTAATGTCGCCTCGCTCATTTCCCGTATCTTTGCTCGGTGACGCACAGTCATGGCTGCTGCCAGTGGATTCAAACCGTCACCTCCGGCGAAGTCGTTTAGTTTGCAACGACACGCAGTTAGTTTTATATGCAGCTTCAACGTGGCATAGGCATCAGCCACATTCCCTTGCCCACGTTTGTGCTTCATACCGTGCTCCAATACCACGGGTGTAGCCCAGTCTTGTAGATAACTAAACTGCGCCTGCTGCTCCAGTTCATTGGGATATATCACTAAGTAATGTTTTGATCTGCTTCTTATATCTTCTCTGGACATGTACATCGAGTTATAGAACTTGGTCCACCAGGTAAATTGTCCCTCATCAACATGCTCATAGCTAATCTTTTTCGCAAACAGGAGCGAATCCTTGTTTGAATAGCTGACCTTTCTTAAACCCAGTACTGCTTTGAGGCGCATCCACCAGCTGTCCTTACTTAATTGGATCATGGCTGCACGTTCATCCTCAGTTTCATCATCATATTCGTCATAATTCGAGTCTTTGCCCGATTTTTCGCCTATATCACCAACAAATGGCACATCACCTTGGAATTTAACGACTTTACGCTTTTCCAGAAATTGGGAAACGTTTGGTATAATTGAAGCTCCCAGGGTGGTTTCCTTTTTGGGACCGGTAACGTGTACATCGGTGACAATAATGGCTGGCCAGTATTCCGTGTACTCAGGTAGTGACTGCAGAAAGTTATGGAAAGCTTACAATAGAGAAGAGTAATTGATTTAAATGAGTGTGAGTAACAATCGACACATATGCCGTGACGCGAATGCCAGATGGCGATATCATATCAATGAGCTTGAGATATCAATAGCAACGTTTCACATGTATGATTCTGTTCGGTTTAGAACCAAAAATTTTCATGATACATACCACCAAGCCCAAAGCATAGGGCACCAGAAAAGTTTGAATATTTTTTATAGCCGTAGCAGACAATATGTTTTTGAGTACTAGATTCGCAATCGTGACATTGATGCGCCGATTAGCAACCGAGATCGAAGCTTTTTTATGACAGTACATGCCTACGAATAGTACTTCTAGTCTGCAACAAAAGAAACATGACTACTAAGAGTTACATAGAACACCAAAGGCCTTCCTATGCAGAGAATCAGCAATATACTCAATTTGACACGCTCCCTGAGCAGGGTTCTCGCTAGTGTGCAATGTATTTAACGGGCAGAAGGAGGCGTGGCAGATCATAATTCCTCTTGATAGGGCCACCAAACTTAGTATATAGACTCGTGTTAGGCTCCTCCCTCTGATTCCCTGTTAAGGAAGGCCTTACTTTACCAAACTTACACAAAGTTTGTCATTTTTGGGAGTATTTCTTGTGGTATGCCCACACGTACAAGTACATTGTTATCTTCGCATTTATTCGTATCTTTAGGTAACTCTATAAACTCCGCGGACATTAATAATTCGCCGCGCAGTTGTCCTTCCCTGGTTATGGGCACCCATTTCAGTGGCGGTGGCGATATATACCTAAGGCCTTCCATTTTTTGCAATATATCCTTGTTTTCATTTTTATAATCCGCTTTGTCATCAGCCGCACTTTGATTCAATCTTATGACATTAGCCTTAACAAAACCCCTGCCTACCATTGTATCGCGGCTTAGCCTATCCTCATCCAACAACTCCAAGGCCACCAACGGCGGACAATGTTCATACCAACTGACGACGCCTGGAAGTGATGTGCAACCAATGGTAATTACCGTATTCCAAACGGGACTTAATGTAGCATGTGTTACAAAAGTCTCAACTATAGAATCGAAGTATATCACACGCAAATAGGGATCACAGAGACCGTTGTTATCGCTACCGGGTCGAACTTTTGCCAGGTAAATATAAATCTTACACTTAAATAAAGTGTATTTTTGAGTTGGCGTCCAGACCAATGGATCCGGCGAATTCCATTCGTTATATATAGTAACCATAAATTTGGTGCGTTCTTTATGATCCAGAACGGAAACTAAACCCATTACAATGGCTACATCACAGCCACAATTGACGCAATTGTGTGTGCAGGAGGTGCTCTTAAATATGAAGTTACGTAAACGCCAACAGTTGTTGATCGTGCCTAGTTCGCCACGCTTTTGTTGATCTAGAAAGTGTTTGAGATCTACCTTGCATGCGGCTATATCAATTCCACCCACGGTCAAAATGAGCAATAGGTCCGGCCATTCGTCCTGCACACGAAGAGCACTCACCAGCATGTTAAGCTCGCTGCGCAGACGCTGCATTTCCATGACAATCTTGGTAATGGCGGAATCTAGATGAGCCAAGTAGGTAGTGGAGAGCATCTGGCGCAGCGTTTTCAGCTCGTGCGGCAGCTTGCTAAAATAATCCAAGAGATATTCCTGTCGATTAAGATCCCAAGTGGTAGTCTTTTCCCCGACATCAAATAAGAAGGGATTATTATCAATACCTTCTATGATTCTGTTTTGTATTTTAGTGATAATTGCGTTAAGAGCCCTTGCTTGGCTTTCAAAGTCGTTAAGGTACTTCAATTGAAAGAATCTGAATGTGTCCAACTCGTGTTTCTGTGTAATTACACTGCATCAGAAATCTTAGTTCAAATAAGCTCTCAAAATAAAGCCTTACCATAAAGTTAACCAAGTCAGTCATGAAAAAGTCACTCTCAAACTTATCCGTATTATTGGGTAAACGTACGCGTAGTGCACAGGAATTATACGGCGCTCTTAGGTGAAAGTACTTTGTGTAAAGAGCTGAGCGAAGTTTGCCCTCCGGTGTTTGTAAAGGACCGTCAATGAAATTCGATCTGGTTTCTGCTATATGGGCCGTAAATCTATAATAATTTGCTGCAGCGCGTATATGATCCCCACGCAGTGGTAGAAATTCCACATCATATATTCCATAATTCCAGTAATTGGACTCATCCAATGGACTCACTTGCTTGGCAGTTATCCCTTTAGCTGTGATTTCTTTTTTAGTAGCTTCAGAGCTCAGTTCCATTAGCAGACGACCCACATATTCTAAGGGATTATCTTGATCATAGAAATGCAGATAAGTGGGTCCCAGGGCAGGTCGTTCTGTGAAAATGGTTGAGCTTTAATAATGCTCTTGGTAACTATGAAAAGTAAACCCTTCAAAAACGTGTTAGTGTTTGTTATAGGCAAAATGCCTTTCATGTAATGTAAACGAGTTCACGCCTGTCCTGGTGACACAAGAAAGCTCACAATTTTCTGAGGCGCATGAACCCATTTTTAATTGTAGTTTAAATTTTTCGGGAATTTTTCGAAGACCATGATAGCAACAAAAACAATATCATAATTGCTGAGAAGGAAAGATAAACTAAACAGAGGTTTGTGGCTGAGAGCATAAAAGGACGCGACACTGTTGGAATAGTAAGTTATGCCTTAGTTTGCTGTTCATTTGCATAAACACTTAGTACAGATTTGCCGGTAGTCTGTAGAATGTTAGGTAGTTCGTGCAGTGATCGGCAGCTGTGATATTTCGCCATGTCAACTAAGATAATGTTCGTAGACAAACAACTTTTCTCTGCTGACACAGTGTCAGTGCCGAACGCTGCTCTAATCTTTATGCAAGACATACGTTTAAAGGAAATCTCATCGAACACCAGCTGAAACTCCGCCACACATTTCCATTTCAAATGCTCGTGAGTAAAGACTAGTATGACAAAACGTTGCGCCAATGAGGGATAGGTCCAGTCAAAACTTATTTCATGATTCCATATAGGCGCCGTTGTATAATTGCTCAATTTGGTCTTGAGCTGAAAAGCGTATAACCCGTAGTTAAGTTAAAATTGTCAAACAAACTAATACTATAAGATAGCTACTTACATTCAAGGTGGCAAAGGATATTTGTATCATATAACACGACTTCTTCACAAACGCGCCGCGAAATAATTTAACATAGTAACGTATGTTAGTGTTCATGTCATGGTGATCCTGCAGCAAATTTCTGGAACCCACAAAAGTTTTAATGTCAACTGTGTGTTATTATATCAGGCCTACCTCTCAATATCATCGCAGTCATTTGCTAACAATTTATTAAGATTGCCGAGGTCTGTCTCTTCGATTTTGAGGACATTTCGCAAGGTGCTATATTGTGAAACAATGCCCAAATCAATTTGCAAATAGCCATGGTAAGACATCTTTGCTTTTGTGTTCCGAGTTTCATCGAAAACCGGTTCCTCTAGACGCCCCCATTTCTTGAAGAAACTATGATTTGGTTGATTCCAAACACTGTGCAGATCAACCAACAGCTCGCCCACAACCTCGTCTTTAGCGCATCTATAGTTCTTCTTTAGCTCAAACACAATCGTAAGTCTTAGCAGCTCAATAAGCGTGCATCGCATCTCAAACACAAAGTACTACAAAGCAAAAATAGAGTAAAAGTTATTTAGTAGTTCATAGCCACTTGCCTCATTGAAGAATGGATTCACTGAGTTATCAAAGTATTTGGTATATCTGGTCAATTTGTCTAGACTAGCTTTTACATAGAGTTTGTCATTGGGCACATCCACTTGAGCGGCTTTATGCACAGTAACACAGACTAAGAAGTCCTGTTGGGCGCCAGCAAAACAATCCTCGTAGTTCATTTCTTACAATTAAATCGCCTTTTTAGTTTGATTTTATAAATTAAATTTCAAATTTCTATTGGTTACACTGTTTGTTTTACAAATTCAAATGTATGTTTGAAATGTTTAGCACAGCTGCCAACTTAGTTTTAGCAAAACAAGTCAAGACTCAAACCATTTCAGTTATACCATAAGCTTAAAAGCTTCGTCTACAGAGCTTTGGCCCGGTTGGTTTGTTATGCCCAGCAGACATATGGAGCTAGTTAAAGTTAATTGACATGAGCCAGCAACCAAGTCACTTATAAAAGACTCTTCTTATTATGAACCAAAAACGTCAAATTGGTTGCTCAATGTGGTTCGGAAAGGATCAATTAAAAGAAATGGCTGGTGAAATTGCAGGTTGCTTTTTTTTATTAAATTTGTACGCAGCAACATTCTTTTATCTCATCTTCTTCTTCTTCTTAACTGGCCATAACAACCCGTGTTATCGGGTTACGGCCTGACGTAAATACATTCTTTCATTGGAATTGTGGTTTTACGTGGTGGGCACAACCCGTTTAAGGCCTACTGGTCTCGAAAGAACCCAGTGTCATTGTTAGTCGCCTCATACGACAAGCTTTGACCTGCTGTGGTGGTCTAACCCCTCACAGCACAAAGTTTCAAAGCTCAACATTGTTTGGTGTATAAGTCTAACTGCGGAAAATGCTGGTAGAAAATGTTTTCTTTCACTACTTTTCTCAATTGCGCTCGATTTAATTTGTTGAAAACACATAATAAATGAAATATATATACAAAAAATGTAATAAATAAAAATGTAATATAAACTTGTATAATAATTTAAAATTCTGTATATCAATAATAACACTGTACACCCGACAAATTATATAGTGGAGGTTGTAGATCTGATCGAGTAAAACCAAAATAATTTACTTTTTTTCTGGAGAACCCTCAAATTTTTTTTAATTGACAAATAATGGTGTTTTCTTACTTTACAAATGAATCTCGTTGGTACTCCGTCATTTTTCAATCCATTTCCCTTATTTAATATATTTTAGAAAGGAAAAAGACGTTCTTTTCTAAATCTATATAGAGTAAGGCAGGTTTTTTGTAACAAAAATTGGAATTGTGGTTTTACGTGGTGGGCACAACCCTTTTAAGGCCTACTGGTCTCGAAAGAACCCAGTGTCATTGTTAGTCGCCTCATACGACAAGCTTTGACCTACTGTGGTGGTATTCTCTAACCCCACACAGCACAAAGTTTCAAAGCTCAACATTGTTTGGTGTATAAGTCTAACTGCGGAAAATGCTGGTAGAAAATGTTTTCTTTCACTACTTTTCTCAATTGCGCTCGATTTAATTTGTTGAAAACACATAATAAATGAAATATATATACAAAAAATGTAATAAATAAAAATGTAATATAAACTTGTATAATAATTTAAAATTCTGTATATCAATAATAACACTGTACACCAGACAAATTATATAGTGTAGGTTGTAGATCTGATCGAGTAAAACCAAAATAATTTACTTTTTTTCTGGAGAACCCTCAAATTTTTTTTAATTGACAAATAATGGTGTTTTCTTACTTTACAAATGAATCTCGTTGGTACTCCGTCATTTTTCAATCCATTTCCCTTATTTAATATATTTTAGAAAGGAAAAAGACGTTCTTTTCTAAATCTATATAGAGTAAGGCAGGTTTTTTGTAACAAAATAGGGATTTTTTTCAATCTAATCTTAACTTTTACCAAACCCAAACCCAAAAGTCACAAACTCAAAAGCCATAATATTTTAAGATTTTAACAATTTTGACAATCCTATTATTAGGATTGACCACACCCCGTGTGGTGAGCGGGTTAGAGAATACCACCACAGCAGGTCAAAGCTTGTCGTATGAGGCGACTAACAATGACAATGGGTTCTTTCGAGACCAGTAGGCCTTAAAAGGGTTGTGCGTAGGGTTTGGGACCCACCACGTAAAACCACAATTCCAATGAAAGAATGTATTTACATCAGGCCGTAACCCGATAACACGGTTTGTTATGGCCAGTTAAGAAGAAGATTATTAGTTTCCAAGTTACAGTCGTTTTAGTTTTAGCTGCTTCTATTACTTTAAAAAAAATGAATTTCCCATTATTTTTTTCATGTTTTTGCATTTAACAGGCGATGTGTTGCTCTGGTACTTTATACTTTAATTCATAAGATGGTCAATTGTTGACCAATTTTCATAAAAAAGGTCTCTTTTGACTCGTAATTGAATTTACTTTCGAAATAAAATATAAAAACAGAACGCTGCCAAAGTTAGAAAAATGTGTAATACTTTGTAAATTTTCAGATTAAATTGAAAAAATCTCTACTGAGTTTCAGAAAACCATCCTTACTTCATATACATATATTAAGCAAGATACATACACAAACGTTGTTGCTATTCGTACATTGTGTACACAAACACAAGTTAATTTTCAATAATGCAAACAAAAAACGAGTCAATCAGGCTGCATAACAATCAAGCTCTTAAGCAACCACTAAACTTACCAAGAGAAATGTTTGCTGGGTTACTGCAGCTTTCAGCTGCTCGGCTTGCATATGTTATTGCTGGTTTTGCTGTTAGGGCCCAGCTTTAGCGTCGGCCGCTTGAATGTACGGGGCCAAAGCTCTTTAAAGCGTTCGCTGCTCGCTTTTGGAGCGCTTGCTAGCAACGAGCTACTTCAATCGAAAACGAGCGTCGCAGTTGCACAGTCGTCGTCAGTCGTCAGTCGCCAGTTAGAGTTGTGTCGTTAAGCGGTTTTGTTGTCGCCGTCGTCGTCGAAGTCGTTACAGTCGGTGCCAGCGAAGTTCGGAGTCATCTCGTTGGTCGTTGCCTGGAATCAGCGTTGTTCAAGCGGGAGTTGCCCCCCCGCCCAGTGCCCCCGTGCCCCCTGCGTCTCTCGAGTGTATGTGTGATTCTGTGTGTCTTCTAATTTTGTGTATAATATTTGCGCGCGCTCAATCAAAACATAGCTGTGCCAGAGTCGCTGCAAAGCTGTAATCAACAAAAAATAAATAAATTAAACTGCTTTCAAATAAGAAATAAATTATAAATTTTGAGGAAGAAGAAAAAACCAAAGCCAAAGTTTTATAAATTGTGTCGGCACAGCCCTAAAAATTTTTTGTTGGGAGTGAACGCACTTAATGTTTTTAGCTGTGTATAACACTGTGCTTGTTAAATAATACAAAAAAAATAAGTTAAAATATTTTAAATCATTGCAGTTGGCAGTTACAGGATACAAAAGGACTGCGCTCCAGTTATTTGTGTGCTGTTAAGAAACTAATAAGCGTGTTGCCAAGCGTGCCAATTACTTGTGCAGGTAAGTTTTATATACTCTTTTTTTACGCTGAATCGAGAAGAGCAAGAGTAGCAAGTAGCTGTTTAGGCAGTTATACTAGATACACCCAAGACACCACCCACGCCCTTCTAACTGTGCTCCTACGACGCCATCCAAAGCTTGGCAACCCTGGCCCACCCACAGCTGCTGTATACGCACGCTTTTTGCGTCGTTGCGTCGCAGTCGCAGTCGCAGCCTCTGCTGATTGCTGACGCTGTCTGTCTGCGTGCCATGTCCTCTGTCCTCTGCGCCCGTTTGCTGCCCTAATGTACCGTTGCGCAGTTGTTGTTCTTCTTCTTCTTCTGCTCACTAACTGTGCTACTTTTACGCGCTATTCTTTATCACAAGTGCACGTTTTATTTATTTATAGTTTACGTTTTATATCGTTTTTCAAACTGTGCTTCATACGACGCCATCCATTTCGCCTTCTTTTAGCCTCATAAAATGCAGTGAAAGGTCTGCCAATATTTGCGCTGATTTTGCTTAATTTGCAGTTCATCAACTGCTTTTTGTTGTTGTTCTTTCTGCAATTTCTTTTTCTTTACATTCGCTTTTTGATCTTGAAAAACAAGGCTTACTTACTTACTTACTTACCTGCCCTCCCCCCGCTCGCTGCAATGCTGCCAAACAAGTTATCAGTCGTCGAAACAGGAAAAGAGAAACACCTTAAGACAGGCATGAATTGGGAGCTGTCTTGCTGCAGGAATTGCTGCTAAATGTTGTATTGTTTGGAGTAAATATTTATTCGGTTGTGACGGCAACTTGAGGCTTATTGCAAGCTGAGCAAACTTACTATTATGACACCTTATAAATGCTTGAAGTGTTTAGCTAAAAAGTTTATCACGGAAATTTAATAAACGTAAACGGTGCAAATTAAATTAAGTGAGTTGTGAATATATAAATATTGATGGATAGCAAATCTTTTGAAGCAGCATAGGATGCTTTCAAGTGCCCTACATTGAATCAAATTACGTACGCCAAGAATTTCATATTTTGAAAGTCGTTTTAAAGTGTTTTATAGAACAGAGCTCAGCCAGCGGGCAAGTTACTTTAGGCGACTTTCAAATCCGCATGCTTAAATATGCGTAATCTAAAAAAGAAACAAGAGCTATAGCGTTGATGCAAATAAGTAAAAATCGCTCGATTTGATGATTTAAACCTATTGGAAGATATATCATCCAATCTCGACCGGCATCTTATGAACTCTTCACAATTTGCTAAAATGCACTGTTCGGGGACTGTTCATAAATGACGTCATTACCGAGGGGGAGGAGTTCATCAACTTGCGATGTTTTATGACGATGGGGAATAGGTTAGTTCGTGACGTCACAATCGAAATGTTTATGAAATCTGCAAAAATCTTTATATTTTCATGCAACATTTGTTTTTCTTGATCTTGCATTAAATTTTAATTTATTGACTTCAAATATCTTCCTTTCCTTTCGCTTTTATAACAGCAGCGTTTACTCTGTACATCCTATCTACAATGAATTCTATTTCGTTTCTAGGAATGCTCGCAGTTGGGTTTTGCAAAACGTAACTCAAGATATTAATTATTATACTTAGTTCGTCAAAAATAGTTTGCATTTAGATGCTTCTTGCACGATTCGACATTTCCAAGCGAGTGGGTGCGATTTGTCTCGCTTGATATGAAGACGCGATAATATTGAGCGTAAAGCTACGGTCAGACAGAACGATAGTTGGCATGCAAAAACACAAAAAGCGCACAAATCGGTCAAATCGGTTTGCAACATGTCTGACCGCCCAATAATATACAGGCCGTCACTGTCCGAAACGAGACAGTCAATTATCTGCGACAAATGGACCAAAGTGACCACCACATAAGTCTCGCCTACAATCCTGTGCGACTTTTCTCATAATAGAGCACGTTCTATTATCAAACATGAAATTACACTTACTCGCTTGGAAACCTCGCCACGTGTCAAAATCGCCTTTAATTAGAAAAACTAAAAAGATCAAGCTAACGAAGTGCTGGTTTCCAATTCCGATTTGTGAATAGAATAGCAGTTAACACATTGCATAAGCGTAAAAAACTACATTTTCAAATCAACAAATCAAAATCGGAGTTGGCAACACTTAAAATACTAGAATTTTGCGAAATTTGAAGGTACCTGGAAAAAGTAACCAAAATTTGCGAATAAGTAACATTTGTCATAGAATCGTTAAATGTTTTACTCCAAATTACTACTAACGCAATGTTAAGCACAAACATCTAATTAAAGAGTTTTCTTAATGGTTAATTTGGCAAAATGCTATCTCCTTTTCTCAAGATTTAAGAAATCCTACTTTAATATTGACATGAAAAACTGACTTAATTGTGAGACCCTTTTGAAATCACTTTTATTTCTTGAGCACAGTTTACACTCATTGGAATGAGTTGCTCGTCAAACACAAACTCATTGTAAATAGGAATGAGTCTTCGTAAATCTAGCTAATTATTTGTACATACAGATTCAAACACCTATAGTATAATTTCCAAATTCAAATTAAATCCCGTGCAAACTGGGCTTTACCATTTGTTGTGGGTTTCTTTTATACCTAAAGAATTTCTTAAGGTTTTCATAGCCTTAGAATTATATGACCTCTCGCTTTCAACCGTATTTCAACCCAAAATTTATTTTTTGATGAACGAGGATATATCTTTTGGTCTTTCAGAAAACCTTTAACCAACTTATTTTTCAAGAGATTTGAAATAAAACATTGCCTTCCATAGATTCTTTGCACAGCTCAAAAATTAACAGCTTAAAACCACATCGAACTGAGAAAGCTTTCTTTCATTACAATTTAAACGTAATGTAATATTTGCTAGTTTCATCCAATTTACGATTAATACTAATAAATATGTTAGAACACAAAAAATTAGATATAAATACTGCCTTAATTCACACATTTTATAGAGAACCATCATCAAACACAACAGAAATTTATATCTATCTGAAAGGCGTTTTCATCAATTATAATTTCAAAATGTTGTATAGCACAAGCTGTCATATTTGAAGAGTTACTGAAAACGTGTATAATGAATACTCAAATGCACAACTTCAAAGGGGAACCTTTTACATCACTCAACGGACTAGAGCAGTAGAGAATACCACAAAGAGTCTTTATCATGGTACCTAATGCACATAAAGATTTCATGATTTTGATTGTCACGTTACGATTCAGAGATTCATCAAATTCTAAAAGAGAATGCTAATACGCTGCTAGAGAATCCGGCAATTAACAATTAAATAGCTGCCAGTCATCGAACTTATGCAGATGTTTCTAAATAAAAGTTTCGAAACTAATTTTACCAGAAGAGGTGGAAAACCAGAAGAACGCTAATTGACTTGTATTTGTTGCACACATGAATCATGAATGATTAAGTGCAACGTGAATTGTTGAATGTATGTATATGCATGACTTATAAATAGATACGTATTAAGACATGCCAAATTAAGCGTTTTTATTTAAAAAAGTAACAAACCAACTAGTTTCATCGCGTTTATAAAGCATGAAAAACGACTGTTGCTTACGCAATATTTCGGTTATTAGCAAAAAAGACAGTAAATTCGAACTAATTTTTCGAAATTAGAGCAAAACGTAAAAGTAAAATTATAATTTAGTGTAAAATAGCTTGGCTTTAGGCCATAATAAAAGTGTCTGTTCAAGAGTATGTTCGTGGGTTTTGAATATTTTAGACTAGTTTTAAGCGAAAAACCATCGCGAAGGGGTAAGAATTTGCTATTTAAAAAATCTCGTTTTCTGATTTTGTGTTGGTATACACATCCTGAAGTATCGAGAAAGATAACTGTCAACGTGCAACGCAAGAATAAAAGTTTCATTTAGGTGTTCTTCTTATAGAGTGGCCATAACAACACGTTACCGGATCACGTCCTATTGTAGAGATGTAGAGATAAGATGTAGAGATTAGATGTCCTGTGCTGACATCGCTGTGCACATTAGCTCACTGCCATAAACCCTAGTGGTAATTAGAGCAACTAACCAGGAGGTTGTGTATCAACTTGGTAAAGGTATAGAAAGGGATCAGGGAGCTTCACACTACCAGAACCCAATCCCACCAAAATTTCAGTGTTATTTAATTTTAATTTCTTTGAGATGTTTCATCATAAGAATACTATTTATGATCCATTTTGCGAAATAACTAATCTAGATACATCAATGTAAGAAGATTTAGCATCTTATCATTAAAATAGAGATTTGAAATATCTTTATGAACGATCAGTTCGTATTTTTTGCACGAACCATTCAACTACCTTTAAAAATTTTTGTTTGTTCGATTAAATCTTTACTGCATAAAAAATATCTAAGATCTACGGAGTTCGTCTTCAGGGGATTTTCACACAACCTTTAGCTGCGAAACTTTAACTAAAACTCATTATATATGAAAAAAGTATGTAAAAAGTTTTCTCTAACGGAGACGAACACACTAAAAAAAATGCTCAAATAGAACTTTGCTTTGTAGATTTATGAGTTTAGGGAGAAATGTTTGATGAATAACTTAACAGGTCGGAAAATCCTTAATAAGTGCCCAAAAGGACTCAAAGTGATGACTTAGCCAGCCATTGGCAATGGCAACAGAGAAGTTGCCAATCGCAACTTCGAAAAGGTTCGGTTATGTACATACATGTGAATCTGCTCAACCCATTGACAACTTTTCTCTGCTGACACTTAAATACTGTTGCAATGACTTCAATATGGCCGACGTCTCTGCTGACGTTGCCGATCCCTGGACTAAACGATAAGCCTTGCTTACTAACCCGCCGTGCGTGCTTTTGCTCGTTTAGTTTCAAATGTAAAACTGCATAAACTTCTTGTTTGTGTGTTACAGGGTACAATAATGAAATATGATACTCCTTATTCGGCAGCTCGAATTTCCTGAAAACCAATTATTTACATTATATAAAGTTATTGTAAACAATGTGGTTTATACAGTTATTTGTTTTATTGTTTAAAAGACGTGAATCGTACCGATTTTTAGCTAATTTCGAGATTATATTTTCTATCTTGCTCATAATGAAGTGTTTCTTTGGCGGCATATTTCTTTCAGTGTATGTTATTGTGCATACACAACTCTTTTAATTAACTTTAATCAATGACAATACCAACTGCCGTCAGCTGACAACTGATATGTCCAACAAAGTGCAGCTAGCTAGGGATTTGGCTTTGTTGCAATCGAATCGATGGCAGCTCTCAAACTAGGCAATCCATCTATACCATACATATGTACATGTATCTAATACAATGCTGACCACAGTCATGTCTTAGTTACTTACTTCGGCAGCGGCATGTTGAAGTTGGCGATTAAGAGCAGTCACAGTCCATGGTTCAATGTGGACTGGCCCAAGTCAAAGGCCCCAGGCGTATGGATAATTGCAGCAAATCAACGGTTTTGTATGCGAAATATGTGCAGTGTTTGATTTCCGTTGAAAGTTGAGAGCATTCGAATGGCTAACTAAATAAAGGCAATAGAAGTAGCTGTTAGCCATAGGTACAGCTGTATAGATACAGATACACACACACACACATCTCATAATATGTATCTATGTGAGTGAGCAGGGTTAAGCTTGGGCTTTTGCTAATGGAAGGCAGGAAAATACAGAACTTGAAATTGGCTAAGTGTGAATTCCCACAGTGGTCAAGCCATTGCTTTTGTGCTGCATACTTCAAGCAGCGCTTTAGAACCACAACAGTTAATTAATAATTGTCTGCTTTTAATTACTGCGTACAACAACAATAAAAATCATAATAATAATAGTAATATAATTCCCACATTCAGCAGCAACAATTGCTCAGACACTGTGCGTGCATTGAACTTAAAGGAAAGTTGTCCATCTCTTTGTAATTTGAGTCAGAAATTTTTTGCCGCTCAGTGTGAAACTTTAGAATGCTGTGAGAAATTGCACGCCTGGACGGCTTAGATCAATGCACTGGTGTGGGATGTACGCACACACACACACATACTATAATTGTGTGTGTGAAAGGCCATGCCAATCGAGAAAGTTGGCCAAATAGCGTCTTGACTGCACCTTGGACATGTTCGAATTACCATAAAATATGCGCCGGCGCATGCGCAACCGAGCAGCTCACGCAATACGCAGAAAAGAGACAAAAGATACATACGACATAACATGCAAGTATTGCAGATACATTTTATAGATATGCGCAGAGGGTGTCCGGTTTGCCTTGAATGACCCGTCAAAGCTGTTGCAGGTATTCCGCTTGTTATGCTCTCGTAGTAGAGTATGGGTATAATCATACCCTGTACACAAAATGTAAAAGGGTACTATAGATTTGTGCAACGTATATAACTGGCTGAAGGAGGCGTGGCAGACTATAATGGTCAGGAGCAATAGTCGTGTCGATATAGACATGTCCGTCTATCTGTCCGTGTTGGCGCACTCTTTTCGGAGACTATAAGAGCTAGAGCAACAATTTTCTTACCAAAAGATGCGCATTTTATCTATTCAGTGCAAGTTTGTCGAATTATATCAGACATTTCACATATTTTCGCGGTTTTAACCCACACGATAAGCTAGCAAATTAAAACTTAGCACAGTTATGCACACTATTACTGTGCATGTGTAGTGTAAAAATGATTCATATGGGGTAAGAACTTTAGAAGATATAGCTAATAATGTGCCATTTTTAGGTGCCCTCTCCTATGAACTGTAACAGAATTTCACTTTTTACAGAAATGTTAAAGCTAACAGTAATGTTAACCAAATGTGGTACATTAGTCTTATAAGCCAAACAATTTTGACCTTTTTTCGCACCATCCGCCCTACCACCGTAGTACAGTTACCGTTATTACGACCATACCCTTCAACGCATCGTTACTAAAATTTGCATAAAATTTGATTTTCATGGAAAAAATGGGTACAGGGTATCCCACTGTCGGGCACCGTCCCGACTGTCTTCATCAAATTTTTTCTGTTAAGAAGTTTCTGACGTTTTAAAGTGTCACTTGAGCTGTTATAAAGTGAATGTTGAATATGATAGACTGCATACTCTTTGGAAAAAAACTCATAGTTCTACACAACTTGAACAAATAACTCAAAAATCGCGTCACGAAACTTAACTAACAAATCATCTACTTCAAATGCGACTTCAACACAGCGTATTGAAGCTGTCATATAACCGAAACTCTTGTCTTTTATTTTTATGTTTTATTTATATACGCATTTATTGTGTACAGATAGCGAACCAGACTCACAACTTTTATGATACGTAACGTCGTGTTGGGCTAGGTTTTGAAAAGCCGTTAACATGCCGCCCCATTGAGGGTCAAGTTTAGACCCATTAATACACACATACAGCTTGTGAGCTAATTTGTAAAATGTAAACCTAAGGTCTCTTCTGCTAAGTGGGTCACAGCTTCCATTCGAGTTTCTGATAAGTTCAGCAAATAAATATCGAGTCAATGTGTGTAAATAACTATAATACATTTATCTTTACGCTCTGCACCTTTTGTTGTCGACCTTTAAACAATTTCATGCTCGCCGAGGCGTCACCATCGAAAAGTTGCCACAGGCACAAATTGCTCCCTTCACCTTTGCCACTTCCTGCCTCTGGACTAACCACGATTACTTTATTTGAGTATCTTGTTTTGTCTTTTTTTGCGCTAATTGAATCATGTTGCACATTTTGAGTAACTTCAAGTGCTGTACTCTATGCTTCATGCTTCATGTGCTGCTCATAGTTTGAGTTCTGTGCAACATTTTGCGGATATTTGGTAATTTTTACAACTACAGTTATAACTATTATGTGTGTTTTAGAAGCTGGCAGCTTATTTGCAGTTAATAAGTGCTTTTATGGCCCAAAATTATGCACATTTTGCAATTGGTTTTTAGTATATACTAAAAAAACTTATTTAATTTTGGTTATACAAGTTTTAAAATAAAACTTTTGCTAAGCTTGTAACATGTCTGAAATGTTGGCGTTTATTGATCTGCATAACAAGCTTTCAAGGAAGCGTTTCGGCGATTCCGAGTCATGGCAACCAGTATAAAAGTATTGGCGGAGATCTCGCGTATTTAGAGCTCTAAGCATTGTCAGTATTCTATTCAATCATGTCATAACAAAGCAGAACAGAGCTTTTTCAGAAGAGTACTTAAATTTTTTTGACATTGACGCTTTTGCTGTCTTATGAAATTTTCCGAGTTTCTCACAAGTTTTGCCAACTCTTCTTTTTGACTGACCATAACAACCTATTAACGGGTTACGGGCTGATGTAAAGCTCTCCTGCTTTGAGCGCGCCTTCCAATTGGTGATGCCAAAGGTAGCTAGTACCTTGTAACGGAGACATGGTCTGCCCCTTCGTCGCCTCCCTACCACATCCGCATTGACGAACTTTCTCGCAGGAGCTTCTTTATCCATACACACAACATAGAAGTTTTACCAACTTCTTCTTCTTCTTAACTAGAAATTTCAATTCAACAAAATTCATGGCATCCATTCCCAAAATAAATGGATTCTTATCGAGATTTAAACATTTCTTATCGTACGACATAACTTAATATGAAGTGTTTTCTTCAAAAGTTTTATACGTTGAAGTTTCAGTTTCGATTGTTTACTAATTGATAGCAAATGAGAAAAGAGCAATCATATCGAATGGAAATCTATCGATCTTTAAGCAAACTATCGGCACAAATCTTGCTTAACAAATGAGGAATCATCGTTGGGATTAGCTTAATTTCCAAACAAATAACTTAACGAAGAGTCAAAACAATATCTACAAATAACAACAACAACATCTTGAATGCGCAACAGTTGCACATTTTTGTTGTTGTTGTTGTTTAAGCAGCGAGCTGTCAACAATGATTGATGTATGCAACACATTAATAACTTTGTGCATTTCGTATTGTTCAGGAAGTTATAAAAATAAAAGAAAACAGTAACGGTTAAAAACCAGCCAAATCTTTAGACAGTTTACGGTTTTTGATTGCGCAATCAATGCGTAACTTTTAGTTGTTTTCTTGCCTTATTTGCCAACTTAATTGAGCGTTAAAAAAGTTATAGACGAAAATTTCAACAACAACAACAACAATGTCTGCGTTGACAACAACAACAACAAAGGCAGCAATTAACAATTGCAATAGACAAACATAATTCACCTGTTGTTGTTATTGTTATTACACATTAATCAGTTGGGGGTACAAATTCGGAAGTGTCTGATATAAAAAAAATATGTGGGTTTATAACCACTTTTTTGGAAATTGGTAAAGTAAAAAAAACCATTAAAGCCAGACAGACACTTGGCTATTTTAATGTGGTTAACAAATTGAAGTGGGGCCAAAAAGTGAATTGAAAAACAAATTGTTGTAATTGAAATAAATTTGTGGCACATTGACGGGTCACTCTTATATTTTTTTTCTTGGCTAAGCTCATTATACTCTTTGGTGAAGTGCGTGATATTTTACGTGCGTAACGATGAAAGAGTGGAAATAGTTGCCTTAAGGTACAAGCTACCAAATACGATGTAGAAATTAGCAGTTTCTTGACAAGATCTCAACAATGGATGTTTATATGCCCAGCTTTTGTATTCAAATTAGGTGTGAAATGACAGGAAAGATTCGCATACTAGAATGTCTTAAAAACTCTATAAAAGAGCAGAAGGTATGATTATCGTACAATCAACTGTTTTTGGGGTCTATCTAAGTTTTATCAAAAAAGCTAAAGTTTCAAAAATTTTTCAAATATTTGTTATTTTCTTAATATATAAAATCGTTTGTGTGTTTCTAAAACTCGAGAACCACTGGACCAAATGGCTTCATATTTGTACCATATATTCGTTTGGTTTGCAGAAAAGTTTCGCTTCAGTCTGTGTCCGGTAGGTGGTCAGGATCAGCAATATCCTTAAGTGACGTAATAAATACACATAAAAGTTGCTCCATAATGTAGATGTTTAGGAGAAATGAGCGCTTTCGGTGAAACTTCAAAATGGCGGCGACACACACAAACCCCAACAATGTCAACATCAAACATAACGATACACCTTACCAAATATCGTTAGTTATTTTCCATTTTACTGCACTAAAGAACATCGGCGGCCAGCCATCCCACGATCTTGTGTCCCAACACACTTGATCTAGGATAACAGCTGTCCAAGATTATCAAAGGGACCTTATCAAACAGAAGTCCACGTGTGCGGCTACTGCGTTCAGCGACCTTCAATGACAAAACTTTGACGTATGTATACGTAGTTGTAGTACCTTCGAGTATGAAGCTCATACCCGTTTAAACTCTTACTACGGGTAGTCAGTAAAGCCCACATAGTCGTTCCTTTTTGGGGGCGGCTGACGCTTTTGTGCAACAGTCTGAAAAATAAGGAAATTAAATAGAGCGACTTCGGCAGCGTGAGCATACTTTGCCTAGAAATTGATTAAATCTGTTCACATTTCTACATATTATAATAGAGCTATCTTCTTTTCGTATCTTTTTATATATTGCTGGTGAAAAACATCCGTAATAGTCTTTATCATACATATATACATATTGTACTTATTTATAGGTTCACTTGAAGCGATTGTCCTTGTCAAAGGTATAACTGTCATCCTTTGAAATCAAATGCCATGTGTGTGTAAATGATGGCAATGCAGAGCATCTATCATCTTCTCCTCTTGACATGTCATTCACATCTGTCGCATCGTTGACATTTGACATACGGTTTTTGACAGCAAACTTTGTTTCTATTGCACAATAGATATGGATTTATGTTTTGCAAAAGAACTACGTCTTGAAATACATTCGAGTCGTATGTACAAACAAATCTCACGAAGTACTCAAAAGTGACACCAATTGATTTTCCTCTTTAGGTGTATCGATTTGAGAATTGCCTTTTTGAAATGTGTTGGAAATTTTAAATGAATACATATGGGAGGGGCTATTGTAATGATTTCACAATGATTTTTGCCATTATCACAAATCGGGAGTCCACCCCCTCACAAATCGGTAAAGCAAAAAAAAACCTATTTTCAATTGTAATTTATCACTTTCTCATTGTAACTTTTTTCGGAGCACCCCCTTCACCATGGCTACAAATCGTCACAATTTGATGAACCCGCTCTTTAAGATTGACGTCATTTATGAACATGCACTGACATACCACGTAAAATAAACAACTCCAACAGTAGCACAATAACATTTCGGCGAAATTCAGCTTTTTACGTTTACTTGCTTTTCCAATTCAACTAAATATCTTTAGAAAATGAGTATGCAAATATTCTTAAAAATACCTTTAAAATTATATAAAACAAAACGACAAGTGATTGGAATGCGAATACCGAAACATGCTCACCCATACCATTTAGGACTTTTTACTTTAATTCATTCATTAAAAGGTATCAAGTCCCGAACTTGATTAGAAAGAAAACGTATCTAATTTAAAGTTTTTCTTAATTTTAAAAATATCGCTCTTTAATAAGTTTTATTTGGTGCATAGTCAAATTTAACACACTTCGCAAAAACAATCTACAATCTGAGTTCGCTGATTTTGAAACGTTTCTGAATTTTATAGCACGGTTTTTGAATTATCGCCATTTCAATTACGACATGATCTGTAACTTACATGAAAAGTATATAAGTGTCGGTTCAATGTTTCTAGGGAAATTACTCTAAAAAAAAAACAATTGTTTTTCCAAAATATTTTTGGAGTTCATTGCCTTGGAACTCAACATCTTGATAAAAAAAAGTCCTAAGAAAAATTAAACAGGCACTTAAATATCTTTAATTCAAGTTACAGTTCATCTCTATCTGTAAGGTCCCCAAGTAACATGAAACAATTCGAAATTTCGAATGTAAACTTGAATATTGAAATAGCGATAGTTCGAAATCTTTCTAGATAATTTGAAACCGTTTCCGAATTCGAAATCAGCGACACCAAATTTTCCGGAGGAGCTATGTTTTGGACATGGTTCTTGGCTTTGTTTCTTTTAAAGGATATTCGATCAAAGTGTCGATCGCACCATTTTTTTGATATTCCTGAATAAATCAATTTACCGGATCCAAAAAGGAATAAATGATAAACTTTTTGTATTGTTTGCTTTTATTACTTTAGAATGACAAGAAAAAAGAAAATAATTTTCGAATTTCGAAACTTTTTTTTTTCGTAATGCGAAAACTGTTGCTCTCTTGTCATTCTAATTTTAATTCGACACACAGTTGAACCTTTTGGTGGAAAGGTTCCCGAGTACTATGAGATTTGCTGACTTCGCAACTCTCGAAATTTCGAATGTAAATTTGAATACTGAAAAAGCCATAGTTCGAAATGAGATTTGCTGTCTTCGAAACTCTCGAAATTTTGAATGTAAATTTGAATATTGAAAAAGCGATATTTCGATTTGAGATTTGCTGACTTCGCTACCATGGTAATTTCGAATTTTTTGAAATGGCAATAACTTGAAAAACGTGCTAGAAAAATCAAAAAGGTTTCTGGATTCCAATTCAGCGAGTCTAGATTTACAAGAAAAGGTATGTTTTAGGCATAGGCCCTTATATTTACATCAGGCCCTAACCCGATAACGGGTTGTTATGGCCATTTAAGAAGAAGAAGATAGGCCCTTGATTGAGATCAATTTTGTTGCCTAGGGTAATCACAGCTTTGATAAGTTGTCTTCGGTTAAGAGTATCTTGCAGACTTTATGCTCGAAGGGCTGGATATTACCGATATGGGAAAGAAAAGCGCAGACTTTAGTTTCGTTGACCAGTTTTGGCGATGCTTGATATTTGTTAGTACTATAACCCATAAGTTCATAGTTCTAACATAAGTTTTCGCCTAAAAATGGTTCCTAATTGTAAAAATTTCATCTTAGAATTCAAGAGCAAAAGATGGTATTAACATGTTAAAACTTCTGTATATAACTTTTATAACACCTATCAGCCAACTGTGGCGCCTATTCCAAGTCTTTTTAAGTAAAAGTTCTTTATAACATGTATGAGATATACATACAAATATACTAAAATTTCTTTATTCATATCATATATGAAATTGGCTTGATACTACGTGCAGAGTATACAAACTTTTCTAACTTACTTTCGAGTATTTATTCATTTTGATTTGAGGCATTCGACAGCGGGATGCGCCTCTGCGTAATGAACACCCAAGACACATAATAATGATATATGTAAACACACACACACACATAGAGCCCGCTCATATATGAGTATTTCACTGTGAAAAGCCCAAAAGCCAAATGAAAAGACAACAAAAAGTGAAAGTCCAAATATGTACAATAAAACAACAATAACAACAAAAACAATAATAACGTGCTGCTGCAACAATGCATATGGTATTTTTTTTTAAAATTATATTTTCCACTTGTGCTCACTGAGTTTAACCATTTAAATTTGCATATGCATAAGAAACCAATTGGCAGAAATGGCCAAAATGGCAGCTGGTTAACACCCAAAGCCAACAGAAAGACGTTGGCACCAAAGTGTTTTGGCCAACAATGTTTGTTGGCTTTTCCATTTTCATTTTGTTTCTGTTTTTTTTGTTAACATTTAAAGCTTAATTGTTGTTGTTACTTTGGCCTGACCAGCTTGAAAGTAAAAGAAAAACTAAAGCAATGTCTTGGACTTTGTTTGTTTATGCAATAGCCACAGACAGTGTGTGCAAAAAGTTCATGCACAGTGCACAAAAACCGCTTATAGATGATGCTATCTTTGTAGTGCGGATTGTATAATACACTTTGTTGAGTAAGGCTTTCTTTTGAGTTCTCAGCAAATGCTAAGTATTTGTAATTGCAAGGCAATTTGAAGGAAACTCTCACATAAATTTGCACAGATTTACGCCCTAGCTGCAAAATATCACACACTCTTTGGTATCACATATCTTAGATTGTAGTAGGTAAGTGTGTGAAGAAGTATCTCTATCTAGATATGTAGTAGCAGCAAAAACCACTTCATTCGTGCACTTTTTCTAGTCTTTCATAAGTTAGCATTAATTAGTTATGATGCTTGCCATGCATAAAGGAAAGCCTCTCAGGCTTTGGAGCAATCGAATTTTTTCAATTACTTTGTTTCAGTTGTGCGCCGCGGTTCCATTAACAGGGTCCACTTTTTGGTCTCTAAATTGATATTATCTTAAGAGAAGGAGGAATGTGTAGCTTTTGCTCACTAGTATTCTAGCATGGAGGGATCGCGTATATGCCGCACTGTCTGAGTTTGGAAACCCAACTCAAAGTTGATACGATTATGCAGAATGACGTTGAGCAACACACGCAGCTCCGTCAAGGTAGGAAAATGCTTCCCCGAACCCTTTGATAACAAGCGAGGCTTCAGACAAGGCGATGCCCTCTCCTGTGAACTCTTCAACCTTTCGATGGAGAATGTTTGGCGAAGTGCATCGGAACGGGACTGTATTCTATAAGGGTGTCCAGTTGCTTGCATACGCAGATGACATCGATATCGTCGGTCGTACTAAGTGAGCGGTTACCGAACCCTTGGCGGCTATTAAAAGAGAGGGATTGGTTTGGTTGTAAATGAGAGCAAGACGAAGTATATGCTTTCTTCGAGTAGAGAGATACAGCGCTTAAACTCTCAGATTGATGTTGAAAACTATACTTTTGAGTTAAGGATTTCGTCTAACTTGGCACCACCTTCACGTAGATAAACGATGTCAGCATCGAGATCAAGCGAAGAATCACTCTTGCCAATAGATGTTACTTTGATCTGAGTAGGCAAATGAGTTGTAAAGAAGCTAAGAAGAAGAAGTTTGCATACCAGCAAACGCCATTCATTTAGACACTTAAAACTATCCTTTAACTTAGCTTCAAAATAAAGTGTTTCGTTTCCAGTTTAGCCAAAAATCAAACATTCAGGCCATTAAAACTTGACTGCACATGTTTTCGAATAGTGTTGTCATAACTAGAAAACTATTTACTTATATACACACAGCTGAAAGTCACTCCCAAAGTGGACTAGCTCGGATTTTGTGCACTGCCAATTGCTATGAGATACAATTTTGCAACTGTACGGCATGTTGTAGATACATTTCAAAGCAAGATTTGATTTGTTAGACAGCTCTGCACATAACTTGCATTTGGACCAACATTGGCTGCACACACACACACACGCACACACATAAATCGAAAAATGCATATGCAGAGTTTTTATGTTGTAACTTTTGAGATATTGCGCCAGCAGTGTGAAAAAAATTGACTTATAAAAATATAAATGAGAAATTGTGGAACAATTTGCAAGAAATGCCAAATGTGAGCAACAGCTGCTGGCCAACATAATTAACAACAAGTGCACACAAATGGCCAACTGCAGCTGGTTCATAACTAGTTGTAAATGCACATATGTAGGTATGTATGTATATAGGTACATATGTGTTTTTCTAGAGGCCTGCGCAACTGCAAAGTAGGCGTAAAAGGTTGCATATAGTTGCAAATTTGAAATGTGAAAGTTTATGGCCAAAATGTACCCATCGATAGGTGGCCAAAAAGCGCATTGAACTATGTTGCTGCCTTCAAGGTGCAAAGAAAGTTCCATATCCAAGTTATAAAATAGCATCCACAAACTACAAAGAGAGAGAGAGACAGCAAACAAACTAACTACATGCTACATCTAACATTGCAGCAGCAAAGACAACTGTCCGCTTTATCATGCCATATGTATCTCACAGATGCACAACCTTTATTCATTCAATTTAGTTGCAGTTGCAAGCGGCGGCGCATATCAAATCAAATGTGTAAATAACTTTATGTAGAAAATAATGTGTGTGAACTAATACTATATTATAGCGCACGTTTTTATACCCTGTACACAAAGTGTAAAAGGGTATTATAGGTTTGTGCATTGTATGTAACAGGCAGAAGGAGGCGTGGCAGACCATTTGTATGTTCCATTGGCAAAAATAGTCAGGAGCAATAGTCGAGTCGATATAGACATGTCCGTCTGTCTGTCCTTCCGTATGAACGTCTAGATATCAGACACCATTAGAGGTAAAGGCACAAAAATTTACCAAAAGATGCGCATATACACCGAAAAGATAGAGTTTGTCGAGTGACGTCGATATCTTTCCTCCTCCTCCTGTGACATATTTTGGCGGTTTACAGCCGCCAATCTATCATCTCAAAAGTCGACAAAGGTGTGCGTCGAGTTTATGTGCATCTACGTTTCAAAAATTATCGAAATCGGATAAATACATCAGAAGTTATGTCAAAAATATGCAAATTTCATCTCCCCCCCCCCCCCCCTCGCCTATAAACAGTGCCAAAATTGCACTGCATGTAGATATGGATACGAGTGAGCTAGAGTTACAAAATTTGGTGTGGAGACTCGTGTGAACCTAATTGTTAAAACTGCATCCACCTTTTTTCAATGGAACACCCCCTTCCCCGCAATCGATGTACCTTAATTACTGCCACAGCTCCCATATATTGATTTGAAAATTGCCACAGACATTAGTAAATGTATTTTTGATCTAAGAATACTGGAGTTATGGGCATAAAAGTAATTTTTCCCACACTTCCCATTAGGAAAACTTGTCAATTGGCACTTCCCAATAGGAAAATGCTTACAGTCATATTAAACTTGTGAAAAGAGACATAATAGAAAATACTTTCGTTTCCATTTTACCGTATGCTGCATTTAGTGCTTATGGGGAAAAAAAGGGTACAGGGTATTCCAATGTCGGGCGGGACGGTGATGACTGTCTGCATCAAATTTTTGTTGTTGTTGTGTTGCTTGTTGCTGTGGTTGTGGTGGTTGCTGTGGTTGCTCTTGTTGTTGTAGCCACAAGATTCGAAAACGCAAAATGTAAATTATCTAAAATGTTTGCAGCGCGCATGTCGCACGTACCTGTGTGTGTGTTGTATCTGTGTGGGTGTTTGTGCACCTTTCCAACACTTGAAATAGGCTGCGCCTCAATCAGTTGCTTCACTCATTCATGTGTCGCTGACTTTTGGTTACCAGTGTCTGGCATCTGTTTTGCTTGTCAGTTGTTGTTGTTGTTTTTGTTGCTGTTGTTTCTGTTTGCTTGGTGCGTTTGGCAGCCCACAGAGTGAACAACACTGATGGAAATTTATTTGCATCTGTTGTGAACTCTTATTGAACTGACAGCGGGCGTTGCCTGTTGCTTCATTGTCTCGCTCTGTTTTTAGTTATCGCTGCAGGGAATCACACTGTACAATGCTGCGTATGCGTAATGTTGCAGACAACACAAAATTTGTGACACAGTGGGCTTTAATTGGTTCACACACACACGCACAGTCTCTACTAAAGTTTGATTAAATTTTTTTTGGTTTTGTTCAAATTCCCAACGCACTCAATTTGAGTCGCAGCGTATTGATGTGGAAAGTGGAAATGTGAAAAAGCTTATTATAGAGTTACGAAATTTTTATGCGCTGCTATGGATAATTAATAAAGTTAAGCGATATGTAACAGATTTGATCACTCAGGGCACTAATCCTGGCTGTGATGATAAGCGCGCGACTACGAAGCATCGTTTCACTTAGATAGTTTTTGGCTTTATGCTCAGTAACTATAAATGAGACAAAAAGTTTGACTAGTAAGTTTTGTGTGACGTTAATCTACAGACAAATTCGCTTCGAAAACTAGCTGATGGCTATCTATTACGGACGAATGGATTCACCTTTACGCCTCACAAACACAATAGCGCTATTTGCATATGTTTTAACTTTGCATTAAGGCAAATAATTGGTTGTAATCTTTTTTCTTCTATAATTCAATATTTACAATATCTTACGTTCAAGTTATAAGATAAAACATATTTTTGGATTTATGTCTTATAACATTTATAAAATGTTAACTAGCAAATATTCATAATACAAATTTATACAAAACTAGGGGGATCCGCCCCCCCGCTCGCTACGCCAAACCTCGGTGCCTCTCTCGAGGTAGATCATATTCCTCTTGCAGTTTTCCTCCCGTACACCTTGCCGTTCCTCCTCCTCTTCCTTTTCGTCTCCCTCATAATAAGACCAGCTGCGAAAATTGGTATGAGCTGCTTGACGTTAGCATCGGCTACATCCAAAATCAGACGTCTTAGTGAAACGTGAATCGGGATGATTCACTTTATAGCTCTTGGAGTGAGGATGGTTGGAAAAAACCAGCCGAGGCTGTTGCCTTTTCAGTACCGAAGAGCATGCACTCCCGCTTGGGTAGGGTCGAGGTAGATCTCTCAACTCTTCTGCTTTGTGTGCAGCAGCACTCGCTTGAAACAAGGTTCTACCCTCTTTACTCTCAGAAGAGAGTCGACCTCAATGAGCGGCCCTAAAAAGTGCTCCAGCCGTGGTGCCGAAATTAAGGGCTTCGTTGGCCCTACAGGGTCCTATCAGCTCGCGAGGAATTAGCGCACCTTGGTGAAGCTAGCTTGGCAGCATCGCTTCGCCTAGCGAGCTTCAACGTCAGCCGAGAAGTTGGCATACCTTGCCAGTTGTGTTTTGTAGTATCAGCTCTGGAACGCAAGATGGACATGGGTTTCGCGTACATCATAACCGAACAAAAGCAAAATTTCATATATTTATGTTAAGCAATATTGTTGCATCTCCGTGTGGTGAGCGGGTTAGAGAATACCACTTCAGCAGGTCAAAGCTTGCCATATGAGGCGACTAACAATGATACTGGGATCTTTTCGAGACCAGTAGAGGCACCCCAGGCCTTAAAAGGGTTGTGTGTATGATTTGGGACTCACCACGTAAAACCGGTGGGCTGTAAGCGGTAACGGCTTATTATGGCCAGTTAATAAGAAGAAGCATATTGTTGCATATAAACGGTATTTCCACATAAACAGTGATAGATTTAAAAGTCGAGCACTTTTCAGATAGATTCCTGGTATAGGAAACACATTCTGATATGCAACAACTTATTGGACATGATGTGTCAATGTGTATTTGAAGTCTCATGTACTTGAAGAACTTCTGCTAATGCTACTTAAATGTTTTCTATGATATGACATTACGCTTCAGAGTTGCGGTTCCAAAGTATTACTTACGGTTAGTGCTGGCTTTAAAGTTTAACAAAATATATGTTGTGCTGTCAACTGTCAAAATTTGTGCTTTTTGCCAAATTATCATTAAAAAAAATGTTGGGCATGAAATTATGCACAAGAACATTTTGTGCCGCGCTGTCAGCTTCAGCAAAGCCGCAGACAATGACCCAGTTATGACAAATTGAAAATGTATACCAAAGAGCATGTACTACGTTTATAGAGTATATAAAACTATATACATATGTATATATAACCACATTTTGCTTATTACTGAAGTGTAAACACTTGGTTCGTAATGAAATGAAACTTGACATAAACAAATTTTCGAGCAAGGGACAGAAGTACTTGCTTTATATGGTATGTACGACATCTCTTTCTTTTTTCTTTTTAATTATTGTTTTTAATTGAGTTGTGTTTTTTTTTTTTGCCTCGTGTGTTTTTGGGAAGTGTGAAAAGTGAAACGTCAAGAACTTGTTCAATTCTGCGATTTTGGTTGGCTTATTATTGCTCATTGCTCTAGTTATGACTCTCCGACATTTTAGCTCATTTCATTATTGTCGTTGTTGTTGTGTGGCTACTGTTATCGCTTTTGCTGTTGTTGTAATAAAACGAGTAGAGCTGTCATCATAAACTGTGAACGCATTTGACATACTTACATTCATTTGACTTATTATTATGAAGCTTTAAATTTGTATCTCTTGTATGAAAGTACACATATGTATGTCTATAATAGTTATGCTTCTCAATACTCTAACAAGGGTAACAGTTAATATGTATATTGGTTTTGCGACAAACTTGTCCGCAAAATTGTTTACAAACAGTTGTTTTTGGCAAAATGAAAATCGCTTCAAGCGCCATGGTCAACGCTTAGAAAGTAAAAGACGACTAAAAAGTAAAAGAACTTACAGTCCTATGTTTAGTTGACTTAATTCTTTTCATGACTATGTTCTAAAAAAGATTCAGTTGTATGCCAGAAATCTCTTTCAGGGCTCACGATATTATTCAATCAGTCGATTTGCAAGAACCACCTGTTAAAAACATTGCAAATCTGGCAAGAAAGCTATTGAGCAAATCATTTTTTCAGAGATTTCGAAGTAAAGCCAAAACCGACTAGAGATTTCTGGCACACCGCTGATTATATCAGATGTGTGATAAACTGTTTTTATGCAAAAATACATTTTAGTGAATCTTTTGCAATACCCACTAATATTAACTAAGGGGACCCGCCCCTGCTCTCTTCGCTCGACAAGCCTTGGGCTCTTTAAAGGTGTGGCAGTCCTTCTTATCCTTTTTTTTGTTTAAATTCTGTTCCACGTTGTGATTTATATATAGAACAGTAACCGGGCAAAATATATTTATGTAATAGGGAGATGTATGTAGAAACATAAATAACTATAAAATTAAATTTTTTATGTAAATCTCGCATTTTTTTTATCAACTATGTTAATACTGGATTACAGCACAAAAGTACGATAATTTGCACAAAATAATCGAATAAATAGTCCGTATCCGGTAGTAAGAACGTATTACCATTAAAAAAGCACTTAACCTATAATTTTTAGTGTTTTTTTTTGATGCGAACATTTATATAATGGCCACAAAGGCTTCGATACCCGATCGCTAAGTACGACCGATGATGTCGATATCATCTTCATAAGCGAGCAACTGGATACTCTTGTAGAATATACTTAGTTACGTTTCAATGTACTCTGGACTTTCGCAATACACGCTCCATCACAAAGTTAAAGAGAACGCAGGAGAGTGCATCAGCTTCTCTGATGCAGCTTACATTACGGATTCTCCTCAACAAAATTCTTCAGAAATGACCATAATCATCAAAATAACTGACATAACGCCATTATTTCTGTAATAGGGGTAAGGGGCTGTTTTTAAACTTTGAACCTTCCACATAGTCACAAATCTGCACAGTTTGATGATCTTTTACCCTAATGGGACGTCCCAAATCGCCAAAGCAAAAATCTGTTTACAGTTTTCTTGTCTTTCTAACTGTAACGTCACTTTTTCGAAGCACCCCTCTCCTCCATATTCACAAAACGTCACAATTTGCTTAACCTACCCGCTTCCTGCACAAAGGTGACGTCATTTATGAAAAATTCTATTTATTTCGCTTTTCAATTTCATAAGGAAAGCTTTCTACTTTATATACAAAGGGAGAATACACACTTTTGCCTGGTATTGCGAAAAATGGATAATTTAACAAAACATTTTTGCCAACATATTTATTTTATTGTTTTAGCAAATATCAATTTCTCTTGGTTACTAAAGCTGCAAAACTATCGATAGTACTATCGATATATCGAATTTTTTCCTTTGTGTTTCACTATCGATGTATTTTCACTAACGATAGTTTCAACACAATCTAAGAGGCTAAGGTTAGGTGGGTAGCAAAGAAGAAAAACCAATAGAATCTTTTCGAACAGATGGTACTATCGACATTTTTTATTGAAACTATTAAAAATATCGAATGGAGCAACTATCGATAGTTTTACAGCTGTACTGCTAAACAGTCAAATGTGTTTCGGAAGCTTGCAACAGTCAAAAATGCGCGCCGATCAGCTGACTTTTCGTCTCAGTAGCATAGGCTAAACAGTTTCCTTTTTTTACTTTTCTAATCCAAAAATTTCCCATTTTTCTTAAAAAGTGTGCCTATAAATTGACTCAACTCAAAAATCGTGTACCCTTCTTGAGGCATATCAAACCTGCAAGCAAAATGCTTTGAAAATTGTGTCGAAATTGAGTTGAAAAACCTAAAATTAGCAAGGGCTTTATAAAAGTCATGCCGGAAATGACTTTAGAAAAGCTTAGAAACTTCCAAGACAGTAACGGTTTTAATGCTTATCTTAGAATTTATGCAAACGTCTTTGCATTTAAGTAAAGTTGCCCACTTGAAAGTCTAATTAAGCGTCTGAAAAATGACAGCACTTCATATCCTCCTTCTATTCATGTCATTCAACTTTGACACTTTAAAAGAAGTTAAGCGAATATTTGTTTGTTTTAAGTAATAGACAAAGTTTCATACGTTGTTTGCTCAGTACTTATATAACTCGTCAAGTACGCTAATTTGACATAATTAGAGGCGCTAGGTGTAAGGTCTAGGCACAGATACACAGAGATGCGCACAGATACACACACACACACACAGCTTGTTACTTTTAGGTCAATGGTCGAGTCTTGAGGCACACGTTGCACGGCCAGTTTTTGTTGTCGTTTGCCTTTTTGATGCTTTGCCAATTTAACACCTGAGAGCGCGCATACTCGTCGGTGCACTGGACCATGTGCTGCCACCAAAACCGGCAACGCCCCGGCATGTTGTGAGAGTAAACAGACGCACTGCCAGACAGTCAGTTAGTCGGATAGTCAACCAACCCAAACAACCAGCCAAGTTGGCAGACAACCATTGACTGTGCCAGCACATGTCAAACCACTTAGCGAGTCGTATTCGTTACTTTGATTTTTAGTAGAGTTTTAAGCGGATTTGAAGCTCGACAACATTTTTTTTAATGTTTTATAGGCTATTAAAATCGCATCATATTTGTAGGGTATAGCAGGCAATATTTGAATAAGGTATATAAGCTCATATATGTACACGAATGACTTGTGAGCTTGCGTGCCTGCAATGAAACAAAACATATTTGAATATACACATATACGTATATAATCGATGCGCACAACTATTTCTCTGCGCGGCACAACAACAACAAAGGAAGAACCTTTTCGCCTTCCCGTTTATTCTTTTCGGTCTTTTAGGAACACATACTTTGTGTGCGTGTGACCAAACGGTTTTTACAAAACCGGTTAGAATTTTGGCTCAATCATGAACACAAAACCGAGGACACAAGCGCTGCGGGAAAAATTAAACCGAGTTTACACCATTCTTTTCGGTTTTTCAGAGAGCAGACCGCATTGAAAATATGTATTGAATGTTATTTGCGAACTCTGGTATTACAGGCTCTTTAAGTTTTTGTATAGCCTACATACAAGCTACCTTATAATCGCTGTCGAATTATGTAACCTCTGCTGTCATGCCTCCTTCAACCTAACCTAGATTAAGTAAGAGCCAAATCGCTAGATCTCAAATTTGTATTTGCTTTATTTTGTTTTTGTCAACTGCATGCAAATAATGTTTGTTTTTTTTTATATGTTTTATGCAAATAAACTAACGAAGCTTTGCGCGAAAATTTGCCTAATTTCTGAAAATTTATTTTATATATCTTTTTGTTGCTTTGGCGTTCGCTGTATTTGTATTAATTAAGAAATGTTTATAAATAAATGGATTGTTCGGCTCGTGCGCTTTGTAAATTGTTTCAATCAACATTTTTTTTTGTTTCTCGCCTAATTCCAGTTTGATGAGTTTTTGTGGCTTAAAGGTTTTGCTGGGGTTAGCTACTTGTATACAGCACCCGAAAAACTTGAAGTGTTGAAATAATTTTGAACTCTGGCATATATTTCAGACTTTAAAGCGAAGCATATAGCTGTGGAGTTTTGTGAAGTAGTTAAAGTTCTCAGGTAGAGTTTTTCGCTTCATTTGCATAGCGATTATGAGTGCTGACCCAATTGAGCTTATTAAAAAACTTCATAATTTAATTACCAGCTTATAGTGCTGAGCTGTACTATAGAAGTACAGACTAACTACACCTATTCAACTAACTGTGACTAGCAGCTTCAGTTCGAAGAATAAAAGCGGAAATAAAAAAAGAACACTTTATGTTAGCCAAAGAAATGAGAATACTTCCCAGCACATTTCTCACGATTAAACTGGGAAGCTGTAAAAAAGGGGCTAAAGAGCCACTTTTAGTTTCCAACACATTTCATGCTTCTATTCTATTATAACCAGTATGCCATTTCTTTTGCTCTGCACTTGATTATGTACGTGCATTGCGCTAAAGGGCGCCAGAAAACGGAGGCAAGTCTCAGTAGTCTCTGAGCAAAGACCACAAATCAAATAGAAGTTTTCGAGAATAGAAAGCATAGAAGCATTGCCAATAAATACAATTTCTAAATTCTTGGCACAGCGCAAACGTGACAAGTGTAAAACTCGTGCAAACCGCAGAAATTGCATGACATCGAGAAGCGAGCGAATGTCGAACAGTGGGCGAGACAACGAATTGTTAACGAAAATCTTGTTTAGACTTTCAATACAACAATAAGCATATAAAGTTACTTGAAGAAAAACAAATTAATGATCTCTTCGTTTATATCGTATGTAACATATAACCTACAACTTGTACTAATCATTATTTCTGTTGTCATATGGAAGAGTAGCTTAAGTCGATAAAATAAATTGTTGTGCTTTAATTCAAGACACAATTCATCTCGATCGGTACTAAGATTCCCAAAATATATGAGATTTTCTGACTTCGAAACTTTCAAAATCTCGAATTTTTTGAAATACCGAAATCCAAAAAGGTTTTTGGATTCGAAATCCGCGACCCGAAAATTTACCAGAAAAAAAAGTTTTAGACATATGTAGGCTTCTTTTTGTTGCATAGTGACAAATGTGTGGCATAAAAATTGCTAGCTACTAAATGAATTCATATTTGGAAAAACTTTTAATTCTTTAATAGTTTCAGCTTTTCATTAAACTATTCTGGTCAACATTAGTTTACAATCAAACTCTGCGCAATGATCTTGATCTCAATAGGTTATTGATGGTAAAGTTTAAAATATGAAATTATATAAATATTATATACAGTTATATAATTATATGATGAAATTGCATTACTTAACTCATGGCGCTCAAATGGGAGAAAAGAGGGGAAAACGCTAGCAGAAACATGTGTACCAAATTTCAGAACATCAGAACAGTCTCTTTCCAACGAATTTCAACCCCAGGCATTTTTTTTGGCATGCCAGATATCTTTTTCGTCAACGTATCAAAACCATCTTTGCGAACACAGGAAACGTAATAAGTAAACATCTGATCGACGGGTTCTTTAAGAAAATTCAAATACAACATTAGGCAAAACGGTCTAGAGATTTCTGGTACACCCTTGAGTATATGAGATTTAAGAAAACCATTTTTTTTAAATTTTTCTCATGTTATACACAAGTTTATAACAATGTTTTATCCTTTTACGATACACTAACATATAACATTAAACGAAGTGCATACCATAAGCTTCATTTAGCGCAAAAATATATTCCAAAAAACTAAAAATAAACCATTAACGGCAAACCTGACCATGGTGAACCTTAACTCGGTCGGTTACTGGGCTTGCAGGTAAAAAGTTCGTAGTAAAGCTATGATTTTGTATTGAAACAAGGCTGAAAGCGATCTGACACACGCTTGCTTGCCTCAAATAGTTTTAACAAAATACCATTTAATATGGCCCACTGTGCGGAGCTAGAACAAGAATAAAACCATAACAGCTGGCAAGATATCGAGGTGAATATGCAGGCCGGCAGCCAGCCAGGCAGCAATTGTCGACGACGATGGCGACAGTTTTGGAAAAGTATCAACTACAAATGCCGTTAAGGCAGGTAAGGCAGCACTAACGGTACACTTTGGTACTTTCACTGGGACTTAGGCTTTTATGGGCATTTACTAGGCTAAGCTGAGAATTATTGCAAAAGTTTGGAACTACTAAAAGACACTTTAAAGACAACCTTTCAACTTTTGCCTTTTAATTAATAAAAGTTACACTGACTTTCTTTAACCCATTTTGCTATATGCAAAACTTACACATAATAATGACTGGCTGTACAGCATTTTCCTTTTGCTGCTTCATTGTCAGAGCTAGGAAAATAAATTCAAATATTTTGATGGAAATTATAACCACAGAGCCCTAATGTGCATTGTATTCGTAGAAGAAGAAATAACTAACTAGCAAAAAAATAATGACAACTTTCTATTGTACTGAGCTTTTAATTGCTAAAATAGTAGAGCAAGGGATAGCGAGATGAAGAAAGAGACAGCTATATACATTTATTAGTATGTTTAGATGAAATTAAGTACTGACATTCAATCGAATTGCATATGAAACACACATTTTTTTATACTTTTTACAAGCAACATGCAATTTTTTTTTTTCAACTTTTTTATAGCTTAATAAGCGCCTATCTATAACATATTGTAACTAGTTACAAAGGAATTTTGATTTCCATAAAGTTGCAATTACAAGCCATAAAGTTTATAAAGTTACAGCTAAAAGTTAATTTCTGCCGGATTTGATAATAAAACTGGGTTACATATAGACCAAACTCCAAATAACAACTTTATGGCCAGCAGGCTCTTTTATGGCATACACTCGAAAAAATTTGATGTTTTTTATATAACGAACTCAAGCATTCTTGTTATGACATTAAATTTCACTGCTTTATGGCATTGTTATTATTGTTCTTGGCAATGATTTAAAAGCCAAAAAGTTGTGATTTTGAAAGTCAACGGAAACAGTTGTTATACATATAACTTAAGTATAGCACATGTTTTTCTTTTATGAGCGAATTTCAGCTATTATCGCTAAAACATGGTGCACTATAAGCAATTAGCTGGTTGTTGCACTAATTAATTGCAACATTTTTCTAGAGACGTAGAAAAGTAGTCAAGTTATTGTTGGAAAACATATTTGTTCAATCGGAAATGCATTTAAACTGTCTCAGGAAAAAAAAGGAACCCAAAAACCAACTTTCGAAACACTTTTGCCCAACGCATTGTAGTGACTCTAAGACATATGTTTTGATACCATCAACCGCTTTATCAGGTGTCTAAAATCATTCACTTGGCATTTTTCTTGATGTGCGGGAACAAAAAAAAAATCCTTGGATGACAAATCGGGTATTTACACCGTGAGGCTGATTCGTCTCTGACGGTTTTTTTCCCTCAATTCCTTGACAACTTTTGGCAAGCAAATGGTTAAATACAATTTAGAACTAAGGGTTCTACCTTTCTCTAATAGTACGGAAGACTTAAAGTCCGAGTTGAGACGAAACGAGCGGACATTCGCTTTAAAGTGCTTCGTCCGCGAACTACTTTTGTTGGATTTTATTTGTCATCTAAACCTCTTCTGGTTTTAATATCCAACTTCACGACGAACCGAAGCTCTTCCCGCTTTTGCGTGTTAAGCTACAGCCACTACGACTATCTCCGAGGGGCCAAGAACAAGTTCTGTGGGCTCCTGACCGTCTGTGGTATTGTGTGTCTTGCATCGCCCTAACGAGTTCCAAATTCGAATAGTTTGTGGACTGGTGTCCATTATATTTAACATAGCTGTCATTCTATAAATGATGGATAGCGCATAAGGTTTAGGCCATGGTCGAATAATATAAGGAATGATTACTCAGAGTAGTTGCCTCTTTTCAGGTTCCGCAAAATGTGTGTATGCATGCGAGCGTGCACACAAAGCAGCAGTACATATCTCTCATGCTATCTAACTCACAAAACTGTTGGTGCCTAGAACAAGAAGAGTAAGCATACCTTATAATATTCTGATAAACCAGTCATGCCTTGACTTTGCCACAGGAGAAAGCAAGGCCTATTGCCTCCTCTTCCGCATAAGAGTTATTCAAATTCGGATGTCCACACAGTTCCATAGCGACAAAAATGAAAACTTTAATCAAATACTCTTTACTACTTAAAGGATGTTTTAAGTGCGACTTCAAGCATAAATTTATTTTACTATTTTATTTTTTTGCCAACGACTTTTTATAACCTAGAGACAAAGTGTAAAAGGGTATTATAGATTTGTAACAGGCAGAAGGAGGCGCCGCAGGCCATAAGTTCCATGGGAAAAAATGATCAGGAGCAATAGTCGAGTCGATATAGACATGTCCGTCTGTCCGTGTTGGGCCAGCTTGGGCCAGGTTTCTTCGATACTATAAGAGTTAGAGCAACAGAATTTTACCAAAAGATGCGCATTTTCTCAAGGCTGAAAGAGTTTGTCGAATGAAGTCGATATCTCGTGTCGTGTTTATGTGCATCTTTAAAAAATAATCTAAATCGGATAACTACATCAAAAGTTATAGTCAAAAATATGCTAATGTGCCCTCTCTCGTCCACAAACTGTGCCAAAATTCCACTACTTGTAGATATGGATACATGTGAGCTAGAGTTACAAAATTTGGTGTGGAGACTCGCCCCGCCCCCCTTCCCCCGCAAACGATTTACCTTGATTACTTCCACACACAACCCCCCCCCCCCGCCAAACCACCCCCACCCTCAAATATATTGATTTGAAGATTGTCACAGACATCTATAACGGTATTTTTGATCTATTTTTCAAAATTCAACGAAGTTGACCCAAAAATACTGGAGTTACGGGTATAAAAGTGAACTTCGCCCCCCTCTTAGTCAACTTCCCAATAGGAAAACTTGTTAATGGGACCTCCCCAAGAGAAAAATGTTTACAGGCATATCGATCTTATGAAAATATATATAAAAGTGGATACTTCCGTTACCATTTTAACGTATTTAGTGTTTATAAAGAAAAAGGGTACAGGGTATCCCACTGTCGGCCACCGTCCCCACTGTCTGCATAAAATTTTTTTTAAACTAAGGCGTAACAATACAGAAAGCAATTAAAATTTATGCTGTGACTTATATTTGAACTATAAACAGTGGAGACACACACACACAGTCATATATAGAAACCCATATGTACATTAAGTATGCCTTAAAAAAGTTGCTCTGTATGTGTGACCACGACGTTGACGACAAATGCATTCTAGCCAAAAACATCATTAAGTGCATGTTATGGCGCAGCCTGCTACTGTTCTAGGCCTCCCGCGGGGGCGTGGCAGCATTTAGGCGTTAGCTGAGAAGAAAAAACTTGGCTTGAAAACATGTTGCAGCAGTTGCCAGGCGCAGTTTCCGAGAGAGAGAGCGAGAACCAGCCAAAGAGCCAACATGTTATGCTGGCTTGTTCTACTTTTGAGACTTCAATAGCTCGTGACATTGTTTGTTTGTGTGCGCAGCTTACACACACACAAGTGTGTCTGTGAGTGTGTGAGTGTTTACCTACAAAAGTTGGTAAAAAATGAAAAATAAGAACAGTGTGTACAAAACCTGCTACGCAGCTGAAAAGAAAAGTTAAGCCTACGGCAAAGCCAAGGCACAACAAATTTTTGAGCTACCGAATAAGAACCAACAGAACCTGTCAATGTGTGTGTGTGTGTGTGTTGTGTGTGTGTGTGTGTGTGTGTGCTGTGCACACTAATGAGAAAGTTTCATTTGGTTTGCTGTCGCAGCTGGCAGCCAACAACAACAACAACTTGCAACTTGGCTTTAATGAATTAATGAATGAACGAAAGCATGTCGTAAATTTGCTCAACTAATTTCGGTTTTATTTTTTTTTATTTTTTATTTTTAACGCTTCACTTTGAATAGTATTTTTTCTTGTTAATTTGTTAGACACGTGCTGCAACGTCGCGACATGTTGATAAGAAATGCATTTTGTGGAAATTTGAAACTATTTTTCCAAGTATTCAATGGGCCAGTCTTTTGTGACACTTTCTTTTGTGTTCCAGACAGCTTCTGGCACTTAAAACAATTAGCATTGTTTTTACTTATAATTCAATTAGTAACTCTATTTGTTAAATAATATTTGTTAATGGAAGTTTTTTGTTTTCTTCTATTTGCAGCTACAATACGCAGATAATTTCTTTTTCCGAGAGCGTGATATATAAACAGCCGCAAAATTTCTAAAACAACGAAAATGGTTTTCGATTGTGGAGTTTGGTGTGCAAAGTATTTGCTTTGCATATTTAATTTTCTATTTTTTGTAAGTATGCACACAATATTATTATAAATATTTTAAAACAAAATGTAAATGTTTAAAAGCAACAAGAAGTATGGAGCATGAAATGATACACAGTATGAATCAAAATAAGTAAAACGAGTCAATTTTTAATTTTAATAAAAAATACTGTTTATTTTGCGAGATATCGATTAGTGTATGATCTATGTAGTCATTTTTGAATTGGTTCAATTATCGTTAAAAATCGATGAATAGATGCTACTTATGGATCAAAATGAGTATAATGGGCTAATTTTCAAGTCGATCTTTCGGATATATCTGATTTAGATATACTCGATTAGCTAATTTTTGCAAGATATCGTTTAGTTAATGATCTATTTAATCCTTTTAGAATTGATTTCGTTCAGATAAGTATAACAGGCTGATTTTCAATTCGGTCTTTCGGATTTGACAAATTTTTATATCTTAATACATATGATTGAAAAGTAACAATCTGTATGTATATCTGAATCCAATTAACTCAAAACTCAATTAACGTGACAGAGTTCCGCGGTTAACACCCATAAAAGCTAAAAATTATTAACATCGGATAGAAACTTTTAAATATATTGGTTATTATGTGCCGAAGTTATACCCCTTAGGCTTATAAAACAACGGGATAGAGGAAGAGAAAAAAGAAGAAGAAAAAGAGGAGGGGAAACGGGAAGAGTAATATGCTCTAGGGGGCGGTGTAAGAATAGGCGGGTTTATCATACGTATTGACGTTCACACTGACAGGAGGAAGAGGGTCAACTAGTTGAGTATCTTTGAAGAATGAATGGTGGGTAAGATGTGGCTAAGGTTATAGATTAATTTATCATTTTATAACAAAGTTACAAAGAATAAGGTTAACACTATATTACAGGGATTAAAATATTAAGAGTTGAGTACAGATTTTTATGATAGAAGGGTGAGTTGCACAAATTGACTAAAAGCGAGATAAATATCTGCTGTTTAGTGGTCACACAATCTCGATTTTCGTGTGTCGGCATGCCGATTGTCTGCATGTCTGACCGTAGCTTAAGTATCTCTATTTTGAGAAGAGGTGGTACTTATGAATTCAAAGTCAACAATATTAGTGCAAGATTGTATAGATAAGAAGCGAGAATACAGCTTAAGCTAAAAACGCAAGTTTTGAAAAGATTTGAGGACCGCAACTAGATTCCCACACAGATTCAAATCACTAAACCAAACCACAGGAAATTGATTAGTTGCCGTAATTGCTAGGTTTTCACAAAGAAATCGAAAAATTTTTTTTTTAAACGAGTGAATCTCGTATTTCGTGGTTTTAAATCTAGCTATTAAGTTGACCCTCAATGGCTTAAAAAATATTATAAAATATCGATAATTGTTTGTGGTAAATTTTCTCTTTTATTTAGCTAAAAAGTAAATTACGTTTTAGTATTCACAACTTTGTTTACTCTTCGTGGTTGTTGTCTTTCCGCTGTTGCATGGTAAAATGGCAAATTATGCACTTGGTAGGCGTGGCAGCTTACCGCTGCCGACGCCGCTGCTGTTGCAGTTGCAGTTGCAGTTGCCGCTGCCGCTGCTGCTGCTGCCGGTTGTCGTTAATCAAGCAAATCTCTGCGCATGCGCAAATCTTTCTCTGACCGAATGGTCAGCCATATTGGAAGCAGAGGTCATTGACTTTGCAGCGTGTTTATCGCATCTTTTGAATCTCGCATCAAATGCAATCAACATAATCATGAGCTCTTTGCTGTTGTAGTTGTAGAAACATTTATGTTTGAGGGCTGCATTTACATGGACTTAAAACAATTTGTACAATTTTTTTTACATATATATTTAAGCAATTTGTTTTTGTTGTTTTTTTTTATAGGTGCTTGGCACAATTATATTCGGAGCTGGACTATGGCTGGCTGTGGACAAGCATTCGTTGATTGCTCTCCTCAAGCTGGTCGAGAGCGAGCGCATTGAGGTAAGTGAAAGCGTTTACTAAAAACGCTTGAAAAAAACCCAACCAAAACTATGCTATAAACCAATTACTGCAATTAACAGTCAATTTACGCACTTGCGTATACGTTATATGCACAACTTATTGAAAGAAGAAAAAAAGCAACCCTAAATCGAACCCTTGCAAGGCATCGTATGCATGTGTCATTATTGACATAGCCTCGGAAAAATATTTGCCATAGACATGAAAGTTCAGGGGAAGGCTCAAATTACTGTCGAATATGTCATTAAAAAAACGTCATAATAAAACCCACAGCAGAGATAGCGTGGCTAAAAGAGTAAAAAAAATAATAATAATAATAGCTACCACTAATCAAAACATGCACTACTCATGACATCCGAGGTGTGCACTGACAGGAGTTAAAGTTAGGGGTGGTTCAACGCATGCAACTCGGAAACTTTCAGCCAGAGGTGTTTCTATCGAAGGGTTCCAAGCGGCATGGTTTGTACTAGTTATGTTCATTGGAAGCATTGCATATTACTTTATGTAGGTTACAGTGTATTTCCTGAAAAGCGTTTAAGCAAAATACGGACAGTAGTTAAAAGCAAACAAATCGTTTTTTCGAATTGAATTCTTTAATGCGATCATTATTTGCAATTTCGAAAGAAAATTGGAATAGTTCTTTTATAAAAGTTTTGAGGCCAGTCCTCCTTCCTTCCTCCTTAACTGGCCATAACAACCCTTTACCGGGTTACGGCCTGATGTAAATACATTCCTTCATCGGAATTGGGGTTTGACGTGGTGGGTCTCACACCCTACGCACAACCCTTTTAAGGCCTGGGGTGGCTCTAGAAAGAACCCAGTGTCATTGTTAGTCGCGTCATACGACAAGCTTTGACCTGCTCAGGGGGTCAAAAAACAGTTGTAACTAGGTTGTCACATTCTAAATAACATCTGAGAGCTGTCTATACGGATTACATATTTCATCTCCACATCTGGTACATTATTCCACTGACCATGTGCCCCTTTTGGAACGCCGAAGAAGTATATTGTAGATTCTATGGCGTAAGTGTGTCAGATAGTCTGAGCCATCTAAACCTAATCTCTTTACATGTTCAAATAACATAACTTTAGGATAAAAGAGAGAAAATAGAGAAAATAGGAAACAGATAGTCTGACAAATAAGAGGTAAGGTGCCCAACTCGGTGGAGGACTTTTGATTGCCAGTGCACCAGCTCATAGCCTGTCAATTGTCGGACCCAATTTAGTAGTTAGACGTCCTGTCCATGTAAGTTCCCCAACCTGTATATCCTGGATTACAATCAATAACTGTCAGAGGTACTATAGAAAGATTATTTTAGAGGAAACTCTAGGGTAGTAGATTTCATTACGAAAGATTTTATGGTAAAAGTCATGCTAAACTTCACTTTGATCAGTTTATAAATAATTCCGAGGGTTTTCCTTTGATTCGACATATATAGCTAACTTATTAGAAGCAACATGCTAGAGTTTCTGTAGAAATGCAAACGGAAATCTTGAATTGAATACTTTGTGAGAGAACAATTCGGTCTTACTGTCGTGCGATTACAGAGTCAACTCCCAATGTTCCCAATTATAGATAAAGTCTTGGATGTATTGCCGTCTTGCCATCATCAAGTTACGTTAATTGGCGTTGCAACGTTTCTCTGCCGATCCCTTCTTTAGTAGAAGGTTGCAAACCATCTAACAAAGAAAGAGCCTTTTTGTGAAATTGGCCTCAGGTTGTCCAAATAGTTTCTCGGCTCCCACAATCTAAATAGATTTTAGAAACTACCACAGTTAGGAAAGACTGCTATTTTAATTCTGACAGGTCTGCTTAGCGGACAGAGTAGGCTGAAGGGACAACTGAGTAAGCTGGGCATTACTAGCTTCAGTGCCTGAAGGCTCTGTGAACTTAAGGTGAAATTCTTACAGCACATGGAAGCTGAATGTGATGTTCTCCTTGGTGGATACTGGGTATCAAAGCCTAAGGCGGGCCGGTTGGAAAAGGGATAGATCTTAACAGTCGCAGTGCATTATTGCCCAATAACAGGATTATTATTAAAGTGTCTGTTACACGAAGCGAGATTCTCAAGCGAAGCCGAGTGATTTGTCTCGCGCACTGTTTGTAGGAATGGTAATATCGTCCGTAAGTTGTGCCGCCTGTAACCCTATGCAACATGCTTCATATTAGAATGCATTCTAATATCAAGCGAGATTTTGTGAGAGACTTCCTCACTTGAAAATCTCGCTTCGTGTAACAAGCGTCTAAGTTATTATTAGGATGATCATTCCTAATCTAATGCATTCTTGGACACATAAATTGAACATTTTGTCGAACCTTGCGCTAAAGACCAGCTAAACTGCTATTGAAGTTCATCGCCTGACTATTGGTAGAAAATATGAAAACGGCTTTTCAGTTGTAAGTCTCTCATCTTAAGCACAAGCTTTGTCGAAACATAGCTACAGACACTAATCGGCTTTAGCAAATCGCATGAAAATCTGATTTCCGGCCGTCTCTGTGCGACAACATCATTTACTGTCATACAAAATGAAAATTGATTTCCACACTTGCAGCAAAAGCCAAAATGCACGTGACAGCTGCATGTCAGTGCGCTTTCCACTAACGGCAGGGTCAGGATAATTAACTGTATGTTCGTTTTTCTTTTTTTTTTTTACTTTGGTCAATGAACTTGCGTGCCTGACACTGTACCATTATAAAGTACAATCTGTAGAACTAACTAAAACTAAACGAAACCCACGCTTGAATTTCACTTAGAATAACAAAAATAAAGTATTTCCTCATTTTGTGCTACGCCAATTAAAATTGTCTCATAATTTAATTAGCGTACAAAGAAGTCTAGCTAAAGTTTTGCAAGCAGCTCAAAGGTTAATTACGTATACGCAAAGTATGACAAATATGCAGCTATACCTCATATTTATTTGTATTATAGTATATATTTTTTTATAACTGCTTCTTTTTTACAGCAATTTACACAGCCTCAGGTCATAGAGCAGCTGGCCTATGTACTGCTCGTCATTGGCGCCGTTATGTTCTTCATGAGCTTCTTGGGCTATTTGGGAGCTATGCGCGAGTCTCGTTGCCTGCTCACCACGGTAAGTGATTGCAAAACATGTATATAGGTACATACCTATATGTAGTAGTGTAGTGTATCTAATAGATATTATAGATAAATGATTGGAATATACAATCAATGCAGCCAATCAAGTTGGATTGCATAAGCGGCTTCCATGTAGCTGTTGTAATCATCGAAAATGGTGTAAAGTGTCGACTTTGACATACTCTATAGCAGCCCTTGCTTATGCTTCGGCTTTGAGGCAAAATTAAGACTAAGACGTCTCTTAACCTTATCTGGCTGTTTACATGTTGGAAAATGATTTGTCTTGAATTTGGTTGAGATACTTTCGGTTTAGTAGTCCGATTTTTACCTTACTTCGCAGTATAAGACTGCACAATTTGCTCAAAAGACAGTGCCTAGCAAATACGAAGCTCACCAACTGCTAAGTCATACGCTTACGAGTAACGTTGTAGTATTTACTATACCGACATTTGGTTGGGAAAAATTTCTAATGTCTTCAGTCTCATCAAATGATAACCAAATGCACTAAGACTTTGATGACGTACACAAAAATAAGTCAAGGATAGTTGTTTTATGTTTGTATGAAAAAGTTGTTTTACAAATCATATGAATGTATTTTCTGGCGAATGCCTTTGTGGAAGACTCTTATGTAGACTAGCACACTCAAGCCTTGCACTTCTCCTTCCCTTTCCTCTTCTTTTTCCATTTCATCATCATCGTCTTCATAGTCCCCTTCAATTTTCTCTTCCGTTTTATTTTCCCATTCCTCTTTATCTTCATCTTCCTCTTCGTATTCGTCTTTTACATCATCTTCTTCATTATCTTCATCAATATCTTCATCTTCGTATTCCTCTTAGTCTTCGTTTCCTCTTCATCTTTCCCTTCATCTTCCTCTTCGTCTTCAACATCATCTTTATCAAATTATTCACCTTCCCCTTCATCTTGATTTTCCTCTAAATATTTTCCTGCGTCTTCGTCCTCCTCTTCATCCTCTCCTTCCTCTCCAACATCATCTTCATCATCATCTTCATCTTCCTCTTTATTTTCATTTTCCTCTTCATATTCTCTTTTGTCTTTGTAGTCCTCTTCTTGTACCCCTATCATTACCTCTACTTCTTTGCCTTCATTTTCCACTTCAAGTGCATCGTCACCTTCCTCTTTAACCTCCATTTCATCTACCTCCTCGAATAAATATTCATAAACATTTGCAGATTCTTAACGCCACGAAAAATCTTTTAAGAGTTTTATTTGAAAAATCGCTGTAATCCAGTAATCGGAGCCAACCCTGACGACATTATCTTACTTATTAAATAAACGTTTGTTTCCAATTGGGTAGTTTCTTAAGTAAATTGCGAAACTCAGAAGAGGCTTTAACTTTATAACTTACAGACTGCTTTATTGTATGACAGTATATATCGCTTTGATGAAGCATCGCTTAAATGAAATAATTGCTTATATGCAAAATAAGCTAATTTTAGTTTTCTTAAAAAACAGTCGTTTATTTGAAAATCACTTAGTTACAATTATTGCAAATACCGATCAATTTTGGGTCTAAATGTGATCGGTTATATAAAAACTTGCCCGAAAACGACGCCTTTTACAGGCAAATTAAAAAAATCCGTGCAAAGTAAATAAAAGTATTCCAAAATAAACCTATTCGAGATCGAATCACTATGATTTTTTTTCAACTTGAGAGACTTCTGGCGTACAAATTTATTTAAAATTTGAACTTGTAGATGGTTTTTCTGAAAAAGCATCCAGAAGACGGGCCAAGCCTTCGCGACAGGCCATAACAGCCAGTTGATGGGTTACCGCAAACCTTCAAAAGCCGCATTGAATTTTTTTCATACGCACAACATGAGCTTCCCATTGACGCTGTATTACATATGTGCCAATCTTGAGGGTTCCAAGAAATGTATTGCTCCTAACTTTGAAATATTACTTAGAAACCGACGTTTTACAAATTTCCAATGAAAGTTAATATAACCTGCAAGAGTGTCCAAAAAGAAGAGGAAAAACGTTTTTTGTAATTGCAATAACTGTGGGAGCCTCAAGTCATAAACTAACTGTTGTAATATATATTTATGATATAAAAAAGTTGAAGAGGTAGCTGTAGGGGCAGCTTCGAGTATCATTAACACCTTTACCGCATATTGTTGTTGTTTGCACTTTTCCCAGATACTTATGGATATTTTCCTACGACTTTGACATTTACTTGGCTGCTGGAAAACTTTGTTGCAGCTGCAAGTTTTGGGTTTTGTCAAGTGCACGAAATCGTCAGGAGAAAGTTACGAAAAGAAGAGATTAAATGAATGTTTGATGTTGACTTTGTTGCAGTTGTTGCTGTTGTTATGAGGCGTTGGTGGTTTTAGGTATTATTTTCATGTTGGGCTTTTTCGTGAGCCCGTTGCATGTGCTCGAAAGTGTTTTAACAATTTGTTAAGTATTGTTTTTGCCCGGACAAGCCCTTCACTTTTCGTGAGCAGCATTTACACAACATAACTTGGAAGACACACACACATACATACATGCTCACATGTACAGTCAAACCTGCTTAAGTTGGCCACATACGGTTCAAAAATTTTTGGCCAACTTGTTTCTTTAATTTTTTGCAACTTTATATAATGCTTTATGATTGTTTTTAACATAAAATTGCATTTGGTCGTGTATGTTTATGAACTATGTCCATAAACTCCACATAATAACAAAATAAACATATAAAATAGTTAAAGTTTGTTGCCAGAATACTGCAAATTCTTTTAAATTCTTTTGACTTTCAACAAATGAATTATGCCATCTGGAAGGATTTCACTCAAATTTCTATGAGCAACCAGTTCACTGCAAGCAATTTCATTCAGTTGTAAATTTTGTCATGGATTAGGATTATTTTTATGATTCGACATGGTTGTGATCTAGGCTGCATACCCTTTACACAATAACAATTTTTAAGGTGGCCAACTTATACACGTTCAATTGCATTGACAAAATTCAAAAATCGCTCAAAAAGTGATAAACTTACAAGATATGCAGGTGCAAGTTAGGCAGTTAAAAATTTTGAATTTTTCTACTAATATATTTTGGTTTCCCTGAAAAGTGTCCAACTTAAGGAGGTGGCCAACTTTGCAGGTTTGACTGTACATATACGCACAAATACCTGCAAATAGATATAATTTCACTTGGTTGATTACTTACAGCTGTCTGCATAATTCAAATACCTTAAGCGTTCTCAAGGCGAACTCATAATTTATTAAACAAGTGCCGAACCCCGAAGTAAACTTTCTACATATACTTAGGTGTAGAGCAGCCCACCCTTAGAGCCAAGCAGCTTATAACCAGCTTTGCTCAGTTGGCCAACAATTAATATCCAGTTTACACACACACAAACTCACACATAACCTCACAATTTGCATTATTTACGCTTTTAATTTACGTCTGAACTTTACATTCAATGCAGTGCAACTTAGTTACTGGGCTTGGCCGATTTAATTGCTGCGACAGGTGAATGCAACTGAGAGAGGACAGAAGGACCGACAGACAGACAGACAGTCAGAGGGCCGCACAGTGGGATGTACGAATCAATTGACTTGTTGGCTTCATTTTATTAACTGATGTTGTCATCATTTCAAACTCTTATTTGCTTTCGACTGCGCATGCGCAGCGACGCGCAACATGCCACATGCAACTCGTATGGGGCAACATGTGGGAGTGCTCTTACACTCGCTTATAACTTTTATCTTTCGTACCTTTGATACGTTTGTTTTTTTACAATTATGTGATTAAAATAAAAGCAACATTAATTGAGGATTGTCAAGGTATTTTAGCTACTAAATACAGTAATTTTTTAACATTATTGTTACTTAACACAGTTAATAAAGCTCAGGCTCGAAATGCGTATATGTTGCTTACTGAGCAACAACTAATATTGTAGTTATGTAACCCTTTTGGCTGTACCACCTAGTTTTATCAGCGCCTTTAACTAGCTGTTCTCTTCTTGACATTTAGGGGCGATTTTGTGAGACAGAGAGAGATTTGGTGTCAAAATGACTCCTCACAATTTTCAACAGTTAAATGCATTTCTTCTCATTTCTTCATATGAAATCCTCATAAATTTATATCTTCATCTCTTTACATCTTCATTATATATTTTCATTTCATCTCGTAATCTCTTCAACTTCATCTTTGCCTTCCATTTCGTCTTCCTTCTCGAATACATATTCTTCCACATCTGCATTGATGGATTGTTGAATGGAAGCATTTTTCGAAATTCACCTGTCAGCATTATCATGGCACATTCATTCATCTCCTACTCTAGCCCTGACCTTTTCCTCGTCCTATTCCCCATCTCATGGTCCCTCGAGTATTGAGAAATCAGTTTTGCCGTTCTAGAGTTTTGCCGAGACTAACGCATTGCATTGAAAGCATGTTTATGCTTTATCGAATCGAATATCGATTGTATGTAACATTGGTCGCTATTCAGTTAATCTTGGAGTTACATCGAAAAACGAAGCCAAATTTCAACACAAAAACCTCCCAATATATGATAACTGTCAGAACTGGACAAGCGTAACCATAAGGGTAGCCCTTACAGGCTGTTTGCCTTTTCTGGTTCCACTTTAACCAACTTTCTATAGCAACAAATCTACTTCAATCGACTTGCAAGGGTTTTCTTAAGTAAGTAAAGAGCAAAGCTTTTCAAACCCGGACGTGTCCAATGACGTAGCAATTTTGTTTACTGTTATTATTATATGAAATATATCTGTATCTTATAAGTAGTGCAGATGTATCTTTAGCTAAATATCACTGTAAAAGCGTTATAACTAATTATACAGATAAATATTATGCAGAGGTATCTAAGTGATGGTTAAGATTCGCTTTGCTGCAGCAAGCCATACTTAAAACGATTTTGTTTCTACTATTCGCTTATTATTTATTTCTATCTTTAACAAGATATTGTTTAGAAATAATTACACTTTCATTATAAACATGTAATAAATAACTTATTGTCGTCGATGTTTATAAGTTTTTCTATGCATTTTGGAACATTAACAATTCGGGCCAATCAACTCACACACACACTCAGAGATAACCGCGCTTTGAGACATTTGCGCACATTTAGCAGTAAATTTTATGCAAGGGCATTTCGAAGTACAGTACTCCGAATATCTCAAGGTCGCTCTGTGCTTAACATTGCCAATGCGTCTTAGCATTGATTTTTCGTGCAGAAATTGTTTAAGCATTTCGGAATTGTGCAAGCTCATTCGGGCCAAAAGTATTTCACTTAATTGATGCATAATTGTTTGCTCACATTTATATAAAACTCACTTTCAAATAAAGTTGTAGCTATAAGATATTCCAATTAAGACTAAGTAGTTAACAAAGTGTCTATATGTATCTGGCAGATACATACTATATGTACATCTGGCGTAAAATGTGAAAAGCTGCCAAGCGTAACAACAAAAACAACATTACAATAATGGCCTGGCCATTTTTATCAGGCCAACGCATCTCATATGTTAATGGCGGTGGCAGAGGAGGTGGCAGAGGAGGTGGCAGAGGAGGTTGCAGAGGAGGTGGCAGAGGCGTGTGCAACATTTGTTGCACGGTTGCAAGACACACACACACACGTACAGAATGTAGACCGCACAAAGCTTGCAAAAGCATGCGGCAGCGTGGCACGACAACATTTAGGTTGACCTTCAGCATTTGAGCATGTGTGTGTGTGTGTGTGTGTGTGTGTGTGTGTGTGTGTGTGTGTGTGTGTGTGTGCAGCATCAACAACACCGCACATGTAGCTCAGGGTCAATTGCATAGATTCTTTGTGCAACACAGCGCTTAGACCCAGTTGCTGCCACACTTTAATAAATTGTGTCAGCTGCGGACGCCAGCAGACTACATGGCGTATGCGTAATTTACTGCTGTTGCATATTAATTGAAAATTCACACACTTTCTTGTCTCTTATTCTAGTATGGCACCTTTTTGATACTACTGCTGGTCGCCGAACTCGTAGCCGGCGGTTTGGCTGCCTTTTACAAGGATAAAGTCCGCGCCGAGAGCAAAAACTTTTTGCAAACTACAATTACCAGCTACTCGTTGGGTGAGAACATGGATGCCACTTCGCTCATGTGGAATCAACTGATGGGCAACTTCGGCTGCTGTGGCATCAATGACTATCGCGATTTTGATGCATCGCCGGCGTGGCAGGAAAACAAAGGTAATCGCACCATACCCGAGGCTTGTTGTATACTAAAGGACGTCAACAAGTTTGTGCCACGCGACGAGGACTGCGTGACCAATCCCAGCGATAGCAACAGTTACTACAAGAAGGTGAGTTCGATGGTATATAGATGTGTTTTTGGGTTTTTGTAAGCAGCTTTCAGAGTTGCGTTGGAATTTGCAGAGCCAGTAAGCTGATTTAGTTTAGTCTAACGAAGACATTCATGCCTGTTGATTCCAACTCCGACTGTTCGAAATGTCGGTCTAAATTGTATTGCTAAATCGATAAGACGAACTTGGGAATAAGCATGAATACCTTATGCTGAACACTCAAATAAATCATGAATTTCGGTGGATTCTATATTTTCGGAAAATTTAGAAGCTAAAGAGAGCCCATACATGTGAGTTCTTATGTATGAAGCTTATCATTGTTATTCGGAACTGTAGTTCAATTTTGATGGTATTTTAGAAAGGCGAGTCTTTTTTGCTAAAAAGTCCTACGATATTTTGTATTCCAATAATGCTTTAACGCTCCACAAGTCTTATAACCATCTTTCTGGCAGAATTCAAATGCAGCGACTTTGAAACGTATCATCTTTGGATGCCTTCTGCCAGAAGGCTTTTTTCATCGATCGAAACTAGCCAAAATCTGAGGAAACAATGTGGGAATAGGACCCTCAAATACAAATCATTAAATTGGCCTTTATTTTGCAACTATTGTAGCCGAGCAGCATTATTATTATCTTACGAATCTGTCTTTCCGAATTTCAACCAGCAAACGAATTTCAACGCAAAAAGAATCCGTCAATTTATAAATCGATGATGAAAACCTTTCGTAACGAGCGATTTCGTAAGAGATTTGAAATGAACCTTTGATTGGCCCAATGAGAATTAAGAATATCTTGTGCTATTTTCGGGATATTGCATTGGTTTGTGGTTGTAATATGTCGCGGAAGCTTGAAAAGTCATTATTGCGCATCAACATTAAAATTCGGTATAAGGAGATATCTGGCATACCCGAAACAACTTCAAATATAGCTATTAAAACATTTGTGTTTTTATTATGCCTCCTCTTCTCTCGTAATGTTTTGATTCAAAGACAGTTCTACTCAAATCAAAAATCCTTGGAACTAACTAACCAAACTCTCCTTCTTCTTTTACAGGGTTGCTATGAAGTCTTCACCCAGTGGCTGATTGGACAACGTGAACTCATCATTGGCATTATTGTGGTGGGCATTGTGCATCTAGTGCTGATAATACTGGCCTTTGCCCTGTGCAAGGCCTTTGCCAAATATAATGATATGCGCCTGTAAATTGTTCGCTAAGTGCAACATTTTGTGCAAGTTTTTTTTAATTAGGAGAAATAGCTAACAAGGCATGCAAAAAGGAAGTCAAAGAAGAAAGGGAACGATCCAACCCACACGACACCAAGACGTGCTCAAAAAGTAAAAACAAAAAAAAGCAAATAGAAATATAAAACCAATCTTTAAAACTATATGAAGAATCAATTTACTCTATGCATTTGCCAATGGACTCTATCTTCAAGGCGTTTTACATAAAAGAAAAAAACACAGCTACAGCTATACTCTACGATACTAGACGAAAAAAAGACACAAATTAAAATATGCAAATTTTATTGCTCAAACAAAAACAAAAAAAAAAGCCGCCAGACAGTGAAAAGTTCTATAGAAGGAATAACAAAGATCGTTGCATATTTATTAAAAGATATTTGATACACACACACACACATATATATATATATACGAAAGCATCATGGCGATATGTGTATGTATGCGTGTACCCTGTTTTGATAGCAGTTTTAGTTTTTAAGTAGTATTCTACTATGTATTGTTAATAACTTGCTTAGTCCTATACATATATATATATACTATATAGTATATATATAAATATCATTTTAAAAATTGCATGCAAATTGTCAAAAGAGAAACCCAACTTTGTGTGCAATGCGGAAATCCACTCAAAAACATCACAAGAAAACATTTTTGAAGTCATTTCATTGAAAAACGAGAAGAAAATCCATTTTGGAAATTAATGTTTTAAATACATATATATAGCTATTTAAAAGGAAATTGTACAACTTGCACTTGAAAGTTGTACTCTGTGTATTAGTTTTAAGTAAGTCTGTATGATTAGCTTTTAATTTAAGCTGTTTGCTATTACTGTTTTCTATAACTATTCTCAAGTTTTTAACTATTTTATGAGCAAACACGTAAAGATTGTGTTTAACCCTTAATATAATTATATTTTGTTAAAAATGAATGTTGTACATTTTTGAATTTCATATATATACATATACATATAATATACATATAACTATTATTATTGCATATTATACACGTATGTCTGTAGTTTACTTAATGTACTTTTGAAACAAGCGAAAATGAAAACGAAAAACAAAAAAAAAATCCCCTTAAAAACGATAAAATTAAAAGTGTAAATTTCTGAACGTGAATGAATAAGTAATTAATAAAGAAAAATTAAAAACAAAAACAAATGGAGTTTTCTTGAGTTTTTACGATTTAAGCAATTTCAAAGAAAAAATACTAAACCTATCGCCGAAAAAGTTTTCAGAGTGCTTAAATCGTCGAAAAACATAAAATTAGAGATTTTAGTTTTGCGGCCAATCGCAATACTAATTTGCGGAAAGTAAAATTCCTTGAAGCAATCAAGCACAACTGTACCATCTAAACTGAACGAAGCTTGCTCAAAACTTTTGAGAGCGCGCAAAGATTTCGCAGAAGGCAGGGTGCTTTTCGGATCCTTACATATAAAATTTTTACAAAAGTGGCCAGTTTCATGCATGCTATCGTATGACGTACCACTTGAGATGTCATCAAATGTCTTGAGACGACACAAAGCAAAACTAGCAGAGTTAGTCTGATTTTTCCCTTTCGTGGAGGTCATACCCGGACGATGCGCTTCTCATGGAACTTCACTAACTAAACTGCCGAACCCGCAACAGCAGTTCTCGCTAAACTTCGTTTTTTGGCGTTCGAACGTAACATGATTAAAAACTCATGATTGATGGTGATGGCTTTTCGTCCGTGATTTGAAGAACAGTTGTTTATTTTCTTGATTTGATTTAAAATATCAGTCACAGTAGCTCTGGTAAGTTCTGAAGTTCTGGGAGAAGTTCAACCTGACCATTGGGCAAACTCACTAAAAGTCGATAGGCAGTATGGTTCATCAAATCCTGAAGCTTAACTTTCGCGCCGTACTCAGTTATGTCGTAAGGAAGAGACAGTGTTTTTGTAGCTGGGAAGAATATTGACGTTGTGCCACAAGCAATTGCGCAAATTGCAATACTTTTCTTTGGGAAATCCATGAATAGTACTAAAGCCTCCTCAGAAGTAATCATTGTGGGTACGACATTTGGCGGTATGGGTACCGGCTTGATGTAAAGCTCTCTTACCAAAGGTAGCTAGTGTACCCTTTTTCGACAACCGCATTGAAGACCTTTCTCGCAGGAGTTTGTTCGAATTCTAATGTAATTCGCTTGACTATGTCAATGTCGTTCTTATAGATTTCGTCGTCCCATCGAGTGTGGTAGTCGTTGCCAACGCGTATCTCCGTTTGACTAAACGGGTATACGGCGCTCTAGCATTGGTAGCAAGGATTGGTACAGGCGAGCGCTTAGCGGAGGCATCTGGAGGAACGCCCTCCATCAGGACGTAAGCTGTTAACGGGTTATGAAGAAGTCCAATCAATAAGAGAAAGTTTGTGTTATCTTGAAAGTTGTATGAATTTATTACACCATTATTTGTAAAAATTTTTTAACTTAAATTTATACTTTTAAATTTTAAGCTGTTTAGATTTATCGATAAGGAAAGAACTCGAATTTCTTTATAGACAAAATACAATTATTATAATTTAAATAAGAGACTTTATTTTCTTATAACTGTTGGAAAACTTATATCTGAAGTAGTTGTTAGTATTATAAAATGATATACATATGTGTATTACTATAGTTGTTCATATTTTGCTCTTAATTGGAACCCATGAGAATTGTTTATTTGGCAAATGTTTCATTTTCAAGAAGTAAATATTACATTGTTTCAAATAAGTATAAAGTGATTATTTTGTTTTTAAGTACAGATCTTAACAAATTATAAAAAGTTTGATTTTCAATAAAAATATAAATAAATTGCTTTAAACGCTGCAATTGTCGCGTTTTTTTAATGATAGAAGTAGGTTTAAAATCCACACGCATTTTTAGTAACTTACTGGAATTAGTTGCAGAGTGTGCATATATGTATATATATATATATATAGTATGTATATAGTATAGTATATAAGTTAAGCTATTTGCCTGCTAATAATATGCTATTGGAATACTTGTTGTGTAAATTTCACAGTGCGACTGTGTGTATAAAAAAATACTCTCTCTCAACGCATCGTTGTGTGACATACAGTCCAAAAATTATTGTTGATATTCTTTTAGTTTCAAACTTAAAAGCTAAACCAGGAGAGTTAGTAATTTTGGATTATTGAAATTGGGATAAACCATATAAGCGCTTTATACTTGTCATTTGGAATTTCATACATAGCAGTATTTTAATTTTTTGTTTTTGCATCGAGATCAACTCAGTTTCAGGCTCAAGAGTTAAGCTAAGCTTATAAATCTCAAGACAGTTTACACAATAGACTTTGTGTTAAATTCAGTTGCACTTTTTACTTAAATTGTTCGTTTTCATATATTTTTTTTTTAGTTAAAAATGTGTATTTAATTGGACGGCGCTGGCGGCTCGTCCTCATAGCTGGGTTTGCTCAGGAATGGTAAGGTAATATCTACCATATTTGGATAGACTAAAAATTTATTGACAGCCTCGCATAGTTTGCTTTCAATCACATTGGTAACAATGGTCCAATCGACAGACTTGTCCCCAACTTGTGGCTTTGTTGAGATCCAAAGACGCGGCGGACCTCGAAAACTGACCCAGACGCGATCGGAGGGCGGCGGTGGCACATTCAAAGTGCCGCGTGCTACCAAACCTTTGAGCTCCACACGCAGCGTTATATTGGCGTTCATGTTCTCCATAGCGCGTTGCACATACGGCAGCTCGGTGGCATATTGAAACAAGTTGGAGGTGGCTATGCGATCCACAATCTTGAATATGCGACGTGCATTGCCTGGCGAGTTTTGAAAGAATCTGAAATATAAACATAATAACTGTAGATACACGTACTTTGTACTTATGTTATGTTAAAACTTACTCTGTGCCGCCTGCATTTTCATTGGCGACGGGTGGCACTGCGCTCTCCGATTCCGAGCTGGAACCACCGGAACTCTCTGCATCACTGTCAAAAATAACACTGCTGCTTTTTGCATCCAACATGATTCCATCGGAAATACGTGTTTCTTGTTGTTCATTCTGCAACGTGCTTGTTGAGCTAGATTCTGATTGACCAGGCGATGCCTTTGTTTTGGAACGCACACGCAGCAGATTCAGTTTGGTGGCTACAGTTATGTGTCCCAAGCCCTCGTAGGTTACGTCTGCATCCAGCCACACACCGCGTTCATCAATCATTGGCTGAGACACGCGATGCACCAGCACAGGTGATTTGCCCAAGTAAATATTGGTTATGACCACCTCCTCCATAAAGCTAGGCAGCTGCATAGAAATCTGTGTTATTTGTGTTCAACTTTAGTTTGTTTGCTCTTAACTTACCTTAATCGAATTCAGTTTTTTCTGCAAAAGATCTTTGATTTTCTCATGCAAATCGGCATTGTGCAGACAGCTGAATAGACAACGTCCCATCAGCACATTCGCCCAGACTACGCTTCCAGAGGGACCCAAAAACAATGACTGATCAATGCCCTTCCACAACTCATCCTCCTGGCGTTTGTTGCGACGATGCTGTTGATTATAGAATGTTTTTAGTTTTTGTTTGCTCACAATGCTTATTTGTTTGAAAGTAAAGTTAAACAAAAACAAAATAAAACATACTTTTCGACGATGTTCACCTTTTTGGGATTCAGCCACAATGGCCAGTGACCGATGTACGGGTATGCGAGTTTCATTACAAGCTTGCTAAATAAACAAAATGATAAGTAAATAAGATGAAACTTAAAGAATTCAAAGTAAAAAAACATAAATTCTAGATATAAACTAAAAAGCGGCTTGGCTGGATTCGAAGAACTCAAGATCGTTATGGGAATCGCAAAATTTTTTCTAATCGTTGCTGGGTGCGGTTTCTCGCAAGTAATTCATCCACTTAGACACAACTTGCCGAATTTCAAGTAGTACTTTCAAATATATGCGTTAACCTTCTATTATTATGATTCCTAGTGCGGTAAACGTTTTCAAACTATCGATATTTCAAAAAATTCACGATTTCGATGCATGGAAACGAAGAGTTTCACAATCTACATAGAAATTATAGTCTTTTACTTAACACATGCGATTTCCAGAAAACAAAAGTGATAGCTACTACATACTAAATTCCGAAAATCATGCATCTACGACTTAGTGCTTACCTGATAGATAGACATAAAGCGCACATAATCAGCCGGATTGCGCGCACAATCGGAGCTCATAATCAATCCCTCAAAACTATCCTTTAGTTCTTCATTGGATTCGTCATCACCAAGATCTTCGTATGGCGGCTCATCAGGTGTAGGTATGCCAACTTCTTCGAATTCTTTTAAAGAAAACTCATCGGAACGTTCTTCGGGCGACTGTGTATAGCAAAAGTCTTTAAGATATTGGGTGGATAGTTTAACTGCGGCATTTTAGCTACCTTTGTGGTGCTGCCGTTGTTGGTGAGCTGTATAGCTTGCTTAGCAGCAGCAGCTTGCAAATCAATGTCCTGGACGAAACGCAGTAGTGGGATGTTCAAATCCTGCTCATGCACGTGCCCCTTTCTGGCAGCCTGAAAGCGGCGATACCAATCCTCCTTCTCACGGTCACAACGAGCGAATAGCAAGAGACGCACTTCATCGCCACAGGGTACGGTAATTTCGTTGAGCTCGGTGTCCGGATTCACATTGTTGCGCAGCTGCTGCAGCTGTTGATAAAAGTGAATAATGGGTTTTTCTTGTTTTTTGTCAAACTGCTGCATTTTTTACTTACGTCTGCCTGCAAGACGGTGGCCGCAAAATCCGCTGTTTTTTCCGACTCTTCGACGCTAGGTGGCGTGCTGTTTTGGTTGCTCACCAAAGTGGTCTTGGCCTCTTTGGACTCCAGTAAAATGGACACATCGCTTTCACTAGTTCGCGGTGTGACAAATTCGCTCTGGTTGTTCTTGATGATCAGCTGAATGGGATACTTGCGATTGAAGTAGCTGTAATAAAGCAAAATCATTTAGTACTTGTTGCTGCGAGTAACTTAAGCTACTTACCGCTTCTTGGCTAGGCCCACGGGCAATAGCTCAATGCGACAATCGCGCAAATCATAGGAACGATGATCGGTAAACAGCACCTTGGTGCGATCTATAGGTAGTTCATTCCACATCCGTCGCTTGGGAATACGTGCGTTAGTGCCGGACATTTTCAATATGGTGCCATCCAAACGCACATAGACCGATCGTGTGAGCGAGAAGGAAAAAGTGTCTGGATCATAGCTATTCATTTCGTTCAACCAACCCGCATAGGCCTTAATGGTCTTGTGCTCCTCCACAGCGGGAATCTCACAAATGGGCATAGTAGTATAGTCGGGCACTTTAAAGGGCGTACGTTCGGGATGTATTGTAAGCAAAAAGTGCTCAATAGCCCAGTTGATGTATTTGCTGGAGGTCTCAATAAGCATGATGAATACTATGGTGGCTAGAATACCACGCAAAAAATCATGCATGGGCAGCAAAAGCATCAGTATGAATATGGCTAACAGCACCAATGGAGTCGAGTAGTTGGGCAAGCCCAGCTGACTTTCTTGGCTCCAGAAGCTTAAACTTAAGCGCGGGCGTCGGAAATTCATTTTAACCGATTTCAAGAACTTATTTGTGGGCTTCTTAGGTACAGTTGCTGTTACATCATCTAGCGGCAGATCTAAGGAGACTTTATGCGACTTTTTGCTATCATCGTCTGCTGGTAGATTGCTGTCATCAGCCGGTTTTGTATACTCCGTGTGTGTCATGTCCTCAAGCACTTCCACACCCGACTCGATTTCCACATCCTTGCGCGCCAGCACAATGCCAAGTTTGGCCCTGCCTCTGGCTAAGCGCGTATCAGCTGCAGGATTTGGCCGCTTAGTTCCATCAGTTCCCGCTTCACTTGTCTCAACGAGCTTCCGCCGCCGCAGCAAGCCAGTACGACTGCTACTAAGCGCGCCTCCGCTGGAATTCTCATCCTTTTTGCTCATGATATGATGCTGTTGCTGCTGTTGCTGTTTGGCCTTAACCTTCGACTTGATGTGTGCTAGTCCACGTCTCAGACGTGAGCGTTCAACCGCTGCTCCGTTGCCTGCGCTGCTGCTGCTGTTGCCTAGTGCAGCGCTTAGACCTGCAATCGCATCGGCGGAGCCCACACTGCTGCTATCGTGCTGCAGTAGCTCGGCTTCTATGTCCGAGTCAGAATTGTGCTGCTTCTGTTCATGATCCAAGGGCAGCTCCTCGCTAATCGACGTATTTACCGTAATGCACTCGGTGTCCGAATCAGGTTCGTTGCACCAGGCTATACCTGGAGCATCTGCTATAATTATGGGTATAGACGGTGGTTGCTGATGGTGTTGATGTTTGGATGACTTGATTTCCTCTATAGTTTGTGAAACCTTGCCTTTAATTAACTTCCATGTGCCCACAGGGGCAGCGGTGTGATCAGTGGCATTAACGCTACTAGATAAAGTGGCGATAAGATTGGGACCAGTTGTAGTAGGCGAAACGCCTTCAATGCTGCCAGATCTGTTTGGGTTATAGAAAAATTTCGGAGAAACTGGTAATTTAAGTTTTGTGTACTAGCCTGCTTAGTTGGAGCGATTAAACAGGTGTTTATGAAACCACCAATTAATCATTAATGAGTATGACGGTGTTAGTAATGAACCAAATTAAATGAAAATCGTGATTGGTCAAATAGTAAAGTCAACAATTAGGAATTTCACATCGCTGAGATGTCGTCATCAAGTTGTGACATATGTAGTCAGCTTTTCGATGGAAACCAACACCGTGTCGTGGTATTTATTATAAATGCTACCAACTCGGATTTGTCGAAATGAGAGCACTAGGTTGTCCAAGATGAAAAGTAGACATTGAAAATTACATCGACAATCCAAATCCGAATTTGGAAAAGGCACGTTGTATATCTAATGTTAGGTTTACACTGTGTGACACTGTGACACGTGCTTGTATGTGCCAATGGCTGTCACACGGCTGTGACAGAGCAAATGTATATGTTTTGGTCTAAACTAAACTAAACAAGCATTTTATCCTTCGAATGGTATGGGTTTCATCTGAAATCGTTGCGTTATTGCGAAGTACTTAATAAAATAATAAAAGTATTTATATATAGATTGTCGTTTGCAAAAATGTATAAAAAGAAGGATTGCAATTATCTCACTAAACGATTACTTGTGCTCACACTGAAAATGCATTCGTTCGTGTGACATGTAGTAACTGTGCCAACGGGTTGGGTGTTCACACTGAGTTGTGAACCCGGCATAATGAATAATTATAGAAATTACATTTGCGATCGGTTTTTCGGGGTTTAATAATATAATTTTACAATATTGTGCAGAATTAGAACATGTCGTACTTGACTCCAAAAAATTTTACGCTTAAGCCCACTACCACCAAACCATGGCTCATTAACCTGTCATTATGACACAAAGAAGCATCCTCAATTTGGTCAAGAACGTCCACTTTATTGAATGATTTGTTCCTCAGATACCAGGGGGCTCCGGTGATAAAGCGCAGAGCCAACGTTGTTCCAAAGTATTCGCCATCGAACTTTGTGACTAAGATTGTTGATATATCGATGCGTGATGTTTCTACTTTTGATACGATAATATTGGAGCGATTATTTTGTGGACGATAAATCGTTATTTTTGTGTCAAATATCAAACATCGGACAACAAGTATTTTTCCAATAAATTGCAAAAGCGTGCCTTAAAAATTTAGAGTTGTACCTTATTGATATTGGATGCATGAAACATGGAATTAAAATTCCTTGCTAATATTAACAATCCGAAAGTAACTCTGCATGTCTGTCTGTTGCCTTTTCTCACTTAAGCCACTGTAGCAATTGTTTTGTATTTTGGTGTAATTTTTGTCGCAATATCTTAACTAATTTCCCCGTGACAAAGTTTCGTGATTTACAACCACACTAAAAAAGCTATCAAATTGAAATTTCCGAATTTCATACCAATATCCGCAAAGTATAAGGGGGGAAGAATATAAGCTACCTCGAGTGGGGTGAGCGGAGCCCCTTAGTAGTGTCACATTGTGCGGAAAAATTATGAAAATAAAGTGAAAATACCTCAAACAGAAGATTGTGAGATGTGCATAATCACATGATCCAATGGTCGTGAAGAAAGAGATGCAAACTTAGCTGGAGTGCAACTGCTTAGAGAAAGGACAGATCCAACAGCTAATTGGATGGAAACATGCTCAGGACATTCTCTAAATCGGAACGTTGTGATACATTAGGATCTAAATAGCGTTTCTCGTTTAAAGAGTTCAGGGCAAGGTCTATCCAAATGCAGAGATTAAATCTGTAATCCGTTGGGACTAATTACGAACAGCTACGAGATGCTATACTCAAAGAAACTACCAATATGTTTGATCCTTCTCCTACAGAAAGGCGGACATGAACAGCAGAGGTGTTCCACCGTTGCCACAAATGGTCAACTTCCTGGCCCCCATATTAGCCCAGTAACTGTTGAGCCATCATTGCGACATTTTGCTATAGATGTAAAGACTAAAATTGTAAATATGTTTATACTAATCGGACTCAATGATAGAGTCTTCAAGGCACGATGGGTCACGATGATTAATTTTATCAAAAGAAATGTCTGCGAGGAGCACGCTAGAGTGATTCGGCAGACTAAAAGCTGTCTTGAATAGGCATCACCTCGAACGAAAGGAGTCTGCTTTCTTCTCATCTTCAGGGCCACATTTTTAATCCTTAATAACACAAATGACTTGAATATCGCGCTAATCTTCATATTTGTGAAAATATAAACCAAAAAAAAAATAAAATTTAATGAAACATAATTGCCTCCTCGCCTATCAGTGATGACATAATTTATTGTAAGGGGCCGTCAATAAAATTGTAAAAAATCCCATGTTCCTAAAAACTCTGAACGCAAAATATTGGACTTAATTTAAGTATTATTTTGGCTATAAATTGATACATCGATACGGCGATATTGTAAATTTAACAATTTCGATATATGCTTGTGACGTGATCTGGGCACCCCGACTTAACTAATGCTAACTAAGCATTTGAACACGTTGCGAGCAGAAGACACACCATTTATATGCAACCTTTAGTTGGTTTAAAGGGGTTTCACGTTAAAAATTCATTAATTTGCTACACAATGTCACATAGCGAATAAATTACGTAACAACAATGTTGAAGTTAACTTGCTTTTACAACGGTAAAACGCATACAACCGCTCGTTTTCATAGTATATAGATTTCGAGTGAAATAAAAACAGAATTTTTTTGTTTATTCCAGAAAAAAGTATGTTTATTTACTTGAATGAAGATATATGGTTTGCTTTTCACTTTTCAATAACCTGCATTTTGTCTTTTTGTTTTTTTTATATATTTTTTTTATTTTTTAATTTAAACTCAATTTTTTCAATATTTCTTATGATTTTCATACTTGCTCGCATACCTTGTTCTTTGCTGGGATGATTACTGAAGGCGCATTAGAAAATTGATTGGAATATTTGTTTTGTATTGGTTTTTTTTTTTTTTTTTTTTTTCGTTTTGTATTCTTGTATATATGTATATCGTATATGTATATTTCTTTCATTACGCTTTTACATATTTGTTTGTTATTTATTTAAATTATGTAATTTGTATTTTATTACTTTTGGTAATTTTGTATTTTAAATATTGCATTGAAGTACTGCTGATATTTTTTTTTTTAGTTTGCTATTACAGTTACAATTTGGAGTTATGTTTCTTTGGAGAGCTTTTTGCATATGTGTCTAGTAAGAAATACTTGCTATATATAAGTTGGTATTTTGGTATTTTTTTTTGGTAATTTTTCATATTATGCACCTGGCAACTGCCATTGTTCACTATTTTTATTTTTTAGTATGCTGTTTATATAAAATTTTAATATTTTGTCTTTTTTTATTTAAGTTTAACATTTAACTGTATCTGTCAATTGAATTAACTTCTGGAGCAAAAACACGCATTGAAATCGAAATTGTGTAAATCGTTTATAAGTTTTTCATTATTTTTATTTTTTTATTTAGAAAACTACAAATATTTTTTTTGGTTTTTTTTTGTTTTTCTCAACTTTAATTTTGTACAAATTAAAAAATTACGTTTATTGAAAATTGCTATAAAATATGAAATACTTTGCTATTTAATTTTTTTTTGTTTTATATGTTTTATATATTATATAATACCAGTTATATATATTTAATTAGTTCTATTGTATTATTTACTATATAGTTTTTATATATAGACTAATGCGGCTGGGTTGGCCCTATTTACCTCTTTGTTTTTGTATAATACTAAAAAATTATATTCTTTTTTTCTCGCTTGTTTTTAATATTTTGCTAAAAGGAATTGAAGTTTAAGGGCGCTCAATTTCAGTTTATTTAAAGTACTAAATACTATAATTAGGTTTAGTACACATAAAAAATTAAAATGGAAGTGCGTCTGTGTGGTTGACACTCGCTTAACAGGCTATATTTTTAATAATTATATTTTTTTCATAGAAAATTCATTAATTGTTTATTTTATTTTTATTTTTTATTTTAATATTATTTAAAAGGTACCAAATTGTATATAACCTTGTCGTTTTGCCTTTTGTTCGCTTATATTTTTTTTAAGAATTATCCAATCAGCGTAAAAATTTAGAGTTAGTTTTTATTTTAAGTACTTTCAGTTAAAAAATTTACTATTTAAAACAGCGCTTTTAGTTTTTTAAACACTATTTCGTAATGCGGTTTTCTCTTTGTTTCACTAACTACAAAAAATGTCGTAAACTGTACAAAAATTGTGCTAAGAAAATACTCAAAAAATAAGAAAATATTTAATGCTTTTTAGCTTAATTATGTTTTTTTAGCATCAAATAAACTTTTATTGTAATTTTTTTTAGCAGTAGAAAACTTGTTCTTATAAACAAAATGCATGTTAGAGAGAGATAGAGACAGCACTACTTTTTTTTATTTATTTTTATTTAGTTTTTAGCAAATATTTGAAGCAAATTCATTCGCGCCTATTTCCTTGTTTTCAAAAATACATACATACAGTTATGTTACGTTTTTTAAATTTCATCAATTGTACTACGTGTAAATTTAATATATATATTTATTTTGTTTTTGTTGCATTTTGTTCGGTATCAAAAACACATATTGACCAATTGTTAGTTTTTTTTTAACATATTAAGTTTAGTTATAATAAGTTCGAATTCCAATACTTTTTTTGTAGTCTTTCGTATCGTTTTTTAAGTATTTATTTAGTTTTTAGTTTTCTAACAGTTTTTCGTTTTAGCTAATTTAAAAGTATGTATTTACATTTAACGTTTCTTTTTTTTTTTGTTATAAAAAGTCCATACGAGTTATAAAGTATTTAAAAAATAAAAATAAAAAACCAACACGTACGTTATGCTCATTTATTAATTGCAAAAAGTTTTGTACAAATTTTGTATATCAAATATAAGTCAATAGTTTATAAACCTTTTATTCATGTAAAAAAAAAAATAAAGTATAAAAAATGTGTCTCAACGCAATTCGTTAAAGCTATAAGAAACTACCGACTACAAAACATATAAAAATATCTGTATAAATACATAAATATGTATATTATCTATGATATAGGCTTAAAAAATACCACACTATAATACACATTAGGGTGGGCCAAAATAAAAATGTTCTACAAAACTGTACACTACCTGCAAGCTTATGTCGCGAGTAGCTCAAAGCAAGCTTAAATTGTTGGGCCACTCTAAAGGCGTTTTTAAACATAACTTTGGCATTTGATGTACGATTTGTATAAATTCTAAAGGGTTCGGCGATGGATATATTTTTTTATTGCTCTTGTTTATCTCCGTAGCCATATTTTACCAGCAAAATCATGTAACTCATGTTAAGAGTAGCTATTCGCTCATTTTTGGTTCTTTTTTGTAGCCATAGTGTTTTTCTCGCTATTCATCTCGATTTATGTTGTCAACAAATTTGACTTACGTCAAAGTGATATTAATCGTGAAATATGAATTCTAAACTAAGCTAATCTAAACTTTCATATGAAAAAAGAGAAATGCATTTTCTTTAAGAAAGCTACATCTGAAAGAATTTGATATCCACATCTTTTGGTAAATTTCTTGAAAACACTGTCTGAAAAAAAAAAAGATTCTGCCATTGCTGACAATGAAGCAGAGGCAAGTAATTGCCGAAGAGAAATACACAGAGCAGGAAGTTTTAAGATCAATTCTGAAAGCCAATTCCAGAAAGTTTACATCAAAAGAAGAAACAGCTGACTACCTGATCATATGAACAACTTAAAAGTTGATATACACGAATCAAGATAAGGATAATTGTTTGAGTGCAAACATTAGACGTTTAATTGAATAACTTGTAAGGACTTATTAAACATGTTAACTACATAAACTGTTGTTGCTAGAACTAGAATGCCACGTGGAGCGCATTTATCGGCAGAAGAAGAGCGTGGATTTTTAGTGGGACTAAAGAAACTTTAGTCAATAGTAATTTTCGTAAAAACAGCCGAAATAAATCGCAATAGCAGAGCGACAATTATTGGTAAGGTGGTAAGCAGGTGATTTGGTGCCTTGTGCTTCAAAGGGCGACTTATTTAGATCTTAAACATGTATAGTAGACGAGTCTAACAGTTATTATACAAGCTAGTCAAACGTTACCTCGGCGCCCTTTGGCATTTGCTGTAAAGCACCAGTTTTGCAACGTACAGCTCAAGAAAGCTAGAACTGCGCTGATGGCGGCCATTAGTTTCTAATAGTGATTCTTCCATTTGCTTTAAATCAGCAAAAACCAACGCTCATGGATATACACACATGTTGAACACCGAGCTTAGCAATTTTCCTGAACTTGAACGGAGTTGATTGCTTCTTTCAGTAGTATTCTAGGGAGTTTTTCGCTCTGATCACTACGCACTATTCGTCATCGTCTTCCCTCATTTTCGACATACTAAGCTCGCCAACCCGCTTTAGGCCGCTCCGCTCTCCCACATCGTGCCACACAAGGGGTAGAACCTATTTCGATTCCTCTTTCCCTTTCTCTGTCGTTTTCTAGTTCCTCTTTGTCTTCCCTATTTTCCTTGCACTTTCTCATCCTCTACTTCATCCTTCTTGTTTTTACTTCTTATACTTTTTCGCTGCTTCATTTTTCCTCTTCCTTATCGAATTTGTTTTTATCATCGTCTTTCTCATATTCTGCTTCTTCCTTTTTCTTGCTACTTCTTATACTTTTTCTTCACTTCTCCTCTTCCCTATCTTCATCCTATTTGTTGTTATCTTCGTCTTTCTCATCTTCTGCTTCTTCCTCATTTTTCTCTTCTCCATCATCATTCTCTTTGTTGTTATCTTCGTCTTTATGACCTTCTTATACTTCCTTTTCTTTCCCCCCTCATACTTCTTGTCCTTTTTTCTTTACTTTGTCCTTATCCTTTCTCTTCCTACATCATTTTGCTTCTTCTTGCCGGCTCTCCACCCCTTTTTGAAAGGAACCCTTCAGGAAAAGTTGAAAAAATGGCCGGCCGTTAAGCAAAGAAGATTACGAATTTCTTAGTTTTTGAAATTAATTTCTTTCTTTCCATGAATTCTACGATTTCTTATGGGATTTCATTCTACATAATAATTCTGACTACAAAATGTCGCTATTGTTATAAAACTCCCGAGTTAAATATCATCGAAGCCGGAAAGGTAGCCATATAGTCGCGCCTTATACTAAAATATATAATTTGTAACAAAAGCGCAGCAAATACAAAAGTTATGCATAAAGTCAGGCCAGCCGAATCACACCATCCAATATGAATTTACCCCCAAGTGCAAACCTAAAGCTTTTTCACATCAAAAAATGGCTCTTGGCGTTATTTAGAGTGGCCCAAAATATAACTTTTTTTTTTTGCTCTTTTCAGTTCCGCTCTACATAAGCGTTTTACATTTCTCTTGGTTTGGTGATTGAGCCACCCTAATACACGTATAAAACTACGATAGTAAAATAACAAATAACAAAATTGTTCATTAAAAATAAAAAACAGGCTAAAAAAACCTACGTTTATAGTCAATTTTTTGCGTATAAATACAAATAAAAACATTAACAAATTTTGTATCAAAACTTAAGTCTAACATAAACTAAAACAAAATGTCTTTGACTTTATTTTGGAATACTTAAAAAACAATAATTAAAAACAAAAACAATTAACGCTTAATTGTTACACAAGATTCCAGTTTTTGCAAAAACATTGAGCGTTTGCTTAGCTATTTAAAGAGTTTTTCCTTTTAAAATATATATAATTTTTTTTGATAAGTTTTGTAATACAACTTTTAGCATATTAAAATATCATATACTTTTTTTGTGAATTTTCGTTTTTTGTTTTTTTTTTTAAACAGTTAAAGTATAAAGTTCATATATTTATATAAAAGTATAAAAATCTATAAAATATTTTTGAATTTCACTACATTTAAAAACATCATTGTTATACTTGGTTATCTAACAGCTGCTTCTGCTTGGGGTTCTCCTCAAGCCTTACAAGATGTCCTTTTCAAGACTAGCATTTCATTACTTCTTTTTTTTTTAGCACAAATAACGGCAACGCATTTCTTTAAATATTAATATTAGTGATAAAGAGCACGCTGTAATTTCTGGTATTTTTGTTTTGTTTTTTTGCATACAATTAATTAATAATATTGTTTAAAAACAAACGAACGCTTTAAGTTCTCTAAAGTGTTTATGCAGTTTAAAAAATATATATATTATATATATATATATATGCTATACATAATATATAGCATATGCAGTTTTGTTAATTGTTAATGTTAATATAAAAATTCTAGAAAAATTGCTATTAAGTTTAGTATTTACTTTTAGGCGCTGTGACTGCCACGCCCACCATATGAGTTACAACTTGCCCTTATTTAGTTTTTGTTTTTTTTTAACAAAGCGCGAGCAAAAATTTGCTAATAGATTTGACTATATTTTTTATATAATAAACGGCTTTTAAAAGTCCAAAGCGACTGTACTTTGCCTTATTTATTTTTTAATAATTTGTATGTTTATATTTTGTAGCATAGAAAAAATATTTGTTTTTAAACATGCATTTCTCTAGAGTAGCAAAACTTTTGTCTTTATATACAAAATAAAAAATTATTTTGCATTTTTATTTTTTAAGTCTACTTTTGAAATTTTATGTGTTTTATTACATTGGCTTTAGTTTATAAGTTTTAAATTTATGTTTTTTTATAGTTTGCTATATGCTAATACACTGTATTTTTTTTTTTAATTTTTAACACATTTGTGTTATTTTTTTTAGACCTGTTTACATAAAATTAGTTGAAATTGGCAAAAATCAGCTTTAACTTTAGGCCAAACATATTTTTTTTATATAGTTATATATGTGTATATATGTTTTTTGTTTATGAAATAGTATTGCACATAAGTTAGGTTTTTAAATTTTCTTTAATATGTTTATATATTTATTGGCTAAACTAACTTTTGTTGAATAAAAAAACAGTTTATACAAAAATTGCTATATAAAAAGTTCACTAATTATAAGTATAAGTATACGCTTTATATATATGTATGTCCTCGTATTTGTATAAAAAATTGTTACACAATATTTATTTTTAAGATTTGTAAGTGTTGCTGTAACAAATTGTAACACGCCTAGCTCTAAAAATAAACTCAAATTTTCAAAACAAACATAAAAAATGTTAATTTTATTAAAAAAAAAATTAAATGAAACTCTTTAGAAAAATTAATACTGAACACAAGCAGTTGTTTCGATTTTTTAAGTTTATATATATATTTCGCATGGTTTTCTTTCAGTGTAAACATTCTTTCGTGTTTTTAGTGTTTGGGTTTTTTTTGTGTTTAGTACAAAATTAATAATGAGTAGAGTGTGTAAGCTTAAACTAGTAAAAAAAAAAGGAGCCGAAATCGCAGCGTAAACTTTAAGCAACTGTTTGCAGTGTAGCGCACAGCTGTTTGGTCATGCAACCGAGCCAAACAGCTGTTTAAAGTGTCAGTTTTAGCAGAGTTGTGCCACCCTGTGATATAGAAGGTCTTAAGTGTTACGTTTAGAAAGCGCTGTGCACAGCGTAGAAACTGAAGGCTGTTGTTTGTTCACCAAATATGTCCAAAATTTTGGCCAGTGCACAGCTGTGTAGTTAGTATAACAAGTGTAACTAACTTCGAACAGCATCATGTGTAGTTAGTTTAATAGCCATGGCTGTTTCCCTAGCTGTTCAAGATCTTTCAAAACAAAGGCCTAATTTTTGTTGATTAGTGTTAGTTACTTAGTTTACACGTACGATTTAAGCATATAGATGCTACTCAAGTTAGTAGCTTAAAAAGCGTTATAATCCAGCGAAAGTGTATAGAAGTGTATATTGATCTCTTTGAAATATTAACAGTTTGAAGTAACGCAACAATAGTGTAGGACAGTGTATTATCGTGATCTCTTTAACATATTATGTAAGCTTTCTTAAAGTGTAGCTTCGTTTTTTCTTTGCTCTTTTTTTTTGAGCTCTTAAAAGCTTACAAAAGTGTTATGTAGTTTTATATAATGATCTCTTTTTGCTGTATTATAGAAGTGTGTGGTTTTTTCTTCAAGTGTACTTTTGCTGATTTAAAATGGCACTTGTTGATATCAGTAACTTAAAGTATAAATAATGACCATAACAATTGATTGATTTGCTAGAAGAGTCAACGTCTTCGAACGAATGATGCTTTAAAGAGTGTGTGTTTGTGTCTAGCACCAAGAGATTTGAAGACGTTGCATCAGAATATGCGTATTAGAAGTAAGACGAACTTGAAAATCTCAGAAACAAGTCGTCTTTAGGTTATAAGTAGGCTTTCAGGATCACTTAAGCTTTCGCTAAAAAGCTTTCAAAGTGTAGTTTAGTTTTCATAGTGATCTCTTTGTTATATTATAGAAGTGTTTTGTAGCTGTGTGTTCTTTTAAGTGTTCGCTCTGATTTAAAATGGCACTTGATATCTGTAGCTAGAAACTACAAAATTGTGAAAAACAATTGATTGATTTGCTGCAAAGTGTGCTTAAAGCTAAACTATATCTAAAAAAAAAAGATGCAACGTCTTCGAACGATTGATGCTTTAAAGTGTTTGTGTGTAGCAACAAAAAATTTGAAGACGTTGCATCAGAATATGCTTATTTGAAGTGAGTCAAACTTGAAAGTCTCGGAAACAAGTTCTCTCTATTAAGCTTTCGGAAAAAAGCTTTAAAAGTGTAGTTTAGTTTTTATAGTGATCTCTTTGTTATATTATAGAAATGTTTTGTAGCTGTGTGTTCTTTTAAGTGTTCGCTCTGATTTAAAATGGCACTTTGATTGATTTGCTGCAAAGTGTGCTTAAAGATAAACTATATCTAAAAAAAAAGATGCAACGTCTTCGAACGATTGATCTAGCGTCAAGAAATTCGAAGACGTTGCATCATATCGCGTACATATCGAAGAAATCGAAATATCATTCTTTGGAAACTAATGTTTTGCAACAAAAGCTCAAATTTCGAATTTTTCTTTATTTTTTTTTATTGCCAATTTAAACTAAGTCGTCTCTCTAAAAATCATAGGAACTACGGGTTACACACTCTACAGCTCATTTTTAACTTTATGCTATTTCTTTTTTTTGGGACTTGGCGAGTTTTTGCAAGTCTTGCGAGGATTTTGGCTGACTACAAGGATTATTTCCTAGTTTTTTTTTGTTGGTGTGACTTTATGAGAGTTGGCAAAAGCTTAATGATTTGACATACAAAAAAAATTATAAAAAAAAAAACAAAAATTGGTACAAAAAAATACTGTGCAGGCGAGAACTCAAAAGCTCAGATTCTGAAAAATAAATTAGTTAAAACTATTTTTTGCTTTGTAGGCGAGTGTTACAAATTGCGCCACAATGGCTAGACTCTCTTAGCGTTTCCGCCGCAGCCGTAACTGGCTAACGGCGCCTATGTTGCACCTTGGTGTTGTATAGCTTCTAAATTTTCGCCGTGTCTGTCTTTTGGTGTGTTTGTGTGTGTGTGTGTGTGTGGGTGTCACTTATACGCTAATTTTCTTTACTACTTGTCCCAACGTGCACGTCGTCGTTCGTTACGGCCCAGCTCATAGGCCTGCTCGTTGTCTGCGCACTCCAGCACGTCTTGAAGTTGTGATTCCGCCTGTGTTGATGTTGATGTTGTTGTTGTTGTTATCTTGGGCACTGCCAGCGCTGCGTTCAAAAACCGATGTCTTTGCTCCCTATTTTGGCGTCTCTCATCATGCAGCGCGGCCTACCAGCGCCGCCGTTAACACCAACGAAAGGGCACCGCACGCGGCCTGTCGGCACCCTCCTTCACCAGCGGCTTATGATACTCACGTCCTGGACGCGAGTGTATGACCGCCCAGCAGTGCTCACAGTAGTACTGCAAGCAAGTGACATTGGCGCAAAAGAAGGGCGCAAATTTGCCACCACAACGTTGTCCCTCGCACTCATCGCACATTTGATCATCGAGCACATAGGGTTTGACCTCTACGCGCTTGTCTATGTCACCATGTTGCAGCTGCACAAAGCGCGCCGATATAGCCGCTATATAGCTCTGCTGATTAGAGAACGCTACGCGTCCCGCACCCTTGGGATATTTGAGCTCCGGATCGGTATCTATGCCAGCATAGCACACACCGCCGTACAAACGGTCCATTATCATGGCCAGCTCAAAGGCTTTTAGCGGACGCGGCACGCCGCCCACAAAGACGGTCTTGCGCGGATCCAGCGACATGGTTGCATCCAGCACATAGTCCGCATCAGCCAAACGCCAGGGGCGTATCTGCACGGCCTTGTCTTTGATTGTGGGCGACGACACGCACAGGTACAGTTTGTCCTCATCGGTTATGCAAGAGTCTATTAACTGCTGCACGCTGCTCTCATCCTGGAACAGCAAAAACGCATAGCCCTTGGGCGGAAAATAAGACTTGGACTCGGCCTTGTGCGGCCAATCCACCACAAGCGGTCCAAAGCGGCGAAATGAGGTGGTTATCTCATCCTCATCAATGTCCGGTGGCAGACCGCCCACAAACACCTTGCGTGAGAAACGCGCTGTGCCATCACCAGCGTTGCCAGCATTTACATTGCCCACTTGTATGGGTGAGTGTGGTGAGTGCGGCGACAGGCGCGAAGGTGAGTTCATTTTGAGCGCATTCAAGTAAGCCGTTGGATCATTGCCCGAGGCTATGGCCATGGCATCCGCCTCGCTTAGATGCTTGGGTGCGCCGCGCATGCGCTCCTGCAGCATGCCCATATTGTCGCCAGAGTTGCCAGCACCGCCCAGGGACAGATTGCGCATATAATCGTTAAGAGAATTCTCCATGTTCATGCCGCTGCCAGCGCCAGCACCGCCACCACCGCCGCCATGGTGCATTTGCCCATTTAAAGCGGGGCCCATCATGTTGCCATAGTTAGAGCCCAAATATGGTGCATCACCGCCGCCTGTGGCGCCTGCAGAGTTCATCATAGAGTTGCCGCCGCCATTGCCTATGGACAGCGTGGGTATATTCATGTGTGGCGCTCCGCCGCCGCCACCGCCACCACCACCAATGCCCATCGCATCCATATGTTGGGCTGCGCCGCCATATAGCGCCGTAGGCGAATTGCCTTTGACGGGAAACGATATGCTGCGTCTGTATTTGGGCGAAACGCCGGTCATTTGTGGTATGGGCGAGATGCCACCACTGCTGCAGCCCGCCTGTGAGCCATTATAGGGTGAGCCAGCGCCGCCGCCCACGGGCGATGAGGGGCTATGTGAGCCAGCATCACGCTGCTGCTGCTGATGCAGCGCGTTCAAATTGGGCGAGAGCTGTTGCTGCAACTGTGGCGGTGGCTTGTTGAGATTCAGATTCGGCGGCAAGCCGCTGCAGCTGCAGGAAGTATAGAGATGTAAGTTGATTTTGTTGCAATTATAAAAACGTTTTTGTAAATTTTCATTTATTGGAATGTGTGTTGTTTTAAACGATTTTTGAACAAATTTTACTAGTTTAGATTTTTCATTCATTAAGAGGAGCAATTTGGTCATCAAGAATTTGCTTCAATTAAGTTGGGTGGGAATATGGGGCTTTTATATATAAATGTATATTAGCTGTATATATATATATATATATTTAACCCATTGCCGCACAGCGTTGCACAAAAATGTTGCAACGTTGGACACAGTTTTTTTTTTAATTTTTTTTTTGGTTTTTTGACAGTAACAGAAAATTTGAGCGCAAACGAAACTTTTGCTAGCAAAATCGAAAACAAAAATTTTTGTACAAATGAATAAATGTGTTTTGTTATGAAACTTGGAACTCAACTTTTTAGGCTAGGCACATATTTGTTACACTGGGCGTGATATTCTTTAAGCAAATACACAAACACATACACAAAAACATAGACACAGAGAGTATATAACAGTACAAGAGTAGAAGTTGGGACCCAACTTAAGCTTAAAGCAAATTCTAAACGAACAAAAATTGCTCCATAATTTGTCATTTGTTGTGTTATGATTTGTTTTTAAAAAAGTTGCACGTTGGTTTTAATGTTGACTGCAGCTAGAATTTATGATGTTGTTGTTGCATAACTGCGCTTGCTCTTGTTGTTGTTGTTGTTGTTGTGTTGGATGTTGTTGCAGTGGCTGTGGTTGTGGTGGTTGTTGTTGTTGGTGATGTTGGTGAATGATGTGTTTGTTGTTGTTGGTTTGGGGTGCATTACAGCGTTACTTAATCAAATGTTGACTTTTTTTGTTTGGTACAGTTTGACAGTTGGTTAGGCGCAGTTTTAGCAGCACTGTTGAGTTAGTTTTAAATGCACGGGGCACTAACGATAGTTTCTTTTTTTTTCTTTGTTTTTGTTTTTTAACACTTTTTTGTCACTAAAAACTTGTGCACAAGTTTTGCAAGCTGATTTTAGTTGCAAACTATGCGGCTTTTCTTATTAATTTGTGTTAGTTGCAAGACTTTTTGCTGTAAAGTTACCAACAGCCCAGAATAACAAATTTTTATTTTATTTTTTTTTTGCTTTTAGCGAAACCAAAACGCCCAAAAATTAGTTAGTTAACTTTAGTATTAATTGTGGTTTTTGGTAGTTTGAAAAAAGATAAATGCATTTTGTGATAGACGAAAATGAAAAAAAAAAAAAAATACTGTGGGCGGCAAGGGGTTAATGCTAATAGAAATATACTTATACAAATACATTAATTGTAAACTAGTTCAATGATATGCTTAGCTTATAGTAGTAGCTAGTTGTTGTTGTTGTTGTTATTGGTACAGTTAGCAAGCAAATGCTAATTGATTGACAAAATACAGTGGCTGTCAAACTGTACAGCCGCAAGCAGCAAACGTTAAATGAAATTGCATGGAAATTTTTAATTTAAAAATATGATGCGGGTCTCCATTGGGTGGTTGCTGGAGCTCGGAACTGGGACTGGCAGACACTTTGTTGTTGTGCCAGATGATGATGATGATGATGATGATGAAATGTATAACAAACATCTAGAAACGTGTACAAGTGTAAATAGATAAAAAAGTAGACAGCAGCATTTGGTTGGGGGCACTGTCTGTGTGCGTTCTATGAATGAGTGTGAGTGAGTGATGGCGTGGGATGCGGTGTTGTCTATGGGAAGCATGACGCTACGATAAGCGCAGACCTTCAGGTGGAAGTAGTTGTTGCAGCAACTGCAGAGGCCGCACTGAACGTTGTATATACATATCTACAAATCGCACGCGCCTTGGCAATAACTACCAACGAACAGCAACAGCAACAACAACAACTACATCAACGATAACACGGCAGTGTCGAGCAATTCAATTACAGATTGCAATTAGTTAGTTAAGTTAATTACACAGAAAGTTTTGACAAAAAATTGCGAAAATAATTTGATCAAATCAATGTAACGGACGAAACTAACGAAAATCAGAAGCAGCTTAAAAATGTGACAGCTTTGCGTACAGGAAATAACAGCTACAGGAAATCGATAACAAGCACAGTTGTGTTCGAGACGCGCCCGAAATAGTTCTTAGAAATTCAATAATAAATTGCAATTGCTGAAATCTATAACGATACAGAGAGCGGAAATATAAGTTGTTAAATGGCAGAAAAAAAAAACTGAGTTAACTGGTGATAAAGTACGGTGATTCGGGCGGATGCGCAATATGCGGCAACTTTACGCCAAAGCGAAAAGCGTTTTACCATCAACAGATTACCTTCAACTTATGCCTTTCACAAATATATATCTAGAGCAGATTTAAATTCTGAATCATCGTGTGTCTCTAAGCGCACTAGTCTAGAACCAGTTCATTTAGAACTTTAGTTTTTGATGCTAAAATGGTGGCCGACAGTGAAGGCAGGCATACATATATAGACAAGGTTTTCTACGAAGTCCTTTTATAGATATTGTGACGTCGTATAATTGCATCATGTCTTGGCATTATGTGGCGCCATTCAGCGTGCGCATATGATGGATTCACCTGAAGCTTATTGATATGCTACCATCACGGCAAGTACGCGGCATAAGTGTTTTTTCTCTGCAGATCAACAAAATCACGTTAAATCTCAAATTCGTCAAGCAATTAGTACTATTTACATATATAAATGTTGCTAGCCACTAAACAAATGTTATTGTATCAAAAAATAACATTAAAATTGGTGGAAAATAGTAAAATTCTTCTTATGTTTTAGACTCAACATCAGTAGTTGGCAATAAACTGTTATGGAAATATGTGTCACGTTCATATCTAATTGGTATTTTGTGTCCACTACATACGCAGTACAGCCATTTGATTGACAGCTAGGAAAATAGAAAATCCGACACTGAAGAGGATTTAAAAATGAAATATTTTTGCATGAAAATCAATAAAGGGGGCAAAGCCAATGACGTCAAAGTGCAACTAGTAAACTATAAGGCGTAAAATCGCGCTATTTGCGCATACAAACACACTGCTATGTATTCCAAGACTTATAGACCTTCTAGACAGAGCTTTTTAATGGTAAAAATGAAAAATCACCTGCCATCAAACTGAGCCATATAGGCCTCAAATTGGAATGTTGAATGTTGTTGCTGTCGTCTGGGTCGTCTGTGACGCGTACGTCAGCAAAGTTAAGTCAGCAAAGTTAAGTCAGCAATCAGGATACCATCCCCAACACCCTTAACAACAACAGCAACACACTCAGACGCAGACAGGCTGGCAGCCTAGAAGGCAGCTCTTGAATATAATATAAAAAAAAAAAACAAGTAGCAGAGAAAGCCAACAACAAACATGCAACATAAACAAAAGCTGCTGCGTTGCGGCGCTGCTGCGTTGCGGCGCTGCTGCGTTGCGGCGCTGCTGCGTTGCGGCGCTGCTGCTGCGGGTGTTGCTAGTGCACTCCAGACGTATACAACATATACAACAAGTAACTACAGTTGGTGACAAAAACAACAAAATTGAAACGAAGTAGCAGCAGAAGAAGAAGAGCGCAGAGCTATGACCAGACACACAGAAGTTAAAGTTTGTGGCAAGTTTATTGCCATTGCACAATACGCTGCCGCCGCCGTGTTGGCCGTTGAGTGTTTTTGCATTAAAAATGCACAAGCAAGGGAGACCGAGAGATAAATAGAGAGCGAGATCGAGCTAAGGATGTAAAATCAAAGTTACACTTTGCAGCCAGGAACTTAAAAAAGTGTTGAGGCCAATGAACTTATGCAAAATGGTTAAATCAACAGGCCGTTTTGCAACACTGCTGCTGATAAACAAAAGAGCTGCACTTAAGCTAATTACAAATTGACGCCATTTTGTAACTCAAACTTTTCGATAAACAAACGCAGCCAATCGATAGAAAAGATGCATTAAACTGCAACAGCTGCCAATTTATAAACATTTGCTAGAGTTTCTCATTAGTAACAACAAGAACAACAACAACAACAACACTGCTAACTAGTTGTAGCTTTTATTTGTTACTAATATTATGTTTATATGTATTTAACACACACTTACCTCTTACGATTGAAGAAGCCGCCTTGCAGAAAATTATTGCGCAAATTTACCTCGTCGTTCTGTAAAAATAAAAGTAATAAAAATATTGAAACAATGAGTAATGCATAACATATCCGTAGCCAAGCGATTTCGCAATCAAATCAGCACATCTGTTGCAAGAAAAGTTGGCAGCCCTTTTAGCAAACAAAATAAATGCACTGCCAAGTATTTGGCATAAAAATAAAATCTAATATAAATAAAGACAAAAACAAAAACTTTGAAATTGAATGACAAAGCGCACACGCGCGTATATATATACATATATACACTATATACTACTATATATGTATATGTGTGCAAAACAATTTAAAACTAGAAACAAATAAGAGTAGAGCTACCGCAGCAGATTCCGATTGGACACGCAATAGAATCGAGTTAAAGTTAGCTGGTGTTTTGCTATGTGAAAGCGTTTTGTCAAGCTGTGTTAAAAAGTTGGCATCTACTTTATATATTTGCTGCTCGTTTAGCTTAAGTTAGTTCAATTAACCTTTCAACAGTATTGAGTAAGTAACACCAATCGTAATTTTCCAATAGTCTGCGAACCTGCGCTTCAAGCGAGATTTGCACTAAACGAGTGGTTTAAAGCCGCGGTCAGACTGCCCGACAATTGGCATGCCGACTCGTGCCCTGAGTTGCTTAAAAACATATGTTGTACATATGTGGCATCTATTTGGTTGTTTTTGATTATACTAGGCAACTGTTTTTTTCATTCATTTCGATCGGCAGTAAGACTCCCAAGTGAGATATGCTGACTTCGCAACTCTCGAAACCTCGAATTTTTTACAATAGCGATAATTCGAAATCGGTGCTACAAAATCCAAAATGGCTTCCGGATTCGAAATCAGCGAACCAAAATTAACCAAATTTGTTGCCATATGCAATCGGCAATAAAATGGAATAGGCAAGATTTTTGCTCCTGACAGATTCGTTTTACATCGTAAATTTACTCAAAAGTCAGTCACAGCTGTAAATGAATGAATCGATTTTGTCTATAATAGCTCAAATCAGAATAAGGAATTGGATGGTAATACATTAATAATATGAAGTTAAGTACCACACTTGAGAACTATGTTGAACTATAGCTTGTTTACAGTCGTTAAACGGCTGCTAAATCAGCCGAGTCGGTTCATACAACCAGTTTGCAAGAACCAAATGTCTGCAGTGTGGCGGTCCTACATTTCCGATTTTTGGATGACAACAATTCGGCAGACGTCGGCGTGCAGATTGTGTTGGCATGCCAATAGTCAGACCGTCTGACCGTAGCTTTACTCAGTGCTGTGTATACAATCTTAAACATTTTAGAAGAAAAAGACTGCGGTTCCAGGTTTATAGATATACTTGGAAGTGCAGAAGCAGTTTGTTATTACTGTGGCACAATGCCGAAAAGTCGACTCATTTTTCGGTTTACTCGGCGGGAGAACGATAAACTTTTTTCAATTTTTGCATTATGGAATCAAATGAATGAAAATCTTTGGGGCTACTATCAATGTCACATCAAACTGGTAATAGACCATAGTCTCTCTATAAATAAATACGGTAAGCAAAAATTCAGTGTGGTACCGATTACTTCGCAATAACTCAACTTTTTCAGGTGAAACGTTTACCTATCGAAAGATAAAATGGTTGCCGTTTGCAGAATATAAGTTTCATATGGATACGTTGCGTTTTAGCAAAGTAAATGTTGATTTGAAGAACAAAATGTACGGCATACGTTAGAAGAAGAAACAACAACAAAGTACATTTTACTCACAAACGTTATTTCAGGTCATCGAATGTCCACGACAAGGCGAAGTCTAATAATATTAAAGGTAAGGTAAAGAGTTTAAGACGTCTTTTTCGTTATAAGAGGTCATAAAACGCTTGAGTTATAGGCGTCTTCAAAAAATCTATCTATTAAAGGCAAATGTCACTTCGTGATTACGGAAAAATAGGCACACAAGCCGTATTAACATTAGCTAAGGAAACTTAGAAAAATAAGTAAGATAAGACTTTCACCTAAAGCTGTAGTTTTTCTTGCTTTCAGTTTTCCCACTTGTCGCATTGTCGGTTAATTTTTTTTGTTAGGGCTTTATATTAAGCACTTCAAGTGCTTCAAGAGCATCACCGAAAGCAATTTGTGAAAAGGGTATGCACCAGTCGACAACACATAGCTAAACTTGCCGCTCAAGTATAATCTAATCGATTAGTCGATTTGGCAATGCAGCTGTCGTTTAAGCCGCCTTTCAAAAGGCTTTATAAAGTTCACTCCCATACTTACGCCAAAGAGCACCGCTCCCTGCTGCTGTGAGGGACTGGTCGAAAGCGAATCGGCGCCACCGCCCATATTGCCATGTGCGTTTAGGCCCAGCGCTGCAGCCATGCTACCGTTATTCTTCATACAAACACCGCCCAACATTGTGGGCGACACATCGCCAGCGCCACTAACACCGCTGTTCGGACTATGTTTACTGTGATGGAACGACTGCAATATGTCGTCTAGAGACTCCTCATTGGCATTGAAGCGTACCGATATGGACGCGCTGTTGTTTAGACCCGGTGGCGATTTTGTTGCTGTGGGTGATGTGGATGTGCCAACAACGCCGGAGCCCGATAGGTTACTGTTGCTGCCGCTGGCACTGCTGTTGGCGCTGCTAGCTGTGGGAATGCGCATACAAAACGGGTGCTGATTAGTTGGTTGACAAGCTAAAGAGTATTAATGTGGTTCATGCTTACCATTTGGTAATTTGAGCGAGTCCATGGCTTGTGTTGCTGCTGTTGCTGTTGTTTCGGTGCCCGCACCAAAATTATATGGCTGCACTTGAGCTGCGATGGCGTCGCCTTAGCCTAGATAGAGGTACACGTCGAACAATAGTATGTGAAATGTGGAGCACGCAGACATCAAAAAGCGATATGTACAATAAGTAGGTGAATATGTATATATATCGTATATATCCAAACACCAATCAGTCAATGCAAAAGCGGCAGTAGTACAGTGGCGACAACAACAAAAAAAACATGTAAAAAAGAGATAGAGGTAGAAAGTTGAAAAAAGACGTGCGATTAGTTAATCATATTTTTGTACATTTGCTTTCTAGAGAATGTCAAATATGTGTGTGCGTGTGTGTGTGAATGAGTGTGCCATGGTTCGCACGTAATTTCGTTTAAAAATAAATAAAGCACACGAGCAAGCACAATAAAAAGAACAACAGCAATAACAACAATGACCAAAAGCAAAAACAATTACACATAAAATTTTGGGATTTTCTTTTCACTCATTTTTAAAATCCCATTTTGGGAGATCCCCGTTTGATATCTAGAAAAAAAAAGGGGGACAAAAAGCTCTAACTCTCTCAACAAAAATCCTATACAATATATCAATCATAAAATAATGTCAATCGACATTTAATTCCACTTGGAAACCTTATTAAACCAAAACTTTTTAGCGTTTTAAGCTGCTCCCGTTCTAACTTTTTATAGAATTCAAGAATTCGATTCCCAAACTCTTATTATCGGTGATGTGCCTGCAATCTCTTTCCACCGAATTTCGTTATCATCTGATCGACGGAACTTTTAAGAAAAATTCAATTGGAACTTTAGGCGAACATGTCGAGAGATAAGAAAATCGCTTAGAAAAGAAAGTAATTAGAGGAAAGGGTCTATAAATCTTTAACATTCTTCTTTCTAGGTGTTATATGTATCCAATCATTTTCAAATATCGGGTTTTTTTTCCTTTCACATTGTTGGTAGAACTTCGAGGCTACAAATAATCCGCTCCTGTTATAAGCCAGTGTGACCAAATTTCGCACCAATTTTGCTTTATTAAATATTAAACCAGAGTGCGTACAGAGAAAAATATTCTTGACGTATCTATCCGGCGCCGTTCGCAGCAATTGCAGTGTTATTCGACCACATGGAAAATTCTACGCAAGGATCTTGGTCTAAAACCATACAAAACAAAGCTGGTGCAAGAACTGAAGCCTGGCGATCTTTCACAATGTCAAACATTTGATGAATGGGCAGACAAGATCTGCTTTTCTTCGAAGAATTGTGTACAGCGCACAAGAATTGTGAAGAATGTAACGTAGAACGGCTACGTTAATAACCCAAAAGCCAAAAGTTTAAAAAATCATCCTATTCGCTCTATTAACTCTGTAAATATGAGAAAAGAAAGAAACACAGACTTGGAAAACGATGCTTACTGTCGAAGTATGTAAACTAAGCGGAATTCAATATTTTTTTTTAAAATATTTGCTAAATTTACAATGAAATTCAATTGAATTTTGCGAATTGCTTTTAAAAAAAGAGAGCCGATTCTTTAAAAGCAGTTTCCTTACTAAGAAGACATAAGCACTCTTTGTTAAAAATTAATGCGTATACGTCAAACACTTGGCGCTACTGCAATCTCGTCTTTGCTCGCCAGTGTTGCCAAGCAATTAAATATAGTTGCAACACTTATGGGCAGCACTTATCATTAAATTGCGCGCTAATTGCACTGCCGTGACGAAGCGACGCGTCGCCGATTTTTATGACCATACAAATTTATTATCGCTTTGTACATATATTCATATGTACATTGTATTTTAATATTTATACAAATTATTGCTATCGCCAGCAACGAAACGTTTAGATAAAATGTCATTAAAAGTGTTGTGTGCGTGTCAGGGATACACCAAAAACGCAAAACGCTAAAAAAAACACGCAATAGCACTTTTGCGATTTGCCCGTAACTGCCGAACACCCTTGCCAGGCATTGAAATCAATCTTCATTGATAAAAGCAAACAACGACGATTTCGTTTCGTTTTGTTTTGTTTTTTTTTTTTTGAATGACTAATAAAGATATAGATAGATATAGTCAGTAATGTGTGCGCAAAGCTCTATATTTGTCAGCACAAGCGCAATTTAGCTGAACCAAAATTGTGTTGCCAAATTGTGTATTGAATTTACTAGCTGTCAGCGCTTATAAATGCCGCACAATGCTTTTAAATTTACATAAAACAATGCTAAAGCAAAGCAACCCCCAAATAGCCCCAACCCCAAAAGTGTATATGGGTCAATTATGCCCGCCACGGACCCTCATTGCATATGCAAACATTACTAATCTACAACAGACACACGCACTTTCTAAAACGGAAATGGTTGTTATTGTTGTTATTGTACCAGCGCTGTCCGGGGGGTTAATTAGTTAAATGCATTTCGAGAGCGTTGCTAAATGACTACAAAATTGTTGTGCCAATGGAATTGTGTGCTCAAGCATGACAAAAAAACTGACCGCTATTGAAAATAATATTATAGGAAGAAAAAATAAGCCCCCAAAGCCGAACCCAAACGAAACAATGCAACGCCTACGAAGAAATCGAGGCAGCAAACACGGCGCTAGTAGAGCACACAACAAAAAAGCATAATCAATACATAATTTTGCCCTACAAACGAGAGAGCGACCCCCAAATACAAAAAAAAAAACATCAGCGTGAGTTACAACGATGCCAGCAAAAACAACTATGACAGTTACGCCCCCCGCACAGTGGGCGAAAGCAACGAAATAGCAAAAGCAAATTCGTAAAAGCATTCAAATTTTTGATTTTAAAGATTAGAAGGTAAAATCATATCACTGAAATGAGCTTGCGGCATAGGGAAGCATACCATTAAGCAGATACAAGACAAGAGGAAAAAATTAGACGGACCAGGAATTGGACGGATACCAGGCCAAATTACTCCTCGGCACCTATAACTTACATAGGTTCAAGAAAATAATAGAACTAGGGAAGAATTCTGAAGGGTTCTTACAGAAGAGACACTTGCTCAAGCTGGGATCACCAGCAGAACTTGAAGCGGAATCCTCATTGCACATACTGGCTGTATGGGAGAAGGATGTCCGTTCTAGGACGATATAGAATCTAGAAGACGAAAGTAGCCCGACTAGAACTATCCCAGATGAATTAAGTTTATCGCGAAGATAGGATTAGCAGCGGAGCTATAAGCTAAGTAGGGGGCACAATAGATCTCTAGTTCGCGGTGCAATACACCCCAATACCATTACATTACAAGCGTTATATGTATTATAATACTTATTTTCAAGCCAATCATAGTTTTTATATTGTTTTCAAAACCAATGTGCAGTATATCTAGGCAACGCCCAGACAAGCATCGACAATTACAAAAATCGGTTAACTATATTACAAAGCGTCAACAAGACAAATACGACGAAACGATACAACTTGAAGTTTTTTGGAAAATAGTTCTTTTAGTTAAATTGTTAGTAACTCGGTGTACAGAGTAAATTAAACGATTACAAATCTTATTCTATGTTTAACATAACTTTGCTATATGTCGCCAAAGCACATAAAACTAAACAAAAATAAAACTAATTAGATTCTTATCGACAAAAACAATCTTCTTCATTTCATCTAGAAAGTTCATTCAGAGTAATTAATTTTACGTCGCTTTTACTGCCTCTTGATTTCTAAGTTTTGTTGACTCTATAATATTTCAAAAAGTTCTTCAATATGTAAATTGAAATTGAATCCACAGCCAAGAATGGCAATTATCTTGAAAAAGTTTGAAACTGACATTGCACTTTAAAAGTAGGAACAGAAAAAGTGGCAACTCGTATGAATTGCAAAATGTACATCCCACAAAAGACTGCTATGGTCTTTTCGAGAAAGTTTATGACAACCGCTGATATAGGTATATACAGTGGAGTCGCGATAGAATGAACACTCGGTTATGTGAACACTCGTAAGAGTGAACAAATTATTTGTTACATTGACTATGTGGCTGTTTTATGTTAAAATTATAAATTAATTGTATTTTTTTGTTTTTTTAAATAAATAGAAGGATATCCCGACTAGATTTGTACATAATGTTATTTAAACACATCATAAAATGTTCGAATCGATAGAGTGAACAAATTCGGTATGGTGAACACCCTTGGTTTTAATTAGTTCACTGTATCGCGACTGCACTGTATTTATAAGTAAAAGCACTTGTCACAAAAATGTATGTAAAAGCAAAGAAAAGCTGCGTTTTCGTTACAAACACGAAATATTAAAATTGAAATATTCTTGCGTTTTGCCCACTGTGCCACACACACATTAGCCACACAACGTAAACAAGTGTATCGCACCGCCAAAAGCACAGACTGCTTGGCTCAGCATCACACACACACACAGACACACACTTCCATGCGGACAAACACTTACAATAGTGGAAGCCTGAGAGCACAACGCAGGCTCGTGAGAGAGCAAAAATCACAGCGCCAAAGGCAAAGGATTGTGCAAGTGTGTACACACTTTAATGACTAATGCTTTAACTATAAATTGGCGATATTTGCATGTCGCTTTTCTGTTTATTTAAAACAAAACTGAAAAAAAAGTCAATAGCACTTGCACAAATAAATAGGCCAAAATTGAAGGGGTAAAATCGCTTGCTCAGCTTGTCAATTTCGGGGGTTATTATTTGACAGTTTTTGCTTTGCTCTACAGCTTCGCCGTGCCCCAATTTCAATCGTACGCACACGAACAACAAAAAGCACCCTAAGAAACAGACACAAACGAGGTAGCACTGAAAATTGGGCCAAATGCTGTGCAAAGCATTATTTGCCGTTAGGTGTCATTTTTGACAGGTGCAAACTGTCAAAAGTGTTTCTGGTTGCAAAACACTTAAATATATGTATGTAGCACATAAAACACACTAACTAACCTTTTTGTTTTTGTACCAGCGCGTGAGAGAATACGCTGTGGCGTATTTTGTTGCAACAAAACGACACGAGCGAACACGAAGCACGAAGCACGAGCACACGAACTTTGTTTCAGGTGCAAGTTTTTTATTTTTCCTTTTCGTGGCCTATGTCAGTGTTTGTGAGTGTGTGTGTGTGTGTGTGTGTGTGCGTGAGTTACATTTCCGGGGGTGCTACGCCAACCGTGCACAGGCTGTCCCACTCACACCAATAAGCGCGCGTAGCACAAATTCGTGACGTAGATGGTACTATTTTTTTTTTTGCTTTGCTTTTCGCAACGAAAATTCCTTTACTGCGACAACGAATTCTTCTTCCTTTATGCAAGTAATAGCACGAATTCGATTTACTTTAGCCGTTTGATTAAAGCACAAAGGTTTTTTGGCCAAATTTTCTTTAGGTATTACACCACACAACAATTCACAATTTGCAGTTTTTCGTTTGGTTCTCACTTGAAACGCACTTTTTGGTATAAAAGTTTTTTGTTTCTTTGAAAATTTTGCACAGCACGAAGAGACAACAGTTTCCGAAATTTAAATTACACTAACAATTTTGTAAATTAAATCAAAAATATTTACATTAAATTTTTATACTTATTTCCAATTTTAATCGTATTTAAGAGCTGCGCGTACGTCCGCTCGCTAGCGAGACGATTGTGATACAAAATTTTCAGCACTGCTCAGAGCTTATGGAGCTAGTGTTTTTCGTCGTCTTCGCCTACTTTTCCGACAGAGCGAGCAACATAGAAACACGACGAAAAATCAATCATTTCGGTTGCTATGCACTCTCAAAGAGTATATTAGTTAAATGGCAAAATATGTTAGTAGACGAAAACTATATTTATTTAACAGTTTTGAATCATATGATTGATTGAGTTGTTTTTATACACTGCTAAAGGGTAATATAGAACTGCGCAATGTACATATTTAACAAGCAGAAGGAGGCGTGGCAGCAGTTCCATGGGCAAAAAGTCTTTGCCTCGGGTAGCGATTGGACCATGTCCGTCTGTCTGTATGAGTCGGTAGATCTGCGAGACCAGAAGGGCTAGCGACACAAAAATTTACCAAAAAAAAATGCGCGTAATTCCATGTAAGATGAAGTTTGTTTCCCCCCAGCACAATTTCGCGGTTTACAGCCGCTCCGTTAAATCAATTATCTCGAAACTAGACAGAGGTTTGTGTCGTGCTTGATCGAAATCGGATAAATACGTCAAATTTATAGTCAAAAATTCCAAATTTCCACTACACTTAGACATGGATATATGTGAGCGAGAGTTACGAAGCGTTTACCCTTTTTTAAAAGAAGCCCCCCTTCCACTGCAATCGATTTACCTTAATTACTGCCTCACCACTTAATATATTGATTTGAAAATTGTCACAAATATTTATAAATGACGACGGCAATACGACGAAGTAAAATGTCTGTTGCGGTACTCTCTAAAATAGTTTTTCCGTTTACCACAGCAGACTCCAAACTGAATATTTTAGCCATAGCCAGTTTACTGTTAAGGGAAAAAGCGGGAATGCTTTCGCAAATGAGATAACACCATTAAGATCTTTACATACTACATGCAGAGAATCGTACTGGTTTTCCGACCTTCGTGTAAACCACACGAAGCATGATTTTCAAGTAAGAAAGTAAAAAAATCTACCACAAATTCTGGTTCGATATTAGAATGCATTCTAATGTTGAAGGCAAGACAACTTACGGGCGATATTACAGTGGCTTCAAACCGTGAGCCTCTGGCTTCGTGTAACAGGCGCCCTAGGTTTGCGCATATCCGCACAATTGGTATGACAAAAATTATGGTTTAAAAAAAACAGGAAACCATTCTGCACTTTACATTTTTGTATTTCCGATTAAGAGGATTGGTCGGTTCTAAACAACTTTGTAGAAGGAACATTAGACTACAAGAACTGAATTTTGATTGAAGCTATATTGCCTCAGTACCAGACCAGGAAAATATCCTTTTCAGCTGTGTCACGAACGGTTCTAACCAAGTCGACACTAAAAAATAAGTACTAAAGGGTATCTGCAATCTAGTACCTCAAATTTGACTTTACTCTTTGGTTTTTCTTTCGTGCGGTGTTTCGTGCTTTTCTGACAGACAGCAACAACAACACAAACGCATAACACACACCAAGGCAGCTTTGACAGCTGCTGCATGCAGTTCACTATGTTGCCATATCGCTGTTATTTTGTGCTTTATGCAATGTAATTGTGTTGTAATTTTACTTAATATCTAAAATGTATGCCATTACAAGAACTTATTATGTATTATGACTATGTATTTGTATAAACATAGTTTTGCTTTATGCACTGGTTATCTGGCAACGCCTTCGTTTATTATGCAGCCCCATTATGTGACAACCATATACATATGTATGTAGATATGTACAAGCAAACAATAAGAATATGAATTACATAAAACTGCGCTACTTACAATAAAAGAATAAAAAATAACACGTACCTCTGTGTATTTGTGGTCAAAGCTTCGATGTTTTTTATGCTCCAAGACCGGCAGACAACACCAACACTAGCACACGCGCTGCGATTTTTCGTATTACGTTTATTTTGTTCTTTTAGGTTTTTTTCTTTTACAAAAAATTTGCACAAAATATACGAGCCCCCTGCTTTCCCCCACTAATGCAGTTTTCTTTTTTAGTTTTGTATTAAAATATATACATCTTTATGTAGTTTTGCCTTTTAGACAAAATTTTCTGGAATTCCGACAACGACAACTACGAGCAAAGCGGACAACACTAAAAACAATTTGACAATTAAAGCACAGCTGACTGGCTGCGCTAGAGTTGCCAATTAGTTGTATTGATAGCAGAGCAAATGGCAACGCTGCAAAACAAAATTCAAAATGCGCGCCCAATGTTACGTTAATATAAATATAAATAGTTTTAATTATTTAAATACTAACTGATATTTGGGTTATTTTAAAAGTAGCACCATTTTTCTACTAACTTCATAAAAAGTTGCTTGCACTGCGTTTTTGTGACATTTGGCAGCGCTTGGCAGCAATTTCTTTCATTTAAGTTTGGCTTATATTTGTTATTTTAAGGCAAGATTGTACAATTAAGTACATTTTGTGACAACGAATTGTCGTTGAAATTTCAAATTGCCTTAAAACAAGCTCACATGTTTGTCTCTTTTTAACCACTGCTATATGTGAAGGCACTCTTTTCACTTATAGCTTCAGGTAGCTTGACAGCGCAGCTCTTCTAACACGAAATTGTCTTGCTACACTTTTATCGATAAGCTATTTTTTGTTGTTCGATATTTACGCTTACGATATTTACCGATTTGTATCGGTATTTACGCGACAACTCTGACCATCACTACTGCTCACATAACCTGCTGCAATAATATTCATATTTTGCCGAAAAAAACACAAAAGTAAACAGAATAGAGTAGTTATTTTTTTAATTTATCACTTACAACACATCTCTTTATGCACAGACAGCCACAAAATGCAAATCGCCAGATTAGTGTTACGTCAAATCACACGCCGCAACGGACACCGCATGTACAGCGCTGCATCCCAAGCTGCACCCGCTGCTGATAAGCTTACAGCACCCGTGCCGGAGGGCGCCGCCAAGCCGCCAAATCCCAAATTGGACAGCATTGTCAACAATATTGCCGCCTTGAACCTGCTGGAGGTGGCCGAGTTGAGCTCACTGCTGAAGCTAAAACTAAACCTGCCTGATACAGCGTTTGTGCCACAATTTGCTGCCGGTGCTGGTGGTCGTGCAGCGCCTGCCGACGACGAGGAAGAAGCAGCGCCTAAACAAGTACAAACCGCCTTCAAAGTAAAGCTAGTGAAATTCGATGAGAAACAAAAGGTAGCGCTGATCAAGGAGGTCAAGAATCTGCTGGAGGGCATGAATCTGGTGCAGGCCAAAAAGTTTGTGGAGAGTGCGCCAACCATAGTAAAAGAGGATATACCCAAAGAAGAAGCCGAAAAGCTTAAGGAAGCGCTTACCAAGGCTGGCGCCATTATCGAAATTGAATAGTTTTGTTATTTTGTCTAATATGCGGTATTTTTGCACTAATATTTAGTTGCTAGTTATGTTTAGCAATAAAGTCTTACCAAGAAATATGTTGCAACTTTCTATTAAGCGTCCTAAATTCTTTGCTGCTAAACAAAATAGTTTGAAAAGAAAAAACGAAATATTTTGCCACTTTTACCTTCTAATTGAGTTTAAAATTTAATTAGTAAAAGTAAATTTCGAAGTTTAGAACGCGTACGCTAATTAATGTCGTGCGTTCCTCTAAATGCAGCAAAAAAAAAAGATGCCAAGACAGGCCAAATTCCGGATGTTAAAGTTTGTATACTCTACCCCGAAACGAATGGCTATTCTTTGAACAAGTTTATGAAATAACTCATTATATATGGCTTAAAAGCTAACTTACCCTTTAGTAGGACTTAACATGACTAAATAGTACAAATTTGTATGAATCAAATTAACTTAGAAATGCTTTTGAACAGGCAAGTTATTTTCCCAAATAAACATAAATATCTGGGATGGTTACAAGCGCACTTCGTCGAGCACCGTAATTCTATGTCCGTCTAAGGGATCCTTCTACTTGTTCATAATGCCAAGTAGTAGTTCTTATGTGCATTTCAGTCCACAATGTTCAGTGAACAAGCCAATAAGTTATATGCTATCCAAAATGGGAGATTATATGGATTATATAGGAGTAGCTTGAAAGGACTAGTCTAGTCTTCGTCTAGTTGCATTTTCTGCTCTTAGTTGTTGCTTTATAGTCCGATAAATGATAAATCTGAATTCTAACATAAAAACCAATGAACGACGTTCGATTGAAACAGAACTACGTTTAACTCCGTACTCATCCCAGATGAATTCTCATCAGTCGTAGGCTCTATGCTTATGAGATGCTATTTATGATATAGTTTCTTCTTGAGGGTCTAACTATATCGCTTAATGCTCATTCTTTAAAAATAGTTGCAAATATTCATTTTTTGCCCGACTATTTTTTGACTTTATGAGTTACCAGGAGCCTACGCCCCTGCTCTTTTTTGCGCTCCCGTTTCCCTTCCTCATTTTCTACTGCATCTTCCTCTTACTTTTCCCCCTTCCTCTTCCCTCTTCTCTTCTTCTTCTTAGTCCTCTTCCTCTTCCCCTTCCTCTTTCTTCTCCTTTTGCTCTTCCACTTCTACATCTTCTTCATCTTCTTTTCCTCGTCTTTTTCTTCGTCGCCTTCTTCTTCCTGTTCCTTTTCTACATTATTTTCCCCTTCTTTTTTTTTTCTTCTTCCTCCTTCATGTTTCATTTCAGCGGCTTAGGCGTGAAAGGGAACAAACAGACAGACAAAGTTACTTTCGAATATATAATATTAGTATAGATTGGGTATTCTCTAGTCTAGTGTATATTTTTTATGGCATCTTAAGTAGTGGACTCTATGGTTTCTACTTGAGGGTCTATGAATCAAGAGCAAGGGCTTAACGCTTACAGAAACTTGTAATCTTACATATAAAGATTTCGTTCATTTCCGACTTTATTGGTTCTGGGGTTTATATAGGGAAATATAATTTATGGAGTCTTTGTTGACTCTTTGACGGCGTTACAATCTGCATAACAAGTTCATAATACCATAAAAATACCACAAGCTGCGTACGCCATGTTGACAACTAACTGCACTTTGGTCAAGCATACCGTTACGCTGGTTACATCACGCTTATAATAGAATTGCTTTAATAAGCTTTAAATGTACATTCAAACATGATCTACGTATATACAGTTCTTATTAACGTGTTAACTATAAATATAACCAAGTCAAGCGCCAAAATCAACTTGAGCCTATTTATTAAAGTAAACAGATCATACTTTCTAACCCGCATCATGAGACAACACTATCCAAAATTTTTAGTCTGTGTGAATGTGCATGTGTGTGTGATTGGTGCGCGTGTTGGACTCGGTGGCAAGTCACGGCTTTTTGGTAGAGCAAGTGAATTTTGATCGCCCATTTCTTTCACTTTCCTCGTCCAATTGTTTGTTGCCCTATTGAATGAATCTATCAAAACAGAGTCAGGAACTCGATTTACTAAGCGTGAGTGTTCCAAATACTCGTCGTCTAGAAACAAATGTCGCACGATTCGACCAAGACGCTGACTGCACCAAGTCGGGTCGTTATCGCCGTTATCCAATTAGCACCTTGCCGGAACAAAGTAAGCCATTTCATTGGACTCCGAGCAGTCTTAGTTGTAACACGCACGCGTCCAGACGTGTTCTTTGCCGAACTACATTATTCGAGTTAGCTCTTATATAGAATTTAGGCTTAAGTCATGGAAAATCGCAAAGCTTTCGCGCGTAGTTTCGCACTTTTTTGCCTCATTTCAAACAGTTATGTTGTGGGTGTTTACAGTTTGGCGCACGCCTACACACAACTACCGTTAGCAAAAGCAGTCGATAACAGTAACGATAATGCACAGTTATTGCCGGATTCTTTGGAAACAATACCCAAAGCGTTAGTTTCTTCAAAAGAGTCATCAAGACATCCTCGTTGTAAGTTAAGAGTGGAAAATATGAGATACTTTTTTGTGTTCTGTTGTGTCGTTGTTCTTGAATGTGGGTCAAACTTCAATTATCACCCAGAAGTGCTGATCGTGAATGAATCTTTAAGACAACCATACTGATACAGCTTACCATTTACTTATTTGTGCTTGGAGAGTTGTAGGAACAAAAAGTTTTTAAATACCAGAAAAAGGTGGATAACACCTGGCAACATTGTTTTGACCTCAATTTAATGCCCTTTGGTAAAATCTATTTTTTTCGTTGAATTCTGATCCGGCACGTTTTTAGGGATATCGCGATTTCGCGCTTCTTGAAAATAAACCGAAACGGTTGCCGGATTTTTGTAAACTAGTGTAATCTCGAACGAAGGTATATCTATGCTTCTCCGCTTTCAGGGTTTCCCTTCTACACAATTGGTCGCTTTTCCAATGGCCTTTGTACGGGCAACAATAGGCTAACTGGAACCTGTGTGCTCAATGGAGAATGCACGGATAATAGCGGCGTGGCTTCGGGCAGCTGTTCCACCATTACCCCACAGGCCACTTGTTGTGTCTGTAAGTACCACCCAGTGACACTCAGCGTCTAAGACATGCACAATTGAGGGATTACTTTACAGATCAGCAAACTTGCGGCGCCTCTACTTCCTTTAACAACACATATTTCTACAATAGCAACTATCCGGGCACCTATGCCGGCGGTGGACGTTGTAGCATTGTGATCACTCCGCCAGATGCCAGCATTTGCCAGATGCGTGTGGACTTTCTGGCTTTGTCGCTGGCGCCACCCACTGGAGATGGCTCCTGCAGCACAGATGCTTTGACCATAACAGGTGGTGCCTCACGTGTGCCTACAATATGCGGCGAGAATGCTGGACAGCATGTCTATGTGGATTTCAATGGCGTGTCTCCTATAACCATATCAGTGGCCACATCCAGTGGTTATACATTCAATCGCTTGTGGCAATTTCAGATACGCCTGCTAGGCTGCGCCTCGGGCAATCTAGCGTCTTCGGGCTGCCTGCAATACTATACAGCTAACAGTGGAACTGTGTCAAGCTTTAACTATGCTTCAGCTGCTGCATCGGCACAGAATACCATAGGCGTGCCTGGCTCGCGGCAGTTAGCCAACACGGCTTATGGCATTTGTGTGCGCATGGGCGCTGGCATGTGCTCCATTACCTGGAGTCAGGTGAGCTCCGATGCCTATTCCTTTTCGCTGACAAACGATGTGGGCGCTGTGGATCCCTCGCTGTTGGCCACATCGGCAGTACAAAGTCAAGATTGCACAACGGATTTCATTGTCATACCTAATCCCATTCAGGGTGGCACGGCGTTACCGAGCGATCGTTTTTGTGGCTTGGGCATATCATCGACGACGAGCTCGACTAAACCTTTTGTTCTCTATACAGTGACAAACGGCAATGAGGATAGCGACATATCGAATCGTGGATTTTATATGGCCTACTCGCAAAATGCGTGCCCGGTGCTTTGATGATGATTATATGGCAATAAAAGGATTTACTAATAGTTTAACAATTGGTCTATAATACAACAATTTTGGGCAAGGGGCTTTATACAAAAATACTTTGGGTTCAGGCCGCCAAACGCTTTAAACTCTCAATCTCAGCGGCAAGTTCTTTGATCTGTGGGTTAATAAGATGAATGAGTTTGGGATACTCGAAGCACTTAAGCACATCAAATCTTTACCTTATTCTGAAAAAGCTCTTGTGTTTTCTTGTCCGCCATAAGTTGAAACGCCTCATTATCCAAACGCATTTGATAGCTTTGCAGCTCCTTTTGCAACTTCTTCAGCTTCTCCGAGTTGTCCGCAAGCATTTTTGCACGCATTTCTTCAGAGTGATTATGAGCATTGTTCATGGTTATGCCAAAGGAGCAGAGTGCCCCAGCCGTGGAAAAGAAATTTAGTTTCTTTGAGAATTGTGAATTTTCATCTAAGAGCTCCAGGTCGACGGCTTGACAACGTGTAAGTATCTGTATTTGTGGCAGATGACGACGCAGCGTTTTCTGTGCTTCATCGTTTTGCGCAAATAGACAAAGATTGGGCTGATGCTTTTTGCTAATCTGATTGCGACTCTTGACCTGGCGCACAATTTGACAGACCTGCACTATGTCCGCCACTTCACCTTCCAATGCCGAGTCCTGGTAGTGCGATAATTTGAGTTCAATGTTGAGTGGTACATGTTGCAGCAACTCGGAGGCGACAAAAGGCGTGAATGGTGCCAAGGCTTGCAGGCCCCAGCTAAGGCAGGTGGCTAATGTAGCCACATGCACGTAGCCGTCGCGTGTCTTCTGGTTAATGGCAGTTTTGACGGTTTCCTGTTTTTGGTAAGAGGAATACGTGTAAAACAAATACGCTTGGGATTGGCAGTGCATAGTGCTACTTACCAAATAATTATCACAAAGGTTCTGATAAAAGAAATGCTTGAGTGCCGCTGTGGCCATATGAAAATTGTGGTTGTTGTAAGACTCCGAACATATAGACAAAGTCTCAGCCAAACGTCCAATTATCCAGCGATCCCACAAATTCAATTCCGCATCATTCATAGTCTCAATGGCGTGTAGTTTTATGTCTAGTATCTGCGCGGAGCCTAGGGTAAATCGCATAGCCTGCCAGATTTTGTTCAGAAACAGTTTGTTGGTATAGCAGGTGCTGACATCAAAGTTGATGAAGTGGTTCTTAATGTTGTGACTGAGCAGAGTAAAACGTAGCGCATCGGTGCCGCACTCCTGTATTCCCTGCGGAAACATTTTGCTCATGCCAGCGCTAGAAGTTTCCAGTTCTGCAAGCTGAATGATGCCCGCGTCGCAGGATTTCTTTAGCTCTTCCTTAAGAGTCTGTAAAGGAAAAGTATTAGAGTCAGATCTGAGCAGAAATCGTGTACATACTACCTTCAGACTGGCGCCCTGCACAACCTGCTGGGGTGTTACAATATTACCCAAACTCTTGGACATCTTGCGACCATGCGCATCACAGACAATGCCATTCAGCAGTATGCGATTAAATGGAGCTTCACCAGTTAACTTAAGGCCCATCATCATCATGCGCGCCACCCAAAAGAATAGTATGTCGTGACCCGTTTGCATGACATCCAGTGGATACTTTTCACGATAGTTGTCAGACGGCCAGCCGGCCACAGAGAAAGGCAACAATGCTGCAGAAAACCAAGTATCCAGCACATCGGGATCCCGGCTAAGAGTTAGCTCACTTGTTCCTAAGCGCGCTGTTGCCTTTACAAGCGCCTGTGTTTCGTCAGCAGCCGCCACCCAGCAAGTGTTGCCTTTTGCATCCTTGGCTTGATAGGCCGGCACTTGGTGGCCCCACCAAAGTTGACGTGATATGCACCAATCGCGACAGTTTTCCAGCCAACGTTCCCATTCCAATTCGAAGTTGGGTGGCATGATTTGCAACCGGCCGCTGCGAAGCTCGGATAGGGCTGCCTCAGCCATAGACCTTGTTTTCAAGAACCACTGCGGGGCAATCATGTACTCTATAATGTCTTTGGAGCGCGAGCAGAGCGGCAGCTGCATGCTGTGCGGACGCACCTGACGCAGCAGCTTTAACTCATCCAATTGCTGTAGTATAACAAAGCGTGCCTCAAAGCGTGGCTGGCCCTTAAATTGCTCATAGGTGTCTAGTATGTGTCCGCTGTTGGTAAATACCGGGCGTGCTTCCAGTTTGTGACGCTGGGCTAACTCAAAGTCGAATTTGTCATGAGCCGGGGTAATCTTAACAGCGCCGGTGCCAAATTCCGGCGCCACGCCAATGTCAAAGATGAGAGGTATGGTGTCATTACGGAAGGGATGTTGCAGCTTCACTTGCGGTCTGTTGCGGTACTTTGTGTAACGCGTGTCCAGCGGATGCACTGCAATGGCCACATCACCTAGTATCGTTTCTGGGCGTGTAGTAGACACTACAATCTCTTCGGGCGTACCATCGGCTTGCTTCTCGCCATCTACAACCTGATAGGCAACATCGTAAATGCGTCCAAAAACAACCTTGTGCTCGTAACCAGGCACTGCTAGCTCCGTGGACTCGTCAATTTCCACCGTTTCAACTTCCATGTCCGAGATGGCAGAACCCAAGTCGCAGGACCAGTTTACCAGCGCATTACGTCGCTGTATAAGCCCTTCATCGAACAATTTCTCAAAAGCCACACTGACCGCATGTGCTTGTTTCTCGTCCATAGTGAAATACTCCTGTTCCCAGTTGAGTGAGCAGCCTAGCTTGCGCAAGTCCGCCACAATGCCGGCACCTTTGTCCTGCTTCCATTTCCAAATCTCCTGCAAAAAGGCCTCACGTCCCAAATCCTGACGTGTTTTTCCCGTTGCTGCGGCAATGGTGCGTTCAACCACAGCCTGTGTGGCTATCCCAGCATGATCCGTACCAGGTATCCATTGCACCTCATAGCCTAGCTGTCGACGTTGGCGTGCTATCACATCCTGCACTGTGGCCATCAGAGCATGTCCCAAATGTAAATTACCGGTTATATTTGGCGGCGGCAGCAGCATGCGGTACGAGCCACGCCCACAGCGTTTGGCATAGCTTGGCAAATTGGCATTCTGTTTCTCTCTGTCCCAATATGCTTGCTCCACTGGTTTTGGCTGATATCCTTGCGCCAGCGGCAAGTTATCAAATGGTGTTGTGCCTGCACATATTTTGCCGGTAAGTTAATAACTAAAAATGCTCATTAACTTACCTTTTGCAGTGGAATAATTATGCACTGTTATCGCATATAGTTGTTTGCGATGGCAAACACAATTATGCTTAAGTAAGTTACGTGTAAAAGCCTTAACTATTGTCATTGTTATGTGAGAATTTAAAAATATTTAGTTGAACTGCGCAGTGTGTACACATGCTTCAAACTGAAAATAAAAGCAAACAGCTGTTGGAACTGCCAACTCTAAACAAGATAGAAATAGGCGCCTTATCGATACATTCAAATACAAAAATCAACAGCATATATCGCAGAAATATTTGTATTTATTTTTGTAATTAATTATGACTTATTCGCATTTATTGCTAGCTTTGGCATAATTTTGCGCATAAAAACGCCCAAATAGATAGAGAAAAGACAACATATAAGCAAAGCCCACATATGTTAGTATCGGCTGATATTCGCACTTTTGCAACATAGCTTGCAAGCACCAGACAAGCCCCAAAGCAAATTGTAGAAGCTGTAGTACAGTCAAATAGCGCTTCCACCAAAGGAACGGCTGCATACGTGGACCCAATGCGCTTAGAGCATAGTAGGTGTACATTATGATGTGAACGCAGGAATTTAAAATCGCCGGAAAGAATGCTGCAAGAAAACATTAAAGGCTTTATATTTTGCAATTGTTAAAAATGAGATACAGTGGATCAACAATCGGATGATGCCCTGAACCCTTTTCCCTCTAGGTCTCTTAACACAAGCCAAATTTCATTTGTTAGGCTGCTAATAAACTGTTCCCTATCGGAAGACGAAGCTAAATTAGTTTTCTCACCAAAAAGGTATTTTGACAGTACCAATAAATCATTCTGTGAAATAACCCAAAGTGATCGAACTTTTTCTCTACGGCTCTAAGGACAGGCAATAAGGGCTATTGTGTTAATAACGTTAGTAGTTTTGATTTGGCTTTGTGGTTCTTCGAAACATTGGTCAGCGCGGCAAAATTGGTTAAATGGTTTGCGGATTTATAGGGGACGTTGAAAAGCCTCTTCTGGATTGGGCGTAATTTAGCACTTTTACTAAAATTGTTTAAATGGATTGCGGATATATAGCGGACGTGGAAAACCCTCTTCTGGATTCCCGATTCTTTCGGGATTCCGGAAGATTGTGTTGAAGAGGGTAGTAAAACCTCATTTAGCTAAATCTATATTCATATTCTTTTTCTGCTTTCAACTGTGCTTTCACCCTTCTTATTGCTTCTATCGATCCAACTTCCTCTTCAAATATATAAAGTACAAGTTTTCATTTCTTGTTTACATAAACACAATTCAATAAACTTCACCTGCGTATCTTTCGCTAATATTGGATGTCCATGGCTTTTATGGTCTCATTCGGACGGACAAAGCTTTATTTATACGCGACCTACAAAATGCTGTTCTCTTCGGTATTGTGCTTTGTGCCTTGTGCCCCTTACACAGCATAAATTCAGCAAACGCTTGACCCACTGGGTACAGAGTACAACGAGTACACTTACTGGAGCCCGTGGGCGTCCATTTGATGATAATCCAGCAAATCACAAACATGGTGCTATGATGATAGACATGTAGAAAACTCATTTGTGACCACTTTTTGCGCAAAATGAAAAACATAGTGTCGGCAAATTCGAGCCCTTTGGAGATGAAGAACCACCAAAATGCAGCGGCTAACTGTTGGAAAAGTACAAAGTTTTTAAGTGCTTCAAAAACAAACAATGTCACTCACCCGCATTTCATTTGGATCGTAGCTAATGTGACACGGCTGGCAAGTGAGACTGTACTTGAGATTGCGCGCTGAGATGTACAGTTCCAGACAAATGTAGCCATTCAGCAGGGCCATGGCCAGATTGTAGCAGAACAAAGGCACTCGCAGCGCAAACGGTTTGTTTCTGCGGTGAGTGCATCTTGTAGTTATCATTTTGTGGACTGTAACTTTGGTACTAACCTGGCCATCCATTTGGGTGCAAAGCGCACCATGAACAAATATAAAGTCAACAATGCCGCCGTATTCCAGGGTGATTCGACCAGTGGCCATGATTGCGTGCGCTCATCCGCAAGTTCCGCATACGGATAACTGCCGAAAATGTTCTTTGTGCTATTTGCCGGCATTTTCTTGTGCGTATATGCAATGAGTTCAAATTTAACTAAATGGAATTTTGCTTTTTGCAGTCTTATTTATTTCGTTGGGAACACCAATGAAGCGTTGCGGCGTATACAAAAACTAGTTTTACTTCCAATTAAAAACAAAATAGAAGTATTTAATTCCTCTGTGCCGTGACCTCAGTACCCTGTATATTGTAAAAGCATAATATATGCGTACGCGTGCCTTGACAGTGACACATATTTGACATATCAACGAGCACGATAAATGTCGGAACTAGTTCAATCAAACCGCTCATTTTGTTGTACTGCTGAACTAAATCTTTTTAATGCTAAGTTCGTTTAGTTCTTTTAGTTTTTTGGAATTCTTAAACGACTTTAAAAAAGAAGTAGGTTCACAGTTCGTATTCCCTCCGTTATTCAAAATGTTTTTATCAATATCTCCTAAGCTAATACAGCTAGAAGGCTGATATGTCATTCGTACTGCATATTTTTTTCTGTGTTATTCAAATCAGGTCTTCATAAATTGTGTTGAAATTCGGTTGAAAGAGATTTCAGGCACACCCACGATTATATTTAAAAAACCAAACATAACATTAGTTATCTAGAAAGCCAAAAAATATCGATCAGACCAAGATTAAGCCAGAAGTAATCGCTTGGCTAGAGCGTAAACTAAGCCAAAGACATTGTTTAGCTATTGAGCTTTTTCAATAGCTTTAGTAATAGTTTATATATTTTATATTTATGGTTTTTATGCCGCGGGGGCCGATGTACAGTAGCTTAGCTCTTATTGTTATAAGTTTAAGAATATGCCGGCGGACCCGATGTAGCCCGTGCTATTGATGCTTATGTACTAACTAAGTAAGATAATATGAAAGTTATAAGTAGGCGATCCGATTGACCGTGCCGAAGTGTAGCGAAATGACAAGAGAGAAGCAAAGTGGATGCTATTCATGTTTCAGTTATGCTAGCCGACTTAATTATCTAAGCATGTTGGCTGCTGCGCGGGTTCTGCTGGCTGCATAACCAAACAGACATCTTTGAGAGACTCATACAAAATTCCCCGAAAAATATTATTATTTAAGGGGCCTAACTTTTTTGCGGGTCTTTGTTGATTTAGGGCGTTCTCAGTCACCATAACACCAAAATATACGGACGTATGAACTCAGAGAACTACACAATTGGTTTGGATGACGTTTTGTTTAACTTTATGGAGCATTAACCGAACCCAAATACCATTTTTGAGACAAAATTCCATGAACCATAAGCGTTATGGTCCGCGGACTTGTATATAAGTGAGAACATGTGCGAAAATTTGTGGCAGTTTACCTTGGCGGTGCCAAGTTTAAAGGAATAGAGCAGCTCCGGGAGGCTTTTGTGGGAGAATTGTCTCAAAATACCTTTTTGGAACTCCCAAAAAAAGGGGTTCATTCGATGCCAAACGGAATTGATGAAGAGAGTATCTATATATATATAAAGTTCAGTGTGGTACAGATTACTTAGCAATAACGTTTTCAAGAGAAATCTATACAATTCGCAAGGTAAAATGCTATGCAGAATATATTTTTTTACCTGGATACGTTGCTTTTTAGTCAGTTAAAAATTGATTTGAAATAAAAAATGTACTGTATACGTTTGAAAAAAAAAAACAACAACAAAATACATTGAACACACAAACATTGGTATTTCGTGTTTTCTTTTCTCCTCTTAGTAATCACGACAAGGCGAACACTTGTGATAGTAATAGAATAAAATTCTGAACGGTTAAAAGTTCAGCAATTTTTCTAAAAAGCGCCGGTTTCCAAGACAGTATATATGAACGACTGCTTCTGTTGCTCTGTCTCTCTCTCACCGACTCATTTGTAGGCCAAATTGAGAAGACGGAAAACGAACGCACATGTATGTACTCTCTTTGGAATGGACGCATTTCAGCCAGTCGACTTAATGTCAATGGGATAAGGATTCCACTGTATTACTTTCATATTTTTTTGCTTATTGAACGGCAATTACAACACACAAGTACTACATTCTTCTGTAAAAAGGTTTATTCTTTGCTTTAAGGTTAACTTATGTATCTTTTGTGTTTTCGAATACTTTTTTGTAGATTGATCTTATCCCGTTCATATGTATATGTAGGAGTTCTTAGTTCGTTACTAACTATTAGAAGCTGTCGCATTAAGCAGGTCCGTTATTTATGGTTATCTAAGAGCCTGAAAGTAATGGGAATCTTGGACCGTTAAAAACTCCAAATTTTTAATTAAAAGCGAATATTTCCAAGACAGTGTACGTGTGTGGCTGCTTGTGTTGCTGTCTCCGTCAGGCCGACTCACTCTCAGTCAAAAATGAGAAAGAACAAAATAAAGGCACTAAATGTGTGAAACTTAGCAACTTAACTAGGTTTGAGGATTTGAATTGAGTTGTAATGTCAAATGTCGTTTGATTCATCTTCAAACCAAAAGTTTGGGTATTTTGGTTACAACCATACATAGGAAAATTCCTATTACTTTTCATAAAACATTTTCTATATGTCCAAAATTGTATTTGAAAGCAGGAAAGAAAACGAATGGAACAAACTAAACGAACAATAAGTTCGCTTACCAACACATGAACTAAAGAGCTATGCCTTCAAAATGAACTGCACAACACTGTTAAGTAGCTGCATAACTGCATTATTAGCAAGTGCGATCAAGCGGGAAGTGTGTACACACTCTTTTGCGCCTCTCCCAACTCTTTGCTGCTGCACGGATTGTAGTTTTTATTGTTTTTTAATTTACTATTATTGTTGTTTAAGTGCTGTGTAATTAATGCAAAGTAATTGGAAAATGTTGAAGCTTTAATTTTGTGCTTATTTTAGGTGTTAAGTTGTGTTTTTTTTTGAGTTAATGTAAGCGCTTTATTCCACCGCTTCTTTTTTATTTTCACTCATATGTTACACATGTTTGAGTATTTTGTGTTACTTTTGAGTGAAAAATGTGCAAGTGATTTGGAAATCTTGATTAAATAAATGTTTTTTTGTGTGTGTGTGCTTAATCAGTGAAGCGCTTAATATAAATTTCACTTCGTGGCAGTGCAACAACTGCAGCAACAACAATGCACAATGTGAAGAGAATAATTGAAATCCATAGCGGTAAGGAAACATTACATCAATACGTGGTTACACTGCCAAAAACAGACTCAATACACTAACAATACAAAGCACTTTCAGTTTTATAAGCAGATTGTTGCGATTTAGAATCGATTATGTGTGATTATAGTGTAAAATGTCGAAAAAAGTTGGGAACTTCAATTATTTTTGATTTTTTTAAATAGGTAGATAAAAAAGAGTCTGTGAAGTAAGCAAAAGAATGAGTAAAAACAATTTTGAGTTCTGAGTAGCTGACGTATAGTTCTAGAGTTCCTAATACTTAATTAAAATAGTTCAGGCAAATTTAGTGACTAATTTGAAAAAAAAATTCTTTTGCTAACAAAGCACTGCATTTATTTTTTTTATTAAATCAAGGCTTGTGAAGTTAGCAAGCAAAATTTTGCAAAAGTAAAAAAAAAAAAAATTTCTGAGTAGCTAACGAAGAGTTCTAGAGTTCCTGATACTTTATTTAAATAGTTCTGACAAATTAATATCTGAGGTTTTATTTGTCCATTTTGGGGTTTATACAAAAGTTTTATCGTCTTTTTTTTCTGGCATCAATTAGTACTGCTTTTACTGTTCTTTTTCTGTTCGACACAGTGATTCAGTCGTTTCTCGCCACTTATCATATGCTTTATGCATTTAATCTTTTCGTTGTAGTGGCATTTTGCGGAGAAACCCGTTTAATAAAGAAGAAAGATGGAAGAAAGACCTTTCTTTTCTTTTCAAATTCTTTCTTTTACTTTCAAATATCTTTACGAGTTGAGTAATATGAGTAATGTGTGGATTTTTTTCAGAAATCGAATCGATGACGAAAAATTTTTATACATTTTCAAACCATTCGCGAATAACAAAATCAGCAAGACGCTTATCACTTGAGAATAAGTCAAATAGAAGGTAATTATGCTTGGTCACCGCGATTCGATTTTAAATGAAATTTTAAAATTGACTCTGATTTGAGCAAAATCTGTAAGGGAATGACGATTTTATATGAGATGATCGAATATAGCCACTACAGTAGCTAAAAAAGAAACTTGGTTGACAACTTTTCAAAACACCACCGACCAAAAGTTGCTCTTTCTGTTTCCCAATTTTAGCTACGAGTGAGTCGGTCTGACAGAGACAGCAACACAAGCAGCCTCACACTTAAGCTATTCTGAAAATGGTCGCTTTTTTAATTTTTTAACGGTCCAGGATACCACTCTATTACTTTCAGGCACTTTGCAAGGCATATTTAACAACGTATCCAGGACTAGTTCCTTTTAGGGACAGTCAAGCTACACTTCACCATCAAGTAGGAGTTAGCGGAGCCATGTGGCTTAAGGTACAGTGAGTACAAAAAGAGCATCTGATTTGGGGAACAACTGAAGCTGCAACGCCATTGCGCTTTTTGATGCTATTTACCATTCTTATGTTATGTTGGCACAATGTTTCCTTTCTGAAGTTTCTATTATTGTTTTCTGTATTTGTATTATCGCATATGTATTTAAGGTTTACGTGCTTGCACCTTGGGGCATTGTTGGCTGCAAGTTACTTGGAAAGCAGCACAGCTGTGGCCAAAACTCTGTAGCTTGTTGATGCTACACATTATAGAGTCAGCTTCAACGTTGGCGTTGATTGTTGTTGTTGGTCCACATAGAGTATATATACTTATTATATATTGTTTAGTTTTTTGGTTTACAATTTTTATAAGTTTGGCAGACTAAGAGTCAAATTTCATTAAATCTGCATCACTGTTTTGTAAGCCTGAAAATGATGTGCCAGCATTTCAATGGGTTGTCCTTTGCAGTTTCTATGTATGTTTGTGAAAATTGGATTGAAAGCATGTGTATGTGGGTTGTATGTATGTCCCTGTCGACATGTTCATGCGGTTAACCACTTGGCTTTGCTTATCATCAGGAAGTTGCACATACGCCATGATGTCCTGTGGTTGCTGCCAGTGCCAACTCCATCAGCAGCATATGCGTGCCTGCTTATATATGCGTATAATTGAGTTAGTGTGATTGTTCTAATAAGCACACACACAGACACACACACACACACACACACACACACACACACACACACACACACACACACACATACATAGTACGCATACTAGCAAACATAATGAAGCTGCGGCAGTGACAGAGGTTGAAGCTGTTAAGCTGGCAAAACTCATCCAAAAAAGTATGCCACAATTTTATGTAAACCTCTCGTGATATTTGCAATTATGAGTGTGTTTTTCTGTTTCAGATGCGCCATAGTGGGAATAATGCACTAAGAGAAATATAAGTGAATTAGCATTGGTGAAGAAAGCATTTTCTAGACTAACTTTTTTTTTTTAAATTCAACTGTTTTATACAAAGATAAACTTTGATCTTTTAGTAGAACGTTATTTGTTTCGAAAAATCGTTTGTTATCTTCTTCTTTTTGCGTTGATACGCCGCTGTAGACTATTTTCTATAATTTCAGGATTTCGAATTAGTTTGGAATAGTCTATTTTTTGTATATTGAACGCCATTCGCCTTCGCTTTTGTAGAACAATTTTTCAACTTACTATGGAGGAACTTTTGCTCCGAAATTGAAAATACCAGTGAAGCTGCTAGGCTCAGGAAGGTACTTTCAAAGTCCAATCCAACATTGGGTTGTCTGAGGAGTCTCTTAGTGTCCTGCGAGACACTGATTTTCCAGGCTGCACAACTTTATAGTACAGCCTTCCCCCACTCGCAGCTCAGAAAGGCTACCGTACAAGTCTCCAGGACCTGACAACATCATACCAGTCCAATTACAAAGGGCCTGTCCCATAGCCATTAACTGGCTACAAACCACCTAAAAAGGTAAAGCCTCCACCACAACTCACAAGCACTTTAGACCAGAACATCGGTCTTCAGCTCAGAACTTCTCCGAATCCTAAGCTTATGTCAGAACCCCTACTCGCGTACCGAAACGGCAAGGCTACAGAAACAGCCCTTCATTCGGTAGTCACAATAATTGAAAAATCTCTGAATTTCAAAGAATACCACCTTGCCGCCATTTTGGATATCGAATTTGATGCCGCAGACATAGAAGGAGGTGGCTGCCGAGTGGTTGCCTATGCGGTTTTAATTAGTATATCTTTGGTAAATTTCACCAAACTCTCCGTGGGACAGCTAAGACCGCATTAAAGCTAATCCTGGCAAAACAGATCTTGTTCTTTTCTCAAGGTCTCAAAAAAGTCTTGCAAAAAGGCCTTAGGCCTTAAATGGGGTATGTCCTCGATTATTGTACTGTGGAATAAATAAATGGAATAAATGGTCTAACCGTTATCCAGGACCCACCAACGCCACGTATGGGTCCTTTCAGAATATAGAAAAAGAGCTCAATATAAAGAGAGTCTTTAGTCTTCCGGAACACTGTAGTGTATTCCAGGCAGAAGTCCAAGCCATAAAAGAGGCACTCTCATGCCTCAACGTCTCCGGTAACGTAAACGTTTATAGTGATAGTAAAGCAGCTATCAAATCCTTAACCTTAATATAATCTAATTCGGAATCGGTAACAAGCTGCCGCAAATCTCTCAGTTCGTGCTTAGCCTGATATGGGTTCTGGGACATCGCGACATAAAGGTCAACAATATTGCAAACGAGCTTGCCGTTTCTTGCTCCACTCCTTTCTGAGCGAGAGCATCCCCATTGCGAATTTTTCAAATGTGGTAAACTATCGTACTGCTCAACAAACTTGAATAGAGTTAAACATCAAAAGAACAGCTGTACTCTTCTCTCTTAGTAAAAAGAGAAGCTAACTGTCGTTAGAGCGAGTCGGTGTCCATGCATCTCGGTTTCTTGCTCCCTATAGAGAGCTCTGCAGAAGCTGTGTTTATGTTTGCTCTTGCCCTGCCCACTGTAAAAGACGATACCAGTACCTGGGGGTTACTTCCTTAGCAGCACTTCAGAGCTGTCAAAAATTAGCTCCAAACGGATAGTTTGGTTTTTTTTATCAGCATCAGAATGGGGGTAAGGCTAAGTAGTAGATCCTACTATGTTTCACATTGGGCCGAATTTCGGCATGTGTGCCAGATAGAAATCTGGTAGCCGTTTGAACCTAAGCATACCTAGTGCTGTCTCTTTCTCCGTCAAGCTGCTGCTAAAGCAAATGTGAACGCATAAATAATGAACTTCTTCTTCTTAACTGGCCATAACAACCCGTTATCGGGTTACGGCCTGATGTAAATACATTCTTTCATTGGAATTGTGGTTTTACGTGGTGGGTTCCAAACCCTACGCACAACCCTTTTAAGGCCTACTGGTTTCGAAAGAACCCAGTGTCATTGTTAGTCGCCTCATACGACAAGCTTTGACCTGCTGAGGTGGTATTCTCTAACCCGCTCACCACACGGTGTTAACAATGAACTATGTAGTTTTTTTCTCTCAGTGCATGTGTAGACTATGACCACATTGATGCATTGAAGCGTGCATTGGGCATTGAATAATTTATTTTTGTGGCCTCTGTTTGGTACGAGTGACAGTTGTGGTTGAGTGGTGGGTCTGGGGGCAGAGGGATTGGTTTTTGGTTACTCTGTGGTTTTGGTATGTTTGTTGACCACTGTTGATTTTGTTGCTGTTGCTTTTCGTTTTTGACGAAAGGTGCTTTGGCTGACACAGCAGCTGCCAAAATGTATGTACTCCATAGTGCATGTCATTCCGCTCATGTGGTTATTAAAAAGATTACAGTTTGTGTTCAACTTTGACACTTTTGTACTGGAACATACAAATCATATTGGAACTTTAATGCTCACAGGTTGCACTTGGCACAATATTTCATCAATATCACTTTGCAACTAAACTTACTGACAGCTCTCGATATGTAAGTGTATGTAAGTGGACAGCAATTGCTGTCAGTGACAATATCATAAGGATACGGAACTGAAAAATGTCAAGGATGCCAACTTCATAACTCTTATTGTTGTGGTTGTGGTCTTTCGTCTTGTTTGTGTTTACTTTGTTCTTGAGTTCCTTGAAAGCGGATACAAGCCACAATGGTATCAGGTCAATAACTTTCGCTGGACACGGTTGCAATTTCCAGTAATGCGTACTATTTCTCTTACTGCTTGTCTTTTCCACCACATTTTCGAGTCAACGAGAATCTGGCAAAGCGTTCGATACGGTGCATTAAGAAACGATTTTGAAAACTGTCTCAAAGGATTTAACATTATTATTGGTAGTTGCTCGTTTCAGAGCATGAGCATCTTGTCTGAGCGCACAATGCATCTACACTATTTATTTTAGTTGATATATATATCTGTTCACAGTGAATACTTCTCAAGACGCACTACCTTTTGTTTTGAATTAATTCTACGGTTGTTTTTTCTCGCAGATAGCTTATTTTAAAGCGATTGCATCCTTAGCGGTACTTGTAAGAAGTTTTCACACAGAAGTGAATTTTTGGGGTTTGGTAACCAATGATTATTTAACATAAATGCTGGAAATTTCAAAATTTATAATTTTATCTAATCACGGTTATGTTACCAGAGTATTATTTTTAATAGATAAAAAAAGAAAGCAAGCTAATGAGTAATTTTTTGTTTTTCGTTTCGTTTATAACTTCTAATTTTCCACCTAATTAGCTCGAAACACGGCTAATTTTTTGTTGCATATATTGAGTGTTGACAATATAAGCATTCCACTCATATTTTATGTCGTTAAGTTAGTCTACTATGTATGCAGACTCAATTTCTTTAAAACTGAAGAAGCGCCCCTTAAATCGTTGCATTTTAAAATAGTTTAGGCCTGTTAAATAAAGGGCCTTAATTATTCAGGCGATAATTCGAACTGAGAAAACATTGTATGCGCTTCAAGCTGTTGTCAATAATTATGAAACTAAATATTTAATGAAAATTCCATAGCTGAAGTTCAATGTGCGACAGTGTTTAGTCGTTGTGCAGACGCAGTTGTAGGTCATGAAGACATACAGTATTTTCCCGTCTGCATTTTAAGCCACCTTAGTAGAGCTGCAAAACCATCGATCTTTGTGTTTCACTATCGATAGCTTTAACACACGCCAAGCGGCTAAGAAAGAAAGCTTAGAAAGATAGGAAGGAAAAAAAGCCGATAGTACCGTCGATAGTATCGAATCCTTTCGAACCGATGGTACTATCGTTACTACCGAATCTTTTTTTCTGAAACTAGCGAATGGCGCCGCTATAGACAGTTCTACAGCTCTACCTTAAAGGTCATTCATTATTCAGTATTTGACTGCTCATTCAACTCTCGACTTTTTCATTGTTGTAATCATTAATATCCTTGAAGCGCGGCCCTGCATTCAGATAGCAAAATGTTGCTCTTTGCAAAGGAAGATATGTGCACGGCTGTAAAGAAATCGTCGCTCAGGAAGGGTGTGAATTGGCGTATTGGAACTTTTTACATTAGTTTAAAGTGTCTACTCTACTTACTCTTGCAGTAAAAAATGCTTTCTGCTCCCTAAACCCCTTCGATTTTGTGATCAAAGCGGGAACGATAAATTGTTTATATGTATAACCAATGACATGCATATTCACGATGCATTTTCACGATATCAGAATTCAAATGAAGCGTAACTCCGCTGGGCACTAACTGTGTTCCCTGCAGTTGCAAAGCTCAATTGGTAACAAGGATGGTGAATATATTGGTTTTCCTGGCACTAAAAAAAGACGCACGACAAGCTAATATTTGGATGTAACTTTAGTTGACTTATTATAAATATAAAACATACCATTTCCGGTCAATTTTGGAACGCTGATTTCGAATCCGGACACTACGGATTTTTCTAGCACAGTTTTCGAAATATCGCTATTTAAAAAAATTCGAGTTTTCGAGAGTTGCGTAGTCAGCAAATTTTACTTACGGCAGATGACGGTGAACACTAACTTGAATTAAATTCCCTGACAGTTTTGGTATATCTTAACTCGATGGTGGAATACAAGAAACTAAACTAAAAAAAAAATTTCTATCGGTAGCAAGGTTTCCGAGATATGTGAGATTAGCTGACTTTGCGACTTTCAAACTCTTGAATTTTTTAACCAGGGACCCCTAATTAACCTGAAAAGTTATGTTTCACTTGTGGCATTTTTTCGATATTCCCTAATAATTTAGCCATTCCGCTATCGATTTTGTTCAAATTGAAATGTTCGCAAAGCATCAATATATCGAAATAAAAAATAAAACATTTGGAGTTCATTGCCCTGTAACTTGCAATCAAATCAAGTTAGAGCAAAACAATCTGAAAAAATCCCGATATTTTTGAAATAGCGATATTTCGAAAACAGTGCTAGAGGGTCCAACACTTCCGGATTCGAAAACAGCGACTTAAAATTGACAAGAAAATATATGTTTTTTTTGTTGCATAGTGTAATTAGGGAAGTTTCCCGAGCTAATAATGCAAGTAAACAGGTTTTTTATTATTTCAAATGTAACGAATATTTTGAAGAGGTAACCCTTGCTTTTATAAACTTTTAAAATGTGCACTTCGATTGCATTATAAAACATTGAATGCATTCTCCATATTATTAGTACGCAATGCATATGAGAATTTTCGCTGAATTTCCAGGCCACAAGCCTTTGGAAATTTAAAAAAACATGTACTTTCAAGCAAAAGCATTTATTAATTAATAGCATTATTTTATGAGTGCAAAGTGCATAATAAAAACTCATTTTTAAATAATTTGTTTGCTGTGGACAAACTTGTTCCAGCTCACAAACAAACTTCGACTACATTTATGTGCAATTAGTTCACTCTACTGAAGCAGTTCAAATTCAATAGGTTCACAATAAATAAATTTGTTCACTCTACCGAAGTAGTGCAGTGTTCCCTAATAGTTCCATATGTTTTTGGGTTCAAATTAATTGTTGACTCGTTTAAGCAAAGCAAAATAGCTATACGACGAATTAACAATCTGTAAAAGAATAAAACAATTAAGTTCAAAGCTGGAGTAGGAGTTGCAATAGAGAACTAATAGCGGTAACGCTAAAATTCTGCAAAAAACCGTGTTGGTTACATCGAAGCGATGCCTCATCATGAGACACAACTTGAATGATTCCAAGTTTGGCAATGCGAGTTGTACAGCGCATGGGATAGATGTCCAGCTTTCCGAATAACTTCATTGGCTGCATAGTAGAGCTGCAAAACTATCGATAGTGGCGCCATTCGATATTTTCGATAGTTTCATGAAAAAGATTCGATGGTAACGATAATGGCATCCCTTCGAAAAGATTCGATAGTGCAAATCGATAATGAAATACTAAAAAAATCGATATATCGATAGTTTTGCAACTCTACTGCTTAGCAAACTATAAAGATTTGCTGTAGCTAGAAATCTAGGAACTCAAATAACAGCACCTGGTACTTGTCGAAATGATTCGTCATTTGGCGCTGCTTAAGAATGTTGTACTTACCGAACTGAACATGCTCAAATCAAAGGCGTAGCTGGCAACTATGGTTCTAATTTGTATGGTGCCATCTAAGCGCAACATAAGCATCAACATTAACTTTTTATTGGACTGGCTCCAGCCCACCCAATTGGACTTGTATAGCTCGTGGGAGAGTTCCGAGCTGCGTTGTGATATCTCGTTGCCAAAGTAACACAGCATAAAGATCTGCATTAGCATGCAGCACTGATAGATGAAAAACTTGACAAAGACCATTGTGTCGTCGGAAAGCTGTCAGAGATTAAGGCTATAGGTTAACAGCTTGCACTTGACAATGTTCACTCACCAAGGACATGGCATAAAAGTTGGCTATCAGCACAAGTACCGAGCAGAAGATCTGCGCCGATATGGGCTTGCTTACCATACGCTCTATAGTTGCAGCCAAATCCACAATTCTCATAAAGTAGCGAATGCATTTCTTAAGCTCTTGTCTTATGTGTGCATCATTATGCTCTCCATGTCCTAAGCGCTGCAAGCGCATTGCCAAAATATCTAATTGGCACTTGACGAATATAAACAGCGATGAGCACAAGGAATCGAAGGTTATGTTCATAAAACAACACAGGGATAAGGCCACATACTGGTAGAAGTACATGGTATAGTATCCCAATGGCTTGCTTACATCTATGGGATTATAGGTGACTAGCGGCAGATCCATGCGATTGTTAAAGAGCTGACCAACTAGCACTGTTTGCAGTGACGTAAGTGAAACACCCGCATAACAATTCCTTGCTCTACGGCTTACAACACGCGCTTCCTCCAAAACGCTACGCTCTTCATGATTTGCGGGTTGAAATTCTTCGTCGCTTAAGCTTTTAAATAACTCCAAAAACTGCTCATTATTATACTTAACGGATAGCGTCTTGCCGGTATAGCTTATGCAGGTGGCCAAAAGAAAGAAAACTTTAATCACTTCATCCAATTTGCTAAAGTTGATCACAACATGTAAAAACATTATCAAATCGAAGCCAAGTATCCAGAAGATAAACAAATGCCAGAAATAGATACTTTGTCCAATGCGTGCCCAGCGTTTTCTTTGCGGCCAAATAGCATAAATTTTAAGTATGCGATACTGACTTTTGTAGAAGATATTCACGGCATTTACCAGTTGGATAACCATTTTTAATACGTCTTTAAGTAGCTCCAAAAGTTGAGTGTTTTTATAGTTAATGCAGCAGTTGCTTTTATGGGTAACCCTTTGGGATGCACCTTATGTAATCAATTAAAAAGTCATTAGCGTTTTAATAACTGACTAATTGTCTAAACTGTGAACTGCGACTCAGGGAAATTGGAAATTATAACGACCCCGCCCATATCTATAGAAATAAATGTAAGTCTGAATCCATTTTACTCGCCATAACAACCCGTTATCGGGTTACGGCCTCGTACATACATTCCTCCATTGGAATTGTGGTTTTACGTGGTGTGTCCCAATCCCTATGCACAACCCTTTTAAGGCTTGGGGTGGCTCTACTGGTCTCGAAAAGAACTCTGTGTCATTGTTAGTCGCCTCATTGACCTGTTGAGGTGGTATTCTATAACCCACTCACCACACGGGGGAAGCAAAAATTCAGTGTGGTACGGATTACTTCGCAATAACGCAACTTTTGCAGGTGAAATATATACCAATCGAAAGAAAAAATGCTTGTGATTTGCAGAATATAAGATTCATATGGATACGTTGCGTGTTAGTCAGTTAAAAATTTAAAAATGGTGAAAAAACAACAAAATACATATTACACATAAACGTTGTTATTTTACTTTTTCTTTTCTTCTCTTCGTAATCAGCTGTTATGAGGACGTATACATTTTGAAAATTTCCTAACTTTATTTTATTAAGTCGTCGAATGTCGGCGACAAAGCGAACACTAGTATGTATATAAGCTTCTCCAGAACACTTTGTCGTATGAGAGGAGAATCTTTCATATAGACACTTATGGCAGTTGGTTAAGTCCGACCCCTAAAAGGCACACTTACTTAAAATATGCTTTTACTGAGGCTTTGTGTTTCTTTATAGTATGTCCAACTGGCTTATTGTGTATGGGTTAAGGGGAAAGAACTTAAAGTTCCTGCATATGCTTTTCGGTTTACAGTTAACCGATTTTAACGATGTGGAAAACAAGACAAAATGGCACTTTAATCCTATTGGCAGATGTCTAATATATCAGAAACTCGAATATCACTATGAGTCATTCACAGCAGCCAGAGAAATATTTAAAAAAACTTAATCTCAATATAAAGCGTTTTGCTGCAAATAACCCTATTTTTGTTAGGATGCAAATAACCCTTTTGATATAAAAATCTTTGTTTGATAAAAGATGAAATTTTGTTTCGTCGATAATAACTTCTGTGATTATTCTCGTAATTGTAGTTTATTCCAAACAAAACAAATTATTCGATACAAATGTAAGAAGGAGAATATCCCTTAAGTCCACTATAAAAACACAAGATGGGAAATGCAATACCTTAGATGATATGATATTCCTCTCAAACACATAAGACCTAAGGCATACTCCAATACGCTTCTTTTTCATTTCGATATCTCGTTTCGGATAGGGGAAGCCCATAGATGATGGTTGCCTTATGCGTTCGTCATTGTTGGTCTCCACTGTAGCATGGAATACATTTCCACTTATTTTCGTAATTTACTTTTATACAGCAGCCACTGCTGCTTCAAGGTGCAACTGTGCGTGGCCAAGTGTGCAACATTTTTTATAACTGTATACAGTGTTGTACGTGTCCTGAGTTATCTTTAGCCGTTGTTGGGATTGCACATACGCCACGTTGTCCGCCGGTTGTCGCAGCGCTTTGATACGCGTTATTTACAACACATTTGTCTTGGCTTCAGTACGCTTCGACTGTCCTTAGAACTACTATCTGAAGCAGCAACAGCTGGAGAGACAGGAGCAGTTACTTGAGCAACTGCAAGTACTAAAGAAATTGAAAGCATCCTTTTTTTCTTTATTACATTTGAGTTTCCTTGCTTTGCTGACTAGTTCTATCTTGTCTCATATTGTGTGTGCTTTGTTATGCCGAAGCTTTGGGAGCGTATAAATGACTGTCACTTATCTACATAGTTGCTTTTTGTGGCAAGTGTACTTCAATTCAAGAATTTTTGCAATTTTCTTCAAACAAGTCAAATTTACACATCAATTAAATAGCTTTTTCATGTCATGTTGCAGTGCTCGTACCACTGTCGGGCGGTGGTCCCCTACCCTGCCCCCCTTGGTAGTACATAGTTGCTATGCCACATCCACTACTTGGCAGGTTCAAATTCGCATTTCTAATTAAGCGCTCTATTCACTCTTCCTGACACTGATTGCCATGCTTTATTGCAATTTCCTCCAGCCATTTTTAACGTGACATGAAAAGCAAGAAATAAAAAAAATATAAACCTCCAACCGCAAAATACTTGTAAGTTAACTTTTACCCAGACATATTGTAGTACTGCTTGTCCTTGTTGGGCGGCAGGCTCCTGTCACTTCCGGCTGTAAGAGTGTTGTTTGTCTTTCAACATTGACACACTCATTACTTTAAGGCAACACCAACAACAACAACATATTTGTGTCAACAACAGCAACGCTGCACACATTTGGGTCAAAGTCCTTGGGGTTGGCCGGCCGGGCTCGGAAGCGGTCGTCTGGACTGGCTCTCTTGAATATGGTAAATTAATTAAATTAAGCTAAGTAAATTTATAAACACGTTACGTCAAGTCTAGCTTAAAAGTATGTATATTTATTCTTTATGCACAGCCACAAATTTTAATTGCATTTTAATGACTTTATTTTGTTCAAAGTTTTAAATAAAAAGCTATTAAAGTGATTAGATGACGTCACACAAAGCTATTGACATTCTTTCCTTTTAAGCCCTTTTCTTTAAGTTAATGAATTGGCTCAGTATATGTCTCTTTCTAGGCATACTTAAAACTATCAAAGAAATCTTCCTAAAGTCGTTAATGGTATGTTTCTTGAGGAACATGGACAAAATAGGATTTAAACAAGCGTGAAATGGTCTAGGGGTGGACTGGGTTCTGTTGGAGCAGGGCGAAAGCTTCTGATCGCCTGGCAATAGCCAGGGTGATACCTGCATCTGCTTATACCAAGTTGATGCACAACCTCCACTTTGCCACCCGGTGTTAGTATAGTGAACTAATCGGCGCATCCCAAGCTTTATCCATCCCAGGTTTTAAAAGGGATATCCCAGGATTGCTTTAGGCAATTTTAATGCAACGGTTCGAATTCAGCCTTCACAAGACCACCTCTTACCCTCGATACAAAACCTGGTAGTCTTTAGTACCAGATCAACATCCAGATATCCGAAAGGCTACATAGCTGTCTCCTGATAAATCTACACGCAACCAGATAGATCATGTTGTGACTGATGAAAGGCATGTATCCAGCGTGCTTGGTGTTCGTACGTTCTGAGGGGTCAACATCAATTCTGACCATTACCTTGTGGCAGCCAAAGTTCGCATGCGGCTAAGCAAAGCGAAGAACGTATATCCAAATCTTTGCGTACTACTACGGAGAACTTCCTTTATTTCCAACGCCAACTGCCGAGGAATGGTACGGTCAGGAACGCGAAGCCACTGCAGTGAAGAATGCCGCTTATAGAAGGACCCTGCAGTCGGTTGCTACGCGATCTGCGCAAGACCACTATCGGGAGATGAGGAAGATGATGATTCCATCAATGCCGCTCCTGACGTTAGACGGCGCCGATAACATTGGGGTCCTTTGCCTTGTTCTCAAAAAGGGTGACCGCACGGTTAGCTCTAACAACCGTGGTATCTGCCTTCTTTCTATTGCATATGAGGGTTGTGGTGCGTATTGTGTCAAAGACTAAAGCCATTTGCGAAAGAACTGATCGGACCTTATCAGAGTGGGTAAAGGCCTGATAAGTCCATCATTGACCAGATATTTTCACTACGCCAAATCCTGGAAAAGACCTGCGAATACCAAATCGACACCCACCATCTCGTTCTTTTGTGCGTATGGATGAAGAAGCTCCTGCGAGAAAGGTCTTTAATGCGGTTGTGTATGGGAGGCGACGAAGGGGCAGACCATGTCAAAGACCATGTGTCTTTGGTATCACCGATCCGAGAAGGCGCGCGCAAAGCATTGATGCCTGGAGGAGAGAGCTAAAAAGGCTGTAACCCGGTAACGGTGTTATGGCCAGTCTTGCTTCACCCTGTCATAATAGAACCCAAGCCCAGCTTGTTTTCTTACAGAAATTAGAAAAATTGGGGAAAAAAAGTTTTGTTTATGGCTTACAGACTCAAAAAATCATTTTGGTTTCCAGCTTTCTTGGCAGCTCATAATGAAACATCATTTGCCGTACGATTGCCTTTTAAGCCCATCTTCATTTATCTTACAAACTAATGATATTTTAAACAAAGGAGCGCATCGAATACCAAGTAATTCGAGCCAAAATGATACCAAACAAATATGTTAAGTTAATTAAGCACTGATTTTTGCCTTTGCACTAAAAATAAAACGACGATGACGTAAATAATGGCAGTAAAATATCCCCGTTTTGGGCGTTGGGTGTTTGGGCCACATACAAAATGAAGTTCGATTCGATTTGTTTTATTGCCCATTGTGTCCGGTCAGCTGCCAACTATGCTGTGTCGGCTATTTGACCGCAGGCAACACAATGCTGCCCCCTGCTCTGCTCCCTGCTGTCCGCTTGATGATGCGGCTGCTGTGTGGCATGCCCCGGCAACGTGCCCGATGGTGTTGGCGGTCTACCGATATATAGTCGTGGTGTTGTAGTCAGACAGCCAATTCACGTAGTTGTGGCAGAAAGCAGCCGTTTCTGTGCTTTACTCATGAAACTGCCAATTGTTGGATTTGCTTTTTGTTCATGTTCGAACTAAAAGTTAAGTTGTTTTTTAGGCATTGTCGATTAAACTGTCAGGGACGCAGGGCATCTAGAAAACACCTTTAGTTCACTAGCGCAATTTATAAATAAGTCAAGAGTTCGCTTCATTTACTTTTCAGTTGCAAATGAGTTACGTCTAAACAGCTCAAATGAAGTAAACCGCGTTTTTATGTTCCAACGTAGCTTAAGTAAGCTTCTTTGCAATCACATTAACTAAACTTCTTTCGAGTTTGTCAGCTTTCATTTGCTTTAAGAAAGATTCGAAAGTTGGAAAACTATAAAGTCATAGCTAAATGAGTTGACTAATGTTCAACCATGACTAATTAACCATTCGAAATTTCCTGTCTACCAAAAGCATACAATAGGCAACAAATTTGATACAATTTAATCTTCTTGGCGGAAACCTTTTGTTCGACTTATGACGAACCTTTTACTAAAACAACACACGGCCTTTTACTTATGGTACAGTTTTCATAAGCTTTGGTGACATCTTTATATATAATTCATTCTTTTCATTTAATACAATTTAATTATTGCTACTTAGGCGTGTGGCGTGCCTGCGCCTAGCGTTATGCGGCCTTGAACGCTCTCAATCAATGCGTCTCGCACACAGATCTAAGTCTGCCGACTGCAGCCACTGCAGCCAAAACGCATTCAGTTCGTGTGTGAGCGATTTTTGATTTGTGGAATGGTTTTCGCGTTTTCGCAAGCTACGAAGCTTGCTAAAACATACTATACTTAAGTGTGCGCCAAATATCTCTAGATGGTTTTTGCGTAGTTCTTTTAAAAATATATTTTTATATAAATTTAAAACAGTAATCAATCGACTTAACGATTATAAAACATTTTAATGAACATTTTAATACAAATTTGGGGTGGCGCATTGTGCGCTTTGTAATGTACAAAAATTGTACATCGGCTCTATAATCCAGATACGGCGCCAGAAACATTTGCAGTCCAGATACGCCGCCAGAAACATTCGCAGCACCATAAAGCATAGTCTCTGCATTTGGTGATTGGTATTTCGAATCGGTTAAAAACGTTTACTACAATGTCCATAAAAGTGGAAGCGGTTGTGTTCGTTGTTGAGTATAAGTCGAACAAGTATTCCAGATTATCAGTCGTTACTCTAACGCCGATAGAAATCTGTTCCGTGTTCGAAAACACGGGAGTTTCTGGACGCTTTATCTCGTCGATATTTTCCAATAGCATTTTTGTGGCCATCAGTTTCAGAACTTCATTCTGTGGAGCGACTTATTCCCGGGTTTTTATATCCACGAGATGAATTCTACATGGGGATTAAACACATACAACAGGTCTTACGGCGTCCCTCTCTGGCATACAGACAAATTATTGTAAGGTTGAAATTCGACTGGAAGATATTTGTAAAAATTAGGATGGCTTGGTTTAAAAATGGTTTTGATGCTCGGGAGTATCTCAAAACACATACAATTGGGCTGCTCTCGGATCAGCTTATATTTTTACTCTGCTTAAATTCTATCTGTCACATTCGTGAACGACAAAAATACTCAAGTATGAGAGGGTGAATGATAATCAGCTGTTCGTTTGTAAAAAATGCAAAATACAACTTGTGAATTTGGACGAAAAATGAATGAGTGAAGCAGCGTAAAGAGCGTCAACTTTTGAACGTTAAAACAAATGGAGCATTTGGCGAAATTGAGTTTATTCTTGGTATAAATATGCATACATATACACTGCAAGATATACTCTACTTTTGTTTGAATGTAAGCAGTGAGTTTGGCCAGGTGGTCGAAGCTTAAGTTAACAAAAATGACCTGATGTAGGGCGTTGTCATTTACTCTTGTCGTCGAGGAAACGCTTACGGCGTACAGATGTCAATTGATTGGCGAAATGATATTCTCTGATACTTAGATGAGTCAAGGTTTTTGCATATGCTGCGAGTTACCACTCTAGTTCGCGAAACTTGTTGAGTTACACAGTTTGCACAATATGAGGTGCCCTGCATTTGCCTGTTGAGTTGCACATAGCAATTGTGCTTTAGTGTCGTCAGACGAAGGTGCTTCCATAAAATGATAAGTATAGCATTTTACTCCCAAAATTACGTCATAAAGCTGCAGCTAGTATGCGATCATAACGTCCAAATTTGCTGCTACCAAACGCCATTTCACGCGATTGGTGGATTAAGCAAATTTTTGGCTTAATTTACAAGAAAGAAGTTGCCACTGTGTCTGTGCACTTTATTTTTGTGTTATTTTTGGCTCACCCTAAATACCTTAAATTGTACCTAAAAAGCTGACGGACATCAAATACCAAAATTGTACAGAATACGTTAGGGAATCATTTATAAAGAAAGAGTTTCTTCTGTAGTTTTTGTGCTTATATTTAAAAGCCAATCTTAAAAATAAACAAAATATAAAATTTTACGAACCAAGCAAATTTTTAAACAAAAAAGTTGCACAGAATGAACAGTGCTTCTAAAGCGAGTTGACTTAGAGTAATTTTTAGAAATCCCTTTGGTTTGCTTTTAAAACCGTAGTCAAAAACAACTGTAACTTGTTGATGGATGTTTTTTTATTTGGCAAAATAAGCGTCATGCAAGCTCATTTTGGTATAAGTATTCCACGACGTATACGCAATATTTGTGCAAAAGTTGGCATAAAAACGCCTACATACTTGAGTGCAACACTTGAAAATTGCTTGCCACAAAACTGTTTGTTGCGTTTTTGTAGTTTATATCTTTTGGGTTTGGTTTTCTCATTTGCCAAATGCATTGAAATATTTATGTGCATTTTGTGTGATATTCAACATGAGCTTATTTTACAACTTCTTTATCCGTTTCCTTTCCTTATGTGCATGCTTAAGCTGCAAACACGCATACATGCTTAGGCACACACACACACACACACACACACACACACACACACACACACACACACACACACACATACACACACACACATAACACACACACACGCACGGAATGACTGGCGAGCTGAGCTTAACTGCTGCTGCATGAGTTTCAAAGTCAGCCAGCAACAACAACAACAACAACTTTTGGCAACGTCTTTCGCTTTGTTTGCTCAAATTTATCTAAGCACGTTGACTAGAAAGATTACACTGCGAGAAGAGTCTAGCTTATACTTGTATTTTATTGTAAGCAAAGTTTCAAACCGTAACTTATTTCGGATTACGATTACGGTATAACCGGTACTCCTGATACGTTAAACGGTTTTATTTCGGTTTTCTTATTCCAATAATATCGGTTTCAATTCGTTTCACCAATATTTGTTTCGGTTTACCGATTATATCGGTTCCTACACAAAAACCAAAGAGCATGAAAGTAATAGAGTGGAATCCTTGGCCGTTACATTGAGTCGACAACAATGGTCAGCAGAGAAAAGTTGTCATTGTGCTGCCTGTATATATACGAAAGTTTTTGCAGTTGCCATTGCCAACTTCTCTGCTCACTTTGCCGATACCTGCTCCGAGGTCATCGGCATCAGACTGCTTCACGTCCTTAAAGTAAAACGGGAAGGATGAGCGCCTTGCAGAGTGTTAGTGTTTATTGGTTAGCGAGTCTCTTCTGCTCATTACTTAGTCCAAAGAAGCTGGAGCCATCGCTTATCTGATATGAATGGCGAAATCCTTGAAAATATTAAAAGTATAGTTTTGCACGCTGGGTATATTTACTTGAATCAAGTTTGAACTTTAATTCGCCCTCATTTATCAGATCATTTATTCAAGATCTGGCTATGTATATTACCTGCGTAGGCAAGCATTTTTACGCTTTTGTATACGATGCACTCCGGTCTTTCGTAACATACCCTCCATCCGAAAGTTAAAGAGGTTGCAGGAGACGATGTCGCCACGTACTAAACATCGCACGGTATTAAAAGTTTCGAAGAGCTGCTTTCCAGTCACTCTGCAAAGTCGCACTAACATTGCGGGGATACCTTTATTTTGTACAGTGTACAACTACCGCGTCTATGGAGTGTTGCGAATGCAGCTATTGTAGTCACCGTCTAATATCTTGCTCTCCGCGCCCCACTTTTTCCAATCATGTGTGTGTGTGTGGTTTTGTTCTTGGTTTATGTCCAGTTGGTTGTTCTGTGGCCAAGTTGCAAGTCCCCCGTGCATGAAATATACTGCTATAGCGCCTTAGCGGTGCTGTACTTTGCACTTTGGCCAAGGCGTGTCGCTCTCTCAAGGCAAGAAGTCATTTAAGCAACTTTTAAATGCCGTTTGGAAATTTCTAAAATGTCGTAAATGAATTTAATTTATATGCACACAGTGCTGGCAGTAAAAGTTTAGCTGCAGCCCCCAAGCAACTTGGTTGCAATTTGGGTTTGATTGCTTCCTTACCTTGCTGGAGAAGATCAAACCCGATTGCACACACACACATACAGCATGTGGCAAAGTGCATTGACTTGGCTGCACACAAATGGTCACACAGATACAAATACACACACACACACACACACGGACAAACTGATAACTGCGCATTGCTTGGCAAATTAAAGCCATCGGGCTAAGTAAAGGCTAATATGCGTAATTACATCAAGTATACGCGATGTGTGATTGAGCGATAAGCAATGCCAATCACAAGCAAATTTAAATGAAATTCTATAGCGAATGCCAACATTGATGTGTGTGTGTGTGTGTGTGTGTGTGTGTGTGTGAGGTGCAACTAATTGGTTTTCTATTTCCAAATTCCAAATTAATGCAATGCTAATTATGACAAACACACACAATCACACACGCACACAATAAGCGCAATTAAAACAATGAAAACAACGCGACGTTTAAAGCTGCATTAAATTGCTTTGCAGTTTTTCTCTCACCTAATTAATGTGTCAACACATTTTCAATTAAATTGAAAATGGAAAATTTTCGGCATTTGATGTTAGTAGTGCAAACAAATTGCACTTCATTTGCGCGTGCTCTACAGTTAGCCTTTGCTAGTTGTTAATTAAGAGTGGATTATGTACTTAATTACAATTTCAAAGCTATTTCAATAAGTGATATAATTTATTTGCTCTTGTTTTGGCTGTTGTACAGTTTAGTTATGAAATCGGTTAGAGAAATGCTCAGAGTTTCAGAAAACACAAAATGTATTTTTTTGGTACACAAAAAAATTCTTCATTTTTTGGAAAAAAATTTAATTTTTGAGTTTAGTTTTTTGGTATACTAGGGGGTTCCGAATTCTGCATGCTTCGCTCCACAACCCTTATGCTTCTAAAATGTAGACAGGTGCTTCTCCTTCGTCTTTTTCAATATGTGGTATCCTTTACGCATTTGTTCTCTTCGTCGTAGTTACCCATTTATTTATTCTTTCATTTTACTACTAAGGTATCACGTATGAGAATCGAGGAGGATAGCAGAAATAAGTACGCTTGGACTTTTTTTATAATAGATCAACATTTGAAGTGAGCTCTTCTAGATTGTGGGCCGAGTCCATTAGATCATAAAAAACTATTCCAAAACTTTCAAAATCTGCCGTTACGCTCTCATTATTCCGTATTTACTCAGTTAACTATCAACCGCTATAGAAAGTCATATCCTATTCAGAAGATAGTGCTTTTCTGCACTTTTAACATTTATAATATGCGCGCAAATTTTTTGCAGTGTATTACATGAAATTTAGTTAAATATTGTATTGTGCAGCAACTAGAAATGCAAACCGATTGTGTATTCTTTGTGACGCACTTTTTTATCGCTGAGTTTTATGTCCTGCATCCGATAAAGCAAAAACAAACACAATGTTGTTCATATGTTTATTGCTAATGTTGATTTTCGCAACTAATTACAAAAATGTGCGTGACTTTTATGCAAAAATTTCCTCATGTGTTTTCAGTTTCGCATCAGCAGATTCTAGGGTATGATATTAGTCCATGGTACTAGGCGGAACTGGTTTGAAGTTCAAACAAATAAGTTCAACGATTTTGTGTGAAAATTCAAAGGCAAATATGATCAGCGAAGCGAGCAACTAGATGCTGGCATTTGACTTTTTAGTATAGCAAATACTACAACACTGTTCAACTCAGTTTTCAGTGAATATGGTTTCGAATCCTCTTAAGTGAGTATTACCGGATTAGCGCGTAAAGGGGAATATTTATAAAAGCAGAGAAAGACACTTGTCCAAATAAAAAAGTAATGTTATTGTGCGCGATTCCAAATAAATTAGGATAGGATAGGATTTCCAAGTGCTGATTTCGACTACGGATTGTAGACCTGATTTCATTAAATTTGAGTCGCTTTGCAGAGAAATCAGTTTCCATTCTTACTTACTTTGTGCTGGGCAGCAGCAGAAGAGTTGATATATTGCCCCCCTCTCATTTCATTTACACAGCTACCCATGATTATAAGTATGCCCAGCAAGCGTCACGTTCGCTCTTTTCAACCAAACTGTCACATTATTATGCTCTTCTTATTAACATGCCATTACCGCGTTACGGCCTGATGTAGAGCACTCCTCCAGGCGCCTCTGCTTTGCACGCGCCGTATCCAATTGGCGATACCAAAGGCAACTAGTGTTCTCTCTACCTGGTCCTTTCAACGAAGACCTGACCTGCCCCTCGTAGTCTTTCTTCAACAGCTACATTCAATAACTTTTTCAGGGTAGCTTTTTCATCCTTAGGCACAACTTAACCTATCCATTGACTATGTCAATGTAGTCATAGAGCACAAAGAGTTTGTCGTTCCTTCGAGTGCAGTAGTCGTAACACGCAGCCAACACGTAAAGGGCCAAAGAGTACTTGCCGCTCAAACACTCCAAGAACATTTTCATCAGACAGCGGGATCACCCATGCTTCAGCGCCATAGAGCAAAACGGGAATGATGAGCGTCTGTTAGAGTGTTAGTTTCGTCTGGCGAGAGAGTATTCTCTGCCTGTCATTTGTCTACTGATACCGAAGCAACATCTATTGGCAATTGTGATACTCCGCTTGATTTCCACACCGACATCGTTTTTCATCGCGACGGTAGGAAGACGAAATCCTTGAAATCTGAAAGTCCAACCGCTGCGTCTCTCTACTCGAAGAAATCGTATACTTCGTTTTGTTCTGATTTATAACCGGACCCACCTTAGCCGAATCTCTCAAAATAGCCCGCAGATAGTGCGGCATAATCGCGATCCCTCTCCTAATCGACAAAGATGGTGAGTGTCGATTTGGCATTCGTGGATCTTTTCTAGCATTGGGCGTAGTATCAATATCTGGTCAATGGTGATAAGGTCCGATCAGCTATTTCGCAAATAGCTTCATCTTTCACACAAAACGTCCGATTGGACCTTATACGTGATATAAAGATCACTGAAGCCACGGTAGCTAGCGCATATCGAAGGGCCACCCTTCTTAAGGATTAGGCAGCAGACACCAAGGTTCTAAGCATCGAGCATGGTATCATATAGCCATATCCTCCAAAAGAGTTGGTCGATGCACCTTACCTTGAAACCCACTTCCGCCAGTCTTGAACACCTCTGTGGCGACATTATTATGCCCATGCTCATCAATGACGTTAATACCGAAAGACGTCATCTGAAAACATCTATTATATTCTTATATGATCTTCAGAAAATGGTGCATTTTTGGTGTTTCGGCAATGGGCAAAGTCTTCAAAGGCTCTGTTGGCGTTGCTAAGATGTGTCATTTTGCCTGCCATGCAACACAATAGAGACGTTGCTGCAGCGAATTGCAAAGCAATGGAATGCGCAATGGAAGCGCACTAAATCGACTGGTCCAACATAGCGACACGGAAGATCTTTGCCAGCGTTTGTGGCAACGCAATGCAGCACGGCACATTAAAACGTATTCTCTGGTGGAGTTGATTGGAATTGATAGTGCATTACGATTTCGTGTACTGATATCTGATCTCCTGATTGCCGCCAAATATCGTGTGCTGCCATTCCCTATTTTGTTTTATATAACTGAGGACATATACAAGAAAAACAAGCGGGCTGCATCATTATTTAAACGGTGCTTCATAGATACAAACCATTGCTAACCACAGAGTTTGGGTTACTTTGTTCGCATGATTGTTGGTAGTCGCAGTACCAGCGGCGACCGCAGTGTTAAACAAAATTGTCATTTCGTTGTATGATCTGCAGCTGTTTCCGCGGCTAGCCACAGGGCTTTTTGGCCTGTGACGCTCTTGCGAAGTCTGTGAAATACGGTGACAATATTCTCCATTTGCTCGCTCTATTCTCTAATGTGACCATGTTTCCAGTTGCTCTGCCAGCGGCAAACACTGTGTGCATCAAACTGCTCTTTTTTTTACGCTCTGCAGCGTCAGTGGTGACGCCAGACTTAAAGCCCGTGCAGTTTAAGAATTCATTGGTTTCAAGGTAACAAGCAGCACTCTGCTAACATGAAAACTTTTAACGTTTGGATAGTTTGCCAACCATGCAAACTTTACGTCAAAGTAAATGTAGTCACCACAAGTGTATATAATAATCCTAACGAAGAACAACGTGCAACAACTAAGCCGCAGCTTTGTGCTTGCAACTATTGTGCATAATAATAAGCGTTTGTTGCTAGGTGAATTGCAGTCACAATAACATTTTGAAACAAACAACAATACAGTTACACACTCAGACAAACCGAGAGAGGAAAGAAGAGAGAGAGAGAGAGAGAGAGTGAAAGAGCGAATGCCACACGTTTGAAAGTAAGTCACAAAAGCCAACCAACATCCGGTTCCGCATTTGTAACAAACAATGCAACGGTAGCTGAAAACGGCAACTGCAACTGCATCAAAGCCCAGCGGCAGCAGCAGCAACAACAATTGCAACAACGGTGCTTACAATGCTCCATGCACATTTGCAGCGATCTGGCAACGCTGTAAGCTGTTTAGTGCGCCTTGTTGTTAACATTGTTGATGACGACACTGCCGCCATTACTGTGTGTGTGTGCGTGTGTGTGTGTATGTGTATGTGTGTGTGTGCGTGTGTGTGTGTGCGTTTAGCCTTCTGGGCATTAAAGCTTTTGCCAGTGCGCTGCACAAAATGCATTGCATACTTTTTTGCGCTTGCCGTCATTACTAGACAAAAAAGCATTGCATACTTTTTGCTGCTGCACGAAAATGGCAAATGACAATTGTGAGGGAGAGAATAAGAGTTGCCATAACTTTTGTTTGTTTTATCGTTATTATATTTTGGTTTCTTCTGCAATTTCCTTTAGTTTTTTATTTGGAATACTTATCGTACTTATCAAATTACCTTTTCTTATTTTGCATGGCATTATTTTGCGACAACTAGCTTTATGTTTTCTACTCTCATTTTTTTTTTTGTATAAGTTTGTTATTGTTTTGCCTTTTGCATATACATTACTTGCTGCATTGTCAACGCACAAAGTTTTGTGGCACATTACCTTTTGCTTTGCCTTGCGTCAACAACAATATTAAACAAAACTAAACAAAACAACAGCAACAACTTATGTATTACCATTACTTTTAGTAGTTTTTATAACTTTTACTACTTTTTAATAAAGTTGCAATGCATTTGCAATCGCTGTTGTCGTTGTTGCTTGACTGCAGCTTGAACTCAAAGACAAAGTTTCAATGCCTGTGGTAAAGTCGCTATTGTTGTTGTTGTTGTTGTTGGCAGCATGCTGTTTGCCAAGTTGGCAGCTCTGGTAATTTAAGCGTTGCAGTTGTCACATCACACACACACACACACACAAGCACACTTGCAGCCAGGGCGTGTGTATGAGTAAGACAAAGCATTTTATGTAATGTCACGCATACGCAATGTTGGCTACAAATTTGTTAAAAAATTTCTTGTTTCATATGCAATTAATGCATTAAGCTTAAGCTTCTGTTGACAGGCTAAGCCAAGCTGGCTTATATGCATGTTTATATGTGTGAGTGTAGTTGACTGTGTGTGTCTGTGTGGGTCTATAAATTATGCCAGCAAAGCCACGGTAGGGTGAAATAAAAAATAAAAGCCAACAAAATACAATGCACGCATAAAAGTTTTTGCTAATTTGTTTCATTCACATACACACATAGACAGAAAGACGCACAGTACACACACACATACAGTAGTTATAATTTAAAACGAATTTTTCCTTAGAAAAAAGATCTGTTTAAACTAATTCTAAAACTCAACTGTGGTATTTGTTCAACAAATCAAAACCGATTGTCAAATTTTCACCTAAGGTTAATTTATGCACCTGTTCAAGAAGTATAAGTTTCGTGTTTGTGAACTAGTTCGTTTTGACTGCTTATACTTGTTAAAGGCAGTATATTAGGAGATAAGAGGAAAAGCTTTTGCCTCAACAACACACATAACACATTTTACGGGTACACAAACCCTAAATAACTCCAAATCGTCGTGATGGGTAACTTGGATTCTAAGCAAAAAAAAAACTTCATAAATGATTAAATAATTCCCAACTACTGACATAATCCCATTATTTGTAGACCTGTGTTGTTGTTTGCAGTTTTAGCGTATCGATTCACATTCAACTGATTTGCCCAATTAGTTAAGGAATCAGTTGAATTCTTCAGAGGAGACAATTTCTGCCATTCTTTGTGGCCTTGTTTTGCGATGTGTTGCTGCTTCGGTCAAGACTGTTGATTTCCATGTAGTCCTTCGTGTACCTTAAGGATTCCATTCAAACCATTCGCCTGCTTTGCGATGTATCCGTTTGATAAGCTCAACGTGTGCCTAATCCAGCGCCATTTCCTCTGCCCGGTTCCGATATAATTTGTAGCTATCGCATTAATGAGAACTACTTGATAAACAACTAATTTGACAAAAACTTTTGAAAAGCAACCATTTTTTCTATGGTTTAGAATGAATTTAAATGCATTTATATCTGAAATAATTTATACTTATGGAATTGACTGCACAAAAAATACTCGAATATTGTCAAACCGTCTTTAACCAAATGCTTTAGCAGCTAAGCCCTTCGTACACCATTCCATTCCTTAAATTCCACCTTAAAGCAACAATTTTTGTATGTGAAATATCTAACGGCGCTCCTTTATCTAAAAACGACAAGTGCGCTACGTACATGCCGTGATGGTAGCAAATCAGTAAACTAGGTAGCGCTGCCAGATGACAGCTAAATGATATAGTACCAGAAATCTCTAGACGGTTTTGCCTAAAGTTACATTTGAATTCTCTTTAAAAAAACCGTATGTGAGTTGCTTTCTTGTGCGATTTCCTATGCGTTTTGGGAAATTTCTGACACAATGAAGTTGAAAAAGATTTCAGGAGTGGAATGATTTTGCCCATACTGAAATTAAAGGGTTTTAAATATCCTTTTAATCGGAATTCGAATGTAAGTAGCGATCCAAAGTCGTACTTGAAAGTCTAAAATATTTTTTTTTAAATTTGCTTCCAAGCATAAGTTGAAGTAACTATTAAATCCTTTTTTACAGAACTTCATCAATCTCCTTTTACAATAAATATGCAACTAGTTAAAAACAAATACATTAAAAACAACTAGTTGCAAATAAATACAGCCAAATAAGGCGAAGCAAGGGAGGACAACGAGGTTGGCCCTTGGAATGGAAGACAGTAAGCTGAATTTTTGCATACGCCCTCGTTTAGGCGTTTGATATAATTAACTTTAAAATATTCGCAAATATTTCGTTTGCTGGCCTCAAATTATGTTTGAAGTCAAAACAAACTTCATAGAGCACACAAATTTCTAAAAAATCAAACTTGTACAATGTTGAGCAATAATTTTTATCTCTTCATTTAGTGAGAAGTGTTTTAAGAATCGAAATTTTTTTAGTTCGGTTAGTTAGTAATTGTTACTTAGACCCCACTGAAGGAATCATTCCTTCTGCATTCACAGACACAAGAGACAGAAAACGGACCCAAACTAAACTCGACTACGGTAAAAAAAAATACTAAAAATGTGAATTTTTTTGTTGCACAACAACTTTATCGGAGTGTCCCTTGTGTATTCGCCATAGGGGAGTTTCGACTGTATCACTAAGTGTCTCACACACTTGCATGACAGCAACAGCTGCATTTGATAACGCCACAAATAACGGCAAAGTGCCTGGCCAAAATTTTTCCGCCACTGACAGCCAAATGCACTGCCAGGCCAGTCAGTCGGGTGCGTATATGTGTGCGTGTGTCCGTGTGTGTGTTTGGCTGCAACTGTAACTTTCTGCCGGCACATTTAATTCTTGCCACAAACTGTCAAACCAAAAACCAAGTGAAACCAAACCAAAAACTTTTGCATGAATTATATATGAATATGATAGACTGGTTTTTGGGCTGAGGGCAATAATATTTGATCCCAATTCTGAGGGTTTAGAAGTCATGTTTTTGGTTCCGATAACGCAGAGTTCAGCTTTGGAACTGCATTTTAAACGCTTAGCACGTGCCAATATTGACGTAAATATGAATTTCAAAAGATATATGAGTGTCGGCCATGAATGGTTAGAAAATAAACCCATTTTGGTGTAATTAAATCAAAGAAGACGACACTCATGTCCTGCCTGTAGTTGAGTTAAATAGAAGTCTGTGTGTAAGTTCTTTCACCCAACCAAATCAACCTTCTAGACCAAGCACCTTTGGAGGAAGTTTGCCACCTCTCCTGCCATCCATCGATTTCCGTCGACGCAACTGTGGTTCGCTGCACCGCGACTCGCTTGTTCAAGAGTATCATACCTGCAAAGACGAAAGCGGCCTCCTTGGAAACCGTGCGGCAGGCAAAAAGCACGCTAAAGACACTTCTCCTATATGCTGAATTGCACCCACTGCTGTAGGACCCTAAGGCCATTACAGATGCCAGATTGCCGATGCGTCGAGCAGGATGGACCATACCATGTTCGTCAGCCATCTACTTCGTTGCTTAAGGCCGCCAGTGTTCATCATCTTAAGCCAGTAAGTGCATGAAGGGCATTCGCCGTTTTAACGCTTGATTGCTGGAGGTGGCGCTTGAATGTCAGTCTGTGGTCACGCATCCCGCCTAGGTACCATCTGGCTGGTTTGGAGTAAATTTCGCTACCTCGCACTCCAACCGTTGTATTTTCAACTTTCTTTCTGCTGCTAATAAGTATCGGTCTTCAGAGGCGCCAGTTGCAGCCCGTTCACTCCTAGCCATTCGATGACTAGGCTGCGTTAGATCATGTTCCAATGTCACGTTCGCGATCGAAATAAAATCTTTTTTTTTCTCATTTCGTTGAAATCCTATATTTTTATATGTTTCTCTAAACAGAGTTTCGTGCAGAAAATCGATATAAATAAAAATTAATCCAAAATTTTAGTGAAACGTAAATCGGATTGATTCATTTTATAGCTCCTGGAATGGGCCATGTTGTTACAAATGAAAATTTTGAAAAATGTATTTTGGTGGACAAAAAAACGGAAATCCTCAAAAAATGACATAAAATCTAAAAGACTAATTTTTTTCCTCGAAAAATGTTAAAATAGTCAGACAACACCTAATAATAATAACGGGAAGGGTACGGAAGATGAATAGAAAGAGGAATATGATCTACCTAAAGATGGGCAAAGGGATTGTTAAGCGAGAAGGGGGCGAAGTGAAACGTGTATAGGGTTGTTTCATTTTATAGCTATTGGAATGCGGATTCTTCTACCTCGAAAGGGGCACGCGGGTTGGCGTTCGGAGCAAGCATGCGGCGGAGCGCCCTATTTTAATATAAAAAAAGCCTGCAAGGACATACAATCTTAAATTGTCAAAAATATACATTTCAAAATATAACAAAAAAAGTGTAACTCTTACTTTTTTTCCACGTTCGACACCATGAAATTACCCATATTCAAAACAAATATAATTTAATTTTCTTGACCAACATTTGTATATAACCGTTTAATACAGCATATAACAGATAACAAAGCTTCGAATTTCGCAGGATGAGAAGTTTGTAAATTTAATTCTCAATTTTATACTTTCAGTGGAGCATGGGGAGGGCGGAGGCATTGATCACCCAAAACCGACAAATACTACTGTGTACTATGCCAAAAGTTTAAACACACATTTCGCTTGTGAGGGTCCGAATATGTCTACGATTGCCATGTTCGTGAGCTAATATTTATCGTTACGTGACAGTGAAGCTCTTGTCCAGATCTCATATGCAGTTTGATGTTTAACTGTTAAAGTTGAAAGCTAAAGCTTAAGTTTCAAACTGCAGCTCTTTAGCCATTTCGTGCACAGCGTCTTTGTTTGCAAAACTTTACGCCATTTGTTGTGAGTAATAATTGCGCTTGAGGTTACACGCAGACTCACACACTAACACACACACACACACACACACACATACACACACACACACACACACACACACACACACACACACGTACACGAAGAGAGAAGCGCACTTAAGAGCATGGAGCAGCAGCTGGCTGACAGAAGATGCTCGAGGCGGATGCACGGAAAGCAGCTAAAAACCACAGCAGCTGTAATAAGACAGCTCGTTTGCTTGCCACTATGTCTGTGTGGGTGTAAACGCGTATGTGTGTGTGTGTGTGTGTTTTGCTCATTTGAGCGCTTAAATCGTTGTTGCCACACTTGCTTGCCGAAAAAAGATAGATGCCGCTGTGTTGCATGTGAAGATGCCACACATCATGCCCGCCCATAAGTCAACTTGACAAGTTAACGCGGCGTCGTCTGAGTTGCTGCTTAGCTGGCTGTTTAGATGTGCCCACCAACACTTACGAGTTAGTGTTTACAGCAACAACAACATGCAACGTGTGGCAGATTTTAATGAGGATGTCGTGCGCGCATCAAGCGCCAAGCGACTTCCAACATCAATTGGCGTAAAATTTAATGAGAATTTGTTGCATTAGTTGAAACTAATATTAAGTAAATATTTGACTGCAATTTAATTTGCCTGCAAACTTCATTAATTAAAAAACTTTGACGTCCAGCGGCAACTTGCTACTGCAACAAAAACAACAGCGAATGCAATTAAGTTTTCGAGTTTCATTCAAAAGCGCCTTAATTAACATGAAAGATACGCGACATTGACTTGTTAACAGACAGCGTTTATCGGTGAATTTCATTTTTGGAGCAAAATAACGCAACATTAATATGCGCAATTTGTATTGCATACTTTTGCGGGCAAGCATTACGTAAGTGGCAAACTGCCGCTTAATGCTCATATAACGGCATGTCAGTCACAGACAGACACACACACACACACACACACACACACACACACACACACACACACACACACACGAACACACACACACAGCGTTGCTTGTAACTCATTTACATAAATGTCCATTTAAAAAATGTTATATAAATCGATTGCAAATGTATATGAAATGAGCTGCGTTTTAACATGCATGTCAATCGTTGGCAACTTTTAAATAATATTTTCAATGGACTATTTTTACATTTAAGATACAAATTTCGTTTTTTCGCATCATAGATAACAGTATTGTTAATTAACTAAGAGTAATTGATGTTTTTGCTGTAGAAATGCAGAGGGAAATCTGATTGTGGATGCACAGGGTGTACTGAGAACACTTATCTGGTTTACCAGAATGGGTATAATGCCGCTCACGCAGTCAACTTCCCGACGACCCCGCTCATGAATGACGGCGTGGATATACCGCCGCCTAGTTATGACGAAGTCAGGGTCGCAATCAAGCGGCTAAAAAAAAGGAGCTGGCCCAGATGACCTGCCTGCAGAGTTATTCAAGACTGGCGGCAATGAGTTGGTAAGGTGAATGCAGAAATGGTGTCCTCTGCCCTATTCTTAAGAAGAGTGAGCCCACGGTGTGCACTAACTACCGTTGTATCAGCCTTCTTTCTATCACATATAAGGCCCTATCGAGCCTATTGTGTGAAAGACTAAAGCCTTTGCGTAAGAACTGATTGGATCTTATAAGTGTGCCTTAGGGCTAGTAAGTCCACTATTGACCAGATATTCACACTACGCCAAATCCTGGCAAAACCCCACGAATACCAAATCTACACCCACCATCTCTTTATCGATTATAAAGCAGCATTTGATAGCCCGTTGAGGGATCGCGTATATGCCTCTCTGTCTTGAGTTTGGAATCCCTGCACGCAGGAATTTCCATCAAGGTAGGAAAGAGCTTCTCCGAGCCTTTTATTCCAAGCGAGGCTAAAGACAAGGCGATGCCCTTTTCTGCGACCTGTTCAACCCTGTGATGGAGAATGTGTTGCGAAAGGCCGAAGTACATCGGAACGGGACTGTATTCTATAAGAGTGTTCAGTTGCTTGCATACGCGGATGATATCGATATCGTCGGCCGTACTAAGCGAGCGATCTTTGAGATCTTTGGCCAACTATTGCATTCGATGAAAGTTTACTGTGTTGTTTCTAGTTAGGTTCTTCTTCTTAACTGGCTTTAACAATTCGTGTTATCAGGTTACGGCCTGATGTAAATACATTCCTTCATGGGAATTGTGGTTTTATGTGGTGTGTCCCAAACCTTACGCACAACCCTTTTAAGGCTGGGGTATTCTGGACTCGAAAGAATCCAGTGTCATTGTTAGTCGCCTCATACGACAAGCTTTGACCTGCTGAGGTGGTATTCTCTAACCCGCTCACCACACGGGCAAGTTAGGTTTTGGTTAGGTTACTAAGGTTATAATTCTCAACTAATTAACAATTAAGTGCCATTGTCATATTGATGGCATAGCTTTGGCTTTAACCAAAGAAATTTATGAATAGTATTCATATGTAAAGTTTGACATGTGATAACTATGCCAGAGACTGTAGCATGCCTCGCCAGAGTGCGGCTGATTGGCATCTCACAAAATCGAGATAACTGCAAAACAAGCTCTTTTGTATTGCTCAAAGTTTCTGCAGCTTTGCTTAAATGGCTTATTCAGCTATTCTGTATGGGCACATAGCAAATACATTCTGATAACTCTTTGTTCAAAATTCAAGAATATTGCAGAATTAAGCACATTCAGCAGGAGAAAAGACTCAATTCAAATTGAATACTCTCATTTTATGTGGAAGCTGATGTAGCAAAATGGTGGCCAGATTTGAATTAAGCGATGTCCGTTAGGAAGTTTTGGTCGAACATGACACAATTGTGGATTACGGAATAATATCATTGTAAGCCACAATCGAATCGAATCAAGTTACATCAAAACTGTCTAGGCGACATTTAAAGGATTTTAAATTACCTTAAATTTCAGAGACTATTCATCGCCCGTGTGGTGAGCGGGTTAGAGAATACCACCTCAGCAGGTCAATGCTTGTCGTATGAGACTAACAATGATACTGAGTTCTTTCGAGACCAGTAGGCCTTAAAAGTGTTGTGCGTAGGGCTTGGGAACCACCACGTAAAACCACAATTCCAATGAAAGAATGTATTTACATCAGGCCGTAACCCGATAACGGGTTGTTACGGCCAGTTAAGAAGAAGAATTCATCAGGACCGAAATTTAAAATTTCGAGTAGTATTCTTCGAAACTTCGAACACTTCGAAACTCGCGAAGCTGTGACCTCTGATTTAACGGAAAAGTTGCGGTTTGGCCAAGGTTGATTGTTTGTTGCCTGAAATCTCACATTTGTTTTTAAAGAAGCCGAAAAGCGTCAACAAGAACCGATCTCTTTCTTGGCAAAATCTTCTCTTTCAGCGATATAGATGCATTTTTCAAAGATTTTTAGTGACAAGTTTTGATAAGTGTTCCGGCAGGAGTTTGCCGGCTTTACAGAATAACCTTTAATATTTTTTGTAAAACTGAGAATAAGACTTGCTATGGCATAATATTGAAATAATTTGACTGATAATAAAAGGTCGGCATGGTCGGCGTAAAAAATGGTGAAATGTTCGATGATTTTAAAAACATCGATGTTTTGCCAATGCATCGTATGTGCGAGAACATCGGAAAACATTCGAAAATTACAGGCCAACCATCGATGTTTTCGACGCTTCGATGCATTTTTTACACCACTACGCAGTATCACGTTCTTTCCGCTTGCCCCTCACGTTGCCAGGCACAAAAACTGTACAAAATTAAACGTACTCCTACAAATTTTTAAAATATTTCAACCAAATATTCAACATTAAAGTCTTCGTCAAACAATTTCAAGTTTTTCATCCTTGATGTGAAAACTTGTTAAGTATAATACTCCATTATTAGTTGCCGTTGGGTCATCCTGCTGACAGATTGTGTCTTGTTTGGACTCTCTTACTCGTTTGAGCTATCTATACCTTACTTTTAATTAAATTTTGTCTTGCATACGTGTGAGTGTGTGGCACATATTGCCCCCCGAGCTACCTATCTTCATTAATTTGCTGGTCTCACACATTGCTTATAGTGCATCAAACTTCATTATGAACATGTGGCAAACTACAATTAAAGTCGCTTTATCATGATCCGTTGTCGTTCTATGAAGGAACATTGACGCAAAGTGTTTGTGCAGCAAAGTCATTGGATACTGCTGCGTCATTGCCTCAATCAATTTCAATTTATCAATTTTTACAATCAACTGATTTTGATCAATTTTATGGCGCATTTAAAAGCCGCACACATTGGACACACTCATATGTACATAGCAGGAAAAGAAAGGAACTTCTAAAAAGGAAATTTGAGTGCCAGAAGCAGCCTTCCAACCATTTCCAATGCATCACCAAGCAGTCATCCAGACAGACAGACAGACAGTAAAACATGTCAATAAAATCAACAAATGCCGTTGCCATTTTATTGGTACTTGCGTGGACGCCAGGACGACTTATCCCCGCTGGCAATTCGCAGCACACTCCACTCTCTAGTACACAAAATTCATTGCTTATGTAAATAAGCGTTTTCTTCTTCTTTTTAGTACAGTCTCTTTCCTGTTTCTTATCATGTATGCGCATTTGTGGTTCTTTATATAACCTACAGCTGGCTGGGTTTAAAGCTGTCTGGGATTGAGATTGCCAAGGATTGGTTTGCCTTTGAACCAGAGTTACGTCAAATAAATAAGCTACAAAGTGCGCATTTCCACTTCAAATGCTCATTGACTGTCAGTTCTGCTGAAGAACTTTTGCTTTATTACTTAGCAATGCGGCTTATTAATCATACGCAACGTTGCCGCAACAAGCTTAAAAACATAGCAACGCCTTGTTTATCGAAGTAAAAATTATACTTATGGCAAACAAGACAAGCAACAATTTCGAATTGGAAATCCTTGAAAAGTTTGCAGGAAATAGATTTGCAAGTGTTTCGATATATTTATTATAAATGAAATTACATGTTATTTTGTTTGAAAATTCTAGCAACTTGAGTAAGAGATGAAAAAGGTTTCTGCCTACGTTATCCTTATGCTTCAACACTTTTTGCAAAGGATATATTTAGCAGAGCAGCAACGTTTGACAGTTTCTTAATATAACTGCTAGAGTTGCGAGTTTTCGACATATATTCAAGGATCGTTTTGTTTAGACTGTTGGCACCATTTTTTGTTACATTTTCTTTGGGGGAGGTTCTTGGGCGGCGGCTCTGAAACCCTACGCACAACCCATTTAGAGCCCCTGAAAGGCTTCACTGTTGCCTTTTATGAGTTAAGTTAAGATTCGTACAATCTTTTTTCTTTTTATTCAAACTACCTTCTTTAAGTTAGTGTTCGCGATATCTGAAGGTCTACTTAACCGATTTGCGTGAAATTTTCATCACTTATCGATGTGAACACATCGTATTGGTGCCCCCTTTGTACTGCAAACCCGGATAAAGTCTAGGAAAGTCTTCGTTGGGCACATTAGCTCACTACCGTAATACGCGGTGTTATAAGGAAAGCTAAACCGTAGTCACTATGTGGAGGTTGTGTGTTAGCTTGGTTACAGACTCAAGTATAACCCTGATCTTTCCCAAGTGAATGGCGATCAGAAGCTTCACCCCTGTTCCACCAGAAGCCACGACGCACCGCGTGGTGGCCGGAGATTACGCAACAGTGTCTCCCGGTTTACACCAGTGAACGAAAGGCTAGCAACAATCCGCATCAAGGCAAACTTCTTCTTCTATGATAGATTGGAGTATTGATGGAAAGCATGCATCCAGTGTGCTTGATATTCGTATGTTCAGAGGGGTCAACATGAACTCTCAGAATCACCTTGTTGCAGCAAAGGTTCGCATGCGGCTAAGCATGGCGATCTAGCACACAGCGAAAGCTGGACACCACAAAGCTGCAATCACAGCAGACTGCTAAACTCTCTGAGCAGCTCACTCAACCTCTCCCAGAACTGATAGCGCCGAGGGAATCTGGCATATTTCCCACTCCTTGCGTTCCAGCGCGGAGAACGTCCTTGGATTCCAACGCCCACTGCCGTCGAACCAATGGTATGACCAGGAGTGTCGCGAAGCCACTGCAGTAAAGAACGCCGCTTATAGAAGGACCCTGCAGTCAGCTGCTACGCGATCTGTGCGAGATCACTATCGGGAAATGAGGAAGATGGAGAGGCGCCTTTTCAGACGCAAATAACGTGAGCAGGAAAAGCGTGAGCTCGAGATGTGCAGGAGCAGGAACGATGTAAGGAAGTTCTTCCAAAAAGTCAAACGTCTGGCCGAAGGATTTAGTACCGGAGCGTCTTCATGTAGAAATGCAGAGGGAAATCTGGTAGTGGATGCACAGGGTGCACTGAGGTTATGGAGGGAAGACTTCTCTGGCTTGTTATCGGGTGACGATAAAGATAATGCCGCCCCCGGAGTTAGCTTCCCAATTATAGACGACGGCGTGGATATACCGCTGCCTAGCTATGACGAAGTCAGGGTCGCGATCAAGAGGCTCAAGGACAAAAAAGCAGCTGACGCAGATGAGCTGCCTTCAGAGTTGCTCAAGACTGGTGGCAATGAGTTGGTAAGGTTCATACACCAGTTTTTTTTTTGCAGAATATGGCTAGATGAGAGCATGCCCGATGATTGGAACCTTGGTTTCCTCTGCCCTGTCCTCAAGAAGGGTGATCCCACGGTGTGCGTTAACTACCGTGGTATCAGCCTTCTTTCTATTGCATATAAGGTCCTATTCTGTGTGAAAGACTAAAGCCGCTTACGAAAGAACTGATTGGACCGTATTAGTGTGGTTTTAGGCCTGGTAAGTCCACCATAGACCATAGATTCACACTACGCTAAATCCTGGAAAAGACCCAGGAAAAACAAATCGACATATGGCATATGGATGAAGAAGCTACTGCAAGCAAGCTATTCAATGCGGTTGTTGTAGGGAGATGATGAAGGTATAGACCATGCCTGTGTTGAAAGGAGCAGGTAAAGACCACACTATCTACCTTTGGTATCACTGATTGGAGAAGTCGCGCGCAAAGCTGAGACGCTTGAAGGATTGCGTTAGATCAGGCCGAAAAGTTATGAAGAGGAAGAGATCAAATTATATATGTATGTACATTTCAACCGATGTGATGGCGTTGCGGCATACCGCTGAAAAGAACATCAAATAGGTACAGATTGAGACTTTTGATATTCGATACCTGCTACCTAATTCAGTGTTAACCACATAGTGTCGCATGTAAGGCTAGTAAATAAAGTATCTCTGCGTTACGCAAACTGGTTGTTAACTGTGCCTGTTAGCAGCTGCTGTATGTCTAATTAAAGTCAACACCTCTCACGAATGAACTCATTACACGCAAATCTGTTGGATGGCAAAAGCTAAAGTTACAAAGGCCAGTTGACCAGGACAACAATGGGCAACAAAGCGTCCAGCACCTGCTGCTGATTGTCTTTAAGTTGTGCAGTAGCAAAATGGCGGCGGCGGCCCACATGGGTTGGACTTCAGTTTTGTATACTCGATACTTTTTCAAGTTCATTAGGGTAATGAAGCACTGCCAAAGCAGCACGAATAAACACAACAACAACAACAACAGCAACAACGTCGCACAGTGGATCCAACTGACTTATTATTCGGCGAAAATCATAACTTTTGAGGAAGTAAAGATATTTTCAAAATTTAAAATGCATATAAAAGAGAATTTCTTAAGCTTCTGCGATACACTGCAATAAGTATGCTGTGAAGAGAGGGAACTTTAAAAAGCGGTATTAAATTTCGATATTATATACACCAAACGTCTTATCCTTGCACCTATAAAATGTGCTTATTGCTTAAAAAATCATTAAAATTTTGAAAATTTGTTGGCAAGCTATTTGCAGTCTATTTTGATCTTAGTGTAAACACACTTTCGCCAGATTTTTGATTTTGAAAATATCTTTACTTCGTAAAAAGTTATGATTTTCGCCGAAAAAGAAGTCAGTTCGATCCACGGTGCATCGTCGAGAGCTAGCAAATAGACGAGCGTGTTTTACTTTATGGCCGCTATAACTATGTGCGCAATTGTTGTTGAAGTTGTTGTTGTTTCCTTTATTTTTGTTGTTGTTGTTGCGATGTAGTTGGCTTTTTGCATAATGAGCGGACATGAAGCAGCACAGCAGGGTGCAAACAGTGGGCGATAAAGAGCTAGCGAAGAGTGAGTACGGCGGGTGACGTAGGAGCGCCAGTTTCCTATAATTTTTTAATAATTTTTCGTAGTCTACTTTTGGGCGACGAATCGTTAAAGTTTTGCCTTTTGGCCAATGTCAACTTTTGACGCAATTGCCTTTGAGTTGAACTATTTTGCATTTATGCAATAAAGTTTATAATATAAACACCTCGTAGTTTACTTAAATATATAGTGGCTGCAATTTGCTTAATTAATAATAAACTTTTGGCGCAGTTCTAAGTTGGCAAAAACGAAAACATCCAAAAAAGTGACATGAAATTAAGCTAATGAAAACTTAAGGGCGCTCCATTTATACACTTTTTGTGCTAAATGTAAATAGTACTTACTAAATACACATTTTCAGTGCTGTTCAATGTCGTTTTACGTGTGTCCCCGCTTAAATATTCATTGTGACCTAGCTCTATGCACTTGTTTGTTCACATGTATCTCAATGTCAGTTATAATTTGCAGCTAAAAACGTTTTGGCCTTTGGACAATTGAATTGTTTATGTTGTGGACTTAAATATGCAACATGCAACAGCTGCAAATATGTGATTTATGTGTGTGTGTGGAAAACAGCTGTAAGTTATGCATGCAGCACTTTTGTTGGGTATGTTAAAGCGCCACTTACTAGGAGAACATTTTTGCTACACTAAAGAAATCAAGTTACAAAATGTTGAAATAGTGTGCTTTTAGATTCTGTTCCAACCTTGCTATTTTCTTTGTCGAACGCTTGCAGATTTACATCATAAGTTGTGCGTTGCGATCTATTGGGATCTAAAGAAACTCTTAGCGAACCATTTCTATAAAACTAATCATTTTGAATGGTTCTAATCGGATTGCGTCGACCACCAGGATGCTATGTCTAAGACCCACAGCTTGCTAAGTGTCCCTACAGTCCACAATGTTTCATAAGCGAAATAGTCGGTTCTATGGGACTCTATTCCTGCTCGCTACGCACGCCTATCCTTATGCTCACCCTCCTTAACTTTATCCTTCCAATCTTCCTTTTCGCACTTATCGGTCGAACTCCTCTTCCTTTACCTTTTCGTCAACCTTCTTCTCCTTCTCCACATCGACATCCTCCATTCTCGGTCCTACCACTTCAAGGCTATTCCTTTCATTTATTAGAGATACTCAAACGATGGTATGATGACGCACATACTCCAAATGGTGCCCTTGGTTAGCTGATCGAAACAGCACCATGTGCTAGGACAGTGAGTCTCTTCAGGACTTTAACAGGGCGTAGGGTTTTGGACCCACCACGTAAAACCAAAATTCCAATGAAAGAATGTATTTACTTTAGGCCGCAACTTGATAACGGGTTGTTATGGCTAGTTAAGAAGAAGAAGTTATAAAGGACCTGGGTTATATTTTTTGTCCGGATGCGAACATAAAGACTACTTTAGCTTGGTTTGGGTACATATTTTGCCGACAGGCTGCTGACCACAATCCATCTAAGATGCACTTCTACCATTCAGTAGAGATGATAGCATTATTCCATCTCACCTTTAGAGAATTAAATGGCTGAAAAAAGACCAAGTCATCCCTCAATTTCCCTGTTTTCCTTTTTTGGCTACGCATGGTTAGATGCCGAATGGCCAGGCGCTTCATCGGCTGTGTTACCCGGGAAATGCATGTCCATAAAAAGCTTGAGCTTTTCCTCTGAATGAATGTGTTATCATTTTTTCTTAGCGTCTTTTTTTTTGCGTCCAGCTGCAACCTGACATCATACTTTTACTTTTTCTTGATTGTTGGTTACTGTTTGATGTAGAGCTTCGCATGGAAGTCAAAAGTTACTCCAAATCACTGAACTAGCTCTTGTTTGTCTAGTTTTCTTTATAGCCAAACACTCATGGAACACACAATGAGGCTGTTCATAAATGACGTCACCAAGATTACTGAAAATTGGAACCACCACGTTCCCTAAAGCCACAAATCATCACAATTTGATCACAAATTTTTTTTGATTTGAGCACCACCGTTAACTCATAGTCACAAGACGCCACAGTTTGAGGAACAACAACCCAACGCACTGTCAGTGCTGACGTCATTTATGAACAGCGCCTATAATTGCCATTCAAAGCATTTCGATTCGATGACGACTTTTTCGTTAAGTGTTGTTTTAGACCATTCACCACAATTTATGCGTTTTTCATGCATCGAAAACGCTTGCAGGCATACATTTTATGCACATGTGGCATGCATATCATATTTACTCACAAACATACATATGAATGTACATCTATTTTATAGTATTTGCCACTTGTTGTTTGCTGATTGATGGTTACTTTGAAATTGCAAATTTATGACAACAAAAATGGATAAACACATATGACACAAAACATTTGCAATTCAATACGAACAAATATTCAAAACTGTTTTGCCTAAATACGTGAATTTGCACATTTAAAGTTAATTTCGCATGCTACCAAATCGGCTTAAAACACACCTATAAAATAGGGCTGTCCCTCTAGGTATTATGCTCCAATTTGTATGCAATACTTTTTTTTAGAATACTTTATTTGCATACTTAATGGTTGGTCATAGATAATTTATGCTGTAATGCAAATATTTCATAATTGAAAATTGATTTCGAATTTGCAAATAAGAACTCTCTCTCACACAAACAAGCACATAACTGCGTATTTATGTTTACAACTGTAAAACTGCCAGCTGGCACAAAGTGTATTTGAAGCAACATAATTTTAAAATAAATAATAAATATATCGAAATGTCTGCCAAGCCTTGGTTACATCCACTCACTTACCTATGTACTTACACTCTGAAGGATATTATAACCCAGCAAACATATTACTTGACACAGTAGGCGAGCATTTGGGAGAAACTTATTATTTGAAAACTCAGTTGACCTTGTAAAAACATTCAAAAAAAACTTAAATACCAAAAAAATAATAAGTAAATATCTGAAAACTACAAGTTCGTTTACATTACACTTATTTTAGACACTTTCAGTTACAAGAACCGTCCAGCATTGGTTACGATCTGAATGCTTCAATTCAAAATTTTCATCATCAAACCTGTTACCGTATATAACGAGTCCGCCGACGCCATCTTCATGAGCTAAATCACCATTCTGATACAAGAATTTCGTTAGGACACAATGAAATTGGCTGCCTTTACACGTTAATTCTATGCAATCACTGATACATCTGGCACCACAATTTTTTCATAGTTCACCATGGCTCCACATCTACATGGTAGTTATTACAATATACATATGTTTCGAGCATATCATCGACATGGGTGAATCATTATGCTTGCTTATATCCCAGAATCTACCGCGTTTGTCAATACCTCTCCCGATTCCTTCGCAAATTCAGTTAGTGCATTACGTTGCACCAACTCTTTTGGCCACTTTTATTTATAATTTTTCAAAACTTTTTGAATACGTACATATATATACGTTACAATTTTGTATCTAAAAGAGATATCTGAGGTCACAGAAGTATGTATGAAAATAAATCGTGAAATTTTGTTAACAATGAAGTTTTGATTATTTTGGGTAAAATAAACCAGGGATTCGAACCAAAACATTTTTCGGATACGGTTACGGTTACTATTACGGTAGTGTCGGTACTCCTGATTCCGTAAACGGTTTTAATTCGGTTCTCAAAACTCTTCTCTGTTTGACTGTGTCATTCGTAGACAGAATTGAGAAAGAGAAAATATGCCATTAAAAGAGCTACCAGGTCATAAATTCTTTTGTTGTTGAAAATGAAAATTTTTAAAAAGTATTTTTTTTGGTGGACAAAAAAGCGTAAAACTGCAAAAATTGCACAAAATCTCAAAGAATAATATTATCTACTAATAGGAAAGGGAAGGGGTACCAAAAGGGGAAGGGGAAGAGGACTATGAAATATTTAGAGAGATGCTAGGAGGTTGTAGAGATAGAAAAAAATAGAGCAAGGGGAAATGGGGATATGCTCCACCATGAGGGGAACGGGCAGGGAGCGGAGCCCCTTAGCACATGTATATTGATAACACAAGATAATCATAATTTTTGATCTTCCCGTCGACTTTCTTGTCGATATGCCATTGGCCGATGTCAGGCCAAATCTCCGAAGAATTCTGCCAGCTGTCAACTAAATGGCTTGTTTAAAAAACAAAATCACTCTTTTTACTGTCGAATTCTTCTGCTTAACTGGCCATAGCAACCAGTTTTCGGATTACGGCTTGATGTATTATATTCTTTCATTGGAATTATGGTTTTACGTGGTGGGTCCCAAACACTGCGCACAACCCTTTTAAGGCCATTGGTCTCGAAAGAACCAAGTGTCATTGTTAGTCGCCTCATATGACAATCTTTGACCTGCTAAGGTGGTATTCTCTAACCCGCTCACCACACGGCGGACTAGATTTCTAGTCTCTTGTAAAGTTTTTAACGCTAAAACAGCAAAACACATTTGGAGTACTAAACCTTAAAGACTCTTCTGGTTTGCTGGGTTACTCCTATAGACAGTAACTGAAAGGTGGTTCAGCACATGCAAGGGCACAGCTTGTGGGGCAGTTCAAATAACTGCTTACAAAAGTTGTCGTTATTGTTGTTGTTGTTTCCGTTGCTGTTGTTTTTGTTGTTGTTTTTGCTTGCATTATATATAAATTAAGGCGTGCAAAGGTCAAAGGCAAAACAACAATAAAGCCAAGTACAAGACCTTAACTGACTCTGCCTGCATGCAAATGCCGTTTGTCTGACGCCATATTGTTTTGTTGTTGTTGTTGTTGTACTTGTGCTTTTGACAGCTAAAGGATAATAATATTGATTGTCTATGTAGGCGAGTTTAGTTTACAGTTTTGTTTGGCTTAACTTGCATTGCATTCGGCTTGTCCGGGCTTCTTGGCGGCCGCCATGTTGCCCAGACAACGCCATTTTGTGCTGACTGTATGTATGTGTGTGTGTGTGTTTGTGTGTGTGTTTTATCTGTCTGATTGTGTTTGGCTGTGTGTGTGTGTGTGTGTGCGGCTTCTAATGGCTTTTTAATTGAAGCACAAAATTCAATGAATAAATAAGAGAGAGACAGCTAGTGGAAGTGTGGTACGTAGTTTTAGATACGGATGGATAACAAAGGAGCACAACAGACTTTTTGTTTTCCCACACAAAAGTGTTAAAAAGAAAAATTCTATAGGCGGATGAGGAAAACTTTGTAATAGACTTAAAGTTTGCACATTTCTGAATTTGGAAATTGGCATAAGTTTTCATAATTTGAATGGCTTTATCTGCATAATTAAAACGATTGTTGTTTGTATCTGTAATGATTTTTCTTTTCATTATACCTTTTATTTACCCTATTGAGGGTTTAAATTGGACACTTGACTTGCATAAATTACAATTTAATTTTACTCTTAATAACCACATAATTTCTTATTTAGAAAATTTCAGTTAATTACACGTTTCAGCCGAGGGCTGCATATTTGATGACTTAAAACAAGTCACGTTTTTGGGAAATTGAAGTCAAGAAGAAGAATTTCAGTAGTAAAGGCAATGGCTACAGAGTTACCAACAAAATAACAGCCAAAATATGAAAATGCTGCCCTCTAGCATTCGTATAACTATAAAATACTACCAAAAAAAAAACACGGTAAATCTGTTTATATAAAAGCTACCACTCAATACATTACTTGAGAGGCACAAGTTTCAGAAGCAACGCTACTTGATCCGTCTTTACCCATTAAGTCGGGAAAATAAGTATGACCTCTATTTCTCTATGGATGCATCATTGGCTTTCGGTGCAAAGTCGAACTGTCACAACTAGTGATAAGTGTGAACGCTTTATTCTTAAGGGTCTGCGGTTCGACTTGTCGGCGAGTTCTGAATGACTTATTTCCTCATTACAGCTACTAACGTGACTAGTTTTCTTGCCTCAAGGTTTGCTAACTAACACTAAAGGAGAGCCTCTTGCTGCGGGTAAGCCAAGCTACTTAGTGGACTCAGGTTATCTAAGCGCGTGACCACAAATGTAAACTGCAGACTGCATATTGTCAATTGCTCCATACTCGCAATCAGATAGAGGCTGAGTTTCCAGTATTAGGGATTGGCGTTGTAATTCAGAGGTAGCAATGGACTGAAGTGTAGGCCCAAAGACGCTCTCTTGAGAAGCGCTTGCCAGCACGCAAAAAGTTGAACCCCGCTAGCTACTTACTGTGACATCAAAGAATCGCTCCCTCCAAGTTGGTTTGTACTAAGGTGCAAAAGAAAAATGACGTGTCCTTAGCGAAATCCAATAAGCTCGACGATGCTAGCAAATAAGTCGGAGACCAGCTTTTCGCAAACCTTCGATATAAAGGCTGGAGGCTTATCGGCCTGTGTTAACAAGAGTTCTACTCTGCATTGCCATCATCCATACAATTTCGATTTGTAACTGGGAAGCAAAATGATGCACCTTAATTATGGCAATACACAACTGCACGATCTGGTGGACAGGGACATCCCCATGATCTTTCTAGTGCTTTAATCTTATGCTCACTGCTTGCAACTCCGTAAGAGAGAGTAAGCGATCTTTGTTAAACGAACTTGTGTTTTGCGAGTTAAGATTATAAAACTTAAGTCACTTCGGGTGTGGAGCTGCGGTTCTTCAGAACTGCATAAACTCGCACGTGTCCTCTTTTTAAAGCCGAAAGGCTTAATACTCTTTTTTTGGTTGTTTCATTACTTTTCGCAGCGCATTCCGGCAGAACTATCGCTTTCTATCTACAGTGCTGCTTCCCTTTCGCTCTCAGGCACAATCTTCACTTTTTGATTGATTCTTCTTCTTATTAACTGACCATAACAACCCATTACAGGGTTAGGGCTCGATGTAAATCACTCTTACACTCGATTTTTCTTCTATCGGTGATATCAAAGGAAGTTAGCGTTCCACCTGTTCCACCAGAACCCAGGTCCACACGACTGATAAGTTTTACTTATTGCTTGAATAAGCAATAGATTTCTACAACTTGTAATTAAAACCAGCTGCCAAAAATTTCATTATTATATTCACATTAAATTCGAAACCTTTAATTTCAAATATGACGCAATAATTGAACTGTTAAACGTCGCTGAGCTGCCGAAGTTTTCCCATTCCCATTAATAACAAAAAGGTTATTTATTTGTAATCTGATATAAGCTTCGAATAATGAGTTGGCGAGCAATTTGGGCAGCCCCAAGCTATAGTTTTGATATTTAAATTCCATTTTAGATACAATAATGAGGCAAGCAAGCGAGAAGCTCTATCTTCTATCTATGGCTATGTTTATCTATCCGTGTGTATGTGTGTGTGTGTGTGTAGCTACAAAATGGCAGCAAACCACAGCTGCAAAGGCCACATAACCGCACAAACACGTGCTGCCGTATAGCCGCAGCATAACAGAGAGCGAGAGAGATTCAGAGAAACATTTCCGTGCAACAATTTCCGTGCTGTTTAAGCAGACAAACAAACAAACAAACACATTGTTTAATTTCACTTGTTGGCTAATTTCTGGGTTTCGTAGTTTTGGCTTTGAAATTTTGGTTATAAAATACTTGTTTATGTTGTTTATTCTTATAATTTTCATAGTGTGTTGTTCAACTTATAACAATAGAATTTGCAAATTCCATAGCTAAATGGACTTAATTTGGCCAAAAGTGCGTAATAATACTTTGATGTACTGAAAATAGCTTTTTTCAAATTGCATCAAATTTTGTTTTAACATCAAGAACATTATTTTAAAGTTACGCAAAGTTACGGGTCTTGCAGTTAAGTTTGTTTTCTGCTGTATTTTTTCACAGATGAAGAATAAATTAAGGCAAATGAATGGATTCATGTCTACATATGTATATTCTCATGGACAATGCTCATCCATATTGGTTGCTCTTGACTTGAGTCTCATCATAAATCTATTACGTTCTTCACCGCGAGCAAGAATTTGGACTTTGTTCGTTTACTATAGGGCATATTCCGTGGAAAGATATCAGTTTGCGATCAAACGAAGTTCAGTTGGTTTATATGACAAGAAGCCACATTACCATTTGAGACAACGCCCCAAAAGTTTTCGAAGGCCTTTGATTCCGGCAGGAAGTGACACCTGCCATACGTATTACGAAACTGGATTTGTTGAGAGAAGATGATTCGTTCATTTCAAAAAGAGGACGTGATAATTGGCCGCAGCGCACGTGCAATTTGACCTCACTAGACTCTTTTTCTGGGGTATTTTAAAGCGCTGGCCCTTACTGATAAGCCATTGATGAGTTGGACCCCAAGGCACGAAGTTCCCAAAACAGCTACCCCAAATTATATTAACTAAATGAGAAGCAGTCGCGGAGTTCCTATGCCCCAAATCAGATTCAAAAACTAAATGCCCAAAAACCTACATATAAATACGCTAAGCGAAAATTCCGTGTGGTACCGATTACTTCGAAAAACCCAACGTTTTCAAGTAAGACCTAACCATTCGAATGCTAAAATGTTTGCGGTTTACAGAATATAAGTTTCATATGAATATGTTGCAATTTAGTGAGGAAAAAAGTGATTTGAAAAAACCATCAACAAAATACATTTTACACAGAATCGTTGTAACGTTGTACACTTTTCTTCTCTTTCAACTTCTCTATGGACTTTCTCCTCTCTTCGTTTACCCTTTCCAATCGCCTTCATCTTTCTCTTCACGTTCTTCTTCGTCTTTAAATTATTCCTTTACGTCTTCCTCTTCGCGGCCGCTTTCCCCGTCGTTTTTGAACAAATTACTGACTTTTTTCCCCCTTAAAGGCAAAAACGTTTGGGTACTAAGTGTGAGAATAAAGTAGGGCAGCATGAATATCATGTTTGAATTTTTCACCGATTCCTCAGCGAATTGAATGTAAATTTTGGAAATTATAAAAGTAGACGATTTTGGTTTTTCACGATTTTAACGCTATTACGTCTGGATTTTTCCAAAATTCCAAAAAAAAAAGGAAGTTTGTAAAAATAGCGGGCAAAGAGATGGCGCCCAATCAGTTTCTGGACTTCTAACCTTAGGATCTTGAAAGAGATTTACTAACCTAAAATAAAATATATTAGAATATATAGAAAAAAGTTTTTTATTTATGAAATTGATCAAAAATTATGATAAATTTTTGGTGCTAGGCCATGTTCAGTTTTCTTCGATTCTAACTGTGGAAACATATTTGATCGTAAATGCGATATCAATTCTAAAATTAACTATCATTGGTATAATGGCAAAAAAATGATCGAAAACCCCCTCGAAAATTATATTATTTCTCAAATTTTTCAAGAATTTTAACACTTGTGTAAAAATGCAAATTCTTCCATTTGTGTTTGCACCACATGATAATTACTTTGTGGGAAAATAGAATGCACGAAGAGAAATATATAACTCTTAATATTATTTCACAGCATGACGTCACCAATTCTGTCACAACGCATCCCAAGTAATTTCGTTTGTTGATAAATTAGTTTGAAATGATATTTGTAGCAATAATTTTCTGTTTTTTTACTATTTAACAATTTCTGTATATTTGTCCCATACGTATTTTTACAAGAAATTTTCAATTTTTTAAGATGTCCTTTAGTCATGGGTGATTTCAAATGGAATGTTCTATTATACTTAAGGATAACTGGTATTCCATATTATTAGCAGAACTTCCTTGAGCGCATATATCATAGTTGTGTTGATACATTTACGTTTAGTATAAAATGGATTTTGAGGTATTTTTGGAAGAATTTATCATGAAAGGCTTTTCAATACTAAATCACTTTGACGTAGATCTGCGGAAACGGTCTAATGTAAGGAACAAGCCTAGAAAGGACTAATACAAACCTGTGAGATAAAGAGAGGAGCAGCCGGAGAAGGTGAAGATGGATCTAACTATCTATAGCCGTAGCAAGATACTTGCGCAGTGTTAGAGTATGACAAAGTGATAGATAATGTGGAATATGATCTAACTCGAGCTGGGCACGGTGTTGGCGAGGTGGCCGCGCACCAAAGATAAATTAAAAAGCCATTATAAACTAGTAACGAAACCGTAAAACAAGCAGCCAAAAATTTATCGTGCAACAGCATCAATCCTACAAAACTCTTTAAATTTGAAACTGAGAACAAGCCTGATAAGCAAGTTTCCAACTGCCAAAATAAGTTTTCCTATAAAAGAGCCGAAAATGCAGCCAAAACAACCACACCCAAAACTTTCGCTGTACAAGTTGTCGAAGCAAACCAAGGAAAAAAAGCAGAAGGGAAAGAGAAATGAACTACGTCAAAAGAAAGCTTGTTAAATAAGACTTCTAAATTCATTTGCCAAAAAAACGCAACTTAACACCAGAGCAAAAAAGTCAAAGCCCGCAAAAAAAAGTGCTAAAAACTTGGTCAACGGCTTCATCAAACGCCTCCGAACTGTGCTCTCAGTTGTTGTTGCAACTGTTGTTACTGGCTAGTCAGCTTCATGTAAACAGTAACAGCAATAATGTGGGCCCAAAAGTATGCAACACTTTTTTCGTTTTAGTACAAAAGTCGCTCAGCTGTTTGCTCGGCCATGTTTTTTTTTGTTGCTGTAACACTCATTAAATATGCATTGTGAATGCTTTTTTATACCCTGTATACAAGGTGTAAAAGGGTATTATAGATTTAAGCAATGTATGCAACAGGCGGAAGGAGGCGTGGCAAACCATATGTTCAATAGGCGAAAATGATATGGAGCAAAGAGCGAGTCGATATAGACATGTCCGTGCTGTCGCACCCCTCTGGAGAAAAAGTTTTAGCACCAAACTACGCAGATTAAGTTTACCAAATTATGTCGATATCTTACCCACTTCCCCCGTGACAGATTTTCGCAGTTTTAACCCACGCCAGAATCTGTGAGCTAAACATGGATTTTAGACTGATCGAGCGATGCACAACGGGTTATCTGGAACCCAGTTCCACCAAAAACAGTTAATATGTGGGCCTTGTTTTGAATTGATACGTTGAGCAGTGTGGGAGTTATTGGCGTGTAACTCCAAATAGTAAGCACCATTTTGTTTAGAAGGCTCACATATGTCTGCATGCAACATGTGGTGTGTTTATAAACATTTCCAGCGCTGCTTTCACAACTTTCTAAGCAGCTCACTCAACCATCCTCCGCTCCTTGCGCACTACCGCGGAGACCGTAATTGTTTCCCAACGCCCACGGCCGAGGGATCAATGGTACGATCAAGAGTGTAGCGAAATCACAGCAGGGAAAGCCTATTTTGAAGCTGAAGCCTGGGATGATGCAGGCTGATGAAAATTACATTTTAACCTCACACGTGGAAAGTGGATGAGTATCTACTTGATTCGACAAACTTCATCCATTACATTCGCTCAGGGGGTAAACTAGTTGTTCTGACATTAAATGTCAAGTAATTTAGTTCCATTTGATCGATTTTTAATGCCTATTAAGTATACAAGTTATACATGTATAAATAGAGGACAGTTTTCAAAAGCAACATTTATCAAGTAAATAATTTGTGAGCTAAACATGGATTTTGGACCGATCGCTTTACTCTTTGGACTTTTGTGTCTAGGATTTGCTGAAGCAGGAGTTACATTTATGGACTTCGGTAAACTTGATTTGAAGGACTAAAATATGTGTTGTATTTATTAACATTTCTACAACAATTAGTACTTTTTGGAGAAATATTCTGAAACTGTTAGCATTATTTCTGTATAATGATATAATATATAATCATTGGATACGCTATTCACGCTTTTGAGTATTTCTACATATTTATGCCCAGTATACAAAGTGTTAAAGGGTTTCAAAAGTTTGTGCAGTATATGTAACAGGCAGATGGAGGCGTGGCAGACCATATGTTCCATGGTCAACAATGATCGGGAACAATAGTCGAGTCGATATAACAATGTCCGCCTGTCGAGATCTCAGACATATGTTAAGCTTATAAACCAAACATTGTTGACATTTTGCCGAATTAAGCATCTACCACCCGCAGTCCGGTTCCATATACAAAATTTTTACAGAAACTCGATTTTCTTGGGCAAAAATGGACAAAGGGTATCCCACTGTCGGTCATCGTCACGACTGTCTGCTTAAAATTTTTGTTGTTGTTGTTTTTTCTTGAGCGTTTTTGTTGTTGTTAATCGCTTTTGTATTTGTGCTTATGCCTTGCATATTTGCTTATTTGCATTGTTGTTACTTTAGCATGTTTTAACGGCTTTAACACGCCCCCCCAGCAGCGCCAACGCCTACTTTATTTTTTTACTAGCAGCTGGTTTTAGTAATAAAGGCAACTTTTATATAGTGCTTTGTTTTTTTGTTACTTATAGTGTCTTTAGAGCTTGTCATTTGTTGTCGCTTTTCACTTGTTTTTCAAAGTTTTCCAGCGCAAGACAATGAAAACTGTTGCAATATGCAGCTTTCTACTTTTTACGGTTTATGTTTGTTACGCTTTTGTTCGGGCTCAACTGCCGTGACAAATTCGCGCGTTAATTGGCTTAAAAACTAAACTAAAAAAAAGTGAAAAAAAAAACTCAAAATAGAAAACAGCTTTTTGTGAATTGCAACTAACTGTGCCCTGGAGCCTTGAACTTAGCGCTTTCTCTTGCTCTCACCAATTTCGGCCATCTTCCCCGCATTTCCGTTCTTCTGCCCATTTTCATTGTTTTCCCGCTCATCATTGTTTGCATTGTTATTGCTCCTGTTCTGTCATTTGTTTCATTGGCAATTGCTGGAACTTGTCGGCTCTTGTCTTGACTTTGGCCCCGCTTGTTTTTATGACTTTTATGCGCCAATTTTACTACCAGTCGCGACCAGTGGCTTTCCCCCTCTCACTCTCTTATGCGTGCCCTAACAGAGAGGGGTCCTTGTCCTATAAACTTGGCCAACAGTCACGCTGCTATCAAGTTTTTATAACTCAATTTCAGGTTGAGCGAGAAATTGCCAGCACTTGACTTTTTCCAGGGTTGTCGTTGTTGTTGCAGTTGTTGTAATTGTTGTACTTGTTGTTGCTGTTGGCTTTGCTTTGCATTCTTTTGCACTTGGCTTATTTAATTGGTTTATAATAATGAACATGCTACAAGGCAAACAGCGCCGCCTAATTAATTAATATATGCATATTAAAAAGTGTATGTACGATACATGCAACTTTTGTTGTGACACCCTTCCTGAATGTGACTATATGTACTTTGTAAGCTAGTTTGTAGAGTAAGACATTTGGCCCTTTAAGCGCTGGCAACGACTACCGCATACGATGGAACGACGAACTCTATGAGCCCCACGAAGACATTGACATTGACCGCTGGAAGGAGCTGGTAATGAGCACACTAGCTACCTTTGGTATCACCGATTGGAGACGGCGCGTGGAAAACAGAAACGCCTGGCGGAGAGATTTGCATCAGGCTGCAGGCCGCTAACGGATTGTTATGGCCAGTTAAGAAGAATAAGCTAGTTTGTAATACAAGCTAAGTAATATCTAAAGCCGAAAAGTCATCTGGCATATAGAAAACTTGCTTTGTGTTGGAAATCGGTTGAAAGAGATTTCAGGCACACACCAGATTGTTTATTTTCTTTGTTATTTAGTTGCTATAGAAACCAACTGCGTCATCGTAAGAGTATGCGCATTTTGGTACATCGAAGTTAACTAGATTTTCTCTCGCGTTTTTATACGCGTTCAAGTGTTGCCCAATTAAATGCCATTAGTGAAAAATTTACACCCAAACACACACACACACATAAACACAAATATTTTTATTTACATACAAAATGGTCGCAGTATTACAGTTACGTGCAAAAACTCATTTATTAGTTTATTGTTACCCTTGTGAGTGTATGTGTGTATGTGTGTGTGTGTGTGTGTGTGTGTGTGTGTGTGTGTGTGTGTGTGTGCTTTTAATTAGCTTTATATTATTTTTATATACACTCCATTGCGCCTGAGCATATGCGTATTGCATATTTGGCCAGCATTAAAAACACACACACACACACGCCTTACCGGTTGAGCGCACTGCGTGTAATATCAGGTTTCCGCACTATCTCGGAGGACGCGGCTCTAGTCTTGGCCAATATGTTACCCATTGACCTGCTGGCCAGAGAGATGAAGGAGATCTACGCATGGCGGTCGGCATGCGCGGCGGAGCATTAACAGGTGCTATCCGAACTTCGGAAAGGGAAGCGTCAATGGCATCATGGCAGGCCAGGTGGGATTCCTCAACGAAAGGAAGATGGACCCACAGGCCAATTCCAAAACTGAAGGATTGGATAGAACGAGGGACAGGATGCATGAATTATCATCTTACACAGTTCATGTCCAACCACGGCGGATATAGGGAATACTTGTATAGGTTCGGACACGAACAAACCCCCCTGTGTCCGAGTTTTCCATGGTTACTTACGTAAAAAAAAAAACACACACACACACGCACAGACACACACACACACACACACATACACACACACACACACACACACACACACATAGAGTCAATGTCTGTCAGGTACAGTTAGTGTTTAGTAAATTTGTTTTTCTCTTGCTTGAATTGACATTAAAGCCGCTTATGAGCTTTCCTTGTTTGACTTGGCCAGGTGCTGTCTCTCCCTCTCTCCTTTTCTAGGTGCTCAAATTCTTGGCCATTCTTAATTTGTTGAAAGGGCTTTTACTGTGCAATTAAGTCATCTGTGTGTACCCAAAAGATTTGTCATCTTATAGGGGAAATAATCAGAGTTGACTTTAGGTCGAAAAAAGTAAGTAAATACAGAAATAAATTTTGCTTTTTGGTAAGTTTATAGTTATCATTAGCTGTATATTAGACTTTGTCAGTTAAGCATCTCTGGCCAAAGTTTTCTCATTGGTTGCCAGCAAAACTACTAAAGAAAGAATAACAAATCAGTTTTCCAAAAAAAAGCTAAAAATTTGTACTCCGACGAAGCGAAGTAAAGCTGCAATCACAACAAACAGCCGAAGCATTCTACGTTCAACTCTCTGATCAACTCACCAATCATGCCTCCAAACCTTATAGCGCCGGGATTTTGGAAGCATATATCCCACTCCTTGCCTGCTACCGGGGTAAACATCCATGGTTTTCAGCGACCTTTGCCGAGGAATAGGACGATCAGGATGCAAGATCCCTATTGGGAGACGAAAGATGGAGAGGCGCCTTTTCAGACATAAAAAACGAGCGCAGGAGGAGTTAGAGGAGATAGAGATGTGCTGAAGCAGGAATGAAGATCAGACGTGAACACTTCTCCGGCTGCTTATCGGGCGATGATGAAAACATTGCCGCTTCCGGAGTTACCTTTTCAACGTCCCCGATTATAAATGATGACGTGTATATACCACCACCTATGACGAAGTTAGGATCGCAATCAAGCGACTCAAGAACAACAAAGACCCTGGCGCTGATGAGCTACCTGCAGAGGTGTTCAAGACTGATAGGGTGCATGTACCAGCTCTTATGCAAAATATTGCTATATGAGAGCATGCCCGATGATTGCAACCTTGGTGTCATCTACCCTGTCCTCGAGAAGGGTGACTCACAGTGTGCACTAACTATCGTGGTATCAGTCGCCGTTTTAATGCATATGAGTAAAAGACTAACTAAATCCTGGAAAAGATCCGCGAATACCAAATCCACACTCACCATCTTATTTCCGATTATAAAGCAGCATATGATAGTCCTATAGCACGATCACTTATATACCACTCTGTCTGAGTTTGGGATCCCTATAAACACACGTAGCTCCGTGTCTCTGAGTCTTTTGATACAAAGCGAGGCTTCAGACAAGGCGATGCCCTCTAATGCAACCTCTTCAACTCTATGATGGAGAATGTGTTGCGAAAGGCTGAAGTATGTCGGAGCGGGACAATGTTATACTATACCGCATACGCAGTTAATATCGATATCATTGGTCGTGTTAAGAGATCAATTACCAATGTCGGCTAAAGAAAGAGAATATGCCAGGGTGGGTTTGGTTGTTAATAAGAGCAAGACAAAGTATATGTTTTCTTTGAGTAGAGAAACACAGTGGCTGGATTCTCAGATTGATGTTGAAAACTGTACTTTTGAAATTTTTAAGGATTTCGTTTACCTTGCCAGCACAGTCACGATGAAAATCGATGTTAGCATGGAGATCAAGCGGTTACTTTTGCCTCTGTAGGCAAATGAGTAGCAGAGACCACTCCCGGCAGACAAAATGAACACCCTTTAAGACGCGCATCCTTCCCTTTTTGCTTTATGGCGCTGAAGCATGGGTGATGACGCAGTCTGATGAAAATGGCTTGGAGTGTTTGAGCGGGCAGTACTCCGTACGGTCATTGGTTCTTTACGCATTAGCAACGACTAACGCATTCCATGGAACGACGAAGTCTATGAGCTCAACATTGACATAGTCAAGCGGATAAAGATTAAGCGGCTCTGCTGGATGGGTCATGTTGTGCGTATGGATGAAGATGCGAGAATGGTCTCTAATGCAGTTGTCGAAGAGTGACGACAAAGTGTGTTTTAAGTGTGACGCAAACACGAAAGTTGTTTAATTCTAACATAATTTTCGAAGACCCTATTCTACGCCGCTGATTTGAGTTCAAATGATAGGTTTAGGCAACCGCATTGCTTCGTCCGTTCAAAATTTGCCGGATTTCTCGTTTAACGTGCATTCGTATTCAAAACTGTTGCTTATCTGATCTAATAAGCAAATCAGCATGTTGTCCAATTATCAGAGCAACAAATGCAACAACACAAGTTGCATACCAGACAATCATTTAAATACGCAAACAAGCAGTTTGCATAAGTGTCATCCAATGACTGGCAATGTGTCGTATACGCAATGAAAGTGTCTGCAAATTATGCCATGTGCGTGAGCTAAATCAAACTTCAAAACAAATTAAATTAAACGCTTCTAACAGCTGACAAGCTGTTTTAAATGTCAACCAAACAAACTAATGTGACACTCACAGATACAAGTACACACACACACACACACACACACAAACTAACACGCAACATGCGCACTTTTTAATTAACGGCACAAACTAAATTGAAAAATTTGATTAAAAAGTTTTTTTTTGAAGCTCGGAATAGTTGCAGAAAAAGGTTTTTTTTTTACGTAGAACGCAAGAAATGGAATTTTCAAGTGCAGTTCAGTGTGTGTGTGTGTGTGTGTTGGTGTGTATCTGTGTGTGTTTGTATGTTTTTCTGTGGGTAACAAAGTTCTAGTTAGTTTGGCTTTACAAATGTTTTAACATCATTTTATATATGTGCTAAAGCAAAACCGCTCACTACACTACGGCTACAAGAGAGGGCCGGACGGAATGTTGCTCTATTGCCGGCAGAGGGTTAAAGTGCAGAGGGAGTGTTTTGAGTGTGGCACATGTGTGTGTGTGTGCGGATGCTTGTGTGTGTGTGTGTTTCTCGGAGGGTCTTTGCATTAACACTTGTCGTGTCAGTGTCGCGCATGCAACTTGCTAAATTACAACAAAAACAAAAAAAAACCCCGTCTGCGTCTCAGCCGGAACTCATACGTGAATGTTTTTTGTGGCAGAGGCAAACTTATGCTTCGTTGCATGTGCTTAAATATATGAATATATATGTATATATATTTACTTAAATTCATGATGGTGTTCCAAGGTACTTGGTTATAAGCAGATACAAGTATGGGCGTGGCCTGCACCCAATTAGTAGTTGCTCATATTTTTGCGTGTTAAATTGACTGAGATAGGCTAAAGGTAAATTGCTTTAGCTTGCTGGGAAGTTTTCTACCAAAAGTGTGACACTCGATGCTGGCATGGTTAGGCAATAGTTATGCGATTATATCTCACGAAACTGGAAAAATGGCAACGCGGAACCGTCAGCATAGACATTGAAGTTCGCCGAAGAGCTCACAAGCCGAAGTAGATTCAAGGAATTTCGAGTCAGCGAAAAAGTTACGTCACTATTATACAGATGCTTTTCTTCTTGCTATAACGATTTTTGGCGTATCTTTAGGGAACGTTGACATCGTAGTCTTCATTGAGACTTAATTTCCTTTTTATCATCATTAACCTTCACGGTAGAGCCATATGGCCGTAGTTGGAAACAGCGACTTCTGTGCAACAAAACAAAATCCAGTGGTGGATCTTGATGAGTGCTCAATTGTTGCCTTATCGACTACACCCGACCTACACCTTGAAGATCCTGTTATTGAAAGAATTAATTCCTGCGGCTGCGGATCCATTGGTAATTTCGGATGGTGCTTTCTCCACGTACGATACGCCAACGAGTCCGCAACATCACAGCGGTCATCCGTCGGTGGAGAGCGACATGAAACTGATCAATCAGTGTAAGCGCCGAACCACTCTCAAAGGAAACTGGCAGGGATAATCGGCTGATGCATGAAAACAAGTTGCGCCTTGTCGTTATTATTATCTGCATCCGATAAGTCTAAAGAGTTGTGGATGTTAGTGCCACCGTACTGGGATCTCATACATTAAAAGCATCCAAGCCCGACGTCGGAACGAGAGTTGTGCTGTCCAAGCGATAGTTGCGAACAGAGTAGCCGCAGCAATGTCAGCGTCAAGTACTGTGGAAGGCAGTGAGAAAAGAGAACGTACTCGGAACCACTCTGCTGACCTGTGTTCTTCTACACTGTCCTCAATCCAGAACCTACAAGGGGTTGGTAAGAAGTTGGTGTTGCGAAAATCTAATTTCAAAGTTTTTTGTTGGTACTGTCATCCGATTCTGAGCTACGTTCAAAATTTCAAGTCTTTAACTAACTCGCCAACTTATCGGGAAGTTCGAAGACTCGGACAAGAAGCACGTCTCCAAGGGCAAGGTGAATACGAGTATTCTCTTAATAATTTTCTTTGCAAGTACACATGAAATTTCCCAGTAAAAAAGTGTGCTTATTTTGCGATGGAATGGCCGCCCACTTTCAGTAAGTACTCAAATGTGCCGTTTGTTATTTCTCTTCCTTACTAAAATTTTCACATATACACATGAAATTATAAACATGTATGGATGTGAGTGTACATTTTCACCAATTAAATACGCTTGGGTGTATTTAGTGGCAGCTTCACTTTATTATATGGCGCCAAGAAGTATGCACCAAAATAACCACAAAAGGCAGCCAAGCAAATTGAAAGCTTTAAGGAAACCACAATAATGCAAGAGTCAAGAAAAGTCGTGAAAAGCAGTAGTTTACACGACAAATACAACAAACACAACAAATTTATACTATTTTTCTAATGGTTGTAATTTGATATGATTAAAGTTTTTACAACTCTTCCAATGACTTTTATAACTGATAAGTAAGCACTCTTTTGTGTGTTTTTTTTACGATAATGGAACCATGCAATGACACAGTTTTTGGATTATTTCATGAGCTTTATGAAATTTATGATATTTTCTCTTTAGGTCTGCTAAACGTTTAAGGGCGTCAATATCCGCAAGAAAACTACTTTTTCCTACTTTTTTTACAAGTTCTAAAAGTCAAAACTTAAATAGAACAGTCAAATAAGGGCTTAACCTCGGAATGAAAGATAGTAAGCTGAATTTTTGCAAATTTTTAATTATACTAATAATGGCTCAACATCGATTTTATAGTGATTTCTATGCTCTTAAAATTTGTTATAGCTTTAATAATCATTTGAAGTCTAGGAAACGAGATATTTGCAAATGTTTGCAACAAAAAGGAGTTTTGTATAACATGCCCATTTTGGTTCTTTTGGTTTCGCTAAGTAATCGGCAACCATTTTTGGATTTTCTGGTAAGGTTTATAAATGATTGATAATTACAAAAATTCTGCATTTTGCAAGTTTCGAAGTCAGCAGATCTCATATTTAACTTCGAAATCAGCGCCTAAAACTATGTTTTAAGCAAAGATCCTTAATTGAGTTCAAATTTGTTGCCTCTTGTTATTAGCGTTGATTAGTTTAGTATTTAATTACTTGACCTTCAAGATTTTAGAGCATGATTTCACATTTCAGAGCTAATTTAAAGTTCATTGAGTGTGGAAAATAATCAAAAGTGCACTTTGTGTTTTTGGATTTGCAACAAGTTTGTGATTGAAATAAAAGAATCGGCAAGGCTGCCAGATTGTTAGGAATTTGTCAACTTCCTTAAATGAGCCATCTCACCTTCCACAATTCTAATGTAACAATTGTTCATAATTTTCTTATCAAATTCGGTAAAAAAGGAGTAAGAACAGGAAACGGTTTGAATACATTGCAAACAACTTCTAAAAGGTGAAACTAGGCAACAAATTCAACCTCAATTTCATACGCAGAAAAAAACATACTGAAACGTGCCGTTTCCCGTCAATTGGTGGTCACTGATTGCGTATTAGGTAACCATTTTTGTTACCAATGTAAGCGAATTATCGCTTTTTTGAAAAATTCTTGATTTTGTCGTAAGTTAGCCATTTGCGAATAACTCGTGAATCACATTACAAAATGCAACTCAATTTAAAAGTAACTAGATTTTGGTTAAATGTCCCTCAATTTGGTGAAAAGAGTATAATTCAGCCAAGGGCATTATTGGTTTTTTTTGCCTAGTGCACTTGTTGGGTTGGTCCGAGGCTCAAGTAGGTTAGGGTGAAGCTTCCTTATCCCTGTCTCTACCTTTACCAAGTGGACGCATATCCTCCACTTGGTGGGCATTAACTGCTTTGTTCACCACCAGCTGTTAGGGCAAAGAGCTTAGGTGCGCAACGAAGTCTCTCAAGGACTTTATCAGGATTTAGAACCAATCGCGTAAAAGCCGCCTGCCAATAAAAGATGGTATAAGGCGCCTCAAGGGTTGTTATGGTCAGTCAAGAAGAAGAAGTCAGTCTATATTTTTTGTATATATCTTTTATTTCTTCCCTTTTCCTAAAAAATCCTGCTTTCAGAGCAAATCTATCGAAAGCATTGTTATAAATTCGAGTGCATATAAACGGCATCTCAGCGAAAGGAAGCCATCGATGCAATATTAATGAATGAGTGACAGGCCGACTTGAGTATGCGTGTAGGCAAGAGCACATTCTATGAGTGTGTGTGTGTGTGTGTTCGTGACACATGACGTTTACGAGTGCACAAAGTGCGATTCACGATTGTTTAGCATACTTATTGGTGCATTTTGTCGGCATAAGCAAACGACGTGCATTTGCATATATGTATTTATGTATGTGTATGTGATTTCGAGAGTAAGCGCACTCACTCCCTCTCTCTCTACCAATCACTCACTTTGACGTGTGTGTGAGGTATTAACCAATATAGGCAAACCGCGAAGCTGGAACCATTTGCTTTTAGATGCACTGAACTGTTCACAAATTACCAATGCATGATATGTGTGCAACACGGCGACACTCACACTTCCACACTCACGCACACACACACACACACGCACACACTAACTACCAATGCATATATGCAAATTAAAAGCGGAAGTGATGGAAGTGCGCTGCTTCTTGTTAACATTTTGCAATTTTTGCGGTCGGCTTTTATGCCAAAAGTCAATGTGTGAGTGAGTGTCTGTTTGTGCGTTTGCTCCGGAGTGTGTCCGCATTTTGTCGTGTTGCATGCAGCGCTTTACAGTTATTACGCATGCAAAGAATAAGCTGCATAGTCCCTACGCGCTGCTGCCTGCCTTTGTCCTTTGTGTATGTGTGTGTGTGTGTGTGTGTGTGTGTGTGTGTGTGTGTTAGTGAGTGTCTGTTTGAAATTCATGGCTTGTTTAGCGCACATGGCGCATAATGTAGCATACATTTTTGGGCTTCCTGCGTTTCGAGTATTGCAGCTGACGTTGTTCTTGTTGTTGTTGTTGTTGTTATTGTCTCTCAAATAAGAAGCGCAGTCGAGCACACAAAAATATGCATAGAACACATATAAAAGTGTGTTAGTGAGTGTGTGTGTGTGTGTGTGTGTGTTAGTGAGTGTCTGTGTTGCATGTGCCACACAATATTTATGCCTTTTCACATAAATGCAATGCTTGCTTGCGTGTGTATAAAAGTTGTGCATTCATATTATGAACTTGTTTTGCATGCTAATTGCCTTGCTACACACACACACACACACACACACACACACCCAAAAACACACACACACACGAACATACACTCATAGTAATACCAGCGCTCAGATAGTGGCTCTTCAATTTGGTGCATGCAACTTCATTAAGTGTGAAAATGGCAATGCAGTGATTTTACAGTTTAATGAGTTAATTTCGACAAGTGTTCTGCAAGTAAATGAAGTACAACAAAGTATTGTTTTGATATAAAATATTCAACAACATTTCAACACAAATCATACAGAACATACTTGGAACATAAAAAAATTCGGTTATTCTAAAACTGTACAAAAAGTTGCCTACAAATCAACTTGAACTAAATTTTTTGAAACAAAAAAAAAATGGCTTTGGAGATGGAGTGGCCCAGAAGTTAGGTATTTCAAGCTATTGGTAATAAATTGAAGTACTTGAATTGTCTTTTGTTGGTATTAGGACTCAAATGACTGACTATTTGTAAAACCTTAGTCAGCGGACCTATCGGAAATTTTTGTTATAGCTTAATCTAAAGTAAAACCTTGAGTAAAAATTGTTTCGCTTACTTCTGTACTCTCATAGATGCCTACAAAAACCATTTTTATTTTTGGTCGCGTTCGAATCACTTTTTTTTATTGTTTCCTTGGAAACTGGATTACGTCTGCTATCAACTTTACCGGTATGTAAAGTGTTACCAAAGTGCTAATAGTCAAAGAAACAGAAGACAAACTTAAGTGTTTCACTTTAACTTTTATTCGGTCACGTTCAACACTCTAGAAATACCCAACTTCAGATATAAATTATTCATTAAGTCAATAAAACTCAACAAAGCAGTATCGTCGCTTACACCGACAAGTGCAGCAAATATACCACGTCCGTTCCCAAATTCTAATTTAGTGAGGAGAAATTTTGAAGAATTTCAGTATAGAGATGGAGAAATGAAACACTGGAAATCAGAACAACAGAAGCGTCAGAAAATATACTTCAGACAATCTTATGCATTTGGAAGTATAGCTGTGAGACGGTTTTTGAATGCAGAAGAGTAGGATTGTAGTGAACCTCAGTTTGCAGTCAGTGTAACGGCCAAGTATACACACTTCCATTTGATCTTGATGAATAGAGTTGGAATTTAAATGGTGTTTTTGAACGTTTAACTGGCATTTTCAACCACCATGTGCCTAAATCTAAACGCATCTTACTAAGGCGCTTCTTACACGAAGCTAGATTTTCAAGTGAAAAAATCGCTCACAAAATCTCGCTCGATATTAGAGTGCATTCTAATATGCAGCAATTCGCATATGGTTGCAGGCGAGACAACTTACGGGCGATATTATCGTCCTTACAAACGTTGCGAGATACTGTAACGAACAGGAGTTGCTGGAATAACTCAGAAGTTTGCCCAGTTTCGATGCACAACATATTTACATTTGCTGGATCGTCTGATTAATAAGTACACCAATTGTTTAGTTTTAAGTATATATCTGTGGTCATATGGAAAAGTAGCTTAAGTTGACATAAGGAAATGTTGAGTTAATGCACTCTGGAGTTCTATAGAAGTGATAGTCCTCTATGTCGGATTATCATGGTGTTGTGCCAATGGATTGCTGCTCTACACAGAATCGAACGCTCCCCCACCACCAGGACACCAAGTGCCTTATTGCTTCTAGGTTAAGTTCCAACCAACGGAACTTCAAGCTCTACCTCTTTATACATATTTATTGGTGGACAATGCACATTCCTCCAGCCATTATTTCTAACTTCACCAAAGACCGACTGCCCAAGACCGATTCTTCACACCGACTCCCTCTACTGACGCCTTAAAACATCAAACCAATCCAAATAAGCATTTTACGAAAACGGAACAATCTTTTGGGGCCTAAGAGAAGGTTGCACAATGTGAGTGCCCATCATTGTTAGTAATAGATATAAATTAATGCTGTTTTTCATTCGATGAAATGAACAGCCGCCCAGCTCTAGTTTTAAGTATCCGACATAGCAATACCTGTACACAAAAGCCTTCTTTTAATTACTTAAAAACAAGTACAGCTACCCCCGGACCCGATTTCGGTATATTGTTAGGAATGACATCAAGACTGAGGAGCCAACTTTTAGCAATTTGTCTGCAAGGATCTTATATTTAATTGACTACATTGTATAAATTGTTTTGCTTGAGCACTGAAAATGTTGATTTGTTTTGTAATCGATTTCAACTTACAAAAATTGCAAAATTTTTGTTTTAAAAACTGCTTTGACACTCTACCAATGCGAGCTGTAGTCACCTGCACTCAGATTCTCATAAGCTTTTGCCAGTTATTTAGTATCGATGCAAAAAAACAAAATTTTCACAAATCCCAATGAATAAATTTCTCTTTAATATTGGAGCACATTTTGTGCTGCGCTCAAAAGTATGCAGCACATAAAAATGGAAACCATAAACGAAATGCAATTTACATTCGGAATTACTTTTCAATACTCTTTATGCATTAAAGAAGTGCGTAAATTTGTGCGGCTCTTTGTAACACATTAAGAGAGTAAAACGTAGATTTTATTTGTACAGCTTCTGTGAGAAAAGGGCGTCTGCGTACGATAGTCTTAAAGGTGAACCAAAATAGCATAAACTCCTTTTTATAAACGATTTTTAGGTTTCCGATCCGTTCTGCCAATAGCCAATGGTGACGCTCTGACCGAGCCCGTACATTAACTGTGGCCCAACACCGGGAGGAACGCTTCATACCATTCAGCTGAAACGCCACTGCGGAGGTGGAAGAAGGAGGTGCTGTTTTCTGAGCACTGCAAATAGACTAGAGAATACAGCCTGAGGAATTTGTAGAGCAAATAAATGCTTAACCCCAAAAAGCGCAAGGAATGGACACAGTAGACGCGAGAGTGGCCAAGACTATACTCATGGCAAAGTACAAAACTCATTCACCCACCCATTCATCACCCATTCAGCCGCTGTGGGAAACTCCGGCTGCGGTGCAAGCAATCTAACAGAGTGTGGAACTTGATGATTGCTCAATTGGTGCCTTAAGGAATACAACCGCTCGTTGAACTGCCTTTTATTGAAGGCAACAATGCTTGCGGCTGCTGATCTCATGGTAATTTCGGACGGTGCTTTCTCCACGCACGATATGCTAACGAATCCGTTATATAAGAGCGGTCATCCGTCGGTGGAGAGCGACATGGAACTTATCAAACTAACCACTCTCACAGGAAACTGGCAGCGGTGATCGGCTGATGCATGAAAACAATGCGCAACCTAAGGTCGTTATTATTACCTGCATCCGCATAAGTCTAAAGAGTTGTGGAAGTTGGTGCCACCGTCCTGGTATCTCATCATTACCAGTATCCAAGCCCGACGTCGGAACGAGCGTTGTGCTGTCCAAGCGATAGTTGCGAAAAGAGCAGTCTCTGCAATGTCGGCGTCAAGACCCGCGGAAGGCAGTGAAAAAAGAGAGCGCACTCGGAACAACTCTGCTGACCTGTGCCCTTCCCCACTGTCTCTAATCCAGAACCTTCAAGGGGCTAGTAAGAAGTTGACGAAGCGGAGAAATGTTGCGAATTTCGACACGACAACGTCTTTTTTGGCTAACCAGCTTGCCCCAGCTTCAGCGAAAGTATAGTGTTTCCGGAACGCCGGTAGAGTTACTAGCGACTGGCTCAAATGAACTGATTCTCAGCGTAATTTTGTTAACCAGTCATACATTGTTGCAGAAACGATTACTTCAATCAATAACAGTAATAACACCAGTATGACGTCAGTATTGGCGACGAGCAAGCAGCCACTGAGGAACTGGGGTTATAAACATGAGTCCATCTGAGATTTATTAAGTTTATACATTATAGCTCCTAAGAATATCATGCACTGACAAACAAAGGAAATTAAATAAATCTGACAAAAAGCATAGTGTAGGTTATAAATCGCCCAAGGCTTGGGTCGCGAAACGCCTTACTGCCTCTCAAGTCGGCTCGCTAACGATTGTCAGGCTTGTAAGGTTTCGCACCCTGATTGGCTCACAAGCGATTTGCTCTACCAAACACCTCCAATTGGAGAATCGCTCACACACAAAGAGAACGTTATATGCGTCTTCTTAAACGTCTTTTCCACACGACAAGCAATCGTCACTGGAGTCATGACCGAGGCACAGGAAATAGCTCCTCCTAGTGCTGCACCATTTCAAGAGCCTAGAGTCCAGCATCACGGGGTCGTTAAGAATGAACTGCAGAATCTCCGACAAGAATGTGCGCAGTTCCAACCGTCTTAAGGCTGCTGACTAAAACTGACTCAGCCTTATGCGCAGCTAGCTGCCCACAAGTCCCATTGACTCCAGCCACACCTATTTACTCGAGCAATAACTTATTTCCATAGCTCCTAGTCTGTGTAAAGCTCTTTTGTCACAACCACTAAGGCGATATCTTCGGCGAGACCCACGATGTAAGTATTGGTTGGAAGACTCGGTACACCATCATATATAAGGAAAGGCACAGTACACCATCATATTCCACAGTAGGGGAGCCAGCACAGATCATATGGCTCCGTACGAGTTCTCGTACCTTAGCACCCTACCACTGAAGCAGCTGAAGAGTGCTTGTCCAGAATTCATACAATTCAAACAAGTAGATATGGCTTTGCGAACATACCTATGAATATTATGCCCCCTGATCCTGCTCAGCTCTTCTAGCAAAGTAAGTCATAAGAGACAAGTAAGGGTATATAACATTTCTCTCTGCTTCGGAAATCTTGCCAAATTCCAATGAAATGTGGCAAAATAAACTTGAAATGCTATTGCATAATTTATGTAGCAGCCATTGCGGGTGTCTCTATGTGTATGTGTAAAGATGTAAGCTTGTGTGTGGGTGTGTGTTTGTGTGTGTGTGTGTGTGTGTGTGTGTGGGTGTGTGTGTGGGTGTGTGTGTGTGTTGGTGTGACGCAATTGCATGTCGCGCTGGCATGGCACACATGTGAACTGTGGTGTAATATTGTGGCTGGTCCCTCTTGTTGCTGAGCACACAAGCAATCGCAATACCTCTCCCTCTCCGGCACTATACCACGCCCAGTCTCGCTCCTTCAATCTAATGGCATTGTGCATATTTCATCATATTAAGTGGCAAAACAACGCATAATCAACTTGTGCCCACCAATGTTTGATAATGACAAAGCTCATTGGGCGCCCAACTGTTTGTGGCTGAAGTCCATGTAATCCCTACCATGTCAGTAGTTTGCCCAAATTGCTATCTCTCGGTGTACAGTGTGTGTATCTGTTGGTATGCTGTTAATAGTCGGTTACGTAAGCACACACACACACACACACACACACACATACACACAGAAACAACTATAGCTGCACATTCTCTGCAAATTTTGCAAATTGAAATTTTGTTTTCATCAATGCAACTGGACGCAGCCGTGTGCTCATAATTTCGGCGGGTTCCGTCTACGGGTCTAGAGTTCTACTCTCTACTGGTAATTATCATTAGAGATGCAATTTGTTTCGTTTCTAATTGCACAACAAGCCAACAATTTTTGGGGAAACTTTGTTTATGTTTTTTTTTTTGCGAATGTTATTTTGTAAATACTTGTGGGATTATGCATTTTCAGCATTTCTAAACAATCGATTGATTTACGTATAACGAATTGAGTTTACTATATAACGAGCTTGCGAAAGATTTTGCATTTATTAATGAAAATGCTGAAAGATTAAGCAAGAGCGGAAACGAAAATGACTTGAAATGGTTTTTCGGTAAATACCCGAAATAATATATGTGTGTGTTAGAAGGTAGACGGCGCGGCATATGCAACGAATTTGTATATCTTTTCGGACAAACAGACAATATGTTTGTGCAGATTTATAAATTAAACACAAATGTTGGAAGTCGGATGATTTGAATGAATATTTTCTGCATTGAACGTCATAAGTTGAGGAGCCTAGGTGGTGGTGGTGCAGAGCGAAAGCTTCTGATCGCTATTAACCAAGTTCACGGACAATCTCCACGTGGTGTCCTCTGGTTAGCTGCCCTAATTGCCACGCGGTGTTAGGCTAGCGCAGCGAAGGGACCCACAACGAAAAACAACAATTCCAATTAAAGATTGCGAGAAAGCCTTTGATAAGGACGACCCTAAGCCCACAAACGTGTAAATAGCTATGATTTGAGGGTATCTGAAATATGCGGATCCTTAATTGGGATGGTGCCTCTGCCAACTGGCGGAACCTCGCAGCAAAGTAGACATCGCCGCCATTCAGGAAATGCGACGGTGAGTGCAGGGCTGGTGCAAGGTAGCAGTGTTTTACTACAGCTGCAATTACGAGAGGCGGCAGCCATCCCAAGATCGTGTGTCCCCAATACACCTGGTCTAGAGCTGGCCGAGAGTATCAAAGGAACTTATCAAACAGAAGCCTGCGTGTGCGGCTAGTGCGTTCGACGACCTTCAATGACCAAACTTTAACATATACATAGGTGTAGCGAGCCTAGAAAATGTTGTGAGTTGCGAATTTGTAGTACCTTCGGGTATGAAACTCTGCCAAGAATCTAAACTGTTCCATGGGTAGCCAGTAAAGCTCGCATAGCCTTTCGTTTCTAGGATAGGCTATGTGCTGACTTTAGTAGCTGCGGCCCTTCGGGAAGTTTCTTGGTGGCTTTTGTTTATACTCAAAAGCGAGAGGGGTCTTTACACGGAGTGGCATTGCTCCTAACCAGCCGAGTGCTGGGATCCAGAGAAAGGCAGAGGATTTGGGTAGCTCTACGGCCAAACCAAGGTTGAAGTTATATTGTAAAACTCATCTTCTTCGTTTGGTACTAATGGAAATTGGAAAATATGGTACACTTTATTTATATAGAGCTATATATGACATCGAGTTCCCATACCCCTTCAAATAAATTCCATAGGACATGATTGACGAAATGTATCAATCAATATTGTATGCTATTCGACCGTGATATTAAGCCACATCTGGCAGGTGCTTACGTAAAACCAACTCCAGTGTTGGTCCGGTTTTTACTAATTATAGCTGCAATGCGGAGAGGCGTGAATTTGGGTGCGAATTTGTTGTCATCCAGAGACTGCGCAACCATGTCGTACAGTTCACGAGAACGAGAAGCTGGCAACAATCCGTTTCAGGGCGAAAAACTTTAACATCAGCTTGATTTGCTCGTACGCCCCGATCGAGGACAAGGACGATGACCACCTCGAACAATGGTCTAAGGGTCATTGAATTCGTCGAGATGCGAAACATGCTAGTCTGTAGATGTATTCGATGGAAGGCATGCATCTAGTGTGCTTGATGTTCGTACGTTCAGAGTGGTCCAACTCTTACCAATCACCATGCCAAGGTTGTAATCGAGTCGTGCCTCATGTTGTGCTCTTTTGCTTTTGAAAGTACTTTGAAATGTAAGAAAATTAAAAGCATTTTTTTTTCCGAGAATAATGTGAATAGCAATGAAATTGCTTTTTAACATAACAAATCGAATCTGTCTGTAATCATACAAATGTTGCAACATTACAACAATTTGTTGCAATTTCTAATGCGATTACAAGTTGTTACACATAGTTACTAAAAATTGTACGGAAATACTAATAAAACTAACATACTAATAATGTGCAATGTGAGAGGCACGAGCTTAAGGTTCCATTAAGTTCAGGGCTCAAGATTCTTAGAAAAAGATAAGAGAAATCTATATAGGAATATGATGACTCAAATAACTAAGTACAAATTTTCTTTTTAGAAAAATTGCAAGCTTTTGCATAGCGAATCGCAACTTACGCATTTATTACGGGTTTTCTGTGTATAAGTGGCCGTCCATACATAAAGCCCTCACTGAGAGTAGGTTTGATTACTTGGGGGTAGTGGGCGTAGGGGTAATGGGGTCATAAGAATTTTATAATGATATGTTTTCAAGAGAAAGATAAGTTACGAATCTTTACAAAGAAGTGCTAGGTGACTAAAGAGGCTTGTTATAAGGAACATAACGTTGTAAGCTTATGCATATGAAAACAAATCCAAGTAATTCCTAAAGCCTTACCACGTTTTGCGCCATTTGAATGACTGCTTCGCGATATTGTCGTTTACTCTCTTTAACGTGTGGCAAATATCTCTTTATATGGCACAATAGTTCGATTTAATTTGCGGATATGGGATATTAAGAATGTATTAAAGGCAGATGTTTACGTATGCCTACATTCTTCCTGTGGTGGAGGTAGAGACCTTTCAGGTTGCACTGGCTGCTTTTGACTTTGGATTCGAAGTGTCCTAACTTAGTTCACAGGGAAATATGACCCAGTTGCATACTGGGCACAACATTCCAAATGCGAATTGGTGTTTAATTATTATGCTATTAGCTTGCAACTTCTTTCTTCTTAAATTGTTTGACCTCTTCAATGTGGTTCTGTCTCAGAATAATGCGCTGATGTGCGGAGCGCTCATAGTGCCTTATTTTGGCCTTGTCGCAATTGATCCTATGACCAGCCATCTCTCTATTCACTTGCAGTGATTGACACATCTCGCCCATCACGTGTTTGTGCTTTTCAGGAAACAGATATCGTCGGCATAATCAAGGTGACTTAGCCTTTCGGTCTCCATTGGATATTAAGCCATTCAGATATATCTACGTTGGCCGTCAGTACATCGTCTAACGCCAGGAGAAAGAGCATCTGCGATAGAGTATCTTCTGGTTTGAATCTCTGTCGCACTTCGAAAGAAAGCCATTATGTAGAACGAAACATCTTAAGGCGTGATAAGACTTTTTCATAACAGCAGGGGGAATCCCTTTCCTATCTGAAGGGTACAGGTCCACGGTTGACTGTTCGAGAATTATACGCCGGATGTTGATGTGATCGACACAAGACTGAACACTACGAAAGTTCGCTTGAAGCCTCTTAAGCGTATTTTCGAAGCTGTCCTTTGTCCTTTCTAGAATGATTAATTAATTAATTTTGGGAAAACAGGCAAAACGTTAATCCTAGGCCAGCTATTGCTTATTCTGAAGTTTGCCTTTCTTTCGTATCTTAACAACTCCATCCTTTCAGTCCCTGAGATACTTTATGTTTACCTAGGTAGCTGCTATTAGTCGTAGCCGGATATGAGCTGTTGTGCTGGGATCTGCTTTCGGGAAGTCGGCTGGTTGCCACCAAGTCCAGCTGTTTCTTTTTTTCCAGGATCTATTAAGTACTGTTGTTTCAAAGCTTATCACAAATTAAGCGCTTATATATGCAATTAAACAGTTAAGCGGATTTACAAACATACGTACAGTTACATTGTTATTAAGTGCATGACATTTATGCTCATCATAGATCTTGTCTTGTCAAGAAACAATGTGTTACATTCCTTGGTACTTTCTGTCATGTATTACTTGGCTGTCATTATGGCCTTGGCAACAATGCCAGATTAACACAAGCCATAAATTCATTTAAGTCCTTCTAATCCTGGCCCACACACACGCACACACACGCACACACACACACACACATACGCACATATAAGTCCTTAAAACGTATATAGCTAACTATTTGGTATTTGCATCTATAGAAGAAGATCGGGAAGGGGAAAGTTCGGTCCTTTTCGTAAGTATTTTCCCAAAAATTTGCATGCAATGTAGTTATGAATTTATTTATGAGTGTGTAAGCTCTGTTCTCAGCTGAGCATAAGTGCATCGGTGTGTGTGTGTGAGTGTGAGTGTGTGCGTGTGTGTGTGACTGCGAGTGTGAGTGTGTGAGTGTGTGAGTGTGTGAGTGTGTGTGTGTGAGTGTGTGTGTGTGTGTGAGTGTGTGCGAGTGCGTATGTGTGTTTGCTGACTTTGTTTGTCTTTAAATTTTTACATTGTATTTGCCATTTGGCTTTTTCCTAATGAATATTTCAACACATCTTTTGGTTGCAAATTTTATTTTGCCAAAATTTAGAGCGCAATGTGCAAAATTTCTATTCCAAAACAAACACACACACACATACACTTCACTGCACTAGCACATACGTAAATAAAAGCCATTTCAAGGTGTAATTTTCAATGTTGTTCATTTATAACTTTTTCTTTACCCCAAATAAATACATATTTCATATAACTTTTCGTTTCGAATTTTATAGCAATTACTTGTTTGCACTGAAATCTATAACATTTTATAGTTTCGAATTTTAGCTTATATGTTTCTTTTGTATTTTGCCACTTGGGTGGTCCAAATAAAGGTGCTCCAACCTGTCGAAAAGCATTCGTTATTATTCTTAAGCTCACACGCAGCTAAATTAAATGTTTTTGTTTACCAACCAAGCAAAATCAAGATAAATTATCTAATTAAAATGTTGCTATGAGAGGAAATTTTTGCATTTTCTATTTATAGTGGAATTAACGGAGACTTCTATGGAAATTCCACAGAAGTGAAGCCGCAAAATAGAATTATTTTCGTGGAAAAACTCGTCATTCAATTACTTTCACTAAAAGTTTTGCAATAAAACAAGCAGTTTATCCGTTAAATACGTCAAATGTGTTTCTTCGAGAAAATCATATGGATCTCTACGATGAAATTGACATAGTATAAATAGATTCATGTGCAAAGTCAAAAAACCGATTATTTTACTAAAAAAAAAAAAAATTAGAGGGACAGTAAATAAATTATCTTGAGTTCTACTCGACCAGATCTACAACCTACACTATATTACTTGTCTTTGACTTGTTTGACTCAGCATGTCAAAGCTTGTCGTATGAGGTGACTAACAATGACACTGGGTTCTTTCGAGACCAGTAGAGCTACCCCAGGCCTTAAAAGGGTTGTGCATAGGGTTTGGGACCCACCACGTAAAACCACAATTCCAAGGAAAGAATGTATTTAGATCAGGCCGTAACCCTGTAACGGGTTGTTATGGCCAGTTAAGAAGAAGATTAACTTATTGCAGCCGAGCGCTGGATGTTAATTCGCTTGACTATGTCAATGTCATCATAGAGCTCAAGAAGTTTATCAGAGCGCGTCTTCACCCATGCTTCAGCGCCATAACGCAAAACGGGAAGGATGAGCGTCTTATAGAGTGTTAGTCTATCGAGTGTTAGTCTACTGAGATCAAAGTTACATCTATTTGCAAGAGTAATTCTTCGTTCGATCTCCATACTGACATCGTTTTCCATTATCACGGTGGTGGCAAGGTAGACAAAATCCTTGACAACATAAAAAGTATAGTTTTCAACATCAATCTGAGAGTCAAACAGCTGCGTCTCTCTATGTACTTTGTTTTGCTCCTATTTGTAACCGGCAAAGTGTGATCACTTCATACATTTCGCATCTCTACGGGTTATGGGTCAAGGTAACGAACTGAGACGTAGTGATATATGTGGAAACCTGTGCCAATGGAACTGGCATCGCAGTTGCGGTCGATGCAAATGAGTAACAACATGATAAAGAAGATCGATACTAGCGAGAGGCATCGAGTAAGTTTGAGGTAACGTGCTAAATAGAATACATGGAAGGCGGCAACTAAAGCTAATAATAAAGTTATAGTGCGATGTAAACTGTTGTTATCATTGGCCAATGTGTGGTTATTACAATATAGATGTAAAAGAGAATCCAGAACACAACAAAATGTGTTCGTTACATCGAATTGAGAAGCAATATGAAAAGAACTCTAATTCTTGATCCTTGTGGAACATTGAAACAGAGAATGCAGCACAAGGTTTCAATTGCATAGAAGACCTTGCCAACCGTAGTTTTGAGTTAAGTTAGTCTGTGAAAAGATAAAGGAAGTGCACCAACCTATTGCACTGTGTCTCAGGATAACTGAGAGTCAGAGCACGCAGAGCTACTCGTAAGTTTATGTCGAGATTTTAGATCAGTTGCAGTTGGAATCGATATAAATGAAGAGTTGCAAGTCGTAATTGTACTGTCAACTGTGAATGGTTTTAAGAATGTGGCGTGTCCAAAATAAAAAAAATCTTGGTGATGTCATTTATGAACAGACTGACTATATGATATAAAAAGAGATAAATAACATACCATACATGCCGACTTTAATATACTCTTAACCCTGGAAACCACGATACACGAATATGAAGTTGGGTAACAAAGCTTAAAACCTACACAATTGCCAAGTAAGTACTCGCTACCTACTTCTGTTGGTGCTGATCATTTTTGTAGAAGAAACATAAACATAATGAGTGGCATATATCATAGATAAATTAATATGCCCTGCTAGGGTACTGCATTATGAATATAATCGTGTTTGCAATAAAAAGTTGCCAAATCGAGCTATAATGCAATAAAAATTGTTAGCAGATCAAACGGAAACCATTTAACATCAAAATATTGCGAATCAAAGGAAAGTTCAAAAAATATGCATGAAATTTTGAACAAATTAGAATAAATTGAATTTTATTTGCAAAGAAACTAAAATAGAAAATCGTTCTTAATAAGCAAACAGTTTAGCATAACTGGAAGCTAAAGCAGAGGTCGGCAGCGTCAGCAGAGCAGAGCAGTTGTCAATGTTAGTTCTAGTTTAAAACATTCACAATTAAAGCAGCGATTTAAAATCTGTCACTATCATCACAAGCGATAATTTTTGACTATTATTTTACTTTCTCCTTAACTATATATATAAAAATGACTGCCAATACTTTGTGACTCTTCTCCTCAAAAACTAGTGGACAGATTTTGATGAAATTTTGAGCATATCTTCCCATTATGTTGGATAGTGTTCTTATATAAGTTTGAACAAAATCAGCTTAGGGGTTTCGGAGATATTACTTTAAAACGATTTTCCATATAAAACCTACTAAATGTGTTTCTTCTTATATAGGGAAAGCATTAAATTTTACTAGGTAAACAATTCTTTTAAATTGAGGTAGAGGTAGAAGATATAAAGATATTGGTACCAATATCCGCAGCTTGACTCAGTATGAAGAAGAGAGAGGGAAATAGAAAGAAGAGGAACGGGAAGGAGAATGGGATGAATAAATTTATATAATGAATTTACTGACTCAATTCGCAGAGGATCGCGCGGATTCAGCTAGTTAAATATAAAATTTGTGTAAGAAGTTACTTTTAACCAGTTTGCTTATTTTTTAAATTTCCTTTCTATAAAAAATTAAATTTTATGGCGCCATAAAAGTGACGTACTAAATTGGCCATTTGGTAGTTTATAAGCGTCGCCACACTTTGACAGATAACAGACGAACTCTCTCTCTCCGTTGCGCTCTCTTGTAAGTTTGGTGCTCAGTGCAGCATTAAAAGCCGGTTCCCTTTATGTCTTTTAGGTTCATCACGAACCGTGCATGCAAAGAGAGTCGTTGTCTTCGCTCTTAAGGTGTTCAAAACCGTTTGTTTATCGCACATTGAGTTGCCATAAAGAATATTGTTTACACTTCTATACATAGCTGCTGCTGCTGGCAGTGACGTGCTCCGCCCGGCACACTTAGATCGTACGGCATAAGAGTGTGCAGCCGGGCAAGCCCGCAGTTAGTTTCTGCCGCGCGCGTTGGTAGTGCGGAACTTGTTATGCGGTGATCGTCTGGCATTGAACTTGAAGAAAATCTGTTTGGTTCGTGGAAATTTTGAAAAGAAGTGTTTGGAATGCTAAAACAATAGCAGTTTGTTGTGCTTTATTTATGTTAAACGGTAAACAAAGTTGTATTTTAATAATATAATGCAGTAAGTGAAAAACTTACAGAAATCATAAACATTAATTAAATAACAATTATTTACAAATATTCGTTAAAAAACAAATTAAAATATAGTATACAGATAAGTTCTGTTCTGTCTGAACTTCCTAAAGAAATCCGATTGAAATCGCGTTAAAAAAAAATTAATCAAAAACTATAAAATAAGTAAGCGATTTTAAAACTTAATATTTTTTAAGTTTATAAAATAAACTATTATAAAATAAAAAAAACATTTTGTTTATGCATGCAGTAGATGCAATTATCATATCCAAGGAGAAGTTATGCATTAAACTTAACATTTGAAAGAAAAATAATAGTTTCACAAAATGCATTTTTAACTTTTCTTTTAGAATTGAATTTTTCGCTTAATTTAAATATGTGGCAATATTCTTTTCCCTCAAACACTTCGCTCTTGTAGAAACCGAATCATTAATATATAACATGGTTTTTTTTTACCTTTAAAATACTTTCTTCTAATCTTCGAAAAAAAAATTCTCCAGTGCTGGTAATTCAAAGACAGCGTGAAATCGCTAATAAATTAAAAAATAAAAAAGCATTAATAAATTATCTTGACAAATGTCGTGAATTAAAAACCTTTAAAAGCTTAGTGACGTCATTTATGAACAGCGCCTAATGAGGATCTTCCAAAAACTAAATTCTCCGATGTAAAATAATGACATTTTCTGCACTTTTCAAATTGGCATAAACTATAATATAAGTAAAATTTTATGACTACAACTCCGCTATAGCGTAGGTCGAACACTATTCCGGTAGAGTGTACAATCTTCAAATAGATTTCAAACAATTTTTCGTTCACTACAAAAAAGTGAAAATCATCAAAACTTAAAAACCTTAAAACTTAAAAAACTTAACTTAAAAAGTTAGGAACCAATTTAAAAAATACAAAAAAAGTCATACTTAAAGCTGCTTAAATTTAAGTCTTATGAAAACATAGAAGTATTTGCAATCAATTGAGGCAAGCGGAAAATTGGATGGATCTTAAAAAAATAGGTTTTCTGTAAACCAGCGACACGCACCAAAAGCTGAAGTGAATTTTATTAAAATTTCCTAATATACTTACGGTCACAGTTTTCATTGTATAATCGTTTTGTTCGCAAGTTAAATTGTTAGACGGCTATTATATTGAAAAAAGGTATTTTTTCAACAGCAGAAAAAAATAAAATACTCTCTTTCACTCTGGATACAAACCGACTATAATATACCATGCACCCTCGATACCACATTACACCGTGGGTTACATGAGATTTTCTAATTTCGCAACTTTCGACATTACTAATTTTTCGAAAAGCGCTAGAACCGTTGAAAATTATATAAAACGGTTTCAGGGTTGTGATATCAGCGACCCCAAATTTACATGAGATGATATATTTTACGACTGAAGCTTTTGAAATTTTTTTTTACGAATTCAATAAAATTGTGATTTTGGCTTTTTTTTGCTGTTCTCTATTATCTTCGCCATAACGCTACCGATTTAACTCAAATGTGTGTTAAAATGTTGGCAAAGAATCAATTTATGGAATCCAAAAGGAACCCATTAAAAACTTTTTGCAGTTTATGATCTAATTACTTTGTATTAAAAAAAGAAAAGAAGAAATTTCGATTTTCGAAATTGCAACTAGCAATCGAATCAAAGGTATACCAAAATCGACTGACAAATATTGAACCGATATTTAATTTGCTCAAATTGACTACTGTTCATATCGATCGGTAGTTAGGTCACCGTTTAACATGAGATTTGCTGACTTCGCAACTCTTGAAATCGTCAAATAGCCATATTTCGAAAACGGTGCAAAACGGTTTTCGAATTCAAATTCAGCGACCTCAAATTTACCGGCAACGTATGTTGTAGCCATAGGCCTTACATTACATTCAAATTTGTTGCAGTGTATTTAAATCACATGTTTCAAGTGTTTTCTTTTTATTGTGATACATTTTAGTCTAATAAAAAATGTGTCTTAAACCGCAAAACTTTGTATTGTTATTGGAAAATGCAGCTTAACACGCAATTTCCGGCTGTTGACTTGTGAATTACTTTGTGAAGTTGTGAAAAAAGAGATAACCATTCGATGAATCAGTTTTTAATATGAGTAACTCTTTTACAAACTTTACTATCAGAAATTATTTTCAACTTGTTCGATGTTTTTCTAAAAGTGACATTAACCCTTTGTTAATGAAAATCTAATTTTTGAGTCGATGCGTTTCGGTGTATGGGCTTAATTGGTACTAGAAAAGGGCAGGAAAGTTTAGTTATATGCGTAACATGAGTGAATTTTGTTGTATTTTATGGGAGGGAGTGGTGCAAACTTAGGAAATGTTCAATTGGATAGTTTTTGGGGTGGGTGTAAAACGCGAAACTATCTCAATCAGGAAATTGTCGACATGATTTGACAAACTTCAAGTGTGTGATCCGAATCGTTTGGTTAAATTTTTCCGAGAACTCGACGTTCATGCGGTAGGATGGACATGGCTATATCGACTCGACTATTGCTCCTGATAATTTTTGCCCACTGCACAAATCTATATACCCTTTAACACATTGTGTACAGGGTAACCGTTTAGTATATAAAAGAATGATACTTTGGTTAAAGTATCTGCAAACCTTGAAACCTTTAATAACAAAAAAATTTCGTTACTATAAAATGTTTTGGATTTGAGAACAATAATAACTTTACTAAGAAAAACAAAAAATGAAAATATAGATTATTACTTGGGGACCCCGCTACATACTCACTGCGTTCGCTAACCCTCGTTCCTCTCGAAGTAAAGCATATTCCCCTCCCGTTTCCCTTCCCTCTTTTTTTGGTCTAATTTATCTCTGACAATAGCGGGCTAATGAAAAAAGTGGTTCTGAAAGATGATCTCAATGAAGACTTAGTTAAAATATGTAAGCAATCTACAATATCGCTTATACATACTCTACATTCGACAATAATAATACCTTTAAATTATGTAGTTTCTTGTATTTTATTTGTTTTTTGTATTATTTTAAAATAAATTGGCACACACAAATATTGGTATTTTAGTGGTATATTTAAAGCGCAAGCTTGGAATATTTGGTTTGATCCAAGAATACGGGTCACCTGTTTGGAACCCTCAATAAGCTGTGTTCGCTGACAAGATCGAAGCGTTTCAAACACAGTTCCTTCTCTTTGTGCTAAGATGTCTAAATTGGAGACAACGTTTTAAGCTTCTATTATATGTTAGTCGTCTGGTGTTAATAGATCTGCCGATACCCTAGTATAAACGAACCACTTTACCGGTATCATTCCTCTCAAAGCTTATTGCCGGTGACGTTGACACGCTTTCGGTATTCGAGCACCTTCGATTCAAGCGAGGTGCCCGGAGCTACGAAGTCTTTGAACGCTTAGGAGTCCCATGGCAGGAGTATAACGCCGTTTCAAAACGCCACTCTTTACAATACTAATAACAGTAGTCTACAAAATTCAAACGTTTTTAATATTAAAAAACACTGATGGGTGATCATGTTTACTATATACTACATTTACTTAATGTCGCTTCATGTCCGGTTTTTTCAGGTCACATTCAGTTTTTGATAATTTTGCAAATACAGTTATTTTTGAGGTGGTTACAATTAAGCCGCTATATCTCGATTGCCAAATGAAGTATTGTATCGATAAAAGTTATCAATAAGTATTTTGCTTTCTGCATTTCCTTGTAAACAATTGTAACATTTTCATTTTCGATCCGATTTGCATTGTTATTCGACTAGGACTACTATCGATCACGAGCGGCTATAGAAAAATGGCAAATCGAAAAATGGTCTTTGCAAGTATTGTAGTGACATTCATTACCTTTAAATCAAGTAAAGTAATCATAAAGATACTTCAATTGACAATAGAGATATAGCGGTTTGAGATGAAACTCCTCAAAACCGGCGGGTAACCGCAACGAACTTAATACGGAGCGATATTGAGAAAAAGTCAGAGTTTTTGAATAAGAACAAGTGCTGAGTAAGGTAATTTTACCTTTCCGCAAAAAAGTATTGCGATTGGCCAAAAAACTAAATTTTCTATTTTTATGTTTTTCGACGATTTAAGCACTCTGACAACTTTACTGGCGATTCAGCGATGTTTTTCTGTTGGGCATGTCCTCAAAGGATTTCCTATTGAATTTCAGCACTCTAGTCGCTATAGTAGGGTCGCCAGAGGAATAATAAGTCGCTATAGTTGGGTCACTAGAGGAATAATAAGAGTAAATAATTTTAAAAATTTTGTTTTTTTTAATTTTTTTGTTGTTGAAATTTCTCCTTTCTTTGTTTTTGGTCATAAAGAAATAAATAAGGTAAAAATGATAATATATTGTACTTGTAATAAAACAGGATCGATTCTGAATTTAGTCTACATTTAGTGAATTTAATAATATAAAGAGTTCTGAATATGTGTGTTGTGTACAGGCTGAACAGGACAACAGGAAGCCAGCCATTCCTTCTCAGCTTGCCAGATTGTTCGCAGTTGAGGTGGTTGCCAGATCGTTGTCCGTGCAGTCGGTTGCCAGATGAATTTCTAATTGTAATTCTGCGTTTACAATTCGGCAGCTCTGGTTTTAACTGGTTTTCTATCGCTTAGTCTTTGAGTACAGCGTGTCAAAACTCCTATTTAAAGTGTAAATATGCAATTCTTATATTTGCAATTTCACAAAACAATAAAAATACAAATTAATTTAGCTTATAGCTTAATTAAAAGACAGCTTAACAAGAAGCTTATTAGTCGCAAGTTAAAATAAATATATACACAAAAAAACCCGCTTAATTTAAGCAAAATAAAATGCAAATTACATAATTAAATTATTAAATCATTTAGTTTTTATGTTCAACAGTGTATTTTTTGCTGCCTGCTGCACTTATGACACACGTTTGAAAAATAAACATAAATTTATGCTTATGCAGCATACATGACGTTGTGTGTGTGTGTGTGTGTGTGTGTGTGTGAGTGTGTGTGTGTGAGTGTGTGTGTGTGAGTGTGTGTGTGTGTTTTTTTGCTTTGTGTGCGTGCATTTGCATATTAAACAATTTTGATATGCCAACAAAACTAAACTTTCAATTTCATTAAAGCACAAAAAAAAAAGAAAAATTTATTTAAAAAAGATGTAAAAATAAATAAGTAAACAAAATGTGGCATAAAAATGCGCATTTAAATTAAAAGCCAATTTGTAAGCTATTTAGTTTAGGATGTATTTTTAACCTCTTTTTCTCTTTTGTTGATTTCTATTATTGGTGTTGTTTGGCGCAAATTGGTTTCGTTTAGCAGCCGCAGCTTGAAAGAGACGCAAAGAGAGAGAGAGAGAGAGAGAGAGAGAGAGAGAGAGAGAGAGAGAGAGAAAAAGAGAGAGTGGCAGCCAGGGAGAGGCGCACTTATTTGAACAGTTGAATAAATGAGATTGAAAAGAGAAAAAAATTTGATGCAGACAGTCGGGACGGTGGAATACCCTGCACACTTTTTCTTTATAAACACTTAATACGGTAAAATGGTAACGGAAGTTTTCACTTTTATATCTCCTTTCATAAGATCGAAACATTTTTCTATGGGCAAGTTCCAATTGATTGGCTACTATAGGGGCAAAAATTACTTTTATACCCATAACTCCAGTATTCTCCAGAAAAAATACATTTATAAATGTCTGTGACAATTTTCGATTCAATATATTGGGGGATTTGGCAGTAATTGAGGTAAATCGATTGCGGTGGAAGGGGGGGTTTTTAATTGAAAAAAGGTGAATGCAGTTTTAACGATTAGGGCCACACGAATCCCCACACCAAATTTTGTAACTCTAGCTCACATGTATCCATATCTACATGTAGTGGAATTTTGAAGCAGTTTATTGGTGAGCTTAACTATACATAACTTTTGATATTTTTTTTTTTGGTATTTAGCTGATTTCGATAATTTTTAAAACATAGATGCACATTTAACCAAAAGATTCGCATTTTGTCAAGGCTGAAGCAGTTTGTCAAATGAAGTCGATATTTTACCCCCTTCCCCAGTGACAGTTTTGCGCGGTTTGCAACCGCTCCGTTAAATCTATCAACTCGAAATTTCTTAGAGATTTCTAAGACAATTTGACAAACTGCCTCAGCCTTGAGAAAATGCGAATCTTTTGGTTACATTTTTTGGCTCTAAAGCTGTCCGACGGACATGTCTATATGGACTCGACTATTGCTACTGATCATTTTGCCCATGGAACATATAGCCTGCCACGCCTCCTTCTGCCTGTTACATGCATTGCACAAATCTATAATACCCTTTTACACTTCGTTTACAGGGTATAAAGAGAGCGCTGGCCAGCTGATTTGTATTTATATTTGCTTTTAGTTCCATTGCATTTTATGCTATTTGATTGGTTTTTTAGTTGAAGCAAACTAGAGGCTCCGAGTTCATTAGCCCAGAAGAATCTCTTAGTTTGTGCGTATTACAAAAGAGAGTGCTCTTAGTTCATAATATATACATATATATATATATACACAGTGTTATGTGTGTGTGTGTGTGTGTGTGTGTGTATGCAGGTCTTGTCATATGCCGTTATGTACTGTATATATGTATTTACTTTGTCTGCTTATCAATCAGAATTATTATATTCAAGTGACTTTTTCCTTTCTTTATTTATATTTTTATGCCTCTTTGATACCCTGTAAGCGCAAAGCGCAAAGAGTATATTGAGTTGGTGCACACGTTTGCATAACAAGTAGAAAAAGACATGCGACGACAAAGCGACTTACCCAAATACATCTGTCCTTGCGTCTGCCAGCTGCACTTGTTAATCGAAGATCAAAGTGCTAAGAACATACTTTTTTTCAGAAGTTTTAACTTTTTAATTTTTCACTTGCTTTTCACATTCCCTCAAATAGAACTTAGTTTTACAGTGCAGTCTTGACTTTGACTTACTCAACATTCAATTTTCTTATCTTTTGACCCATCTATGGTTCATAATGAAAATCTATTGCAAAACATCAAAATTTTAACAACGTGCAACTAAAAGCTACACTTACAACCATTTATATGAAAAAGTTGAAAAGGTTGTTCAGTATCGTGTCACAGCCAATTTGTACTCGCCGAAACTTCTGATAAATAAGTTCAAAAATGTACGCCTCTTTGTACCATTTTATGTAGTAGCCATACGCACTAGAGGTGCCGTAGTTCATGTTTCAACACTGCTAACCAAAATCCTGACCTCAATCACTAAAACCGCTGATCTACTGTAGACCACCAATACGGGTGGCTGACACAAGAGCACACAAAACCGGGTATTGTGCATACGAATTGCTGTACTGTGCAGGAGTGAGCGCTTCTTTTGTCGCCATCACGCCTACACTAAAGTAAACATACTACATTTTTATAACCAAACTGCCAGTGGTACAAGGTGCAATTGCAGTAGCCGCCCAAAAAAGTTCCCTGAGGCCTTGGCCATTAGCCTTTACCGCGGGAGCACCTCCAAGTGTATCCAGCACCACAAACGCTACACCTCGCACTTTTGCCACTAATTCGTCACTGATGCTCTGTTTCTGCTGGCTTTTCAACTACTAGTGGCACCAGCTTGAGCTGCTAGTGAAGCTGCATCTAGCCTAATAGAGTCTATTGATCGTTTAACAAAGACCCTTGTATTACACGTTTACAAGATAAAGACTGGCCGCCGTCTGTTTCAGCGACACTTGAAACCCCGAGCACCATTCCTTCGCTACTAAGTAGTAGTTATTGGCGTCAATCATCAATACTAGTGTACTTACTTGGACACTATTCAACGTGGACTTTACGCAACCAAACGGATGACCTAACTGACGCCTTATATAGACCAACTCTGCCAAATCCCGATGAAACTAACTGTGGTGCAAGTGTTTAAGCGTAACTACTCGCTGCATCAAAGCGATAGGCTGTACGAGACCTAGATTTGGCAAATCTTGCTTGGAAGCAGAAGATGGTACTGCCGGACGATGAATTGTTGTGTGCATGATAGCACAGATGAGATGACGGTATCAAGCACGGGCGTGTGACACTCTGCTTTATCCCGAACACAAGCTTCGTCAACAGCCGCCGAGACTTTACTCTCCTCGCTGGGTTCCTACTGGCAGGCCATGAATCGCTGATCGCTTTCCTGCATACAAGACGGTTACACAACCGGCCTGCATATTTGTGCAGTGCTGAGTTTAAGGATTGGCTCCATGTGGTATGTGTGTGCCCATAGCAGCTGGAATATCGATGGAGTACTGCAGACCGCTGGGTGGACGAGACTGCTAGCATCATTTGCCGAAGTTGTATTTGCACGGTGCCACAAGAGGCGCATGAGTTACAAGTCCCGGGCATTTTGGCGGGGTTCCCAAAATGTCGACAAGTTCCCTGTACTTGCGCATAGCACCCCCAAAAGAGTGGTACACAAATCTTTCAAAATAGAAAACTGCAACTTGGCATTTACTGAAATTTTTCAAGCTACTTTTCGTAGCCCATCAAAATCGGATTGCAATTATAAGACTTCAGTTTAATTTGTTGCCGAGAGTACAGAGTATATTATAGTCGGGTTGTTTCGACTGTAAAAAACCAGCTTGGTTTTTTTTTGTTCTTTCATATTTTTTACTTCTGCAGCTCTTGTTATTTAATAATGCAACAAACAATTTATCTTTTCTTTATCGAAAATTAATTTTCAATAAAACAGCTAACGACCTTGAGATACTCTTTAGCTACTTTCTGAGTACTAATACGTATTATTTATTATAGGCTCAATAAATTGCAATTTGACTTTTGAGCAGCAATATTTCGGTAAAGGTTCTGTTATAAAATGAAAAAAAAAAAACGATCTCAAAATGTTTATGTTATACACTTTTAGACTGAGAATATAACGCATTTGCTATAAAAACATTTCAGGCATTAAAATTATTTACAGTATTCGCAGACGTCAAAAAACATTTTCGATTACGTTATTGCAAATTATTTTATTTATGGCTTTTAGCTTTAGGTGTTCAATTATAGGTTTAAAATAAACAAAAATAGTGTAAAAAACAGACAAAATTTTTGCTAAACTTATTAATTAGCTTAATTGAGTTTGCTCTTCAACTAATTGAACTTAAGTGCGATAATAAAATAAAAAAATAAATACACTTATATGCAATTTAACAGTTGACTAAATAGTTTGAAAATTTAATTAGAAAAATTTGTATGATAATTTTGCATTTAAATAACATTAATTTTTGTAGATTAATGCAGTCAATTATTTTTTTTAGTGCATATTTAGTGTTTGCTGTGCTTTTATTGTTTTTGAAGTGAATAGAGTGAATAATTTCGTTTTCGAGTACGGATGTGGAGCACACCTTCAGGTGACTCATAACATCTTTCATTTCATTTCATCTTTCATTCGGACGCACAACCCAGTCAAAATTCTGGGATGACTTCGCAACGTACATAAGCTCATTATGCTAACGCCACTGTGGGATTAGAGCATCTGTTCAGGAGAGCTTACTCGTTAAATTGGTTAACTTAAACATAGGGAGCTCCAAACAGTCTCTTTGCCCTATACCAGGCCCACCCAAACATACATACATTTATCCCAAGTCGAATGTCAGCTCCCAAGCAACCCTTCGATTCGACGACGTCACAAATCGTGCAACCAAAAATTTTAAATCAACTTTGGGCATTAGTAGTAACTTCAAATAGAATATCAACTGAATCATTGCAGATGGGATGCACGAGTATAAGCTGCTGTAATAAAACCATAAGGAGTTTATTATGAAGTCAAAAATTTAATGGAAGATCTTTGATCGATGTGTTTGTGAATTTGAAAAGAAAATATTGCATAAAAATATAAAGATTTTTGTGGATTATATAACCATTTTTATTATGACGTCACGCTTTCGGAACAACCCGCCCCCACCTTCCCCCTTCATTCATACGCACAACATGACCAAGCCATCATAGCTCCTGGATTTTAATAGTGAAGCGCTATGTCACGGTACTACAGACTACCATGTTTCGCGCCGCGGCGAAATCAATCAATCAATCTTTGAAATACGGCAACCCAAAATTTATGTAAGTTTTTTTTTATTTGTCCAAATATTTGTGCCAAGTTTTATCAAAATCGCCTCTTATAATTGTATCAAGATTTGGCGCAATGTGGTGCCATTTAGCATTCGAACATGCTAGCATCATCTCAAGCGCAATGCTGTGCTTCCATCACGGCATGTACGCGGCATAAGATTCGGTTTTACGCTCAAGGCGTATCTTAGATGTTTTACACTAAAATTAAAGTGCCTGCAAACCTGCAAAGAAAAAAATCTCCGAAGCAGTGCATGACTGGCACAGACTCAGAGCCTTGGTCCAAATTTAAGTCGCTGGATTGGTGTTTTGTGTGTCAGCAAAAAAAAAGTGCTTGCAAAATTCTCAGTTGCGATGCAAGCGGCACACCATACGAGCGTGACGGCATATTTGTGCTTTTTTCAATTGCTTCGCGTTTAATAGTTACTCATTGTATGCGATCACAAATTGAAATTCCAACTACCACGTAAAATATTTAAGTTATTATATCTCTGGAAATCCAAGCTGAAGCTAATCCAGCGGCGTAGTTGTAGCAGTATAGGTTTTTAATTTGATGGGTGCACCAAAGAAATTGCTATCCAAAGAATTGATATTAGCCACAAAGTCTTTTTGCTGCTCATATGATAAGAATTATAGAAAGATGCATTTATACTTAAGAAAGTAAACCAAACTCACCGGAACTTCATTGGAAGCTGTGTATACATTCTCGGCTTTTAAATAAGCAGCAATAGCTGCATTCAATTCAGTTTGGTTTCTACATATAAAGTGTCTGTCAATCTCTTCTTCTGAAAAGATGTTATTATAATAAGTAGAACGCGGTGGAGTGTTTGAGGCACGAGTTTTGCTGTGACCATTGCGATTCATGCGATGTTTCTTGAGTATTTCGTCACGCTCGTAATTAATGCGCATTTGTATAGCTTCTAAGAGAGTCATGGGATCAATGGGCTCCGGTTTGGCTGGCAAACGGCCAGCAAAAGCAATTTCATAGGCATATTCGTTGATGTTTTCTCGGCCATTTATTGTATTCTGTATGACGCCAGGGTCATAGTTATCCTTGATAAATGTTTCGAAAAAAAGCGCTGAGGTACGATTCGCCAAGCGTTGTTCAGCTGTTTTTACAAGTGTAGAGGTTTGTCACATAATTATTTTTAGGGTTTGTGTAATTGTACTTACGAGTTAGATTGTCGCGACAGCTACGATTTGTGGCACCCCTTGAGCTGCCGGATTGCTAAAAGAAATCGAAATTAATGCAGGCCAAGTGGAATCCACAATTGTGCTATTTGATATCTTATTTTGTAACTAACCTCCAGGGCCATACTATGCGAAATATCGATAAATGGTGGACGACTAGGTCCATCCGATTGATTTGTATTATAAGGACTGCGATTCATAGTTCCCTGATTCGCGCATTGGTTCCGACTGCAAGTTTCTTGTTGCCTTGTTGGATAACGTTGCGTTGGTGCCAGTTGCTGCATTGTTTCTGGACTCCTTTGTCTTTGATTCGTTTTCGCTGCACACCTACAGATAGCTTGCTTCAATGGTATACGGAATGATGTCTGGGGATATGGTTAGCGGCAGATTGGGTCAATTACTGAATTACTTACCTGACTTGGTGCACCATTCTGGCTTTGTCCCTTGCATTGAGGTGGACAAGACGATGATCGCGGTGGTAGATTCATATAGCTGGTCTCATTGATTGTGGAATCCTTTTTTGTTATGTTCAATTGGGCAATTTAGAGTTAGTTTTGTGTCAATTTGGGGAATGTTTGTGTTAAAGTCTCACCGGCTCATAGGCTTGACGGCGCATTGGATCTGGAGTTCTCTGTGGCGCATAACACGTGCATGCCGTGTAACTTGGTTGCGGTTGTTTTTTCATCGTACAGTTGGGGCGGCCGCAACAAGTTTGCTGCGTTGGTGACAGTTGCACAACAGTTGGCTGTTGTTGTAGCGGCTGTGATCACGTTAGATGTTTTTTTTTGTTCGGAGGAAGAAAAGAAAGATATGAATATAGACATGATTTCAAGGATTGTCGATATACCTTTAATCTAGTTGGGGGAAGCGAGCTTAACTGGATTGGTAAAGAGTGATAATGGTGTGATTACAGTGGTCTTCTTAGGCTCACCTCATGTTTTTTTCTGGCCAGGCAGCTTTTAAGCAGTGATGAGTAGCCAGAACGAAGTTGTGTGCGTGTAGTATGGGTTCAGAAGGGATGGTGGACGACCACCCAAACCTATGTTGGCCGGAGCGGACTGGATATGATTTGCCACAGCCTCAATATACATAACTTATAGCATGTCTTTAGTTGATTATTGGAAACTAACGACCTGTAAACAGGCAATTGATTTCGAAAATCGAAACGCATTGGGTGACTCCTAGTAGAAAGGGGGCGTGTTGAGGCCTCATGAAAAGGAATTGTTGTGTGAGGTGGGCACAGTGGTCACGGGCAGGAAGCATTTGCACTTGAGAACCTTGAATCCTTCCGAATGCTTGCAAATTGGAAGAGATTGTCGAAGAAGACCAAATGGATTTTGGGGTATCTGTCTGTGATGATATTGATGTCAAGGTTGACCTTTTTGGACCAGGTGGTAAAAAGGGTGCAGAGAGGTAGAGATTTTGGTTAGCGAAATCCTTGCTTAGAGCCGGGAGGTATTCATCGATACGCTCTTCTATCACTTCGATTTTGCGATGAGAGGCTACGATAGAGCAATAATCTGCGTAGGAGACTAATGTAACCCCGTGGTCATGGCAAAGCACTATAGAGATGTAAAAGTTTAAAGGAAGAGTTGTGTGAACACCTTCCTGAGGGACGCACCTGCTTACATATCCTTCATTTTGATGAAACTACGGAATTCAACATAGGGTTATCTACCAGCCGTGTAAACAGAGAGCCAGCGTTTTGGGCTGACGGGAAGGAATGAAAGAAGAATATCCTAAAGGAAGATAACGTGTTTAACAGTATCAAACGCCTTGGAAAAGTCCATGGTGACCAGGATGGATATTTCAGGGGGACGTTGGCTCAAAAATATGGGCAGATAACTCACAAAGTGCCGAGGTGGTGCTCCGACCAGCACGGAAACCGTAATGGTGCTCTACTAGACCACGGTGAAAGGAAAATGTGGGAAGTAAGAGGTATTCGAGAATCTAATTGAAGAGTGATAGAAAGTTAAGATGTCTTACTTGTTGCTGTTGCATGCCACGCTGTTGACCCTCTGCGCATTTCCCTGGGCAGGTAACTAGTCGGCAATGTATCGCTGTGCTATTTATATTGGGTTCCTGTCCAAGGGTAGAAATTTAAGCTTATATAACAGGTACTGTAATTTCTCTTTGTATAACTTACAAAGGTGCTACTCTGTGGACTCGCTGTACGATCCAATGGATAGGGAACTGGTATCTCGTTTTGCACAGGCTGCACCATTGTACTATTTAGGTTTGGTTGCTGTCCAAAACGTAAAATTTAGTTTTAAATAATACTGAAAATTCCGTTTATCTAACTTACAAAGTTGCTAATTGGTGTAACACTGCATTGACAGGGATTGGTTTGTTGTTGTTGCTGTCCTTGCTGTTGTTGGCGTTGCCAGTCTCCGAAATTCATGCCTATGTCACTGCTCTCATATAATGAATAATTGCCACCGAAAGTGTTACTCATATTAGAGTTGACGCGTTCGGGAGGTATACACTGTAAACCAAATCTATCATAAATATGAAATAATTAAATTTGTGAACTCACCACTATACGATCTTCTATTGTCGGTTGAGATTGCGATGGATTGTCCACGTTGAATCTCTGAACCAAAATTACAACTCAAGAAGAATATTTTTTTGCAAATTTTTATGAAAAACTTACGTCATTCGAAGGCGTGATTTCTAGACCAAAGAGTCTTAACGTTTGAGTAGCGGAAGGTTTTTCAATGAAAGAATGACTAGAATTTGGTATCCAAGGTGAAAAGGCGGGAGACGTTAACAATTGGTGTATGGCTGGTCCATGTTGTTCTACTTTGAATGTAGAAGAAAAATTTGGCTTTTCAAAAAGAGAAAAAAGTAATGTTAATGCCAAAAATTGCAATCAAGAGGTACGCTTTATGGAGATGTGGAATAGTTTTCTGTATTGCTCGGGATTAATATGCATACCGATTTTCTAGCAAATATAATTGCATGCTGAATATTGAAGGCCAACTTATGTTGTGCAACAATGCAACTTACGATTCTTCACGAACTTTGCGGATGTCGTAGATATTGACGATATTCGCTTTGCTTCTCTTCAAAGTCACTCATAACGAAAAAGTCACTTATAATGAAAATGTGCTAAAGAAGATTATTACCGGTGAAGAATCGTGGGCTTATGAGTATGATCCCAAATCTCTTCACCCAAGACGCGGCCAAATAGCAACTAATAGTCCGAGCAAAGTCAAATCCATGTGTTCGATTTGAGAGGTGCTCTGCGCCCTGAATATGCTACAAGATGTTAGTCCTTGGAGCTTTACAAAGATTGGATTGGTGATCAGATCTTAACATGTTGTCCAGCCGAAGAACGAATAATAATGCCAGCGCGGTGTTAGGAATCCAAATCGGATTACTTTCGAAAAAACCTCGTACATTTACCTTGAGCAACCTTGTTTAAGCTTCCACTTTCTTTCAAAATCTCGAAGTCAGTTTCACTCTTAAAAACACGCATTTGAAATGAAACTTATAGAGATGAAATCACCTTTCACCTTGCCTTTCATTTCATTCAGTGATGAAAATTAGCACAAATTTATATTTAGGAACATATCTTAGCACAATATAAGCGACCCCTGCACCCTACATCAATAACATGCACTCGCATTATCTACGCTCATAGTCATCCATCATCATTGCTGCCAATTGGTAACAGAGTCCCAAGATGCCGGGTGGCCGTGAAGGCACTCTCAATACAAAGTAGCAACATTACTTGCGAAGAGAGCAATGCAGCCATACACACATACACATACATAAGCGCAAGCTTCCAGACAGTTAATAATGATCTTTCGTTTTCCTATCAAGAGGTCGCTAGCTTATTTTTATGTTTGCATGGTATTTGCAGCAAGTTTCGTTCAGTAATATTATTCAATTCGCTACACAAGTTTCACTTCAAAAAGAGGATATGGTTGAAGATTAGGATAGGAATGAGTATGAACGAAAAGGAAGTTGAAGACGAAGCAGATGATAAAGATGAAGACGAAGTGACGTAAAGGAAAGAGAACACGATGATGGAGAGAGAGACGAATAGCAAGACCAAAAGGTGGGAGGAAGATGAAAATGTAAAGGATAACGCAAAAGAACAGGAATATGGTTGAAGATGATGACGAAGCCACAGAGAAAATATTACCGAAGTAGAAGAGGATAACACAGATGCAGGAATGGGGTGCTCGATGTGTAAGATGATGAGGAAGAAGATGACGATAGAGTTGAGGATGAGGAATATTACCAAAGAAGAAGACTTAGAGGATGAATATGAGAAAAATGACAATGCAGACGAAGACGATGGCAAAGATGAAATAGATGACGAAAACTTAGGTGATGACGAAGATGAAGTGGATGACGATTGAAGCCGAGGAATAGCTAGAGAGCGAGGAATATGACGGAAGACGGGGTGCTGAGAGAGCTGAGTTTTGTTTAAGACTATTACTATGCTTAAGAACAGTTAATCGGAAGAAAAATCCAAGTAGGTTGTGAAATAACAAGGTTAGGTTAGCGGGGTCTCCAAGCGCAGAAACTCATAGTGATCAAGTTGAACTTGCGCCTGTGCTTGATTCTGTGATAAACTTTAAAGTAACTCTGGCTGGCCTGTGGCTTAGATATAATACGATTGGTGTTACATACTGGTTATAATAAGCTATATAAATTTATGGTAACATACTAACCTGCTGAGACGTGCTTGGTCTATTCATACTAGTGTCGGAAAGAACCTTAGAAAATGATTTCTGCAGTTAGAAATTACTTTTAGTAGTCAAGACCTTTGTACATACTAATCGGGCTGACGCATTGTAACTGCTGCTAGCAGGGACTTGATCATCTTCGTCGCGTCTCAAGGAGCTACAAGAAGATTTCTGTCTAGGCGCTTCTTCTTCGGTTTCGTCATCGTCGCAATTGCACATGGCTTCAGCTTCAGTGACTTCGCTTAAATAGTCTCTAAAGATTTCGCGTGCCGCAGCTCCAGCCTGATCCTGCTGATAACTTAAAAAATTTGCAAGTCCAGACAGCAAGTCATTGGCCAGCAGCAAAGAGTGGCTAGAATAACCAGCAAGTTGCCTGAACTACGAACTGAATCACTTTCTGTGTTAGACTGTACTTACATGCAATGCAAATTGTTCGTCAGTTTAAGACTAGTTCGAAGTACAACTTTGTAGTGACTCATAAAAATCGATTAAGCGCAAGATGTATTTGGCTCAACCCTTGCAAGCAATGTTCAGCATGTTGAATCCAAAGGTCAAATTTTGATATGATTTTAGTTGTATTTTAAAAATTTATTATAACAATTCGAAAATATGTTGATATAAATCTCAGAGTTTACTACTTTAATAAGGAATTCGACTATTTATTTCGTCAAGTGCTGCAAATGAAAACGCATAAAGTTTAAGTTGCTGTCTGCTGTCATCTTGCGGCAGCCATCATGCCACACAGCCAGCTCCGGTTGCTGCAGTTTGGCACGCAGCGATGCCAAAAATGATGGTGTGGCATGCACATTTCCCGTAAAATCCAATTCACGTAAACTCTCCGCCTGGCTGGCAATGAATTGCAGCAGGGCACGCGCCACTTGCGGCTGCTGTGGCAGCCACTTGATGCAGCCTTCTCTGGCATCATAGTGCACCGCCAGCTGAGGTGCGTGCCAGGCAAACTTATGCAGGCGGCATAGCTGGGCGGCATGCCGCTGCAGCAGCTGTGGCAGGCATCGGTCCAGTTGGCATTGCAAATGCAGCGCCACAATTTGACAGCAGACGCCGCTTGCGCTCGACTGCGTCAACAGCGCTGCCAGCAGCGCAGCTGTAGTTGTAGTCATCAGCGTTGTCGTCTGTGTCGCCTGCGCCGTCTGCGTCGCTGCTCCATTTGCTTTGTCATCATCAATGTCAGCTGACGGGCAACTGTACACCGTCAATTGTTGCAGCTGCGGCAACTGTGCAATTTCCATGGCAGCCAAGTGCACGCCACATGCCGGCAGCCCCAGCACTTTCAAGGTTTTGCAGTATTTGATATCACGCCAACCTGACGCATCCTTATCCGCCGCACTTGTACTTGCTGTAATCCTCACACCCGGCTCTAGCTCAAATACACTTAACTGTAGCTGGGTAAAAAGCATGGCCAGCGCCGCAGGCGTCATGTCAGCGCTGCCGCTCCTCTTACCACACAGCAAATGCAGCTCTGTTAGGTTCAGGCAAACGCTTGGCATTTGCAACAACAAGTGTTGCATGTCTGTGCTTGTACTGTCATCAGCTAGAATGCTTAGCGTGCGCATGTTTGGCAGCACTGGCATGCACTTCCGTTTCCGTTCGCTCAGTGCCTGCCAGCCACATGCATTAAGATTAAGCACTTTGCTCGTCAAGCTGCCAATGTAAATGATGAGCAGTTCCACTTGTTCCTCATCCTGCAGCTGACTTAATTGCCAATGCTCCTGGCTGCAGTCAAACTCTTTGCCATATTTGCGTTGCCAAATTTGCAATATAAGCGCTTTGAATTTCTCATTCAGCTGCAACAGCACAAATTGATCCTTCAGGCTTAGCTGCTTGCAAATCAGCAGCAAGCAATCGTCATTAAGATTTGTTAGGCATAATGTTGCTACAGCAAGTTGCAAGTTCAAGTTAAGTTTATGTTTACTTTATAAAATTAAGTGATTGACATACCGCGTTTCCGCTGTAACTGCATTTTATGCCGTCTTTTTTGCATGCACTCGATGACTCAGTCGGTGATATACTGGATGTACAACGCTTGGCCAGCGTGCTAGGAAGCTATACGAAACTGAACCCTTGTATTTTGTATAGAATCAGTGTTTGCCAGTCAGCTGCTTCAGCGCCTAAACTCCATATGTAATCGCACTGTGACCTTAGCTCAGCGGCACAGCCTGACTGACTGCACAGTGGGACGCATGCTAAATTGATGGTATCAAAATACCATAAGAACAAAAAAGGTCAATTCAAGTGACAAATTCTCATTTTGCGTTGACAAAAACTGTTTATTTTCAAGTTTTGTTCAACAAAATTGAAATCAAGTTGTTGGTGCATTAAATTTATTGAATTTAGTCATTTTGCATAAAAATATTAAGTTATTTTTCTGTTTTTGACTAGACTTTTTTTCTTGCTTATAAATTTTTGTTCGTAAATTGAGTACTTGGAAACTCAATTTTAGAACTACTTCCGTATGCCAAGTCGGTTGTTTCATTGTGGGAAATCGCTAAATATGTTATGTACAATAATGTCGATCACAAGAAGTTTTTGCCTTACCCTGATTGTTTTGAAGTGTAATTTTATAGGTCCTGCAGTTTGAGCGCAGGAAACTACGTTTATTGTTTTACGCAAAGTATTGAACTGCTGCAAGAGAATGTTGCTAATAGTTTGTTTGACTTAAACCATTTTCGACGTTATTGTCTCCTAAGTTCGAAGGTATTGCGGGCATTTATGTCTTTTGGCGACCTACTTCGAATGACTGTAAGGAAACCCATTCGGAGTGCTTATTGCTACATAAACTGCGAATGTGGATTATGGATTCAATGTCATCTTCATGTTCGTAGCCAATTGTGCCATAGACGATATGTTCAGGAACGCAGAAAAGTATAGCCTCGTTGCACTGGATTGTTGTATCGATGTTTTGAGGGGTATGGGCATAATAAAGGTAACTGTATCAACATTGTTTAGTTTATAAGTCTAAGTACAAATTTTGCTGGCTCTTACAAAAATATTAAGCTAACATTGATATAAAAGCGAAATTTTGTTGTAGTTTGTTGAAGGGGTCTAAAATTGGATCTTTGATAACTATATCATATCATAATAATAGTCTGCTTAATAGTGCCAAGTTTCGGAAGGATAGCTTTTATGATGTAGGTGTAAACAAAGAAATTCTGTCACGAGGGAACGGAATAACATATTGACATGAATCGATAAACGCGCAATTTTGTACAATTTTTGTGGCTCTAACTCTTAGTCTCTGAGAATCAGGTTACAAAACGGTCAGACGATCATGGCTTTATCGACTCTACTATTGCTCCAGATCATTTTTGTCCATGGAACATATGGTCTGCCACTTCTTCTGCCTGTTACATACATTTTGTGTACATGGTATAAAAATATTATATCTGCTTCCTATAGTGAATGCGCATCTTTTGGTAAACAAATTTTTCTCTAACTCTTAGAGTCTCCAAGAACGATGTGACAACACGGACGGACAGATAGACGGGCATAGCTATATCGACTCGGCTGTTGATCATTTTTGCCCATGGAACATGCCCTTTCTGCATGTTACGTACACTGCATAAATCTGTAATACCGTTTTGCACTATGTTTGCATGGTATAATGAGCCTTGTTTTATTGGTTGGAAAATAAATAAGTTTTATTAACTCAGTTGACAATGTATACTCTATAAAGCGATTTTCGTGGAACTTCCTCCAAAAACTAAGTGCAGTTGTACATTAATGGAAAGTTGCTCAAAAAAGTTAAAATTTTAAAGGATATGAAACCTTTAAAACGTTTACCAAAACATTTTGACCCACATGAAACCCTAAACTGCTTTGAATATCAAGTCCATAGTTCTTCCACAAACTGAACTAACTGTTCTCTTAATCGAACAAATATTCCCGCCTATAACCAACGTACTTGGACCACTGTGCGTTGTGTTTACAGCGCGCTTGTTGGTGGTGACAAAAATAAACGCACCCCCTTGAGTTTGAGTGCAGCTCCGCTTAATGTGCGTATTACTGCATGCGGGGGTTTCTTTTTCTTTTTAATCACATCATAGAGCGAGCGGGTGGTTATTTTTAAACTCACACACACACACACATAGGCATTTTCCGTACGCACACTGTTACATTTATTGTATACCCATGAGCACTTGGTACACTGCGCGCATTGATAGTGAATTTGAAAATGCGCAAATCACTTGAAAAGAAATCTGATACAAATAATACTGATAGCAACTAAGAATAACAACTTCGTATTATCATAAATAACAAAATGTAGTTGTATACTATATGTTATTTTTTGAAAGTCTGTACTTTAGACCCGATCCACTTAGCACTGACTTACATGTCAGGTAAATTTTAAACAAAATATTGTATTACAGTTTTTGGTTCAAAGTCTACAACAGTATAGTACAAAATTAGACAAAATTAGTTTACTTAAATAAAAAATAAAAATTGAAACAAAATTAGTAAAAAAAAATGTCAGCTCCACAAAAAGCGCAGGGCAACTGGCAACTAGGCGCCACTTATGAAGTGCCGCCACCGCGCCATTTGCGTGAGCCAGTGCAGGAAAACACCAGTGCTGAAAAATCCGTCTGGAAAGCAGGGCTCATACAGTTCAGCGTTTCGTGCTTGCTGCTGCTCATGTCCGTTGCGCTACTTTGGGCCTTGTATGTGGCCCTGGTATACTGTAGTGGTACGCCAGAGCAGCGTTTTATGGAATTGCGTCAAAAAATAGAAGCACGCGAGGCACGTAGACGCCTTGGCGCAGATATAAAGCTAACGCCGCAGGAAGAGCTCGCGGACATGCGTCTGCAGTCCATTAAGTCTGTGGACGACAAGCTGTACAATGTATGGAAAGAGCATCAGCCGAGACCGCTTTTTTTCAGCAAGTATAAAATCCGGGAGACCGATCTATATAGTGCTTTGCACAGCATGCCCAAGGGTGGTCTCCTGCACGTACATGATGCTGGCATGTTTAAGCCGGAGCTGCTGTTAGAACTCACTCATTATTCGGATCTATGGACTTGTGTTAGTCTTCAGGGCGATTTTGAGGACTTTCGTTTCTCGTCTGGCTTTCCGCATATAAAGCCAAGCGCTGACTATCAATGCAACTGGCAGTTGATGAGCAACTTTTGGGCTTATCAAAACAGCAGCGTATATCTGAAAAAGTTGCGATCCAGTCTAAGTTTGGATACGGCTACTTCTATGAGTTCCCTGCAGCTGTCAGAGCATATGGCGCGAGCCAACAGACTTATACACGGTTTAATTACTTTTCGTCCTACTTGGCCAACATTCCTGTTTACCATGCTTCAAGATTTTTATAACGATGGAGTCACCTATGTGGAACTGCGCTCCTCGATGCCAATCGTAAGTAACTTTGCTCAAACTCTTATCGAGTGAGTCACTTACCAGAAGCCTGTCCACAGCTTTATGACACCGAAGGCACAAATTATACTATTCTTGATACGGCACTTTCTGTAATCCAAACTGTCAAAATGTTTCGCAGTAGCTACAGCGACTTTATTGGTCTGAAAGTTATCTATGCACCAGTACGCGTCTGCAATGACACTCGCTTGGACGTGTACTTGGCCAATGCCAAGCTCTTACAGGTATTGCTCTTGTTTTTGAAACAGTTGTCCAACTGAACTTCTAATCATTTTTTTATATGCATAGACCCATTTTCCCAGCTGGTTTGCTGGCCTCGACTTGTTCAGCTCTGGCAATGATTGCCGCAAAAACTCTTTAGATGAAATCGTACAAATCCTGCATATCAGCGAGCAAATAGACTTTTACTTTCATGCTGGCGAGCCCACGTTTTGTCCCAATAGCACGAATAGTGGTGACAATCTTATAGATGCTTTGCTTTTGGGCAGCAAGCGTATTGCAAATGCTCTTACCTTGCCGCAACATCCGGAACTATTGCGCTTGGCCAAGAATATGAATGTTGCCGTGGAGGTGTGCCCCTTGTCGGATCATTATTTGCAGTATATAAACGATTATAAGACACATCCAGCAGCGTATTTGATAGCAACTGGTTTTCCCATTATTGTGGGCTCCGATTATCCATACTTTTGGAAAGCTGCACCCTTGACGGATGATTTCTATGTGGCATTTGTCGGTATTGCCAGCAACAACAACAGTTTGAAACTGCTTAAGAAATTGGCCATGAATTCACTCTTGTACAGTTCTTTGGATCCAAAAGAGAAGACTCAAGCCATATCCAAGTGGCAAAGGAATTGGAGCACATGGATTGACCAATTTGTGGAAGGTGACGATTTGAAATATCGTAGTAAAGAAAATTACTAGAGGGATTCGTTTTTTGACATCTGCGTTGTAGTTTGGAAATTCTCAAAGTTAATAAAAAATTTCCTGGAAAGAAAGGGAACAGTTCAAAGAAAATTGGCGGAAAGAAAGTTGACGTATTTGCATGGTTTCAACAACAACGATTTGTTTTTGTCGATATGAGAAGTTATTGGGGGATTAAATTAGACTTTTTCTATCGGATTTTTAGATTTTACTCTTGGCATGGAAAACTGATGGTACGGACAGCGAAAATTTCAGAATATTTTGACAATAGATGATTTATATTCTGTTAGAAATGAAGTAGGAATACTATACTATATATATGTATACTATATATATATATATATATACATATTCCAACATTCTTTCGTAATTATATTTTATCGTCTCAAAGATCTTTCCTCTTAACTTATCATGTTAAGTTTTGAGAGCCCATTGTGGGAAGTACACATATTCCAAAACTCTTTCGAAAATCTCTTTTATAGCGTCAATCGTCTCAAGATCTTTCCAATTTACTTATTATAATTTATGTTTTGGGAGCAGGGAAAATGTTTGGGATAATGTTAACATAATCGTTGTTTTTGGTCTAAAATTATGAAAAAAAACCCAGAAATCTCGACACATATCGTGCTTAATCTCATACGATGCTCTAAATCAGGGATCGGCAATGGCAGCAGCTAAGTTGCCAACGACAACTGAGAAAAGTGTTCGTGTATACACATGGAAGTTTTGCTTGGTCGCTGCTGCTGCCGATCACTGCTGTATATATTCGCAAGCCGAACTATATTTCGAAAGGAATTTCTGCAAAGTGGCCGGGAAAGCAGAATATGCCAACTCCAATACACTGACGACTATACTGTTGGTCACTGCTGTTATTTAATGTTTTTGAAAGAAATTCTGGTTCCGTTATTAATGATAAAAAAAAGTTGTATGGAAGAGTAACCCTAAGGGGATGCTTCGAATCGTAGAATATAAATCTGTATATATATATAGGCATTTTCATGCTCGTGTTTTCTCACTTCTAGTTTTGTGTTACACACAAAATGTTCCACTTTTTGATTTGAAGCATCTTTAGCCGGTATGATTCTGGTGGCTTGATTTGGTTGGCCTGATTTGGTTGGCCTGATTCAAGTTTAAAGATAGTTTCTTTTTCTCTGTTACATACACTTTCACACAACTAATAAGCATAACCTTGACCCTTTAAGTGCAGTGCATTAAAATGGACGGAAGGAAAGTAAATTTCTTGATTAAAATGATTGTGCAGTAATTAACTGATTATGATAAGTACATAAAAATATAGGAATTTTCTGACGAAATTAGGATCGTTGCACCTATAAAATACCGCCATTCATAAGTGGTTAAAAAAAAAGCACTTAAATGTCGTGTTTGTTTAACTAATCTTATCTATAGAGCTCGTAAATCAAGATGTTTGAATGATTAGTGTTGGGTTGGCAACTCCAGAGCCCTGTGTCCGGGTTTGTTCACAGCGATTACGTGTATACAACAATGAATGCCATTGAACATGGTTAATAATAAATCTCGCAACAAATCAAATTATTAACTACCTTCAGCTTTGGCTATCGCTAAATCCCCACACACGGACACATGCCAGAAGCAAAGTTCCTAATCAAAGATAATGCCGCCCTATAACATTTAGTAGTAGTGCCTATCGATATACATAAAAATACATATATGACAATCTTTTCAGATAAGCTAAACGACACGCGAAATTAGCCACAAAATCAGACACGGGCCATAACTAGGGCTTTAGTTCGTCTACGGACATTGACACAGACGGAACGCGCTGCCAACGTTTAAGGAACACAACAAGAGCATCCCAAAGACGTTTAAGCAAGATTTTCACGGTAACTGTGCACGTGTGTTGGCCAAAATGCGGCGTTGCTGTAATCTAATCGCGCTGCTGACGCTCTGCTTTCTGTCTTTGAGTGCAGAGGCACGAACACGGCCTAAACAAACCGAGGCTATTTCGCAACTGATGTCTTACTATGCCAGCACGCCGCACGTGGAGCTGCTGGCGGGTAACAGCAGACCCACACCGGAAGCCTACGCCTCGCTGCGTAACATGTTCTTCCGCTACGAAGAGTCCAAAGCTTTGGGCTCCGATCTGGAACTAACCGAACGCGAACTGCAAGCCAATCAGATTATAATGGCTGCCAAGGTAAAGGAGTATGAGGAGGGTCTTATAGCGCCACGTCTGTTCAAGCCGGCGCAGCATTTCTTTAAAGTGCTCGAGGATATACGCGGCACGGAGCTATTCAAGTACATAAACGCCATGCCCAAGGGTGCAGTGTTGCATGCACATGACACCGCACTGTGCAATACGGACTCGATTATAAAGTTGAGCTATCGCGATAATCTGTGGGTATGCCAAATGGTGGGCGGTCTGGAAGCTGTGGCTTTGAAATTTGCCAAATCACAGCCAAATGCTTTGGTTGAGGAGGAATGTAGCTGGAGTTTGCTCTCAGATGTGCGTTTGCAATATGGCGCCGACAGAGTGGATGAATATTTGGCCGAGAGATTAACGCTGTATCCTACGACAAAGTTTGATGACAACAATGCGGCATGGTCGCAGTTTATGACCATCTTTGGACTGCTCGATGGGTTGGTCAGCTATGCGCCAGTTTGGGCTGATTATTACTACAATGCGCTGGAGCAGTTTCACAACGATGGCGTGCAGTATTTGGAGTTCCGAAGCACTTTGCCCATAGTAAGTACCACCGATCTCAAATTTGTTGGCCAACTAATGCTTTGCTTCTATAGCTCTATGACATGGAAGGCACTCAGTACACCTCTTTGGACACAGTGCGCATCTACAAGGAAACGCTGGACAAATTCAAGGCGGAGCATGCGGACTTTATAGGCTCACGCATGATTTATGCTCCTTTGCGCAATGCAGAGAACAAGGATGTTACAGAGTACATAAAGACTCTTTTAGAAATTAAGGTAAGCTGCTGAAGCCTCAAAAGTTTGCCAAGAATTAGACTAAATGTTGACGTATTGCAGGAAAAATATCCAGACTTTGTGGCCGGCTTTGATTTGGTGGGCCAGGAGGAACTAGGTCGCCCGCTTAAGGATTTCATCGATGAGCTGCTGAGCATACCCGAGGATGTCGACTTTTATTTCCATGCTGGTGAAACCAACTGGTTTGGTTCATCCATTGATGAGAATGTAATTGATGCCGTTTTGTTGGGCACCAAGCGTGTCGGACACGGTTTTGCCTTGGTCAAGCATCCCCTAGTGCTGGAAATGCTCAAAAAAATGAATGTGGCCATAGAGGTCAGCCCCATATCAAATCAGGTGCTGCAGCTGGTCACCGATTTTCGCAATCATCCCTGTTCGCACTTCTTTGCCGATGGTTATCCTGTCGTCATCTCATCCGATGATCCTTCGTTCTGGAAGGCCACGCCACTGTCACACGACTATTATATAGCATTTTTGGGCATCTCCTCCGCCCACTCGGATTTGCGTTTGCTCAAAAAGCTGGCGCTCAATTCCATACAGTACAGCTCGCTGAGCGCGGATCAAAAGTTTGAAGCGCTCTCCAAGTGGCAAATCAAGTGGGATAACTTTATTGAGTTTGTCATTACGGGCGAGACCAATAATGCCGCGCACAGCTTGCAGCTCGATTGACTAGCACGGGTGGTGGCAGCGTCCATGGCCATGTTGTTGTATATGCTGCGCCGCGTCTAATGCGGTCATGTGGCATAGCGAACACAACAGCAGCCTCAACAAACTGGTCAAACGCTAGTCGGTACTTCTTTATAACCTGCAACATGCATTGGCAGCAGCTAATTACATAAGTTGATTATGTTCCTGTTGATGCACATCATCCAGCCAGCTATCCATTCATTCATCAGTTATATCCTAGCCATAACCGTAGCCATAGCGATGGCCACATCCATGCTTAATTAATGTATTATGCGCTAATCAATGTATCGCTTCATTGCATTGCCTGCGAATCCATTACTCGATACCATAGAATTCGCATGCCAGTTTGTTGTAAGCTAATTGTTATTGATTAGTGTTTAGTTAATGATGATAATTACATACAATGCTACTCTACGGACGATAATGATGTAACCCTAAGAGATCTTAACTAATGCGCTTTAACGAGTTCAGGGCTACTTTAATGTTAGCTACATTTATACCTTTATATGCACACTAGACTAGAACTAGTTTAACGAGTATACTAATAAAATATAAAGAAAGGAAACAAATATCTTCTTCTTAACTGGCCATGACAATCAGATTCCGGGTTATGACCTGATGTAGACAGTAGACCAATTGTTATTTCCTAAAAAACATCGAAAACCAATGGTTGCGAACATCGATTGTTCTCCAGGTCTAGACATCGTTGACAACGAGAATAGTAGTCTCCTTTTCATTAAAAATTAATATGTTGTGTGAGAGACTAAGGCACCTAGTAAGGCGGCCTGGTGAGTCCACCTTAGACTATATATTCTCCCTATGCCAAGTCCTGGAAAAGTTCCACGACTACCAAATCGACGCTCAACATCTCTTTGTCGTTTATAAAGCAGTGTTTGATAGCCCGTTGAGGTATCGCGTATACGCCGCATGTTCTGGTACTTCGGTATCGCTGCTGGACACAGCTCTGTCGAGGTAGGATTGAACTTTTGCGTACCTTCTGACACCGTGCGAGGTGTTGCCCTCTCCTGCGACCTCGTCAACTCTGCTTTGGCGAGTGTGTTGCGAAAGACCGGACTACATCGCAACGATACCCTTTCGCCCTGATACCATTTGAGATGTTACTGCTGAATTGTATGCATAAGTAATATTCTTGTGTTTGTGGCTACTTTTCCAGCAGCTGTTTACTTTTGTATTTATTGGTAATCGAACGCGGAACGCGTGCTTGCTATGTTTAATCTATTTAATTGAAGGTGAATACTTTATAAGCTATTTATAAGTATATGCAGGGTACATACTTGATTAAAATAAAAAGCGTTTCGTAATCAGTCAAAACTTTAAAATGAATGTTCGTGCGTGGTACATACTTACTTATTTAACCTTGACTTTGCGTGTTGGGATTTATATCACCTTATGTGTTTGACAGGGGACGAAAAGTCATAATGGACTAGAAGGCTCTGCTTGCTCTCGCGGTAGATTATATTCCCCTTCCCGTTTTCCTTTATCCTCATCTTCATCTTCTTCCTTTATCATCCTCTTCCTTATGCTCATTCCAAAAGCTAGAAGATAAAACAACCCCCTTCTCGCTTCGCTCACAACCCCCTTGCCCCTCTCTAGATAGAGAGTGTAGAACTCTCTTACTTTCATGCTCTATGCAGTGAAGACAGCCTTCCACATGTGAAAGTTGCCTACTTTTCCGTTGAGTGTTGCCAGCTGTTACACTTAGAGTTGCCATACGGACAGTGTTTGAGTATTGAATGAACAGCAGAAAATTCGCGCAAATAATACAGTTTAAAATCATTGACGATGAACCGAAAATGTGAAAAAGACTAAACGTTTTTGAACGGGAGGAACATAAAAATCAAAAAGCGGATGGACTTTTGCCTTTAATTTACTCGCTCTTTTCAACGACAACAAAAACAACTGACGTAAAACTTGTTATATTTCTTTTTTTTTCTTTTTTCGATTATCTGTTCACACTTCCCTTTATTTATTTCATTACCATTCACACAACAACACTTTATTGCTGATTTCGTCGCGAAAAATTTCGCGTATCTCCGTACTAGGCTTAAAAACGCAACATGAAGGTCATTCAAAACAGTTTTGCTGCCCTTAATTACAATCATACGCAAATTATAGAATATCTGCGAAATTCTTAGGGAGGAGTGGGGTAGAGTTTGGACCATAACAAAGCCAACAGAGATTAGAGCGAGACAACACTTAACACTTGCTTAGTTAGTTAAGATAAACGGCAAGAAAAATGTTGACTCTTTGAGAAACTCTGAGAAATGGAAAAAAGCAAGTGCTTAAAATTGAAAAACAACTTTCAATTTGATCCCATTGAAAATTCAGCTTAAAATAACAGCTACTAAGTGTTTCACGACTCTCCACAAATGCTATTTCTCGGCTTGCAATAACCCACATTTCCAAAATGCTCTCAAAATGATTGAACCCTTTCGCTTATCTTGAGAAGTGTGTGGGTTAACTGTTAACCCAAAAACAGCTTGAAGCCTACAACTGAGAGTGCTATGAGCTAATCTCTGTCCATGTTGCTGTTGCATAAACAGTTACCGCTAAAACCACCGAGTTTTGGAAAATTGCAAATTTCGTGCACATCAACAAGAAAATGCGCCCCAGTCTTGGTTGCACTTGCAAAGTTGCACAAATCTAGAGCAAGGACTAAGCCAAATGAGCATTGCAACCAAGCGTGGAACATACACAGTTGCAACCGCATAAATCTGTGCACAGAACATCGTTTGCGCCTTAATGAATATGCGTCTATGTTATCGCAGCGCCCCTGACCGTCCGCTGTGCAACTAGCCTGATGAATGACCGAGCGACCCAGTCAAAGGCGTGCACTGAGGCACTCGGAATGTTTCAATTTTATGTGTGCGCCCAAACGGGGGCGCTTCGATTTTGATTTGGCGCTTAATGGCGATGGTTTTATGTGCAAATGGCAAATGCAGCTAACAGGACATGGATTATACGGATGTGTGGGAGTGTGTGTGTGTGTGTGTGTGTGTGTGTGTGTGTGTGTGTGTGTGTGTGTGTGTGTGGCCGCTTACGCAGCATAAACATGTAAGAGCCATAAAATTGATGAACGTGTAAAGGACGCAGTGGCAACGCTTGTGGCAGCAACAGTGGCAGTCTCATCAATTTGATGTCCTGCACATTTAATGTGGTGTTGAGTTCACGCAGGCATAAAAAGAAATTACTGTAAAGCTGTTGGTAGCGCTGAAAATTTGATACACTTATGGGTCTCCACGGGTCTAAATCAAATACGGTTTATATCAGGGAATAAAACAGAAAGCTAAATCGTTTCCGGTTTCGCTTACAATCAAACGTATTTTCATATTAGGCTCATAATAGCTTACGCTTTTGATTTAGTTTTATGCGTGTGTTACCGTTTTCTATATTACGGCTCCGGCTCTTTCTAAGCGTCACAAATAACATAGTGCAGCAAATATACGCTTCGTAAGTGTATAAAAACCGGATTTAAGTGTACTGCACATAAATAACTAATAAAAGCCTCGCTCGCTTTATTCGTCGGTTGGTTGTAGTTGTCCGACTGACAAAGCCGAAATGCGTGAGCCGCCATTTTGTGCCTCCATGATTAGTTGAGGCGACATGTGTGGGAGCGCCTGTCGTTTGTGGACAAATGTGTGGCATACTTCGCGGCGGCAACACCCAAACGCCTGTCAAATTGTCACTTTGGCTTTGACACATTTGGAGAGAAATGTTGTACAAAAGTGAAAAATGTAAAATTCGTTTTGCAGTCAATAGATGTTACGAAATTTGCAAGTTGTTGGCCAAGTTTGCCTGGTCATGTTTGGAAAGGACACAATGCTATATGCTAGCAAAGAATGCTATGTGCTAATGCGTCTTCCATGATCATTAAACTCGAATACTCCAATATCAACGTAATGCTACGTTGGGTCAGGATGTCGAGCTGAGGGCAGCGAATAAGCTGGGCGTCTAGATCCTACAAAGTTCTCACCTGTCTAATACATCTTCTAGGTGTTGTCACAAATCAGAAGCTCGCGAGTCTTGTGTAGCACGGAGTTTCTAATACAGCTGAAAATCTGTGGATTTGCACGGCAAAAGCTGCAGCACGTTTCACCAAGCAACGTATCACACTACAGTTATTTGAGCAGTGCTTCTGGCAGACCATATGCGATTTCCGGCAGCATTCCGGTGACGAAAATATGCGCAAACATTTGTACAAACGTGTTTAGCATGTATCCTTTCGCCGGTTATGCGTTCTTTGCTGCTGAATATTATTACACCGTCGATGGCGTACAGTATTTGGAGTTACATGCCTCTCTCAAAGGAGAGACGCTGCAGATCAAAGATGCTGTGCAGATTTATAAGCAGGAAATGGAACGTTTTATGTCCAACAATTCCGGCGTTATAAACGGAAAACGTGAGCATTTGCATAGTGTTAAATGTAAGCCAATGTTAGTTTGGTATTTTATATGTGCAGCAAGAATTTTCGAAGGGTTTGGATGAAGTGGGTCAGGACTGGCTGAGTCGAGTTTTGATTTCATTTTTCATGCTGGCGAAACCAATTGGTACAGTTGATGATAATCTTATAGATGCCCTGCTTTTAGGCACCAAACACATAGGTCATGGTTTTGTCATTACCAAGTATTCGCTGCCTATACCTGTTACCTGGCTGCCACTTTAGTCTCCCAAAGTGTGTCTATTTTTATATCTTCTGATGATCCCTTGTGTGAATGAGCTACGCCGCTCTTAGTTGAATTCTATGTTACCTTTTACCATAGTATCAGATTTTTGAAACGGATTGGCCAAGAATTCCATCAAAAATAGTGAGATGCTAGTTTCAGTAGTACAGAAGTGGAAAGTGCTTTGGGAACAATGAGTTGAGAACTTGGCTGTAAATTAAGGAGACAATTTGGCTGGTTAAAAAAAAACGAAATAAATATTTTGATACATTGTGCCTATGAAATAGAGGAAGCCGTCAATCATTGACCATGGTCGACATTGTGCATGAATTCTCCAGGAACCTAAGCGCAGCCGGACTGAACCCAACAGTTGCCCCTTGCTGCATTCAGAATTGCGTAGATCCGTTTGCAAAACGGTCTCTTGCCTTACAAAGACATCAAGAGGAGTTAGAATTAACAGTGCGCTAAGAGCATTAATTGAGTCGGTGCTCAAAACACTTGTGATCTCTAAGCAAGATTGCCTCTGCAGTCGGATCAGAAGATCGACGCTGGACTGAACCATTGTTATCATCCACCGAACCACTGAGACGTTTGTAACTACGGGCCTGATCACGGCCGGTATTGGGCGCTCGGCTTCAAAGCACAGGTTTGACTTAATGTTTGTCTACACTGTCCATTAAATGTGCACTTTCAAAGTTAGCTTTGTGTCACGAGTAATCCCAAGATACTTTACAGCATAGTCACACCTTTGAAAAGAGAACAAGAGTTGTCTTACTCGTATTTACGGTGGGACTTTTTGTATTGCACCATAAGTAAATACAATCCTGTACTTCTTGTATTGTGGTGCATACTGTATAGAGGGATCTACACGATGTCAGCAAGGGGCATCCTCGGTTTTTATTCCCAGCAGTAGATGTCTGTCAGAGAGAATGCGTCGAAACCACCTGAGTGAGGTTTCGTCGATGCCATGTCTCCCAGAAGGAGAATACATAACATGTCACAGATACTTACTTTTATCCCACTTTCGGATTCCGCCCAGTCAGTCGACCTAAACTTTTTCCAAATTATTTTCATTAAAATTGCATTTTATTTGTATACCATTACACACACAGTTTTAGCACTTAGCACTAAGAATCGGTTTTAGTTTGAATATTACAACAATGCTATTGATATGGATCATACACAAGCTTCAGAGAACTTAGTTTCCTTTTTGGATATGTGGGGGAATTATCATTGCCTTACAACACAAAAATATGTAAGTACTTCAAGTCACACTATAGTGTATCCTATGTAGTCAAGGATAATATTAATAGCGTTTAATCAAGCTATAACTTGCACACACATACAAGTAAGTAACATATGTGTGTGTGTCTGTGTGTGCCTATGTTTGTGTGTATTAGTTTGTGTTTCACAGTTATAATTGATTTGCATATACAGAACTCGCCTCCAATTACGCTTTATTTAATTTTAATATTAATATTTTAAGCAAGCTGTTTAATGTACATCTAAATGTTAAAAATTACATATTTTTTTTATATGTTTATTTTAATTTTTTTGTGTATTATGTTAATGCCTTTATCGCTTTTGTATCTTATTATAAGCCTTTGCTGTATATAATTTCGCAAAAATATTGTTTTACATTTAACATGTTTTTTAATTATGACTTAATTATACAATTTTGTTGCCGTATCAATTAAACATACATGTAAGCATAATAAAATACAGGCCATTTTTTATTATGTTCAAAACTTTTGCTGCATTTTTGTTATCTTGTTGTTTTTTATCATAGTCAAATACTCTTCACGTACTACTGGGAATACTAGATGGTTCGAACCTGTACAGCCTTGCACATACAATTAGAATTCCATATTTTGCCATACAATGTCACGTAACGAGACAAAGCAATAAAAAAAGTAACACCAATAACGCACACAGCCACAGTGAGCAAACAAGCGCCTACTTATAATCGAAGTCGGGTCGATTGTAATCTAGAATCTTAGGGAATTGTGACCCATAGTCACACATTGGGTGGGCCTTGACTCTGGTAGGAAATGGTGAAGCTGCATGGCCCCTGTTATCTATGTGCAAGTTGACTCACAACCGTGGGACCCCTGGTTAACTGTCTTAATCACCACGAGGAGGTAAGCCAGTGCGCTAATGTGCACAGCGAATTCTCCCAAATTCAGGACCCACCTCGGTTAACTCCCCTCCCAACGAAAGATGGTATGAGGCGACTAGTACTACATCTGGCCGTACCCGAATTTTGGGTTATTATGGCCAGTCAAGAAGAAGAAGTGGTTGAATCTTACCCAGTTCTTCAGCTTTTAAGCTTGAATATGTCGTTTTTTAACAGAATTCAATCTGAATGGGTCTCAGAATGAGTCTCTCTTATACCCTTCCCCCACTGGAAGTTGCACGAAAACTACTAGCCGATAACAACAACTTTTGTATGGTATACTAATCGGTTGTTTTTGTTTTCAAGGCATATTTGGCTAGCAACTGTCGTTCAACTTCCAGTGGGGGAAGGGTATTAAAAGTTATTTCTAAGATTGCATTCCGGAATGAAAGTTTTTCAATTCTAGATGTATTTGAACATTAAAATCGAGAATTTTGTAATTCACTAGAGCACTAGGGGTTTAAGGCAAGTTAAGTAACGTATCGCCAAAGTCAGAATTAGAAGAGCTAAATTGAAAGAAAAACAAAAACAAAATAACATTTTTTTAAAATTCATATAAATTGTAGGATTTTCAGCTAAATTTCGGTCTATATTTATGGCCAGTACGGAGATACGCAAACTTATACGCGACCAAATCTGCAATATAGTGCTGTTGTGTGGATGGTTATAAACTAAATAAAGAGAAGGGTGACCAGATAACCGAAAAAAGGCAGAAACTGCTATAGTTAGCCTTATTTGTCAGCTGTTTTACGTCAATAACGGGTAAAGTTAAAGGTGCATGCATTCATATTCTTCCATATACATTTCCCGACGCTGCCGCATTCGTTGGAATAATGTACTCTACGAGGTTTCCGATAACATTGACATAGTCAAGAAAATAAACATGCAGCCGCTCCGCCGGTTGGGTCTGGGAATACGTATGGGCGAAACAATTACTGGGAAAAAGGTCTTTAATGGGCCTAGTATAGAAGGCGAAAAAGTAGTAGACAGTGTCGTCATTATGAGAACCACACTAACTATCTTTGGTATCACGGAATGGCGATGGCGTGCGAAATTATGTCTCTTTGACTCGAGTTGCTTGGTAACCTTACTACCGACATAAAGTTCATGTTGAGTAACATCAGATTAGCTGACTTCGAAAAACGTGTCAGATAATTCAAAACGGTTTGCGGGTTCATAATCAGCGACTTCAAATTTAACGGAAAAGGTATCTTTAAATCTTGTACTTTTGTTTTTTGTCTTTTAACGGAAATTCAATAATATTTTCGATTGTACCATTTATTCGATATTCCCTAATAACGTCCTTTCGCTACCGATTTTGCTCAAATAGATGTTTATCAATCTAAAAGAAACATGGGAGAAACTTTTTGTAGTTTTTAATTTCATTACCTTAGAATTAAAAAAACAAAAATTTAATTTCGAAAAAGATTTTAAATCTTGATTTTCGAATCAATTTTTTCAAAACCGTTTGAAAACTTTATAATTCCATCTGTTTAAGCTAAGATTGAAGAGTAGAGAGCAGCTTTCAAGAGAAGCAAAGCTGCAGTCAACGATAAGCGAAGCTGCGCTTAAAACACTCAAGCGCTAGTCTTAGCATGCGCTTTGTCTATTCCGTTATCGGGCGAGCTTTAAGCGCAGTTATGTCAGTTGCTTGCTTGCTTATGCTTATGCTTATGCATAGATGCATAATAAATTAAGTTAATCACGCCACTTTTTTTGAAGTCTGTTAGCGTCAGCCAGCGCAAGTGCACGCGCATATCTTAATTAACCTTTGTAACTAACCTTACTTAAACGTAACTTAAAATAAAACAAAACTTAAAAACTGAATATAAAAACAACATCAAAACGAGCTGATTTGGCCGATTCGGACCAACGCGCCTTCGTCGATCACCTCAAAGCCGCAGCGGGTGGAAACGCACTCCGACAGCCGCATCATACTACCGGGCAGATTGGGGCTCCGTCGAAATCGCAGCCATTAAAACCAACACCATCTATTAAAACCGTTTGAAAACTTTAAGCCGATATTATATTTCCTTCAATTCGAACTTCAGTTCATCTTGGTAAGTAAGGCTCTCGAGTAACATAAGATTTTCTACCTTTGCATAATTCGAAATCGGTTCTAGAAGATCCAAAACGGTTTCCGTATACAAAATGAGTGACTTTAAAGTTACCGGAAAAGGTATGTATGCATATGGACATATGCTTTTTTTTGTTGCACAGTGTAATGAAGCATATGGAACGACTATTGACTCCAAAACAGGTCCTTAATTCTACCCTTTTGTGTGAAGGAATTCCATATTTGCAGAGAAATTAAGTGGAGATTTCTCGTTTTTAAAAGCCAACTTGTTATTGAGCTATATGAACCCAATCCAAAATAATTCGACAAAAGTCGTCTGACTTTGCATTAAAAAGTTTTTGTTACTTTCGACTTGTTGGTTTTTATGTTTCACTCATTTCTCAAATTGCTGTGGTACGTGAAGAGCATATGCACTTCGGCCATCCGAAGCTAGTCTAGGCCATTCTTCTACTTCGATAGCTCGAATTGCACAGCTACTCTTAGTAGTTATCGATATGTTCAAATCCCAAAACATACGAACCAATGCAATTTCCATTTGATATATTTTTTGACTATCAAAATTTATGCATTATTTTTACAATCTTAGTTTATGCATGCTACATATTGCACTTCCCAGCACTGCCCGCTCTCTCGTGCTCTCTCTCTCTCTCTCTCTCTCTCTTTCTCTCTCTCACATACACACACTTATTCGCACAATCATTTAATATTTACCGCTATGCTGTACAATTGCTTAAACTCTATGCTCCGACATTTTTTATCGCATGCGAGAAAAAAGCGACGCTGACGCTTTACTGCTGCTGTCGCTGCGGATTTGCTTGGTTTAATTGTGGTCGCTGTCGCGGTCGTCGTCGGCGTCGCTGCTATGTGCGTGCCCGTTGTTTTTGTTGCTGCTGACGCTGACGCTGCTGCTGCTGCTGCTGCTTTTGTTGTTGCTGCAGTTTTGCGGTCTTCCAGCTTGTCTCGCCCACACTTAACGGATAGGGTATTATATCGGGCTGTTGCTCCGAGGAGGAGTCGTTTGTCTGCTCAGTGTCATCATCGTTATCATCATTGTCGTTACCAGGATGGTTATTATAGTTGTAGTTGTGGTTGTTGTTGTGGTTGTTGTTGCCGTCGACTGGCTCATTTCGGATGCCATTTATTTCGCGGTTAGTTTGCAGTTGAAAATTGTTGTTGTCGTTGTTGTAGTGGCCATTATGTTTGCTGTTTTTGTTGTTGTTGTTGTCATTATCACTGCAGTGCTGTAAAAAAGAGTATAAACATTTTAAAAGCATTGCTAAAAATTTAATAAAAATTCATGCGAAAATATTTGGCGCATTTACTGAATTTAATTAAATTTCACATCATTAATTTAATAAATATACAAAGAATTATTTTTTTTTCTTTTCGTTTTTTGTTTGTGCCACAAAAATGAAATGAAAACAATTTGACACTGTTTGTAATTTAAAACTTTGTTGCAATTTTTTATAAAAACTAAATACAAAAACATTTTGATAAGATACAAAAACTGCCAAAAACATAAATTTTCAAAATAATAATAATAGGAGAAACAAAAGTAATTCCACTTAATGCGATGTCAAAAGAGTTTTCGCTATTTTTGGTTTTATTTGCCAACTTGTGTTAAACGTTAGGGGCAAGATAACGATAAGTGTGCCGCGGCATACATAGCTACAATAAAGGCGTATATAAAACGTATCTACTTAGATAAGACACATCGATTACTCTTTAGACTAAGCGTGAAAACTTAAAGTGCTAATTTCTAAAAAGTAACAATTACACAACGCAGATTAAATGCTCTTCTTTCCTTTACAAATGATTTCCGTATAATCCATAAAAACTGAACTCAGTTTCTGATTCATATTTCGCTTCAAGACATTCGTATAAAGTTCCTATTTGCTTTCACTTAAGGGTACGTCCATATATAACGTCGTGACCTCTCTCATCTAAGTTTGTGTAATCAAAAAATTACTAGTTACTTCAATTCTATACTTTCTTCGGTATTTCCAGATAAGCCTGTATATCAGATCACCATGTAATAAAACATAATCAACTAGGTGAACCGTTCCTCGCCATCAGCGATAACGTAATAAATGAATGGCTCCTAGGTATGGTCTTTATAAAGAAGTTTTCAACAGGATATCATGGTTTTCATATATAATATAAGTTTTCTATTACACTTTGTTAGTGTAAAAGAGCTAGAACCACGCAAGACTCATTGATGTCACAGTAAAAATCATATTTCGTTAATGTCCTTTCTTAAAAGTTGAGAGTCTTGAGGGACCTGAGGTATAAAGCAGTTGTCAGATGAAGTTATAAAAGGTCTAGAAACCGATTTCTTAGAAAATTTATAAATTGTAGTTGTAAAAGGTTTACAAGCGGAACATTTCATGATCTACTAGATGTTTAGGACTAATAGCACAGGCAAACATATCTTAGTTGTTGGAAAGCTAAGGGTCATTTCGGAGGTAATTTGCTGAGTAGAGTCCGAATCCGGAGTCAGAATTGGCCTATCTCGTCAGGATATTGAGATATTTGAGGTTATGTACCCGAAAAACGGCCTGTGGTCTGTAACTTTTTAAAAATGGAAATATGGCGATTTAAAGTCTTGTCCGCTTTTCACATGGGAAGAAGCGTAGTAGTGCCATCATTCTATATACTTTTTATAGGTCTAGAATTTTTGAAATTAAGAAGAGTGAAACCGTTAAAAAAAGCTGATTTCCGCCATTCCCTAAAAGAATTGCGAACACTTGAAAAACAAGCAAAAATCCAGCTCTATATTTCTCTTATATCAATATCTCATAATATCATAAAAAACAACGAAAATAGTTTACAGCACTGATTACTGCATTTGATGGCTATAAATATGCCATGGACTTAGTATAGAGTATATTTTTACTATCTTGAATGCAGTATTTACTGCAAACAACTTTAAATGCGGATTTAGATATGGTGTTCGGTGTATTGGAATATTATTTAGTGTATCACTCTTGGAACCTGCGAGTCCAACATAAATTCGAAAATCCATAAAAAAAAACACGAATATACTTTTTTTTTTTTTTACTAATATTAGGTTCGAAAGTTTGTAAGATATAAAGTGTATACATTACAGACTTAGCTAAAAGAAGTAATAATTTCTTAAACATAAAGCCTTTGAATGAAAATGTGAGAAACCTGCTGACAATACACAAATTCAAAATAAAATTTTATTGCCGCGTAAATTAAACCTATCAATAGTGAATGGTAAATATTTTTCTTCTCAAATATCCGTGGCTACGATTTTAGCAGAGAAATGAATTGCGGCAAATAACCAAGTCAATTGTAAACATAAAAAGAGGGTTAAATTCAAAGCTTATTTCCAAGGCAACTCGTGTTTATTTTCACGAATAACGAATTTTTTGATAAAATTCTGTTTGATTGTCTTATATTAAATGCTGGATCTTACAATAAATAGAAGTGTAAAAAAAATCCATTTTACAGTTTCAAGTTCAAAGAACATTCGTTTGCTTAGAAACAGACGAATTAGCAGAAAAACAGACAGTTATAACAAAAACGTGTCAACCTTTGATAAGGGGTAACACTGTGCCGGTTCCGTCACGCCTACCATTTAGGTAGCAAAGGTTAGAGCAAAATATATATTGCCACTGCAAGAGTACAAAAGAGCAACAATTTGCCGGCAAACCCAAGACCGCAAAGGTATCTCATCTCATAACCAGTCACACGCTCTCCCATGACAGGTGGCACTGAGATTTTGAATAGATACGCTCTGAACGGAGCGGAGCGTAGTTACCCAGCGACGCGCTCATTAACATCAAATTGTGTTGTTCTGCTTTTTCTTTAGACAACGCGGCATGAAAGTTGCGAGCGAGAAATCAGTCGCAAGCCGAACGCTGAGCGGGCAACACGTGCTCGAGGGTCATACACGCCAACGGGTTATATTAACACTGCACAATATATATAGAAGACTATTATACGCCATGTCCAATGCCGCGAGCAAAAATAAACTAACAGCGCGCATTGTCATAATCGGAGCTGGCGCTTCGGGCATAGCTGCGGCGACTCGACTGTTGGAAGCGGGATTCAAGAATGTTTTGCTGCTGGAGGCGGAGAATCGCATTGGCGGACGCGTGCATAGCATACCCTTTGCGGACAATGTGGTGGACTTGGGCGCACAGTGGTGCCACGGCGAGAAGGGTAATCCCATTTACGAGCGTGTTAAAGATTTAAAAATGCTCGAGGATTCGGGCGATATTTATGAGGCTTACAAATGTGTGCGTTCCAATAAGCAGCTGGTGCCCGAGGAAATGGCAAATGTACTTAAGGAATTTGCAGAAAACTCTATACCAGAACGTCAAACAGGGCTAACAGACTATGAAGGCTCGTTGGGCGCCTATTTAACGGAGAGATTTTGGAGTGAACTGGAAAAAAAACCGCAACTGGATCGCACCATAGCACGTGAATTTCTGGAGAACTTTAAGAAGTTTGAAAGCTCTGTGGAGGCTTCAGATCATCTATTCGAGGTTTCGGGACGCGGACACTTGGAGTATTACCTGTGTGAGGGTGAACTGTTGCTTAACTGGCGTGACAAAGGTTTCAAGAGCTTTCTGCAGCTGTTGATGCAGGCCAAAGCCAATGAGCCCAACGACTTGGGCGTGTTGAGAGGACGCGTGAAGCTCAACCAGCGCATCAAACAAATAGACTGGCGGGGATCGGATGAGCTGCTTTTGCGCTGTTATAATGGTGAGGTGCTTACCGCTGATCATGTCATATGCACTGTTTCGCTGGGTGTGCTGCAGGAGCAATACAAACAGCTGTTTAAGCCCACTTTACCGCCAGCCAAATGCCGCGCCATCGAGGGTCTTAAGCTGGGCACTGTGGATAAGATTTTCTTGGAATTCGAGCGTCCCTTGCTGCCCGCGGGCTGGACGGGCGTTAGCTTACTTTGGCTTGAAGAGGATCTGGAAGAACTGCGCGGCACTGAGTTGTTCTGGCTGGAAAGCGTGTTTGGCTTCTTTCATGTGCCGCATCAGCCGCGTTTGTTGCAAGGTTGGACCATAGGCGAACATGCACGCTATATGGAAACACTGCCCGAGGAGCAGGTGTTGCAGGGTGTGCTCTGGCTGCTGCGTAAATTCCTAAGCTTTGATGTGCCAGCACCAAAGCGTTTTTTGCGAACACAATGGTATGCAAATCCCAGTTTTCGCGGCAGTTACTCTTTTCGCTCTACTTATACCGATGAATTGCGCACGGGTGCTTGGGACTTGGAGGCGCCGCTGCTTGATACAGGCGGTCGCCCGAGATTACAGTTTGCTGGCGAAGCCTCCCACAAACACTTCTACTCGACCGTGCATGGCGCCGTGGAAAGCGGCTGGCGTGAGGCGGAACGGTTAAATGCATATTATAAAGCGCGCCAATCCCAGCTGTGAGCTTGGAACAGCGTCTAAGCAGAATCAATTTACAGTATAATAAAAGTTCACTTTGGAGCAGCTGTTCAAACTTATTGATTCGAGAAGAGACGAGATTTCGTAAAGTTGTCATAAATAAAATTTTATTTTTTGTAAGAATGTAGTATTCTTATTTGAAGATGGGAGAGTGCAGTTTTTGCGAATTTTTTACATTATACAAATTGTTTTCAGAGAAATTTTTGTAGCAAATTGTACAAAGATCTCCAATTTCTGCAAAAGAGAAGGGCTTTGTAGTTCAATTTTACAAAAATTTTGTTATAAGATGTCTTTTTACATAGTTTTAAAATTTTGTCTAGAAAAACCGACTTTTTAAAGGTGAACAGTCATAAGACTTCTTATAGAGAATGGTATATTGTTGTAGATGGCCTTATTATTGATTAACAGTTACGAGGAAGGACGGATTGCTGTATTAAAAATAATACATTTTTATGGGTTTCCTTTTCTAGGAAATTTTTTCAACCTTTTTTACGCCAGATCGCATAATGGATCATAGAAATTGTTAATAGAGAATGGTATATTGTTGTAGATGGCCTTATTATTGATTAACAGTTACGTGGAAGGACGGATTGTTGTATTAAAAATAATACATTTTTATGGGTTTCCTTTTCTAGGAAATTTTTTCAACCTTTTTTATGCCAGATCGCATAATGGATCATAGAAATTGTTAAAATGACCAAATTGCAATCCCACAGGAATGGCAACTCAAGAGCAATTCATCAATGTCATACAACATTTTTAAAAAGCGCTGAAAATTTGTCATAAACCATTGTAAGTGGCGGACTTTTCAAATTAAACCTTAGGCAAAACAGTCTAGAGATTTCTTCCGTCTTCTCGCATATTGATTTACAATCTTGTGAAGCACTGCATTCTTTAAAACTTGTCAAATTCTACCAAAATTTCTCCATGGATTTTGATTCCGAAGTTTAAGAAATGCTGTGCACTGAGCTTACAACTTCTCTCTTAGCCCTATGCCCTAAACCTTATCTAGAGAGTTCCAAAAGTGCCGAGACGGGCATCGAGATGCTGTATCCGCCCAAGAGGGATATCTTTCTTTTCGCCAGGGCACACAGCTTGTATGTGCTGCGAAAATTCCTGCTTAACGTCACAGGATCTGCAGTTACTGCAGATGGTGTGGATCACCAGCTTGCTCGGGTTTCCTTTCAGCCTGCAGCGTCCCGTTAGCAGACGTTTAAGGCCTATAGCTCAGGCCCAGTTCGTGGTTCGTCTCAATCTTTTCTCTTCTCCTATTAATTGCTCAGCAGTGTGTCGTCCAACGCCACAAAGAGACCCTATCAATGGGCTTGCAGCACCGTTTCTGGCTAGTTTGTCTGCAAGTTTATTGTTCCATCATGTGGCCCATTCATATTCAAAACTATAGAGTGCCTTTCCATAGGATGCACCTCCTCTAGGCTTGTTCGTGCTCGTTTGGTGCTTAAATTGGTACTGTAGTTCCGCTTGAAATGGTATTCAATAGAAATGGGATCTATCGGTTGTGGAAGTAGCGGATGTTCCATTTCCGGTTTGAAAGCGTCATGTGCACTGATCACATGGTTTCTGCCAGTCTCTTCCACTGACCTCCTTAATTTTTATCAAGTCCCTCGATTATGAGGTAATATATAGACAGTTTCTAAGCTAAATTAGCCTAATTAAGGTTACACTTGAAAATAACCATAATATGTAGTAAGTCTTCTTCTTAACTGGCCATAACAACCCGTTATCGAGTTACGGCCTGATGTAAATACATTCTTTCATTGGAATTGTGGTTTTACGTGGTAGGTCCCAAACCCTACGCACTACCCTTTTAAGGCCTACTGGTCTCAAAAGAACCCAGTGTCATTGTTAGTCGTCTCATACGACAAGCTTTGACCTGCTGACGTGGTATTCTCTAACCCGCTCAAGCGGGGTGGGAGTAGCGTGGGTTTTCGTCGACTTTTTTCAAATGGCTAAGAAACCAATATTGAAATAAAGACTCTACCTTTCAGCGATACAGAGAGAGTGACTGTGTCACTTTAAACTCAACAAAACATTATTTTATGTTTAAATTTTACCCATTTTTTTTTTTTAATTTCAAAGGCTTTTTTTCGAACTTCAAACTTACTATATCTGTGCTGCAGCTATTTCGGTTGAAAACCAAAATTATTCCCCAACACTCACATATTTGCTTGTAGCGTCAAAGAAATCAGTTTAGCAATTATCAACAGTGCTGACTAGAGATCCCGAAAGTTCATGCAAAAGCCACAAGTGCAAAGCAGACATCGCATGTCCTTACGGGAATGCCAGCTGACTGGCGACTCCTAGTGTGTAGTAAAAGGCAGCTATGGCTGCTATCCGGCACTCTCTGCCGGAAATGAATGTTAAAAATTCAAATTTATGCTCTGAGCTGTATCTGCATTTGTACAGTTGTTGTTTAGTTGGTTAGTCGTAGCTGCTGCAGCAGATTACCTCACATAGCCAATTACATATGTGACTTTGTTGTCCAGTCAGCCAGGAGGCAGTCGAGGAAAAACCTAACAAACAATAGAAAAACTAACCGTTGCTGGAAGCTTGGCCACATCTGTTGCAGCCACAAACTCTCGCTCAGTGCCTTTGAGTTAAAGCGACAGTGACAGTGGCCGGCTACGGGTACGGAAAAGGCAGTGCCGTGTGTACTGTCTAGCCAAGCGTATACGTGCCGACTTTGTCTGACAAGGCACAACGACAACAACAACAAGTTTGCTCTTCGAACTATGTAAGCTTGTAGTGTATATGTTAGCCAGGTATAACTTTTTATGGCCAGTTTCTATGCTCAGCAGCTAGTTTGGGGCTTAACCTAGCAATGCATGCAAACACCAAGCATATAACAATCGAAATGGCCCACTAAGTGAGCTCCATGAAGCCCAGTGTGCTGAGCTGATGAGCTAAACTGGCTCAGTTCAATGCAGGTTTTAGACTTCAATAAAAGCCAAAAAATGCTGCAGCAACAACCGCACATCGAATGGAATTTCGAGTTACATCCTAAAAGTATGCAACGAAATGTTGTATGTGGGGAAAACAGCTTTTGATGAATGTATTCATAAAAATCCAATCATTGCAATTGCAGTGGCAGGAAAATAGAAATACAACAACAGCAAATACACATAAAAGAAAAATATGCCAAAATAATGGTAGGAAAATGTAACGGCATACTGCTGGGCTGATGGGCATGGCAGAGCTGGCTTGGTTTAGAGCGACAACAACAACAAAGCCGCAAACAAAAAAAATTTGATACAGACAGTGGAATACCCTATACCCTTTTTTTCCCATAAGCACTAAATCCAGCATACGGTAAAATGGGAACGAAAGTATTTTCTTTTATGCCTTTTTTTATAAGTTTAATATGATTGTAAGCATTTTCCTATTGGGGAGTTCCAATTGACAAGTTCTCCTATTGGGAAGTGGTGGCAAAAATTACTTTTGTGTCCATAACTCCAGTATTCTTGGGTCAATGTCCATGGATTTTTGTAACATAGATCAAAAATACATACATATGTCTGTGACAATTTTCAAATCAATATATTGGGGGGTGTGGCAGTAATTAAGTTAAATCGATTGCGGGGGAAGTGGGGTTCTATTGAAAAACGATGGATTTAAAGATTAGGGTCACACGAGTCTCCCCACCAAATTTTGTAACTCTAGCTCACATGTATCCACATCTACACGTAATGGAATTTTGGCACAGTTTATTGGCGAGGGGGGGTGAAATTAGCATACTTTTGACTATACCTTTTGATGTATTTATCCGATTTCGATTTCGAAACATAGATGCACATAAACACGACGCACACCTCTGTCGAGTTTTGAGATGATAGATTGAACGATCTTTTGGTGAATTGTTGTGCCTCTACATCTTATGGTGTCTGATATCTCGACGTTCATAGGGAAGGACGGACAGACGGACATGTCTATATCGACTCGACTATTTCTCCTGACCATTTTTGCCCATAGAACATATGGTCTGCCACGCCTCCTTCTACCAGTTACATATGTACATTGCACAAACCTATAATACCCTTTTACACTTTGTGTACAGGGTATAAACAGAAGCAGTCAAAAAAAAAGGAGAAAAGAAAAAATTGCAGCTATATTTTTTGCCAAACAAAACAAAACATTTGTGCATAGAATGGAAAATAAAGAAAACGCTTACAACAGCAGCAGCAGCGGCAGCAACAACGCACGAAAAGAAAGTAATAAACAACTTTGGAGAACCGCTGCTTAAATACTCTTCACGAAGTTATAATGAAAACGAAACAATTGAAAGGAAAGACACAAGAATGTGAATGTATGTAGAGGCGATATCTCTTTATCTCTTGAGCTCTTTGTTGTAGGGAGTATCTCATTGTAACAAGTTTTTTTGATTTCATAATAAGCTCTGTAGTTCCTGGGGCCAATTCTACCTAACTATTAATCAATTTAGTTGGTTTAGCGGAGAAATCTCGCAAAATACTGTAGGACTTTTTTATTCAAGGATTATCGAAGCTTTGTGAAAATTTTCGAATTCCATATTTTATGTGCATAATGTTTTTGTGTCAAATAATCTTAAGAAGTAAATAATCAGGGGTGGGCCGGAAATCTCTTTCAACCCAATTGCAATTTGTCAGTAAGCCAGTTATCAAGCTTAACTGATGTTCAACCAAAAAGTCATTAATCAATGCGCAGAAATATCTTGCAGAGCTTGGGAAAACAAACAAGAGACATCTAGCTGCAGGATTTTTACAGAAAATTTCAAAGATAATTGAGGCAAAACCGTCCAGAGATTTACAGCACACCCCTGATGTTTTGTACCCTACGCACAACCCTTTGAAGGCCTGCGGTGGCTCTTTGGACTCGAAAAGAACCCAGTGTAATTGTTAGTCGCCTCATACGACAATCTTTGAACTGCTGAGGTGGTATTCTTTAACCCGCTCACCACAAGGCGGGAAAGCTACTAAGACGGTTGTCCCAAAATGAAGGCACACTTAGCTCTAATTCTTATCATATTTATGCTATATGCGCCGCGAGGTCTTTTCAGAACTTAAACAGTGTTGTGCGTAGGGTTTGGCACCCACCAAATTAAAACCCCCCTTCCAATGAAAAATCTTATAAGGCGTCTAGAGCAGTGCTCTTCATCAAGCCGTTAACTCGAAACGGCTTGTTATAGCCTGTCAAGAAGAAGAGTAGACAGGCCTTCAATACAATACCTCCCCTTATCAATGCAGGTTTCCCAACACCGCGGGGGCTGCTTAAGCATTTCTGATTGAGGAAGAAATTTTTTTCGGATCGCTTCTCTTTGAAGCTCTTACGCACGCCCAAAATGGTGTTCAGCTTGTTATTGTTATTGTTATTTTTCGAAAAATTCTTAATGAGAAATCAAATTTGTTGCATAACTTCTCTTCGGAGCTTCTCCAGCTTCCTAAAATGCACCTAACCGAAGTCAGGTAATCCTAAACGGGGTTGACCTTGGGATCGATATAAGGTGGGTTGAGATAAGGATTTTAAGCAGCGTGTAATAAGTTCCTAACTTATTTTTATTTTATTTAAACTGAAATCTTGACACCTCGAAATAGGCAATTTTAAGAGAGCTTACCTTTTATTACTGAAGGCAATAGAAAAGGTACGGTTCCTGAATAATATGCGACTAGCTGACGTAGCAATTCGCTGAATATCGTTTTTTTGGCATATCGATAATATTACCGGAAACGACGCTTTAGCCAAGGGGGTTCAAAATCAAATTTGAAATTTGTTGCCTAGTGTTATTATATTATATTATTAAGGGGTGCAAAGGGCTTTAACAGTGTTGTGCGTAGGGTTTGGGATCCACCACTTAAAACCTCCCCCCCCCCCAATAGAGGATTTTATGATGAGGAACAGCTCTACATTAACGGGTTTTTATGGCCAGTGAAGAAGAAGAAGAATTATGGGGGTGCTGGAAACACTCTTGTAGATTTGACTTATTACATGTTCCTAATGAACCCAAATTGTCTTAGTTCCGTGAATAAAGCCTATAAGGTAAACAGGAACTTTACCAAAATATTGCCTCATTTTCGTAGTTTAAAGCTAACTTTAGTTAGTGACAGCCCAAAAATCGTCATCGTATTCGCGTGATCGTGAAGTTCTTTAAAGCGTCCAGCACGATCCAAAGAGCATAAGATATGCGTGCTCTTGAGAAACACTTTTCCCCTTAAGAGTTTGATAACTCAAACATTTCTTTCTCATCGTGATTATGAGAAATTCACATTTTGCGGTCTTGAAATACGTATGAAAGATTTTATACACGATGCCAACTCGACGTTCCAGGCTTTAGATTTCTGGAAATAAGACTCTAGTTTGGAAAGTTCTCAGTGTAAAACCATCAAACTCGTGAATGCGGTGATTCAAAAGTGTATTTCATTCTTTTGCAGTTTTAGTTGAGAATAGAACATTTCGTTTACTTTCGCTGCTGTGTTTGCCTTTTATTACCTAGTTTAGGGTGTAACAAACCTCTGAACAAGCTCAAAATTCTTAATATTACTTGAAGAGTATAAAAAAATGCGATTAAAATGACAAGTGAAAGCAATTTTCGTGCAGCTGCTCTAAGTGCTCGATGGGGGCAGAATATCTGCAGCCGTTTGAATGACTGCCTGAATGGTTTGGTTTGAATGAATCTGGGAATGTCAGCTGGAGCAGCAATTTGCCGCATTTTGTGCTTGGCACAATCACAAAGAAAAGTATATGACCACGTTTATGGCAAGTTAAAACATGGCAAAGCGTCAACGACTTATGCAGGAAATCGCTTTACCCCTCTTTAACCAGCGCCCTTTGAATTGTTTCATACTCACATTCTTGCTGCATTCACATTTTAGTATCCATTCGACGGCAATGAATTTATTCTCAATTTGTATCTGATGTGATTGCAAAAATTCCTGATCGATTGGTTCCAAGGCGCCGGTATCCCATAGCTGCGTTGCACTCTCGTTATGTTCCAGCTCTTGTTCGGATTCCTGCTGCTCCTGGCTATCGTTCTGTTCCTCTTCTAGCTCCTGCTGCGCTAGTTGCTGCCTGTGCGCTCGCTGTTGTACGTAGTTAATTGGATCAACGGCATTCAGGGGACACAGCAGCTCGACCTGGCCCAAAAGAAACCGAAAGAGAGAAAGAAAACTGTGTAAGTATTGCAGGAAATGAAACATGTCCAAGTGCCAACATAGCCAAATCTGTGCATTGCCTAGCCCAAAGCTAGCAATCCAACAAGTTTTAATAAATTGGAAAATGCTCCAAGTTCAGGTGCTCAATTGATTTTGACAGCTGTCACCATTTGACTTTCCCCCTCTGTCAATGGAATTACCGTCAGCAGCGCCAACTTGGCCCATTGCAATTGCTAATTAATGCTCCCTGACTTTCAATTACCTAAAAAGACGCTATACATAAGTACAGTTAAATGGAAACAAACTCTGTGAAAAAAGGGAAACGCATTTTAATTGCCTTTGATGGAAAATGAGCCCTAGGTACGGCTGACTGGCTTACTTCTTTGCTTGCATTGGAAATTGATGCTAATTTAATGAAGACGAAACAAATAAGCTAGAGAGAGTACTCCGAGGAACTTTACACTGAAAATAAGTAAAGGAAAAGTGGCACGCGATAAATATTACCACTGCTTACCCATTATAGCGCTTAAGCGACAAACAAGAAAAAATAAAGACCACCATTTTCCAAACCTACCAAGTCAAATACTACATACGAGTAGCGCGGTAGTATTATAAATGTCGCCTGGGTTCTGGTGGAACAAGGCGAAAGCTTCTGATCGCTAGTCTCAACCTCAATCAAGTAAACGCACAACCCACTCATAGTGCCCTCTATTTAGCTACCCTAATCGCCACCCGGTGTTAGGGCAGTGAGCTAATATGCACAGTGAAGCTCTTCCAGGGTTGTGCGTTGGGTTTGGGATACCACAACGAAAAATCCCAATCGCCATTCCTGAGGTAGCCTTGGATAAGGATACATTTCACTGGCTTAATGTCGAGCGATGACGGTAATAGTGCCGCAGCCGGTGTTAACTGCCCAACGTCCTCAATAGCAGATGACGGCTTGGATATAACATTGCCTAGCCATGACGATAGTGTCCCAAGGCTCTGCTGATTCCGCAGACGGCCTGCCTGTAGGGACTTCAACACTGGTGCATGCAACAGCTCTTTAAGGCGACGAAGTGGTAGGATGTTACTCCGTTGAAAGGACCTGGAAGAAATTCGTGTCAAGGGGTACGCCTTGAGGATTTCCCTATACTATGCCGTAACCTGGTAATGTGCTTTTATGGTCAATCAAGAACAATTTATGATGTCCGTGGTTTATATTTGGGAGATTTTTGTATTCCATTAAATAGAAAGTTTCAACGTAATAGGATATTTTAATTGGAACTGCTTTAGACGTTTTTAACCTAAAATCTAGCAGCCGCTTCAACATGACCTAATTTCTCGCTGTTCGCGTTTTCGTTTACTGGTTAAATATGATTTCTCAAAATAGTCACATACGCTTTGACTTTTTGGTACAACTAAAATGAAATTCGGACAAAAATTATAAATTTGCTTTCGGCCAAAAGATGTTGCTAAATTTCAAAGTTTTTGGCCAATGTTTCTCGGTTAAGCTACAAAAGCGACGTCTGTTAGCTGCTTTGCTCAAATATGACTGCTATGCTCAGCGCTTTATGTCGAAAGAGAAACCCAAATGCGACGTGCATGATCTGATTGACATGCGGGTTAATCTACGCGAGCAATCTCCCGAATCTTATCTGACGGTAAGGAAATTATTGCTCGAATATCAACACAACGCTTTGTTGGGTCAAGATACCGAACTGACGCCCAAAGAGCAGCTGGCCAATGAGGTTATCATGCGTGAAAAGAATGCTGAATATGAAAAAGGTATACTGGATTCTACAAAGTCCGACCAGAACATATTCCACATGCAGCCAGCAATCAAGAAATCACGGCTTTTTCAAATTATAAAGAAAATGCCCAAGGGCGGAGTGCTACATGCACACGATACGGCTTTGTGTAGCACAGATTTTCTTATCAAGTTGACCTATATGGACAATCTGTGGATTTGCACGACAGACGAAGGCTGCAAGGCGGTAGGCTTTCGTTTCTCAAAGGAACGTCCAACTATGAAGGCTTTTGAGGAGTGCTCCTGGGAGCCCATGTGCGAGTTTCGGGAGCGTCGCGGCGAAGAAAATGTGCGCAAATACTTTAACAGACGTTTTAGTATGTTTCCAGCCGAAGGATTTGAGTCCAATAATCAGGCTTGGATGCATTTTATGGGCATATTCATACTGCTGGATGGGCTGCTGCTCTATGCACCGGTATGGGCTGAATACTATTACAATGCTCTGAAGGAGTTTTATGCCGACGGCGTGCAGTATTTAGAGTTGCGTTCTTTGCTGCCGCCACTGTACTGTCTAAGTGGCGAGATGCTCGAGATCAGAGATACTGTGCAGATTTATAAGCAGGAAATGGAACGTTTTATGTCGAACAATCCCGGCTTTATAGGTTCTAAATTGATTTACGCGCCGTTGCGTGGCGTGGAACCTGCAGTGGTGGCAGAGTATGTAAAAACGTGCACTGCCTTGCATGTAAGATATTTTCAGTTTGGCATTTTCTTTGATTTTTATGTGAAGCTCTCATTTGCAGAAAGAATTTCCGACATTTATCAAGGGCTTTGATTTGGTGGGTCAGGAAGAGCTTGGTCGCCCCTTAATCGAGTTTATTGATCAACTACTGACAATGCCCAAAGAAATTGATTTCTTTTTTCATGCTGGCGAAACCAACTGGTATGGCTCCGAAGTGGATGAGAATCTGATAGATGCCGTGCTTTTGGGCACCAAACGCATAGGTCATGGTTTTGCCATTATCAAACATCCACTGCTGATGAAACTAGCCAAAGATATGCACATTGCCGTGGAAGTGTGTCCCCTATCCAATCAGGTGCTGCAGCTAGGTCAAGACTTTCGCAGTCATCCGGCTGCCACTTTAATCTCTCAAAATGTGCCTATTGTTATATCTTCCGATGATCCCTCGTTTTGGCGTGCTACGCCGCTCTCTCACGACTTCTACGTGGCCTTTTTGGGCATAGCGCCAATGGGTGCGGATTTAAAGTTTTTGAAACGTCTAGCCATGAATTCCATTAAATACAGCGCTATGACGAAGCAGGAAAAGAACTTGGCTATGAAAAAATGGGGAAAGCAATGGGATAAATGGGTTGAAGACTTGGCTGGCAAAAAGTGAACGTTGTTAGTTAAATGCAACCTATACTTCAAGGTTGTTGTTGGAATATTACATAAATGCTAAACGTAACCCATATCAATTTTATTTGAATTCGTTTTTTCAACGAAATAATCAAAAGATAAGAAGCTCTACTTAGGTTGACAATCTATACTACAGCACACAGCGAAAGCTGGACATCACAAAGCTGCAATCACAGCAACCAATGGTATGATCAGGAGTGTCGCGATGCCACTGCAGTGAAGAACGCCGCCTATAGAAGAACCCTGCAATCGACTGCTGCGCGATCTGTGGGAGATCACTATGAGGAAGATAGAGAGACGCCTCTTCAGACGCAAAAAACGCGAGCAGAAAAAACGTGAGCGAGAGGAGATCGAGATGTGCAGGAGCAGGAACGACGTAAGAAAGTTCTTCTAAAAGTCAACCGTCTAGCCGAAGGCTTAGCACCGGAGCGTCTTTCTGTAGATATGCAGAGAGAAATCTAGTAGTATTGAGGCAACACTTCTCTGGCTTACTATCGGGCGATGATGGGTATAATGCTGCTCCCGGAGTTAACTTCCCGATTTCCCCAATTATAGACGACCCATCTCTTTGTCGATTATAATGCAACATTTGATAGCCCGATGAGGGATCGCGTATATGCCGCACTGTCTGAGTTTGGAATCCCTGCAAAGTTGGTACGACTATGCAGAATTACGTTGAGGAACACACGCAGCTTAGTCAAGGTAGGAAATTGCTTCTCAGATCCTAAGATACCAATCGAGGCTTCAGACAAGGCTATGCCCTCGCCTGCAACCTCTTCAACCTATTGATGAGAATTCGTTGCGAAAGGCCGAAGTACATCAGAACGGGACTGTATTCTACAAGGGTGTCCAGTTGTTTGCAAACATTGAAAGAGAATGGCGAGACCACTCTCGCCAGACGAAACTAACACTCTATAAGACGCTCATCCTTTCCGTTTTGCTTTATAGCGCTGGAGCATGTGTGAAGTTTTGAGCATTAAATACTCCGTAAGGTATTTCGCCCTCTATGCGTTGCCAAAGACTACCGCACCCGATGGGACGACGAACTCTATGAGCTCTAGGTCATGTTGCTTTTATGGCCAGTTAAGTAAGTAAGTAAAGTAAAAATATTTAAGATCAAAAGTCGCGAAAATCATCTATTCATAAATACATCGAGAGCAGCGCGCAAAATTATGTGAAAACTTTGTGTGCAATATCTATCTATCTATTCTACAATTGACCTTTACGATGATAGAGCGCGAGAATTAAGAAAAGCCGACCCGAGCCAAACTGGATCTTCTTGGAAGATGCAACAAACTGACACACCAACATTGCTTGAAATGAACTTGCGGAGCAGAGCCATATTTTGGTATTGGAAGACATATGGCTAACAGCTACTAAGCGACGAGGAAAGACTGAGGAGACAGACATGCGAAAAAGCTCCTTATCTCCTAAAGCTCTAATAGCAACTAAGCAAGAACAACCTCAGAATTCTGACTCTTCAACTTACTGGACACTGCAGACTGAAAGGGGCACTTAAGCAAGCTGGTCATCAACAGCTCTTACACATATAGGTTTTTGTGATTAGGAGGAGCATGTGCTCGCCGACGCACTGGCAGGGAGGAGAATGAACCATCTAGGCGTGCATAGATTCTCGATGTCTTAGAACCATCCCAAGTAATGGGATATATATTAGAAATAGGACTATTGGGAAAGCTTTAAGCTAGACAGGGGGTACAATAGATCCTAATGGTCGCAGTGCACTACTCCCCATTAACATATTAGTATTAAGAAAAGCTTAGAAGTAGAAATGCCGTAGATATGACAGGTTCCATTCCACACTTTATGTACTATCTCACGAACAGTTTAATTTAGAAGATGCTTGAAGTTCTTTGGAACAGTGTAGAGATGCGGACTTGAGATTCAACATGACTTTTGAAATGCCCCATAATAGCAGCTTCATGATATTCAGACCTGTTTTGGTTGACGATATATTTTTTGTAAAAAAAACTATACACAGCACATGCTTTTCGGAAGCTAATACCCGAATAGGTAAAAAGATTATTTGAATATGTTACACATTCATAACTTCAAAACAAGCAGTTAACGATTGTTTGGAAACGAATAAATCGCATTAAAAGGCTCCAAACTCACTTTTTGTGCCATATATGCAAGTTATTGAAGTCAAGAGTTGCTCCCAAAACGTTTAAAACGCGTTTTAGAGGCCGGTTCATGGAATCCTTATAACGTATACAATCGAAAACTCGACTTTTGCAAAATTAAGGAATGTTAGAACTGTTTTGGTTTGAACACCATTGTTTTTCGTAATTCGGGCATATTCCAACTTAGACGTGGAGTTCTAAAACTATGTTAAAACAACTAACTTAGCGTTGAAACCCTTATGGCAAAATGTTATGCACCCTCTGGAAAAATGTATGTGGAAAAGACTCTTGCTAGTTGCATACAAGATAAGCTAGTTAGCGTTTTTCAGTTTTTTCAGTTGTTGCTCTAATATGCATACCAACTATAATATGCAAATTTCTGCTAAGTAGCACAATAACTTGGAGCAGCTTAACCCCTCAACTCACCTGAATTGTTGTAGAGACGACTGGTACACAGCACTTAACACCACGATGACAACGTCCGCACAGCTTGGGTCGATAAAGCTTGCGCGAAACACACTCTCCCAGACGTATACGCGCCGGACCCAGTCGCTGTATGCTGCGGCACTCATGACCCTTCTGCAAAACACACGTACACTCAGTTATAAGCCAAGCCCAGAGGGGGGCGGCTATTTCACTTACCCGTATTCTGTGCGTAGGTTCCCCAAGCTGCGTTTCCTGGCGGCGTCTTTCTTTATGATAATGATGATGATGATGAGACCGACTTGCAACAACTAAGTTTTGCTGCCTGCTCGTTAATAATTGTTTGCTAAATGCCATGAAATGTGACTGGCTGCGGCCTCTGTCCAACAATTGGCCATAACTCTTATTGTCGGCATCACACTTGCGATTCTCGCAGAGACGCAAATTGCTCAATTGATGGCAACCCGCATGGGTGCTAGCATGACGCGTGGCAATGCCCAGGCCACAGGCGCGGCTGCATGACGTCCAGTTGCTGGTCGTGCTGTTGTGGCATGTGGCATAGACTGCAAATAGAAAGAGAGAGAGAGTGAGTAGAAAGGGTTGAGCAGGATATGGATCGGGGCATTAATCATAAAAACAGTCGCTGGCAGCATAAAAGAGGTAGCGCTTAATAATCTTGTTTATTTATTGCATTTTGCGCGTTTAATTAACACTTAATCCTTGTGTAAGTAATTATGATGCTACCAACTGGCAGCTCACTTTCTTTCCTTGGCTGTTCTGCTTGGCCATGGCCTGCAGCAGCGTTGTAGAGCAGAGCAGCGAGATGATGCAGAGCGTAACGCTGTCATGAAATAATTCATCTTCATAAATATGCGCTGTGCTTTTGGTTGGCGCTTAAAAAGCATTAAGTTGCGAACGGCAAGCCAGTGGTCGGTCGGTCGGTCGGTCGGTCGGTCAGTCCTTCAGTCTTTGGTCAGTGGTAAGGCAGCTTGAACAGCTTGGCATGCCCTTGAGCACCATTAACTGGCACAAACACAAGTACACTGAGCGAAAGTTGGGTTAATTCTGTAAAGTCCAAAAAGACAAAATACATCTATAATGCGCTAAGCAAAAATTGAGTGTGGTACCGATTCCATCGCAATAACGCTACTTTTTCAGGTGGAACCAAGACCATTCGATAGATGAAATGCTTGCGGTTTGCAGAATATAAGTTTCACCTCGATAAGTTGCGTTTTTGTCAGGTAAAAATTGATTTAAAGTACACGCATTATACACACAAACGTTATTTCGTGTCTTATTTCCTGCTCTTCGTAACCAGCTGTTACGAGAGTTTCCAAATTTCTTGGTTGTGTTTCAATTTTCAAAGTTTTTGCAAATACCAACTTGAGAAGTAGAAGGAAAGTACTTGTCTACTTCTTAGAAAAACGAGGCTTGGAAAGCGAACTGAATAGGGCGTGAAGCCCACTAGTTAGGCTGGTTAGATTTATCAGTTCCCATGTCAACAACTCAACACAAGTCTGTAAAGCAGGCTTCGGCAGTGGCAGCAGAGAAGTTAACAAAAGCAACTACGAAAATGTTCGTATACGTGTAGGAGAATGTGCTCATGCACACCTAAGTTCTACCGACGTTTCTGCTGCCGCTGCCGATTCCTGCTTTAAACATGAAAACAGTTTGAGTTCTAATGACGCTGTTTAAAGATTTGCATTAGTTGCGTAACCATTTTTCTCTCAGTGCTTTAACAAATGCATGAGTAAGACAGCTATCTACTTATAAAACAATAAGAAGGCACTGAGCCACAACTTACCATCAGCTGTTGGATTCTCACAGAGCCACATTTTGCAGCAGTGTCCTGGCACCTCAACAAGACGCGGCGATCTGCATGAAATTGTATCCTCTGGCGCCGGAAGTTGTTCGTTTGGACATAGCGTTGAGCAGGCATGTCGTCCATTCTAAATGTGTGTGTGTGTGTGTGAGAGTGTGTGTGTGTGTGTGTGGGTGTGTGTGTGTGTGTGTGAGTGTGTGTGTGTGAAAGAACAAATGACAAAGGCATTAAAATACATTTATATGCGTGTCTGTGTGAGTGTTTCGGTGGGTTTCATTTCGTTTCGGTTGTGTTTATTTGGCTTTGGCACGTTGGCGTGCAAAGTAAACAAATGTGCGACTAAAAATAAAGTCATAATATAAAGAAAATATTGCATAAAAAGAAAAATGCTTTTCTCCGTTAGTCTGGCAGCTGGCTAATTTGAAAAGTTTTTTTTTTTTGCCTTATTTTCTGTTGCTTCTTTTATTGTACCCTAAACACATTAAAGTGTTAAAAGGCATATTGACTGGTTCCAAGAGTTCGCATTTGGAGTACAGATGATATATCACCATAAACGCAGATGATAAGCAAGTACAAAAATTATCGATTTACAGCAAGATTTTTCAGTTGGCATCTTGTCTTTTTCAACTGACTAAATGAAAAATTTTTAAAATGAAATTTTTTAGATCATTTCTACAAGACAGTAGGTTTTTGAGGGAAAATCGAGTAGAAAACGCTTTGAAGAAGGAATGGATGAAACGTGTAAACCGTAGCGGATGTGGGTGCATTCTTCTCATTATGTTGCCATTACGGCAGATGTACAACATCGAATTTTTGAAAATATTTGAAATGCTTGACAATAAAACATACCTTTTTCGTTAAATTTCATTCCGGTATCGCCAAGGGCCTTTCACCGAGGTAAAATTTATAGGCGATCGAGTAAAGAAGACTTTCACATGGAATTATTTGTGGAATTGGAAAAGATTGCTACGGACTATTTACATATTTACACCAGAAATAAAGCCTCCGGTTAGGCTTTGTACCATTAAAGGGCACAGACTGTTTTAACTCCAAGCAGTTTAGGACTGGTGAAGCGAGATACTCAAACAAAGCCGAGAGGCAAGGTTGTATCGTCCGTTCGTCCGACCCTTGGAGTGTTTGAGCGGAAAGTGCTCTGTAAGATACCTGGCCATCTACACGTTGGCAATGACTACTGTATTCGATGGATATTGACATAGTCAAGCGAATTAAGATCCAGCGGCTAAGCTGGCTTGGTGATGTTGTGCGTATGTAAGAAGAAGCTTCTGCAAGAAAGGTCTTCAATGCGGATGTGGCAGGGAGGCGACGAAGGAGTAGACTTTGTCTCCATTGTAAGAGTGGACTAGCTACATTTGGTATCACCAATTGGAGAAGGCGCACTCAAAGCAAAGATACCTGGAGGGAGCTTTGGACGTAACTCGGTACCGGGCAATTATAGTCAGTCAAGAAGAAGAATATCTAGAATGCATTCTTATATCCAGTGAGACTTTGTGAGATATTTTTTCACTTTTCCATCTGAAAATGTCGCTTCGTGTGACAATCTTCTAAGGAATAGAATGCTAGCTAATGCCTGCAGGTGTATATTAGTACACCATGTTCATGTGCATGGCTTTCTCACTGGAAGGAGTGCGGCCTATGGAATGACATACAAACCGAAAATGCGTCCTACTATGTCGGCACAATCCAAGAGCAGAGAACGAGACCGTCTCTATGATTCCAGGTACCCATGGTCATTCAAAGTATTGCAAAGAATACTACCAGAGGTGCGATTGACAACTCATGGATCTGGATTAACTTCGATATCCTGAATCAACGCTTCCGATACTTTGAACCACTTCGTATGAGGCGCTGCAGCCGGAATTATAAAGCGTTTGAGGCTGCCTCGCAGCGGTCTTATTCACAACCACAGAGTATCCCATAGTCGGCGTGTGTTACCAAACTACATAATTTCATCTTATTTCATTTCTTTATTTATTTTTCTTATTTTCGGCTACGTGGGTTAAATCAGCTGGCCACAAGAACATAAATATTATGTACTCTGTTTAATTTATAACTTGATTTTTTTTCCAACTCAGTTTTGCTGTTTTTGTTTTCGGAGCTGGCGCTAATCCTGCCTCTTGGCCATTGCCTGAAATTGCGTTGCATAAATTGTGGTGCTGCTGCAAAACGCATTTCAGCTTCTGGTTGTACTTCGTCTGGAAAAGTAGCTGCGCTTTTTGTGCACATGATAAACTGCCATAGCTTACAAGGTAAAAAGTGGCTTCCGGCTGCCTCTAACACACACACACACACACACACACACACAGATATGGCCAAACCCACACACAGACAAATGCCAGGCCATAAAGCTACGTCGGGGATTTGGATATACTTGATTTTTTCTACGTTTTCTCTACTGTGTTTATACCTTCAGGTGGCAGCCTTTGATTCATTTAATTGCGCGTAAATCTTGCCTCAAATTTTGCATTCTCTCTTATGGAGTAGAGTGTGGTCTTTTGTTGCTGTTTTAATGCCAGCTAAGAGTCGCCCCAAGCTAATATCGCAACCAAAATGCTTTGTTGGCAGTACTCAGAAGACAACAGAAAACAGCAGTAGCAGCAGCTGTCCAAGCAATGGAAAACGAATATGTCTTCTTCTTAATTGGCCATAACAACCCGTTATCGGGTTACGGCCTGATTTAAATACTTTCTTTCATTCGAATTGTGGTCTTACGTGGTGGGTCCCAAACCTCACGCACAACCCTTTTGAAGCCTGTGGTGGCTTACTGGTCTCGAAAGAAGTTAGTCGCCTCATACGACAAGCTTTGACCTGCTGAGGTGGTATTCTTTAACCCGCTCACCACACGGGAGTGAGTTTCTTCTTTTTTTGAAGTAGCTGCCTTTTAAAATAAACTTCAACACTTACCTCACAGACACACTGCGTCTTGCAATCCAATTTGAATGTTGCTCCATGTGCGAATGTTGTGTTGCCAACGCTGCAATTGGCTGCAGGTGGACACATTGATTGCGTCATAATAGTTTGTTCATGAAAATGCAGATAGAGAAAATAGCAAAAGCGAATGAGTATATAAATTTTATAATAGCGTCAAATTATACTAATAAAAAAGGTTGAAAATCGAGCAAGTATAATAAAAGCCGAAACGGTTCGAAGTAATTGTCGATTGTTTGCACGTCCATCAGCCAAATACTAACTTTGATCGGATTCCCCAATCTACTTCCAGAAATTTCAAATATCTGATTTTGGCGCCAATAGTTTAAGTGCTCTTTTCCTACATTAATTTTCTTTTTTTTAAAAAGAAAACGGATTGTATATTAATTACTTGATATATAATTATACCCTGTACACAAAGTGTAAAAGGGTATTATAGGTTTGTGCAATGTATGTAACAGGCAGAAGGAGGCGTGGCAGACCATATGTTCCATGGGCAAAAATGGTCAGGAGCAATAGTCGAGTCGATATAGACATGTCCGCCTGTCCGTCCTTCCTTATGAACGTCTAGATATCAGACACCATAAGGGGTAGAGGCACAAAAATTTACCAAAAGACCTCAATTACGGCCAAACCCCCCTCCCCATTGCAACGACTACCGCATACGATGGAACGACGAATTCTATGAGCTATACCATGACATTGACATAGTCAAGAGATTTAACCTTCAAGAAAGGTCTTCAATGCAGCTGTTGAAAGACGACGAAGGGGCAAGCCTTGCCTCCGTTGGAAGGACAACACTAGCTATCTCTGGTCTTATCTTCACCGACTGGAGAAGATGCCCGCAAAGCAGTGGCGCTTGAAGGGGTGCTTTAAATCAGGCCTAACCTGGTAACGGGTTGAGTTAAGAAGAAGAAGCAAAGACTACTTTCATGTTGGAATTCTTTTCTTAAAGACTAATTAATACTGCTATTGTAAAACCAACTGCCATCTTGCCTCTTTGTGTTCCTACTGTATCACCCCAGCCAAAACCAACTTAGTAGAAAGCTTTAAATATGTCGGGCGTATCTAAAAATTACGCTTTAAAGCAACGGTCGGCAAAGTGAGCGGAGACGTCGGCAGAATTTCGGTCATTATGTATATGAACATGTTCTCAGTTGCCAGTGGCAACTTCTCTGCTCATTTTGCCGACCGTAGCTTTAAAGTGACAATGTGCTGCTGGCCCAATTATCATCACATTCTGTTGTAATATTGCTTAAGGCAACTCTCCCGCCGCAATTGAAATGTTCTGAATGCTTGGTTCCAGATGACCAATTTTGTGGCTGCTTTATTGTTAAGTGTTATCCAATTGTGTCTAGTGATACAACTAATGTCATCGAGTATTTCCATAACAACATTTCATTTGACAAATGTTTGGCATTGTTTATCGCTAGACAAAGGGGACATAACCAAACATCTTCAGTTGGTTCAATCACCCACATGTTGATGTTTACCTACGTGATATACTATGTACATGTGTGTTTGTACTGGTATGACGTGACTTTGCAAGTCCAATGAGTACATGCCATGACAGTGTAGATGTAAAGATGACTACGATGTGATTTCATTTGGTATCAATGGCTGATATGAAAATTGGCATTGCGTTGATTGTAATGAATATGAGCACGTGACTGAATGACTGAATGAGTGAATGAGTGACTGACTGACTGACAGGCAGGCAAATGTGTGTGCCATTAGCCATTTACTTTTATTATTGAAAAGACGACAAGCATATCTACCAGAGTTTCATAAGAGTTCTTACAAAGAGAAAAACCAAAAAGTGCTCGAACTAGGGCAAGCCGGAAATGACTTTGCTGAGTTGTTATGCTCGATACCTTTGGCACCCGGGCCGTAACTACGTGTTATGCTGCTGGCAAACACGGAAAGAGTGATAGAAAGTGTATGAGACAGGGTAAGAGGCAGTGCATGCTTGAAAGAGATGGCAACAGACACACACATATACAAAAACACCTTTTTACTTTGTGGCGAATTGTGTCATTTTCCAAAGTGCAATCTTCTTAATGTACTTTGGCATAAGACATACACAACAAGGAAAAGCTGTCTACACACACACACACACACACTCACACCTATATGTATCTATATATATATAGAGTGAGTGACATTGCTTTATTATACCCTAGCAGAGGGCACGCTCATATAACTGAGAACTTGGTCATACATTGAAGGAGATGGTAGATTTAGAAGTATTCAAGTCGATTTGTAATTTCTTGTTTCTGTTAAATAAGTGTTTTTAAACTTGTAGGGGCTTATTAGCTAATTCTGTTTTTCGGTTTTTTAAGGGTTTTTCATCATGTTTTGCTAAACTGTCTAGTATACTTTAATTTAAACTATTCCGTAATGCTACAGCTTTTACTATGGAATACAAATAGAATTTCCGATGATATGCCTTAAAATCGTAAGATTAAGCTTTAAAAATATACATTCTATATACAGTTATTCAATTTATTTGCGGAAAATATATATTTAGCTGTTTTTCCGGCTCAAGTGCCTGGTTTGGACTAGCTTAATAAGAAGAAGATCAGCTTATAAGCTCTTTCTATGAATATGAATATAGAAGATTGACTGGCAAAGAACTTTAATTACGTAGAACATCTAAATAAAAAAAAAAAATTTTATAGAAAATTTGTAAATTTTATTTTTAAATTTTGTATTAAAATATTATTTTGTATTAAATTATCGAATTGAAACAATTTTATTTAAAATTTTCACGGAAATGGTTTGGTTTGCTTTTCACTTATAGCCTCCCAAAATTTAAAGTAACTTGAATTCTTAAAATTCGCTCAAATTTGCCAAAGGTTGAGAAATAACGGGCCATGTAAACTTAATATCGCAAAATTCTAACGAAAGAATGAACGCCCAAAGGCATATGCTCAAATTTTCTTAGAAATATGCAAGAGTATACAAATCAGAATAAAATCTAAGCTGGTTCGGGACACCCGATTGAAGCTGGACCTGCTGGGACAACGTAACTTACTCTCACTTAGATGGGTCCCTGCTCACGCTAATATCCTCGGAAGTGAACTTTCAGATAAGCTGGCAAGAGATGGTGCTGCGAACCCAATGATAGGACCAGAGCCAAGCAGTTCCTAGTTTCAAGAAATCTCGCTGACCGAGTTTAAGGTTAAAACAGAGATAGCACTAACAGGAAAGCTGTAAGCTCAGTCTCAGAGCTTTGTTCCCCAATAACATTATTATTATTAAGAGTATACAATCTTCGTCGACTCAACGCTAGGCGTTTCATTCATTTTGGGTTTCATTTTACATAAACTGCACTTGTCAGTGTATACATAGGTGTGTGTGTGTGTGCGTGTGAAAATTACAAGCCAAAGTTTGCACCTATGTTTAATGTTCCTCAACCAAGCAAAAAATTTACCAAAAAACGATGAAAAGGGTGAAAGCTTGCTGCCACGCCCATTTTTCAGCAGGCGGAAGTAAACGTTGAAATTGCAATGTGAGCACTTTTTATCTGCCGCTGCTGTCAACATTTAAGACCGTCTACACTTTGCTCAAGCGTGCTTAAGCAGTTATGTGTGTGTGTGTCTGTGTGTGTGTGTGTGTGTGTGTGTGTGTGTGTGTGTGTGTGTGTGCGTGTGTGTGTGTCTGTGTCTGTGTGTGTGTGTGTGTCTCCGTGTAACGGAGTTCGTGTCGTTGACGATGATGACAACTGGACAGACAAAGGGATATACACATGCAGCACGCTTTAACTTTATGTCATACATTATACTCTTACTTGGTAGAATGTGCTTTGTTCTTTATACCCTGCACACAAAGTGTAAAAGGGTATTATAGATTTGTGTAATGTATGTAACAGGCAGAAGGAGGCGTGGCAGACTTTATGTTCCATGGGCAAAAATGATCAGGAGCAATAGACAAGTCGATATAGACATGTCCGTCTGTCCGTGTTGTTGCACCGTTCTCGGAGACTATAAGAGGTAGAGAACAAATTTTTTTCACCAAAAGATGCGCATTATGCCTATTCAGTGCAAGTTTGTCGAATTATGTCGATATCTCACCCCCTAACCATTTCGAAACTCGACAGAGGTATGCGTCGTGCTTATGTGCATCTATGTTGCAAAAATTATCGAAAATGGTGTCCGGTGCAGAACTAAAATATGTATTATTAATTGTAAATGCCATTACGGCTCATGTTTGTTTTGCCTGAATTTGGTCTAGAACATATGACATGTTAATAAGCCCTTTACTTCTATTGCAACGAAAGCTCTGTTGAGCTTTCTGTTAATGCAGCAACCTAGCGCCTGCATATTTTATAACTTTACTTCTGTAACTACGATCGCCGTGGAATAAACGTATTGAGTAAAAGCGCGTCGAGTTTCTTTTACTTTATATATATATATATTCGTGTCTCTCCTTAAACCAATCGGATAAATACATCAAAAGTTATAGTCAAAAATATGCTAATTTCACCCCCCTCGCCAATAAGCTGTGCCAAAATTCCACTACGGGTAGATATGGTTACATGTGAGTTAGAGTTAGTTAGTTCACCCTAATCGTTAAAACTGCTTTCACTTTCTTTTAATAGAACCCCCCCCCCCCCCCGTCCCACGCAAACAAGTTACCTTGATAATTGCCACAACCCCCACCCCCTACCCCGATCATTATCGTTGATTTGAAAATTGTCACAGACATTAATATATGTATTTTTGATCTGTGTTACAAATTCAATGACATTGGCCCAAGATTACTGGAGTTATGGGTATAAAAGTAATTTTTGCCACCATAATAGCCCACTTCCGAATGGGAAGTGGGCTCAATTGGAACTTCCCAATAGGAAAATGCTTACAGGCATATCTATCTTATGAAAAGAGATATAAAAGTGGAAACTTCCGTTCCAATTTTACCGTATTTAGTGTTTATAAAGAGAAGTGTACAGGGTATTCCACTGTCGGCCACCGTCCCGACTGTCTGCATCAAATGTTTTTTGTTTGTTGTCTGTAGTTGCTATTTTCTTTGTGTTTTTCTTTCTTTTTCTTTGTTTTATACTTGTTATGCTCCACGCTTTCATGTGCTCTTTCGTATGAGTTGCTTGAGCACATACAGCAAAGTGTAGCATATTTTTGTGCGCAGCGCATTGGCCAACGTCATTATCATCAGCATCATTATCAGCGTGAGCTTCATTATCGTGTTGCTAGCTGGACGGGGTCACGTGTGCGCAGTTTATTTGTTTTATGCGGCCTCTGTGACTGTGTGTGTGTGTGCGAGTGTGTGTGTGTGTGTGTGTGTGTGTGTGTGTGTGTGTGTGTAGTGTTTGTTTTACTTAGAGTTTTAGATTTACTTAAGTCGTTGATGACCATGACCAAATAAAGTTTCATTTTGTGCAACGATTTACAACACTGGAGCGTGTGCGACAACTCTGGAGTGCAAAGAACGATATAAAAAGTACGAAAGGCAAAAATAACACTAAACGCATCAAATAAATCTTTGTCACTTCGAGACTACGCTGCGTATGCGCAATTTTAGTGTTCGCCAACAAAGGGCTAAAACTAATTTACAAGTTAACACAGATTACTTGAGTCAACTGAAGTCAAGTATTATGGGTTCATAAGGCCAAGAAGCAGCCATTGAAATAGTCAATTGAAGATAAGCCTAGCAATATTCATATATGTATTTCGGGCCAGACTATTGACAAAACTTTTATGAGCATCAAACTTATTAGATTACATATGCTGCAGCAGAACATTTTATTTCTATATCTCTATTTCTATATAAGTTAATTCATTTCAGCATTTTTCATGTTTTACTAACTTTTATAAAAGTTACAGCACTTTTTTGCTTCTGCCACTCAAACCATACGTTAAAAGGCAGTTTACGTTTTACAGTTTAAATAAACTTGTTCCGTTTGCTGTTGGACAATACCAAAAGAAAATCCAGCAAAAAAAAAAGAAGAAGAAAAGCACGGAATGAGTCGTACGTGTGGAGCATTGATATTTGCCCGGGGCGCTTACGAAAGGTTCGAGCTATCGGAACAGTTAGCCAGAACCGTGCAATACACAACTGTAAAACTCTATTGGCATTTGAGTTCAAAACTTTTTGGCTTGCACAACTCGACATGGGACACACACACACACGTACATTTATGCATATACTAAAACATATGCAAGCACATAGAGTTATGTATGTGGCACATATGAAATTGGCTGTATTTACTATGGCACAAGTAGAAAAGTTTTTGGCACATTTCATGCTGCTGTTTAATTTTGAAAGCCTTTGTTCGACAACCTGTGCAAAAAATAAAAATAAATAAATATAACAACTCTGAGGAAATATTTTTGTGTAAATAGAACTAAAAAATTGAGCATTTAAATCATTTTCCTTGTTAGTTGGGCAGGATTCAAAGTGTACCATAGGCTATAGCAAAATGGCCGCTGGGCCTAGCAGAAGTGTTAAACATTTTGTGCTAACACTAAATGAAAACCAAATAAATTTGCAAAACTAAAATGTTTTGAGCACATTTTTGTACATTTTTGCACTAACTGAAATTTTCAGGCATTATGTGTTTTTTCAAGTGGTTTTTATAACATGAGAATATAAGCGTGTATAATGTAGGTCAACACGATTTTTGCGACTAGATTCATCTCTATTCATTCACCAAGATGAAATTGAATTTCCTTTTGTGCTTTTTCTCGTAAGTTCTCAACTTTTCTCATCTCTTCTCATCTCTGCTCATCTCTTCTCATCTCGTCTGTTCTCATCTTTTCTCAACATTTCTCATCCCTTCTCATCTCTTCTCATCTATTATCTTCTCTTCTCTTCACTTCTCTTCTCTTATCATATCTTCTCATCTCTTCTCATCTCATCTGATCTCTTCTCTATTTTCTCATCTCTTTTCTTTTTTTCGTTATTAACTATCACTTCAAAGTCAAACATGTGAAGCAATTAATTTAGCCTCTTCCGATGAAGAAATTTATTTGATCATCCACGCAAGTGACGTATATCTGAATTATTATCGGATTCCTGGTAATAATACGCTCTGAGCTCCTCAGTTATTAGAGATTACAAAACTCGCTTCGACAACGATTCTCTATAAATTGCTCTTAATTTTAAGCTTAACGGAATATTTAATCCTGCAATTTCTACAACAACGGACTGATGCATCTATTTATGAATACATCTAAACTGCATCACACACCTGTTCCATTTAGGGACAAGCTAGAAACTCAGCACTAGCAAATCCTCAATAGTCATCGGACTAGTCAGATGCATTATCGTGTTCCACAACTTCAGCAGCTATGTTTGTTGTATTAGGTACCACTGATCTCATGTCTCTTATATATATGTAAATGCCCATTTTAAACGTCCCAATTCAGCAAGTTGAAAGAAGTTGAACTGCCGTTCTTGAACGTCGTCTACAGTGAGCGATACTTTGGTTTCTTTCTCCTAACGGTTTCTTGCTGAACGCTTTCCTGCATACAAGGTACTTGAGGGTACGTTTAAGCTGAAGTGCGTTATATCGATTAACGGCATATGGGTCTAGTGACGTCGTCGAACGTTTGCACGATTGTGAGTAACCAGAAGCGAGGTGCTAATATCCATAAAGCAAAAGAGGTGATAGATACTTCTAGCAAGATGTAATGTATGACAGACAACGTGCATACAATTGATGAGTAAAGAGTCAAAAGCGTCGTTTGATGTTCTCGGAGGTAATTGTACATGACTCAGCGTGTCATATATATATATATATATACTTATATTTATACGGTTTCGATTGCAAACCTATACCAAGTTTCGAGGTAATAACATTACAAATACATTGCACAAATCTATAATACCCTACACAATATGTGTATATGAAAATTCATTTATCTAGTAAAAAAAAATAAATGAAATGCCATAATAACTCAATTGATGCGGAGAATAACATCAATTTTTGCATTTATTGAAAATTTCTGCGAAAAAGGAATGTACTCTTAAGTATAAAGAAAATGATTTTGATGCATAGAAAAATCTTTGATAAATGAAGCGCAACTTGTGTATAATTTGTACATTCTTTTTGAATATTTTAGGAAGAAAACAAACGAAAGAGAAAGGAGAAAGTGGGGAAAAATAACAAATAGGATTTTGGGACTTACCCGGATTTGGATGTCTCGGCAACTGCAGTGAATTTGGCAGCGTGTGCGCATAATTAAGTAGAAAATGTAATTAAATTTTATAGAATTTGTATTTGTTAACGTTGTTTTTCTTCTTCATTTATTTATGTACAACTTACTTTGATGGCCTTAAAGCCCAAACTGAGATTCGCCTCAACTCCAGCAATGAGACTATTACCAAATAAGCCCAGCAACAGCAGCAGTATCAGCATTTTCTGAAAGTCGTAAGAAAAAAACACACACACAGACAAAGATGAAAACCCAAAGTCAATGCATAAAATGAAAAATGGCGAATGAAAATAAAGAAAAACAAGAAAAGGTCGTTGGAAAATGCTGTGAGTCGGAGTCAGCCGCATTAAGGTCAATTCAATGTCCGACTTGGTTGTGGGGCTTAAAGTTTACAGTTTACCGCTTACGGGTCGAGGGTTACGTCTGCGGCTACGCTTACATTTACCGTTACAGCAACGGTTACGGCTTTGGGGACCGTTTGTCAGCCTGTGTATTTTAAATGCATCATAGTTTAAAGTTTTTCCCTTTGACTTTTCTTTTTCACGACCTTCAGTGTTTATTATCTGTATTATTTTTGCTCTTTAAATTCTTCGTTTTTTTTATTATAGCAAAAAAGATATATATTTATTTATTTTTATACTCAATTTCTGTGCAAGTTGGCAAGGTCATAAAAATGTAAAAACAGCCTTTGGCTTAACTCTGTAATCAAGTGAAAACATTACACAAAGTTGTTGGCGTAAAATTATATAAATTATTAAGTAGCCGAGTTCTAATTAAAGTAGCGCATTTGTGTTTACTTCGAAGTGAGAAGGGTTCTGTTTCTATTTTTTTTTGTTTTAAATTTATAGCTTACATTAGGTAACACAGATACTTGGCTGATTTGTGAAATTACGCAATTTTAATCAAGAAATGCGTTAAATTTTATGCAAATTTATGTGTTCTATTAAAAGGGCGAGCAGCTGGATTCTATGCACTGATATTGGGCTAAGCAGGTTAAGAAGCTTTGAGTGTTCCAATTAAGCCGCAACCAAAAAGTGTGTACCTTCATAGAGCAGTGATTTGCACTGAACTAACTGAACTTGCGTTTTTCAAATTGCTTCAGCATAAATGAAAGGCTTATCGTTGAAAAAGACTCCAATTTATCACAACAATTACTCTTGCAGGCCATAACTCACATCGGCATTCCATATCTCCAGACAGGCGCACGAATCTGTAGAAAAACTAAGCGTCTGAGACCAATATCAAGCATAGATTTGCTAAAAAGAAGCTAGCTCATATACCTCGGTACGGATAGTCCCGGAAGGGTCGATAAGGTTCTCCTTATCGTCTTTCGCAAACTTTAAGTGCCCAGGGCCCAACAGGGTGTGTAAAATAGAGGAGGCGACAGGCTGGCAAGGTCCTGATCTTTTGAGCTTGTCTAGCTACTTTCCAACCTCTTGGACACGTGTACCGGTTGTTTCATCCGAAAAGATTACTTTCTGTCGAAAAGGCTTAGACCCATCAGTCAGACATCGTTCTTTCTAAAGGGTCTAGAGCATTTAATTGAAAAAGACATTCGGGCAAGAGCATAAGTCCGAAGCCCGCTTAACAATCAGTCACATGCCTACCAAAGTGGAAAGTTGTGTGAATCAGCTCTGCACGGTATTGCTTTCAAAATCAAGGTGGGCCTGGAGCAGGGAAAACGAGGGAGCCTTTGACAATGCTACTTTTGATTCGATGAGCTATGCAGCTGAGAGACCCGCCATCGATGAAATCTTATACAGGGGAATTTGACGCATGTTCTCTGACAGGCACTGCTGGGATTGGTGATATAGGCAAGGTCACAGTGGAGGTAAAACGAGGATGCCCCCAAGGGGGTGTCTCGTCCCCTCTTCTCTGGTTCTTGATTGGGGACCAGCTCCTGTGTGCTTGCTTTTATCAGGTTGATCTCTCCATACAGTTTGCACTAAAATGCAGGCTATATTGGATAGGGTTGAATCCTGGCGCAATACCCAAAGTCTCACAGCAAATCCAAGTAAGACTGCTCCCAGAGCCTTCTGACAGTGCAGATGGACTTTAAGCAAAAACTGCAGTTTGAAGCCGAGCTCTGTTCACTGGTTGCATATAGCTCTATCATACGCCTCAGTGGTTTGGTGAAAAAAAAAACAATAGTTCAGTCCAGCGTCACTCTTCTCACCAGACTACAAAGGAATGCCTGCTTAGGGATAAGAGGTGCTATGAGCACCACCTCAAGTCATGCACTTAACGCACTGTTAAATCTAACCCCTATTGTACTTGATGCCAGTTAATAGTATTGTACCAAATGTGGGTTCCTTGACACCAGATATCCAGACGTCACAGCCAATAAGGCCTGAACCAATTATTACTGCCAGCGCAGCTGAATTTGTTGGCTGTATAGCGATTTCAGACACAATTTGCTAGGAACGCTGGGTATCCACAACTGGATGTCGCGTAACAAAACACTTCTTGAAAAAACACAATCCAAAGGCCTCCGAAATTCTTCTTCGTCAGAAGAGTAAAGATCTGCGAGCCATAGTTGGATTATTCACGTGTCACAATACATTGGGCAACACCTGGTTAAAATGGACTTCGTTGACGACCCAACATGCGCAGCCTGTCTTGAAAAAGCAGACTCCACGGAGCACTTTCTGTGTTACTGTCCGACCTTTACACTCAACATGAGCGAGCCGTATTGTGATTGTGTCAATAATGAGCCTCTATGCAAGACTACTCTGTTTTCCTACTCTTTCCTATTTCAACTGTCCTTTCTCTTTTAAATTGCTTTGTAGGACATGGTACAATAGGCAAGGCTGCATGAGTGCTAGGGATGTTTCAACCTTCTCTGTTGAGCCATCGCACCCATCCCAAATCCAATTGAATCTAATCTAAGCCAGCCCAACTTTTCATCCTGGCCTATTGTCCACAATTAAGAGCAGATATTTAGCCTCGATGGCCAGTTAATGCAGGCTTGAAGTAATGCCACGCCCCAAAGTATAGAATACTTTTAGACATGGATGAATATTAATGTTCCAACGAATTGCCCAATCTTCAAGACGCCACATGCTTACCTTAAGCTGCCCGGTAACTGGAAAAATCCATATCATCAGCATAAGTACAAAAAATGATTGAATTAGCACCTCTAGACATAAAGAATTCTTTCCCAGACTTTGCTCAGCCAACTGAGAAGACATATGGGCCTTACCAGGCTTTAAAATCATGGAAACAATGGAAAACTTCCAAGGGAAATACGAAAACAAAAGGATATCATTAATATCTATTGCTTTATGCACTTATGCTTTAAGCGTTGGCGAGACTGAAGATATGGAACCAAACCGGACAGCAAATCGGAACAGCCAAAAGCTGTCTCCTTGTATTTATTTGACGTTTCGTGGATATGGACGAAACTGGTGTCACAACTGTACAGGTTTCAGACCGCGTTATCGCTCGAAAGGCTGTGAAACAAGTTGCTCGAATTGTTGAACACAAAATATGAGTAGTTTTAATGTTCTCTCTCTTTGTCTGCTTGAAAGGACGTTTCTGAATCAAGTCGAAATATTCTTAAAACAAAGTGAATTTCTTATTTGAAGACAAAACTAAAGTAGAGCATTGTTAACAGATGATCTTAGATGGTTTCTTTATTTAAGGAATACCATTATCTCTAAACTTCATTGTTGGCAATCTGTTGTCAACGCAAAGAGACTCAACTTATTGACGTACTGATGTCTATAGCTGTAGTGCTCTTCACGCGGATTTCTTGCTGATTAGCTTTTCATTTCCTTTGTTACTGTGTTACATTGCCCTAGCGATTTCTAAGGACCAAATTAGGGACACCCAAAAAAGTGGCACAAAACACAGTCTTGATTTGCCAGAACAAAATTAATACACAGAAAAAAATTATCAAGTACACTGTACTCAAAGTGAGCACATTCGTGCACGAAAGCCGTGCAAGTACATAAAATCTAATTTTAAGTAAAAAATTTCAATTTTGAGTACCAATTTAAGTGTTTGCAATTATTCAAATTAAGTTGTTTTTTTTACGTTTTTGAGAATTTTTTGTACTCTTGCGTGGATCAGAGGTTAAGCAGCTTGCCCAAGACACAGAAGGTCCTTGCTTCGATTGCCAGTCGTAGTTAAGTACGAAATTTCCTCAATTGAAGTATTTTCTGAAAATGTCTACTCAAAAATGCTTGTTCGCATATTGAGTATGCGGCAACTCATTTTGAGAATGTCCATTTTCTCTCTGTGTACGTTCAAAGAGTATTAATTGAATTGCGTTTGAAAACTTAATGGCATAAAAACAGCAGCAAAATAACACGTATACGCCATGTAGCACACAAGCATATAAGTAGGCTATCGCATACAAAACTTTTGTAAGTATTTTTGAACACAAAAGACTTGCGCCCAAAAGGAAAAACTCATTAAAAAATATTTAGCACTCATGCAAAAGAATTTTATATACAGTATATACAATTAAAAAATAAAATAAAAGGTATTTAATTAAAGCTTAATAAAAGCATAAATGAACGTCAAATGTGAACGCGCTTCAAGCGGGCGTTACAAAGGAACAGAAGCGAAAGAAAAGTGAGCATAAAATGTAAACACCACAACAGGAGAGGAAAACTCTTAATGCGAAAGATTTCCATTAATAACGGCAGAAAGAAAACAGCGGCAAGGGGATTATGGAAGCCGCTAAATGGATAAACAAAGCGGTAAATGTTGGCGCTACACACACACACACACACACACACACACACACACGCACACTCACTCATACATCAATGGAGAGGAGGCGGCTCTACACTGCGCTCAATATATAGTACACAAGTTATAAGTGAACATTGAATGCTTGCTCATTAAGTTGCACAGCAGTTGCAGAGACGACTTTGAGTGTAAACAGCTTCAAAGCCTTAATTATAGCAATTACAATGAAAACGCTGAATGAGCAGTGACAGAGAACAACAACAACAACAGCGGCATCAAGTACGACAGTGGCAACAATAAAGAGCAACAGCCATGAGGCAAGCACTCAAGCCGCACTCAAAGGCGGGCAACAGCTATTAACAACAACAACAACAACAACTACAACAACTACATCATCATTGACACTTTTTTAATTGCAGCAACAAGAAGCAGCTATAGATAAAACAGAAAAGGAAAAACAGCTACAAAAGTGGGGCAACATTTTGCCACATGTTGCATGAAATGAATGAAAAGTGCATACAGTTCATATATGTGCACTGCGAGAAACCAGCTGACTTATCGAAGTCAGTGGCCCTCAAGTACACTTTTTGAGTTGCCGAGTTCTTATTAATGAGTTTTTTCACAGCTGCAAGAAAAAAGCTAGAAAAAAACATATAAACGAGTTTCGAAAAAAAAAACTGGCGTAAGTTAGGGTGGACCACAAACGCATATTTTTAATTTTGAGCGTATTTCGGCGGTATTTAGGATGGGCCAAAAACATTTTTTTTGTTTTGAGCTTCCGTCAGCACTAGCTTTCAAAAGTAATGAAAAATATTTAGGGTGTATCAAAATACATATTTTGTGTTTTCGACTATTCTTATTACAAGCTTTTAAAATAAATTCAAAACGTAATTCAGCGGTATTTAGGTTGAGCCAAACGTATTTATTTTTCCTTTTATGCCAATTGCCTCATAAGCTGTATTTAAGCGGTATTTAGGGTGAACCAAAACGACATTTCTTTCGTTTTGAGCTACTTTCGTCACAAACTTGCAAAAGTTATAAAAAAACGTGCTACAGCGGTATTCAGAGTGGAGCAAAATGACATTGATTTTATTTTGAGCTAGTTTCATAACAAGCTGCCAAAATTTATTTAAAAAAAAAGTGTTTCAGCGGTATTTAGGGTGATCCAAAACACATATTTTTCATTGTGAGCTTCTCATCACAAACTTCCAAAAGTTATAAAGTGTTTCTGTCGTTTTTTCGGTGGACTACATTTATTTCGTTTTGAGCATATGTCGTGACAAACTGCCACAATTTATGAAAAAACGTGTTGCAGCGGTATTTAGGGTGGACTAAACACATTTTTTTCGTTTTGATCTACTTTCGTCACAAACTTGCAAAAGTTATAAAAAACGTGTTGCAGCGATATTGAGAGTGGAGCAAAACGACATTTATTTTATTTTGAGCTAATTTCTTGACAAGCTGCCAAATTTTATGAAGAAAAATCCTATTACGCTAGAATTGGGGGTTTTCCAAAACCACATTTGAGCCGTTTTGCGCAAATCTCGTCACAAGCTTTCAAAAGTCATGCAAACTTAGGGTGAACTAAAACATAGATTTATTTTTTCTGAGCTACTGTCATCAATAGCCTTGTTGGGTGTTGGGTTTACTGAAAGTTTGTTTTTGACACATTATTATAGAGCCTATCATTATACGAAGTTGTGTTTACAAACTTAAGATTCTTAGAACATATGCGAGAATATACATTAATGACAAATTTTATGCAAATTCTTGAATTGGATAAGTAACAAAATATTCTTGAATTCAGTATGTTTTAAACTTAAACTGAAAAACTCAATTTGCAGTATCTTTGAAATCTGATTAGTAAATTTAGTTTTTTTGAATCTTTAGATGTAGCGATTTACTTATTTTTTGAACAGTTTTCTTTTTTTTCCTGCTGTTTTCAATTACTCTTAGATTTACTAGCAAGATATCTAACGTCTGGCTTATATCGATATTTATCGAAAGGTTTTGTTTTGTAAAAACAATAAACGCAACAAACTTGTATAAGATGAGAAAAAAATAAGGGATCAAATACTCTTATAAGATAGGCCGAAAGAACGTGAGAAATCAAAATTATTGAAAATATTAATTATTTTTTTACGATCGTGACGACCTCTAAGATGGTTTAAAACTGAAAGAGAGTTTACAAAAAATCATATTTTTTGAAGTACATAAAAAAAGGTGGAGAAGACTATGCTTAAAAGAAAATTAAATCAATTCCAAGAGAGATTTTGTTTCTGTTTATAAAGACTGATTGAAAGTACCACGACTTTATTTTAAGACTCATAGCATTCACAAATTGTATTCTAAGAAACTACTATTCGATAAACAATCATAATGCATACAAAATATTTCGATACACAGCTTAAGAAATCTCGTGCTTTATGTACCTTTCACAAATGCAATGTCCACTTTTTCGCTCAGTGCACAACGTCTGTGCCTGTGACTATGCTGCTGCTTCCTCTTCTACATGTTGCCTATTCGCCTGCACTGGACCCTTGTGTGCTTATAATTATGATGAAAACACAGAAATTCATCAGTTGTAGGACCAAGCCCCAGCCTACTGCTGTCACTCAGCAAAAGGATCTGCTCATTCTTCAACGTCATCATCATCAAGGAACGACATCGTCCTGCTCATCTAAGACAAACAAGGCACAAAAGTTCTATGTCACTTCGGAAATGAGCCAAACATGTGCGTCGACCTTTTTACTTTGCTACAGGACTAGGGCACAGGACACGAGTGAAAGTGTATGCATTTTAGGAAATGACACCAGAAAATGAAATATTCTTCAATGGAAAATGTTTAATGGTTTTTGAAAAATCGCTTGCTGCATGATTATTAAAAGTGCCAAGAGACAGATGATAACAGAGTTCATTAAAATTAATGAAAATGTGTCAAAGTAAACGTGTGCACATAATGAAAGGCATAATTTGAATATTCATTTTTAGAGGACACAGGTTAATTTATAATCTTAAATAATGAAGACAGCTTTTAGGGACAGCCTCAAGTTTCTTTAGCTCACGGTTTTTATACTCTGTACACAAAGTGTGAAAGGGTATTATAGATTTGTGCAATGTATATAACAGGCAGAAGGAGGCGTGGTAGACCATATGTTCCATGGGAAAAAATGGTCAGGAGCACTAGTCGAGTCGATATAGACATGACCGTATGTCTGTCTGTCTGACCGTGTTGTCGCACCGTTCTCGGAGACTATCTTTTTTTACCAAAAGATGCGCATTTTGCCTATTCAGTGCAATTTTGTCAAATTATGTCCATATCTCACCCCCTTCCCCGTGACAGATTTTCGCTGTTTCAACCCACACCATAGCAAAGAGGCGCGCACAGATTCGCTTTTTGTTTTTGGTCCTCTTTGCAAGGATCCCACTGACAAGAAGAAAACATTCAACAATGCATCATCTTCTTGACTAGGCACAACCAACAAACATTGGCTATGGCTTTGATAGAAATTTAAATTTGAAATTCCACAAACAAATTCAAATAACAACTTCGCGCGGAAAGATTAACAGATCTTGCTGCAAATATTATCATATCAACAGAAAAACGAAACGGTTATGTTTTGAAGTGATACGGAAACCAGAACATCATGACGCGAAATGACTTTGAACATTCGTTTTATTCCGATTAGGAAACCAGGTCAGTTGACAATTTACACCACCTTCAACTCAAAGAGTATCGATTGGCACACGCCGTTGCCGACGCGCAAACCGCTGTTGCTGCCACGCCCACCACTGCTGCCGCCGCGACCTCCTTCGCCACCAGCGTCGCCATACAAATTTAAGTATTTTTTTCAAAATTAGTTGAATCGATTCTTGGTCAAGAAGTGCATCTATGATCACTATAACCTGTATAGTTTTCATTTTATAATTTGTTTACAAAAATAAGGAAAATATGCAACTCCAAAATTTAAGGAAAATCGAGTGAAACCGAGCGTGCAAAAAAACTATTTATGTACATTTATATAACGGGATAAATTTATTTATTTACAATCGTGTGAAACTATAATCAGGATTATGTATCCATTTGTAATGGGACACTTTCATTTACAACCGCCTGGCAGGTGAAATTTACAAAGAAACGATTTCTAATTCATCCTCATTTAGAAAAAAAAAATTTGTTGCCCTACAGTGGAATACTGTATAATCGTAACTGTAGTGTAATCGTAACTGCAGTATTCTTGGGCCAATGTCGTTGAATTTTGTAACATACATAGATCAAAAATACATTTATAGATGTCTGTGACAATTCAATATATGGGGGGTGTGGCAGTAATCATAGTAAATCAATTGCGGTGGGTTCTATTGAAAAAAGGTGGATGCAGTTTTAACGATTAGGGTCACACGAGTCTCCACACCAAATTTTGTAACTCTAGCTCACATGTATCCATATCTACACGTAGTGGAATTTTGGCACAGTTTATTGGTAAGGGGGGATGAAATTAGCATATTTTTGACTATAACTTTTGATGATCCGATTTCGATTATTTTTGAAACACAGATGCACATAAACACGACGCACATCTCTGAGAAGTTTCGAGTTGATAGAAATGGGGGTTGAGAAAATGCGCATATTTTGGTCAAATTTTTTTTTCTTATAGTGTCGGAGAAAGCTGGCCCAACGCGGACAGACGGACATGTCTATATCGACTCGACTATTGCTCCTGACCATTTTTGCCCATGGAACTTATGGTCTGCCACGCCTCCTTCTGCCTGTCACATACATTGCACAAATCTATAATACCCTTTTAAACTTCGTGTACAGGGTATAAAGAAGACCAATCAATTCAGAGAATAACAAGAACAAAAAAATGCAATTAAACTGAACGAAAATCTTTTTAAGATCATAAAAGTGTCATCCATATTTCACTGACTGCAAAAACAGGCTTAAAATGCCAGACAGCCTCTTTTGCCGTCGGTTCTTTACTTGCTTCCCATCCCCAATATCTTCGATAATTTCATTATGATTCTCTGGCCAAGCACACTTCTAGTAGGACACACTGCGACACAAAGTCAGTCAAAACACAAATCTGCGCTCGACACACAAACCAACGATCCGTAGACAAGCACATTTACATACGCACACATACATACAACGAATGAGCGACACAGTACTGAGCGCAAAAGCCGGAGGGCACCCGAAGCAAAATGCTTATTATGGCCGCATCGATATTTTTCTGCGTTCAAACGTAACGGCCAAGGATTCCACTCTCTTAGTATCGATACTCTTTGGATACATATTCAAACATAAGAGTTGGCAGCGCCCGTTAAATGCCTGAAAGTTGGCATCTCCCACTTTTTGCTGGATCCTAATTAACTGCGCACTAAACTGCATAAGTACCTTAGTTTCGACAGCCGAAGTTCTGTTTGTTTTACAAAATTGATTGTTCTCGCTGCACATCGTCGGCTTTGGAGATCTGAAACCCGCGTGTCTGTTGATGCAGAAAATTTGATGACAAATTGTTGAGCGTCAAAAGTGCTTGCGACGCATTCTAGAGACATTTGCTTATTCGCAGCCAAAGAGAACTCTTGACTTTTATTTCGTGTCGCGAGAGTTATTTAAATTGTACGTAAGTCCAGTGATTGAGCTTAAATAGTGTTAATTTCCAGACGTAAGCTATGTCCGGTTTCTTTTTAGTATTTTGTTTTACTTTTAGTTATCAAGTGTTTACATACAAAACAAACAAAAGTACACACGCACATACATACATATATACACATGTGTGTACATACCCTGCAGGAAATCGGTCTACTAGTAAAAGCTTCAACTGGTTGTAATTGCAGTTGTAGTCAAGTAGTAGCGGACTGGTTCAAAAAAGAGTTATGGCGGGATAGGAAAAAAACAGTTACGGAGAGCGCGCTGTACTCGGCGCTCTCACTGTTTATTTGTGTTCGCACAATTTCTCTGAATGAGTCTTAGCACGTTGTGTTTTTCAGCTCTTTGCCTGTTGTTGTTTGTGTAAATTGAAGAAATTTGTGTATACTCAAGAAAAATAACAAAAAGAATGTTTCACGAAATATGTGTCATAATTCGTCAGTGGAAAGTGCGAAGTTGTGCGAAATTGGTAAGTGTTGGTAGTATTAGTGTTTTTAACTCAACATTAATTTACTATATAATTTACTAAAGCAATTTTATTTTATGCAGATGAATTTGGAATGCAAGTACATTAAAATTGTTTGATATGTTGACAATTCAATTTAGTAAGTAAATGGTGCCTAAAATTTATTCTTTTATACAATTCATTTGTATGTAAAAAAGTATATTTCATATTTGAATGTTTTTTATTTTCAGTGCTTTAACTCAAGGTGCCGAGCAAACAAAAAAAAGTGATAAGAAAAAAAATGTATAATACAATTTTAAATAAATAAAGCATTATTATTATTAATAAAGTCAAAATAAATGGATAAAATAAAATTTTTATAGAACACTGTACTTATTTTATTCACGGGCGGAATACACTGACTTTCTATATGCCACTCGCAACCATTTCCTATGACAACCCTGTAATAAACATACTTGGCTTCAAGCAAAAATATTAGTATTGAACCATATTTACATCCTCTTTTTCAGGTTTAAAAGTGATTTCGTACTAGTATAGGCAAATACACCCCCAACTGGTAAGTTGCCATTGCCCATTTACGAGTTCCATACCACTCGCAACCAGTTCCTATGACAGCTCCGGGTTAAATATACCACTTGAAGTCAAACAAAAATACAAGTTATGGACCTTAAAATCATCCTTTTTTTCTGGTTCAAAAGTTGTACCTAACTAGTATACTTTCCTGCAGGGTAGAAATGTGCTTGGGCAGAGAACCATAATGAAATTGTCGGAGATAGTGGGGATGGGTGGCAAGTAAAGAACCGACGCACAGTGGATCCAACTGACTTCTTTTTCGGCGAAAATCATAACTTTTGAGGAAGTGAAGATATTTTCAAAATTTAAAATGCATATAACAGAGAATTCCTTAAGCTTCTGCGATACTTGCGAAAATAGTATAAGGTTACAAGGTAGGAGCCATCTTTCGTTCCAGGGCTGAACCCTTTTATTCGCCTTATTGGACTGTAATAATACTGTTCGTGGCATTTTCGGTTTGCTGCGCCTAAAAAAAAACTTCCATTCACGAAGCAACCAATGTTGCCAAATTTTGACAAACAAAAAAAGCTAGATTAACCAAAGCCTGAAAAAAACTAATTAAAAGTTAACAAATTTTAGATCCTAATAGTTATTTCGAAAATTGAACATGCATAAAGTAAAATAACTCTAAATAAATTAAACCAAAAACCAAACAAAATTTTTAATGGGTTATTTTTGGATTCAATAAATTGATCTTTGCGAACATTTCAATATCAATTTTTGCAAAATCGGTACCGAAATTGAGAAGTTTTAAGAGAATATCGAAAAAATGCCACGATCGACCATTTTTTAAAATTTTTGTACAAAAAAAAGCACTCAAAAACCTGAAGTAAAACATACCTTTTCCGATAAATTAGGGGCCACTGTCGCTGTTTCAAAAATTCGATTTTTCGAAAGTTGCAATGTCAACTAATCACACATAATTCGTGAACCATACTACCGATTGAGATATACTATATTTTTAATTGGAGGTAATTGACTATTGATTAACTCCGTTTCAAATAGTTTTGGTTTGCGAGTTGCAAGGTAATAAATTCAAAGAACTATTTGGGAATTAAAAAATTATTTGGTTTTTTTTTATTTTGAGTTCTGTGCCTTGTAATCGACAATCGAGTTAAGATAGGCCAAAACTGTCGGAGAATAATTGACGCGACACTTAAGTACCTTTAATTCAAGTTACTGTTCGGCTCGATCTGCAGTAAGGCTCTCGAGTAATATGAGATTTGCTGACATTGCCACTTTCGAAATCTGTTATTTTAGTTTGAATTTTTAAATAGCGATTTTGCATAAAACTTTCTAGACAACTCAAAACTGGTTGCGGATTCGAAATCAGCAATCTAAAATTTACCGGAAAAGTTATTTTTTAGTCATAGGCCTTTCATTGAGCTCAAATTTATTGCATAGGCTTAACAAATGACAAAAATTTACACTTGAAATAAATGAATGAATGCGAATTTAAAGGATTTGAGCGTATTTTAGCATATATCGCTCTTTCAAATAGCAGACTCGAATCGAAAAACTCGATTTCGCAAAATTTAAAGCATCGAATCCGATGGTATTTTTTTTTTATTTCAGTTTGCGTTCAATACAATATGAACAACAAGACGATTTTGGATCTAAACGATAAATGCCTCAATGGGATTCTCAAATATCTTGCTGAGAAAGATCATGTGAATTTGGCACAAGTTTGTCAGCGACTTCGCCAAGTCTTAGTTGCTTGGTGCGCAAAGCACTACAAAGATTTTGTAGTTACTATGGATAATATGAAAATGTTTTTCTTAGTGTCCGAATATATAGAGATACTTGAAGTTGATTTAAGCAAATTAGCTAGATTCCTAAAATCGCACAGCTGTGCTCATCGACACGTTTTGTTTTACAACTTCTGTAAGCATCTTGGAAACATGGAATCTTTAAAATTTTTAAGCGTAATGAAAAACTTAGACAAAGAATTGCCTAATATTAACATACTTGAGGAGATAGTAATATCCCTGAAGGACTTGCCGAAATTAAAGTATAAGAAGGGTGAGTAGTTCTCCTAATGTAAAAAAAAAGCAATTTAAAAAAAATATATATTTATTTTTAGAAGCTGTTCTTCTCGAAGATTGCATATTACCAAAACGTCGAGTTTTCCGCGTAGATAACTGCAATCATAAGAAACAAGTTGCTATAAAAAAGTTTTGCTATACCCATAGATATTTGTGCGTCTCGGCTTCATTTGGAGAATATAATGGCAATATGTCAGACATTGTATCACGCTCTCATAACTTAAGAGTTCTTGAGTTTTTCATAGACGATGATGTTGACAATTATGCTCCGTTAACTAAATTGCCTCAATTAATATTTTTTGAGTTACGCGGCATACGCAGAAATGTTAAAATTGGAAATCTAAAGCAACTTTTCCACTCGTTTGCCTTAAAGAATTCTCTTATAAGTTTGATTTTAACTAATACAGTGATCGACCTCGAAGAAACTATGGAGTTATGTCATATCAAATCTTTGGCCATATTAACTTGCAAATTCAGAGATCCGGAATGCGTTAAGCTTTTAGCACAATTGACGAAACTTCAGATACTCCAAATTGAAATGCAAAATAGATCTGTTGACATTTCAGCCGCTCTGCTTCATATCCTAAAGAAGTGCAAGAAAATAACAAAAATTTGCATCATGGATGGGAATTTACCTCAGAGTTTTATTTTTGAAGTCTTGGCGGAAGTGGTTAAAAATCGTCAAGAACAGGAACCACTGGAACTGTTCTTACCGCGAGCTTTCCCCGCCTTGAAACCAGAAGATGTAAGTCTAATAACAAAATCATAAAAAAACAAATCACTAATCTCTTAATATTTAATCATTTCAGTTAAAATCATTTAAATCCTATCTGGTATTTTCACGTGAAATTTTGTTTCCTTAAGCAAAAAGAATTACATTTAATATGTAGAAATTATAATTTTTTGAAAGGATTCTTTTTAAAAGAAAATAAAATTTCTACATGTATTTTATTTGAAATATTTTAATTGTCCACGTAGAAAGTTTCTATTAAGCATACATTTTTTCTTGTTACAAATGCATTTTCATATTTTTGTTTTCAAATGCAATATCAAAACTTAGGTGTTTGTAAAGTTTTTGAATTTCATTTAACATAAAAAATTTTTGCTTTGTTTATGCAATAACTGCTAATGAATATGCTTTTTTTTTGTTTTATTTTATATAAGTTATAGAACTAAGAGAACTCCTTGTTATTGGATTTGATTGTTTAAATACTCAAAATTTGTAAACTCATTTAAATGAAGTACTTGAAAGCATTTTTTTCAATTTATATATACAATTATTGTATATTGCATAACTTAAATAAAATATGATATTAACTTGAAATAACTAACAGTTCTTTAAATAACTTCGATAAATAATAGGGATGGGACAGTGCACCGAGACTTAAAATATCTATTGTAAGCTTAAAATTCTTCTGCCAGTCCTATTTCCGCAATAAATTGAATATTCTTGGATGGTTCCAGCCGGGCTACTTTGGTCATCGAGATTCTGTATCCCCCACGGAGCAGCTTTCGTCTCCTCGCTAGGGCATCACACTTAGTCAGTGTGTGCGACGAGAACTCCTCCTCGAGTTCACAGAATCTGCAAGCACAGGAGCTGGCGACACCCAGCCTGTGTCCAGTAAGCAGAGCTGTCAGAATACTAACAGAATTCTTCCCTAGTTGTGATATTTTCTTGTACCCATGCAAGTTATAGGAGCCGAGGAGTAGTTTGGCCTGTCTGAGGCCCAACTTGCTCTTTCCTCTTGTCTTAGCAGCTGCTTGATGGTATGTTTTCCAATGCCACAAAAAGGCTTTATCCCTATCATGGTGGTCGCAGCGCCATTTTTTGCCAATCCATCCTCGAGTTCATTTCCGGCAATGTTAATGTGACCGGGGACCCATCTAAGTGAAAGTTTATTTCGACTTACTAGAAGCTCAAATTTGACTCGGGTCTCGCGCACCAACTTGGAATTTATACTAGTTCCTTTCAACCGCTCTTAATGCGTCTTGACTGTCAGAGTGTATTGCTATTGTCTTATAGTTCCTGTTCAAAGTTACACATCGACCTATGGCGCAAACTTCAGCCTGGACGACGCTAGTATGATCGCCCATGGATTCTGACAAGCGAGTTTGCGGTCCTGCGACTCCCAGTCCTGTGCCTTCTTTTGTTAGTAACCCGTAAATCTATACGAAACTATTGTGTGCCTTTCTATAGTATGCATCTCCTCGAATGTTGTCCAGGCTCGTTTGCTACTTATGATGGTGTCGAAATTCCGATTGAAGTTGTACTCGGTGGCCATTTCATCTCTAGGTTGCGAGAATATCAAAAACGTTATTTGGAGCCCTATGACTATATCGAGTGGTGTCAGATCCATTAGAACTTGCAATGCAGCTGTGGGATAGGTTCTCATTGCAGCCGTCATACTTACACGGGCTTGTTTCTTCGTAATGTCTTTTCTGACTGAGACTACTTTCACTCTTTTTCCCCAGGCGATTGCTTTGTAGGTGAGCATCGGTCTTATTACCATCAGGTACAGCCATCTTACGATATGAGGTTATTGAGGTTACCCTTGACTTTTGTATAAAGCTCTGATCCATTTATTGGTCACGTTTACGACATGGGCGCCAAACTTGAGTTTGCTGTTAAATGTGACTTCAAGGTACTTGACCAACAACGACAAAGTTGTCTAGTGAACGGCACTACCACTGTTTTAGCCGGTTTCAGGTTGAGTCCAACTTCCCTGCACCAATTGTAGGTAGTGTTAAGTCCTTTCTGTATTTTGTCACAGAGCGTGTTCTCAAATTTTCCTAGTGCTATGAATGTCATCTGACATCATTAGATCTTTCGGTTCTATACGGTGCTCTGTTTCAGCAGCGTATTCCTTATATGATTGTCTACCAGCTTCTCTAGCGTTTTCAGAAAAAACGATGTTAAGCTGATAGGTCTAAAGGATTTAGGGTGGGTTACGTATATAAGAGTTATGCGGCCAAACAAAATCATAGCGAAAAAAGTGACGTAGAGGAATTTTAGAACACTACATATCCTATTTATGAATGGGCTATCCAAAAACAGGATAAATTGTTATTATTAATTTATTTCAAATAAATTTAATGTTAAGCAGAGGTCGCAAATACCCTTCAATGCGCAGCCAAAACCATTTTTTCAGTTTCTATTCGCTCATGTTTTTCTTGGACTACTTTGCTGATAAAAAACTGGCAAAAGGTCTTTTGTGTAAACGCATAACTTGTGAGCTTAATGAAACTATACATATTTGATATACTATAGGTATCCCATCGTTTTTCCTAGAGTGAAAAACTAGAGTTGCCTACTAGACTATTATTTACAGAAATTATCCGAGTGAAAGAGACATGAAAATACATGTATCATGCCATCTTTTTCTTTTTCGTATTATTTTGAAATAAATTTTACAGGCCGACTAACTTAGTTTTTTTTACTGATTTAGCCGCTTGGAGCGCTAACGCCTTATATGTGATTACTAATTTCCTGTTCCTGTTCCTGAAGATCAAGATTACGTTCAAATAGTTCATGGCCGTTATCCCAATGGGAAAAAAATTGGTTGTGTTCTACATTTAGTTTATTTGGGTTATGATACTAAATTCGTGTACGATTCTATGAATTATGGTTTTTTGCCAAATGATGTCCAACTTTGCGTTTGCCGACTTTTTCCACGCGTTTCTCTTGATTCCGTGAAGTTTGCAAAAGTTCAAAGTCAAAATGGCAATGACATTTGCCTTTTTGCAATTGAGTTTAATTGTTGTTAAGCTTTTATTATTCTCGTCTGGGCCTTATCAATTCGGACATTTTCCATAAAGGTGAAACAGTGAAGTCTGTACAGCAATGTTAAAATAAGAGAGAGGAAAAAATTCACTGTCGAGTACAATAATGTTGAGAAAAAATCTTGGCCGCCGTCAGAATATAATATATACAATATTTTATTATATGACGGTAAAATCGACAAGTAAGACGATACGAACATCTATTGTTACCCTCGGTTGAGCGGTGTTACGCACGCATGTTGTTACATTTGTGTGTGCTGTGTTAGCAGCGTCTACAGAAGAGCGCGAAGGTTGCAGTGAGCGCGAAAAGAGACGCCTGAATGCTTTTGCAATAAGTAATGCATGTTGCGTATACTAGATGGCGCCACATTATAAGTTCAAAACTCAGATGATACAAAATCGCATTTACAACACTTTAGAAAAAGCGCAATTGAGCTAGCACAGCGGCTTAACTGCCTGCTTTCCACACCTATTATGTAGCTTCTGCAATGTAATGAGAGTATTTTAGCTTTTACGCGATAAGTTTAGATTTTACTTGTGTTTTGTTGGGTTCGACGCTATTGTAAATTCACAAATTGATTAATGGTTGGCACGCCCAAATCCCCTGACTGCCTGACAATTTGATTTTTAAAGCGGTTTTTAAGCCCTAATGCTGCTGTCGCCCGGAATATGTCCGCCCTACGGCAAAGGAAATAAAATTAATGATTACATTTAACCGCTTTGAATGTGCAACAAATTCATCTTGTTTAATTTTTAGATTCGCTATTAAAAGCCAATAATTTAGGTAGTAAATTTTGGTAATGTTTGCTTAAGACAGTGTCAAGCAATTTGAACCTAGTCAAAATTTAGTATTATGAGTCGCTCATAAAATATGGTTTTGATATGTTTTTTTTTTTTTTCAGCGAAACCCTATACAACGAAGAAGCCCTTATACACACACACACACACACACAAATGCAGGCAGGCTCCACTTAAGCCATTGTTAAGCCCAAGCACTTAACCATGTCAGCTGCCGATTTGTGCCCCTCCTAGCGCCATTTTTGTTTTTTTATACCCTGTACAAAAAGTGTAAAAGGGTATTATAGGTTTGTGCAATGTACGTAACAGGCAGATGGAGGCGTGGCAGACCATATGTTCCATGGGCAAAAATAGTCAGAAGCAATAGTCAAGTCGATATAGACATGTCCGCCTGTCCGTCCTTCCGTATGAACGTCGAGATATCAGACACCATAGAGGCACAAAAATTTACTAAAAGATGCGCATTTATACCGAAAAGATGAAGTTTGTCGAATCACGTCGATATCTTGCCCCCTTCCCCTGTGTCATATTTTAGCGGTTGACAGCCATTCAATCTATCATCTCCAAACTCGACAGAGATGTGCGTCGTGTTTATGTGCATCTATGTTTCAAAAATGATCGAAATCGGATAAATACATCAAAATTTATAGTCAAAAATATTCTAATTTCACCCCCCCCCCCCCCCCCCCTCGCCTATAAACTGTGCCGAAATTCGACTACGTGTAGATATGGATACAGCTAGATTTACAAAATTTCGTGTGGAGACTCGTGTGACCCTAACCGTTAAAACTGTATCCGCCTTTTTTCAATAGAATCCCCTCCCCCTTTCCACTCAATCGATTTACCTTAATCTCTGCCACACCCCCCAATATATTGGTTTGAAAATTGCCACAAACATTTATAAATGCATTTTTGATCTATGTTACAAAATTGACGCAAGAATACTGGAGTTATGGGCATAAAAGTAAGTTTTACCGCCACTTCCCAATAGGAAAACTTGTCAATTGGAACTTCCCAATAGGAAAATGCTTCCAAACTTGTAAAAAGAGACATTAAAGAAAATACTTTCGATCCCATTTTACCGTATGCTGGATTTAGTGCTTATGGGGAAAAAAAGGGTACAGGGTATTCCACTGTCGGGCACCGTCCCGACTATCTGCATCAAATTTTTTCTTTCTTTCTTCTACTATTTTTACGCTTGTTACTCAGCACATTTTCTTGTGTATGTGTGTGTGTGTGTAGGCGTAGCAAGAGAGCGAGAGGCTGAGTGCCCTTGTGTTTTTTTATTCGGCATAAAATTGATTGATTTCTGACGTAGTTGTGTCACTTTACGCCCATACGCCACAATATTGACGCGAAGTCGTAAATAAAACTGCTCAGATATTCATAGCAATTTGTTGGTTTCCTCTCTAGTTTTTGTTGTTTTTGCTGTATTTGTGTTTTCTTGTTTTGCTCTGCCTGCGGCAAATGCGCCAAATACAAATTGTATCACTTAATATTTGTATGTGTTTTTTTGTTTTGTTTTTTATTTTGTTGTTTTCCTCTCACTAGAACGGGCGTACTGCGTACCCCCCGTAGTATTTTTTGACCCGTTTTGACTTGGTCGAGTGGGTTGCCGGGCCGGGCTGTTAGTCGTTTTGTTGACGATGATGATTTGCGTGTGTCGTTGCATAATTGATGAAATGACAATCTTTCGATGTGTCAGCATTGTTATCGTCATCATCATCGTCATCGTCATCGCTGCTCATTGACTTCATTATCGTCATTGGCAGGAACACCATTTTGCGCCGGCTGCTGCGTATGTTTTCATTGTTGACAGCAGCAACAAACAACAACAAGAACAACATAGACAGTTATTGTTGTTGCGTGTGTGTTTTGAATAATAAACGACGACTCGGCAATATAAGCGACACACTTACACACACTCATACACACACACTCATACACACACACACACACTCATACACACACACTTACACGCTCATGCACTCATTCTCAAGAGTATTGAACTTATGAATGATGTGCAATTCAATATGGGAAATACCAAAAGTCGCACGCATAACTTTAAACCTTAGTAAAATTGCATAGTCAAGCTTATCCCAAACGCTAAAATTTTCAATATTTGGTATAGAAAACCTATATAAAGGGATTCAAAAAGTGCTTTTGAACTGTTATAAAGTATATATCTATATATAGTTGCCAAATATACTTTAATTGCTTTCAGTTTTTCTTTGTTACCGTTTTATTGGAACTTCCATTTCAAATCACCCTTGGCGTTTTTTCAAAGATTTGTTTTGGGATAACTTCTTCTTCTTAACTGGCAACTCACATAACAACGCGTTAACGGGTTACCGTCTAAGGTAGAGCACTTCCCCAGGCCTCATACTATCTTCCATTTGAATAGGGTTTTACGCGGTGGGAGCCAAACCCTTTTAAAGTCCTGGGTAGACTTAGCTGCATACTCTAGCTCTCAGCCCTAAACTCTTGCGGTAATTAGTGCAGCTAACCAGGGGGTACCATGTGGGGTTGTGCTTCAACTTGGTAAAGGTATAGATAGAGATTAAGGAGCTTCAGCCTGTCCTTATATCAGCCAGGACAACTTACTTATGAATAACCGTATTCATTTATTAGTATGTATATTTTGATAATGGACGCGTGGTTGCAGCTAAAGGAAGACAACAGCTGCAAAGAATCTGGCCATCAGGCAAACCCAGAGAGGTCTTGAGAAGTACTGGCGTTCGATAGTTACGAGCGTCAAAATACTTAAGTCGAACTTAAAGCCATAAAATAAAAGAAAACCATGTTCGAAGCAGAGGAAGCGTGATTGATACGCAAGATCCATTTAGTATTAAGCATAGGATCTACTTTAGAACAAAAAATTAAACACTTTCTAGTGTAAGAAAATACATTATTATTATTTCTATATTGAGGTTATTCACTTTTAGCTTATAATGTTGCCATAAGTTTTAGATGCTAGATATCTATGTATATAAAAATTAATCCAAAATTCTCTATATGGCAGATGTTACAACATCCGTTCCGTTTAGTCCAACGGAAATCGAGTGTCTCCACTGTATGTTGGAATGAAAAATTTTGAAAAAAATCTTATTCTGGTGGAATTTTTGCCCCCAAAACTGTTGACAGAGTCGGGCAACGCCTACTAATAGGAACGTAAAGGGTAGCCGCAGGGGAACGGGAAGAGAAAGATGAAGATAATTAGGAAGACGAATATGATTTACCTTGACAGGGGTAAGGGGGTTGTGAGCGAGAAGGGCCGAAGTGAAATGTTAATCGGGTTGTTTTATCATATAGCTTTTGGAATGAGAATATAGAAGAGGAAGAAGTAGCGAAAGAGGATGAGAAGCGGACGAGGAGGAAGAAAATGAAAAAGAAATAGAGGAAGAGGAAGAGAATGGTAAACGGGAAGAGGATTATGCTCTACCTCGGGAAGGGCACGGGCGTTAGCGAGCGGACCGAGAAGGGGCAGAGGCCCCTAGTGGAATATAGATGTCAAGTTTGTAGATGTTCAATATTGCTTGTGTCGGAAAAACATTCAATTTTGTGAAGTTGAACGCATTTGTTAAGAGTAGCATTTGTAAGCTGACGTATTGAAAAATCTCCAATAAGTTGAAATGTTGATTTAAAACAATTACTAAAAGTAATTGCAATGAAATATTATGCTTTTGATGACGTAAACCATAGAAATCTGCGCCAAAGCCAGAAACATCAAGCTGATGAAAAATTCATCATTCAAACAACTTTTGAGGTATAAATTGAACAGCTACCATAAAGAGACGCCTTCTGGAGAAGCGGTGAATTCATGCCTGAAAGCAACAGACACGGATTCTTTAACTGAAGGATAGTGAGATAACAAAATAAGTTGCGAAAAAATTACCTTAACGCAAAACTTGCAGTGGAATCAATTTTCATTTGGGCTAAAGCTGAGATTACTTCGAAATTATGTTCAATATCGCGAGATGCCGTCTTGGGTACTAATGCTATCATATTAGTATCGAATTGTAGAGACTAAACGATACGTGAATCATGATTCGAAACAACGCCTAGAAAAGATTAAAAAAAACCCATCTATTCTATCCATACAGATGAGTAAAAGGTTTGCGTCAATCTTGATTTTGATACGTTGAAACAATGAGGTCGAGTGAGGCGATCCCAGCTCATGGAGGCCCCAACTTGTTTCTACTACCCAACCCTACTTTAGCTCCATCTACTCTCCAAGTTTCTGAATCGTTTCAAGGACTCACTATTTATTGCTTGGCAATTCGCGAGGATCAATTCATGTTGAAGTTATTTCAATGTACTCAGATTCCTGAGTTGGATATTTATACGTCTAACCTGAGTACGCAGCGGGCTATTGTTACTTTCCAATTTAAGATTCAATTTCGGCTTGATTCTCGGCTTTAAACTAGGACTGGTTCTCCTAAACAAAAGATGAAATAGATGAGCTAATAAAATGTCAATCTTTTGTATGCAGCTGTAACTGTAGTTGTCCAAAGGTAGACTTATAGCTAAGTGAAAAGAGTCGCATAAATTTTATACCAAGTTAATTGAAATTCATTTGTGCAAATCAAATTAAGTCAACAATAGACAACACATATATAAAGATGCCGCTACGTGCAACACACAAGAAGAAGACAAATATCAAGAGCAACGAACGACAAGGGAGAAAACATTGTTTGGCCAAAGTGATTCATTCATAACGATAAATTAAGACAAAAGACGCAATATAATATAGACACAATGGGACAGTCGTGACAGTAAAAGTCGCTGCTACTGTTGTTGCCACTCCCCGAGGACACTTTTATTCAAAGTTTATGCCATTGTCACAGTAATATGCCCTTTTTCGGACTGTTACTGCGGCACGTACAGCCCCGAAAATATCCTTAAGCAGTACAAGTGATTTCACATTTAAAAGGGATAAAACATTTGTTACCAGACGACGGCCTGCCACTACTTTACTCACAGTTATATCCGAGAGCTACGTGTCATGTCGAACAAATAACTTGCAACAAAGTTTCGACACTGTTTTTTTTTTTTTCTATTTCGTTGCTGCCTTTGTTTTTTCTATATTTGCACCCACATCAGCGGTATTAGCAACAGAGAAAAGGTTAACCAAAACTCAATTACAAAATCACAAATAAATAAATTAAGGACACAAATCTACCAATCTCTCTGGCAATCTCTCGACCAAATGCTGCGTCGACGCGTTCCAAAGTTTGTTTAAATCGAAAGAGGCTAAAACCAAAAGCAAATACAGCAGCCAAGAGCAATACAAAAGCGTAAAAACGAGAAAAGGTTAAAGCAAATATTTATGCAGTAACTTCCACTTCCTCTCCCACTATCCAAGTTCCCCCCGCACAGCTAGTAGCATCCTAAACCCTATATCAGCATTCAAGTGGTGATGCCTGCCTTTGTTTTTGCTACATGTCAGAGGCTCAGAGGTTCTCTTCTGTGTAATTACCAAGTTAGTCTGCGACTATGAGTACAGCTGCGCCTAAGTACATAAACATACACAGGCAAATATAATACACATAGGTACATATGTGTAGTTTTTGCACACTGAGAGAAAATTCAGTTGAAACAATACTGCTCTAAGTTTGTTCCTAGTGCGTACTAGTTAACAGGAAAGTTGCGTCTTGAAAGTACTCAGAGCACAAATCACACTTCAAGTGTAGGGTGTCGGTCAAGGTATATTAATAACAAGGTAAGAGCCGTCATTATCATTATCTGTTATCTGTTTCTGGCACTGCACTTGATTAGCTTGCAGCTGAAATTCGTTTGAAAAGATACATGGCATATCGAAAAATTGCTGGTCGGTTGAATTGCAATTGAATGAGATTTGTGGCACACCTCTTGTAACTCGCAATCGAAACAAGGAAGACCAAAAGCGTCTAAAAAACATTGAACCGATATTAAATTACCTTTAATTTGGCACAGTTTGTCTCGATCGATAACTAGTAACATGTGATTTTCTGACTTCGCAACTATGGAAATCTTGATTGATTGTCGATTGTGTCATTTTTTCGATATTCCCCAATAACTTCGCCATTTCGCCTCCGATTTTTCTCAAATTGTTGCTTAAATGTTTACAAAGAATCAATTTATAGTATTCAGTAGGAATATATGAGAAACTTTTTGTAACTTTTAATTTAATTACTTTAGAATTTAAAGAAAAGAAGAAGATTCAAATTGCGAAAAAAAAATTGCATTCCCGTTTTTAAATTATTGTTCATCTTGATCGGTAGTAAGTTTCAAGAGTACATGAGATTTGCAGACTTCGTAGCTCTTGAAATCTTCAATTTTTTCAAATAGCCATAATTCGATAACGGTGCTAGAAAATCCAAAATAGCTTCCGAAATGTTTTAGACATACGCTTTTGTCATAGTTTTATCTTTTATCTATGAGCATCAACAGTGCACCAGTGGCTCCAGAACACACAAATTTCTATAGCAGATCGCTTGTATACAGCGGCTAGATTCACACCAGCCTGGGACGTAATTACAACTTATAGACCTGTGTAACTTCCTAATCTAAACCAATCAATCAAGCTTGTTCTCATTTACGATGGAACTGTTTCGACTTCTAGGCTCCAAAAGGTCAAGAGTATAAACTGAATTGTTAAATCCACAAACAGGAAAGAAAAGAGTGATAGAATCTCATTTCTAACTTTAGTTCGATAGCTTTATACACCATACACTTTATGCCTGGAAAGTGAAGGCAAAATTCTGGCTTACTTCGCTTAACAGCAAAGCTTCTCATGCACATTTAACTTCTTAATTAAAGTTTATCTATCTATCTATATATATAAAAATTAAGCCTCAAAAAGTGATGTGCTCGCTAAACTCGAAAGCGCGTGAAACAATTTCAACCAAATTATCACACATTGTAGACAGTATTAGGGAGAAGGTTTTTGTGAAGTTTGGAAGAATTCCAATAGATGATGCCAAAGATATCGACAAAAACGATTTTCCATATAAAACATACTAAATGTGTTTCTACTTATATAGTAGGCAAACATTAAATTTTACTAGGTAAAGAATTCTTTTGAATTGAGGTAGAGGTAGAAGATATAAAGATATTGGTACCAATATCCGCAGCTTGACTTAGTATGAAGAAGAGAGAGAGAAAGAGAAAGAAGAGGAACGGGAAGGGGAATGGTTTTGATATAAAACCGTTTCTGGAGCACATTTTTTCTCAGTGTACTTATGTATTTGCGTCCAACGTACGTAGCTTTATGCTTAAATAAACATTTGTCGTTGTGTTAGTGTCTGTCGTTGTTCCCTTCATGTTAGTTGTGTGTGTCTGTTTGTTTAGCTTACATAGCACCCCAACTATGGGGCAGTCAGTATGGTTTAGTTTTGGTTTGCCTTTGGTCAAAGCCAAATCGTTGATTGCATAAGTTGATGGCCAACACATGTCCAAGATATGTACTAAAGATATGGAACACCCTGTCGTGGTACTTACGTGTTGTTGTTGCTTGCCTCTAATGATGTCTGTGCAACTTGCATCGAGCGTCTAGCACATGGCTACGCTGGGCCTCTGGCTGCAATGGAAAGATACAAAAAAATATATGTGCTTTAAGAGATGGTGATAAATGACAAGTTTTACATATTAAAGTAGGTCTGCGGCAGTTAAGGACACTTGCAGCCCTCGCACTTGGCAGACAGACTTTGAGGTCTACTGCTCAGTGAATTGCATAATCTTCAATCAAATCAAATCAATAAATGCACTAAGCCTTGAAATGAAACTTGGCCTAAAAAGTGCATTCTATAAGCACCGAAATAGCCAATCGAGCTGTAAAAACAGGCCAAGCACGTGCACGAAAACCCAAAAATGAAATTGGCAGCAGAAAATGGTAAATCTGAGAAAAGCTTTGGAAATGTTTCGACATTTTTTGACAGTTGAGTGCAAGTAAATGGCAACACGAAGTAATGTCAATCTGCCAATGTGTTGGAGAATGTGTCAAGTGTGTGTGTGTGTGAGAGAGTATCTGTGTACCCTGTATCCTGGCCTGGCCATAACAATAATTAAGAATGAGTGGAAGTATTTAACTGGCCAAACGGAAAGCACAGAAATGCCATCTGCATTATGCATAAAAGGATGTGAAGATGCGGCATGCAACAAAGGAACTGAGGCAATAAAATTTCAATTTTGGAAGGTAGACACTGAAAACAAGGTAGAAGAGTCAATGCAACAATACCTTATATGACACGAGATGAGAGTATTATTATCTCAGTTTCAATATGCCAGAATTTGATGTCTTTAGATAGCGACAATCGAGGGTCAATCGCTATCGAGCTGCATTATAACTTGACAGTTGTTCGTTAGTATATTTTGCATGGATTTGATCCATTCACAAGTGAAATTGCAGCTCTAAATGTCAAAAGTGATTTTCCACTTGGAATGTCAACAAATCCTCCGCTTGATTTGAAAAATAGTCATTTAACACCAAATAAGGCATGACCTTCCTACACAGTGGAGGAAATCAATAATAACAAGGGGCACCGGGATAGCATAAAGCTCATGTGTTGCCATATCGGCCGATAAGTTTGTCAACTTGCCTATTAAAAGTAGTTAAGTGGCTGTTCATAAATGACGTCAACACCGAGGGGGGATAGGGGTTCATTAAATTGTCTTTTTATGATAGGGGGTAGGGTTTTCCAAAATTGTGACGTCACAATCAAAATCTTTTATATAAATAGGTTAATGAAAAATTTTTGGACTCCTTTTTCACCAACTATATGGAAACAAATATGGGTGAAACTTATATCATTGTGTAGGGAATTTTCATAAGAAGTGCAGAATATAAGTTTTATTCATACATTTTGCAAAATCATAGGTAAAATTAATTGGTTTCAAATTGTTCGAAATTTTGGGGACGTCATTTATGAACAGCCCCTAAGGTAATTTCCACATGACTTGTACAGACGCCCAAGATACTTGTAGTATACCATCTTACCAATTTGGATTTCGTACGAAGCATAGCGCACTTAAGACTTCTGGCCGAAGAATTTTTGAAGAGATTTAAATTTAAGTACTCCTGATTAGTTTACTTCCGCTAGAGAGGTCATTTCGCCACTGTGCATTGTAACAAAGGACACAACTGATCGTACACAAATTATTATGTCTACAGGGTTACATGCGAAGACACCAACCTGCGGTACAGCCGCTTCAAGGTAACGGATTTTTGAGATTTCTGAACTCAAATGCGCGGTATAGACGAGGCATGCGACTTTGAAGATAAGACGCCTGTTGCATATCAAGGAAGACGATAATGACGCGGTCTGATGAAAATTCCCTTGGAGTGTTTGAGTGCAAAGTGCTCCGTAAGATCTTTGGTCCTTTACGCGTGGGCAATGGAACGACGAACACTACTTGTTCGAGCTCTACGAATACACTGATATGGTCCAGCGAATTAACATCCAGCGTCTTGATGGCTATGTCATATTGTGCGTATGAATGAAGAAGCTATTTCAAGCAAGGTATTCAATGCAGCTGTTGAAGGACTACGATGAAGGGGCATGCCATGGAAGGAGCAGGTAGAGAGTACACTAGCTATCTTTGGCATCACCGATTGGATTGCTTGGCGCGCACAATGCAGAAGCGCCTGGAGAAGTGCTCTAATTCAGGCCGTAACTCGGTTAAGAAAAAGCATAAATAAGCTAGTTGCAGCTTTTATAGATCTCTTAAGCGAAATTGTTCGTCGGCTGAAACAATCTCATTAAGTTGTTTTACTTGCATATATTTCCGTTTCCGGTCTGTCTTTGAAACCTTGTCAGACACAAGGTGTTTGTTATGTAATTCGTTGTTGTTGTAATACGCATTCAAATGTTGTCATAAATGCCAAAAACAGCGACAAACAGCGTGAAGGAAGAGAGAGAGAGAGAGAAAGAGAGAAGGAGGCAGAGAGAGCGCGCAAGAAGCCAAGGACACAAAGGCAATTCCGTTACACATTAAGCGCAGACAAACAAAATGGCAGAACAACAATGACAGTGCAAAGCAACGCGCTGAGGGAGGCAAGTACATTGACGACGTCTCGACGCGACATTAACCAACACTGCTCCGTTTCGAGCCAAAAGCCAAAAAGTACGCATTTCGCATAAATGATAAGCTGGCAAAGTTATGAGAGCAGCGGCGGGGGCAATGGAAAGAGTAGACGGCCCCCCAAAATGGACGAACCAGCTGAAAGACCAGCGCCCAGCATGTGAAATGTTGGTCCTTTGGTGTGCTTGGTTGACTTTTGAATACTTAACAGGATAATGAAATGTCAAAAGTGCGTTGGCAATGAGGAATTCCGATGCTGCCCCAAAGTGCTGCTGCCTCATTTCTGTTGTTGTTGTTGTTGCTGTCGCATTTTTTATGCATATATATTGTGTTCTCGCTTAAGTGAACGTCATGGCGTGCCGCGCGCATTAAATCAAAAAGCAAAAAAAAAACAAGAGAACTTCGGACAGGCTTGGCGTTACGAAAACCAGCAAAAAAAAAATATGAAAAATGTGATGCCATACAGGACCGCACCTTGCCACAATGCCACATTTTTAGTGTCCTGGCACTCCAACTGTCTGTCTGGCGATTTTATGTTAACATAAATTTAAATTGACATAAATGCGTTTTGTCGCAGCGCCCCAAAGTAAAAGCCTAAACAAAATAAATACATTTTCCAAAAAAAAAGCAAAATCCAACGAATAATATAAAATATTGAATAACCACAGCCTACTTTGGGGCGCAAACAGTTACAAACAACACGCCCTCACACACGGACACACACCCACTCATAAATGATAAAATTCATAAATTATGACAGCTCTCTTTTTCGCACAATGTGCGTATTGAAAATTTATTTCACTAATTTGTGCTATTAAAAAGAACTTGTTATGAGTGGCATCTGCTTCTTCTTTGCCGACAAAACAAAAGCGTGCTATAATTTTAATCAACTTCTAACAATGTGTATAATAACACTAAAAACAATAATGGAAAACCTTAATGAGAAAAAAGGCAGCGAAAATACACCATAATGAGCTGAACATGCACACTGTGCACAGTGTTTAACTCTGATAGTTCATAGTTGCCGCTCTGCTAGCCTTACTTCCGGTCGTCCTTGCCGTCTGTTAATAGCCTTGCTGGTAATTTCTTGGTCAAAGTTTTTGTTTCTAGCTCTCTGTTGTGTGTGTGTGAAGTGCACTGGGTTAAGGCATATTGGCTTTGGCAAGCAGTTTGTGACTCATCTCTTCCTTCTCTTTTTCTCTGAAGAAGAGCTTCATACTAAGTCCAGCAGCGGATATTGTTACCAATATCTTTATATCCTCTACCTCCTATTCTTTATCTAGTCATATTTAGTATGTTTTATATGAAGAATCGTTTTTGTCCATATCTTTGGCGTCATCTATTGGAATACGTCCAAACATCATAAAAACCTTATCCCTAATACTGTTTACAATGTGTGGAAGTTTGGTTGAAATCGGTGCACGCGTTTTCGAGTTTAGCGAGCACATCACTTTTTGAGGCTTCATTTTTATATATATAGAGAAGACTAATTTGCTTCAGTTTGGCAAGCCTTTAAGGAGAACATTCGTAGGATTTTGGGCACACTGACTAGTTTTTGCATACAACATCAATCTGCAACAAAAATGTGCCCTTTCTGCTGCATGTTGTATGTCTGCCTTTTGCACGTGAATGAGCTAAGAAGAGCTGGAGATATCGGTGGCCCGTCAATGTCATCTCATTTTGACATCAGATATTCAGGAAATGTTTGTTAAAGAAACTGAAATGTTTGATTTGCAAATTGGCATGGCGCAACGTTTTGTTGAAACCAATAAGCATTCATCTCTTTCTTACGCAATTGCGAGCAGATATAATAAGCTAACATCCACCAATATCGAATGCTTCGTTTTGATGACAGAAAATGGCCTAACGAAGGGTTTGACGCAAATGCCGGCAGCCATTTTTTGGTCAGGATTCTCTGTTTTTCCAAAAAAATAGACAGTTTAGTGGAATCCAAAATGCTGAGCGCGATGACTATATACCATTCTGGCTTCTGGGCAACGCTCTCTCTCTGAATTGGAATGAGGTTGACAGGCGATGCCTATTTTGGACAATCATTATAGTGACTCGTTGTTTCGGTGTGAAGCACTGAAGCTGGCGCAACCGTATCATAACTTGGTGCAATTTAGCGCCATCTAGCGTGCGCATATGTTAGTGCAATCTCGCAATGGAATAATAATAGTATGGAATGGGACAATGTTGAACTATGTCCAGATGATATCGAAATCTTTGATCCTTCTAAGCGAGATCCTTTATTGAAAGAGAAACCACCAGGGTGAGTCTGGTTGTAAATGAGAGCAAGACGAATTATATGCTTTCTTTGAGTAGAGAAAACTATACTTTTGATGTTAACAAGATTTTCGTCTACCTTGGCCTCACAGTCGAAGAATGGTGTCAGGACGTCAATCGAAGAATCACTGTTGCCAATAGTTGTTACTTTGCTCTCATTAGGCAAATGAGTGAAAGAGACCAGTCTCGCCAAATGAAACGTCTTCCCGTTTTGCTTTATGGTGCTGAAGATTGGGCTATGCCGCAGTTTCGGAAAGTATTCCGTAACATCATTTTCGCGTGGGCAATGACTACCGCATTCGATGGACCGACGAACTTTATGAAGTGAAATGACATCCAGCATCTCCTCTGGCCTTGTTACTTTATGCATATGGATGAAGAAGCTGCTTGAAGAAAGGTCACTCACGAAGTAGAAGAAGAGTGTACTGATTTCTGCACAGCTAAAAACTAATTCTTAAGAGTATTTCATTTTGGAAAAACAAATTTTCCTATTCATTAGGTTTTTCTTGGTTAAAGCTTAACATCTTTCATTGAATGAAAGAAACGGAAAAGGAAATGGAAAAAAGTGTAATCAATAAACTGAATGATCGGGCACTTCAAGCAGTCAACACACACACACACGCACACACATACGCTTGGTTGTGTCTGAGTGTGTGTTAAACAGTGTTTTACCGTGTGGTGTGGCATATTGATGGGTTATGGGTAATATAAGGTTGAGAGCTCTTACCGTTATAAGCCCAGCAATTCATCAAGTGTTGAATTTTTAAGCAAATTCTTTAACTTTTACTTACAGTTCTTTTTGCCACTACAGTTTGAAGAGCTGCATAAAAGCAAAAATGAAATTCCATGTAAGTTTCATTTTATTTATTTGCAACTCATTCATTTCGACATGAGTATTAATTAAGCAAATTGCTTGGGCAAACAACACTCACACACTACACACTGTGCGTATACTTGATGCGCATACGCCATGTGCGCCGCCTAAAAGCAGGCAACATTAAGTTGATAGGCAATGGGAAGAGTTGCAAGTTGCTAAGCAACTTTTTGGAAGCGCTTAATTTTGTTAATGAACTTGAAAAAGTCTCAAGAGTTAAGAGAGAAAGAAAGCGAGAAAGAGTGTTTTTGCACAAGTACAAGTAAATAAGTTGAGTCGCAGTCATTTTGCAAATTGAAACAAAATTAAATGAAATTAACTAACTTACATGAAATATGCAATGAATTTAATTAGTTGACCGCCAAAATGGCCAAAAAACAACCGCATGCCAATTACAATGGCCAAAAACAAAAACACCAACAAAATTATGAGATTTAATTTTGTAAAATTTACAAGTTAGACGAACTTATTGTTGTTGTTCCTGTTTTCCCCTGTTGTTGCTATGCAACATTTATTGACTTTTCATGTTGTTGCCAATTATGCGGCATGGTGGCCATGGACAAGCTCAATACAATTGGGCCACCAAAAGCGAAACTTTTGCACAATCTTAACAGCAAAATGTGTAAATTACACGCTGTCGAAACTTTTGCCGTGCGCCGAGCGCGTCAGTGACAGAGCGCGGGGGAATTGTTGCCAAATATTTATACACCTAAATAGATTTTATGGCATAATTGAAATTTGTTATGGTTGCCATTTGCTTTTAACGTTAACGTTGCCAGACTCCAATATTTTGTGTATACAAAATTTTCATAAACTCATTGCAATGACAAACAAAAAGTTTATTAAAGCTGGCACTCTCTCCCTCTCTCGCCCTCCTGCACGTTGGCATGCCAATAGCAATCATAACTGTAACAATGATTGAGGTCCTTTTAAAAGGCCGGAATTCGGCTGCACGGCTCTGATCAGCTGCTCTCTGTCCGTCCTGCTTGGTTGCTATTAGTTGTTGTTTGCAACTTTTTTCACGGTACAATTCTGATAATTTAACTTTTTTTGCGCTTTTTGCCAACTTGAAATTAGATTTGTTGCGCCTGTAAATATGCTTTTGATAAAGTTTCAAAATATAGTAAGAACCAGCGAAGGAAAAAAAAAACCAACCCACAGAAATTTTGTTGGTTTTGGTTAGCGGCACATTGACTCAAGGACTTCCGCCTAATTGGTGCTAAAGCTGTGAGTGATTGACTGCAGACGACCTTGAGATTACGCAGCTCGAGATTTGATGGTGCGTAATGATGGTGCTGCTTGTTTTTTGGCACTCTTAGTTTAGTGAGTTCTTTTGATATGCTGCTTTTCGGCGTATAAAACCAGCATGAAAATAAAATTAGAGCTGCTAGAAAAGCCAAGTTTCCATTCAAATCCTATTCACTTTCAGCACTAAATCAAGTACTTGGAAAGCTAATTGGTGCTTAAGCTGGGTTGTTTGACTGAACGTAACTTTGAAATTGGACAGCAGATGAGTGGATTTTATGCTGCCTTTTGCTTTTTTTTACTTTATAGCTGAAGCTTTAAATCAATATAATACCTCTTTTGGTCTTCTATTAATGAGTTTTTAACACTCAAGTTGGAACAGTCTACTCATTTTAGCAGTCTGCATGCTCCAGTCGCTCATTTGTAAGACAAGAATTGCAGCGAAATCTGCACTCTGCGCTGTCTTTCTTTTCAAATTTCTAAGTTAAGCGGCTTAGGATATGACTTGATTTCGGAATGTTCATAAAACAAAGGTAAAACGCTTCTTTAATACAAAAATTCGACTAAAAAGTCTAAAATAGATGGGATAAAGCAACCAAGGGGGTCGAAAGTAATGACTTTTTAGACTCTGTTCCATATAAAGCCGATATTTAGCTTTGAAATGTAATCTGTTGCTTGTGCTGCCTCAACGACTTTACCCACAAAAGCGTTTCGCTTGATAACCGTTTCAGCTGTTCTTGCAAATACTCCTCTATGTTCCGCCAACATCTTCGTTAAAGCACTCTATACTGCAACCTAAAAGCTGAACTTGTGCCTTAAAATATGTTCTTACATAAGCGTTTCTCTTGATTTCAGGTTCCGATATCCCACTTTAACACTTTATGGTTTTCCTTTTTTTGGGCAGCTAACTACCACATCTACTGCAACATTTTTCATCATTCGGACCAAAGAGTTCGCTAACGACGTAAATGACGGCCTTACTAACCGCATAAAGAGATACCCCGAAATTCCCTGTTTTTCTTTTGACAGCCTTATTCAGCTTGCTAAGCATTCGGAAGGGGTTGTTAAACTAGTCTATGGTAGAAGTAGAGTCTTCAAGGCCTTAGCCGGTAGTACCTGGAGCAAGCACAAGGAGACAAAAACTGGCACCTTCAAAGCAACTAGTCGGCCTTTGTGCCTCAGCCACTATATTTATCGGAGTTGGCCACCTACAACTTTTTCCTGAAAAGACCCATAAAAGGACGCCATTATGGCACGATTGAGGAGATAAAGACCGCACCGCTGGAAAAGCTCAAGGTCATAATAAACAGCGCATATCAAAAGTGCTTCGAGGATTGGTCAGAGCGTTGGAAAAAGTGTACTTGAGGGATATAACTTTGAAAGACCATTTTCATAAAATTTCAAGACATTTTACAACAAATAAGCTCTATCGACACTGCACAGGTCTCTGCTAAGAGACGGAACGATATCTCCGAAAGAGATAAAAGAGATGTAGTCAAAATAAGTTTATATTTGACATCATAGTATGTATTTCTCCAAAACTAGAAGAGATTGATCAAAACTGTGTAACCCAATAATATTAAAACTGTCTTCGAATCCACATATTGATGGGAAATGTAGATATTGGCAAATAACTATGAGTTTCTTTCTCCGATCACCATCCTCCATTTCCTTCAACTTCAGACTGCAACCGTAAATATACCAAATTTTCTGAAACTTCTTTATTTTTCTATTGAATTATATAATTTTTCCGCATGAATCCTATGATTTCTTAAGAGATTACACTTTTATGAATAAAAACTGCAATTGGGGATCAGTAAAAGACTTCCAGGGTTAAATATATATGTATTAGAATTACGAATAGGAGTAAGAACAGGAATAGTAATCTGATGAGGATAAGATAAAAGAGGAACAAGAGGAGGACCAGGAGTAGGACGAAGAGTAACGGGAAAAAGAAAGCGATCTACATTGAAAAGGACAATGGGGTTGGCGAACGGAGCGAGCAGGGGGCAGAGCCCCTAGTGATTTTTAAAAATCGGGTGCCAAATAACAAAAGTTATAGAAACAATCTGATTTCTGATATTTTTAGAGTGAACCAAAAGAAAAACATAAGCTTTCACATGAGTGGCGGGCTTTTGGAAACTTTTATTTTGTATTGTCACAGACCCATAAATTAGAGCAAACACTGACATTTTCAATGCATATCCTTGCGCAGATTAACGTTAACTAGTAGTGACAACAAATTACAGCGCAAAGCAAACTTATGTGTTTACATGGGCTACAAAACGCCAAACCGAACCTTGGCCCAAACTTTGCTGCAAACTTGCACAGTCGTGAGGTAAAGTTGCTTCAATGTCGTTGCTATCTACTTACAATAGCGCCTTTACCCACTTCAATCCAACTTCATAAAGCAAAACCTTAACATTGACATTGGTTCGAATAGGTTAACCAAATCTTGGCGCAAACTTCGCAAAAAGTTAGCAAGATTTGCATCTTCCTATGCCCAAAGCCAGACTGCAAGAACTGCTTTGAAGGATATATTATTCGACATAAACAAAAGTTAATAGAATTACAAACCAAAGCTTTATCAGACGCTTAATTTTATTTACTTTTAGCCGGGAAACTGCGAAACTCGGAAACTCTGAAAAACTTGTCTGCTCTTTAAACAGCGTGTGCACGAGGCCACTTAATGCGCTTCCACTCATTTAATTTTAAATCTCGATAAACTGTTCTGGTCGCTTTAAGAGCGCCTACTACTTGCCACTTGGCCACCCAGCCGTATACGCAATGTGCCGCATTTACATGGTAGTGTGGGGATTTCCCCGCAAAGTTGTCACTGTGTCGCGCGTAATTCTTTCCACACTTTTCTTGACTTTCTTTCTTTATTATTATTATACTTTTTTTTGCTTTTTGCTTTTTCCGCCGCTTTTCTATTTTTTACTTCCTGTTTTGTGCGCGTTTTCTAGATTACTTTTATAAGTGAATTTGTTGCGGTTTTCCGCAAAATTTACAAGTACGTGAGAAAATTAGAGTTTAGCTTGTTGGCCTTGTGCTGCCAGCTTGTTGCATGGCTGCCTTTCGTTGTTGTTGCACGTTGCTCGGCTGTGGCAACGCCATTATGTGTGTGCCACTAGACATTTCCGTTTGACAAGCACAACTGGCAGCTTTAAGTGCTACAAGTTGAACGCTGCGTATACGTAATCTTAACTACAAACGCAATTCAAAGCATTTGCTATGACAAATTATTTAGCAAATTAGCAACTTTGTCTCAAGCTTTTCTGTTTTTGGTTGCAATTATTGCCAATTTAACGCTTATGTTAAGGCCAAAAGCTGCAGCTCTTAGCTTATTTTGCTTAGCAATGACATGAAAATAAATTCAATGCTCTGACTGGAAAATAAAGTTTCATTTTCGCGCTGGCGCTTGCTTTTCCTTTCAAGGCAAAAGTTTGTGCGGTTAGGTCTGGCTGTGTGTGAATGAAATGTATATGTACCCAGCGGACCAAACGCTCGTATATATATATTCGCATACGAATGAATTGCGAAACTCAACCCGACAAAACGCTCGTTTTTAGATGCCAAAAAGATACGAATAAGATTCATATGTCGTTCAGTTTGTGGCTGCAAAAGCTATTGTGCACGTGTGTCGCAAGAAATATGTTATTGTTTACTTGCATTTGGCAATATCTCTTTTGATTCATTAGAAATATCAGAAAAGTCTCGCAAAAGGCTCGCTAACCGTATCTCTTGCGAGCCTTTTCGGATATCTTTTGCGATACGTTTTTGAATAAAAATAGTATCTAATAGTAATATCGCTAATATTTTGTCTGTGACGGTCCGCTGGTCGCATTATTATCGCAAAACACTCGTTTCAAAGCTCGTAAGCGAGTGTTTTTCGAGGAAACACCGTAACACTCGTTTCAAACTCGCTCATTTGCGAGCATTTTGCGAGATTTTCGCTAAAGGCACGTATGTTGGTCCACTGGCTATATGTATGTGTGTGCATGTGTGCGTTTTTATGTATATGTTCACGCGGTTTGTCTGTATTTGCAGAATTCTGTTAGTTTCACGCTTTGTTTGTTGAGATTAGCTGGCTGTGCCACGCCCCCTCCAGCTGCCCCTGCCAGGCGTCCCAGCACATAATGCTCAGCTATGCTGCTTGTGGCAGTGGCATGAAATGAAATTGTGCAGCTTACTTTAGTTTTACTTTATTTGCCTCAAACTTATGCTCCTGCTACACTTTGTTCTACTTTCTGTTGTTGTTGCCCCAAAAGTTTGCACGTGAAATTGCGTGCACATGTCCTTTGCCAGTGCGTATATGTGCATGTGTGTGTGTGTGTGTGTGTGTGTGTGTGTGTGTATGTGGGGAGCTAAAATTGATGTTGCTGTTGAAGTTTTTGGCTTTTTGAACTGACAGCTGCGATTTTTATATGCGACTGACGGCTGCCAGCAAAACTAGAGAAATAATTGTAATTCGTGTGTGTGTGTGTGTGTGTGTGTGTGTGTGTGTGTGTGTGTGTGTGTTTCGGTGTATGACCAACTGGTTGAGTGCTTGGCTAAGCATTTAACGGCCAACTTCTCACTTCTCTGCTTCACATTAATAAGCGAAATGTGAGTCGCCATTGTTCGTATGTGTGTGTGTGCGTGTGTGTGTGTGTGTGTGTGTGTGTGTGTGTGTGTTTCGGTGATTATTTTTTCTTGTTGCGCCTCTGAATGATGGCTTTCAAAAGCAAAAGAAGCCGAGTACAGTAGCTACAATAAAAGTACCGCCATCAGCAACAGTTTCGCTGCTGTCGAGTGGGATTATTTATTGTTCACTTCTGCTAAATTGCGTTCCAAGTTGTTAATGAGAATTTATGGCTAATTGATGCCGAAGTGCCAGTTATATCATGTGGCAGGTAGTTAATTTACGTATAAGTTCTACTTACGTGTATTTTGCCAAAAACTAATTCATTTTGAGTGCTCTCAACTTATCATTTTGAGCGGCGCTAAGATTCCACGAACTATCGTTTAGACGTTGAAATTTAAGCATTTTTGAGGAAACACAAACAGAGTGTAGTTCCATGTGGCATGTGTTCCCACGTGTTCATTTCGGCGAATTAAAACTTTCAAATTAGGTGGAAAATTTCGCGAGCTTAACACTATACGCTTTTTTGTATGGATTTTCAAACGCTGCGTTGTGTGCACCATAATGAGTAAGTTATCATAAAAAGCGCTAATTGCTGCAACGCAAATTGAAATTTAATTTTGTTTAGCAGTTGTTCGCTTTTAAAGTTTAAACTCGTCTAAAATTGTGAAGAGCTTGAATTTAAGTTGCAAAAACAACAGTGTAGAAACTATCTTTCATAGTACAAAGTTGACTAATATTCTTTTTTTGTTTATAAAACGACAATCGAGGATCATATTGCCTTCTAGGCCAACATTTTGTAGACACTGAACGCAAAGTGTAAAAATCTCCTAATCATATATAAGATCACATAGTGTTAAGTTTTTGGCAGTCTTATTTCTTATACTTAAGCTACTCCTTCGGCTTATAGGGTGTCTTGAGCAGGTTCCTGGCTAGTCTACTCCAGTGCCTCGCTAGCCGCTCATTGCTGCGTCTTGCAAGGGCAGTTCTGGTTTCATTGACCTTAGGGATTACCTCTCCCTGAGTGGGTGGTATTCCTTACATACCACTGGCAGACAATCAAAATGCAGTATCTGCACCTTCCTGCTATTCGATATGGCAGCGATGCAATAAGAACGCTTGCGTGGTATAATAATGACAAGGTAAGTTTAATTTGGAGAATGAAATATATCTGTGGTCATATGGAAGACTATGGAAGAAATCGTTATAAGGCAATGTTGAGTTACTGCATTCTGGATAACGCATCGATGAAAAATTGGCACAGAAATTTTATTTTCATGGAAAAAATGAGTACCGGGTATCCCACTGTCTTGTGCGGCTTACTATTTGCTACCTTAATTTTCTGTCCAGTCATAAACTGAGCTCTCCGCCCAGGAAGATGTCCCGGAGCAGCACATATTAGCACATTTCTCAGACCCGATCTCTAAGGCATGCGACTTTCTGGGTTTGTCCATCGACTAGTATTCGCATTTGGCGGACTAGAACGCTACAATCTCGTCCGCATACGATGCTATTAACATATTTTTTTCATCAATGCCCATCTCAGAAACATTGGCGGCCTGAATTTCTGAAGTGAAGCTGTTATAAAGAATAGAGCACCTTGAGAAACTTCTGTCAAGTACCTTGTCTAGCCCGTTGTGCTAAAATCGGTAGATATTGTTTGTCGCCGTAAGCGTGAATTATGTGGTTTATCAGTCTGTGAAGCTGCTTAGCCGTTACGTGTCCTGCCGAAAAGCAAACTCGTGATCGGGAACGCTTTTCATTGCCCAAGTATCATATTGATACGCCCAGTGCTAAACCTTTCCCACATCTAGAACAGAGAGACACCTTCCATTGAACTGTTGAGACATATTAAATATTCATCGAGAACCTTAATTCTGAACTAGATGAATTGTAACTCTACTTAAAGGTTTTTAAATATCAATTCAATATCTTCTTGAATCAAAATATATTCGTAAAACTCCAAACTGATGACCTAAAATAACTTTGGAAAATCCATTTCAATTGAATCCCAGCTCACTTAATTTTCAATACTTCTACATATTTTTGAAACAAAAATAATTTTAATAATCAAGTTATCCGTTTATGAAATGTCTAAATATATTTACACTTAAAAGCATGAAAAAGAGTTGCATAAAATCAAATTTTTAACAAATTTCTAGTTGAAGACATTAATTAACTTTTTCTTAAATAGCCGTGGTAAGTAAGCAGCTACTGATTTCTCACAGTGTTTGCCATTTATGCGCAACCGCAGAGCATTTTGTAAACCCTTCGGGAACAGGCTAAAAAAATAGATTTGTGTAGTCATATATGAGTCCTTAGACCACAGATTCCACTATAGGAAGGTAATTCAAGTTTATCCCAAACTGTTCCACTTGATTTCCGCAACGCTCTCCAGCGAATGCACTAGACAGAGCAATTCGTATTTTGCGCTGTACTTTTGCTATTAAAATTATAAAAATCGGATGGAAACTTTTAAGTAAGGGTTCCAAAAGGTTAGTATCCATGATTGGGTTAAGAGATACAACTTGAGTACGTTTATAACAATCATATTACTACCATCATGAACAGAAGGCACATAAAAGCTGCCATAACCCGAAAATGGAACGGATTTGACCGAAACTCCGAGGCTCGAAATTTACGGACTCAAATGATTATTTTTACGAAAAAGTTGCTAGCCAAGGAATTTCAGATTGTTGTTGTAACGAATCTGAAATTTTTTTTTTTTAATTTAATATGTCGGAACCAGTATGACGTACTTGATTTGATTTGAAATTAGGTACAGAATGAAACCCAATCCGTGGTTTTTGACTTAAATGTTTCAGAAACTTGTTCCTGCAACTTCAATATGGCGGACTGGATTGGAAAACTGTCAAAACTAAAATTTTTTTAATTTTGTAATTGTTTGGTAATTTTTAATATCCTACTCCCTTAGATAAGCCATTTGAAATCCGATTTGCCATGGAGGTCATAAAATCGATTTCCGACGAAGAATTGAATGAACGCGTAAGAGTTTTCGCCAACAAATATGATTCGGCAATGAAGTCCTTTGGCAGCATTAAAGATATCACAAAAACTGCTAAGATTCTTGCACATTATAAAGAATTTTTGTGCGAAGAAGCAGTCGTCTATTTGTTTAGTTACGGCGAGGAGTTATGCCAGAAAAATCAAATCGAAGAAATGCGTGTCGCCTTGCTGCAATGCCTAACGGTACAGTTTGTCCTCGAAATCAGTGCGGACACCAAGATGGATCCCCGTCTCAGCGTTAGAGTATTCTGTGAGCGCATGTCCGAACCGGATTCGAAATTTATTCATCAATTCTCAAGCGCTCTTCAAGTTATGAGTGATTATATAAAACACAAGGTCTTAAATGCTACCATGGCACATGCAACCAATTCCAAATTAGCCGATGGATGTGAGCCTTCGCAGCACTAAGTCTGGTTACATGGTGATAACTCTTGTCCTTTCACCCTTTTACGTTTATTTAAGTTTGGATATCAACTTTTAGAGGCACAAACAAAAACTTGAGAGATTTGTGTCTAAACGAAATGCATGCATCAAGCAAAGTTTAACTATTTTGCTTTAATTTGAAATAAAAAATTTAAAATTTAAAAATCATTGATTAGTACTTTTGTGCCAAGTGCCACAACATAAGAGCGTCACACCATATGAGCGTCCCACCATCTGAGCGTCACACCATCTGAGCGTCACACCATCTGTTCGTCATACCATACCATTGGCAAGAGTGATTCTAAGCCCCGATTGGTATTAAAAACATTGGAGATGCTCATTATTACCTTGACGGAGTTGCATGTGTTGCTAAACGTCATTCGGAATATACGCAATCCCTCAACGGGATATCAAATGTTGCTTTATAATCGACAATGCCATCTCATATGGCTGTCGGTTAGGTATGATTTTAGTGTTTGATTTGACTTTCGGAATGATTTTGCGGAGATGAATTTTCCTCGCCTCTTTCATTACCTAATTTCAGCATGATAACAGCCATATCATAATACGGCGTAGCTTATATGAGAACGTTGATTTTTTCCCTTTTTTATGACATTTAATATAAAAAAAATGGTTTTATAATCGATTGACATGTGACAAACATGTCCACTTAGCATCGCATGGGCTGGCACCGCCTGTCATTCATAGTCGACGACGAAAAAGGCCAACAATCTGCCCAAATGGCCAGGACTAAAGTTGACAGAGTCCTACTAACTGGCTCTCGCCAGTATGTTCATGGTTAATTCACATTGTTGGCTTTATATCGATTGGTTTTCCAACTGGCTGCTTGCACCGAAAGTGTCCACACAAAGCGCCCCTCGGGCCACTTAGCCCTATACACTACTAACCCACTACTCAACTATTCCCCGGGTGTGCGAGCTGCCGTGTGCCTCTCGTGCAAGCTATGTAAATAACAAAAGTATGTATTACAGTGTATACAGAAGTACTATAACAACAATGGGTAGCTAGTGGTGGGCTAGTCCCACTTAATTAGCAAGCGAGTTTATTTATTATTCACGCTAACACACACTCACTCACACGTATACTGACACACACACACACACACACTCACTCACACATATATACAGACATATACACACACGTTTATAGGTAAATGTATCAAGTGGATGTGGAAGTGTGAGTGGCTATGGAAATGGCAGCCTAATGAATCACAGTTTTTGTAGTGGAAATTTTAATTTTTCATTAGTATGCAAAACGACAACAATAAGAACAACAAGCAACTCATTGTGACAGCCGAAATATATGACCTTATATCAAGGTATTTTCACCATGTGCATACACACTAGACAAAATAGGAGCGACTTGATTATGTGATAAGCTAGACAACTTATAAATAAGGCAAAACTAGTTTGCTTGAAGATCTCACACGCGAGATTGAAATGGAATGAACAATGAGCGGAGCATGAAAGAAAAATCGTTTTTTAGCCAAGAAATTAAGAATTAAGATCTCAAGTGCCGTGGAAATAAATAAGTAAATGTTTAAGAACTACTTTTAACAATGCTGCATTAAAAGGAAACTGACTTCAATGAAACGGTGCTACAATTTCGGAGCGATTCTTTTCTGATTTCCATTCGGAAAGTAGTTGGAGTCCCAAAATAGAGTACATTTTTCGGAAATTTTAACTAAATTTACATTTTAAGTTAAATTAGTTTTAGTTTTAGGAGTGTCATTACTCACGTATAGCTATGCTGCTTAAGGCAATATAAGTCCTAAAACGGGTACCTTGCCCTTTGAATATTTGCATAACTCATCACACACCATATGGGCTTTGAGTATAGCCCGTCATATTTATAAAATTTTTGTCCTAAAATGAGTCTTTTTTTTTTTTTGTCACAAAGATCTTAAGTGTTAACTCAAAAGGTAACTGAAGAGAGGAAATTTATTTAAAGAGACGAGCTAAGCGAAACTTCTTACAGCAGAGTAAGTAGTTGGAGAAAGTTAGTTGCCTTACCTAAAAATGTCCCAAACTCCTGACCAGCATAGGGATTGCTGCAGGATCACAGCCATAACTAGTCTATGAAACGCTAGGATAGTAAGCTTACTTATAAAAAGATAACTATTAGGAGTGATTAGATTGCGCAGGTCATAATAATATATGCATAAAACGCGAAACGGTTCGTGAAGTGGAATGAAATTTCTCGAATTCGGCGTGGAAGCTGACTAACTAAGTTATTTGAATCAATCACACCGATAATGTGTTTATGGAGAATAACCCCAAGTTACAAGTCAACAAAGTTGGCTAATTATGAAAAGCAAGAGTACAAGAGTATGGAGATAAGTGAATACTAGAATCATAATGGAGTAAAGATTCAACTCAATTCAATTGAGTCAAGATTCAAGATTCAATGCGAGATTCGTGTGCAAGATACTGATATTTCGAGCAGACGAACAAGAGCCATAAAGGGGAGTTTTTCTATGTTAGGTTTATTCTTTCCGTTTCGATACAACCAAGATATTGTTTGGCTTTATTCGCAATTAGATTAAAGCACTGAACAAAAACTAAGTCAGAAATGGAAGAGATGCGTTCGAGCAAAACATCATCAACAAAATAGGCAGAAATCTGAGTGAATTTTTAGTTTATGATCTTCGCATACTCTATGTACATTAGCTCTTAACTAAATAGGTATTGTAACCCCTCAAAAGTGTCTATTACGATGCCAAAGTGACGACTGGCTGACAATCAGTCAAATAACCGGCTACTTACTTTACGTTCAAATCGCACTGACCATCAAGGGATACTGAAAATTGTCTTATTGGATTTTTCGAATTTCGCAGGAAAGCGAAGAATCCCTTAAGAAATTCAAGCATTGAACGACCTGAAAATAAATCCCTATCATATAATCATTAAAAATAATCTAGCATTTCCGTCGAGCTCGAGAATTTTGGTATTTAATCTCCATCAGCTTCTAACTATATAGGTAAATTATATTCTACAAATGAACTCACTATTACCTTACTTTATAATTTTATGTTGATTTTAGACTCGATAGTTTGTCGATACTTCCATAAATATATTTGTGGGTATTCTTTATGTTACAACATTTAAGCACATCCATTCCTAATCTTTTAATGTCTTGGAATTGTTGTTGGTCCAAAAAAATGATTTTCTTAAGACTTTAGGTATTACTTTCTACTGAATTGGGTATGTTAGAGCGAAGCGCTCAAAAGTTTTGCGTTTTTATGCAATCCAAATCTATTTATGACTTAAAAATCTGTCTCATAAATTTTCGGAATCACTTCCTCAAAGTTTTGCGGTTTTATGCACTCCTAATCTTTTGGAGTGTAATGCCTTACAATTAATCATTTTTGTTTATAAAATCTTTTTTCTTAAATTTTAGGAATCATTTTACGATTTCGTTTATTTTAGCTTAAAGAATCTGTTTCCTAAAATTTTAGCAATCGATTTCTTCTGAATTGGTTATCACAGAGCAAAACCGATGAAAGCTTTTCGTTTTTAGTTAATTTTTTATATATTTCACAAAGACTGTTCCACAGTGTAAACCCTAAGTAAGGGTATCTAAAATTCGATGTTTTTTTATGACAAAACAAAAATATTTTGTTTTACTTTGCATTTAGTTTAACCGAACATGTTATGTGGCAACATTTGTCACAGGTGGCACCACACGCACTGGCATTAAGACGACCCGTAACCACACACCCGCACACATGCACACACACACACCACACATACCACACTCATACACATTCACACCCACATTCATGTGCATGCACATTCATTTGTCAGTATGTGTGATTGTGATTGAGTATACCAGGCAGCCCACACAGTTGACCAACAAAAAGTAAAAAAAAAATGCAAGAAGTCAGAAGAAAAAGCTGTGTAAAACATGTTGAAAGGATTAACGCACACATCATTTAACAGGAGGACTTTCACTTTCTCTTCCACTCTCGAATTCAACTCATTTTTCATGCATAACCTTAATGTCTGTAGGCCAGAAGCGGCAAAAACTCAACTACAGCTGGTTTTCAGCCCAACTCCGAATTTCCTTAGTGTTGTCGATTATTGCAGAGTTGCTGGGAACGGAGTTTGCCCTTCCACAGACAGTTTTTATGCCATTTTCGTTGGCTATTTAATATTTAAGGATTCTACCATTTTTCTACTCGACTGCATTTTCGTTGTTTACTTCCGAAGAGATTTAGCTTAATACTTAAAAAGTTTTTTTTTTCGACTTGGAGTGAATATTTTAGTGCAAATTAACAGAGATTATAAAACTTTTAGTTTTTAGGAAGCTTTGTTTTCAGACAGTTTTTATGACAAAATTTAGTGCTATCACAGTAAATAGCTCTTATTAAATTTCAACTATTTTATATGACAAAAGGATCACGCAAACTCCTATTGAAATTATTTGAAAAAATAAACTAACCCGACGTTCTCGTAAAGGTATAAACCCAAAGCGTTTAAAGGGCAATTTAAAATGTGTTTAAAATGCCATCCGATTTTTTCTTCTCGGCTATCCCATTCATCTGCTTTAAAAAACTTTGGAAAAGTCTGCAGGAATAGTGTGAAAATCGACAAAAAGGACTTTTTACTGGCTATCAGAAGTTCTTATATCGGATCACGAATCGTAATGCACAATCAGTTGCAAATTTTCAAGTTAGTCAAACACAAATAGAATGGTCGGATCCGTCTTAATAGTGCTGGATGAAGAAGAAGTACCGGCGCTACTTTTTAATATTAACCCCCAATCGTATACAAAGATACTCCAAGTCTTGATATTGAGACATTGGCTTAAGTGTCCGTAAAAAAGAGGAAGAAGGCGAAAAGGAAGACGTTGGAAACAAGGAAGGCGAGGAGGAAGACTCAGAAGAACGATAAGAGGAAGTTAAATAGGCAGACAAAGATGAGGGCGAATAGCAAGGATAGGAGCAATGCAGAGGGGAAGACGAAGAGGAGGAAAAAGAAAAAAGGAAAGTGAAGTAGAGAAGTAGTTTAAGGAGAAGTAGGACGAGGAGTACGAAGAAAAGAAGGCCATGCGATATATGCAAATATGGGATAGAAATTGTATGAAAGCTTTTTTAGACGAAAAAAAATGCAAAAGTGAAAATAGTTTTTGGTATAGAAAGAATGAGTTCGATGGGTCTATATCGAGCATAGAAGTCCAGGAGATTATATAAAAAGTGATAGTTTTTCAGCGTACTTTTTCCTTCCTTTTTATTTTCCTAACTTCTTGCATTGGTTAATGGGCAAAGTAGCGTGAGCGCTACGAATCTGGAAACTTTCTTCGATAAGCCCATATCATAAGTGACTAGTGCATCGATATCCAGGCTATTATAACATATGTGCTCTTTAAGCATAATAAACAGAATTCGGTTTTTTTTAGCCGGGATTTAATTTCGATCACTCCTCAGAAATGTAAAAAAAAAGTGCCAGAAGACTGCACGTTGTTTATCTTTGATGTGAAAAAAGCGAGACCAAAAAGAAGAGATTTCCACGATAGATGGCGCTACATTGTGACAACTGCATAGTTCATAGTGGGCTCCAGAAGGCCTCAGCTTAACGTGAGTGTTCAATATGCGTCAAAACCCGTCTCTAATTGAATGCTAATACTGGGCACGTCCAAAGTTTCTGTTCCTGATATGTTTGATAGCACGGAAGACACACACTCGTATATATGTGTACATCCAAAATTTCAACAAAGACCACCAAAAGAGTTGTAACACCTTCATTATCAACCGCATGCCGATGCATTTACTCAACCTACCAGCACATTACACATACGCCCCGTTGGTTTTTCACATTGTAATTACAACTGTCAATAATTTAACATTTTCTCTGCACGTAATTGGCATAAAATGCATTTCACCTACATGTGCCGTTATATGACCGCTTTTCAGACCTCGAAAAATATAATTTTATAACCAAAAAGCGACAGTGCAAAGGACACAAAGAAGCGCTATCGAAATCGATACAAAAACCACAGCGGGCTCTACATTGACTGGCCGCATGACATTGCCAATTTGTACTTTGTGGTGACTGGCCATAAATCAGCGCATTGCTAGTAAATTGCATTACCAAAATAATAAATCAATAAAAAATAAAAAGTTTTAAAAAAAAATGATATTGTTGTAAGTACAAAAGTTGCCATAACCAAACCAAATGGCATTATGGGCGTTTGTTGGTTATGTCTGTGCGTATTTTGTTATGTAATTGAATTCAATGCTTTAAATTCATTTGGCAACAAAGTATTTCAAATTGATTTTCATTAAGAGATGCGCAACCTGCAATTTTGTTGCCTGTTATGGATGACGTCATCGGCCTTGTTGTCAGTCGCGTCAAACGGAAAAGCATGAAAAATTCAAGTGATTTTCAACGTCAATGGAAACAAAATAAAAAGAAAATATTGCCAGCAATGAGAAAATAAAACGAGCCGCAAATAAAAAATGAAAATGAAGTCAAAAACGCAAGCAAACACAGCGAGCAATTGCACAAGGCAGCAACACTAAGCCACCAATACAAAGGCAAACACACACACACACACACACACACACACACACACACACACACACACACACACACACACACACACACATAGAGAGAGAGAGAGAGGGAGAGTTTGTGGGTGGGAGAAAAAGAGAGAGAGCGGAAGAGAGACAGACAACCGCACACATGTAAACAACCTTATCGAAAGTTTGTGTGGCAGGTTGTTGCCTTCTGCTCCTTGCGCTGTGCCCCCCTCTATGGGGTGCGGGAGGCCCTTAGCTTTCTTTCTCCTCCTTTTTTTTGTGCCTCACGTTTCTCGTTTTGTTAATTTTATTTGCATGTTTTTATGCCTTTCTATATATTTCTTTATATGCATGGTAGGTAGTATTTGGTAGGCAGCTTGATATAAATTTTTGACAACATTGAATGAAGCGCGCAGCACGTGATTGAAACCGCCTGCTGCACACGCACACACACACACACACACACAACCACACACACACACACACACACACACACAAAAGCGCACACTAACGCATAGCAGCAGCTGCGGTAACAGACACCATCAGGCAGCCCTCAACTCGACCGAACCAGACCAGAGCAAAACCAACAACAGACGGCCAAGAGTCTTCCAACCAAATAAACTCACTGAGTAAGTACACTGCAAGAAAAACAGCACATAAAAGGATTACCAAAGCACAAAGAAAAAGACTTTCGTAAAGAAGTGTCACTAGCAATACTTGTTGATTCGCCGCGCAGCAGTTTGTAAATCTTGAAAGATCTGGAAATTATGTTCATGGTCTGCTTGGAGACGGTCAAAACATGTCTCGAATCCTCATCTTATCAAGAAGAAGAATTTTACCGATAGGCTATGCATATCACCTGTTGGCCCGACCTTGCAATATGCGTCACTGGTTTGGATAACTGTTTGTAGCAGCAGTTTGTAAATCTTGAAAGATCTGGAAATTATGTTCATGGTCTACTTAGGGACGGTCAAAACATGTCTCGAAACCTTATCTTATCAAGAAGAAGAATTTTACCGATAGGCTATGCCTATCACCTGTTGGCCCGACCTTGCAATATGCATCACTGGTTTGGATAACTGTGTCATGACCGAGATTGTCAACTGATTTTGAGGTTTTGTTGTTGTTGTTGTTGCTGTTGCAATTGTGCATTTTGAGTACAATGCAATAATCTAGAGTTTACAAACTTACAAAATACATTATACATTAGTTGTCTAAATTACAGCTATAACAGCATCTTTACAACATGGCGCGACAGGCCCAGATGTACTCTGAAGTATGCGGCTCCTGAGCTACTCGTGGATCCGAACATAGCTACATACTCTCCAGCCGTGGATGTGTACAGTCTGGGCGTTATATTATCGACATTGTTACAGGTCAAAAAATGGGTTACAAGACAAACGCTGCAAAATTTGGTCAAATACAAATGGCTGTACAAAAATCCATGCAACTAGCTGGTATGCAACAATTATGATAGCTTATATAATTTTTCTAAGTTTACTGTGGGATGATATTGTTTGGAATAGTTTAAATAAGTCTTATAATTTGTCCGTAACTCTAGTTTGGTACCTTACTTTGCATGGAATCAATCGGAAGCTTATAGGCAACTTTTGTCTATAGATAGTACCTATTCTGAACACCACCAAATTAGCCAAAGATTAGTCAAAAAAGAAAGTAATAAGCATTTTTTTTTTGTTTTCTCTGAACTTTGTGGCGTCCCAACTCTGTGATGCGAAGAAGCACTTAAACGTATACCCAGACTTGGTTAGAGAGTTGTGTGGAGCATGAGTAGATGACACTCTATGTCAACTTTAGAATTAAAATCGACGAGAACACGACAGAATTGACGGCATCAGCTGAAAATAGCAACAAAGTACTGGGCAAGACTACACAAAGTACAAGTATATGACTCCGAAGACGGAAATATAGGCATTTTCACCAATGTAATGAGAAAAGTGTAATTCAGTGGTATTAAGTGTGGACCAAAACACAAATTTTTACTTGTTTTGGAGATACAGTCGACATAAGCTTAACCCACCCTAATAAAGTTATTCCAGTTTTATTCGATGTGGAATACTCGAAGATAGTGGTATATGACTCCGAAGACGGAAATATAGGCTTTTTCACCATTGTAATGAGAAAAATGTAATTCAGTGGTATTAAGAGTGAACCAAAACACAAATTTTTACTTTTCTTGAAGAGACACACGAAATATACGTGACCCACCCTAGTTAAGGTCGATGCGGAATATTCGAAGATAGTACCAAAAAACTAACTTTAAGACATACGGATTGTGCAATCTAAATTAGTGAAGTGATTTTCTTTGAAGTTTTTTTCGCTCAGTGTACTCACACGTTTCTATGTGTGTGTGTTTATGGATGTGCTGGTTTGAAAAATAGGCAATGTGCGGAAATTTTGATTTTTCGCTTGAGTTGGCAACGTGTCGCCAGCGTCGCCGTCTCTGTCGCCGTCGTCGAACATAGCCGTTAGTTAGTTTTGAGCGGCGCTGCCTCTGCTGCTGCTGCTGCTGCCTCTGCTGCTGCCTCTGCTGCTGCTGCGTCTACGTCTGTGTGGCAAGCTTGGCGAAATCAAATTAACTTGTGCATACTTTTAGGCGACATGAAAAAGGCAAAACGTTGCGACGTGCCCAAGGCCCAAAAAGCGGCAGCAGCCGCATTCAAATTGCCTCAATGCACACACAACGGAAGTCTGCATGTGAGTCTGTGTGTGTGCGTGTGTGTGTGTGTGTGTGTGTGTGTGTGTGTATGTGTGTGTGTGTGTGTGCGTGTGTGTGTCTGTGTGAGTGTGCGTAAAGGCATATCTTTCTTTTATAACTGTAATTTTTACATTTTGTCATTAAGTCGACAAATTTGAACGTTACTCGCTGGTAATTACAAAAGGAAGTGCACAAATGTCAAGCCAAGTTGACATTGAAGTGGAAACGGAAACGAATGTGCTACAAGGATGAAGATTGGCGCCCATTAAAAGTTAATAGCCGTCAACTGAATGAATTTGTAGGATATTTGCACAAGGCGAATATGTTCTTACGAGTGCTTAGGTTTTAATGGTTGAGTAGTGGCAGGGGGTAATAACAGGCACAGACAGACGTGATTTTGTCGCAGGAAATGTGATGTGTAACTGCAATTTTCAAACTGAAATCGTTGTTTCTATTGGGTCCTGCAAAATATGTATATTTCTATTTTACAAACCGAGCCAATAAAAAAACCAATTTTCGCAATGCAATTGAGCGAAAATTAAATTGAGTTGAAATCGCATTGGTTTGAAATTCGTGACATTTTTTGCTTTTATTTTCTTAAATTTAAATAAATTTACATTTACAGTTTAGTTTCGACTGCGATATCGAATTTTAATAGTTTCCTATAAACACAGTCTTTTCGACTAATAGTCCTGCATATGAGCAATTTATTGATAAGTCCCACCGATTGGTCTTCGACTCCCAGGTCCGTGAGAGTTGGCAGTAAGTGTATATTATATATTATACAATGGAACGTTCGAAGATTTTGAGAAAAAAGGATAAATAGATTAGAGATGCTTTCCCTGCCGTAGGTATGAAGATAATCTTCAGTTTAAAACCATTTTTCCGGGATTAGACCAGATTTGGTACAGCCTGGAAACTGTGTGTTTAATAGAATGCTCAGGAACTCTTCACTAGATTCAGTCCACGAGCAATCATTTCTTCTAAGGTCCCTAAGTCTTGCTGCTTCGGAGTTACTTTCTATTTCAGTGCTTGTATCTTGTCTAACCGTCTTTTTATAAGCGGCCAGATTTGAAGCTTTATCTTGCCTCTAGGTTTACAGGAGAAACACGAAGTCTTAAAAGCTTTCTTACAGGCGTTTGTGAATGTGTCCACAAGCCTTATAAAGTAATCCTTACTTTGCTTCCCAACAAGTTGAAGATTTGGAAGAAGTTTCTTTAAGTCAAGTGTATATAGATCCTTGAATTAATGGAGCTATAAAAGTTTCTTGTCTAAATTTATAATTTCGGTAATGAAAGTACTTTTCGAACATCTTTAAATCTTGTTTCTTACCGACAAAACGGAACGACTGAAGCATATGGTTTATTTTCAATAACAGTAACACAGCCTTACATCATAATTTTAAGTATTTTGGGAGAATTTTATGTTGAAACATTCGTTTAGATCCAATGTAGAAAGAGATAGTCGAGATAGGGAAACACTCAACCCATATATGGCCGCATTAACCCTTGAGCAATCAAATGTTTTGCTGCTATTAACATATCAACAGTTATGACTCATAAATCAAGCGTAACAAAACATGGTTCATCAAATATTTATAAACCATTATTTCAAAAAAACTCGGAGTTGGCGCCCAAAAGTATGCAACTGGTTGCCAATTTGGCAACTAAAACAAACAAAGGGCCAAAAGGCAAATCGAATAAATAACGAAACAAAACAAAAGCGCAAACAGACAAAGCGAACGATAAAAAATTGGCCATTTCTCTCCCTCTCTCCTATCGTTCTCCCTCTCACACACATGCACTTGAACGCAATGTGCAAACAAATTAAGAATTAGCCATAAAAAAATAATCAAATTGTGGCTAAACAACAAGAAGAAGAAGAAGAACAACAAAAGCCGTTATGTTGGCAACCACAACAAGCGACATTAAATTGATAAAAGACATAACTGAACAATTTCGTGCATGAGCCTGCATGTATGGACACGCTCAAAAGGCGATAAAGCGCAAGCCGACAATGCCAATGCCAAAGCCAATGATGACTATGGTAACGGAAGTGGAAGTGAAAATGGAAGTGGCCATGGACAGGCAATTCTTGGCTATGTGGAATGGCCAAAAGCGGCTTATATCAGCGCATTTGCGTGGCGTGCAAACAGCCAGCTTGCCAGAGCAATCTACTAGTCATTTGTTGTTGTTGTTGTTGTTGTTGGTTAGGCATTAAAAGAAACTTCCAAGTCATTAACCCGTTTATGACGCTTAACTTGGCTAAGACGAGCTAGACGGCTTTACAGCAAGCAGCGTGTAAGGCCGCCAATAAAGCGGCAATAAAATGCCCCACGCATAACACACTGACACACACACACACTTACGGTTAAGCCCATGGCTACATAAACCATTTAACGGCTCATTTATTGCAAAATGGACGCACGGCGGCGGTTGAAAATGGCGTAAAATGTTATTAAAATAAAAAACCGGCAATTCGCTGCGATGGCCAAGCACGCACACATTATGTGTTTAATCTTTGATCCGAAAGGCTAAATGATGTAAGAGTGTCACGGAACCAACAGCAGCGGAGACAGCAACGAAATTGACAATTACTTTGATGGGAAAGGTAAAACGAACAAACCACTTAAACTCTTCAGTTGGTTTATGTGACATACTCAAACGGCGAAAAAATCATAAAATTGAAACAATAAGAATCATAAATGGTTAAAGTTGTTGGAGTAGCTCAGTATATGTGAAGAGTCTTTAACAGAACTAGCTCGGTGTAAATAAATTACGGGTGCTCCTAGTATCTCTTTGTCGGAGAATCCAATCCTTTCATACTCTAGCTCTCTTGGCTAATGTGATTAGCTTAACCAATCGCCTAGCAGAAAAATACATCTAGGCAAGAAATTCCTAGATAATTTTGCTTAGTTTTATTTTATAACGCTCAAAAAGTTAGTTAATCTTGAGCTTTCGGCATAGATTTCATATTCGATTGGAAGAGAATTCTGACGACTGCCTGCTGTTGGGTTGAAATTCGGTTGAAAACAAATTGCAGGCACACCTTTGAGTATTCACTACTTAAAAGTTGGAACTAAATGTAATACTCGGGACCCACAAAAACCCATTGGTTTATGCCTAGAGCTTGGTTGTCGTAATGAATAAAGATTCTAAAGATAGAAGAGGCTAAATCTTCTATTTAGCATACCGCTTGAATATTCCGCATGAAAGGTTGGAAACTGCAGTATGACAAAGCTTGAAAATCACTCATGTGAAGTGTATCGCATACCAAAATGCGCAATCTTTTCTTGCAACCGACAAATATCGGAACCGAAAACGCTTCTTCCAATAATGGTTGGATACCCTACAAAAGCATTGTAATTTGATATAAGAATCACTGTGCAGGTTTGAACATGAGAGAGAACGCTTCCTTACGATGCGATAAGAATAGTTGCGTCCAGTTAGAAGAAAATGAAGAGGAATAAACATTTCTAAGCCTAAATTAGGCGAATTATAGACAGCTGCTTCCAACCATAACATATCCTGAATATTCAGTACCAATATATATTTTAGTTTATAGTTATAAGCTAATTATACCCTGTACACAAAGTGTAAAAGGGTATTATAGGTTTGTGCAATGTATGTAACAGGCAGAAGGAGGCGTGGCAGACCATATGTTCCATAGGCAAAAATGGTCAGGAGCAAGAGTCGAGTCGATATAGACAGGTCCGTCCTTCCGTATGAACGTCGAGATATCAAATACCATAAGAGGTAGAGGCACAAAAATTTACCAAAAGATGCGCATTTACACCAAAAAGTTAAAGTTTGTCAAATCACGTCGATATCTAGTCCCCTTCCCCTGTGACATATTTTTGCGGTTTACAGCCGCTCCGTTAAATCTATCATCTCGAAGCTCGACAGAGGTGTGCGTCGGGTTCATATGCATTTATGTTTCACAAATTATTCAAATCGGATAAATACATCAGAAATTATAGTCAAAAATATGCTAATTTCACCCCCCCTCGCCAATAAACTGCTTCAACATTTCACTATGTATGACCCTTATCGTTAAAACTGTATCCACCTTTTTCCAATAGAACCCCCCCTTCTCCCACAATCGATTTACCTTAATAACTGCCAAACCCCCCATATATTGATTTGACAATTGTTACCGACATTCATAAATGTATTGTTGATCTATGCAAAGACATTGACCCAAGAATACTGCAGTTATGAGCATAAAAGTAATTTTTGTCCCCACTTCCCAATAAGAAAACTTGTCAATTGGAACTTCCCAATAGGAAAGTGCTTACAGTCATATCGAACTTGTAAAAAGAGACATAAGAGAAAATACTTTCGTTCCCATTTTACCGTATGCTGGACTTAGTACTTATGGGGAAAAAAGGGTACAGGGTATTCCACTGTCGGGCACCGTCCCGATGACTGTCTGCATCACATGTTTTTCAATATACACACGCATACACCAAACGCTAGGACTATAAGGTCTAAGGAACCTGAGCATATTCATTCTATTCGTTTGCTTGTTCAAATTAGTCTCTCTCATCTTTTCAAACCTTCAAAATTAAGTTGATTGTGTAAATTCATTTTGGTTTGCTAACCGCATAGATAATACGCTTATATTACTCGGCTACAGATTCCAATGGCGGCCTTTGACTTCAAGCTGTCTCGTATATTCTGCTCCCCAATACTTAAGTTAACACCCGAGTATATGCCAGAGAACATGGAACAATTGAAGGTCATGCCGGGCAGCATGGTTTACCAAATATGTCAATTGATTGATGATTTGGGTGTGCTGTCAGCTAAAGCTCAGAATGTGAAAGATCCGGTTACATCGGCGTATAAATTCAGTAAGGCAGTCAATCAGTATTGTTATATTCTAGCAGATAATGATCGTGGACCCTTGGGCGAAGTGTTGGGCTTTATAAAACTAGGCATCAAGCGTCTTTACCTATACGATTTGGATGGCAATACGCGCGACGACATGGATAGTCCGTGCATACTGGACTTTTACATACATGAGGCCGTGCAGCGTACGGGTTATGGAAAAGTACTGTTCGACCATGCTATGAAAGACCTGGGCTGGTCTCCGGTCGGTTGCGCCATTGATTGTCCCTCCAAGTCGATGTTAAACTTCATGGCCAAATACTATAAGCTAACAAACGTTATTCTGCAGCCAAACCGTTTAGCGATATACCATGGCTTCTTTGAAGCTCATCCCCGTCCGGCAAAATTGCCGTGCTTTATTAATCAGTTTGGCGCTGTGATACGACCCACTCCGCCGGAGCCACGCATACGTGTTTATGGGCGCAGTCCTTTCAGTTCTGGACTCTAGCTTAATCCAACATTGGCAGTAGCAAAATTATTAAGTTCAAAGTGTAAGACAAATTTGTTGTATATGAAATTGTAATATTTTCGTTATTCTCAGTAAACCTCGTATTATTTTTGTACTCTGTGCCCTAAGGGTTATGTTAAATTTATACGTGAAAGATTAAAAAAATGCTTTGTATGATTGAGTATTGTCTGCAGTCTGTCCGTCCGGGGCAACTGCCTCTCAAAAGCCAAAACTTCTAGGAACATAATATTGTGCCAGAGAGCGCACCTTATGTTAAAACTTCCCTCCATTTCCCACAATAGAATTTCATGGTTTAAGCCCACATTATTTGAGTAACAACTTTAAAACTGGACAAAACCCTCTATTTTAATGGATAGGTCGAATGTGTTTAGAACGCTGGATATCCACAACTGGTTTTCAAATAAGAAAACAGTTTGTAAAAGAACCCGGTCTAAAACCCTGCAGGTATCTTCTTCGTCGGAAAAGGAAAGATCTGTGAGTCCAGGCTGAATTTATAAAGCGTCACAATGCATATTGCCAACACCTGGCCAATACTGTCCTCATTTCCAACCCAACTTGCGCGAGCTGTCTTGAATAATCCGACTCATCGGAACACTTTCTGTGTCACTGCCCGGTCTTTGCAATGATACGAATGCGTATTTCAAGAAGAGACTCACTCAACATGAGCGAGGTATATAATCGCTCTCTAAGCAGTCTACGAATTTCTACGGAAGTCTGAAGATATTTTGTTTCCATATAGTAGGTGAAAAAGGGGTCCGCACATTTTTCCTTAGCCTATTTATATAATAGAATGCGAGTCTTAGCAATGATCCCAAAATAAACATACATACATAAATAGATGTTTTTCTCGAAAATATATGGATTTATTTTCAACGACTAATCCAGTCGTTTCTTAAGTATAGCATATAAGCGCTAACTCCTCTATTACATTTTCCAATGGCGTCCATTGAATCTAAGTTGTCCCATATTTTTCGCTCTGCAGTACTTCAGTTGATACCCGATTTAATGCCACAGGACATGAAAAGTTTGAAAATATCAACGGATAGCGTTGATTGTCAAATTCGTGCAATAATTAATAAATTGTGTTCGCTATCATTTAAAGGTCAGAACTTAACAGGTCCGATTACTTCGGTGGGATTGTTTCTGCGAAGCAGTCAATCAATATTGTTACATTCTATCAGATAATGATCATAGTCCCTTGGGCGAAGTGTTGAACTTCCTGAAGGTAGGCATCAAGCGTCGTTATTTATACGATGTGTGTGGATGGCAAAATGCGCCTTCTACATCGATACTCCTTGTATTTTGGACTTTAATAAACATGAGTCAGGGCAGCGTGCTGGTCATGGAAAAGTTTAATTTGAACATGATCTGAAAGACCCGGCCTAGATCGGCCCTCCAAGAAGATGTTAAGATTCATGGCCAGACATTACAAGCTAACAACTGTTATTCCACAAACAAAACACTTTGTAAAATTCTATGGCTTCTTTGACGCTCATACGCATCCCGCAAAGACAGATTGCTTCATCAGTTAAATAGAATTTATTTTTGTGTTTTTCAGTGAAACTTGTGTTGAAATTAAGTTTTTCAATGTATTATGTATAAAAGGTGTTTATTTATTTTGACTTTAATTTCAATGCTTTGATGATATGGAATATCGACTATTCGGCCTACTTAAGATCGACAGAAAGGCTAGAATCCGCTTTGATGATATGGAATGTCGACTATTCGGCCTACTTAAAATCGACAGAAAGGCTAGAATCCGCTTCTTCGTAACACAGGAGAATTCGCCATATATCGTTAGCGAAGATCGATCCGGATTCCAAGGCGGCGTTGTTGATCGATTGCACGCCCGATTGGACTATGATTATGTGCTATTCCAACAACTCAGAAAGAAGATTTAAACAAAAAAAGGAGAAAACACCAAAACGCTACACGTCAGAATCAATCAAATCTTTTTTAGCAGTCTTGAGCGGATATTTTCGGACATAGGCCTTAGCCAGAGTAAATTTCACTTGTTGGACCACTTGAAACATTTTGGAGGAAGGCGCCAACGTGTATAATTTTAACCAGGAAGTTTAAAGATGGCTACACAGTAGGACGTCAGAAGGTATAACACTGGATTGGAGAAATTTTTCCACGGTACCAAAAACATTATGTAGCAAATAATTGTAATCGGGAGAGGCGGCCAGCAATCCCACGACCTTGTGTACCAATACACCCAATCTAGGCGAACAGCTGGCCAAGATTATCAAAAGGACCTTATCAAACAGAAGTCCGCTTTTGCGGCTCGTACGATCAGCGCCCTTCAATGACAAACCTTTGACATATAGGTGCAGCGAGCACATAAACTTTTGGGAGTTTCTCCTCTGGGTATGAAGCTCATACCAGGAGTTTGAACTGTTGCCACAGGTAGTCAGTAGAGCTGACTTAAATGGTTGCGGCCCTTCGGGGCTTAGACTTAAAAGCGAGCAAAGTCTTTACACGGTGTGGAGTTTCATCTAAACAAACGGCCGCCGGGACCCAGAGACCGGCAGAAGTCTTGATCATAAAGTGCAATTGCGCAACTTCCTTCTTCATTTGGTACTTATGGAAATTGGAATCGAAATAGTAATAAACATATGCTATATACAACATACGAGTTGACAAAACCATCCAATGGGATCGTTGATTGACGAACTGTATCAATCCGTGTGTTATATGCTTGCATATTGGAACACCGTGAAATTAAGTCAAACATGGCAGGCGTAGATCCATATTTACTTATTGTAATGTGGAGTGCACCAGTACAGTCTTCATAGTTGTCCAAACAGTTTTATTGGAAATCTCTTGGAGAAAGGTCCGTGCGAAACCTTTCACGACAGATTTGTATAGAAGAAACTTGCCTTTATGTTGAAATTTGGTTGAATGAGATTTCTGACAAGCCCCTCTTATTAATGTATTTTTCCTTTGAGATATGCCTCTAATAGTTTTATTTAAAATTTTTAAAGGTTTATTCTTATCAAATCGTTTGTGCATTTAAATTCTTAAGTAATTAAGTTTCTAAGCTGGAGAACAGAAATCAGCGAATTACAAATCTTATCAAAATATGGTGATGCGGTGGGGAGAAAGTGGGAAAATGTTAGCGGCTGGTGCCGTCACATTAGGGGTGAGGGGAGGTAGTCATTAACTTCTGGGGAGGATGGGAATCAAAAACTGCAACTAAATTTAGTTCTATTTGTGACGTTACATAAGGTTGGTGGGGAGAGGGGGTTTGGTCATCAAATGGTGACGATTTGTGAGGGAGAGTGTGGTTCAAATTTCATAAATCCATATTGACGTCATTTATGAGCAGCTTCCACCTTTGGAGGCTTTTCTATGCTCCTCTCTTTAGTTTCCTTCATCTGTGTTTTTTCACAAAGCAAATAGATTTCTCAAATCTACTAACTTGGAAAGTCTACTCGATGCATTCATCAAATGTCCTGACAACTATTACGAAACTTGTTATATACTCGGAAACTACAACAACAGAAGCATATATTTGCCGTTGCTTATGTATAAGTATTTGCTTGTACATAGATACATATGTACTACATATGCATATGGTCTTTTGATTTGTTTTATGCACAATCTGGGCACAAAAAAAATGGAGAAAAAACCTCAAATGTGGAAAAACAGAAAACTTTATGGTTGATGTGGCTTGTCTGTGTTATGCTTATGGCCATAATGATGATGACTACTACTGAGCCTACGGCTATGGCTTTCCTCTTTGTTAGCCACACGCACATATACATAGACTTATATGGGCTTATACAGTCGTACGCATATTATGCTAATATTATCCCATGATAGTGTTTGTGGGTTAAGGACAGTTTTATGTATGCACACACACACACACACACAGAGACACACACACTCACACACACACACACACACACACACACACACACACAAAGTTACAGTTGCTGAGAACACACGCAACCCTCTCGCACGCATATCCGTATTTTCTTTGTGTGCCGAGTGTATGTGTGTGTGTGTGCGTGTGTGTGTGTGTGTGTATGTGTGTGTGTGTGTGTGTGTGTGTGTGCGTGCATGTTAAATAAGCGTAATGCCACTATTATTGGACGTATTACAAACAAAATGAAATTGCACCCTTTATCGTATATGTTATAGTGTAAAAGGACCTTTATGCGTTTGACATGCGACACAACGTTCTATTTTGGTACACATTGTGTCCGCATCCTTCATATTGCTGACTTTAAAGCCATCTAAAGGGATTATGTTCTTATAGACTGTATATCTGTACAGCTGACCAAAACGTGCTTATTAACTTAATCAAAGGCAAGTCAAGGACAACTAAAATTAATTATGCTTAGTCGACACTGAACACGTCAAAATTTGCTTTCAAGCAGTTTTGAGCTAATTTTGGGTTCATTAATACGGCAACTAGGGACTTTGGACGCATAAGTCTCACTCCTTGTGTACTATCACGAAGAACGTATTTGGTTTCCAACGCACACTGCCGAGAAACCAATGATATGGTCAGGAGTGTCGTAAAGCCACTGCAGTGAAGAACACCGCCTATAGAAGAGACCACTATCGAGAGACGAGCAAGTTGGAGAAGCGCCTTTTCTGATACAAAAATGTGAGAAAGCGGTTGTTCATTGAGATATGCAGGAGCAGGAATAATGTAAGAGGTTCTTCCAAAAAGTCAAGCGTCTAGCTCAAATCCTTCAGTGCCGGTGCATCCTCCTGTAGACATGCAAAGGGAAATTTGATAGTGGATGCTTAGGGTGCGCTAACGTTGTAGAGGGAACATTTTTCCGGCTTATTGTCGAGATGATGGGCATAATGCCGGAGTTAACCCCGACGTCTCCAATTACAGACGAAGGGTATATACCGCTGCCTAGCCATGACGAAAACTAAATATCTTTACCGATTGGAGAAGAGCCTGGAAAAGTGCTCTGCATCAAGCCGGATTACGGTAACGGACTGTTATGGCCTGTTAAGTAAGTAAGTAGTTAGGGACGCAACCAAGCAGCTCAAGAACCACAAAGCTGCTGGCACAATTGACCAGCCTGCAAAACTCTTCAAGACTTTCAGCAATGATTAGGTTGACTGCATGCATCAGCGGATGATTGTGAGGGTAAGGGTTCCAGTTGGAAGGACAAGTTAGAGAGAACACTAACTACCTTTTGGTATCTCCGATGAAAGAAAGCAAGCGGACTGCTTTTTATTAGTAAGACTGTAGAAGCAGTTAAGAAGAAGAATCGAAGTTACTTTGGTCTCAGTAGACAAATGAGTAGTAAAGACCACTGCCGCCAGTCCTGATTTATACTCAATAAGACGATTGACGTTGGACGCTTTACGCGTTGGCAACGACTGACGTATTCCACGGAACGACAAAATCTTTATCATTTGAAATCGAAAAGTAGGTTGATACCTCGTTTGGTCCAAATCCAAACGTTATATGAAAATCCTGGATTATATGCCTATATACCCACTGCTTATAAGCTAAGACTTGCAGGATGCTCGTACACAACAGGGGGTAAGAGCTGTCATATCCAATGTCATCCACTTGTTAAGAGGCGTATGCAGAGTACAGACCCCTATCACAAAAGTCCTTAAAACTCACAAGCCCATCAATCGCAATACCTTTAAACTAATTCCTCGTTGAATTAGCAGCTTTAATTCGTTTGACTTTTTCAACTGATTTTTGGTTATTATTAACAAGCTCTTAAAGTCTTATTTAATAGATAAATTATTTAAATTAATAAAAGTTTTCGCAAATTGTTAGCTTCTCAGCTACAACAACAAAATAAAGCCGCTTAAAACTTTTCTACTAAATACCTTTCAAAAAATGAAGCTTATGTGTCGTAGATAAGTTAATCTGGCTGCAACATCAGTAGGTTATACTTTATGTGTGCTTCTCTTGTCTAAGCCAAATATGCATGGGTTTGGGCCCAACTTCAAATGGTAATGTCCAAGAACAAAAACTCAGACCACAAAGTATGTCCTGACAATTTTGTTCAGCTGGCTCATCTGTGTGGCTTTATGCTGTTACCCAAATCAGCATCGATTTTTTTCTGTTTTTTTTTTCGGAGCACATCCACAAGACCCTACGGCCACATACAAAAGTTTAAACTTAATACAACAAAAACAACAACAATGGTTGGGGAAGAATGTTTTGGAACTAGAGGTTGGGGCTGCCAGCTAAGTGCGCTCAATGTGTAAGTATGTTTGTGTATAGATATGCAGATATGGTATAAAGAGTGTCTAGTGACGTAGCTAGAATAGTTTTGAACATGCTTGTTAGGTACCAAATACTTGGCCCAGAACTTCGATTTGCGTTACAGGAAATTTATTACACATATTTTCACGCACATAAGCACACACTCACATACAGTTAGGCGCGTTCTGGGATTTGATGTGAATTATCGATTTACATGCAGGACAACGGCACGTTAACGACTCCACATCCATATCCACATCCATCGGCTTGCAACCAGTATTCAAGTATTCAAGTATTGGTAATATCAACCAGCACTTTTCATTGACAGCTTCGAAAATGAATGTGCTCAGTGGCTGAGCATAGCAAATGTTTGCAGAAATGTTCCAAATGGGCCAAAACTTTTGGACTATTACATTATGGAGACATCAAGCACACAATCGGGACTCATATATACATTGGCGTATCTATCATAGACCCACACACACCTACACTTCCACATGCCCATAAATTTTCTTCACCTTGGGCATTTAAATACTTAAATTGCGTATACGCAACGTTGCGCAACATTGAAGTACATTGCTTATAACTTAGCTGCGATTATGCTTATAATTTGAGCTAGGCCAAGTAGCCAGCAGTGGAAAAATATAAAAAGTGCAAACTGCGGCAGCAACAAGAACATCTATGGACTTGCAACAACAAAACCAACAACAACAAATTACCTTCACAAAAACGTAAAAAATTCAAGTATAAATCATAATTTAGCTTAATCTCTGGAGATGAGCCTTCAACATGACCTGGTCTTTCATTTGTGCTCTTTTGTGTTAATATACTCTGCAATTATGCATCGGTCTCATTGAGTTTGTCAAGTAGTTTGTGACTATGCATAAAGCTCTTTCAGCATTATAAGCTATTCTACAGAAGAAGATTGTTTAAACGGATATCCGCTACTAGAACTGTTTCGAATCTCCTTCCCAAGAATACACTGCTTCCTCTCGGAAGGTTAACTGTTAACTAAACCGATTCAAAGCCGTTTTAACTGCATATCTTGTAAAAGCAAGTAAGTCAATAAATTAAGCATATAACGTCATCCAGTAATACGATTAAACGTTTATAAGAAGATGAAGCCTTCAAATTTTGAACTCACTTATATAAGTTAAACAAACAATTGTTGAAAAGCTAAATAGACTATCTATCTATAGCTCTTGCCATTACTGTACGATTTTCGTTTTTCTCAAACTCGAAGTCACTGGACAATCCGTCAATTCAATAAATTTGAAATTCGTCGGATTACTCTAACCAACAAAGAGCATTTTCATTAAGAACAAACATTGAAGAAGATAAGATAAAGCAATTCATAGATCAGCATTTCTAAGAAATAGAAATACCAAAAGCAATAACATGTAGGAGACAATTTACTGTATTTACCTGAAATTTTCACATTATATTTTCAAAGTATTAACATTTAAGACAATGTACCTATAAAAAGTGTATTTCTTGAAAATTCTAGCTACATCTTAACAACACTTAACAACAAAGTCTTATTCTTTACCTTAATTACTCATTTGTCAGAAATCTCTTTCAGCCAAAATTCAATTCTTCAGAATTCCAGGCATGTTTTTCAGGTTAAGCATTTTTTGGGTTAAGAATTTGCTTTTATGTTTTAGAAATGTACTTGAGAGTGTTGGTAATCTTTCGACCTATGGAATTTTCCAAAAATTTAGTTCAAATTGAAAGCAAAGCTATCTAGAGTTTTTCGGAAGAGCCCTGTTTCATTCTTTTAGATATTATACCACATTATAATCTTTTAGGCCCCATAGAAAATTATACTTCTGTTGAGTACAAAATGCGAAGTTATAGTTTCATCATAGTAGGTCTAATCAGAAGTAAAGTAGGAGGAAGTCGTCACCCACCATATCTTTGTCGTTTATAAGTACATGTTGCAGAATGACATTGAGCAAAACACGCAGCTCCAACAAGGTAAGCAATAGCTTTTCTGTGCAATTTGATACCGAGTGAGACTTCAGACAAGGTAATGCCCTCTCCAACAACCACTTCAACTTTGTGATGGAAAGTGTTACGAAACTATAAAACTATAAAAGAATCCAGTTGCTTATATCGATATCATTGGTCGTACTAAGAGAGCAGTTTCCCGAACCTTTGCCGCTATTGAAAGAGATTCTGCCAGGTGGACATGGCTATAAATGAGAGTAACTTAAAGTATATGTTTTCTTAGTGTAGAGAGACTTTCAGATTGATGTTGAAAACTATATATTTGATGTTGTCAAGGATTACACATTTTGATGAAAATGCCTTTGAAGTGTTTAAGCGGAAACTACTGCGTAAGATCTTTGGCCTTTTATGCGTTGGCATTGACTACCGCATTCGATGGAACGAGGACTCTTTGAGCTCTACGACGACATTGACATAGTCAAACGCATAAACATATAGCGGGTTCGCTGGCTAAGTCATGTTGTGCGTATGGATGCAGAAGCTACTGCGAGAAAGGTCTTCCGGCTGTTGAAGGAAGGCGACGAAGGGGCAGACCATGTCTCCATTGGAACGACTAGTTAGAGAGTATACTAGCTACCTTTGGTTTCAACGATTGGAGAAGGCGCGTGCATAGCTGAGACGTCTGGAGTAGTGCTCTACATTTGTTCGTAACCTGGTAAGAAGAAGTACGTTGAGGAAATACAATGTAAATTCTTATGCTTATAAAGGTAGTGGAAGAGTCGTTAATATAAGCGGTTTTGTCTGTTCAATTTCAACAGTTTCGAGTAAATCTGATTTCCAAGTTTTTATCGATCTGTTCACCAACGTTATAAGTAAAGAAACCTACAAGATAACTGTGACCTTAAGATTACAGTTTCCAATTTCTATATCTATAAGAAGAGGAATGCGAAAAGGCAAGCGAAGATGAAGGTTCCAAAAGCCACGTGAAGAGTATGACGCGAAGAAGGTGGTGGCGAGTAACACGAACATTACTACTTAAGAGTATTAAGATTTCGGCGCCAAAATTAGCAATCTTGCTACATTTTTTGCTGCTACTTTGCAGGTATTATCCCTCAAAGCAAAATTCAATGCAAGAAAGCTTGTGTGTGTGTGTGAGTGTATGTGTGTGAGTATATTAGTTTCTGTGTTGGTGTGTATAAGATTCTTAGACGGTCTTCAATCTATGCGCTTCGTCGCTTTTCGTCTACTTCAAATGATTTGATTTTGCTTCAAGTTCAATTTATTTTTTGGCGCATAAAAATGAACATATCGCAAGCAAATTTCTAACGCTTTGGCGCTCAATGCAAATCTATGTATACAAATATACATATAAATAATACTTACAGCTGTGTGTGTTTCTGTGTGTGTGTGTGTGTGTGTGTGTGTGTGTGTGTGTGTGTGTGTGTGTGGCAAAGCCAACTTATTTGACTACTTTGCTACCGGCAGCCACATAAATTTGGCGGCACACGCTGTGATTGGGTGTGTGCGCGAATGTGTGTGTGTGTGTTTGTTGCTATGTTGCATGCAACATGAAAAATTGCTTATAAATCATGTGGCTACCGCCTCACCATATCAAGCATACGCAATGTATTTTGATTTACCGTTTACTTTTTGCCATCCTCAAAAATCTGCATAACATATTTACACACACGCACACACACACACACACACACACTCACACACACACACTCACGCACACAGAAGCGCGCTTATAACTAACAGTAACAGCAGTGGAAGAAATTATTATTATATAAAATGTTGCCTGCTGTGCAGAAGCAAAACTATTTTACCTAACATGTCACACAAATTGCTGTGTAGGTGTGTGTATTTATACACTGAGAAAAACAAAACATACGTCATTATGGCAACCCATTTCGCAAAAACTCGAAAACTTTGCTTATTTCTTCTACCAATTAACAGGGTGTGTCTGTACGTCTGTTTTGTTATACTCTTTTGGCAACCAGCCTTTTCAACTTGACATTTTATTGTTTCAATTGTCACATTCGCAATCGCACTAAATGTCAGTTTGTCATGAAAAATAAATTAAAGTCACATTTTGCAGAAACACAAAAGACGAAAAAAAAGTATATAATAACAGTTAAATAATAGTCGTCTTTATTGTAAGCAGTGAAGTATGGAATGAATTTACACTCAAAAAAATTATTTTTCTTTATTTACCCGAAATTGTAATTTATAGAAAATTTGCCTTTGCAATCAGAATTAAATGTCTTTCACAAACTTTCTAAAGGGGATCTAAGTAGAATTTAATGAAACATTTTGATTAAGTTTTCTATCTCTTTTTTTTAAGACATAACCATTGAAATTCCATTAGACTTTAAGAAAAACGTATAAAAATAGCTACATTTAGTGAATAAAACATATTTTAAAACAAGTTTGATTTTTTTTTATTAGAAAAAAATAACCTTAAGAAAGTAATTACAAAATCTTCTTGGGACACACCGCGTTGAACTCCACTACAATTTGCATTGAGGAGTGCCCTACTTCAGATCGTAACGGATTGTCACGGCCAATCAGGAAGAAAAAGAGTGATCGTCAGCAGAGATGTCAGCAAAATCAAAGTTACTATAAGCAGCGTTGTCAACTTCTCTGCTATTGCTGCCGATCCAGGAACGAATTGTACTACAATGAAGACAATAAATTTATTGTTGGAAAAAAGGAATTTGCTTAAATTAAGAAACTAAATTGATTTTATCTAGGAAATTTCAAATTTTTTGTAAGAAACATAACACAGGTCAACATGGGTTAGTTGTTAGAAAGCTAAGGATCATTTCCGAAGTAATTTGCTGCGTAGAATCCGAATCCGGGGTCAGAATCGGCTAATCACGACAGGATTTTGAGATATTTGAGGCTATGTACCCGAAAAAGAGAGCGTGAAATTGTCTTGGAAGCCTAAACTATGACGATTTTATAAAAACAGCGATTAGATTATTTGTACTCAAGGCACTGCGATCTAAACTTCAAAAAGTGATTAGGTCCAATTGAAAATGTCTTCAAATTTGTTATATATACAAGCCTATATACACATATATGCAGAACTTCTAATGAAAAAAACTAAAGCGATGTTTTCCGTTAATTCCTAAATGAATACGTAAAATGAGCACAAAGTGCTCCTAAAATATGCACAACGACTTGGGAGCCTCAAAGCGGCTTTTAACAAACCTTCAGCTTGATTTTGTGCCACATCCGCATAAAATATTCATACCAAATTAGCGTTCATGCAGTTTGCGTTTATTTTTTCGAGTGTACGCCAAACAAAGCCAGAGCCGATCCCTGCATGCAGAGATTCTGATTTATCCTGTGTTGATTGGCGCTAGCAGTGCATTGCGCCTTGGGCTCAGCTCTTTGTAGTCCTTCCTTCCTCTTTTTTTTGGTTTTTGTAAAACTCTTTCGTTTTTTGAGCGCTTTTCAACACTGGCGCGACAGCGCTTTATATGTGTGTGCACATGTCAGAACATTTAAGATTTATATGTATTTTTATACGCCGATTTTTTAACGCTTTGTGCCTAGGTCATATTGTAGTTTTAGTAGTTGTTGCCGTGCGGCCATTTTGCATATTTGATAGAAGATGGCGCGCCGCCCCCATATGTATGCGGCATTGCTGCTTCTTTCTACTTTTTTGTGCACAATTTGAACACGCTTTCACGGTTAGCTGCATTTATCGCATACAGTCAAAATACCGCTTCGTGAACTCGCTAGGGATTGAGTAATGGTTAAATGCATAAATTTAACTTATTTAAATCGTACTCGTAAATTGAGCTTTTTATGCTGCAAATAAATTAAGCGGTCGCCCGAAACTCTGTATGGGTTTCTTTGGTCAGCTGAGCAGAGTAATCAAATATGCTTTAAAAGTATTGAACGCCATTTTAATAAACACATTTAATGAAGAACAACAATAAAAGAGGTATGGAGCATTATTTTATATGTTTTTGGAGTCGTTGAAAGAGCCTTTTTTTTTGGGTTCCACAACTAAATTTTGTAAAGTATCTTGAAATTATTTACTCTCTCTAACACTCGGCAACCCCCGTGGACTTCGCGAGGAAGAGCATATTCCTCTTGCCGTTTTCCTTCCTTTGCCTGTTTTTCTTTTTCTTCTTCATCATCATTATCTTCCTCCTCGTTCCTGTCCGCTTCTTCTTTCTTAGCCGCATTCCAAAAGCTATACATTTAAACAACTCTATTAACGTTTCAGCCGATCGATCGATATTGATTCCAAGAGCTATAAGAAGAAACAACCCGATTTAACTTCCACTAACCCCTTGCCCCTGTCTAGGTAGATGATATTCGTCTATTCGTATATTAATTTTTATATTGCTCGTCCCGTTCCGTTGCCTGAGGGAAAAATATAGTAGTTTTTGAGATGATTTTGTTTCATTTTTTGTAGTTTAACGTTTTTTTCTCCACGAAAATAAGACTTTGTTCCAAGTTTTCTTCAGTAAGTTAGTTTAGATTTATGCATTGCGTAAGGATCTTTATTTTGGCGTCTTCTTGTTATGGAGCATCACCGTACTTGGGTGTCTTCTTTGCGATCCAACTGATCTTCAATAAGCATACCTATAACGTTAATGGGCCCCTTAAAGGCAGAGTAAGCAGGTTTAGATGCTTCTAATCAGCAAGACCCTATTCCTCAGAAACAAGTTAGCATTGCTTTTGGATAGAAATATGTGCTGCAAGTGTACGGTATTGCTACGAAATCACTTTTAGAATAAATCCGAATCCTGAACACGTGGTTCCTGTGAGCGACAGACATTGATTAGGACCTTGATATAGATTAAACAGAACCCTAACTGAGCTCCAAGCCGGTCGACCTTGCAATTATGTAAATATGCATATATATCAACTATACTATTAAACTATCAACTATAAACGAATTCAAAGACAAATTCTAAATGCACAAACATTTTGTGCCGAAAAAATGTCAATATCGCTCGAACTCTTGCAATAAATTAAGTTCGGCAAATCGAAGTCTGACTGTAACTGCAGTCCATGAAAAACTACTAATATTTTTATTTCTTGCATTAGTTTTCATTTATTTGCTAACTGGCTTACGCTGGGAGTTCGTGCTATACAAAAAGAACAAAGTTCGGCTGGCATTCAGTAGTTAACAATTTGAAGCAAGTATACGACATGTTGGCTGCCAGTTGGCAGCTTACATACACTCGCACGCAAAACATATTTTTACAACTAAGCTCTCCGGCTCTCGCCCTCGTTCCCGCTCTTGTGCCACAAATCCCCTGTGATACACCCACTGCATTCCGGAATTAAAGCAAACGTTATAAAAAGAATACTAGAATATCAAATAAATTAACAAAAAGCGCGCTAAAAACTTGGCTATATGACCTTTTTGTGATTGTTACCTTGGCCGCCGTGCCTCATAGCACTACCTGGTGCCCTGTGCCGTTCGCCTTGCAACACGCTACGTATGAGTGATGCGGGCATTTTAAATTATGCAAAAGTATTTTTGCCTCGCTCCAAGTTGCGTTTCGTTGTTGTAGTCAGTGTCAAGGCGCAGGTGGGCTTGCCCAGAGTCCTATATGTGTGCGTGTGTGTGTGTGTGTGTGTGTGTGTGTGTGTGAATGTATGTATTTGTGTGTATTCAAACTGAGCAAGCAAATTTTCCGCACAATAAAATTGTTCACACTTTTTAGCATAGTGAGGGTTTGCCTGGCAATGGCAGGCCTTATATCAGGCATGTGTGCATGTGTGTATGAGTATGTGTGTGTGTGTGTGACGTGCTACTAGAAAATTTCGCTAGGGAATGCCAGTTTAAGCTGACAGCATTGGCATGTAAGCCAAGCACTCACTCACTCACTTTCTATCTCTCTCTCTATTTCTTTGTCTATATAGGTGTGTGTGTGTGTGCAACTTGTGGCATATGTTTTATGCATCATGTTGCTGCTTAAACATACACACATAGCCAAACATATACATACATAAATTAACAATCAACACAAGGCTAAAACACAAAAAGCCTTCGGTACAAAATTTTGATGAGCATGTCATGGCGGCCAAAAAAGCTTTCATTAAAACTTTTTAATCATATTTCCCATATAAGGCAGCAAATTTTCATGAAAATATAACTAACGAGCTGTCATCTATCCAATAAAGCTTATATGCCATTTGGCTGGCTAATGAGGCTTCATTATAAGCCTGATCGAACACTATAAATGCCGGCTAATAGAGTTACGAGGCTTTGAAAGTTTCATTATTTGCAATAAACTTAATTTGGCAACTTTTTTCGATTGTGCAACAAAAGCTTAAGGGTGACAGTATTTGTGAGTATAAAGTTAAATTTTGGTTCACCCTAAATATCGTCGAAAACGAGTTTTAAATAATTGGCCATTTTGTTTTGCAAGTGCTCGAAGAGTTCCATATTTGCTTCTTAAGTTCTTTCAGTTCTTAAGTTTTTCAAACTTGCTTTTTCGATCCTCACATCCTTAATACTCGCTACACTAAAAGCGGATTTAGTACAATACTATGATGTTTGTGCCCTTACAACTCTTTACACTTATTTCGAAAATTCCCACTCATATAAGGACTTAGAGCTGCCTAGTTCTTGGCCACAAAGATGAAAGTATCCAACTTAAAGTTTGGTGAAACCAACAAATCAGCGGAATTCCTTAAGAAGTTCCGGCAAGGTGTCAGTATTTGTAGTCGATAATGGCAAATTGAGCGAATCGAATGCCGCCGCATACTTTTTAGCGAAGGATCGTCTGTACAAGCTCAGATGCAGCATTGGATCTCCTTTGCGGATAATGACACTGTTCCAAAAGCTTGTTATACCGAAAAAAAATGAATCGGTGCAAGCAAATGCCTGCCGTAATAGTCTGCAAAAGAGCACAAATCTTCATAATTCCTAAGTTCATTCAGAGCAGGATTTAAGCCTTATGTTTCTGGGTTGCACAAAGTACAGTACGATCGCTTCGTATTCCAGCAGTGTTGCCTTCTCTGTCATGCTTAGGCACAATCATATATTTACTTTATCTTTCGCTTTTGGCAAAAAACATTCTGAATACTTTGTTTGTAAAATAATAACTCTTCATTGCCCAGTGTCTATGTAGTGTGTAGGCCCGACGCACTCAGAGAGCGGGACTGAACTGATATGAACTTTTCAACACTAATTCTTTAAGACGCCGAACTCTTTCTCATGACGTTCTCATAGAAAGCATAGTTAAATTGTGCTGCCAAATTTTGATTCGCGGTCTTTTCGTCAAAGTAATAGAGATTTGTTTAAATTACAGAGTGCACAGTGTTTCGGTTTTTTTTCAAATTACGCAGAGAGAAAAACGACAATCTCAAAATGAGTTTCCGCGTACTCAACATAAGAACGAGCATATTTGAGTATAAATTATCTGAAAATACGTGAATTGAGTAGTTTTCTTATTCAATTGGATTCATGCACGGATGCGCTCATTTTGAGAACAATGTACTTGCATGTCCCCGCTGGAAGGACAAGGTAGAGAGTAAACTAGCTATCTTTGGTATCACCGATTGGATAAGGCACTCGCAAAGCAGGTGCGTCTGGAGGAATGCTCTACATCATACCGCAACCTGGAAGCGGAATCTCATGGCTAATTAAGAAGAAGAAGGTTGTAGGACGGATTGCATATTTCATACCTATAGCTGGTTGGTCTTCTATGTCGTTCACACAAAACCAAATTTAGCTTATTGCTGTTTTTTTATGTTTGTTTAAACATCAAGCCAGTGCCTATTTAGTACTCTGGGCCAAATCCATATTACCAAAGAATCCGTTACTTAGGCGGTACTGAGCATTAGGCAATTTTTGCATAAAAGTCCAATTTTTATAATTAGTTGTGAAAAATACACATTAGGCTGCAACATAAATTATCATAAGTATTCGTATGTGCCTAATCAAATGCATGACAGTGCGACACAAGGGATAAAGTAACACAATCGGTTTGCATTTCCAATGGCGGCTTATGTGATACACTACAAGTAAGATGCGCTACACATTGTGAATGGTTGCACAGAACACTTTGACATTTCAACAGGATAAGGAACCAATAAACAAGTAAATACGCCGGATACCCTTTCAATAGAAAATTGTGGGGAAATGTTTAACGTATGGTAGTAACAGCAAACCCTTCGAGCAGAGCTCAGCTTTGTGAAGTGGTTCGAGAAGTGAAGTTTAGTCCATGCCACATCGTTGCAAGGCCGTAAGCCTTATATGTAGGACATGTTAGTTGAAGTTGCATTTAAGTTTCATTGTTTTTTTCCCTCCCTACAATATATACAAACTAGGGGGCTCCACCTACTGTTAGCTCCTCCAGCTGACCCTCGAGCCACTCTCGAGGCAAATCATATTACTCTTCCTCTTTGTCTTCATATTCATCTGCCACTTCCTCTTCCTCTGGCATAATTACCTCACTTTTGTAAGACACTTGAAATTTTTTCGTGTCAAACATCGGTATAATAAATACAAAAACGCTGCGCTTAGTATTTGAAGGATTCGCTTTTCAGAGAATTGCTTGTTTCCTGCTTTAAGTGCCTTTGTGCAAGGCTCTAGTATTTACCCATACACTTAAAGTATTAAATGCAATTATGTAAATAAATATTGTCACACATAAAATGCAACTAATACCTTTATAAAGTATTTCCGCTTGTTTGTTGCCTTGATTATGTTTGTTTAGAGATTCACTTGCCAGCCGTGACGGTGACGCCACCAAGTGTGCAACATAATATGACAACGTCAGGTTAATGCGCTCAACTCGCATAGAAATTTTCCATGGCATTAAAATGCTATGCCACTCAAGACATGTCCTTGCCTAACTGACTGGCATTTTATGCCATAAATGTCTGCACATTCTTGCAACGGCTGCATTGTGTCAGGTGGCAGTTGGCAGCAGCAGCTCGCAGCTGGCTAAGATTCAATGCCTCTATGTCAGCCCGCCCTACAGACTGACTGCCCCTGTCTCTCTGTCTGCCTCTTGGTCTGTCTATCTGGCATCCTGACTTCTCGAGCTGAATGCAAGCGCCAAAGCTTGACATTGGCAACAATAATACGTTACATTTGCACAGCTTTGGCAGCACTTTTAGTTCTGCTTGTTTAAATTCTTCTTCTTCTTTTCTTGTTGCTGTTGTTGTTCTTGAAGATTTTTATGCTGCTTTGATTTTGAATAGCTTTCAAACGGCAGCAATTTAAGCAGTTTTGAGATGCTTTCTCTTAAAGGTTAAATAGATTAGTTATGCTTGACGAGCAAACTGGTGAAAATAAGGAGCAAGCTCTTTAAAGTATCGAAGTTCGCGACGGTTCTTTAAAATTTATCTAGTTATAAAAGCATTGGGTGCTAGTGGGTTATTTGCAGCCGAAAAACGTTCATAAATGGTGGAATTCATTTCAAAAAACCATTTCGGAATTCTCGGTGACTCCTTTGTTCCCGCAAAGATGGACTGTCTGTTGCGGACAACAGGCCGGCGGCCTTGACCCGCACATATTCAAAAATAAAACCGATAAGGTCCTTATGCAGTGATAATGTCTTGAAAGGTCTTCGGTTCCAGCAGAATAGCGCTACCTTTCATACAGCTTAGAACAATCGCGAATTTTTTAAAAATAAAACACAAAATTGGCCGGAAAAAGTATGTTTTAGACCTAGGCTTCTTCTTTGTTGCCTAAATTGGCAGCTTTAAAACATCAGTGACGTCCGAGTCTCAATTGAATGATAGCATTTCTTGTAGATTTTATTATTAAACATGCGATATAATAACTCAGCGAGCTTGAAGGCACAGCTCAAGAGAAAACAAAAAAAAAAGCAGCAGCAAAAACAAAAGAAAATTCCATGCGGAAAATGCCAAGGCAGCTACAAATTTTATTTATTTACTCACTTGTGTCAGAGTTTTCCTTGAGAATTCTTGAGTAAGTCTTACACCTACGACACTTGTGTGGGAGTTTTTGTATGCTCGCGAGTGTGTGTGAGTGTGTGTGCAACTTTTATGGCTTCTCTCTAAGCTCTAAATGTGATTTTTCACTTTGCCACGACATTTCTTGCAGTGCATTTGATAATTGTATTAGATTTCAATTATTTTCCACGATAAAATATTGAATGCTTGATGGAAGCAGACTGCAAATTCAATTAAGATTGAAATGCAAGTTTACTTGTTCTTGTTGTTGTTGCTAAATGTGTCTGGCAATCGACTTTCGACGTATCCGTTGCCATATAACGTATGCGACCAAGCGAAAGCTTAAAAAAATTGCCTAATACAAGTTAAACCTCTTTTTGTTTTTCTTTTTAATATTACAATTTGGGACGCATCAAAAACGAAATATATTTAGATTTCTCTCCCAAAGCACTGCGACGGAGTCAACAGTCGTCAGCCCTTTTTCGAAGGGTAAGAATCCTGCTTAAATGTACTTCCGTCATAAAATAACGGTAATGCAGAGAGCAATGTGCGTGGCAGCAACATCCAGCAAGAAAAACCTTTTTATAGATGTTTCTCTTCTTCTTTTTCTGACGCTCTGACGCAACATAATAAAGCAAAAAGAAAATTTAGCAGTTTTCTTTTTTCGTTTCATTCGGTTTTTTTTTATACCCTGTACACAAAGTGTAAAAGGGTATTATAGGTTTGTGAAATGTATGTAACAGGCAGAAGGAGGCGTGGCAGACCATATGTTCCATGGGCAAAAATGGTCAGGAGCAATAGTCGAGTCGATATAGACATGTCCGTCTGTCCGTCCTTCCGTATGAACGTCGAGATATCAGACACCATAAGAGGTAGAGGCACAAAAATTTACCAAAAGATGCGCATTTACACCGAAAAGATGAAATTTGTCGAATCACGTCGATATCTTGCCGCTTTCCCCGCTCCCTGCAATCTATCATCTCAAAACTCGACAGAGGTGTGCGTCGTGTTTATGTGCATCTATGTTTCAGAAATTATCGAAATCAGATAAATACATCAAAAGTTATAGTCAAAAATATGCTAATGTATTTAACATTAGTATGTAATTGAAACCCCCCCTTTCATTTGAAAATTGTCGTAGATATTTATAAATGTATTTTTGATCTATGTTACAAAATTCAACGACATTGACCCAAGAAAACTAGAGTTATGGCTATAAAAGTAATTTTTGCCATCACTTGCCATTAGGAAAACTTGTCAATTGGAACTTCCCAATAGGAAAATGCTTACAGTCCTATTAAACTTGTAAAAAGAGACAAAAAAGAAAATACTTTCGTTCCCATTTTACCGTATTGGATTTAGTGCTTATGGGACAAATAATGGTACAGGGTATTCCACTGTCGGGCACCGTCCCGACTGTCTGCATCAAACTTTTAATTTTTTTTGGTTTGTTTTTTACTCTGACAGTCAGTGCAAATGCTTTTAAATTCCGAGACAACTGAAATTAATAAAATACATACACAAATATGGTATACACTATCTACGTGTGTGTGTGTATGGGAGAGAGCATGTGTGTGTGTGTGGGTGTGTGTGTGTGTGTGTGTGTGTGTGTGTGTCCTTTAATACAGACAGCACATGCGAAATCCAAATGAAGTAAGCAAACATTTCGAGAGACAAGTTCTTTTGCTGCAGAAGACTTTTCGGCATTTTATGCACGTTAAAAAAGAGAACTTAGACTTTTTTTTAGTTTTTGTACCTACTTTATATTATATATATATATAAGCGTAAAGATAAGTTTTAAAGGAACCTAGGAACTACAATGTTGCACAAAGTGTTGCGGATCTTTGACATTTGCTGCAACTCATAGAGATGCAGAGGGAAATCCGATAGTGGATGCACAGGATGCACTATGGTTGTGGATGAAGCATTTCTCCGGCTTATTGTCGATGAGACAGCCTCCCGGCGCCCTCAATTAAAGACGAAGGCTTGGATGTACCGTCGCCTAGCCAAGACGAAGTTTGGGTCGCAAGCAAGCGGCTCAAGAACAACAAAACTACTGAAGCACACGGACTGCCCGCAGAGCTCTTTAAGACTGGCGGCAATGAGTAGTTGTAGGCTGCATTCAGCAGCTCTTTTGCAGAATTTGGCTCGATGGCAGCATGGCCTTAGTCTCCTCTGCCTTGTCCTCAAGAAGTTTGACCCCACGATATGCGCTAACTACCGTGGTATCAATTTTCTTTCTATCATATTTAAGGCACTATCGAGCGTATTGTGTGAGAGACTAAAGCCATTGGTGAAAGAACTGATTGCTGGTAAGTTCAATATTGACCAGATGTTTACACTACGACAAAATACACACGAATACCGAATCGACACTAAGCATTTCATAGCCCGTTGGGGGCTGACTTTGCAGAATGACTGGCACTGTCAGTGGGCACGCAGCACCATCTCTTGCCATCTTGTCGGCAAGATCGTATCTGCTGAGTACGTGGTTTATTCTGGTTCCTGTAATCGCCCTTATGGCGGCCTGACCGGAAATGAACTTGCCTGCAAGCAGGCAAGAAATGATGCTGCGGGTCCTCTGATACGGCCAGAGTCCTTTTGTGTTATTGGAAGATACACCGTGAAGCAACTTCTAAGAGAAGAGGTAAGACTTAGATGAACCACGAACAGGAAAAGCACTCCATTCCTCAGACAGGACAAACAGTTCCTCGGCTCTTATTACCTAAAAAGGTTGAAGAAACTATCATAGTTAAAAAAGAGTATTATTAGAATTTGATTCTATTCTTCTAACGGAATTCTAACTTATTTGATATTGTAGGGATAGATCTCATAGGTCACGGTGCTTTATTCCACAATAACATTATTAATCATACCCTGTATACAAAGTGTAAAAGACAAAAGGAGGTGTGGCAGACCATATGTTCTATGGGCAAAAATAATCAACAGGAATAGTCGAGTCGATATAGACATTCCTGTCTGTCTGTCCGTGTTGTCGCACCGTTCTCGGGGACTATAAGTGTTAGAGCTTAGAAATTGTTTGCTACCAAAAGTTGCACATTTGTCGAATTATATCGATATCTTCCCCGTGACAGATTTTTGCAGACTGTCCACACGCACACCATAAAAGCTTTCCAAACCATGTGAGATGAGAAAATCATTACGATCGGATAGTAACTTTAAAAGATACAGGTAATAATATGCCAGACCCCACCTTCTATAAAATGTAAAAGAATTTCCCTTTTTATTGATAATAACCAAATGTGGCACGTCATGTGAGGCCTATAATCCAAGCAATGTTGACCTTTCCCTGAATCCGAATACAGTTACCGTTATTACGTTATTACGCCCATACACGCAAAGCATCAATACAAAAATTTGAGCAGAAAATTGATTTTCTGTTGGGTGCACTGTCGGGCTACACCCATGAAATATTTCTTTATTATAATTGCAGAATGACGTTGAGGAACACACGCAGCAACGTCAAGGTAGAAAAAAACTAGGGACCGTTTCATACCGTACGTTTCATACGGAACAATATTGAACTATAAGAGTGCACAGTTGCTTGCATACGCAGATGATTGGTAATACTAAGCGAGCTGTTTCCGGAGCCTTTGCGGTCATTCAAAGAGAATCTGCCTGGGAACTGATGGTTCTATAGTATGGGATCAAGACAAAGACTCTGCGGTTGGTTTTTCAGCTTGATGTTGTTAACTATATTATTGATGTTGTCATGGATTTCGTCTTACTTGGCACCAAAGTCACAATCAAGAACGGTGTCAGCAGGGAGATCAAGCGGAGAATTACTCTTGTCAAGCTAAGTTACTTTGGTTTCAATGAGCAAAAGAGAGCACTCTCGCCAGACGAAACTAACACTTTATAAGACGCTCCCGGTTTGCTTTATAGTAGTCTGAAAATAACATTGGAGTGTTTGAGCGGAAAGTACTCCGTAAGATCTTTGATAGTCCGTCATACATACAATGGCTTAGGTGACTTTGTTCCGGTCGATGGCATGAAGCAGGGTCCAAACTTGGATACGCTTAACAATAACGCTTTGCCCTTCAGAGACGCATTGATGTCACATGCCACAAAAGCAATATGATAAACAACATTTTGGAAGGCTTTTGGTGGTACAACTCTGGACTTAAAGTTTAGACTTAAATGTTATCGACAACGTGTGGTCTCTAATGAAACGTTCAAGAATGGCTTTGCATAGAAGCCGGGAGGAAACATTTTCTGAGCTAACTTCCATTAGGACCGAGAACGAGTTATCGCTAGAAATCCTTCATAATTTAGTGACGACAGTTCCACAAAAGTTCAAAAAGTTATTGAAACTAAAGGAAATGTACCTTTTATTAAAATCGATCACAATTATTTATTATTGTTTTTGGTTGTATTTGTTATTTTTATAAGAAACACTCGTCAAAAGTAATGTGAACTAATGAAATTTACTTTAATTCAAGTCTTTTTCCGACCACTTTAACTGAAATGAAGATTGTGCCCTATTTTAAATGTTTAATTTTGCATTTATAAAAATGTTTGTATTTTTCAACTTATTTGCTGTCACAGCCATTTGAAATTTAAATTTAAAAAGAAAATCAAAACATAATTGCATAAAAATAACTTATTAATAATTGAAATTGTTCATAAAAGCGTGATTTTAATTTGTTAGCGCATTAAAAAGTTTCATATTATTGTTGTCATAGTTCAGAGGTAATAATTTTTGGGTATCAGGTATCAAATGTTTTATTGTACACTCAATTAGGCAAAACTGCCCGAAACTTTTTGAAAGTTATTAGTTTGAAAAGTGTCTAAATTTTATGTTTAATTGTTGACATTGAATATATATAAGAGTTCAGAGCAATCCTGCAGCTAAAATTACAAAGGCAATTACACTAGGCAACAAATATGAGCTCGAGTTAAGACTAAAGCAAGTTTGCAACGGTAAATTTGGTTTCGCTGCTCAATTTCCAGCAATCGTTTTGGGTTTTCAAGCTCGGTTTTTTAACGTATAATAATATAAAAATCGCGTTTTTATATAAAAAGGGTTTTTTTGTAAATCAATTATTTTGCTTGTCTACTCTCCTCCTCGATTCTCATGTGTGCTACCCAAGCGCTCTAGTAGTAAAGGAAAAGTAAAAGATATCAAACCACAATCAAGTGGAACTCTGTGTGGCGAAAAAAGCAAGGCGCTAGGCATTTACCTGAGTTTTGCGATCGTCCCTTGATGAAAATACAAAGTTGTAAGCAGGCGTGTTTTCTAATCTTTCACAGAAAGAACCACCTTTATGTAAAGTTGTTTTTATTAAAGCCAAATCAGTCGACTAATCAGAACTTAAAAAGTAAAGCCACTGTATTTTTTGGGGATATCACCATCGCATTGTCCATTTTCTTGGAAATTTTCAATCACTTAGAGCTCTCTAGCTGGCATCCTCACCATCCGTTTTCTGCCGCATTGCAAAACTCTAATCCCTATAATCTTAACCATGAATGCCAATATTTTTCTTAATTTCATGATTTAACACCTAAATCATTGTTATATGTTTACATAAAGCTGAAAAAAGATAAACATACATGAATTCCCGCTACCCGTTGTTTTCAAAGTTTTCCCTCAATCAGGCTTAAAAAAAGCTAGGTCTAGCGGAAAAAAATCTAAATTGGCAGCACTGCACGAAACCGTTTTCTTATATTGTTTTTATACCCGTTTCCAGGGGCTGTATTTTTCGGAATCTAAACTATAGATGTTTTCTCAAAAACGGCAAAAGTGCCAAAACGTCAAAGCCCATGCAAAAAAAAAAGGCAAAAGATTTTGGAAGATAATTTTTATAAATTTGGAAGTGATATTTTAGGCCAAAATGCTTCGTGACACCCCAATGCCCAAGACTGAGCTGGAAAGGATTAAGGGATGCATGAAGCTGGGCTGGGAATGGGTCAAATTGTTGTTATTACATGTACGCACCGCTATACCATTGAAAACTGTTTAAAAAGTCTAACAAATTATTCGGAATCGAGCACCAAAGTTACTAGACAGCGTGTGCTACAAAAATAGAAAAGCGGGATGCAGCTCCACATCGTTCCAAGGATACCAAACCAAATCTAACAGAGCAGTACAAAAATGAGCGAATTACAGTGTATGAGAAATAAAAGTGGGATTTGAAATCGTTATATTTAGCGATTTAGCGAAAAAGTTGAACTTGGATGGTTCAGATGTCTACTACTATGTCCAACTAACCAATATGAGTTTCCCGTATTGAATTTCTTCATTGGCACATTATAAGTTATTTAAGAGCGAGCTAGTTCCAATTCGAGATGTTTTTCCTAGCCATAACTGGATATTTCAGCAAAACAACGCTCCAAACCATGATAGCCACCTAACAAAGTCGTACTCTTAGTCCCTACCTGTCATGGCCGAGTATGATTCCAAGCCGTAATCGAATTGACGATGTCTAACAGATGTTTTTTTTTTAATTTTTTGCAAGTATAATTAGTATGAAGCCTAATCCGTGCTATGGCACCGGAATGGAACAAAATGAACTTGTCTGTCCTTAAAAGGAGGGTAACTTTGTGATCACACAAAGTTAGCAAAAGGTTTCTACCAATTTTATCACAACAACTGACTTTGAGGCACTATCAAAATTTCATGGTAACACTTAAACCGAAAATATTTATCAATTATTTATATATAGAGCTTATAGTTTAAAAATGACAGTAAAATTGAGTTCTCGTTTTCACAAAATTTTCCACTTTGTGCCAATGGCGATTAAGCGTGGAAAACCAAACTGTTGTGCTTTGGCCAAGGTCTCATTGCTCTTGTTGTCTAGTGTTGTTGAACGAAAACCATTTAGAGATTATGGTTTCAAGTTGCCATCAAGCTAAATATTATTTTTATGATGTCAATTTAAAGGCAATTATATTACAAAAATCCAACTAATTGAGCATATTGCCAAATAAATAAAGTTTCAAGTTTTATTTGAAAACCAATTAAAAATGCAGATAAAATAAATTTTTATTGCCTACTTTTGTGCGCAACACAAAAATAACATCAAATACAAATATTTCTATGTAGTTTATTCAATCAAAAACATTGAAGATATTTCTTGGCATAAATTTAGTTTTAATTACGAACAATTTGTTGTGCGAGTATGTCAAATATTTGCACGGCAAATCAGACAAAATTTTAAATTTTAATTTAATTCCCACAAAAAGGTATTTTAGTTTTCTCTTTGGCTAAATAACATTCTTTTGCAAATCAATTAAAAAACTTCCAAACTTTCGCTGCAGTTTTGGCAAAAAGTTTTTCGGAAAATGTAAAACTTTCCGGCATAAATTAGAAAGTATTGCATTAATGTGTGTGTGTGTATGTGTGTGTTTGTGTGTGTTTTACGACTAATTTGCTTTAATCTTGACAACATTTACCTTAATTTTGGCTTGTGCTTCGGGTGCTGCACATTCCCTGAGCATTTATCGCGTGCTGGGAACCACTTCAACAATTGTACCAGCTGCGCTTTTGTTCCAGGTTCATTACGTAGCGCCGGCTGCCCACTTAAGCGTTATATGCGTCGCTATTTGTTTTGCGTTTTTTTTTTTCTAATACACTTGTGTGTTGTGCACAACACGCCTACTGAACACACACACACACTTAGACACACACACACGTCAATTAACCTAGTTGCCAGTTAATATGGCCACAAAAACAACCAAGTGAATTGCGTTTTCCAAATTGCAAATAGAAAAACACGGCAAAGTTCCACAAGCAACGAGCAAGTTAATTTTCTTAGAATTTTGCAGCCACAAAAAAGAATTGTTTCTGTGGCTGTTGCTCACACACACACACAATACACACACACATACACTGAAACACTGGAACCGGCGTGTTTTTTTGTTTTACTTATGCCAGCTTTTCTTTTACTCTTTTGCGCAAATCCAATAAGCACGACAGACAAACAGACCACACTTTATATATTACGCATACGCCGTGTGGCGCCAAATGAAAACACGTCCAGCACGCACGAGTTGCAAACACGAACTGAATTGAGGCAGACGTCTGGCCATGTCTTTGACTTGCAACACAGCAAGTTTAACTGCGGCGCATGCGTCGCATTCGCATGTTGCGAATTGTTGCATTGGCGTTTACTCAATGAAAAGCTTCTGAGCTAAAGGTTTTTGCCGCCAAATGAATTTGACTCCGAAAAAGTACGATGCGCTGAATTTCGGACTCATTTTTCGTAGTCGTCCGGCTGTTGTTTGTTGCTGTTGTTGTTGTTGTTTGTTCGTGTTGTCAGCGGCAACATAATCATTGACGTGTGTTGTCGCTGCTCACTTGTAGGTTCCTAGCACACATACTTAGCGATAACAACAAAAAATGGCAATCTAGCAGTGCAGGCAATAACGACTGTTAGATACTCTATTGTCATATCTTTGACACAAATGTTGCGTTCAATTTGTGAATAAAGCAAACCTTTTGGTATTCAAACTCGTCAGTGTAGTTTGTGAGTTTCATTATAAGTAAGCCTTTTGGCATTTGTTCGTTTCAAATATCAGTAAGCATTTGGATTGGACAAAAGGGGCTCCACACTTGCCTCATTTTTAACTTTCGGTAGCCAGAGTACAAAATCTCTCGGTCAGCATGGAGATTAAGCGGAGAATTACTCTTGCCAATAGGTGTTACTTTGGTCTCAGTAGGCAAATGAGTAGTAGACACCGCTCCCGCCAGACGAAACTGACACTCTATAAGACGCTCATCCTTCCCGTTTTGCTTTATGACGCTGAAGCATGGGTGATGCCGCAGTTTGATGAAAACGCCCTAGGAGTGTTTGAGCGGAAAGTACTCCGTAAGATCTTTGGCCCTCTACGCGTTGGGAACGACTATCGCATATGATGGAATGACGAACTCTATGAGCTCTACGACGACATTAACATAGTCAAGCAAATTAAGATCCAGCGGCTCCGCTGGCTAGGTCATGTTGAGCGTATGGAAGGACCAGGTAGAGAGTACGCTAGCTACCTTTGGTATTACCAATTGGAAAAGGCTCGCGCAAAGCAGAGACGCCTGGAGGAGAGCTTTACATCAGGCCGTAGCCCGGTAACGGGTTGTTATGGCCAGTTAAGAAGAAGAAGATAAAATCTCTCGGTGGAAGTCATCATAATGGCATACTCGCCATAAAAAAACTAGTTAATTTTATGAATGGCTATCATATCGTATAGTGAGCGGAATTATATTATTATATACTTTTAGAGTAGATACCACCTCAGCAGGTCAAAGCTTGTCCTATGAGGCGACTAACAATGACACTGGGTTCTTTCGAGACCAGTAGGCCTTAAAGGGTTGTGCGTAGCGTTTGGGAACCACAACCGTAACCCGATAGCAAGGCATCACCGGCAAAGGCATTGTGGTGACCATTTTAGAAGATGGACTTAAATCAAATCTTCCAGAACAAAACTATTCAAGCAAGTAAGATTTTATACTAGTAGGTGCATATTGTCCCCCGTGTGGTGTGTGGATTAGAGAATAACACCTCAGCAGCTCAAGGCTTGTCGTATGAGGCGACTAACAATGACACTGGTTAATACCAGTAGAGCCACCCCAGGCCTTCAAAGGGTTGTGCGTAGGGTTTTGGACCCACCATATAAAACCCCACTTCCATTGATAAAATGTAATAATCTCCCGGATGAGGATACCCCGAACGTAGAAGGCAAAGATACATCGAAGACCCACTTTTTGTATGTTGTTTCATGTGACATGATTGACTCTAATTGCCAGGATAACCGCTGTGCCAGCGGTGTGAGCGCCACCGACAACAACCAAATCTCTGCTAGAGAGGGTGAGGAGCACGTGCTGGACGATGATGTGACTGACGCGTTCGCTCTTGCTCAATTCGCTGCACATGGTTTCCTACAGCACCTAATGGGCTCCCGACTATGATGCTAAAATGCTAAGCTAGCTTCGCTTGACTTTATAGAGGGCACCACCAAAGGTCGCAAGGGCAAGGGCTGCTTTTCTCTTTGGGCATCAGGCAATGGTGCTCGTGAGATGGACAATGAGGGGGCTATACGAATTGCATTTGGACGCTGTCCATATCTTGTGCACGGTCTCTGAAGATGCAGCCAGGGTGGCAACACAACGGCAGCTGGACAGCTCCTACTTAATTCGCACAACAATTGGTTTGCTGTTAGCAACATGGAGGCAGAGATAATGAAGCCCTTGTGTCGCGCTGAATGCCAGCGTTGATACAATTTCGAAACATAAATGAAAAATCTAGCTGCGGCTTTCGTGCCTTCTCCTCCTCATGAGGTAATACTTAACGCTGGTACCGTGAGACGGAAATGGAGAGTAGGTGGAAGGCTTAGTGGGAGAGCGGAAACGCAAGTCTCACACTTTTCGGCTATTCACACACGTGCTACAAAAAAACACCTTTAGTTTTTCCCGAATTAGCCGCCTTTTTGGGGCAAGCTTAAAGACTTTCCTTTCCTTAGAGATGTTTTCCGTACTTTGGCGTATATTACGCAAATCGGCGCCTCTAGTGATGTATTTCCTTTTATTATATAATTTTGGAGGACTAACTAATTGGATGGCTTGCGTTTGAGCGAATCGCGTGTTTGCCTCTGTGCAAGACCCTAAAACGTAACCTTTTAATTGGTAGAAATGTTCCGTCATACTATTGCTTAGTATTACGTTCCCCTATCCAATATACACTTATATTTATTTCCTACGTGTATTGTAACAAAAAAACCGAGCGAGAAAAAATGTTGTACAAATCGCGTAACGTCATGTCAACGAGACAGGCCGACAAATGCTTTTGCCAATTGTCTTGCGGGCTTAGCTTTTTTTTTGTTTAATTTCTTTTATCAACTTGTGTGTGTGTGTGTGTGTGTGTGTGTCTCTCTGTTTGTGTGTGTGTGTGTGTGTGCGGCCATTTTGTTGGCTTTTCTGCTGTTTTTCTCTCTGTCGCTGCGTGCGGCTCGTTATCCTTTCAATTGTCCTTAGCGCCCAGCTCTCTTTCTATTTCTGGCCTTGTGCCTGCCAGTCAATTGTCAATAGACTGTGACTGGGTGACCGACCAACTTTGTTTTTCCTTTCGTAGGTTTTACTCTTGCCATTGTTGTTGTTATGGCCATTTTCCATTTCCAGCTAATCCCTGTAATCGCATGTTAATTTGACATAACGTTTGAAAACTGATTTATAGGACCTTATGCAAAAGGCGTGTGTGAGTTGTTATTTGCTGCCAAATTGCCTGCAATTAAAGAGCAAAATGTTAAGTTACGAAGCCGAAAGTCAACAAAATTGCCTGATGAGCGATAGCCTGTTCCATAGGTTCATGCCCCTGAGGCTTGCTTAACCGTTAATTCTGCGATCTTCGTAAAACGCAAAATGTTTCGTCAGTTTTCGTCTTAATTTTTACGATCTTTACGCTTCTAACACAAAATTTCGCATAAAACGGATGTTATCACAGCTTTGTAAACTAAATTCCATGCGCTATAAGAAATTTCCAAATAACATACTTTTAAAAGCTTTTGCGTTCAGTTTAGAAAGTAACTAAATGTGCCTCAAAGAGAAGAGAGCATCAAATATACCTTTTTTTAAGGCCCTTTCCTAAAATATACCTTATTCGATGAATAAGAAACCGTGACGCATGTAACTTGAGCATCTTACGTACGTCTGTTTTTAGTTTAAGCTAATTGAAAATGTTTTGAATTTGTCTGAGTTTCGCGCTACTGTAGGTCAAATGATTTTCATAAAACGTTAAGATTCGGTGCAATGAAATGACAATTGCTTTCCAAAATCTCCAGCCAAGGCTATTTTTATCTGTTTTTTGAAGCAAAATTAGCAATTATTATCCTAATTTTTATTCTGCTGCAATCGTCAATAATGAAGGTTGTGTCCACGCATGTTATTGCCTTGTCAACCAACACTTATACATGTGTATGCATTGCTTGCTGTATGTTAGAATGTATAAACACTTTAATTTTTGTATTTTGATTTGCGACTCTCAGTCTCGCTCCCTTAGGCTCCCAAAAAAATTTAAGTTACAACGTCGACCGCATTACCTTGGCTTATAATCTTATACTATGAGCACACAGAGCAGAGGCATTTATGTGGCGCCATCTTTCGGGTAGGATAAGATGGTTCGTGTCCATGCTATATGCGAGCAGTCTTGACTTTGATCGCTAGCGTAGCCTTGATGAATCAGCAATGGGGGGTTGTTTGTAAAACTGAGTTTTTATGTATTAGCGCAGAGAATTTCGGGATCAGGAACATTTAAAAAAAAAAGCCAAATACTGATATTGTTCATTCCCTTACAATAGTATAACGAAATATGCTCGCTTTGCATCTGGAAGGAAGTGAAAGCGAGTCATGCTTTTTTGAGGTTTAGTTTTTATAATTCGGTTCGATAAAAATTTATTTTCTTCAGTTTTTTCTCCTGCATGCAAAGTTTTCACAAAAGGCTTTAGGGACTCCTTATTTTAATGATGGGCGTGGGTTTTAGCTTGACAATAACGGCCCGCATTCATACGGCGGAACAAAGACCAATGTTGTGCAATAAGAAATCCAGACCCGTTAAAAATCAGTATCTATTGGCAATGAGCTTTACAGTTTTGTGTTCGACTTTTTTTTTGTTTATCGATAAGTAGCTTCAATGTAAGCACCAGCGGAGTAACTACAAGCCAGTAAGTACTTACCGATCTCCTTAGCTACCCCTAAATATAAGAGAAGATAGCCAAAAATTAAACTGCAAGCGTTAAATGAAAGAAAAGAATATTTCCATTTTGTTTTTATAATAACTCGTAGAGGGCAGATCCTTCTTTGCCTTGCACTTCGCCCTCTCCCTTACATTCATCTTCCCCCTCCACTTCGACTTAAACTTTCTTTTCACCTTTCTCACCACCTTGCCTTTCAATAAAATGGATTTTAACGAATTTTCCGCCAAAATTTTCCAATTTTTTACAGTAGCGAACGCTAGTTGAGCGCGGTCTTACGTATACGTTGAAATCATAATTAATTTATTATCCCATTTTTCGGAAAACTTTGCCTATTTTAAAGCTTTTACCACCATAAACAATTCAACAAAATCAAATAAGGTCAAATCCAAATGGTGGTACTTAGCGATACATAGACTTATCGGTAAGTACCCCAATCACGAGTTACACTGCAACACTTTTTCTAAAATTCCCAAAAAATCGTTTACCAAATGCGCAACTTTCAAAATTAGTAACAATAACTACTTACTGGTAATTAGAACGGGAAGTACCACATTCACTGCCATGGTAAGTACTTACATTAGGCGTACTTACCGGTAAGTATATCGCATTATAATTTTACGCTTAAGTTTCGTTTTAAACGTAAGTATCCGTATCTTTAACGAAAGCTGCACTACATGCGTGTCCGCAACTCTACTTACAATTAAACGTCTAGAAGCTTAACCCATGTTAGCCCGGGCGTACGCTCAATGCACATCGTATGCTTACTGACTGCACTTATCTGCATATTTACTTACCAAAATTACATCAAGTGGAAACACACATAAAAATGCAAAGCTTTCAATAATGCCGCAAACCAAGAAGCAAAACCAAGATTGAAGCCAAGTCTGGAGCAAAGCCAAAACTGGCATGGAACTCTCATTGTGTACCAAATTGTGGTTATCAGCACGACGTTGTCGACGATAAATTATGCAAAAATACGGGCACTCATACACCGCAGAGCACAAAGAGAGAGCCACTTGTTGAAATTTCACTGCACTGTTTACTTAATATATGTATTATGTACTGCCACTTATAAATTTATATATGTACAAACATATATATATATATATGTATGTATGTACTATATACATAAAGAAAATATTACATATTGTACATTGGAATTATGCTTGATTATGCATTATTTGTTATGAAAATCTGTGAGCTTAGAATTTCATTTAAAACTTTTTGTGGCGCATAATCTTAAAGCTCAAAATGATAAATATTAGATTTGCTGTCTTGTATGTGTGTGTGTGTGTGTGTGTGTGTGTGTCAGTGTTGCGGGCAGCCACAAAGTATGCTACATTTGCGGCCAAGTGTTGGTAAGCGCCTTTAGGAGCGCCCACATGCCACAAATACAAGCGGCAAACAGCACAAATTGTCTGAGCTGACAGCCAAAAGGGATAGAGCAGCGGGGTAGCGCCTCTGAGGGGCGTGGCAAAGGTGCAAGCGCCATGTTGAAAGCCTTGGGTATGCTTTTTAATCCCTTTTAAATTGATATTGTAATTGGTTTTCGCACACATACACAAATATACACCCTGAATATTGTAGTTATGAATTTCAATATGTTGCGCCGCATTGTCGTATATTTGTAAGCTGTATGTATGTCTATGTGTGTGTCCATGTCTGTTTGTGGGAAACTTTTTAATATTTGCTCAGCAACACTTTGATGTTTGACAAGCTTAAAAGTGCGGCAAAATCCTTAAATCACAGCAAAAACTTTAAATTTTTGAATAAGGTTCGGTTTAAGAGCTTAAACGCCTAAGGGTATTTTTGAAAAACATATGCGTAACAAATCTGATTCCAATTGACCTTAAAAACGTATAGTTTGCTGCCTTGAGTATAACATGTTGGTATTCATACACTGAAAAAAACTTATCGGTTCAAATGAAAGAACTTTCGTTCTTGAAAAGGTGCTAAGCTGTTGTTCTTAAACTCTGTAAAAGGCAAAAAATTACAAGTGTATAATGGTAATTTCCAGTGATTCGTTTGGCTAGCATAAGATCATGACTCAACAGTGGACCCCAATATGAAGCTAAATCTTCATCATAATCACTATTTTAAAATTTTCATAATCCGTACATTTGACACTGATTGTACTTGGTTTCGAAAATAGAATTCCTCAAGGCATAAGCGAAATAATGCCCCGAGACTTTTAAGATCTATTGTGCCCCCTACTAACTTTACAGCTCCGCTGTCAGCTCTATCTCTGAGATGAACCTAATTATTTGTGATGGTTACAACCGGGCGGCGGGATGGTCATCGAAATCTTGGAATCCCAAGGTGTACTTTGACCCATCGAAAAGAGTGTGTATTTCGTTGTCACAGAAGGTACAGCTTCAGTCGGGTTTCACAAAGCAGCTTGGAGTATATGGAGACTATCCAATAGTATCGCTATTTTGCTATTCTGGTAATTCCTGCTTAGGCCTATGGCGCAGATTTTAGAATTGACCTCCAGCGAATGAAGCTTGAATTTGCAACAATATACCAACAAACATCAGTACCATGTTGTGTTTTAGTACCGTCTCTGTAGTAGACAAGTGTATTGCTCCTCATTATGAGTCTTGGATCGCTCCAAGCCTCTCGTGGGGGAACACCACACTATGTCTGCGGCCAAACTTAATATTAAACTATTAGCAGGCAACGAGAAAACTGGAACTCTTCCCTTAGCTTGCTGGCTATTAGTGTGTGACCAAATCCCAGTGCGTACGTCCAGATTTATTTATTATTGTGTCTGCTAGCCACTTGTCCTACAGAGACGTTGAGTTGGTGCTCGGGTTAGAGAATACCAGCAGAGAATATCAGCAGGTCAAAGCTTGTCGTATGAGGCGACTAACAATGACACTGGGTTCCTTCGAGACTAGTAGAGTCACCCCAGGCTTTGAAAGGGTTGTGCGTAGGGTCTGGGACCCACCACGTAAAGCCACAATTCCAATGAAAGAATGTATTTACATCAGGCCGTAACCCGATAACACGGGTTGTTATGGCTAGTTAAGAAGAAGAAGAGTTGGTGCTCATAACACCTGTGATTGCTAAACAGACATGTCTCTGCCGTCTGCTCAGTGTCGCTGTACTTAACCATTGTTCTCGCCTGATTGAAACTGTGTACACCTTAGGTTTTACTTAAAGTAGGTCCGCATTGCCTGAATGCTTTGAGAGCTCGTTCGGTTTCGTTCAATATACACTGTACAAGTCAGCGTAAAGTCAAGGGTCCGCCCAAAATACTTTACATCACTGAGCAGTGATGAATACTTACTACTGATCAAAGCTAAATGTTAATGTTGGTTCTCGTCTCTAGTTCCAAACTTATCACTTGGGTGGCAAACATAAAAAGCACAGCCAAAGCTGCCACATAAATATGAAGACACCACAAAGTACTTAATTACCTTCAAGACACAATCTTTGTGCATACGCTTAGGTCTAATCTCTATAACAACAAGAAATCCACAAAACTTTAACTTAATTATACATAAACTTTGCCCATATCAGTCACATTTTCATCACATTTTAAAGCTAGTAAAAAAACCTTGACACATAACAAGTTGTGGAAATGTGTGGCAGACGTTTTATGCCACGCTCAACTAATTATAAAGACAAAACTCTGGAAAACTTGCGACTACTAGGCGTAAAAGGCAGCCGGAAAAAACAAGCGTTACTAAGCTGTACAAAATGCGGTGAAAGTGACTTGGAAAAATCTGTTGATTGCACTGTGGGGACACATTTTGCAGAGGTGTAAATTTTACAACACTTTGTGGTTTGCGACAATATAACTAAGCTCAAAAAGGGCAGAGTACACTTACAGTTTGAGACTTGTGCCTTATAAAGCACCTGTTTAACCCTTAAGGCTGGCCCACAATAAAAAGGAAAAGCTGTAAAAGCGGCCAAAATCAAATCTTTTGGGAGTGAAATCAACTGAAGTGGTTTGAATGAGAGAGAGAAAAGTGCTTTGTTCGTGGCTAGCACCAAAGGTGGCAGAAGATTATGTATTTACAAGCAGACAACTGACGTTATGGCAAACTTTTAGCCAACTTTTGGTCAGTATTGTTGTTGTTGTTGTAGTAATAAGGTAACGATGCTAGATGATTGCTGGAAATTCTATACTAACTGTGTGTGTGTGTATGTGTGTGTATCTATGTGTGTGTGTGGCAAACTTTGTGCTGTGTCAGCTTAGTTTAGTTAAGACAACGTCCAGGTTGACTTACTGACGCGTGGCCTAAAGTTCCGGCCAAGTATGTATATGTAAGTTTACCTTGCGGCCATCTTGTTTATCTGCATAATAAACTTGCCACAAAATTATTGATGCCACCCGCATTTTGGTCACGTCTGTAACTGACGCTGCGTCCAGTCCAGCTAAATGTTCATGTGTATATTACAATTGTCAGCTGAGGGATCCATAAACTTGCTGCTACCTGGTTTTTTTCTGGTTTGTTTCGGTCGTATAAATATTTTCGCATAGTTTGGCCCAAGGGTCTAGGCCAAGTCTGTTATACAAAGACATAAAAGTGCCAGCCGAAGACTCAAAAACTAAGCAACTAAGTAAGTATTTATGATATGAATGACCTTGTCAAGCTGCTAGTCAAACTTTGAGTGTGACCCACAAAAGTATGCTACAATTTTGTCATATTGCCTTTTGGCAGGCTTTATTTCGTTTGCTTTAAAAATCAAATTGCTTGCAAGTTATATAAGATGGCTGACTAGCTAAATGGCGTATACATGTGTGTGTGTGTGTGTGTGTGTGTGTGTGTGTGTGTGTGTGTAGTTACGTACATGTGGCTTTGGCATGCAGTCAAAAATGTCACAGTCTATGTGTATGATGATAATGATGTTCCAGATGATGATGCTGCCCTTCTGGCTGTCTGTCTCATTTGGCCTTTTGCCTAGGCTTTGAATGAAAAATATTATTTAATGGCGACTGACAGTTGACTGAAGCAATATCGTTTTACATGCATTACATACCAGAATCTCATAGGCCACCACTCAGACAGATTACAACAACACCTACATTCACCCACACACTCACTCAGACATTCAGTTCGTTGTGAAATGTGCACCGCGCATTTAACAAAAAACGCTTTTAGGCGCTTTCGTGCTTGAATTAAACAAACATTTTTTTGCGCCCAGGCTGCACAGTTTAAATATACTTTCATAGGTTATATTAATTGCATAATTTTGTCTGATATTTAAAGAAGAGTCTAACACAAAACCCATATAGGAACAAAAAATTGTATCCCCATGTCTGTGCTAGCTCATTGATGTGCTATAATGAGGTTTGTTCACATAATCCGAGCATCACACCGCTTGAGCATCACACCATACGGGCGTGACGCTCTTAATTCCAAAGCTGCGTTCGGACGAGCCGACAATTGCCATGCCGACTCGTCACCTGAGTCGTTGAAAACATTTCTTTTACTAACAGACACAAAGTTGGCTAGTCAGATTGCAGCCAACAATCGGCTAGCAGATTCTTTAACGTCGTCCGCCGCGTGACTGTGGATGTGGAGGAAGATAAATAAGTGATTAGATACTCAATCAGGAACATGCAATTTTTATATGCGCTTAAGTTACTAGTGGTGTAAGAAATACATCGATGCATCGAAAGCATCGTAATTTTCCGCTCTTCTCGATCAAACATCGATGTTTTTAAAACCATCGAATATTTCACCAACTCATACGCCGACCTATTATTATCTAATTTTTTCGCTTTGCAAATTATTTCAATATATTGTTAAAGTAAGTCTTATTTTCAGTTTTAAAAATAGTGTAGCAATTCGCAGAATTGAGAGTGCCAATATATGTGTCCCAAAGAAACCATTTTCGAATATATATATCGAAATTCCCATATCTTAAGGTGCGCAGTACTTGGCTACCCAATGAAAGATGTTATAAGGCACCTAGCGAAGTGCCCTTCATCAGGCCCTAACCCGCTAAGGGGGTTTTATGGCCAATCAAGAGGAATATATATGGAAGGCAAAAGTTTGAGTGTTAAGACTAAACATGCTATTTCTGATACCAAGGCTGTATTTGCTGGGATTCCGCAGCGAATTGTTTTGGGTCCTTAGCTATTTAGCTTTTACACGTAAGATGCTCCAAATCCTGAGATAGATGATGATGATTTTACAAACGATTCTAGCACTATTATTCGTACTTACGCTGTTGAAATGTCTGTTTTCTGTTCTTCTCCTAACGAAAGGATTACTTCTTCGGAATACTACGATTTTTACTTCTTTCCAGCAATTCTAAACTAAACATGGTCTAAGATGTCTAATTTATATTCTGAGGCTCTTTAGGGAGAGGCTGCCAAAGGTAAATGGAAGCGTTTCCACGCTATATTGATAGTTTGAAAGTAACAAAGTGGAATCCTGGACCGCTTTTATTTTAGCGACCATTTCCAAGACAGTGTACGTGGGAGCCTGCTTGTGTTGCTGTCTCTATTAGACCATCTTACTCGTAGGCAAAATTGAGAAAGAGACAGACCAAAAAAAAAATGCACACGTATGCACTGTCTTGGGAATGTTCCAATGATTCCACTCCAGATGCACCAGAGCAACAATCGATATTGATATCGATACTTTGCTTTTCTCTGAAAGAGCATATCGGCTTCGGTCTTGCGATGTTTATCGCAATTCGTTTATATGAATATTCCGATTCGCATCATTTTTATTGTAGCTTGGCTCTTTATTTATATGTATGTGGCAGACATTTATGATTATTTTTTCGGCTGCTTAATTAAATTGCCAACATACCGTTATTTTACTCTCTTTTTTTCTGTTCTCTTCTTTCTGCATTCATTTGCATGCCGATGTTGCTCTGCCTCTTCTTCTTCTACGCTTCATCAACTGTAATTTTTTTAACACAAATTTCAATTAACTGCAAAATAAGTAGAAGATATGGCTCTGAAATTTTGTATTTATTTTCATTTGCAGCTGACTGCACTTTTTTATCAATTTGCGTTTTCAATTTTTTCACTCTGTATTTGTGTGTGTGTGTGTGTGTGTGTGTGTGTGTGTGTGTGTGTGTGTGTGCGCCATTTGTATTCTGCTTGACATCTTTCACAATGATAAAAGGAAGAACGAACGACAAAATTAAAATCGAAATAAACAATTGTTATGCACATAACGTTGTTAATTGAATATGAATATGCCATAAAGATTAAATAATTGACAAATTTGTGCATTCAGCTACATAAAAGGCTAATATTGTGCTAAATTACGATAACGATAAATGGTACGATACAGAAAGTCGGTGATCGACGCTGGGAAGGAAATCTTTGGCCGGGGTGATAGATCCAGTCAATCCAGATCCATTTACCAGTTAGAGGATAAGTTTTAGAGGAAGTGAAGTTGGCGGATAGTTAGCTGTAGTGCTCTCCAACAAATATGTTCAAAGAGATAGAGCTTGGAGTTCCAAGAGTCCTTTTAAGGGCAATAAGGCACTTGGTGTCTTGGTGATAACAGTGCAGAATAAAGCGCGGTGCGCTCGCAGCTTTAAAGTGTGCGTTGACGAGTATGCGCTTGTGTGATCCGATGACGAAGGCTCAGGATACATCCAAAGGGTGCAGAGGATGGCTACTGCCATAACCGTTGCAGCACTTAGACCAGGCCTCCAACTACTGGGTGAGCTGTATTGCGAATAGAATATGTATGTAGGTAGTGTGCTTGTGAAGGCGTTGTGGCTTCAGGAGTAGCGTTCGATTCTGCATAGAGCAGTAATCCATAGGCGCAACACCGGAATGATCCGGCACATAGGACGTATTGTCCACCAAAGGCGATCCTTGGTATGCGCAAGAGATCACCAACTTTAGGTGGATATGCTGTTTCAGCCCAGAATCATGGCTATCAGTAAAATAACCTCATGCAAGGCACAAGAGGTGCGGTTGGCTGGCGACTATGGCCGAAGGCATTGATAATATTGTAAACCTTAAAGAGTGTTCTGTTGCTCGATGTAAGTGTGGTGTAAAAGACCTAAAGAGGCATAAATATATATATATATATCTTCTTATTAACTCTCTATTACAAAACGTTAAGGCCTAAAGCTCTCCTCTAGGCGTCTCTGCTTTACGCGCGATTTCTTCCTGTATCTCAACAGGAAGATGCGCCGGTGCTAAATTGGAAGAACTTCCCTATGTCATTCCTGCTCCTGCACATTTCGTTCTCTTTTCGCTTTCGCTTTACCCAATATAAAAATCCATTATGTTTTTCTATGAAGCCCCATAAATTCTACTAATATTATTTTTTCCGGTATGCAGAGTGTGCTGCGCAAGGCCAAAGTACATTGAAATAAGACACAATTTAACCATAAGAGTGACCAGATTATATCGATAACTTGTTATTATATGTTAGCGGCGCCCTTGCAGCTATTGAAAGAGATTTCACCATGAAGGGTCTTGTTTTCAATGAGAGCTAGACAGAGTATATGCTGCCTTCGAGAAGAGAGACGGAGCTTTTTGGCTGTCAGATTGATGTTGGAAACTATACTTTCAAGGATTTCGTCTACCGTGGCATCACCGTCACGGCGAAGAGCCAATAAAAAATTTTATAAATGAGGGCCAAAGGGGCAGTAGAGAAAACTCTCGTCAGACAAAACTAACACTCTATAAGACGCCCATCCTTCCCGTTCAGCATGAGTGATGAAAACTCCGTTAGAACTTTGGCCCTTTACACGTTGGCAGCGACTTCTCCATTCGAACGAACGACGAACACTATGATCTCTACGACACTGAACTAGTCAAGCGAGGAAGGTCTTCAGAGCGGCTGTTGAAGAAAGGCGACGAAGTGGTAATGTGTTGTTAGATTGGATAAGATTAGATTACCAGTCGCTGGCAAATATAACTTTTTTTCGAAACTTAGAAACAAATTGAGCAATTTATCTATAAAATGAATTCTCTGCAATTTCCAATACGCTTCAAAAGTATTTAAATTTCTTTATTCTGCTCGCATAAACTATCATTTAAGAACTCGTTAAAAATGACACAATGATTTGCATATCAAGAATAATGCAAATTAATTCGTAGCATTGAAATTCGAATGAAAAACATGCCTCATATCAACATATTTATTTAAATAAAGCACAGCAAATGCATACACAAATACATGCATATATGGCACATATGTGTACAATTTGATCAATTAAAAGCAATTTTGCAAAAAGCAAATTGCAAAAACAGCATGTGCACTACATAAAAATGTTTCGCAAGCGTGAAACAATAAAAAAACGACAAAAGATATAAAATAAAATAAAAAAAAAACTACATATTTTGACACCAAAATGCCCACATAACTACATCAACATGTACGAACCCCCCACAAAATACACTCTCCTACATACAAATTGATAGCCCGCCTTCAAGCCATGCAGATTGAATGAAATTTCACGCTGAAAATCACATTGTTTACCAAAGAAATACAAAAACAAACAAAAGAAAACGGACAGAAAAGCAACAGCAACAAAAAAGAAGCGACCAAACGCAATGCGAAAAAGCAACAAGCAAAAAGCAACCCTGAATGCCGCCATTGTTGCTACTGCCTTTTGCTTGTTGCATGTTGATGTTGATTTTTGTGCCGCCATTTTTTGTTGTTTGGCGCGCCGCCATTTTTGTTGCGTGTGCTTGAGCATGCATGGCACTGATTGCAGCCTGGCTACAAATGCGAAACTGTCGCGAATTCTTGTTGTTGTTGTAGTTGTTGCTGCTGCTGCTGTTACCGTTGTTTTTGCCGTTATTGTTGTTGGCAACGCATTAAAGGCTCAACGTTGGCAAAGAGCTGCCACAGTGTCAGCCGCATTTCCGGTTCCGTTCGTTTATTGCCACAGCTGATGTCAGTCTGCAGGTTGCCAGTTGCCGTTTGCCATTGCCGTTGTTCGTGGTCTTTTTATGCGCTGCCAGTTGACCGGCAACAAGAATACACTGGCAAGATAAGCTAAGTGCCAACGTGCCAAACTTTCAATACCCTTTGCAGAGATACAAGTTCTTTTGTTTGGTAACTTGTCACTGTTGCTTGAAGGCCGAGTAAAAGTTTTTAGCCCTCTAGTGCCCAGGCCCGCTTTTCGACTTTACAAAAATTAGTGTTTTCAAAAACTGAACTAACTAACGATGCAGCCTTCGAAGCCAAATGTCGCTAGAATGGATTCGCCCCAACCTCCTTCTGCATGTATAAGTAGCCAATGCCCCTGTCAACGGGTTGAGGTGGGCACTCAGCCGGCTATTATACCGGCTAGAATGCCTGTTTAGCTCATCCTTCACCGTGGGCATACGTAAATCACGATGAATCGCCGAGTTACGCACATATCACGGCACCCCAGTAATGCACCTTAGAGCCCAGTTTTGCATCACTTGGACCCTAGCGATATTGGAAGCGGCTTCCCCAAATTGCCAAACCATAAAAGCACGTGGCCACAACTATTGACTTGTAAAAAAGCACCTTGTTGTTAAGACTCAACTGGCTCCTAAGACGCAAGAGCCTGTTGAGTTTTTTAAGCTTAGAGTACCAAGCAGCTGTGTTCATTGCTAGATGCTTACGCCAGGTAAGACGCTTGTCCAAATGCCTATCCAGGTATCGGACACAAGACACCTCTGGTATAACAAAATTTCAAAAGCTGGCAGAAGGACAATTGACTTGCATGACCGTAAACATGCAGTGCTGACTCTTAGTTCTATCAACTGCAATGTTCCACCTGCAGGACCACCTGTCCTGATGACCAGTGTCATCAGCAAATGTAGCTATCATCAAAGTTGTGTACAAAGTGAACAGCTGAGGTCCAATAACTCTGCCCTGCGGCACACCAGCTTTAATGCGATGCATTCTCGATCGCACATCCTGCACCTCAACCATAAAACAATGCCTCTGCAGGTACGACTTCAAAAGAGCTACGAAGCTGGAAGAAGTGACTTAGTCTAAGAAGACGGCAGAGCTGTGGACCTTTTTTTCAAATCCTTCAAGGACATGTTGCACCATCTGATGCACGTGTTCAGGAGTACTATGATGGTGCCTGAACCCGAACTGATGATCAGGAATGGGACCCTTGACAACCAAAGCTGCCGATACTCTCCCAAGAAATGTTATCCCAAATAATTTGAAGAAAGATGGCAGCAAGCTAATTGGCCAACAAGATGATACAAGGTTCTCCAGCTTGCCATGCCATCTTAATTAACGCGCACTTCCACTGGGAACGGAAGTGATGGAAACGAAACACAGCATTGAAAAAAAACAGCAATCACTTTGCCATCAGTCCCGTAATACTCAGGAGCCTTCTTCGCTTTTAGGCCACCGGTCTGAAGGCGCACTTCATCCAGCGTGAAGGGTGTTTGCAAAACAGGCTTTTCCTCCCGTAGGTTGTCTCTTGACACAACGCGTAGCCTTCCAAAAATTGAATCCGTTATCCTTATTCGCTTATTTGCAAAGTATTCACTCTTAATGTTGTTGTTGAAAGAATTTGTATTTAAAAAAACTTTTTATTTTTTTAATTAAAGCAGTCCATATTTTTGTCAGGTTAGCTTTTTAATAGTATACAAGTTTGTGCGGATTTTAATTAAAATCGTTCCACTTTATCAAATCGCAGGTATATAAATTTTCAGAATATATGAATGTGAATAAGTGTCGCGACGCTCTCTCATATGCTAGCGTCTAGCATCTAGAATGACTCTATGCTATTACTTGCTGTGCTAGCATATTCCACAAAAAAAAATCTTAAATATATATATATTTTTTTTTTGGTGTTGCTGAAATTAAGTCATTTTAACAAAAAAAAAACTTTCAATTTTTTCCTAAAATTTAAGATCTTATAATTTTCAGTCTTCCTCAACTTCACTAGGAAACTGAAAAATAGCAATTAAAAAGAGAGCAAGCGATAAGTAGAAGGAGTAGAAGAAGGAGGAAGAAAAAGAGCAAAGTAAGAAAAAGAGAATGAGTAAGGAAAGGTGAAAGAGAAAAGAGTCTTGCGTTTATTGACGGCAATCATTTAAACGGAGATTCTTTACATGTGGTCCGCTGACCACGGGTCCAGTATTCCAGTTACCATTTTGACATTCTCTCACATATTTTTTAAAATTTTTTTATCTTTTTGAGCAATACCTCGTCCCTTAGAGTGCTTTGGTCACCATTGTAGATGCAACTGAAAGGTTGTTTTTGAAACATGCAAAACAGGTGTACATGGAAGCTTTCGCCTGCAATCCTGCATTGGGATGTCAATACAAAGTGGGACATAGGCATTGCATATGTGATCACACAGTGTTTATGCCCTTCACAAAGAGTATTAACGCGCAGTTAATGGTCTCATTGCGGCGCAGCTTGTGGCTGCCGCCATGAAAAATGTCCATCCTGTCAGTTCATCTCTTGACCAACAATCAATGACCGCGTGTGTCGGCATATAAACATTTATTTATGATTTCCGTTTACATTTCTTTTTTTAATAGCATTTGTATACACATGTTCGATCCCCGTACGGCAGTAAGTTACTCAAAAAGGACAGCAATTCTTGGCGATTTCGGAAAGCTCGTAACATTGTGCCTGCGCATTGCACAGAGATTGCTTTTGATGGTGACTGCTTCGTGCGAAACCGTGCCAGCTCATAAGTCCACTGTGATAAATATCCTCAGCACTTATGTCATAGGTGTCGCCCAGCCAGGTCAAAAGCTCCAACGGCAGGCTGTCAGAGACTGGTATGTTCTGAAAAAGATAGAGAGAAAGAGATTGACATCCATTTAAAAATTATTTAAATGCTAAAAGCGTGCGCTGGCGAACAAATGGATAAATTAAATTATGACATAATAGAATTGAAATTGTACTCCGTGCTTTGCATTGTCTTTTAACGGTTAAATTCAATTTTCTCTACGAATGAAAATGGCGGCAAATGACAGCTGGGAACAGTGCACCGTTAGCTGTTGCCAAGGTGTGGCCACCTTGTTGGCAGCGTCATCATTAGTAGTTGCTTGATACAAAATTAATTGACTGTGCACCACGCTGCGTATGAGCTATGCTTTATAGCGCAATTACAAGTGCAGCTTGAAATCATTTAATAACGCAAAAGGCAAAACTGAAACATAAAAGTAAGACTAAGAGTAAAAGTAAAACTTTGTCAGCTAATTAAGAGCGCTAAAAGGGGCTGCAAATAACAGGTAGAAAAGCAATTTAATTGAAACTTGCTGCAAACAAGCCAAAAGCAAGTTGCACAAAGTGTTTGACATTTCGTTTCCGTTTGTTGCAAGCTGTCAAACTGCTAACGGTGAATTCTTAACGGTCAACGGCAAAGCGGCTAAACATTTCCTCTGATGGCGCATTGCGGCGGAAACGTACAATGCGGGTGTGCCGTTATAATGCGCGACTCGAAACGTGTGCAGCCAAAATATTTGGCACTTTTTCGTACAGTATAACTTCGAACTAGTAAATTTTTACTTCTTGATTTCTGCCGTATGCACTGACTTTGGCTCATCATCTTCCAGCGACTCCGTAACTTCTGTCAGTCACGAACTACGTCACGAACTTGCTTTTATAATTGATCACAGTTTTGGAACACATTTCACCGACTTCAAAGCAAACCTTAATAGAACTTTGCTCTTTGCTCGATGTTCATTTTGTGATCGACGCTGAAAAAGTAACGATATCTCGCTTTTCGAACATCCAAAAGTCATGAAATTTCGACTGTTTGTCAATGAATGATGGTTGATGTAGTGGACATAGCTTTTAACCGCATATATTCACCGTTATATGGCTATTTTCAAAAAGTTCTGTTTACTTTTAAGCAGTCCCTGTATGACTCTAATATGGTGTGATATATATAACGCTCGCATAGCTTTACAGTAACGATGACCTTGGCATAAGCTTATGCAAAATTTGCCCAAAAAGCTATTAACAATTACGAACTAACCGCACTAGAATCATTATAAATGAACGAGAATCGTAGATATAGTTCAACTTGTACATGTGTACGGGTAAATGCCGTGATTGCCGCATGTTGCTAGCATCTGCGCACGCTAGAATGTGGCAAAAGTATGCCAAGTCATGATCCAATTCTAAGAAGTCTCGCAATGCACATTTTCGTTACTCGTTATTAAACAATGAGTGAGCGTGACGACAGCGATACCCATCTACCGTTAAATACAATAAAGTGGACCGACTTGGATCAAACTTGCCATCAATCACGCTGACAGTCAGGCTGCGCTCAGGTCCCTTGAGAATCCTCGTACAACGTCGATCATGGTCAGCGAATGTAAGACCAGGCTAAACATGATTTCACGTTATAACAAAGTCTATACTGGGTTCCTTGATACAGAGGTATCCAGGGCAATGAAATGGGAAATTAACTGGCAAACAAAGGCTTGGCGTCGCAGCCAAATTGGTTGGATGTATAGCGGTCTCCACAGACACAATCTGTAAGGAAAGCTGGATATCCATCATTGGATACCGCGTAACAAAATATTCGTGAAAGAACCCAACCCAAAGGCCTCTAGATATTTTCTTCATCAAAAAGGGGAAAGATTAATCACAGATCACAATGCATTTAGCCAATACCTGGCCAATAAGGGCCTCATTCACGACCCAACTTTAAGCGAGGCCGAAGAAACCGGCTCCATGGAACACTTTCTGTGTTACCGTCCGGCCTTTGCCAGGACATGCAATGAAGCGCATTTTGGTAAGTTATACGCTCAGCATGAGCGAGTTGTATACTCTCCCCTTACGTAGTCTTCATGACTTCCTACGGCAGCCGGGAAGATTGTGTCAATAGGGTGCGTCTATGCAAGCCTACTCGGTTTTCGTACTCTTTCTCCTGTGTCAACTATCCTTTCTCTTTAACTTTCTCTGTATGGCATGTAGAATGGGCAATGCTGCCTAAGTGCTAGGGATGGTTCAACCTTCTCTGATGAGCCCCAAAATTTATTTAAATTGATTTGCCGAGAAGCGAACATTTCCAAGACAGTGCATATATGTGCGCTTTTTTTTGGTCTCTCTCTGTTTCTTTGTCACTACGAGTGAGTCGGTCTAACAGAGACAGCAACACAAGCAGCATTACACTTGCACTGTCTTGGAAATGATCGCTTTTCAGCAAAAAATTTTAATTTTTTTACGTTTCAGGTTTTTGTAGGGGAACCGCTATAACCGGTAAACCGAAGCAAATATAGGTGACTCGAATCGAAAAAGATATAATTGAAAAAAGACAACCGAAATAAAACCGTTTACGTGATCAAGATTACCAGTACTAGCGGAATCGTAACCGTATCCAATATAGGTTTCGGTTTGAATCCCTTATATATTTTGATTCATGACTTCCTACGGCAGCCGGGAAGATTGTGTCAATAGGGTGCGTCTATGCAAGCCTACTCGGTTTTCGTACTCTTTCTCCTGTGTCAACTATCCTTTCTCTTGAACTTTCTCTGTATGGCATGTAGAATGGGCAATGCTGCCTAAGTGCTAGGGATGGTTCAACCTTCTCTGATGAGCCCCAAAATTTATTTAAATTGATTTGCCGAGAAGCGAACATTTCCAAGACAGTGCATATATGTGCGCTTTTTTTTGGTCTCTCTCTGTTTCTTTGTCACTACGAGTGAGTCGGTCTAACAGAGACAGCAACACAAGCAGCATTACACTTGCACTGTCTTGGAAATGATCGCTTTTCAGCAAAAAATTTTAATTTTTTTACGTTTCAGGTTTTTGTAGGGGAACCGCTATAACCGGTAAACCGAAGCAAATATAGGTGACTCGAATCGAAAAAGATATAATTGAAAAAAGACAACCGAAATAAAACCGTTTACGTGATCAAGATTACCAGTACTAGCGGAATCGTAACCGTATCCAATATAGGTTTCGGTTTGAATTCCTTATATATTTTGATTCCTTTATTGGGTTGTAATAGTATTTTGCTCAAAAATCTAATAAATAATGCAATTTTTTTGTTTAAATTTAAAAAACAGCTTGATTTAGAAGTTAATTAAACTTTCAAGACGAGTGTTCACTGTAGCTGAACAAAAAAATAATTCAAACACTGAGCAGTGCTAATTAAATTTGTCTCGAAAATGAAGTCACTAGAATGAGAAGTGTAAATTTTGAATGCTTTTGATTGAGACAATTTACAGTTTATTTGCAACAACATAAAAGTTAATTAAAAATACATAAAAGACAACGGCAATGACAAGAACAACAACAACAACAAGAGAAGCAACAAATTGCTTATCAACGATGCGCAGCATCTAATGACTGTAAATGTTTGCTTAGAAGTACTAGAAGCCATAAAATAGCAGCTAAGGAAGCTGGGCTCATGGGCGTGGCAAGCAACAAGCACACACATCATAAACGCTTGTCTACTTAATTAGAAAAACTGTCAAAAATTTTCATCACGAGAAGCACTGTATGAAAAATGGAAAAATGCTACTCGACCCAGTGTTGCCACTTGCCAGTTGGCAACACAGCAGAGCGCCAGGGCTGCACTGACAAGTGGTGTGAAAAATGTTATATAATTATTGTACATGACATAATTTTTAAGGCGCTGCAAATGAGGGTAGCTCCAAAAAGCAGAAAACAAAACGAAACGAAACGAAACGAAAAACTGTATCAAAAATGAAAGAATCTAAAATAACATAATTATTTATGGCGCGACATTGAAAGCGCTTGATATCAAGGAAGCAATAAAAAGTGTAGGGCGCCACAGTGATAAATATGCGCCGCTACGTAATCACTGGCAAAATGGCCTGCCGTGGCAGGGGCACTCAAATGAGTCAAAATGGCGGCAAGTGGCAGGCACGTGACAAGCCGTTGAAGGGCAAAACATAAAACAGCAGGCCATTAAAAAAAGATATAGCTAACATTTTAAAGGCAAATCATTGAACATGGAACTGCCATATCAGCAAGGTGTGTGTGTGGGTGTGTGTGTGTGTGTGTGTGTGTGTGTGTGTGTGTGAGTACGTCCTTGAGGCAGTCAAAACAAAATACTTTTCAATTAAGCAACTTGTCAGTGCACCGTTACACCCCAAATGCCATCACAGCTGGCTCAGCAGCAGCGTCAAAGGTTTAGCTCACTCAAACACACACACACACACACACACTCACACACACACCTACAATGGCACAACGGAAAATGGCATAAAATGCGAGCAGTGAAAAATTGAGAGTTGAAAGTATGTGAGAGGCCGACAAAAATGCTTGGCATACTTTTCGGCGCAAGCATTTTTAGGTTGTATTTGCTTGCTAACGAGCTGAAGAATTATGACTCCATTAGGCAGGGCCGCTTAGACTCGGCAATAACAACAACGAGAACAACAACAACGAGAACGACAACAACGAGAACAACAACAACGACAGCAGACAGCTTGATATGGCAAGCTGCATAGTTAGCTTAAAGTTGCTGCCATTTTTTTGAGTTTGTTTGCGTTGAGGAAGTGCTGCCATTTTGTGCAGATTACGCCTTGATGAACTTGAGGGTGAGCGGCTCAAAATGAAAAAAAAAAACTTTGAAAAATATGTGTATTAGAGATGGTTGCGCGGCCTAGTACCTAAGAGCAGCTGTGTCGAAACACGAAAACTGCACGATGTGAATAGAAAACTAAACAACGTGCGAAATAGAAACCGATCTTATGAATGTAGGTCTACCGAAGTGTACCAAGAATCTCTTTTAGCCATATTGCTTCCTAAAAGGAAACATTGGAATCCAACATTTGAACCGTAAAGAAACGCCAGGTAGCTGTAGAACTTTCAATTGTGCGCTCTCTCCAATTTGTTACACTTTATACTTTGGAAATAAAGTACAAAAACACAGATATTTTATCGAAAATGGTTTTATTGTTTTTTTTTTTCGAAATTTTCACCATGAAAATCGATACAATTTTGCCTATGCTTGAAACAGTTTTCAAAACACTTTTGCTGCTCCGTATAAGGTATCAACAATGCAAGTGTTTTGAACGCGTACTGTATGCTGGTTATATACTATTCAGAGAAATACCTTTATACAGTAGATAACTCTTATCTTTTTCTTAACTGGGCATAACAACCCGTTATCGGGTTACGGCCTGATGTAAATACATTCTTTCATTGGAATTGTGGCTTTACGTGGTAAATCCTACGCACAACCCTTTTAAGGCCTACTGGTTTCCAAAGAACCCAGTGTCATTGTTAGTCACCTCATACGACAAGCTTTGACCTGCTGAGGTGGTATTCTCTAACCCGCTCACCACACGGGATAACCCTTATATGCAAAGCAAATATAAACCCATGAGGAAAACCAAAAAAATGTGAACCGTCAAGGTACGCCCGGCAAATGTAGAGCATTCAGCTGTGAGTTGCCTCAAAAATTTGGCATAATGTGGCATACAAGGGTTGGAATTTATAATTCAGGAACAGAAAAATGTTGTTTTTTTAAATACTACTCTTCGCCTTGCTTAATGCACGCTCTCATAACAGCTGATTACGAAGAAGAGAAATTTTTTAATTCGTTAAATTGATTCTTTGGAAACATTTTAAAACCAATTTGAGCAAAATCGGCAGCGAAATGACGAATTGTAATCGAGCGTAATCATTAGATCGACGCCCCATTACCCTCTATGAAGACGTAATCAACAAATTATTCTGAGTGTCTACAAATAGACACACCAAATTCGTTCCTTATTGAATGAGTTGAGGATAGCATGATATAATAATAGTAACTTCTGATAAAAACGAATTTAATACGACACTTCTTTGGCTTCTTCAAATGGTTTTTACAGCCAATCCTTCATATAAAAAATAATTGGAATATAGTTTTCGCCTTTACCCTATACCCCCTCGAACTGGTCCTTGAACCTCAACTAACAAGCAATTCATAGTCTTGAACCACACTGCACTTCTGGTTTCTCATTCAACTCGTAAATCTCTTATTCGTTGTTTGAGTTTATCTAAAGTTAACCAAAGAAGCACGTACGAAATTTCGTGAAACCCACGTGTCACGAATGTTCGGGCTATCACGGACCAGCTCTATATATAAATGCCTCGCGGGCAAAATGTAATGACAACGTCAACAAGACAGTGCCAACAGATTGAATTTACAGAACAAACAATTTTCATTTGCAGTTGAATTAAGCAAAGTAATCCCTGGTGTATAGTGAAGACCTAGACACTATGAAAGCCAAAAGAGCGAGTGGAGCAAGTGCAGCGTCTTTTCGTCGTTGTTGTTGTTGTTGTTGTTTTCGAATAAATGAAATGTGTTGCAGCTTAGCAGCACTAAGCAGCTCTCAACCACATTAAAGACAACAATGTGGCAACGGCTTAGCTCGTTCTCCAAGTGCCAAGAACAACTGAGCCAATATTTCTTCTTCTACTGCTTTTTCGCCTCTCACTCGGCTTGGTATTTGCCTTTGTTTAGCTAGTTGATGAACAGCGTTTTGCTTTTGAATTTGGCCAAAACTCAAGCATGCATGAAAACTGTGGAAATTGCAAGAATAAGCCTGCAGCTGCAACAAGGCTCAGATGATGATGATGATGGCAACGGAGCCAAAAGCGAAGTCGAAGACAGCGAAAACCTCAAGCGCCAAGGAGTTAAGTTGAGCAGAGACTTTGCTGAAACATTCAAATTAAAAGTAAATAGCTTAATGTTTGCGCTAAGTGCCAAAGCGAGCGCAAGAAGATAACTTGGATATAAAGACAAATGTAGCAGCAGCTGAATTTCGAATCTTTAGTAGAACCCTGAGAGTTGCTATGTTACGCTCGTGCTCCGCTCTGTCTCAACGGCACTGAAAACGTTGCTTATCGCTGGTTATCAATATGAAATATTTAACAACAAGCTCTCAAAGTCCTGAGCTGAAACTGTTGTTAACTCACACACACACACACACACAAACGCACACACATACAACAAATTTATGCATAAAATTTGCATTTTTCGACAATCTCTAAAAATTGAAAGCAGCTGTCTCTGGAACATGGCTAGATAGCCAACATAGTACTAGCAGCAGCAACGTTGCATTTACAAGACACAGTTATAAGTGTCCGTCAAGCTGGCAGAGCAACGTCAGCAGAACAAAAATTGATTATGCCTATAATTAAGTGCCATAAGCCATAAATAAAAATTTAGTACTACTATATTTAAAAAAAAAAAAAACCCATGTTCTGCTAGCTTGACTTTAAGACAGCAGAGCAAACTACTAAAAAGCAGCTAATCCAAATCTATTGTATGGCAATAATTAGTGCCGTAATTAGAAATTAAATGCTCCACTAGTTTATGAGTAAATCCCAATACCGTGTTTCCTTGGCCCACATGGCAGCAGAACACTACCAAGAGGATCATCAAAACAAAGGATAATCCAAATCTTGTGTATGGCAATAATTAAGTGCTAATTTAAGCTAATTTAGTGCCGTTATTAGAAATTAAATGCTCCACTAGTTTTTGAGTAAATCCCAATACAGTGTTTCCTTGGCCCACATCCATATTTGTTCTGCTGACTTTGCTCTGCCAGCTTGACGGACACCATATGTATTGATAGCCAATCAGGTATTAAATCCTTAACCTCAATATCCTAAAATTCAATATCAGTAAGAAAGTGTTGCAAATCACGAGATGGCTCAGCAGTTCGTTATTTGCTTGATATGGCAAGTACATGTAGCGCGATATACAGCTAAAAAAAACTGGCTGGTACACGTTGAACTTGAACAGGCAGAGCACAACATGGAAGCTGTTCTCATTGGTAGCTTCAAGCAAGTCAGCAGGCATAACTCTTGGAGCAACGCAACTCATATCATAAAAAGCTGTTAAGTACCTTGGAGCGATGATTGACCATTGTCTTATAAGGAGCATCCTTTGAACGTATGAAAGAAAGCGTATACAGTGCATTCCGATGCAACGATGCGATCCTGGTCATCGGTTGGAAGATATCCATCGACCTTTTGGTCATCGAGCAATGCCAGTAGAGTTGGCATATGTCTGACAAAGGGCGCTGGACAGATGCCCCACATAAGCCTCTGACATAGATGAAGTCCTGCTAAAATAACTTTCTTTCCTTCGAAGCTGGTCAGCGACCATGGGTGGCCATTGTCTAATTGTCGCTGCAGTGCATGTTTAGGAGACGCAGACAACTTATCATTATGAGTTTTAGATTTGGAAATGAATTTTTAAGTAGGAGTAGCCAGCCGTTGGGTTGTTGCTCTCGCCAAGACAGTGATGTCGAAATTAGGAGAGTGTGAGCGACCTCGTTTGCGGACACAAGTGTTATTTCTGGATTACCTATTTTCAAAAGATATATTTTTTCAAAGATATCTACATAATATATACATGGTTTTATTGCCGGTTCCTCGTTCCGATAGCATAATTACTGCTGCTGGAGTGCTTTGTAACTACACGCCACTTTTAGTCTCATTCCAGAATTGAAAATATGGTTTGCTCAATTGAACGTGTCAGTGTCTGAACTTTTCAAAGGCGAGAAAAAGAATTGATATATCAACGAGAAGAAAGTCTTCAAATCGCTCAATTTGAATAGAGAAAAAGAAGATCACAACAGGCAAGACATATGCATTTCGAATATCTGAAGTATCCGCTTTATATCATCAAATAGCTCGTTCATACAAAGCGAATAGATTTTTCATAGAAGCCTGTCAACTTTTGCGATTGTTAGATATGGGATTACAACATCGTAGATGGCAAATATAATCATGGTAATCGATTGGTTTGTGGACCAAGCCATCAAATCACCAAAGATGATGTTTCTGATGATATTTTACAACATACAATCAACACTTGTAACTTAGCAAATAAACTAACAACGAGGTATTTCTCTTAAAAGTCATAGTTCTTCTCAAAAACGCTCTTTTTTAAATAGTAGTGATAGTATCCATAATACATAGTATGTGTGTATATATATAATATAGAGTTTTCAGAGTTTCTAAGTTCACGCTGAGCTAAAGAAGTGCAATTTTTGCCTTAAAACAACATATTTCTGCTTTTCAATTTTACTCCCCAGCCGAACCTAAACCTTGTGAGGATGTTCCTGAACAGACGTGAATACCGTAACCTACACACACACACACAAACAGTCCAGGATACACACACACACACACAGCACAATCGACTCGAAGTCCCCAGCGTCTCTTGTCTCGTTTGCAGTAGCTAAAAGGAAAACACAAAAAAATATTCAAATTTTGTTGCCCAGACTTGGCCATTGATTGTCCTTCTGAGTGTGTTTGTCAGCATATGTATGTGTGTGTGTGTGGGTGTGTGTCTATCGGGAAGCCTTTATGCCAGGCGATAATTACAGTTTTTTAGACGCCCAAAAGACAAGCTATCACAACAACACCAACGCCAAAGTGTTAAGCTTTAAAGGCAAGACGCCATTTTGTGAAACGCCATTTTCAATTTGACTTGAGTGTGAACTGCGTGCCAGAGCGCTGTAAATGAAAGCAGTTCGAGCCAGTCAAGTGATGCCAAGTGGTCACGTGCTCAAGCCAAGCTGACTGACATCCGGCCAAGCTTAAAATAAAAAAATGGCAAAAAAGCAAGAAGCAGAAAAACAAAATGTACGCTCTGCCACGCGTGATTTATGTGCTTTATCTGCCATTACACACACACACACACACACACAGAGAGAGAAATACAAGCAGATACTTGTTGTAGCTCGATACGGCAACACTGCTTACCTGAAATTCATTCGCCATTGCAGTCAGCCAGCCGGAGTCAAACTCCTGTACAACCTGCTCTTCCGTGACTATCTCCTGCAGCTGCTCCTGCTCCTGCTCCAACCAGGGCCAATTGTTGGAATTTATGGCCATAGCTAATTGGTAAAGCAGAAAACTGCCGCGTGCTGCAAACAATGTGAGAAAAAAACGTTAAGAATATCATTTAGTCCGTGTGGTTAACTTGGCTTTTAACTACTACATGCATAGTATAGTAAATACTTGTCTACGTTAAGCGAAGAAAATTAAATTTCCCGTGAACTGTCTGCTTTTGGCTGCTAAGCATTTGAGTTTGAAGTTTAACTAGCTTCTTACTGTCAGTTAAGTGCAATTTGCCATAAAGCAGTGCCAAAGGAGAAAAACAGCAGACAGAGACGGAGAGAGAGAGAGAGAGAGAGAGGAGAGAGGAGAGAGATAGAAACAGAAAGAGACTGGGAAAATAAAGAAAATAGTGTAGTCTGCTTTTCAGGTGATTGGCAAATGCGCACATGAATCTTTGATAAGCGTATCAAATTGCAGTCATTAGAAAACTTGCTGACTTTCATGTCTGTGCGAAAGATGCAGACAAAGACATCGAGAGAAAAAAGGAAGATGGAGCAACAAAAGGCCACGAATAAATGATTAACGGAAGGACGGCATTAAGCTGATGTCTGTTGCCAGCTGACAATCAACTGTTAAGTGGTTTATGCGTGCAAAACTCAACAAGTTAAGAGTTCGTGAGTTTTGGTCTTTGTGCGATATGCCATGAAATTCTACGAAATTTGTAAATAACACTATGAACAGCTCATAAATGACGTGACCAACGAGGGGGAGGGTGGGGGAGGTGTTCACCAAATTGTGACTTTTTGTGACGATGCGTGAGACTGGGTATTCCGAAGAGCTGAAGAGCCTCTTACTTTTAGAAGCTACTTAGATGACAACGCTCAACCATTTAGAAGACAGGACGTCCTTTCATCGCATACTATGGCACTTGGTTCATTTTAAAAGTACATATCTTAATCTCGTGGTGACGAGGAAGAGGATAACATCCTTGATATCTATCTACCTGTAAAAAGCCTCGAACGAGGAAGAAAGGCGATTCATGGATTTTCAATACAGACGCGAAGGAGAAGAAGATTTATCTAAGAAACATTCTTTATATTGCGGATATAGATGTTTGTATATGGATGTTTGTATATGGATATTTTCATATGGATATTTGATATGAATATTTGGCATGCCAATGAGGACGGTGCGAAGGAGGGGAAAAGTTTCAGCCTACCTGTAAAAAGAAGAGGACACATAAGAGGCAAAGAATATTTTAAAGAAATGTATATTTGGATTAAGGATTTTTAGATATTTAGACATTTAGACTACGATACTTCTATTTGGATATTTATATACGTATGAGGGGGTTCCGCAACTTGCTCTCTCCGCTCGCCCACCCACGTGCACCTCTCAAGGTAGAGTATATTCCTCTTGCCGTTCCCCTTGCTCTTCCCCATACTCTTCCCATTGTTCGTCTTCTTCTTCCTCTTACTGTCTCTTGCACTTTCTAGTCGCCTTACTCTTCCTCCTCATCCTGATTTCAAGATCTCTAAGAAGAAACAACCGGATTTAAGTTTCACTATTCCTCTTCATCTTCCCGATCCCCTTCCGGTTACCCTTCCAGTTCCTATTAGTAGGCTGTGAACATTTTTGTGGGTAGAAAAAAGAGAAGGTTTTGTGAAGAAGTATCTATATAACTATAAGAGAAATGTGGCGGGTGAGTGCTGTAAATCACATCACATTCAACTAATTGCAATGATGCCCCTCGCATAAACGCAGCACTATAAGCATTTGTATTTTACTGTACGTATGTGTGTGACAAAGGTAAATTACCTTTTCATTGAAATTAAACCAAAACGGAAATGAAATTGTTTGCCAATCAAAAGAAAAGAGCAACAAGAAAGTGTATCACTTTAACGTACAATACCCAAAAGATATTCAAGCAGCAAGTGATATTAAGCATACGCCACTCTGACATCAATCATACGCACTGCAATAACTCAACACGCTGCAAAAGTTCAACTCAACTCAGCTAATGCAATAAATCAGACATAAAGTTTAAGTAGCAATCCTTCAACATGAATGCAACTGACTCACTGACTCACTCACTGACTGACGGACTGACCCAAAAAAAACTTTTTTAAAAGGAAAAGTTGCCAGTGCAAATATTTGGTTAGAAGCAAAGGCAGCAACTTGACCAACAGACCACTAGAAATTTACATTTGAATGACAGCAACAAGCAACTAGCAACAGTGGGCGTGGCATGACACAACAGTCAACAATGCTGTGCATATAAGTATGTTAAGTGTGCGGCGGGGTTTGTGTTTAATGATGCCGAGAATAAACTTGTATGAAGGCAAGTGTAAGTGAGTGTATGTTGTTATGTTGCGTTGTGTGTTGTGTTGTGTTGTGCGAGAGAGACGCAACAAAAAATACAGCACAAGAGCGTGTTGACAACAAGAACAAAAACAACAACAACAACAGCCAACGCTTGGATAAGCAAACAAGCGGGACAACAGCAGCGACAACAACAAACACAACAACAAACACAACAACAAACACAACGACAACGCGTGACAAATGACACCCAGTGACATATAAATGCTAAAAACGTCGGCGTCGACGGCAACGTCTGCGTTTGGCTGCTGCAGCGGAAACCGAGCAGCACTTGTCAGCGGCTCTGGCGGATACGGCAATTGTCAAGTAGTGGAAGCGCATAGCAGCAGGCGCTTGGAAAAGAACACGGGCAGATGCAGTGTTAATCATGACAGAGCGACAATTGTTGCGGTAGTCCAAAACAGATGTTAATAAACTCAATTAGAGGTGACAATGTGTCCAAGCTAACAAGTAATTTTCCCAGAGATCGCAAGGGCTAGGAGTTGTTTACAAATCATAAAAAGCTTAAAGAGATCGTTACATTGTTTATAGTCTTGTAACAATGTCTCGGGATAAGATATATCTAGCAGGTATATCCAGGTATCCACTGTCGACGCTCATAAATCAAAGATGGTAACGATCACTTCATATTTAGTCTACTATCGTCGCGTTGTTCTACGTGATCTAGTTATCCGGTGGTTTGTTGACATCAAAGTGATGCTACAGGGTCCCCGCTCGGACGCCAATGTAAGGATATCTCATTACGGTCTGCAATGACAAAGCTTAGTTTTCAAAACATTGGTGGTGTATGCGTTCTTCGAGTTCCTCAAAGAAGCATGGTGGTGGGAAGTACTCCAGAAGGTCTTTAATGAAGTCTTCGCAATCTGTCTAATCTAACTGGTTATGCCTCCACCAGGCGAAAGCTTCGTCTCTGAGCAGCTTTCACTGAAACTGGCAACGTTCTCTTGTAGCTCATATTCCAATGGAACACCGACCTCTGCTGTGGTCGATCCAAGGCAAGGCCAGAGTTTTGTCAGTGGACTGCTCTGGCGCTGCTTTGGCGGCACCAAATTCACTATCCTCTGTGCCCAAAGTGGTAAGGTCAGTCTCAGCGCAGCTAGTGCCTTTTGAATCAAATATACCTTCCCGCTTAAATTTGGATCTCAGTAAGTCGATTTCAATGGTCATCCGCTCAGACAGGCTGAATATTAATAGTGCCTTGACTTAGTTACGGATAGAAGGCTCACCTTCAGGAGGCACATTGGCGTGCTTTTGGCAACTGTAGAGTCAAGATCAATAAGCTTCCGATCTTATACCGTAGCTTCAGTCTTGCGAACGTGAAGTTGGTATCCGTCTTCTCTTAAAAGTATAATGAAAGGCTCGTGGCTCACTTCCCATGGGCTGGATAGCTTTCTAGTCATGACATGTAGAGTCAAGATCAATAAGCTTCATTGACTGGTGAGGTTGCTGCCACCGTGGGATACGTCATCCAGTTCTGTGAAATTGCCGCAGAGAACCTGCTCCTCATCACTGTATTTGACTGGCATGTTGGCGTTTCGACCTTACACCGTAACATAAATCCGGCAATCGTGGAGAAGTATTCTCAGGCTCAGGAGGCGTTGCTGCAGGCACTTTTTCCTCTCAAGTACTTCATTTCACCGAAGCCTCAGATGCAACAAATCGAATGTTTCAATCGGGTAACCATCATGGGTAGGTCTGGGTTCTGGTAGGACAGTGTGAAGCTCGCTGATTGCTGTCTTTACCTTTACCATATAGACAGAGTCTGATTTACAAATTTGGTGCCCGTAGGCAGCTTTAGAAATGTCTAAAGTGACGTTATTTGAGTTTTTTGGCATAGTGCCAGTTTTATATTCTTTAAGTATACTTTGAGTGTATCAACCATTTTGGTCGGAAAGTCCACATCTCGAGAGTTTCAATACTGGTACTACTTTCAAGTAACAGATTTTCACAAAAGAAACCAATCTCTGAAGTTTCCGCATACAAATTTGACGCCCCCAATTTCTGACGCCCTATGACTGTGTAGTAAATCCGGCACTGGATCTGATACAAGGATAACAAGACCAAGTACTCTATGCTTGTAGTTAGCTGAAGCAGATTAGGAATACGTACCTAAAGATTTCAAAAGAACAGAATTTTAAACGAAAGCAAACAGATCTAATAAAGGCGAAATGATTTCAATTCAGGCTGAAGGACCTAGGTAAATAGTCAAAAGGTTTTTGGGTGCTAAATTTGTTTTGTATGTCCTTTTATATACGAACCATTTCACTTCGAAAATTTTGTTTGAATACAATTTTTAGTAGAAACTTTTGGACGATTTCAGTATAAGCGTATTTTTTCCAATTTAATGCCTTTGGCTAAAACATACCATTCCAGTTTTAGGATAAATTCGTTTAAATTCGAATTTTCGCAAGTTGCGAATTCGTAACTTACGTCGAAATCTTACATGCGATCGAGATGAATTAAAATCAAATTAAAGGTAATTAAATATTTGTTAAATCTGCCTTATAAAGTTTGGGTCTAGTTGTAACCGATTTCGATCTTCTTTTTCAAAATTCGAAAATTTCTTTTTTTGATGTTCGAAAAAGTGACATTTTCGAAAAGTCAGCGTTCACTGTAGCTGCATATTAAAAGCCAAGCAACCCAACAGTGATACTTGAGTTATTTCGGTTTACTGCACACACACACATAAACACTTAAACACACACATGCAGTCACACACACACACACACACGCACTCACATGCAAAGGAAGAGGGTAAAACTGGCTCAACTAAATGCAGCTAAAACGAAATACCAATTACGGAAAACGTTGACATTTGGATTGACTAGGCACAGTGGGCGTAACATAGCTGCCCTCAGAGCCTAGACTCAAACCCACTCAGCCAACCACAGTGCGTGCAAGTGCTTAACAAAGTTAATTGCAAGTTTCAAGCCTCGGTTTAAGCCCATTTTTTCGTCTTTTGCTTACCTGATGCGGGCAACTCGGCTAGGATGCGTTGTACGGGCGTTGACGCCAACGTCAACGTTGCTAATGAGGCAGCCACAAGGCCAACAAGGCAGACCCATTTTGAGGGAGCACACATTTTTGGCTACTGAAAAGAGTTAGTAAAGAGAATTTTACAAAAGCTTTAAATTTATCAAGTCATTAAGGCAACCCACAAACAACAATAACAAAAACCAAATTGTGCAATTTGTTGGCCATTGTGTTAAGTAACCAATAAACAAGAAAAACAGAGCAGACATGGTTGCAACCCACAGCAAAGCTATCTACGGACACTTAATGTGGCCTAGTCCGGCTCTTTGGTGCCAATTTATTTGACAAGCAGAGCAACAAGAACAGCTGGAACAACAACAAAAACAATAACCAGAGATTTGTTGCTGGCTGCCACTTGTAGTTGAGCTTATTAACGCTTCACTTAGATCCAACTAGGAGACTACCAAACCAATCCAATTCCTCCTTATTGCTTATATCTTACTCTTATACCAACAGCTGCACAATGGCCGCCGCAACTTGGCTGATTTTCCCAGCCAACAAATCCTTTACCTAGTGCTATAGCCGTTGGCAGGCATTGTTGGCGCCACACTTGAATGGCAGCGAAGATTTATAAGACTTCAGAATTGAAGTGGCAACCCTTAAAGATGTAAGTGCTTGAAATATATTTGAAACAACAAAAGCACTAACTACTAAGTAAGAGGTAAGCACATATGTTATACATTTATACACAGATTAAGTGCAAATGTAAAAAAAATTTAAAAATTCAAAATTTTCCTAGAAACTTTGCAAAAGTAGAGCATTTTTACGATTTTCACAACATTATGGCTACACCATTCATCTGCTTCGAAAATCCGCGCATAAATCAGCCGGATTAATGTGAATATCGTGAAAAACGAAAATGGCCTATCTCTTGCCTCGATATTTTACCATTGGATGTAGTGTGCCTTCAAATAAACGCCTTTGACTCAGCTTTTCAGGACTTTGCTCAGTGTCGAGTCACCGGAATCGAAACATATTCTAATTAACATTCAAAAGTACAATATATGTTTTTAGATGACGGTTTGCCATGGATATAATCCCACCTTTAAGGTAATTTCATCGTGTCGAACCAATTGGTTTTCCCTCCGAACATTCAGATCGAAGGCGATGATGGCATCGCGCTGGATCTTTGTTGCCACAACCAAATCAAGACCATATGCCAAGTTCGTACATTGTTCACATTCATAATCTCGATATGTTTTCCATCCAATGCACGCGGTTTGTGGAACAAGTACAAAGATGAAATGGCTAAGGAAATTTTGAACAGAAATCACACGACGACTTGAAATAGGGAACTTGAGATAAGTGATGAGATTCGAAACGAGGCATTAGTGATTGAACGCTACAAATCATGAGTTACAACGTTCGAAATTGAATTCTCAACCAAAGAATGTTTACGACATATTGACTATGGTAACGGGGTCTGGTGGAACTGGAATATCATTCCTTATTTCATTGATTTAAGCAATAATCCAAGGCAAGGCGACCGTATAGCGCATTCAGCACTGAAATTGGCAAACACATGAGGAACCAATATGCAATATATTAAAATGGTGAACGATGTTCTTTTGTGGCACGAGGATTCTTGGCTAGCGATTTTCATCAAGCATTTTCCATCACTCCGCGATAGATGAACTGATTGCATGCTTGAAGGCGTCGCTTTTGTGGCTTGCGCAACAAAACGATTCATCAACAGATGAATTCTCCAAGCAATTGTTGGAGAACGGTCAAAAACAACTTGATCTGTCGATGAGCCTCATTTCGTGCTCGCCTTATTTCTGCCAATTGACATCATCGAACAAAGAGCTTATTAATGTGATCCCGAACATCGGTCGCAATTAGTTCCTTGCTACATCAATTTCTGTGTGGACTCGCTTGTAAAATTTATCCACAACTTTTTTCGCGGAAATCCATCTGCAAATGAGCTCCAACTGATTGTGTGAGCGATAAGCCAAAAACAAGGTGGTTGACGATATTAATATCATCATTCAGGGCAACATCGCTGCCAAGTTACATTCTGTCAGATCAGTCGAATATGTTCATAAATTCATTTAGTTTGTACGGTTTTTCACAACACAAATTGCAGTTGTTAGTTGGCGCAATCAAAGTTGAACTTAATGAAACCAGATTCACAGTGAAGTACTACTATGCTACTATGCTCAAAGGCAACATCGAAGGCAAGAAAGTATTCAATTCGCAAGTACCATTAATACCTGCTGACTTTCGAGTTCAAGCGCATTCAGTTCCCCGTATGACCGGATGAGTGGCAAATCGTGCAGGGGGCATATCCCCATTTCAATCGATGTCCACGATGTCATCCACTTGACCGACCTTGTTGGCTTACAGACCCAGCTTGGGCTCCTTTGAGATCATGAGAAATCTGCTGATTTGACTATTCCTAAGTCTCAGCGTCACTTGTGCTGGAACGCCTACAACGGAATTCAGTAAACCACTTCGTAACCATTGAAATTGATGGTGTAGAGTATCAAGACTACTTTAATGTAGCTGATGGTTTTTTTACTTAAGACATAATGCTTTTCGTTGAAATTTCTAGGTTGACCAAAATAATCTATTAGAACATGTTGATTTACTGGAGCAGGGGATTTAAGAAATCACTAATTTATTAAACACATCTCTTATGTTTGCTAAAATCTGTCTTTGGATTTGCTCAGAAAACTTTGAAATAAATTAATTTATGCATTTTTTGTGGAAACCTTGTCTCCAGATGTTCAAAGTGCGCAATATGGTGGGTGTCGGTTTGGTATTCGTGGGTCTTTTCCAGGATTTGGCGTAGGGTGAATATCTGGTCATTGATTGACATACCAGGCCTAAAACCACACTGATAAGCTCCAATTAATTCTTTCGCAAATGGCTTTATAGTTAGGGCTATGTTTCCTCTATTGATTGGTTAATGTGAATGTTCTTAAGGACGAAAAAAGTTGTGTAAATCGCACTCAGAACCAAAAGAAAAAGTACAAAAAGCTGTTGGAACCATGCCATATCGACATCTTATCGAATATGTAGTAAGCCAATTGAAATAACAAGCGCAAATAAAAGCAGACATTCTCGAAGCTCTTCCTTCACTAATCTTAATTGCCTTGGAAATCATCAAGTCATATACTGAATTGGTAATTTGATTTGCCACATCACAAGAGATAATCTAACTACAACGATTGTTTTTTTTTCAACGCAATCATTTAAATCGAAATTCCGCCATTTGCACACTTCTATTAACAGCTGATCTGTGCCAGCAGACAAAATTCCAGCTGCGCACCGCTTTAAAAAAAAAGAACAACCGTCAGCGAAATTGCTGGAATTCTTTGCATGCACGCGCAAACCTTTTAACAATGTCTCTGAGCTGTCTGCTCTTGGTGTTTGCAGGCAACACTCAAACCAATACCCAAACCCACCTCCAGAAGCAGCATCCAAGCCGACATCCAAGTCAACTCCTTTGCCGGCTTTGCCAAATTGCATTGTTTCGGTTGTGCGCGCTTGGTCCCGTTGTAATTTAATGAATAAAAGAGCAATTCACTAGAAATTTCATAACAACGTAAGAAACAAAAACGAGTAGACAAACAACGCAACAAAAACAATCACCTAGTGAAGCGTCTACAGGCGGAACACCTCGACCACATCATGCCCTATATTTTGTGTTATACTTTTTGGCACATATCGGATTTTTATATGTTTTAGGTCACTGCCAATGTACTGGGTATAGCGAATGGCGGGTGAAGAGAAGAGAAAAAATAGTTCAGTCTTTGTGAATGATAATAGCTGACAGAAGTAGGTTTAAAAGAGAAGGATAACGAAAAGTTTGTTAATGTTATAGGCTTCCTTTGGCTGTCATATTGTGGGGTTGTTGTTGTTTTTTTATGCGGTGTGACAGTGAAACAATGTGGCCAAATATTGAATTCTGATCGTTAGGATGATATCTTCCTTCGTTTTCAAACGAAGGGTCTGAGTTAGTCCAATCCAAGAATCAAGGTAACTAGCTACATAGTCGACATCGATCTTCTTGCTTCACATATCGACCAAAAAAGAGGCTCGACTAGTTCAGGTTTACAGGCCCAGGGCCAGCTAAATGGCGAGTTCATCAAAGCGAAGTCCCTCAGTCCAGGTGCCACACTTGACAGCCAAAAGATAACCGCTAAACCATATGAACAAACTTAGAAACTCGCGATACAACTGTTATATCCAAAGGTGTACTCCTGAAAAGTTCTTTTGTGGTTTTGTGGACAGTCATCGTATTTAAGTAGATAGACATAATGAACGTGCTCTAGTTGGTCGTCTTGAGCGTACGTCCCTGAGGAGGACAGAGCAAAAGTGCGCCCCTGACCAGGCCTGCATCTACCACTAACTTGGAGCGTCACCAAGTCGTGAGGATCACAGACAAGTCCAGTAGCGGGGTAGTGATTTGAGATTTAGCGATAATTATTAATATTTACTATAATTAAAAATAAATAAAATTGACTTTTCGACGGTGGAACAATGGAACGCGGGTACCACAAGAGTAGGGGGAGCCTAGGCTCTTCAAACGGAGTTTGGCCAACTTTGAGCAGATGCTCAAACGACTTAAGTGTCGGTTTTACTTCGAGATCGCGCAAAATGGAACTAAGCCTTTGGAAAGCCGAAAAATTCCAAAGATGAAGAATTGGTTTGAGCAGCTGTGACGAAGGGGTTCTGGCATCGTATAGACACTGGCAAAGATAAGTTCGATAGTCCTAACCGCAAAGAATAAAATGATTTTGGACATTCATGCATTGACATTCTTGCACATTCAGAATATTCATAGGAAAAAGATCATGGCGTGCATATAGTGGCATAATCCCGGCGTAATGTAGCATGATTTGCTAAAAGACCTTAACTGATGCATTTGAGTCGAGAGTTAAAGTAAAAGCGCCAGCAAATTAAAGATCGACAAAACAAGCTGACTTTGCTCCACGACAATGCCAAACAACATGTTACGAAGTCCTGAAAAAATATTTGCAAACGTTGCCAGGAAGTTCCGTACCAACCGCCATGTTTACGTTCCATCTGATTTCCACTTGTCCCCGTCGACAACTACGAAAGTATCAAGACATTAAACGATTTTATTTATCGAATCTAAAAACAAGCGTGATAGCCGTATTTTGTCAGAAAAATGACAAAAACTAGTGGACAACGATACGACAGTACTTTCAGTAATGGGACTGTAATGATACTTTCAAAGTAAACCACCTATTTTGAATATCAATATGATGCTGAGCACAACAGATATGTTGCTCCTATTGGTGACTGTTGTCTCGTTTGAGGGCAATAAAAACGATTCTATTTTCACTTATTCTTCTACTTGTTGAAAGGTAGAAATCCCGAAGTGTACTATACTGTATGGAACTTAATACTTAGCCAAAATTTCAAGCTTCTACCTTTCTCTACAATCTATATTTCTTTTTTTGTCCTGCTCAATTTTTTGACTTCGAGGCTGTCACCATTGAGGGGGAAGACGGTAGGGTTATCACATTGCACTTTGTGACGATTTGGGATCATGGGAGAGGGGCGACGTCACTTATGAGCAGCTCTTTATGCATTCTAGATCCTTAGTCATTTCCTACTAGGTGTTACAAGGAACACTTTTCTGGACCAACTTAATATACCCTTTGTGTGCAAGGTAAAAGAAGGGTAGTGAAAATTGTGTTTGTAAGGCAGAGACTAAGAGTACACACACACACACACCCACACACACACTGACACAAGCGAGGTTTAATGGAGAAAACTAAAGTGCTGCCTGTCGTTGACAACAATTGCAGGCGGACTCTGTCTGATAATCCTTGTCTGCTGCTCGGACAGTTAAGGTGATACAGAGGAAATTGAGGGAAATACACGCTGTCTAGCTTTGTTGTTGGTCTTGTGGCATTGCAAACACGGCCAGCAATAAGGAGCTGTAGTATTAAAGCAACAGTAAGAGCTGATAACGAGTCCTTGAGATGAGCACATGATGCACCACTTAAATGTAGCTGCCATGTTTCTTTGTAAACTTGTTGGAACAACAACATTGAAACAGACCGTGATTTGGTTTTCGGACAGTTGTTGTAGTTTACATTTTTCCCCCCTTTGTAATAAAGACAAAATGAAGCTTATGTGTTCGCTGCTCTCTCTCACTCACACTCTCTTTCTCTCTCTATCTCTTTTGTAATGTGTTTGTTGCACATAAAATTTTATATGCCAGCTGAGTATCAAGGTTCCTCTTTATAACGAGTTCATCTACGAGTTACTTTTGACATCACACTGCCATACATACCGTTAAATGTTGCGTTAAGCACCGTTACTTTTAATTGTTAGTACCTCGACAAACGGTTCACTTCACAGACGTTTGAACTGTAATTGAGAAATCAATGCGAAAATTGGCACAACAATTGCTGTATAATATCAAGTGGAAGGAACCCACAATCTCACTCCCTTAACAAGTGATACTGATACTGATAAAATGTTGATGTTTTCGGCGCAAAACAATAGACAACACACACTAAATGGGTCTAGGGTATGGACTACGGGAGTGATAACAATATATGTAAGCGATAAGGTAGTTGGAAATTGATATGCGTTAAAGTGCTTGCTAGGTAAATAGAAATTAAAAGACTATTGCGGAACAGATGAATGGAGAATAGAGAGCGAACCGACAGGAAGGGTAGCAAGGGAGACACTGGACAAAAACACAGTCACTTGAGGTGTATGTTTATTTGATTTACTTAGATTCCACTGCGGATACTTTGACGCTTAAGTTCTCTCTAGGATGTGGGAATGTGGTTTTGTACAGTCAGCAGCTAAAGAGTTTTGCAGGTTTCTTGTTACTCTCTTATTACAACATGTGCAGAGTTCGAAGTCTGGAAATTGAATTTGCTTTAAATAAACTGCAGTTTACTCTTCATGACGATAACACTATTTCGCCGACAGATACTTCCATAGAAGCTGCCATTTTAGAATTATTTTCTTAGAAATTGTTTGATTTTTGCAGGTATCGGTTAGGTTAGGCTAGAGCGGCTGCCAGACTATCTGCCTGTCACACTTAGGCCGTCCGTTGTGCTACCGTAGGCCGTCCGTTGTGCTCGAGCTCCCTCGTAAATCAATAGATCGGATTATTTGCGATGCTTGTGATTGACGAAATTTTAGAGAAAGAAGAAGAATCGCCAGCAGGATCAAGGCTACTGGCAGCATGATCTTATCTTATGACAATGATCAAAATAATAATCTCTTACAAGTAGGATTTATAGATCTATAGATGGAGATCTTCATAAGGAAAAAAAAACTAGCAATCAACTTCTTTATTCAATAAATTGTCTGCTCCCCATCAATACAAAGGTATTCCCGCTTTTTCAAACCATGCATCCATAGCCAAGCACTTTCCATAAATTGGAGAATCTATTAACGACACGTCCTTGTCTACGTTCAAACACTTATAGGCGCCTTCCTTGTCAACTGGCGTCCACTTTACAGGCTCGATCTCCAACGTATTTGGATTGCCACTAGTTGCAAATGCGCTCCAAGTGCTAACCATGCGTCTTATGGTCTGGTAATCAATGCTATCCTTGGACACTTTCACACTAAAGCCGGGTCTTGCAAAGAGGAACAGCAGCTCATCTGCATGTCCCACACCGGCTACATAGACACCGCGAGTAGCGCGATTACGATGATAGCTTAATTGTGTAGAGTCATAGGCGAAGCGCTGCAAATAAGTGGGTCGAGTGGCATAACGACGCCGGGAGGCGATCAGTCGATGCATATAGTGATATATGAAGCTATAGGAATCGCATTCAATGCCCTCCTGAAAGCGTGTTATGTCCGGCACGCCTTGGGAAAAGTGTAGAGCAAGCAATTCCTCAGCTAGTTCCTGTTGGAGTTCACTAGAGCAATGTAGCTGTAGCGCTCTGGGTAACAAAAGCGCTGGAGCCGCCCGTAGCTTGTCGTAGAACGAGGGATCGCTCGTGTATCTGGCATAGCTAAGCGTCAAGGCCTCATCGGATGTGCAACCCAACCAGAGGGGTATATGGTTGGACCAGGAATTGCGCAATGCCAGCAATGGTTCGCTGGTTATAACAGCATCCTTACTCCATTCCGGCTCAATTGTAGGTGAGAATGTAACGCCAAAAAGCGCTTCGTTTTTATCGGGACCATAAAGCTGCACCAGCTCTTTCGGCGGCAGCGCACAGATGTACTCATATACGGCTTTCGACTGTGACGGACCCTTATAGCCATGCTCCACAGCTAGACGATAAGGCAAATTTGAACTTTTTTTAATGTCCGAACCAAAGCCACCTTGCAAAATAGCGCGCTGAAACAAACCCTCAGCGCGGGAACTGGCCAAGAGGCAGAAAATGCTCGTGCTACCGGAACTATGGCCGGCAATGGTAATATTTGCCGGATCACCATTAAAGTTTGGAGCATTGAGCTTAATCCACTTAAGAGCTTGTATTATATCCTTAAGTCCCGCATTCCCAGGCACATTTAAGCTTGCATCATCGGGAAAGCTGAGAAAACTAAAGGCGCCCAGTCGACAACCTATAGATATGACTATAAGCGGTTGCTGCATCAAATAATCCGGCGCCCAAAAACGACGCGTATAATCACCACGCTTAAAGCGCCCACCGTGAACATATACAAGCACCGGAAGCGGTTCAGTGGAACGTAGCTATAAATCAAGGGTCGTTAGAGTGTTGCCACATACAAGATAACTGTAGCTGTTACTTACCTGCTTCACATAGATGCTGAGATGCAGGCAATCCTCACTGCCCGCCACCTCAGCGTTGCTGGTCCATTGTAGACATACGGCACCGGGCTGCGTGCAATCCTTTACGCCTGTCCAGCTGGCCAGTTGCTGCGGTGATTTAAAGCGCAAATCGCCCAGTGGAGGTGCCGCATAGGGCACGCTCTCGAAACTGTAGTATGGATCGCCATACATGCCGTGCAACAAGCTGCCACGCACCTGCCCATGGCTTGTCTGCACTATGGGCGAGCTGTTGCTGCTGCAAATTAAAGGAATTGTGGTTAGCCCTTTTACTACATTACATAACCAAAAATAAACAGCGTCCTACTAATCCTCCTCGGTCATTCCAGGTTGTAGCCGCTGCCACGTTCAGCGAGAGAATGTTGCTCCAACGAAATGTTTACAGCTTAAATGCATTGGATTACAGCTCGACACTTCTTATCAAACTAAATGGGAGATATAGCAGCTTGAAAATATCATCATAAAAGTTCAAGCAAAACATATACAGTTAAGGTAGTGAAGATAAAAGATAAGTAGAGCAACAAAACTGTTTGGCAGGGGCGTCTCCAGACGGTTGACGAAAGGGTTTAATACCTGAGAACCTTAATCTCCAGCAGCTGTGTTACTTTGTATGTACAGCAGATAGGGCGCTACGATCGAAAACGCCGAATCGTGTTGCATTCCTCAAAGCCACCTGTAATCCGAACGATCAATGTCCGTAAGGCCGTAAGACATATCGTATGGAATCGCAAGTTGTCAACACCCTTTTGGTCACTTTAGATGTAGAAAATAAGCTTCAACCATGTACAGAGAGAGGCTTGTCTTCAGCGCTGAAATCATCATCCTTGAAATGTGGAGCCTTTTCCAAAACTTCTCGCAAAACACAAAACTAGTCATTTACAACGCTTATAAACCAAATCAATAAATCCTGAATATTATTGGTAGATGCCTTTGAAATCACCAAAAACGGATGTTTTTGAGCTAGATCCTCCAACTGTGTATAAATTCAAAAGATATGTACGAAAAAACTGATAACGAAGTTTACGATCAAGTTCTCACATCTAAGCCAAGTTACTCCGTTCTCTTGAAGTTTTTGTGCATGGCGAGAATTCTCGTAAATATGAAATAGTTGCATTCTATAAGAATGATTTTAAAAGAAATATCTTCGCGTTGGCGATTGAAACATTTTCTTAGATTTGGCACGCAGAAAAGCAGTTCAATTAAAAAGTCTGGCAGACATCGTTACATTTCTGCGGCAAAATCCATGGTGTAAAAGCCGTGTCCCAAAATTTGTTTGATTAGTGAAATTACTGTTGACGATACCTGCATCTTCTTGTTCGATTCAAAAACGGCTGAAATCTCATTTGCCTTTAAAAACGACTAAATCAATGGCAATTTTGAATATTTTCATGAATCTGCTGATTGAATTGATATGGCAGAATCTAGGCTTGAACTATTCTACACCTGGTTTTGAAACGTTCCGGCGATCCTGGCTACAGGTATTGCCTTCATTGTGAAGATTTTCTTTCTCAATTGACGAATTTCGAATCTTTCCGAAAATAAAAACATTTCCTTTTAAGTGATTTTCTAATCCTTTGGCGATTAATGCTCTCTGAGGTATAAGTCATAGGCAAAAATCCCAAATCCCATGCTTATGTCCATCTACGCCCAACCATGTCCACAAATTCCGTCAATAATTGTGCAATTGCTTGAACGTGCGGGTGGGCGCTCTCCTTTGGTTCATAGGTTTCCTCTACGTTTTGTCCAAACCTCACGTTACGCAACTATTAGTTTTGACATTAATTTGACAGTTTGATGAATGAATTATGCCCACAGTAAGTATACACAAATATTTGCGATACACTGGGCTGTGGGCCAATAACAAACAGGTAAGCGACAACACTTAAATGCCAAATAGGCCAATTTAAGGTCTGCCATTTTGTAATATTTTCCTCCTAGTTAGCTGGAGGCCGCAATTTGCTTGCAATTCGCATTCAAGTGGCTGGAAAACGACATTTTTGTTGTAGATTTTTATCAGGCAAAAAACAATTTTAAATGACGTACAAAAATGCCGGAAACCAGACACAAAATGTTTACGGAAAAGGAAACTGGCGTACGTACACATAGACGCACACACATACATACATACATGCGTATAAGTAAAAATGCAGCAAAACGTTAACCAAACGAATTTTTGAAAAAAAAAGTTTTATATATTCTGATATATTATTGAAATAGTTCGGGCGAATAAATGTGCCTCATTCACAATTTTGTAAACATTTTCTTAGAAATGTCACGATGTCTCCTAGACTTTCAATTGACCTACTTTTCTGCGCGCCAAATTTCTTAGTTTTTCCATTTTAATAACCAAAAAGTTTTTAAAACACGATGACGTCACTTATGAACAGCTCTTAAGACAAAAAAAGAACAATTTTCAAATTTTTTCGATTTAGAAAAATTGAAATGATGACCAGTAAATTAAGCTCAGTCCAGGATAGTTTTGGTGATCAAGTGAAGAATATATAATTCGAATTTTTGCTAGTTGCAAGGAGAAAATTCGTTTTTCAGAAAGACAAGTTTTTTGACTAAGTAAAGGGAACAACAAAAGTTTTAGAGTAACTGTTATTTTTTCATAAAAATAAATAATTTTCGATTTTGGAAAACAAAATGTAAATCAAGTTCCATCCAAAATTCAAAAATTATACTAAAGCGAGTTGTGGCCAGAGCAAATGAAGAGTTTAGAAGATTATTGAAATAAAATAAAATTTAAGAACAATTAATTCTGTCCAGTACCAAACGAAATACCATACAAAATAACTTCGTTTAGACCACGAAAAGGGTTCTGAACGCTATTTGAATAAAAGAGTTTTCTCTTTGAACCTATATAGATTCACAGTTGCACGTTATTCGAATACAAAATAGTAAAAGAGTTGCTATTAAATGCATAACAAACTCGTTTTGAGTTACATGCAATTTGCCTACAACTTTTGGAGAAATGTGTTTATTTTACTTAGATTTACATAAAAGCACCTTGCCTGCCTTTTGACCAACTGTTGAGCTTGCTGAACACAAGCGCTACACAACAGCTACATGTTTGTGAACGGCCACTAGCTGGCGCCAGTGTATTTATCGCCGCCATTTTCATGTGCCTATCGATTGTGTAATATCGAAGCAATTGAACGGTGCCGCGAACCAGCTCCGTTCCACGCGTCAAGCTATTTTAGTGCATTCCTGTGCTTGTACTTGCTAACCAGAAATTCTAATAGGAAAAAACGAAAAACAAAACAAATGTGCAATAAAAACTGTTAAAAACGGCAAAAGTAAAGCGCAGAATTAGACAAAAGCTGAAAACAAACAAAAAACGCATGAAAAGTGCCAGTTTATAAGTTAGCTAGCCTGCCAGTTGCCAGAGCAGGCAAGCAGCAAGATGAATGAAGAAGAAGAGACAACAGCAGCAGCAGCAGCACAGCAGTAGTAGTAGAATTCGTGAGCAATAATAAGTTGTGTGTGAGAGTGCGAGGTGCAACGAAAATAACATAATACACGAAAATATAAAAAGGCGAAAAAACGAAAAAATGAAAAAATAAAAATATGAAAAAGTACAACGCGCAACCAAATAGAAAAGAAACCAATTGCTGAAAAGTGAGTGTGTGCACAACTAATGTGTGTTTGTGTGTGTGTGTGTGTGTTGCCAACTAAAAAATACAACAAAAGCATAATACATATATATATATATAGAATAAAAGTGAAATGCTGCGTGTTGTAATACCAATTGGAAAATAAAGCGACATATTTAAAGCAGCAGCGGCAGCAGCAGCAGCAAGTTAAAGCAACAAACAAACAAACAAACAACGTTTGGCACAAGAGCAGCAGCGCAGCAGCAGCGAAAATACAGTTTTCTTATAAGACCAGTTAAGTGCTGTTGTTGCCGCCGCAGTCGCAGTTGGCGTCGCTGCCGCCGTCGTCGGTGTGAAAAGAGGTCAAAGGCGCAACAAAAGTTTTTCCATTTCGTTTGGTTGTTGTTGTTGCTATTGGCGCGCGCGCGACGTGCGGTAAAGTGCCGTTATACCAGCTGAGCAGCTGAGCTGTTCAGAACAAAAACGTCAACGTCGTAGTTTTATGCGTGCATGTGTGCGTGCGCGTATGCTCATGTGTGTGAGCGCCAGCAAGTTTTAACAACAACAAGAAGAATACATAGCCCAAAATCAGTTGTTTAAATTATATTTTGCGCGTGGCCCATTAACGAATTCCGCAGAGACGCGCCGCCAAAGCCAAACTCAAATAAGAAATCAATTTTCGTATTAAATAATAAAAATTTATATGCAATAATATATTGTATATAGTAAGCAGCAGCAGCAGCAGCTGAAAAAAAAATCTGGTTTTATCAGTCGCCGTGAAGCTTCCAAAACGCGGCCGTTTTGCGTCGACGACGCAGCTCGCAATTTTAGCCGCTCAAAACGAACACGCAAAATTTCATAAAGTATAAAACCATAAAAACAAAAACGACAAAAGCAGTCATAACAACAAAAACACCGCTGAAAGCTGAGCGCAAAAAAAAAGCGCGAAAATATATTCTCTACACAATTAAAACACAAAACTTTTGCCAAACAAAAACGAAGAAAAACGCGCAGAATTTGCATACCCAAAGCAGCAGCAGCAGCGGAGTGAAGTGTGAAGCGCTTAAATAAAATCCAATTGGAGTTTAGTGGCGGCGCGTTTTATTCGCGCCCGCTGTGAGAGAGAGAGAGAGAGAGAGCACGCGTGAGTGTCGCAGCAGACAAAAGAGAGCGAGCGCGCGAACTAACGGCAACGTGTGCGAGCGCAGTTTTTGTTTTCATTACCGTGTTTGACATGTAAGTAAAGCGGTTCCCAGACGCCCCCCAACACCCGCCTCCCCCCCTACTGCCTAGTGTTCGTTTTGTTTTGACCGCGCTGCAAATGCAATACAGTCAAACCTGCTAAAGTTGGCCACTCATGGTTATGTTTTATATTGATTTTATGTTGTTGTGTATTATAGATTTGTGCAATGTATGTAACAGGCAGAAGGAGGCGTGGCACACCATAAGTTCCAAGGGCAAAAAGTCTTATCATTGACTCGGGTAGCGATTGGACCATGTCCTCCCTGTTGGTCCGTATGAGGGGATAGATCTCCGAGACCATAAGAACTAGAGACACAAAATTTTACAAAAAGATGCGCGTTATCTAATGTCAAGTCGATATCTTATCCCCTTCCCCCGTGACAGATTTGCGCGGTTAACAACAGCTCCATTGAGTCTCTTAACTCGAATCTTCTCAGTGATGTGCGTCGTGTTAATGTGCATCTACTTCTTCTTCTTAACTGGCCATAACAACCCGTTATCGGGTTACGGTCTGATGTAAATACATTCTTTTATTGGAATTGTGGTTTTACGTGGTGGGTTCCAAACCCTACGCACAACCCTTTTAAGGCCTACTGGTTTCGAATGAACCCAGTGTCATTGTTGGTCGCCTCATACGACAAGCTTTGACCTGCTGAGGTGGTATTCTCTAACTCGCTCACCAAACGGGGGAATAATTTGTACATGCATAATTTAAAGTTTAAGTTCATAGTTGCAAAGCAGTCAAGGTGGGTTTCAAGTTCAAGTTGGTACTGTACATTCTTTTAAATTCAAAATTGCACTTGAATTCTAATGTTCTAATTCTAACTTAAGAGAATTTTTTAAATTTACTTATTTACACGCTTTTGACATTCTTTCTTTTGATTTTCAACAAATGAATTGTTCCATCTGGAAGGATTTCATTCAAATTTCTATAAGCAACGAGTTTACTGCAAACAATTTCGTTCAGTTGTAAATTTTGCCTTTTTAATTCGAAATTATAATTCAAAAATGCAGCCTTCGTATTTTCATACATAACATTGCTGTGGTTTTAAAGTGGCCAACTTTTCCAGGTTCAATTGCATTGAAGAAATTCAAAAATCTCTCAAAAAGTGGCCAACTTATAAGATATGCAGGTGCAAGTTAAGCAGGTCAAAATTTGAGTTTTTCTACTAATATATTTTGGTTTCGCTGAAAAGTGTCCAACTTAAAGAGGTGGCCAACTTATGAGGGTGGCCAACTTTGCAGGTTTGACTGTACATACAAATGCACACTGTACAATGTATTGCTTGAGGAGCTACTTATAAATATATTTTGAAAGCTATTTGCAAATGAAACCTGTATGCGGGTGTTTGTCGGCTTGCGGTCTCTGACAAGCAGAAAAAATCTAAATTTATTCAAAAATTCCATGACATGGCTGCACGCCGATAAAGTTTCTGATAAGTTGTTTAGCATTGGTTCAAGGGGCGCTCATAATCTCGTCATCGCCAAACTGTGCCGGCTCAAGAGTTGTTCTAACCGCTCAATCGAACGAGGTGTCATTTCGTGGAAGGCGTCAAAAATGAAACATCTGTATGCAGGGCAGATACCAGTACTATGTAGGGTTGCAAGACCGGCCGGTGCAATGTGGATGAAATTCAATTCAATACGATTCCATTTCCAAACATTTCCAGCATATTATTTTGCAAAACTGGCTTTATAATTATTGATGTTGAAGTCGAGTCACGTAATGAGTCACGCGTAATGTACGTTTTTTCCTGAATTAAGAAGAATCAGCTTATGAAGACTGTTTTCTCTCATGCTAGTCTTCTTCTTAACTGGTCATAACAACCCGTTACCGAGTTACGGCCTGATTCATTTCTTTCATTAGGATTGGGGTTTTACATGGTGGTTTTACACACGGGGTATGTTTCATGCTGGTACGAAGTCGATTTTTGATTATTTTGAGTTTTTTCTTTCGCTGGTGTTAAGTACAGCATAACTAAGGAATATATACGCGTAAAATTGAATATGTTTCAACTGCTTTCTTTGATCCATTTGCCAAGTTTCAATGAGAATTCTTTGAGGATTTAAGTGGAGAAGTTCGTTTGTAAAAGTGGGTGCCATATCTCGAAGTTATTCCTTTACTGCACTCAAACAACTGAGCGACCCAGTAGTGGCAATATCAATCAATTATACAGGTCTGCAAATACAGGGGTCATGTCAGTTGTTGGAAAGCTAAGGGTAATTTCGGAAGTAATTTGTGGCGTATAATCCGAATCCGGGATCAGAATTGGCAGAATTGGATTTTGGTACAGACATCGAATACACAAGTACACAATGTACAAACCATATGTAGAAACCATAATAAGGTTGAATCTTTCGTCGTTTAAACTAAGCAACGTCTGGAAAACCTTAACATCAAATTAATAAATTTGTACAAAATTGAGAACTACAGTTTTTGGACATATAAAACTATTTAAAAGCGATAAAAATTTGATCCCAGTGGTGTATTTTATGCAATGCTTGACTACTCCAAAACTCAAATAACAGTCTGAACCATGGTAGAAAAATATAAGGTATGATTTTTCTTCTTCGTTTAGCTAAAAAACAGCAATTTACTGCTGCTCTGTGTACACATCGCATTTATACATACCTTTTGCGATGCCTGAAAAGAGCCAACCGCTCTGAGTAATCATACCTTATATTAATCTACCATGTTCTAATCCAATGTATACTTCTGTGGTCATATGGAAGAGTAGCTTAAGTCGACATAAGAAAACCTTGAGATATTGCGTTCTAGAGCTTTATAGAAGTCATCACAAGTCAGCATTCCGTTTTTAAGTTTATGAGAGAAGAAATATACAAGTTTTAAAAAAGGAATGGTGACTTGTTATGACTTGCAATAACTCAACATTTTCTTAAGAAGACTAAAGCTACTCTTCCATATGACCACAGACTTATAAAGGTACGGATATTCTGACTTTTTAGTTTGTGTGCGAGAATCCGATGTAGATAAAATTAGTTTATTGTTTGAGTTGAGAAGTGTCTAGAATTACATAAGAGCAATTGAATCGTCTCCAGTTTTGAGCTCCATTTGTAAAAACAGACTAAAAGATCTGTTCTACAGTATTTTCCTCCTGTTGATTATAACAATAGATAATAAACATATTTTTAAGACTTTCGTCAGTCTGAACGTAAGGGGAAAACTTTTTATTTTTGACATTTTTTAATGGAAAATTCTTTAATAAGCGGGTCGCTAAATGTGCTTTAGCCGCCACTCCACGATAAGTAGATTTGCGCTGAGGGGCTCAAGGGGCGTTCCAAATTTCGGCTTTGCCCTCTTCGAAACTTCACACTGCTTACCTCGCAGCGCCTTTTAAGACCCTGCACACATACACACGTATCTGCGCTGCGTTTAACTCATAGTAAAGTTTCATCGTTGTGGTAATTTAATTATTATTAAATGTCATTATCGATTCGTGGGAATATTTCCGTTGCTTTGCCCAGTAACAACAACAGCAACAGCATTGACAACGTTGCCACCTTTCTTTCCCCTCTCTTATTTTGATACCCTAGTTCATTGCTGGATGCGCTCAGTCGACGCTGGTTATGGGCACTCTAAATATGATCTGAATCACAAATCAGCCCGAGCTTGCATATTAGTTTAACCAAAATAGGTTTTCGCATACAATTTCGAAAGATTAGTCATTGCTGTTGATTTAAGCTGGAATTTGTTGTTTGTCGCAAAAAATGCTTTGGGTGTGTTTTGGCGGCTTATTTCTTTAGCTAGATAGTTCCGTCAGTGGTATTATTTACCAAGCTGTATTGTGCTGCGATTCTCTTATAGTAGCTCTCATTCACGTCAGAGCTCTACTAATATTTTGTTTTAGAATTGGTATACCAAGGTCTTGACGCGTAATGGGAAAAAATACAGTAACTTTATAAGTTGATGAATTATTGAATGGAAATTGAAAATGGGACAAAACAATTATAATAACTAATAACACGATAATTAAAGACGTGGTTTTTAGATTTAGTTTCAATATCCGTTAGTCAACTTCTTCTGCTTCTTGGCTTAGCCGCTCACAGTTTTTCAGTCCCTTCAAGTATCCCAATAATACAATTTGTTGACATACACATTGAGACGCCATAGTAATTGGTCCCGCAACACTTAAAATGAGAATATTAAACTTGAATAGAGATTTTTTCCCCACACACACATCAATCGATTGGCCAACCGGCGGTGTAAAATCAAAATATTTTGATATTCTTGCGACTGGAATATACTGCTATTGGCCAACTGATTGATTTGTATGTAGGGAGCATTATATACTTTTTTCATGCATGCATTTGCTCAATTTGATTGTGTGTTTAAATAACTCTTTGACGGTGTATGCAAAGAGCATGAATGTAATAGAGTCGAAACTTTGGCCGTTACATTAAGTCGACTTGCTGAAATGCGTTCATTCTCAAGAGAGTGCTTACGTTTGTTTTGCGAACGAGCCAGTCTAAAAGAGACAATTACACACACACATGCACTGTCTTGAGAATGGATGCCTTTCAAAATTTTGCATGATTCAAAATTCATGCTCTTTGAGTGTATGAATAAACATGATTCTCCGTTCTATTTATGAATCCAGAGTCGATTTGTGCAATGTAATTGGTTAGTAAGTTCCATTTGCAAAAATTATCAACATGAATAGTCGAATAGATATAGCCATGTCCTTGCCAAAGAGCTTGAAAGCAATAGAGTGGAATCCTGGACCGTTAAAAAATTAAAAATTTTTGTTGAAAAGCGACCACTTTCAGCACGCGTACGTGTTAGGCTGCTTGTGTTGCTGTCTCTGTCAGACCAACTTAATCGTAGACTAAATTGAAAAAGAGAAAGAATTAAAATACTCACATGTGTGCACTGTGCTGAAAGTGGTCGCTTTTCAGTACGTCAACTCAGTGTACCGGCCAAGTATTCCACACTAGTAAATTGCAATCTCTTTGGTCCTTACGAACACTTTAGTGGAATTTCACGTTTTAGGCCCATAATAAACTTGTCTCAGGTTTGCACCTGCTAACAGTACATGGCAATACCAGATGGCCTATTATATTTCGATAAAAGAGGACAAAAACTATCGCGCATGCGATTGAGCTCAATTTCATTTCAAAACTTTTGCTTCTCCGAATGAGGTGTGCACCTCCTCAAAGCATGTGTTTTAAACACATCAACCGCAGGTATCGAAAAACTTTGACTACCCTTTAGAACAGGGATCGACGTTGCTTGTTAAGTAGACAGATATAAGAAGCTGGATCGTAATCATTTACTATACATTCCAAAGAAGATTGCTTCGTGCACTTTTAACAGTCAAGTGAAGCGCAAGATATCAAAACAAAGTTGAGAGGATCTATTTAAAAATGATCCGTGCTTCGAGTGTGTCAAAGTTATCTCAAGTATTTCTCAAAACTTCAAACTGCCAACCGAAATATCAAAGTGCAGTTTAAAGATTGTGGTCAGGCGACTTTAAACAACATCTAATTTTATCTTGAGTAATTCGCTCTCATAATCAGCATAAAACCAAAGCTAATTTATAAAAAATTAAGTAAACATGTGACGTAAAAGTAGTAATATAAGTTAAGAGCCCAGATCTTTGTTAGCGCCTCTACGATAAGAGACCTTTAAAACTAAAGCAACTATTTAGCTACAGAAACAGCTATCTTTGATTGTCCGAAACACAGTCGTCCAGTGAGACTAAACGTCTAGCAAGATTGCTTAACCAAAATGAGATTCATAACAAGCCATAGAACTGGTTTATGGCCATGCGATGGCACCTTTCAGTATAGGTATAAAAAAAAAATGAAATAATAAAAAAACCAAATCAACATAAGAATCAATGGCAATGGAATACGCCCTTCACGTGTTGCTCAACTTTGCACTGTAGCGAAATAAACGAACCAATGCAAAACTGTTCCGATTTCTCTACGCAATTCGCGCCATTTGCATAATGCAACGGTCCCAGCGGGAGCACAGTTCCAAATCAGTTGCAGTTGTCTTGTCGACTAATATAGATATCTATTTTCCAATGAACTATAAACGTGTTGTTTACATAAATTGTTTGAAGCTTTCCCGCCCTTTTTCTATGTCGCATGGCTACGGACAGCACGAATTTTGCCCGTTGAAGTTATAGGTTATGCAATAGCATTGAAACCGAAACGCGCGAATCGCATTAAGAAACACGAGGACTGTTGGATAGATTGCTGGTTACGCTGTCTATTTGTAGCACGAGGGCAGTTCAATAAGTCATTGACCTTGGGAATTCCAGGCGTACCATTTAACGTAAGACAAGCGTCAAATTTTGAAAAATCTTATGTAAGAAGTTAGTTTTGGCCCTGACATTTGCTTAGTTTGTGTAAATCGTTTGTGTTCCAAGTAAATTCTTTGGGTCACTAACTTCTTAAACCGCACCCGTGCTTTAAGCATACGGCTAGCTTGCTTTTGTTTGTTTGGAAGGGAGCCAGTGAGGCAGTCGGCCAACTATTTGGCTTATCAGCAGCGGGCGTTCGTTGACGATTGATAAAACCAAACCAAAGCAAGAGCAAGAGACCCCAAAAACACACATTTCCAAATTGAATCGATGCGCTTGATAAAGCGGAACTAGCGGAACAGCACGAAGAGTCAGAAACAAAACGAACGTACAAAATACATTTGAATATTAACCCCCTCTGCCTGCCACAATTTCTTTTATAGTAGCGCATACTTCTGCAATTGATAAACTAATATCTATGATATTTTGCACATCGCTTCAGACACTAAACGCCGCTACGCACACAATGGCCAATCCACGTAAGTTTAGCGAAAAGATTGCGCTGCAAAAGCAAAAACAGGCCGAGGGCACGGCCGAGTTCGAGAAGATCATGAAGGAGGTATATGCCACGAAAATGGATGAGACACAAGCAAATCAAAAGATAATGGAATGCTGTTTGACGGAGAACAGCAGCACATCGCCAGCTGGTGCGGGTCAGGGTAATGTCAATGGCGGCGGCAGTGGCTCTGGCAGCGGGGCAAGCGGTGGGGGTGCCTCGCCAGATGGCATTGGAGGTGGCGGTGGCTCGCCGACAGCCTATCGTGAATCACGTGGACGCAGTGTGGGAGTTGGACCCATGCGTAGACCCTCGGAACGCAAGCAGGATCGTTCGCCCTATGGCAGCAGCGCTGGTGGCGTAGTTAATGCCATGGGCATACCCTCAAACAATGGCACACAAATATCGTATCTGAGCCCGCCCATTGATGGCAATTGGAGGCGCTCCAATTCAGACTCCGCGCTGCATCAAAGCCTGAACATGGCTGAGATTGGCTTTGGGCCCATGATCGGCGGCGATGGCATGAACTCGCTGCATGCCAACTATCATCACCAGCAGCAACAGCAGCACCAACAGCAACAGCCGCATAGTCCGCACAGTCAACGATCTCATTCGCCGCACATAGGGCGCAGCTTTAGTCCACAGGCACAAAGAAGAAAAAATCATATGATGCAGCCGCATCAATTGCTGCAACAGCAGCAACAGCATCTGCAGCAACAGCAGCAGCAACACATACAGCAGCAGCAGATACAGCAACACATGCAGCAACAGCTACAGCAGCAACAACAACAACAACATCAGCTGCAACAGCAACAACAACAGCAGCAGCTGCAACAACAGCCGCAGCAGCCATATAACGCCAAATTCCCCAACTCCAACTGCAACATGCCAGCGAATAGCCTGTTCAAATCGCTGCAAGATCAGAGCATAATATTTGCTAACACTGGCTCACTGCCAGATCTGACGCTGCTGCATTATACAACGACGCCGCAGCAGCATCAACAGCAGCCGCAGCAGCAGCAACAACAACAACAGCAGCAGCAGCAGCAACAGACGCTTTCGCCAGTCATGTCACCGCACAATCAGCGCCGTAGTGGTGAGCGCGATCAGTCGCCTAGTCCCTTTAGTCCGTCTAGTGGCGCCGGTCCGCCCTCTCCCTATCATCAACAGCAGAACTCGCCCACGTCCGCCGCCAATACGCCCACGGGCGTCAACGCACAACAGCAGCAGCAAGCCAGCACCTCGCCGCATTTGTCATTTACAAATCTCGCCGTGCAGTCGTCCGCGGGTGCGCCTACAACAGGTGCGTCGCAACAACAGCAGCAGCAGCAGCAACAACAGTTTAGCACACTGCCCACACTGGGCGCCGCTGGTTCCACTGGCAATCTGACCGACTATCGACAACCACCGAATCCACCTAGTCCACGTTCCTCGCCTGGTCTGCTTAGTTCCGTCTCCGGCAGCGAGCTGCATGCAAGCGCGCCAGCCAGTCCCATACGCCATACGCACACGCCGACGTCCGCGCAGTCACAGCTGCAACAACAGCAGCAAATCTCCAGCGGCGGCTTTGATGCTAGCTATAACAGTCTGAATCCCACGTTTCACAATAATTTTGAGAATTTTTCACTGGGCGAAAGTAATTCCTCACCAGAGCAGCCAAACTTTGTTACTTTGGACTTTGATGACTTTAGTAGTGGCGGCGGCGGCAGCGGCTCCAATAGCCTGTACCAGGGTCAGGAGCTGCCACAAAAACTGTTAGACTTTAATGAACTGAGCGCATTGCGCGGCAGCAGCCCTATCAACTCCGCCTCAAATGTAGCCGCGTCCAACAACAACAACCTGCAGCAGCAAATGGGACGCGTGACGCCGCAACGCATGCTCAACAACAACAGCAATAATAGTACCGGTGTGGCGCACAATGGCAGCACAAATTTAAATGGACCCACACACATCTCAACGCACAACAACAACAGCAGCAGCGGCAATGCGCAAAGTGCAGGACTCAATGCCGGCTCACCGTTGTCTAATGATGCGCTCTCCTCGCCTGTGCCATCGCCACTAGGCTGTCCCTCTTCGCCGCTGCCCATACCCATGTCGGCACAGGCTTCACCGCACGGAGTTCATCAACAGCAGCAGCAGCAATTGTCGCTGTCATTGCACTCACAGTCGGTGCAGCATTCACCACGTCATTCACCCCTGCACTCACCGCATCACACGTCACCGTTGTCCACAAGCTCACCTGGCATTTCAACGCTGGGCGGCAGCGTATCGCCAGCACCGCATCAGCAGCAACAACAGCAGCAGCAGCAGCTAAGTAATGCTTGCAACTCCAACGTGGTGATGAACCATCATCAACACCATCATCATCATCATCATCAGCAAACGCAGAGCCACGGCAATACGCCGACAACGACGAACATACCTTCCATAATATTCTCTGATTTTTCATCGAATACGGATTTTTCACGTGAGATATTCGATTCGCTGGATTTGGATTTGGAAGCGGCCGGTATACACATGCTAACCGAACAGAGTCCCATAATGATTGCTGATCCAAGTACAGAGGACAGCTTTCGAAGAGACCTTAACTGATACTATGAGGAAGCTGTTGCAGCTATCGAAAGCGGCGTGCTGCTTGAGGACACCTACGATGCACTACTGGGCGCCATACCGCCGTCCAGTCCGGCCAGTAGCGTAGACACAGAGCAGGACGGCGTTGGCAGTGCGGCAACAGCTGTGGTGGAGCAGCAAGTGACGTGCGAGGTGTCGGTAAGGCAGGACAAGGATGTGCTCGAAGTGGAGCTACTTGTGCCGGGCGTCATAGACGATTTGGTTGATTCAAGCGATTTGGATGATGAAGTACGTAACTTTTTCTTTTAAGCTGCGTACAAGTTAAACGCTGTAACCGTCGTCGTCATCAACGTCGTCCTCGCATCGTCGTCGTCGTTGTCTTCGTATGTGCTTTGTAGCTAGATCTTAAATTTTTACCATTAAGTGTACTTGAGTGTCTTTTTACGTTCGTCGCGTACTAATTGAATGTCTCCTGCCCTAAAAGAAAAGAAAAAAAAACACACTACTTTAGCGCATCCGTCAACTTACTATATACATACATACATATGTACTACTCTACACCGAGTCTCAGATTTTACTTAACTACGCACATAAGCCACGAGTATACATAACTACATACATAATACAGCAACTACTTACAACAAACAAACATACATAATACTGTATATAACAACAAACAAAACAAAATGGGATTAAAACCAATAAGTGTCTTAGACCTACGACCAAAATATTGTACATCTTCTACATATATGTATAACAAAAATGTTTAATAATTTGCTAAAAAGTAGCGGCAAAGCAATTACTAGTATATAAGACCGCTGAACCGATCCTCCCAGAGCGCCGCGCAAGCGCAGACTGTGCTGTAAAGTTTACAAAATGTCGAATTCAAATTGAAACAAAAACGAGTACATCAAATGCAACCCTCGCCCCACGTTATAAATGCAGTATCACAAAACTATACAAATACGAGTACATAACATAAACATACATAGCAAAATATATAACATATAGTTAGTTACATGCATAAGTACATAATTTTTGGCCAGCAGCTTAGGCGCGCTGTTAGTTAACAGTGTGCGGCAACTGTACTGTACCAGGGTCAGTAAATTTGTAAACTAAATCACAAACCAAACGTACGACAACAAACTCTAAACGAAACTCTAAAATCAAAACGAACTACTCAAAATTTTTACAAATTTTAAAGCTAAACATGTTTACGTACTTGTGTACTTACAAAAAGTACCTTAACATTTAACTTTTTCCACTACTGTTTATCAACACTGTTAACTTGCGCAAGGAATTAAATATACCAATAACTTTTATTTCAAACTCAAACAAACAATTCAAGTGCAAAAATGTTTATTATAAATAATAAAAAAAAGCTTTATTGCATGCAAACAATAAAAGAAATAAGTACAGTTTACATAGTAACTAAAAAAAATATTGTGCAAAGGCATACAAATTCTTAAGTCTAAATTTACAAATCTAATCAATTTTAATATGCGATACAATTTAAAACAAAAAGCTTCTGATTCAATTTAAACTGTAAAAGCTTCAAAAGTGCAAACAATTTATTTGAGTACCCGAAATTATATATACATATATTAATAAATATTTCGTTAATGATAGTAACATAATTAATAAAGAATTTTGCATAAATCGTACATTTTTCTTTTTTAATATCGATGTAAAACTCTAGTTATATACGCTAAGCAAATTTCAAGAGAAATCTTAAAAAAAAATTTTTAAAATCGAAAACACAAACAATTTATATACAAAAATAATTATGCTAGTTTATGAAAAGCCACGTTAAATGGAAGAGCAAAAACCGCTACAACAAAGTAAAGCGTTTGTTGTTGTTAATGTATTTGCTATTTTATATTGATGTTGCGGCTGAGAATGCTGATAATGTTGAGTTTTTAAATGTACGCGTTTAAATAAAAACTATAAAAAACTAATTATAAATTCTACTATGTATATTATAAATAATTAATTGTATATGTAATATATGATTACGAAACAAAACAACAGCAAAAAAACAAAAAAAAAATATATTCAATGTAATAACACAGTTATTTGTTTCAAATAAATCTTAAATTTTATTTTAAAGTCCAAACCAACTGTTATATTTTACAGCTGTTATCTACAGTGGCTCTAACGGTGCACACCGTCACGCGTTTACAGCTACTTATGTCCAAATTCAGCAGCGAATTGCACACAATTGCATAACACGCGCCAGCGAGCAATACAAAAAAATATGCAAATAATTGCACGTAGAATTTTTATATAAAAAATTACAAATTTTTTATTTTATTTTTTAAATTATCTACTTGAGCATACGAAAGTTTATTAATGGCTCAGCCAACTACAACAACAAACCCGAGGCACACACACTAGTGCATACACTTGGTCGCAGAATTCTGCGTACAGTACAAAGAAATATACACTGCCGGCCTCTTGATTAAGGACGTACAAATTTTTGTGTTTACAAGTCTATATTTTCAAAACTATCAAAGATAACGGGCTGAAAGAAAATTCCCACGTGCCTTCCAATGCCACAGAATGGCTCTAGTCCCCTCAGTGGGCTTGCGGCTCCATTTCTTGCTAATTCGTCCGCAAGTTCATTCCCAGGAATGTTTTTGTGGCCGGGCACCCTTCCCAGAAGATCCAGTTTTGCTCGGGTTTCCCTAACCAGCTTGGAGTTTATACTGTTTCATGCAACCGCCTTTATTGCGGCTTGACTGTTCGACAGTAGAGCTATATCCCTATGATGATAATTCCTTTCTAGGTTTGCGCCTGCACATCTGCCTAATCTAAATGCCCTTAGATGAGATATGCGTTTTCTGGGTCCCGCGACACCTAGTGCCATAATTTGTCAGGGATCCATCAGTATACCAAACTATGATATGCCTTTTCATAGGACTTGTAATGCTACTAAAGTGTGAAATGGTACTCTGTGGCCATTTCATCTCTGGGTTGTTGAAGCGGCGGAATTGTTTTTCCCAGTCTGTAGGCATCTTGGGTACTGATTATGTGGTCATTGTCAATCCCTTCCACTGTCATTCTCAGCAGTGTCGCTTTCATTGGTAGTTCAATGATAATATGATGTGTTGTTAGTTTCATCATGACTTCTAGTGCCGCTGTGGGCACGTTCTCATTGCACCTGTCGTGCATACACAGGCAAGCCTCTTTCTTCATGAGGTTCTTTTTCCTTTCCCAAAGCATTGAGGACAATGTCATCGGCATCACCTAGCATTGTGTCCCCATCTGGAGTGTAATCCCTGCAGCGAAATTGGAAAAACGGTTGGCAGAGCTTACTCATCAATTCAAAGAGTAATAACAAACTATGTTTCATCGGGTTCCATCTTTTGGAAGCCCCGCTCCGGGCGTCCATTCCTACTCACAAAACAAGAAAAAAAATAGGTTATAGACTTGGACACTTTAATCCCAAGGATTACCGACGATCTATTGATCGATGATAGCATAAGAATAATTTTAAAGGAAGCTGACTATTATAGCCATGTAGGCCTAAAAAAGCCTCTAATATCCACGTCTAATTAGCAGAAGCGTAAGGATTTCGCAATAATGTACATTTTCAAGCCGCCCTAATTAGAGCAAACTTTGGATTTTCGAAACAAAAGGAACGAGCGTACATCGTTGAATTAAGACCATTTAATAAAAACTATAAAGCATAAAGTAGGCAGCGTTAAGGTTTGGGGCTGTATGACAGCTTACGGTGTCGGAAAATTGTCATTTATTGAGTCAACAACAAAGCACATGGGCTTTATCTAAATTTAAGAAGATAATTTCACTCAAAACGCACATTATATGTGCCTATAGGACGATTTCTGGTTCCAAAAAGACAACGACCCAGTTATACAAAGTTGAAAAAAGCTTAAATTTATTATCCCAATCTCAGGATCCGGCATCACACCATTACGTCCAAAAAAAATGATAAAGGCGGGGATTGTGGAAGATTGGGATAAAATTACAACAGAAGTAACAAAAAAGCTAGTAGACCTTATGCCAAAGCGACTTAAGAAGTTGCTACAGCGACAAAGTAGAATTTTCAACTATACGCAGAATTCTGCCACCAACTGTATAGTAATACAATAATAGAGTTTACTATTAGCTATAAGTAAGGTGTCTCTTGTTTTTGTTTTTATTTTTAATATAAGCGCGGCGTAGTTTATACCATGTGCTAAGTAGCACATTAGCATCAAAGTTCAATTCCAAGCAATATCCCTGAATACTTGCTGCCAAAGCTACTACTTTAAGCACTGTTACTGTTCGACCGGAGTTATGAGCTGCATACATATGTATAAATGTATGTGTCAACTAGGGATGGGCGTGTTTCCTGATTGTAAAACTCGAGTAAGCCGTAATCTTGAATGAGCATGCACTTAGATTATATTTGACCTTTACGTTTTTAAGAATGAGTATTGAAAGCTGTGCCCGGACCGAAAAACTTTTGAGAAACCAACCGCAGCTGCGTTATATGTTTTTGCAGCTTGATAAGTTGCTATTTTTTTAAAAATTGTTGCAAATAACCTTTTTTTTATCAGGCTGTGCCAAGTCACTAGAATGATTTATATCGATATGCGCGATATTTTTATACCCTGTACAAGTAAGTGTAAAAGGGTATTATAGATTTGTGCATTGTTTGTAACAGACAGAAGGAGGCGTGGCAGACCATAAGTTCCATGGACAAAAAGTCTTATCATTGACTCGTGTAGCGATTGGACCATGTCCGTCCGTCCGACCGTCTGTCTATATGAGTTGAAAGATCTGCGAGACCATAAGAGCTAGAGACACGAAATTTTACAAAAAAAAAGGCGTTATCCCAAGAAAGATGAAGTTTGTCGAATTGGATTGATATCTGCCCCCCTTTCCCCCAGCAGACAGGTTTACAGCCGCGCCGTTGATTCTATCAACTTGAAACTTGGCAGAGGTTTGCGTCGTGATTATGTGCATGGGTGGTGACGCGCTCTGATGAAAATGCGCTTGGAGTGTTTCAGCGGAAAATACTCCGTAAGAACCTTTGACGTTCCACGCGCTGGCAACGACTACCGCATGCGATGAAACGACGAACTCTAGGCTAGGTCATGTTGTGCGTATGAATGAAGAAGCTGCTGCGAGAAAGCTCTTCAATGAAGCAGACCAAGTTTCCTTTGGAAGGAGCAGGTAGAGAGTACACTAGCTACCTTTGGTATCACTAATTGGAGAGGGCGCGCGCAAAGCAGAGACGCCTGGATGAGACCTTTATATCAGTCCGTAAAGGCATCAGGCAAAAGAAGAGTATTCTAAAAACACGGTCTTGAGATGGCTGTTCGCCGAAACATTGGATAAAAACCAACTAATGAATGCGGGCACAACACTCATTGTGTTGCTGGTCCGTGAGGCTCGTGCGAGCTTAGTAGTTCCTCACGCGATCTGCTCCATGATAAATCGCTAATACAACTTCTACATGGACTCTTCTTATATCAGTCATAGCCAAAAAGTAGAATAGATAAAGTACTCGCTGCGACGCCTACTAGTTTTTCGAACCTTAGCACATTTGGCACTTAAACATAAACTAGAGCGTGCTAGCTACAAGTTAAAATAAACAACAATGCGTATAAGCGATGAGTTAATAAATAAAACAAGCAGAAATCAACACAATTTAAAAATCAAGTTTTTGATTTTTATAACTACTAATCAGCAAGATGTGTGTCTGTGTGTGTGTGTGTGTGTGTGAGTGTGTGTGTAGTTTATATATGTGTGTGTGCGTGTTTATGGGTGTACGTGTGAGCCGCTCTGACGCCGCTCTCTCATAGCTCTTATTGTTTTTAGGCGATTATTTGACTTTTGGCAGTGCCGCCCCCGAAACGCAGTGATATCAGCACTCCAACGGGTAAGGGCGAATCATATGTAGTAAGTTTTTTCTGGTAGTATTGGTAAAAACCGCAACAGCAAGCGAACGAGTGTGTATAACCATAATGAGCAATGAATAATATCAGCAAACCAATACCAAAAACAAAAATTCCACTAAAATTCGCCATTTTTTTGTGATATTCTTCGTGTTATTTTTTAATTAAGTATCAAATTTGGGTACTCCGCCACCGCCCTGCCGCTCTACCTGTTTATCTATCTGTGTTACCAGTTACGATGACGCCCTGATGATAACGTCATTATCGCCGCTATGCCTGCCGATTCTTAGCACTTTTTTGCCAAGGCGCAAATGTTATCAGCAAACACGAGAGCGCCCCACCATGACAGCAATAACAACACTAACAACAACAATTTAAAAAAAAAAAACAACAACAACGGCATTCCAAGTCAGGCTAAGCCCCAACATCTCCAGCTGGGGGCTCTCGGCTTTTTCCACTTCTCTATGCTGGACGCTCTCTGTCTCTCTGTTTTATAGTTTTGCGGCCTGCAGTTGAATGCACGCCACACCGCCAGCTGCCCGCACCACACCCCCCTTTGGCGTATGACACTTAAAGTCCGTGAAGTTACACACAAGTGATAAGCAGCCTCACATGGTGCATACTAATAATGCAAATATGCATTGAAAAATCATAATGGAAGTAATTAGTATTGATTACAGAGAGAGTTTATCCATAATATTCCAAGAAATATGGCTACCCTTGTTGGTATATAGGTTTGTGCAATGTATATAACTGAATGAAGATGAAGAAACAAGCAGTTTTGTTTAGCAAAAATTATCAAAATCAATATATGGGCATGTTCGTCTGTCTCTGGAAGTTGGGAACGCCAAATGTTAGCAAAAGCATGCAGGTAAAGTACCGAAATCTCAAAAGTTATAGACAATAAGCATACCCGTTTCAGACCCCATCACACTGTATGTGTTTATGTGTATATGTTTATATAAGAATCATCGAATTAGGTATGGAAACTCATGTGAGCCTAATGAACACACAAAATGTTGACTTTTTGACAAAACGATTCAATAGGTTTGTGCAATGTATATAACTGAATGAAGATGAAGAAACAAGCAGTTTTGTTTAGCAAAAATTATCAAAATCAATATATGGGCATGTTCGTCTGTCTCTGGAAGTTGGGAACGCCAAATGTTAGCAAAAGCATGCAGGTAAAGTACCGAAATCTCAAAAGTTATAGACAATAAGCATACCCGTTTCAGACCCCATCACACTGTATGTGTTTATGTGTATATGTTTATATAAGAATCATCGAATTAGGTATGGAAACTCATGTGAGCCTAATGAACACACAAAATGTTGACTTTTTGACAAAACGATTCAATGTATTAATATTATGTGAGTCGCCTTTGTTGCCGTCTATTAAGAGGTTTTCGCAGGTTATCAAGAACGGGGGAAATAAGTTCGTAGCATTCAGTTACCAATTTTCAACTGGGGGATTAAGATAAAGCGATTAAACCATCGTTTCAATTAAGGAATTTACGTAAGCCGATTAAAAAAGCTTTATATATAAACCAAGAAGACTATCCATAATAAAGCTTAATTACTTATTTTACAGGGTATTCCCCTAAATTCTTCTAAACCATTTTGTTTTATTCTTATATAAAATGGCCAAATTATAAACGCAAGGTACAAAAAATTTGCAAAGCTAACTAAATTAGCAATTCTATTCCATACCGAATTATAATTTAACGCCTTTGGCTCAAATGTTAATTGGAGATCTTTGAATGCATTCAAATTGTTGAAGGCTTGTAATGTTCGCATGAAATCAGTCCATCGAGACATCAATTTAGTCTACTTTGAGCAGGGATTCAAAGCGTAATCGTAAGCGTAACCGTTATCCAAAACAACCGATTGCATTTTAAAAACCGTAACTGTACCCTAACGGAAATAAGTTTTTTTAGAAAACCAATAACCGTTATCATTTTTCCGAAATAATCGATTTGAAACCGATATGTTTACACCGGTAAGGTTTCGGTTTTTTTCTTTCCGGCACATTTTTTCGTGTTGTGTTTTACATTCCGCTATTCCATCTGACTTCTTATTGACAGTATTCATAACTTATGTAGGAGTAAATATATTTTCAAAATTTAAAATGCATTGTTATTGTGTATGGGACACATAATAATAACTCTGCTGGTGTATCTGCTTCTGCCATAAAAAGTGAAACACTAGACAACACAATCTGTTTCTCGCTCTTACTTCTTTTTTTAGTAGTTCTCTTTTGGAACTGCTTTTGTCAAAGAGCATAAAGTAATAGGTCGTTAAATTGAGTCAACTCGCAGTTCGTTTTTTTTGTTGCTCTTTTTCAATTTTGCTATAAGTATGTCGGTCTAACAGAGACAGCACCACAAGCAGCTTCACAACTCCATTGTTTTGGAAATGGTTGCTTTTCAGCTTTTTTGCCTTAGTTTTCATTTGAAATCTCTTGAAAAGTTTGTCTGTTAAAAGCTGTCACAAAGATTTTGAATGCTGCTAAGCATATTTTTGGTTAATCGATGAATTGGTTTTGTGTTGAAACTCGATTAAAAGAGATATTTGGAACACTTATAAAAAAGCTGTTAAAGTTTGGTTGAAAGAGACTTCTGGCACACTATTAGTGTTCGCGAATTTCGACATAACTCGAATTGTATTGTTTCTCCTTGTGGCTTAGTTATAGTTCCTTTCGATCTGACTTCATGTTCCCGATTTATACGTATCTCACGAATTAACCAAAATTTGTGTTTTTTTCTTAATCGCGATATCTCGAGATAGATAAAAGAATTTACTGTCATACTCAGGATCTGCGACACTAAATCTAACGGATTGATAATATTTTAGGCAAGGAAATTATTTCTCTCATATAAACTATTCAAGAAACGAATAGAAGCTTAAAATTTTGGCGGTAATCATTTGGTAGCCCAAGCTGTAGACAGATATAAGGAAATTCATATAATGATGTAATACGTAAGTAAATTTCGGGGAGTGCCAAAACACAGACTATATGTAATGTTCAACGTGCTAAGGTAGAATAGGTTTTTCATTAGGGGCTGTTCATAAATGACGTCACCACCGAGGGGCGTTTATCAAATTGTGCCTTTTTGTGACGATTGGTTAGGGGCTGTTCCGAAAACGTGACGTCACAATCAAAATGTTAAGGAAATCTGAAAAAATCTTTATATTTTCATGCAATGATTACTTTTCTTTCGAATTCAAACATATCCATTAAAGATCTTGCATCACATTTTCAATTATTGTATCTTCAAATATCTTCCTTTCGCTTTTATAACAGCAGAGTATACTCTATGCATTCCATCTGCAATGATTCAGTTGGTATTCTAGTCCAATGCAATGCTCACAGTTGTTTTTTGGTTGCACGGCTTGTGACGTCACATTAGGGGGAGGCTGGTTGCCTAAATGTGAAAATCTAGACATCCGAAAATCAGCATAAACCAACTTTTTCGTGATGCGATTTGAACATAACCAGAAACTGTTCAGTTGCAAAATTCGCGTTGACCTGAGTCATTCTTCAAACAGCCGCTAAAAAGCACCCTTTTTAAGTGCAACACAATTAACTGCTGCTGCTCTTTAACATTTAACTCCGCTCTTGCACCACTGTGCCACAGTGGCTTTGATTAAACCAATAAACAACAACAGCAGAAGCAGAAATCCAATGGCAGCAAATAACAACAAATAACACACACACACACATAAACAAAAAAATATGCAGTGTAATAAATACAACGTAAACAAGCGATGATGCACGGTTTATCAACAATTTGATTTTTCAAATCAGTTTTCTGAAGAACTAATACTTAGCAATTTGCTAAGAACTGAAGTGAGTTTTAGATCGTAAAGCCGGTCTTACACTCATAAAATAGCGCAACATTTTTAGGGAAATTTTTGTGGTTTGTTTGTCTGACTTTTGTTGAAACAGCTACAGATATGGCAAATATTTGATGATTTCGAATGGGATGTTTGCAAAAGGAACGTGTGAGCACTTCAGACAATGTATCTTTAGCATATAAACGTCACAAAGTGACGCCATAGCTTTGAGTAAAGTAATCCAATATTTGACTGAAGCGAATTAAATAGTTTAAAAGTTGCCAAATTGATAAGGATTTCCTTAAGGTAAAATCACGCGACACAATGACTACGCATTGTTTGAGGTGTAGACAAGTTAAAGCAATCGATAAGCAGATAACAAACAAACAACATACATACAATAATTTATGAATCAAGATTTTTGAGGGCAAGCGCGCCGCATTGCAGTAAAAAGTAACTGCAAGGCTTGCCAAACTGTAAAAGAGCTTTGGTTCTAGTGACAAACAGCGAACTGTAGTTTAGCTTTATAGTTATATGGAGCGTACTATTGTATTATTATAAATTATTGCTAAATTCTATTTGTACGCAAGTAATCCTCCTCTTCTTCGTCTACATCTTCGACCACACTGTAGGAGCTCTTGCCAGCGCCCGCTTTTTTTTCCAAATGTGTTTCAAAGAACTCCTCCACGGTATCAGTATTCCATTTGGTTATGGATAAAGTTTCTTGCACTTTGCCGCTGGCATCCAGCAGTTTTACAATGGGATCTAGACCGCGCACATACTTAATTTGCAAATTGGGGAACTTCGAGGGACGCCCGCTTTGTATGAACGCCTGTATCTGTGGATAGGCTCTAAACTTGCAGGTGCAAACCTCCAGAATGGCCTTGGCATAGGTGCGCTGTGCTGCCGGCTGCTGGTCCTCCGTGCAACATTGCTTGCACTGTGGCCTGTGCAGTAATAAACATTAATAGTGACCGTAAGTAAATGAGCAGTAAACCTACTTGATGGACTCCAGCGCAAAGTCATTGAGTTTATCACAACTGGAGCACATTAGCTGCGCCTTTATAAAGCCCAATTCCCGGCATTGTGCGGCCGTAAATTCTGCACTTATTAGCTGGCACTGCAAAGTAAGTCATATTGTTGTATTTTATATCCAAAGTTTCTAGCTTAACTAGAAGTTTTCTTTTAAATACTTACGCTGGCAGCAAGTGCTACTAGTAAAGCGTAATTTAACATTATTAATGCTTATTATTTAATATTGATAATATAAATATTGTTTAACCACGTCGTTGTTTACAAAAAAAAAATATATATAAGCACTCATTAGCAGCCAGTGTTTAGCAATTTGCAGACGGCTCACTAACTAGTTCTTTTTTTGATTTGCCAACACTTTTTTGGTATTTTAAGTCTTGGTATTTGCAGGCAAGCATTTCGAAAACAAGTTATACGTTATATAGAAGTATAGACAGAGATGAGGGAGCTTTAGCCTGTCCTAACAGAAATTGTTTCGGTTAATATAATAAAAAAGTTTAAAAATGCCAAAACAATTAGTTCCTTCTTCAGTTTTGAACCAATTTGCTCGAAACTTGCCTCGCTTTGTTCTTCGCAAATGGGACTACTGATTTAAGTCTTATTCAAAAATATGTTGGCAACAGATTAACGTGCTTAGGTAAAGACATCAACTTTGCCCTTTTTTAGCTAAATTTCAGGCACGAGCGCCTTTTAAGGTTTGTGGCCAAAAACTTATGGGTCAAATCGGAAAGGGATCTTCAAAAGGATTGTAGTGACATTCATAAGCTTTAAATAGGTTTTTTATCGGTTTAAGTGGACACTTCTCAAATATACCGATATTCGCGAATTTCTCAAAACTTCAGGGGAACCGGAATAAACTGAGTACGTAGCGATATTGATAGAAGGTTGTTTAAACATATTAATCTCCAGAGCTCTTAAATATTAAACAAATTTGAATTTTGTAGACTAGTGTTATCAGTTATCATCTATTATTAACATTATAAGACTCATTACTTAAGCCTTTAGATAGGTAAAATGTCTTAGTTACTTTGTCAACAGCTGTAACTCTCCTTAAACATAGTTTTGGATTCTTCTTCCGATGGACGGCGGCTCTGCTACACTTATGTCCTGTAAGCAAAGGTAGTATATTTTATTTATTTATGACGACTAAATTTCGCTTTATTGTCCATGACGTCGATGTGTTAAGAGGGGAGCTACCAAGATTAGAATGGTAATGAGCTCTGAAGATTGCTCCACCCGCTGACGTTAATTAATATGTTGAACAAGATTGGGCGGAGGTGACTACCCTGAGGAACTCCAGAAGTTACATTAATCACATTAGATAACGAACTATTAAAAGAAATCTGTTCAGTTCTACACTCCAAGTAAGACTTGATCCAGTAAACAGTTTGGAAATTCAATCATATCTAATTTTAGCAGTAGCAAATCATGTTTTACACAATCGAACGCTTTCCTAAAATCCATAAATATAGCTTTAATTTGAAGGCCAGATGAAAGGCCATTGGCCGAAAACTCCAAAATATTAGTGTTCGTTGATCTCCCTCTAATGAAGCCATGCTGATGGGGCGAGATTAGTGATTGTATTGAACATTTCAATTGGTCGGCGATGATGTGATCAAAAAGTTTGGGAATAAAACTTAGTTTTGCTATATATAGTTAGCGATATCATCTGTCCGACCTTTTTTGTGAACGCTTCCACTCGCTGCGGAATACGGTTAATTAATAGATTTTCCATACCTTACATACTTTTGGATTAACGGGTAACAAAAAAACGAATCAACTTACAACAAAAAGAATTGTTTCAATACAAATATTTTACGTATTGTTCAATTTTAAATAAAGTCTTTTTCCTAGCAGTGTAAAGGTAATTTTTTTAAATTACAACAGTTTCTACTCTAATAATTAAACAAAAAAGTTAGACTAAAAGTTAATTTAAGTAAATTTACTTAAAAATGTTGGCTCTGTGATGTTTTATTGTTTCGCAGACAAACCCGCAGTGCCTCGGTCTCTTCCTCCAAGTGATCCAGCCTTTTCATTAAAATTATCTATATTGCGTAAGAGAATATACAACATGTAGCTACAAAATATATACATCTATTGAAATAAGGTTTGAAGTACACACCTTGGCGGCCGATATAATCTCTTTGGCTATTCTGAGTGGCATATGTTCCACAGATTTTACCAGCGTCATGGGATGAATTTTGGCTATATCCTCAATTGTCTTAAAACCCGCAGCATAAAGCTGCTTGGCACGATTCTATAGAAACACAAGTTAAAGTCAGTCACAAATTGAACATACAAAATATCAACCTACAATTTTGACAGCAGGCAATTCCAGCAAAGCTTCCAGCTCCACACTACCGCAGCGGTCCATTTTTTCCGTAATGCGCTCAAACAAGGACTTAAAGCACCAGAACTCCTGAATTTCATCGCACAGGCGTACAATAGCACTGGCTGCTCCTGCCGATTGGCTGATCAAATGTTGCAACATGCCACGCTCAATGTTAAACTTTTCGGCAACATTGGGTAGAGGTTGTAGCTCCAGTATATCCAGCAATATGAGCACTTTATAAAGACGATTCATTTGCACCACTAAAGGACCTTGCACCGAATTGGTTTTGACCAATCTGGCCGCATGTGCCTCCGTGAAACCTAATAATCTAAACAAGGCTTGTTTTTCGGCATCCAAAGCTGTGTAGCAACGAAATAGTGTGGTAGCATTCGCGGCAAATAACTCATCGCCCAGTTCATTCGAGTTAAAACTAACAATAAGATACAGCAGATGCGCATAGTTGGTCAATATGAGCTGCTGCTGAGCCAATTTTAGCTCCTTGTGTATGGAAAAGGAGCGCCTATAATCAATGCCCGCCTTAAAAGCGGCTCTTCCCATGTAAGTCAGCTCAAAGCGTGTGGATTTGGTTATAAACAGACGAGGAACTTTAGAAGCAGCGCGACTGTTGCTCTCATCCTGCTGCGTGGGAATGATGAGTGTGCAGTTTGGATTGCTTGGCTCCACTGGTGTTCGAATTTGCAGCACTTTGTGTTTAAACATGTTTCCTAAGATATTCAATATAAGCGACGTAATGGCTACGCCTTGTTCTGCGGCCTGCACGGCCATTAAAGTGGTATTGACCAGCTTCAAAATATCCCGCCGGCAATCGGCCAAGTTCAAGCCAATGACACTTAAGATAAGCGCCTAAAAATAACAATAAATTAGTGTGTTAAAACTGAGTGTTTCTTTTTTGAAGACTCACCTGCAGTCCCACCGCATCTTGCTGATGCAAAGAGCTAAAAGCCTTATCCATGGGCGAGAACAACATTTCACCCACACGCGCATTATCCAAGCTTTGAGTGATTAATATGCTCTCACCCGCCTCGCCCATGCCGGCACGTCCAGCTCGTCCCACCATTTGCTTATATTTGCATAATGTCATGAATTCCTGGCCCACGTAGGGCGCACGTATAATAACACGCTTGGCGGGCAAGTTTACGCCAGCCGCTAGCGTGGAAGTGCAGCAGATGACTGAGATGATGCCCAGGCGGTAAGCGTTCTCAATATACTTGCGCTCTTCTGTGGTTAAGCCCGAGTGATGGTATGCTATGCCATAGGGCAACGTCTTGGCCAACACGGGACTTAGAATGCCACAAATCTTGTCCAGAGCATCCATAAGTTCGGCCTTCTCGTTTTTCCGATGCTCCAGAAACTTTCTTTGCGGCAATATGCGACTGAGCAGCTGTGACACATTCTCGCAATTTTTACGTGATGAGCAAAAGATGAGACAACAATGCGCGGGAGCACATTCGCTGACCAAGCCGGCCAGATGATCAGGATCCGCACGCGCCACTGCTGTGCTGTACTGTATATATGGATTAAGTACTGGGCTAAGGAATTAAAAGTAACTGGACTCTACAAACCTTGTAGTCTACGCTGCGATTAAACATAAAAATCTCCTCCAGTGTTTCACCCTGTGCATTTATTTCCAGCAAATCTCGACCACATTTAATGTACTCCTTTAACTCCACCGGTCTAAAGCTACGTGTGTAGACATCTGCATTGAGAAAAGCTGATATTTCGTTCAGATTTCCAATGGTAGCGCTCATGCCCACAATTTGTATGTTGGCTAAAGCAATAACAACATGAAGTTAGCAAGGATTACTAAACGAATATCTGGACAACTAACCATTGAGAAACATAACCTTTGTAAGAAAAGCTTCTAAAGTAGCGCCGCGACCCTTTTCGCCGATCAAATGCAGCTCATCCACAACAACTAGACCAATTTCGTGTGGGCGGTCAACTTCTATAAGGCTATCCAAAAGCACAGCTCCTTTTTCAATAGAAGCTATGAACAGACTTTTACGTTTACGGCGCGCCGCTGGTGGGCACTTCCCCTTTCCCGCAGTGTACTCATCTACTATGAAATCCATGGCTATGGCAAAGGGCGACATGGCGCTGACCTGCGTAGCAAAACAAAAATATTTAAATCATTGTGCAACTACATGATGGACCGGGTTAACCTTTTCCTGCACTATGGAAACATAAGGCAGTATAAAAAGCACATTCTTCTCGCGGCAGAGCAGCTCACGTAGCATCAAAATCTCGGCTACCAAAGTTTTGCCCCCGCTGGTGGGTAGAGCATATATTAGATTCCTGCGCTTGCGAATGGCGGGCAAGTTAAGGCATTCGTTCTGCCATTCTAAGATCAGAAGTAAAAGTAAGTATGTATCATTAAAAAAGTTTGTTTATTTATCACTGAAGCCTCAGTTGTCTTACCATATAAGCTTTCTATGCCCTTATGCTCGAAAATCAAATCCTTTACTCTATCTGGTAAGCCATAAAAACTGCTTTCAGGTGGATAGCTATCGTATTCCTCAAACGCTTGTGTTTCCCAATCGCAGTCTTTAAGTGCAGCCAACTCGTGCTCCACCAAAATCTGGCTTTGGCCACGCTTTATTTCTTCAGAGGTTTTATACTGAGTACCTTCAACAGAGCGTTCGCGTTCATTAAGGAAAGAAGAGTTCTCCTTTCTATCTGGTACTTGTGGCACTTTGAAAGCAACATCTTCCAGAAACTTTTGCGTATTTTGTACTAGCGGCAAATCAGCGTCATCGTCCTGAAAAATGTCTTCCACTTCACGATTTGTTAAGTAATCCACATTGATGTGATCAAATATGGTTTCATTTATATCTAATTTAGCCTTTAACTCGTTCGCAACGTCTGGATTTGGCTGCGTTGGGTCGTTAAATGTATCATGACTTGGCACTTCATTGTCAATTGTTTGGTATATATCTTCAAATTCCAGATTTGTCAAGTCGTGCTCGTTTATTTCTTCTAAGCATGCTTCTTTTGGTGTTAAATTGATATCATATTTGGTACGAGCGACGAGTGACTGCCGGGTCGCTGTCTCTTCAGGTGGCTCATAAGTATCACAGAAAAGGGATTCACAGGAATCGCTGCTACTTTGTTGGGATATAGCATCAAAATGTGGACGCACTGCATCATCACCGCTGAATAGATCTGCTAGTTCGGCATTGGAGTAAAAGCTGTCATTGCTGTCTGTTGAATGCCAACTCTCACCAAAATGCATTTCCTTTGCTTGTTTTGTGCAATGTTTTGCATTATTTGCAGCATCTTCAATAAGATTTATATTTGTGCTTTTGAATTTTTTGCTAAACATGCGACTCATTTAAGTACAAACCAATTTTTAACAGTTTTGATTGCTTTTAACTTGTAATAGCAGCACAATAATAAGAGTGCACAAATGATTTTGTTTCAAATTGTTTACAAGCAAAACATATGCGAGCCAGTATGTTACCAATTTTACAACACTGTTTTCTTCGATTACTCGTCCGCCATCGATAACAACGATAACAGTTAAAATTTATTGATAGCTATTGATAGTTCTTGTTGCTGAAATTTGGTCACACTCGTTTGGTCTTGGGACGAAAAAATAATTTCCAGCGCACGAAAATTTGTTTCGTTCCGTAAATTATATAAATTTGTTTTAAAATTAGTGCATAAACAAAATCTTCTAACATTCAATAACAATAAGTATTCGAACAGTATCTTGGCAGTGTGTGTGTTTTGTATCATTCAGCAGTGAAAACGCATTCTACGCATATAAAAAGGTAACGCACACAATACATACATATGTACAACATGCATACACATTGAAAACTAAAAGAAATGCAAGTTTATAAAAATAGGCACGAAAAAAGGCCACAACAGCAAAAATCATTGAAATCAAATTGAACTTAAGTTTATAATTGGGAACGAGCCGTTTCTTATCGCCCCAAAATAGATAAAAGAGGTTTGTCAGAGCGCTCGCTCCAGGGAGCCATGTGTGTATGTATGTCAGCTTGGTGTATCGAAGTGGCTGTGTGTGTGTGTGTGTGCGTGTGTTGTTTTGTTTAACAAATAAATATTGTTGGCCATAAAGTAAAATTAATATATATTCAGCTGAAGGTATTTCGCAAGCTAAAGTGTTAAATGTTTTCACACTGTGATAAGCGTTTTGCATTAGTGTGTTGATGTTATGTGTTATGTGTGTGTTGTTTAATTCATATTTACACAAGTCAATTAATTTATTTGCCCTTGTACAATAACAACAAACACAACAAGCAACGCAACAGTTGCGGCTGCTGCGAAACTTGTTCTGATTCCAGCCTCATTTGCATAATGTATAAGTAACGGTATGTATGTATGCTGCCTGCATATAAGTCCAAATACATACAGGCACACATGTATGGGGGTCCATTCAAGTTTTCTTCTCGATTACAACTTCAATGCTACGCTGCTGCTGCTGCCCTCGAATTGTAATGGCTGATGTTGCTGCAGCAGGGACGCAGACGACAGTTGGACGGAAGCTGCTACTTAAGGCTTTCTCATACACACAGCTTCCGCCTTATTTTGCTGCATTCCGGTTTTCTCTCATGTTCTGTGTTCCTAGTTGTATTTGAGTTTGTTGCACGCGCTGTTTATTACCTAGCTACGCTTCTCTACAGTGCGGGCTCAAGGGTTGTTCAAAATGTCCATGGAAGAGGGCGCCAATTCGCGCGGGGCGCCAAAGATCGAACATAAATTGAACCCTACTACTTTTACATCTTCAAGCTGATGACAAAAGTTGGCGAAATCCAGTACCTTCTGTGAATAGAGCTCCTTCGCACTTGGCAACTACTCGTTCGTTCGTTAGTTTGGTTGACCTATTTCTTTGTTTGACCTAGTTTCTTCGCTTCTTATTTTGGCGCCAATTGCACATATCGAAATTCTCACCTACTTTTGGCTTTGTGCTTTGTATGTATGCCAAAACTATTGGAAGATAAAATTGTTGGAAGAAATTATTATATTAATAGTAATTTATGAAATGAACGAACTTTTTTCAAAACTCCAAAATATTGCAATTGATTTGTGTGCAGGAATTTATGTTGTTCAAAACGAAAGAAACTTAAGCTAATTTGTTTTGTATGTAAATTCATATTTTTAATTCCAAAATCAACTCCAAAAATATGTATACTATATCAATTGTGTGTTTGATGTTTTTTTGTTTGGTCTGTTAATATTTGGCCCAAAGTCGAAAAATTAATTTCGCAAGGAATTGGATATCGACTACTACCGACAAAACACACGCGTTTGATCATATATGAAGACTGCCTTTGATTTTTCTTGCTTCGCTTTCCTTTTTCCGGAAAAATATTGCTAGTTGATGCTACAAGCTTATTTGTGTACTTAAATGAACTAGGTGAACCATAAGAAATAATACAATTTAGACTTGAGATATAGTTTATATATTCAATTCTAGTACACTCATTTCTACCCAAAAACACAAAAAACAATGCTTGACCCCAACTTATGGAACACTTGATTTCCATAAAAATTTATAAAATATTTCTAAACTAGATAATGTTTTCATTCAAAACTGATTAAAAACGAAATAGGATGAGTTAAAATGTTTTAAAAATATGTACGATCATAATAAGAGAAAGCTTTATTATGCTGCGGTTTCGCCTTATTTTAACTTATACTACTTCAAGGCATTTTAACTAGGAACTTAACCCATTCATTATTAAGGTGAATATTGGTGGTAATTGTAAAAGGCATGCTTTGAATCCAAATCCGCTTAAAATTTAATTCAGAGATCATCCAGGGTGGCAGTGTGATGCCTTATGGCATCTTTGACTTTTAGTATCTCACAAAAAGAAGCGTGTCTCAAACACTAATGAATATTTTGGCATAAATTTCGTCACAGACGTCACTAACTCCAAAATGTTTGCACTAATGGGGTAAATGCCATGCGTCATTGCATAGGTCCATCGATTTATAACCAGAAAAGATCAAAAGCCTGCATAAACATGCACGCGTATTTGGACAGCACACTGCGGGGCAAGTCATGTTTGCTGATGCTATATGTCATCATTGGGCCTGAATGTGGAAAACTTACTGAAAATTACTAGAACAACAAAGCAGCCAATACCGTACCCATTGAAGGGCTGGATTTCTATGAAATATTGAAAATCTAAGGAGCGACCACGACGTGATCAAGGAAAATTGCTTTATACTTTAAGAAACCCTAAAGTCAACGAGGAATTCAACTCTTCGACCAAATAAGTCTTCCAAAGTACTTTAAAACGACTTTATCTTTTTCATTAGAAAGTTTTAAACTCTGTGTAGCAACTGGCAAGCGAAGGTTTGTGATCAAAAATGGGTTAAGAAATTTAAAATTCTTAATGTTCTTTTCATCGAGTATGCGTTGTCAAGCAGAAAGCAGGTTTCTCGTCTCTTTCAAGTTTTAATGAACGCTAGAAAAACAAGAGGCGGGCATTGTTTATAATGGGCGCCAAAATGTACTGATCCCTCACTGACTAGTCTAACTGGTTTAGGGCATTTTAAAGTATGTGATTGTGTGTGTTTATACATATCTGTGTTTGTGATTGTTTGTCTGCATTGTTTGGTGTATTCAAAAGAAGCAGCAGAAGTGAGGGACGAGAACACAATTCACACCTGCTGCATATGACGCAGCAGCTGGCAGTGGGCGCAGTCAGCGTCTACGCAGACGTCGCTGCAACAGGCTCAAATTTCTTATCAATGCGCAAAAAGCACTTTCTTTCAAACTACGTTTCATTTTTTTGTTTTTGCTAATTTTCTACACCTCATTAGCCACGCGCACACTACCTGGTGTTATGGCTGCTACCTACACACACAATATACGTACCCTATATTATGTACTTTAGTATATACATACATATTCATGAGTGGCTTTAACTGTACTCAAGCGAGTTGCTGATTTCATGCATTTCTGTAATATTTCATTCAACTTTTCTGAGTCTGAGTCACACTGTGCGATTTTATCAATACTGTACTAGGTACACACATTTGTTGTTGTTGCTCGTCTGGCTCTCGCTCTATTATCGCCTAATCTACTTTTGTTTAGCTTTTTCAAAATCAATAACAAACTGGCAAAAAAAAATGAAAAACAAGTACAAAAAAGAACCTTCAAAAGCTCTTTGCATGCTATGGCAGTAAAAGAAAACCTACAAAGAAAAACTGACTAAGGGTTTTCCCTGCTCGATAGACCAAAGCGATCTATACTCTGACCAAGACGTTTAAGTTTTTTAATAGCTCTTGGAATAATAAAGTAGTTTCAATTCCATAATTCAATTGTTTTAAGCTTTTGCTTCATATCTTCAACGTATGCAAAAATTAATGCAATATATGTAGGTGTCCGATGTTTGGTAAAACGTAAATCTGTCACAGTTAGTACCAATATCCACAGATGAACTTATTATGAGGAAAAGGAATACGAATAGGAAGAAGAAGAAGAAATGGCAAGGGGGGAGTAGAAAGAGGAACGGGAATAAGAATCTGATCGGATACGCGCCAGAGCCTAGTTATATATAATTTCTATGAAAATTTAAGAAAGTTTTACCCAAATTTGTTTTAGATATTTAAACATTAAATTTGCATGTATCACGACAAATTTAGCTATTGGGACTTGATATTCGAAGATTCTTCAATATACGTAGGGGCTGTTCATACATAAATGATATAACCAAAAAACTTTTATCTAAATTAAGCAGCTAAACTTTCGCGTTTGTAGATCGTGATTGATATCTTTGAAAATTCATCGAATTCAAAATAAGTGTTGTTAAAGTAAGGTTTTAATAAATTGTATTTGTAACTAACAAAGAATTGTCGATTGCTGTCAGTGGACGTTGTTTTGCGCTTAGCAGCTAATCTCGGCAAGTTTCTTATGTCATTATGTTTCTTCAATTTGTTAATTGATAGTGTACTGTTTAGTGTGACAAATTAAATTCATTTGAAATGTCTTTTACTGCAGCTGTAAATACGCTCTTTGTTTTAGGACTCATTTTAGCACCTATATTTGCCAGTTTTTATCAAAGAAAGGCCTGATATTCAGAAATAAATATAAATGACAAAATATATATGCCGACCACTGTATGTAACTGATTTACTTTTCCACATTGTTTGTAGTTCGAAACCAGAACGTGATTTTTTTACAATTGAGAATCAACGCATTTGGTAATCAAACTAATAAATGGGAAGCCAGATTGACGAGATATCTCAACATGAGCCAACCGAAATATCTTGTCTAGTCAAACTTAATGTTCCATTTCATAACAAAGTTACCCTCCGTTAGAGTCAACAATCAACAAAAAGCTCGCGTAGCCCTTATGTTTATATAGCTCATTAATAAGTATGTATACACAAATGTCAAGACATTCATTTTGTATGCCTTTTTTGGGCTAGCAAAGTCATTGACGACGGCACCCACACCCAAAACACAGAACTGTGCACAAAAATACAATTAAGAACATAAGAAAAACTACGCATTTGCGTGCTCTGACGTCACAAATTAGGCCTAGGCCAGGCCTTACACAGTTCTGCTCAAGCTCAATTGGCGCACCAAAATACTTGATTGATTTCAACTATTTTACTCATAAAACGAATGTATACATACGAGTACAAACATATTCGTTTGCCTGCTCGAGTGCCGTGCTGGGCTTGCCATGAGCCTAACCTCACTTAATTATTCAGTGTGTGGTTGAATTGCCTTAAAGGTCAACTTAATTGCACTTTGGTCTGCTTGATTCAATCCATGACTCGTCGTCGTCGTCGGCGGCATATGCTTTTACTTTTGTGCACACATTCGGCCTTAGTAGACGCTTCAAAAATAATTCATATGTTAAATAGAATATGAAAGAGAAAGTGTGCGAGTTCCTGAAGTATCGTTAAGTTCAAGGACATTCTACTGACAACAGGTAATTCAATTACTAATGCGCTGGGTTTATGCGCTAGCGTTAACTGCAATGTTCGAATTGCGATTTGGCTTCATTGCTTTATAGAATTGGGAATTCCAATTGAAGATATAGTGAATAAGTTTAATTTTTGTTGAGCGATTGCTTGATTGGTGCGTTTGAAACGCATCGCTATAGAAAATCATTCAATTCTTTTGTATTTTTGTTTGTTTTTGTGTTTAATACAATTTTGAACCAAAAGAAACAAATTTCTACCAAGAAAACCGTGTAATTGTGTAATTTACTTGGGAAAACTAATTGTATGTTTGTGACTAACAAAACTAAAACTACAAAGAGCGGAGTTAAAGTAAGCTGCACATGTTAGGTAATGAAACCAAGGTGTGCTCGCTCAAAGTTGGTGCCTCTTAAAATAGTTACCAATTTAGTTTACGTTTGATAGATGTGGTGAGTGGACGTGGGAGCACGCATTGTCAACGCTTTTTTTTTTTTTTTGTTCTTACACTTGTTTGCTTTTGAGCCTTCGATCACACACAAATTTAGGTAACTGAAAGAAGAAGAGTGAGCACACCTTGGTTTTAATCCATCATGCTGCCGACTCGATTGCTAAATTTTTTTGAGAGTGAAAGAGAGAGGCGCTAAGCCTGCTTAGAGCTGCTTAGAGCAGCAGAAGGCGCGTTCCTTGTATTATTATTCCATGACAGGAACAATAATTTTCCAGTGTAAAGCTATCACCCTGCTTAAGCTCCGCCTAGTTTCGCACTCTGTGTGCGTGAAGCCAAAGAACCGAACGAACTAGTGCTCAACGAACTAACAGGACTTAACGGTCGAAAACCAAAATTATAGTTATCGATAAATGCACGATAGTGAGTACAGTCGAAAGGACCGAAATACCTGAACGAACGAAAGCATGGAATAATAATGCTACTATTATTCCATGAACGAAAGTCGAAGTAGTTCAGCAGTTCAATGTATGCGTTCAGAACAACTATGTGCTTGCTTTGCAGCACAGGGTTAGTGAAAACCGTGCTGCATGAGTTATCGAAAAAAGTGCATCAAGCACAACAAGTTGCACAGCTGATTTTGAAGTAAAGCACAGTCCAAAGCTATTGGCACAACAGTGCTATCATTTTCGTGATAAACAGACTTTAAGCAGATGGCAACTTTGTTTACAATTTGAGCAATACAAGTTGAGCAATTCTTGCACATAAATTAGTATAATTAGTATTTTCTAGTGGTATTTACTTTTGAACTGAGTATTGGCGAAAGATATAAGTATGAAGTGTGAAAAGAACTCTTGGCCTTAGATTTTGGACTATTTTTATGAGTTTTATTTGTACTTGAGCGAAAAATTTCGATAACTTGAATTTGGTGCGTGTAAACGTTAAAGTTTTTAGCTAATTAAAAGAACGCGTGTTGGGTAGAACATGTAAATGGCCAGCCAACAGTCAGTTAATTAGTTTAGTTTATGCAGACTTATAAATCGCGTGTTTAGTTTCTATTAAGATATATTACATATGTATTAACGTATCATGCATGGTATTTTGAAATATGTTTATATTTGTATCAAGTGTTTTGTGTAAATAACAAAAAGTAATTAAACAAGTGTATATAATAACTTGACTGTGCAAACAAACAGCTCTATGTTCTGGCCAGGTAAATAACTCGTGAAATTTCCTTACTAACTTAAAATGCACTTAATTAATGAGCTGATTTGTTATCTTTTACTCAGGTGAAACCCAGCTATATAGGCGCACAACTAACATGCGACTTCAAAATTGTTATAGAGAGTGAGAGAGAGATTTGGGAAACTGAGACTCTTATAAGGCTGATGGCTCACTGGCTGGCCTAGGCAGGCATTAACACACAAATACAAAAAGACACAGACACACACGCACCCACAAATAACACAGCTTATCAATTTTTGAGTTGATTTTAATGCACTCCACTTTTGATTTTCAGCCAGCACCAACCAAAAAACACAAGACCAAGACTCTGCCGAAAGACAGCCATCCATCCCTCCAGCCAGCTAGCCAGCCAGCCAGCCATAGAAACAAAAACTCAGAACAACACACAGCCAACCAACATCAACAAAACACATTCCAAGCCATACATTTCACATCGCAGAAGATACGCGCATTGCAATGACGCTGCAAATTTAGGCCAACGTAGGAAAGATTACCTAATCCGAACGCATTATGTTGCCGCCAAAGCCGCTGCTTATCGTTGCCTATGCGCTGACCGCTTGTGCGACCTTAACCGCTGCCTGCTCCTCGCGTGCCATACCCAAACCGCGTCCAGAGACCACAACCTCGGCGCCAGCCACCCTACCGCCAGATAATGTAGCCCAAACCACCGAGAGACCCAACATAACATTTCCCATATTCAGTTGTCCCCCCACCTATGCCGCTTGGTATTGCCTAAACGATGCTACCTGCTTTTCGGTGGAGATACACAATGAGATACTCTATAATTGCGAGTGTGCCCTAGGCTATATGGGACCGCGTTGCGAGTATAAGGAAATCGATGGCTCATATTTGCCCACACGCAATCGCGTCATGCTGGAGAAGGCCAGCATTGTAAGCGGCGCTACCTTGGCTTTGCTTTTCATGGCCATGTGTTGCGTTATGTTGTATTTGCGGCATGAGAAGCATATGAAGGAGAAACTGCATGATGGTAGCGCCGCTAATGGCGGCGAGTTATCCTGCGATAATCAAGGCATGGATGAAGTGGATGGCATGACGCCATTGCCCACACGCAGACCCTTTGGATCGCATCATTGTCCCATACTGACGCTGGAGCAAGCCTTTCAGTTAGCTGCAGCCGCCAAACAGCCATTGCGCTGAGTGCCAAACGAAACGAACTACACAAGCTCAAGCACTGAATTAACAAGCGAATGTTTTAATTTAATACTATTAACTGATTTTTTTTGCATCTTACATAATTAGCAGGGAATCAAAGTGAAATTGGGTGTGGAACACGGTTGCGGTTACGTTTCTAGTATCCATAAACGGTTTCTTTACGCTTGTTATCTCGATTCTATACGATCGCAACGACATTTGTAACGGTCTTGTGAAATAAATTGCTAAAAATATATCAATATATTCAATAGCCATAAGATTTAACAGTAGTAACTTACTGCTAACTGTGATTTTTAGTACATTTTTTAAAATTGTAGTTTATGCGCCTGTAAAACCGTTCAAAGACACACAGGTATGCCACATTTTTTTTTAATAACACCGGTAAACCTTTTACTACTTCGAATCCGATATAAATTTGAAAATTTGTACCATATTAGCTAAAAGCTTGAAAACGATAAGAATTCGGTTGAAGATTTTGTTCTCAAAACGATTTCGAATCGGCTAATACTGCATAACCGTTTCGCTAGCCGTTTCAGTTTGATTCCCTGGATTTTAACCAAACGACAAATGCCGCCCAGCGCGTGCCTCTACGTTGCCTTATTTGTATTTTGTTAAGTGCCTTTTCGAAACTCGAGAAACTGACGAGCAGCTAAAAAGTATTAGTAACTGATAACTGATAAACGATAAAGATATATAATTAATAATGATGCAATGCAATTTTATGAGCGAGACGCCTATTTTAACTAATTATTTAATTTATTAAATTTTTATTGCCACGACCAAGTAAACTATTAACGTTAATAAAAATAGAAAAACAGTAAAACTAAAGCAAAACTGTTCGATTTTTGAGTTTGAATTTATTTAACAGCTCTAAAGCTTGTCTGCAAATCGAAAAGAAAACCAATTAAACATTTATTTTTTTTTATTTTTTAGATATGCCGCACCAGCATCCAACTGCCCCGCCGCCAATGGGCGAGTGTGTTGACGATCAGCTTGGGCCGCCCAAGGCCGATTTTAGTGCACCGCCGCCTTATGAGCCCGCCGTGGTGTTAGGTGATCAGCAGATGATGTTGCCACAAATGCCATCGCTGGCGCTGACCACGCACATGTCGGATGCACAACAGCAGCAGCAGCAGGACGATGCACTGGTTGAGCATAATGCACAGCTGCCGCAGGAGCTGCACGGCAAGTTGCCCACTTATGAGGAAGTACAGATGGAAAAGTCGCTAAATGGCGAGCTGCCGCCCTCATTTTTGTCGCTGCCATCCACACAACAGCTGCCGCCGCCGCCAAATCCGTTGCTGCCGCCGAATCCGCTGCGCGATGGTACTGCTGGCGTGCGCGGTGGCCAGCCGGCGCTTACTTTTATAGCCATACACGATGCATCCGATCCGGAAAACAGTTTGTCCACAACGGATAATCTGCTGGGCACGGACATTATGTTTATAACGGCCTTTATTGTGGCCTTTTTGTTCAACTGGATTGGCTTCTTGATGCTGACCTGTTTCTGTCACACAATTGCCGCACGTTATGGCGCCTTGTCCGGCTTTGGACTGTCGCTGGCCAAGTGGACGCTGATTGTTAAGCACTCGACAGATTTGGCCTCACATGAGAACTCCTGGCTGTGGTGGCTCATTATGGCCTTTGGCTGTGTTATATGCGTGCGTGCGCTCATACAATATTGGAGCATTAAGCGCACCTGGCGCTTGTTATCCGCCTCTGCGCAGGAGCGGTTGCTCTTCTTCTACTAGGAAAGGGGCATCCAGTCTTTAGAACTGTAAATACTGCTAAGTGTAACTCCAGTCTGGGAGTTTATTTTTTCCTTTGTTTTAATCACACAAATCAATTGCGAACTTATTATGGTTTAGTGTTTCCGTAGTTACTATATTAGAACACACACAAAAAGGATAATGCCTATATGTGTTTGTATGTATGTATGTCCAAGTATGGCTGTAGTCAAGGCGCACACACTAAGGACTCTCTATGAATAAGAAAAGCTAGCACCTTTGGCTTATCTCTTTAAATGTAATGTATGTAAATGTAAACGATGTCTCAACTGTAGTTGTTAATCCACAAACAAACACAAAAAACACAAACACCAAAAATATGCCACCATATTTTTGTTGAAGCCTAGAATTATATGCTGTGGTACTTAATTTACACAAAAACATTAATTGCTGGGCAGTAATTTGAAAGCAAATATCATAATAGTAATTATGAAAGTAATATTATTATAAAGTTTATAATTATGTAATATGTTAAGCTGCTCTTTATGCATTAGTACAAGGCGGCACAGCAACAAAATGCTGCATATGTTCAATTGGACGCATAGTTCAAATATGCGTCGATTTTTTGCAAATCAATAAAGAAATTAATTTTAAACAAAATTGTTTAACTTTGGAAAATTGCCCAACAAATTTCCGAAATGCATTTTTCAAATTCATGCTACTTTTTAAGCACATACCACCACTTTGCCATAAAGAACGCTACTACTGATCTTAATTGTACAAATATATTTTATTTTTAACACAAAATGTTTAATGACAATGCTAGGATTCATGACAATTATAGAAAATGAACGAACTTACAAATTAAATGAAATAAGCGAAAAAAGCAAAAGTACAACATATCTAGAGATACGTAATTTTAGTGCGGCCCATGTTGACCTGCCATACGTTAAGCTCTTCATAGTCATCAATGCATTTGTCCACCTGATCCGGTTTGAAGCCCTTCGTCGTGCAACGATCCATGACATCTGCAATTTTGACCGCTTTGCCAGAACCAGCCAGTTCTCGAACAATGGCAAATATGCGATCCGAGGTGTTTGGAATGCTGTAAATATAAGTAACATTAGTTTTTCTTCATCATCTGCACTCTAGCTGTGCTACTTACTGTCCCTTCTGGTGCTCGTGTATTTGATTCAGCGAATCCTTAGACATTTCCAGCAAGCGCAAAGCCTCGGCCACATCGTCTTTTTCCACGCGATCCGACAAACGCAGGCGCGCCAAAGCCGTGGATAGACGCAAAATGCCCAGTAGATTACGAGCCGAGGTAAAGGTCATATCCTTTTGATTGCGTGCCTCACGACGCAGCTCCACATAGGCGCCCACAATATATTCGGTCAGTTCATCGGGTATAACCGGATTTTTTCGTTTGCATAGATTTATGTAACGCCGCATCAGATTCATATCAAGCGATTTAACGCGCGATGGAGGCTGCTTGCTGTGACTGTGCACATAGGTAATGTGCTTGGCCAAACGCAGATCGTTGTCTCGATCGGGTTTGTCCTGTATAAGCCAAAGCAAATCGAAACGGGATAGCAACGCAGCGGGAAGCTGTATGTTTTGCTCCACAGTACGACGTGGATTATAACGGCCAAAAGCGGGATTGGCAGCAGCCAAAATGGACACACGTGCATTCAGTGTGGTCATTATGCCTGCCTTGGCTATAGAGATAGTCTGTTGCTCCATAACTTCATGTATAGCCGTACGATCAGTGTCAGCCATCTTGTCGAACTCGTCAATGCAGCATACACCATGATCGGCAAGCACCAAAGCGCCGCCCTCGAGTGTCATCTCGCCCGTAAGCGGATCTTTCATAACAGCAGCAGTAAGACCCACGCCCGAGGACCCACGGCCTGTGGTGTACTGTGAACGCACTGCTAAACGACTTATATAGCCAAGCAGTTGAGATTTGGCCACACCAGGATCGCCCATAAGGCAGATGTTAATATTACCGCGAATCTTCATGCCATCAGGACGTTTGTCAACGCCGCCTACCAGCAGCAAGAGCAAAGCTTTCTTGACATCCAAATGGCCATAAATTTCGGGTGCCAAGCTAGTGGCCAGGCGCTCATAGAAATCATCTTGTGCCAGCTCCTCCAGCTCATCGGGGGTCAACTCAGAATTCTTGTCGTTAAGCTCATCGTTTTTGTTGATGCAAATAATGCGCTGAAAAGGCAGGTTCAGTGAATTTGCTAGATATGAGCCTCTAAGAGCACAATTTTCTTACGTGCGCCTGCAGATAAGTCTCGGAAAGCAAGCCCTGTATCATTTGCGCAAAGCCTGAGCGCACCATTGGCAAAAACACGCCGGAGATAAGCACATGATCACCTGGTTGTGCCATACGAGTCACCTCGCCACGACACAGCACCGTCATGCTGCGTGGTATATGACCAACGGGCACCTGATCGCTGTGCTCCTGTATTTTCAGCTCCTGGAACTTGACAAACTTGGAGCCACGAGTTTGCAAATACAAACGACCGCCAGCCTTGTTGACACGGCAATCGTCAGAGGGACACTCTTGCACAGGTATAAACGACAGCGAATTGACGGGTTGGTAGGTTTCAGCACCGCAACGATCGCAGGTATACGTGGCTACAACCATCATGGGCTTGACTTCAGTGCAGCGCGTTACAATGCCGCGCACGGTGACCAGTTTGCCAATATGCTGCGCCTTGACATCACGTATAGATTGAGCCTTTTCCATTGACTGAGGCTTGAAGCCGACCTCGCTGGGTTTCAGAGCAAAAGTTTAGAAAATGAGAACATAAACGGCTTGGTACAATTACTTACAAACGCTTCATGAGCTCTGGCGGAAAGGTATTGCGCTCGTCGCGCTGCTCCATGGGATTGTGTGTACGTCCGTCCATTAGCAGTCGATGTTCAATGTACACGTCTAGTGCGTCCTTGGCGTGGACCTCATGCTGCTTGTAGTGGGGCAACATCTCAGCAATAACATCACTAAAGATAGATGCATAGCGGCGGCAGTTGGCTATAACCGCCTCGGCAAGGCTCTCATTGAACTCGGACAAATGATCCAAATCTATGGTTATGAGCACCTGCTCGCGATGTGCCAACTTTATTAACTGGGAGCCGTAGACAAAGGTTTTCTTGCCATCATCGTCAGTTTGGCAGTACTCTCCCAAAAATGTTCTGATGGACTCTGCGCATTTTTTTGGATTTGTGGCATTATATTTCGTGCTGTTCTGTTGTCGTGCAATTTTACTTACCTCTGTCTTGAGCGTAGTCACGGCGAGCCATTTAATTTTTTTTTTAGTTTTAAATGTATGAAATTGTTTTAGTTTTTTAATAATTCTTGAATTTGTGCTCAAAAGTAATTGGCGTCGTTGCTTGCAATAACAATATGAAATGCGTTCCAGCTGCAACGAGTCCGCGTTAGCAAAGTTCCCGCCAAAACAGCAGGCAGCTCAATATGCCGATAGGCCTATCGATAGGCCTTTTGCGAATCATCGTGTAGTATTTTGAAGTTATCGATGGCATCGGCAAATGAAACAATTCCAAGCATATATAAATGAATTAAATAGGGCATCTTTATAATATATATAATATTATTAAAGCTTTGGAAAATAAAAAACTAAATTTAGTTTTCAAAAGCGTTTGATCTCTCAATATAGTGACAAGAAAAGGGATGGGCTTATTATTGTTTGCAAAACATTTCATTGCAAAAAATTGCATTACACAAAAAATAACACTACGTTAAGCTTTGTTAAAACTTTCCTATATGAATAAAAATTAAAAATAGCAAAAGGTTTAAGAAAAAAATATATGTTATTAAGTGCCGGATAGGGACTATTTGGAGTAGCTGAAGCTCAAACCGTTTGGGAATTACAAGCAAGCAAATAAGAAAATTAACAACTGCACGAACACATAGCTACGTCATTATTAGCAAGTGAAAAAGTGCACTTCGGAATCGGAAAAATGTTAGGCCACTTTTTTGGTGTTTTCATATTTTAGGGCCTTTCGTGTTTTCACTTGTTTTTTTAAATCTGTAAATTTGTAGCGCATATTATTACTTTTCCGCAAAAAGAATATTGCGATTGGCCAAAAAACTAAAATCTCTAATTTTATGTTTTTCTACGATCTAAGCACTCTGACAACTTTTCCAGCGAGTTAGCCATGTTTTTATGTTGGGCATGGCCCTTGTCAACTGCAGAGTTACTGAGCCTTCATTTTACATATGGAGTCCAGATGAATAATAAAGTCATCATTCTTTTCTACATTTTGGCGGTTCACCATTCAAATGAATTTGGCATTGCTTATGGGGTTGTACAGGCTGAATTTGACTTAGTTTTACCAATTTTCGGAGCTTCTATTTTGTATGTAGAGATGATGGATTCTGTGAATAGCAAGCATTTGCACAAGTTGTGTACCCAAAACAGCCTACAGATGCCGATGGTGCAGTTAAATGTCCAATAAAACCAACTTTTAAATCAAATAATAGAGAGCGCATAAGTGAAAAGGCATCTTAAGTGGAATGCAGCTACGAGATAAAATGTAGTAGATTCCGGGCTCTTATCTCGTAAATGCAGCTATGTGAAAAAAGTAACGCTATAGCGACAAATTCAAATAAATCAAATTTGCGGATGCTCCAGAATCGATCCTATATTGGAATTACACACAAAATCGACAACGACAACGCACGAACACAAAAACATCGCCAAATCGCCGGAAAAGTTGACAAAGTGTTCAATTAGTCGAAAACCATAAAATTAGAGATTTCACTTTTTTGGTCAATCGCAATACTTTTTAGCGTAAAAGTAAAAAGCACTCACTACTCATAAGACCATCGAGAGCCCGCCTAGAGGCCTACGCTATGGGTAACTAGAGACTTGCGTGCAGGTACCAGCTTACCAGGCGAGCAGCAGCAGAAGCAGGCTGCACTTTGTTCGACAAGCAGAGCAATTTAATAATTTGTAGCATGCTTTGAGTTGCCATTTTGAGCATCTGGCAGCACTCAGCAGTGCAATGCTGCCACACTGAGGAAAATATTAACGCGCAGCATTGCCAGCTGTGAAAAAAAGCGCGCGCGCTTAAAATGTGCATATTTGAATAAAAGAATTGTGCTCAAATTTGTTGTTACATAATTTTTTATTGGATTTATGCGCCTAAAAAGTAGTACATTGAATTCTTTTGTGCACTTTTATGTTTTTACTTGCTTTACAACGAAATTTAGCACAATTTTATGTTTGTGTTTGTTGTTGTTGTTGTTGTTGATGCGGTATACATAAGTTACAATTGAATATGTTGTGTTTACGTTTAACTTAAATATTATTAATCACATGCAATAGTTAAAAATAATAATAATATAATAATAATTATAGTTCAACATAGACATATGATTCCATTTTGTTTGTTTAAAGTTGCGCTTAGATTTTGTTAGTTTCTATGAATCAATTACAATATTTATATAGAGAATTTTGTGTGTTGCGTTTTATTTATTACTTTTTGTTTTATTTGTTTTTTATTAATTTGCTACTAACTAAATTTTTTATGCACTTTAAACTTTTGCTTTTTACAAATTACAAACTAGATTGTTACATGGTACGCACTAATATAAATTTACTTTTAGTTTTTCTTACGTTTTTTTTCTCATTTTTTTTTTTTTTTGTTATATAAGTATGTATGTATATTTAAATCTTAGCACATTGCCAGCTAAGGCTTAATGTAGTAAATTTATGCATATAATGTGTTTGTATATATATTATTTTTAGAGTGTAGACAGCGTCGGTGCTGCACACACTTTAAAGTATCTGTTAGATTGCAACAATAGTTTGGGTTTTACACATTCTGCGACATAATAAAATTTGCACTTAACACTTAAAGTTTTTTAGTATTAAACATAGAGCCTTTGCCTGGTCAAAACTTGTAAATACACAATTATTATGTGCTATTTTTAGCTTTTATTATTTAAGACATTTGACAGCAAGTTGAACTTTACTTGAACTAACTTAAATTAACAAAATTTATACATTTTGCCTTAGAAATGTTTTGCTGAGTTCGACTTCAATTCAATTCGTTACTTTTTGTTGAATGCATTTTATGACATTAACTCAAGTTGTTTGTTCTTCCTTTCTTTTTTGTTAATCAATATATATATATATATAAAATTAATTTAAATAATGCTACATATATTTATCAATAGATTTTTACTTCGTTTTTTGCGTATAAAGCTGTAAGTCTTCTAGTTTTTCCATAAAGTGCGTTTACTCAACTAAATTCCATTAATATGCGTTTTACTCTTTAAATATTCAGTTCCCAGTTAAGTGTACACAACAATCGAAACGAATATTCAAATGTTTGTTTAAATATTTGTTTAGCCAATTAAATTCTGCCTGTTTTTTACGTATTTTTTTTGTGACCGCTTCAAATGTGCCAAGGCTGCAATTATTATTATATATACTTTAATTTTTGTTTTTGTTTTTACACCAAAAAGGAACAACTTGCTTTGAACATTGAGCTTTAGGTTATGTAAGTATTTGTATTTACGCTATATACGCTAGAAGTTTTTTCTTTTAGTGTATCTGAACAAACTGCGCTATAATTGTAGTTGGGTTTTTTTTTATTTTATTTTGCTTGAAGTTTGAGCCTATTTATTAATTGCTATGCTCAACACTTTATTTATGGCACAAAAGTCTAGTTGGATTTAGTATTGAAAGTCCACGACTTTGGGGAAAACGTTTCTAGAAGTTGAGTTGCTCTCGAATTTCGCGCAACTCGAATTTCATAAATTTTTTCGGTTTTTTGTTTTGTTTTTGTTTTTGCATTTCAAACGCACAATGCTAAATGTTTTTACGCTTAAAATGTAATAAATTACGTTTAACAACTTAGAAATTATACAAATAATAATAATAATAATGATAATAATAGATGTTTTCTCGCATAGTTGTCAATGCGCAAGTTTCTCTTGCTTACTTTTGGGTGCTGCTTTAACTACAACTACTGTAGATTATTGTGACTAGTGTGAGGAGTAGACACGTCGCAGTGGACGCCACTGTAGCTGCTCCGGATCCTGGCAACTCACGTGACTCCTTGTCTTCGGTTATGGCTGTGGTGCCAGCATTGGTATCGAATGATGTGGCGCCTTTGGGCATAAGAAAAAGGTATGTCAGTAATGTTCAGTTTTATTTTGTTCAACTAAATCTGCGCTGACTGTACTTACCATCGCCTGAGCCATCGCCGGAACCGTGCATGCCGCCATACTCCTCATCATCGTCGCTAATGTGACCTCCAGCAGAACCCTCACGGCCCATATCGCTTTGTATGTCATGTGTTTGTGTGTTGTAAGGTGCCTGAAAATTGGACATTTTTTCGATAAGTTGCGCACTATTACAGTACAATATACTTCATATTAAAACTAGTAGATCTCCTATTTCAACTGTCCTTTCTCTTTTTACTGCCTCTATCGGGTATGGCACAATGTGCACAGCTGCCTGAATTCTAGTTGGGATGGTTCAACCAAAGACAATAGAAACATTCTTATGTTTGTTTTCTTTGCTTCGTGCAATCGATGCCAAGCGAAAAGCCACATGAAAAGCCACACTAGAAACAGTGTACAGTGTCTTATTGTTTGTGTTATCTTTGGTTCAACCTTCTCTAATGATGATCGCACACACCACAAATCTAATCGAAATCTAAAACTAGAGGATATATTTTGTGGTACACTCTGCGACCATATTAAGCATCGGACAATAGTGCAAAGATAAAAAGTATTACATAATTTATTAGTTCAGAAGGTATTTAGGCCTGTGTAAGGCAAAGTAAACTTGAAAAGGTGAATTTATCTGTAGAAAACATACAAACGCAAAAACAACAATTTTTGGGTTCTTCCCACCGCCACCAAAAGAGCATCCATTGTAATAGAGTGGAAATCATGACCGATACATTTGTTGGTTGTTCTCATCCACGTTCTGCGTATGAATGAAGAAGCTCCTGGAATCTCCTGGAGGACAGCTTTACATCAGGCCGTAACCCGGTAACGGGTTGGTATGGTGATTTAAGAAGAAGAAAAATCTCCAAAATTGTGAGAAGCTAAAACTATGTACCAACTGGAATCACGTCTCCATTTATGTGACAGGTAGTGTCCACAATTTCTATGAGTTGCTGGAACTCACACACTTTGTAATCCAACATGGTGTAACAAGCGACTTTTTCTTCTTAACTGGCCATTACAACCCGTTATCGGGTTACGGCCTGATGTAAATACATTTTTTCATTGGAATTGTGGTTTTACGTGGTGGGTTCCAAGCCCTACGCACAACTCCTTTAAGGCTGGGGTAGGTCTAACGGTCTCGTAAGAACCCAGTGTCATTGTTAGTCGCTTCATACGACAAGCTTTGACCTGCTGAGGTGGTATTCTCTAACCCGCTCACCACACGGGGGGATCAATCTGCTGATACCTGCTTTAAAGTAATACCCATTCGATTGAGCACGATTCCATCAGTACTTTTGCATTCTGAAGTCTCGAAGTGCACATTAGTTTATTATCGTCGAAACGAATCGTTTGGGATTTTCAATCTTGAGAAAAACATAGGGTGCTACGTGGCCACGAAGGTTGGCAAATTGGTCTATACTAAAGTTTTTAACGGGATATCTGCACGCTGAGATCATAAGAATATACTCGTTACGCTGGTATCTATTTTTCGCTTAGACATTCGAAATCGACGTGTCATGCTTTAAGCAATTAGTATCATCTGAACTTACCGCTGAACCAATGCTCTTGCGAATTTTGATGAGCTTGTCGACCAGCTCGTTCACTTTGCTGGGCTGGGCATGCGTTTCCCATGGAACCTCGGGATTATAGCGTTGTGTATCTGTGCCGGCAGTCATCAGCAGCTGCGTATAGTCACCCACACGATCGCCGGTCCAACAATGATGATCACCCTGCTGCACGTTCTCGTCCACACAATAGCTGTAAATAATTTTGAAAAATGAAACTCAGTAAGCTGGAAAGTCGACTAGCTGTCTAATAATACTAAATTCAGTCAGTATATTTTGGCCTCTCGTAGGAATAACAACTAATTTAAAATTTTCTTCTCATAATTTTCGATATGTTTAAAGAAATTGTGGAATTTGTGCATTGCACAGTAAGTAGCATATGTGTGGAATGTCCCAAGTCATTGTCAAGCCGTGGCGTAAGTATTATATAGTTGTTAGATCTTAGGAGGCATTATAACCACAAGTTGTGTTGCTTTTTTATAGGGGAGCCGTCCGCCCGTGAAGAACAGCATCTTGGCCAATGTGATTTTCGTTATAGCCATTTTCTCGCCGCTTTATGTGTGTTTGCTAAAGGATGCCATCGCCATATTGCGCGACTTTAACTATCAAATTGTGAAGAAGAGCAAGTAGCAGTAGTGCATTCCGTCCGAAAGCAACCGCTTTGCCCGCGATTTTTTTTCTTTTACCAAATTGGTGAAATTTTGCAGCATGGGTTATAGGTCGGTGACTAGCACACACTTTGTTATACAAGAATAAATGTGACAAGTGGCATCGGCAACATTTGTGTTTTACTGCATCTTTTACCTGTTTACAATGTCCGCATAAAAGTCCTTGGACTTGACTATGGTCGATAGGAAGCGCACAATGCCCGTATCTGGTGGCGTAGCCCATTTGACGACAACCACTGGTGCTGCTGGACGCGGCTCGGTTTCCGCTTCCAGCGGGGGCAACAAATTGGGCACGCCGCAAGCTTTCTTCACCTGCAACAAAAAAAAGAAGAAGAAAAATTAGTGCATTTATTAGTTTAGATGACTTTTGGTTCCTGTGTATCTAGATTGCTACACTTAAAAACATAATTACAGCAAAAAAAACAGCTGCATAATACTTCCTTCATGCAAATCGCCTAACAGCATGCAAGCTATGAAGAGCGCACGTGTGAGCCACGCCCCCTTTGCCACAGCCTACTCTACAAAGTATGGTTGAGGCATGCATGTTTATAAGCTTTTAATACGCACGCCGAGTTGCATGCAAATTGCTGCTTGCATTGCTGACTGACTTAATGGAATATCGCTTAGAATTTAACTGCCAGCTAAGACTGCAAGTCAGTGCGTGTGCAGTACAGTACAGTGGACACCCGCAAAAGCGGCACTATTTGAAAGTTTGTTAGTTTTAACATTAAATTCAATGCACATGTGATTGCCATGGAAACGTAGACTGATAACTAGAGATATTCGAGAGTTTATTGTACGTGTTACAAATCACGGTGCTCTATGTGTACACATAGTACAAAGGGTCTGGTAAAATGCACCAAGAGCCATTGGCTGTTGTCGCTTCTGTTTCATTGGAGACTCTAACCACAGCCATAACGATAGTCCGACCCCAATAAACAACCTGGCCCAAACCCATTTACCACCGGCAGACACATAAAGCACGTGCAATCCCCAAACTCTGCGCCGCATAAACATGCAGGCGAATCGCTCAAGAAGCTTAATAATAACAATAATGTTACTTGGAAGTAAAGCACTGCGACCTATAAGATCTATTGTGCACCCCCACTAAGCTTACAGCTCCACTGTCAGTCCTAACTGTGTTATGGAATGGTTTAAACCGGGTCCTGTATCCACCTAAGAGCGTCAGCCTTTGTCTCGCCAAGGCATCACACTCAGCTAGAATGTGCTGGGAAGATTCCTTCTCGAGTTCACAGAACCTGCAGCTGCCGGAACTGTTGATGCCCAGCTTGCTCAGGTGACCTCTAAGTCTGCAGTGTCCACTAAGCAAAACTGTAAGAATCCTAATAGAATTCTTCCCGAACTGCGAGCTTCTTGAACCTAATTAGCTTGTAAGACTCGAGTAACTGTTTGGCCTGTCTAAGACCTGGAGTGTTTATCTAGTTCTTGCCTTGTCCTAGTCTTTCCTCTTCCCTTAGAAGGTTCTGGTCCTATCAATGGGTTCGCAGTACCATGCCTAGCTAGTGTCCGCAAGTTCATTTCCGGGGATGTTTACTCAAGAACCTTATATGCAGGAAAACATTCAGCGATTCAAGTCAACAGGAATGTTGTGCGGAGATTAAAGCCAAAATCCCGCACGAAGCTTGCGTGCGGAATAAAACGATGGGTCCCAGGCCCGTGTTCGGCACTGTTACTAGCAACGTTTTTCATTCCACTATTCTAAATCCTCACTGCAGGCTTTGGAGTAACGTAAATATGTACTAAGCGCATTATACGCTTTTGTGAAAATCCGCTTATAACAAAAAATGCTTTAAATAGAATAAAGAATTAAGTTGATTCTTCATTTGACAATAGAGATAAAGTGGAACCTCCTCAAATATACCGATATTCGCGAAATTCACGAAACCTGCAGGTGAACGAAACAAAACTGAACCTGAACTGAAAACCTATTAAGGGAAGATATTGGAAACATAATCACCCATCAGAGTTCTTGAATATAAGAAAGTTTAAATTTTGTAGGCTAGTGTTACTCGGTATACCTTTAATACCTTTCTACCAACTGAAAAGAGATGGTACGACTAGTATAACCACACCTGATTCGCTGTTTAAGAAAGCCTTTAAGTGTTATATTAACAGCTGAATCTTAAACTGTAAACAGCTTTATCGACAATTTATCGGTCAATATGGCACGATTTACGCTGCGCGTAGAAACGATCACGGAATAAAAGTCAATCTAATAACTTTAGGATCAGATAGTGCTATAACTTCTATTTAAGCTCAACTTTGCATAGTCTTACTTGCGTGAGCCTACTGTACCATAAGCAACTATGTAAGCAAGCTGGCAATTACAAACTATAGCGAAGAAGTGCACGAAATCCGCTGACTAAGTGTCCACTGTACTGTACTTTATATGGGCATCACTTTAATACGGCAATTATGCAGCACTGGCCACAATGTTTGCCTTTTTGTGACAGGCTAACATGTAACTACTAACCAGATCGGCTTCAAAACACAAAAAAAAAGAGTTGGCCTGTCATGTTAATGCGGTTTTTGTGAATGGCGACTGTACCAATGGAGCGAAGTCATACAACGAGGCAACCACGAACCAATTGACATTTTAGTTTAATTGAAAGTCATGTACATGAAACAAGTGCTCGAAAATGCCAGAAATATTTTGTGGTTTGCAGCCAGTTGAAGGCTGGGCATAAAATTAATTATAAATGTTCATAAATTAAGAGGCAATTAAGACTAAAATGCCTAAATGAAGTGCATACGAATTGACTTACCTTCTTCTCCAGTTCCGGACCGTTTTCCATGGCACGCATAATTGTTTCCGAGAGCTTCGAGTCCAGCTGCTTGATGCTAGTCATAATGCCGTTATCGGAGCGTATATGTGCGTTTACCAGATTCTCCAAAGCGTCCACCACATTCGACCAAGGACTGTCCAGAAGTCCAGCATATTGAGCCGAGCAGCCGCTGCAATTGAGAGCATATATTGTTTGTGTGTGTGTGTGTGAAAAATGTGTGCCAGATATAGGCCACGCCCACTTACCGCATCACATTCATGCAATAGCTATAGCACATCTTGTACTGACCACGTTGATGGCCATTGCAGTTGGGACAGTAGTTCATCTTGAGCAACTGCCGTTTGCACGTATCTGTCAAATGATGTCCATATAAAGCATCCGCCTCGCTGAGCACCTCGGCGCTCTGAAGCAGCGCATTCATGAATATGTTGGCCATGTGCACGCTTTGCACTAGATTCGTTTGTATCTCCTTGGGTACCTGACCGAATGGCTGCAAGTCATCAAAGTTGAGCTTCAGGCAACTGATGTAGTCCTCGTGCAGCTCGCCATAATTGTTTTTGCTCAGATGCACGACATGATGGTAGGCAACCGGAAATAGCTGTACAAAGAACTTGTGCAGCGCATCCTCCAGACTGCTCTGGCTGTTGACAATGCTGTTGCCTTGGCCATTGTTGCTGCTGTAATTCGAGGTGTACTTCAGATGGCTAAGGGTTGAAGGGTTGGAAAAAAACACACACATAGGGGGAGTGGGATTAGTCTCAAAGTCTATAGTTGGTATAGTGGTGTCTAGTGCCTGTGGCACTTGTACATACTTCATGATTTCTGTGTACAATTGATGTATCAGCATTCGCGATAGAGGCACCATCCGCGTGTATACTTTGGTAAAGACGCCTAGGGTTTTATTCTCGGATTGTTCTACCAGCTCAAGCACGTGATCTGCAAGTGTAGCCAACAAACAAACAAGCGTTAGTGAGTGTTGCAAGAAAAGTACTGTGGCTCAGAGGCTTAGTTAGCTTTATGCGCGGTGAGAAGGATATGACTTAGTATGTCTATATATAAATACGCTAAGCGAAAATTCAGTGTGGTACCGATTACCACGCAGTTACGTAACGTTTTCAGGTGAAAGATATACCATTCAAAAGATAAAATGCTAGCGGTTTGCAGAATATAACTTTAATCTGAATTTGTTGCGCTTTAATGAGGTAAAAATTGATTTGAAGTAAAAAAACAACAACAAAATACATACAACGTATCAAGACTGTGATTCATATTTTATGCACATGGGTCTTATATTTCCTGATTTTGATAAAACTGACTAGTAGGAAGTTCATTCGTCGAAAATACACTTGATGTATATAGAGTATATCGGCTTCTGAAGGGCTTAAGATTATTTGGTTCACAAATGGTTTGGACATCATCACACGAAAGTAGGCTCATGTACTTTGAACTTCTGTGTTCGCATGATTCTTTTCTTTTGTCTTTCTACGATTTGGAATACTTTTATACCAAATTGTGATGCTCATATTGCAAAGAAGAAAGGGGTGCATAGAACCCTTAAATCTCCTACTAACTACGCCACTGTTCAATAAGGCTATTTCGGCACTTGTTGTTCTTCTTGCTGTTGTTGCTGTATCTGTGAGATTTGTAGCATAATTTAATCACGTTATTGTAGAAGTTTTTGCTGCTATTGGGATTTGAGTCCCACACAAACCGAACCAAACGGAACTAAGGATAACAACAATTTTAATGGCTAGCCTGGGATTGCATCCCGCTTGGACAGAGTTTTATATGCTTTTAGTTGAGTTTTTTGGAATATTTAGTTGGGTTTTTTGGAATATGCTTTTAGTTAATGAAATTAAATTTAACTTGAAGTGATTTGGTTTATTAAAAATATATAAGGCTTAACAATTATATGTCATAAAATGTATATGCAATCAGGTGTTTAAGCCTGCTTTTGTGTTTTAAGACTTTTAAGCTAAAACTACTCAAAAGCAGTGAAACATAAACACTTTTAAATCTGAAGGTTCTCACATTATTATTATTATTAGCACTGGATATGTAGCCCGCCCATAACGCATATCATGAGATCAACAAATTATCTGTCAAAGTGTCAGCAATGTTTGTGCCTGAGTTTTGGCTAATGTTATTGATACCCATGACAGGCATGACATACACTCACAGACACTGAGACATTCATACTTGGTTGTGCTGTGTCATTATCACAATGAAATGCGTCACTAATACAACGATTACACATATGAATATGCAAAGTGTATTGTGTGTCTGTATGTCGAGGTCAGTGTCAATTTTGCATGTAAAATATTTGAAAACAAGTAAGAGTGAAAGCTGGCAACTTTGAGATACTCTACATAAGAGCATATTGAGCCTATGTGACATGTGCAGCGTAAGATTTTGTCAGTTTTCTAAGCATGAAGATTAGTGTGTAGAACTAACGTTTTAAAAGTAAGTCCATTTTAGCTTTTTTCACTCTCCCAACTTGCTTAATCAGGTATGGCGCTGCCTGAGTGCTAGGTATAGGTCAACTTTCTTAGACGAAGAATTAACAAATCTAATCTAATCGAATCTAAGTCTAAGAAAAGTGTCTTTTAACTATTTCATGAACTAGTTCGTGAACTAGTTTTGTTAATGAGGATGCAAATCCAAACCAAAACGTCAACTCTTGCACTTTGCTCATGGCATGCCACCTGAGAACAAGCATCTAAAGGAGTAGCTGATCGACCATGCCTTGACGTCGCAACAATTCTTTGGTATATTGCGTCTGCCCCAAAGTAATCCCGCCCATCTCGCTCAACCTTTATGCCGAGAAATAGTCGTAGCGTTCCCTTGCCAACGCGCTTTAACTCATTTCACATCAATGCCTTAATATTGACCATGTACTGTTTCTCTTGACGTGCTATAAGGAGGTCATAAACGTAAACCAATATAATTGCTATTGTACCTTCACTTCGCATTTATAAGAATGGCTCGTTGCCCAATGGAATAAACACAATCCTGCCTTTCTATTCCATTCTCTCCCGGATTGCTTTAATCCATATAAGGGCCTTTTTTTTAGCAGTAATACCCCTACTGATTGTCCACAATTGTGGCTGCCGTATATGCACAGTGTCCGTTAGGCTGCAGTTGAGGTATGCCGTGCATACATCCATCTGATGCAGGTGTATTTTCATCTCTGCTGCAATTGCCAGGATCAATCGAACGCTCTCCAGTCTGCAGACTAGGGAAAATGTCACCATGTAATTCATTCCATACTTTTGTAAACATCCTTTCGCAACCAATCGTACAATGAATTCAAATGCGAATGCTTGCAATGAATGAGTATCGTTAGATGCGAGCGATATTTACTTTCGAAAAATTCTATTGACGGCGAGAACGTGGGAGAGAACAGCTTCAAACAAACGAACTTAATAGAGCTGCTTAAGATTTCATAGCTTTAACTTGAACAACTTTTGAGATTCCTGATGATTATATAACCATAATATGCTACACCTTGTTATCTCTTTACAGTGTATCCGAAAATGAAAAGCTACTCAAATGCCAAATCAGAAAACTGTCCAATATTTGTAAGCTGCCAGCGAACAAGATTTTGTTCGAATTCTAAATTGCAGTATCTTGTATTTGTATCTTGTTGTTGTGGTTGTTGCTGCTTTTGGAGGCGCTTCAAATTCAAATGAAAGTGTCAATCTCGTTGTTAATTGGCCAAGAGGTTTAAAGCATTTCATGAAATTGTTTTCCCTTATTTTGTTGTTTTCGTTTTTAAATGTGTTTTCGCTGTTTAACGATTTCCGTTCTCAGCGTTCCACTTTGACTTCGGTTTGAGATGGTTCTGGTCTGATTTGGGTTGGGCTTTGTCAGTCTTATCGGCTAATGGTCTTTGATGCGTCATCAGCATTAGACTTTACCCTTTTGTGTGTGTGTGTGTGTGCGTGTGTGTGTGTGTGTGCTTCTGCTGTTAATTAGCTTGCTTTGCCGGTTTTTGTTCCTTTCAAAATAATCAGCGCGAAAAACAACAGCTACAAAAAGAAATTTATGTTTTTTATGCTTCGCCATTGAGCAGATGTTCATGATGTCAATTAGCACTAACAATTTACGCAGGATGTGATAAAGAGTCAATCAATTGATTTAGAGCGCATTGTTGTATATATGTATGGGTAATTGTGTTTGCTGTTGTTGTTGCTGTTGCAAGTGACAGCATCAGACATCCTGTCGCTAAACTCATTGACGTGCCAATAGCTAATGGCTAAAATGGTTCAATGCTGGCTCATACCAAATAGTTTAGAGTGCTGGAGAAAGAGTGTTGTGGGGGGGCACAGGGTGTTGCAAGTGGCACAGCGGCGGAAGCATTTAATTATTAACACTCCAAGCGGCGTGTTGATGTGCGGAAATTCTCACATAATAATTGCTGGCAGCAGCTGCGGCAACGTAAGAGGCAGCGGCAACACATAGAGACAGTCGGTGCCGCATTTATTGGCTCATTAGTGACGCATTGGCTCGGGGGGGGCAAATAGAGCGAATAAAGTGGTGCAGGGTTTTACTAGAGATTGAAGCAGCTGAATTAATTTGCTGCGGGCCGCAAAGACAAAGCATTGGCTGCCACTGCATATGGCCATGTCTGCTTCATTTGAGACAAAGCCGTAGAAAAAAAAAACGGAGAGAAAGCTTACATGCTACTCCGACAAAGGCAAGGTGCCCAGCTGTCGACCATTAGCTAAAACATATGCTTGCCGCATTGCCAGCTACTTGCTTGCCACACGACACCACACTACTCTCTCTCTCTCTCTTTCCGTCTCTATCTCTCTCTCTCACTACAACTGTAATTGCGCTTAGTTTACAACTGAAAGTGTCATGCAGCTACTACGGGTTGTCGTTGTCGTCATCTAATGACTACGTGTGGGAGTCCCCGTGTGTGTGTGGGAATTTGCATTTGTGCGAATGTGTGCTTTAAAATTTTAATGAAGTTTCCAACAAGTCTGCACATTTATCTACATTTCCTAACTACCTCTCGCTCTCTCTCTCAACTGTTCGTGTTTGCTCAACAACTCTTTGCAGGCTATTGGTTTTGGTACAACATTGCGTATGCTTAATATTGTACTTAACGCTTTGTTTCCAACATCTATAAGCAAGTGTAGGTGGAATTTGTGATTTTGTTTAACTCGAAAGGCATGTCTAAACATTTTTCTACATTTACACTATCTTTCTTTTTAAACTTTTTGCTCTTTTGTTGTCGATTCTGGCTGCTTTTATCAGCTTCCGTTACATTTAAACGTCATGAAAACCCACAGGGAGATCTTCACCGGTGACGCCGATACATATCTATAAAATGTATGAGGTAAGCTATGAAGTGTAAAGCAGGCTAATTTCACGCAACGAAGCTGATATTTGTTTGACTTGGTTCCTATCAATCAGCTGAGCAAGCCGATGAAGTTACTGAATGTGACATCTAAGCTGAGTTGAACCAACGTCTGCAGGAAAGCTTTGCCTTCCCCGACAAGTAGTCTTTTACACTCTACCTCAAGGACTACATGAAGAAGGTCTTGGACAAAGTAGAAACTAGGGCCAGGTCGTTATGTTAAAGACCAGCATGAACGAAGCTGTTAACGATTTGCTAAGTCGTTTTATTGGCAAATGTAAAACGGCAAATCTATGCACTGCAATGCTATGTTGGCCATTTGCGAATACCAAATGACATTGATGTATGTTTTTGAAACACAGTCTCGAGAAGGGAGATTGGTAAGCTGTGCGTATGCTTGTTTCTGTCGTCCTAATATAGAGCACTTCCGCAGTCACCAGGCTCATACTTTCTTTCGTGGAACCCTACGCACAGCCCTATTAAAGTACTGGGCAGACTATGCTGCGCACATTAGCTTACAGCCCTAACACCTAGTGGAGACTAGAGCAGCTCACCAGGGGGTAACACATGGAGATGGTGCGTCAAATTGGTAAAGGTAGAGACAGGGATGAGGGAGCTTCAACGTGTCCCACCAGAACCCTGGCAAATTTGGATATCATGGAAAATCGGAAAAGCAGCACAGCGTGGCACTCAGCAGCGCTGAATATATGGCACTATCAACTGGGTGCAAAGAGGCACCGTCGCTTAATAGTAGAATTTCGCTTCGGTGACGTGAAGGCACCAATGAACTTGAGTGCATTGTCCCTGAACCTGGCATAATGCTTATGCTTAATATTGTGCTAAGCGATTTGTTTCCATCATCTAATACCTGCAATTGCGCTACGGCTCGATTTCTCAATATAGAAAGAATAACTAATATTAGACCGTCAAGGCTACAAGGCTACAAGTCTAACCTCAAGAATTCACAAATTTATTCCAAAAAGTGAATATTTGAATGAGATTATGTACAGTCTTCCTGCACAAAAGTGCAGAATTGAATAAGATTTTCTACGATCTTCCTGCTCAAGGCTTAAACTTTTAATGCTATTTGTCTAGAGTTTGTGAAATCTTCGCTTAGTTATGGGTTTTTTTTTTCGTATATATAAATACAATAGTTTATGGAGAATGTAAGGCTAAGATTAAAAAGTGAAGATGAATTTCATCTTAGAGAAAGATAGAATGTATATAAACAACTATGTATAAGAAATGTTGCTCATATACGATATAAGATGCTTATTTCAGGTCTTACACTTGAATAGTTCATATGAAGGCACACACACACGCACATACAAATAGATACACTTGCACATAGAAATACACATGTCTGCTGCATGGCCTGAAGTTATTTGCATTTGCAAGCAGTCAGTTAACATTTGTATCTAAGTACATACATATGCTTTGTTTTGTATCTGTATCTCTTGGATGCTATTGCAGTTTCTGCTGCTGAAATGGGTTCACCTGCAGGCTAGCTTCATATGCAATTTGTTGTCTATTTGTCTGCCGTTCTGTGTAACTAATTGCAATTTGCATGGCCAAGTATATGTGTGTGTGTGTGTGTCCGTGTGTGTGTGTGTGCGTGTGTGTGTGTGAGTCTTACTGCTTTTGGCTTTATCAATTAACTGCAATGTTTGGAGCATGAACACTTTATTGCTTTACAAGGCCATCGAGAGAGCGAGGGAGTAAGAGGAAGAACAGGAAGTTTTATCTAAAAAAAAAAGCCAAAATCTAATACAATACACACAAATGTCACAATAAGCTAACGTTTTTGTCAACAACTAGGGATACAATTGCATATGAAGATACTTACTACGTTTTACGACTTTTCTTTTTATTGGTATAGAGTTAGCTGTTACAGAACTTCTAATAAACCAGCTATGAAGTCTTTTTTTTATCTTGGACAAGAATCCTTATGAACAGCCCATAAATGACTTGGAGAAAAAATTTGAAAAAAAAAGTTTTGGAAAAATGAGTTGGAAAAGAATATTACTTCAACAAAATATATTTCAAAATTATTTTTTCTTTTCAAAATTAAAATTTTTCCCCAAATTTATAGTTTCGTCCAAATTGTTTTCAAAAGTTTTTAGCCCATTTTCCCAAAGTTATCATATTTTTTCTTCCAATATTTAACTTTTTCCAACTCATTTTTATCCAGTTCTCTTTTTTTTATCCAAAATTTTCATTGTTTTTCCAAAATAATTCTTTATTTCCAATGTCCTTTTTTGGGAAAACTCCATCAAAATTAAAATTTTTATTTACAAATTTATTATTGTTATCCAATTTATATTTTGTTTTTCTAAATTGTAAAGAAAATTCTCGATTCTCGAGGCCACGAAGGAATCCTCTAACCATAGGAATGCTATATCGGGCTATATAGTGAAGCATGGTGTCTATCAGTTTGTTCTTCCACGCTCTGTCTCGAACAGTTAAAAGTAAAATAAATTGGCCCAGAATATAGGATATATAACTAAAATAAACCATAACTTAATCATTGATCGATAACCTAAAAAAATATAGTTTTGCAATAAAAGGAATGCATAAAAAATGGGCAGAAACATCCAATCGAGAGATCTTATTAAAAAGTGGTTCTATTTCACATATTTTGATTCCACAGGCAAATATTTAGGTATGCCTGATCTTAGGCTTTTATAAGCAGAAAAATGGCTCTTCTATGAAAACTTTCGAAAACTTACACCAAAACGAAAAAGTTTCAAAAACTTTATTCTCACATAGCATTTCTATAACTGCTGCTTTTCTACACTACAAAGTAAGGTACAAGTAATGTGCTCACATTTTCACAGCGGTGCGTGTTTCCTACCATCGAGTCACATTTCTTGAGATATTCAACACTACAAAAGACACAAAAAAAGTGTGTCCCACGTTCCGCAAAAGTGCGACTGGGCGTGCACTCTAATGGCCTAGCACTCACGCACACTGTTACACACGCACACACTAACACACTCAAAGACACACGCACATGGCCCAAAAGCGAGACAATGAAATTGAATTAGACATTGGCCCAGGGAGCGTGCAACAAAGTGTGGCAAATGTAGTTAGCCAGCTCCAGATCTAGCTCCAGCCCAGGCACGGCCTCAAGCAATTCCAGTCGGCAGTAAAAAAATCATATGAATGGATTTTTGCGCAATTTCAAAATTGTAGCTAGCCATTCCTATAGAGCAAACATCGGCGCGTTAGGCTCGGGCTTCATTGCTTCATTAGGGAAAGACGAAGGCAGGACAGTCGGTCTTTGTGTGTGTGGTGTGTGTTGGACTCTGGCAAGATTAGCATGCGCCGCTTGAAGTCGGTACCGAGCTGAGCTAAGCAAAGGACCGGTTCCAGGCCGCACAGGCCTCAGGCCAAGCCCCAAAAACGGTTCGCGGGCGGCAGATGCGCAACTCGCTCTGGTATGTTGTAGCTCCTCTGCTCGGTTCTGGTGTGTTTCCCACGCTATGGCAAAAATATGCGGCGCTGCCCACAGGTTTAGTTTAGTTTAGTTTTCTTTTTTTCTTTTCTCTTTTTATAGTTTAGTTTTGTTGTTTTCCTTTTTATTATTTGTCTGTTCTTTTTGATTTTTATACCCTGTAGATAAAGTGCGAAGAGTATTATAGATTTGTCCATGTGTGTACCACCAATGTACACCAATATGATCAGCATCGACAGAGGTATGGATTAAGGCTAGTCTGTCATTATGAAACACTGATTCTAGGAACACCAGAAGTGTACTCTATACTCACATATGTACTAATTTTACGCTCCTCGCCTAACTGCTCTAAAGTAATACATAGCGCGCTCTACCGGGCGTTTCAGGCAACTAAAACACGTTGGTGTCATGTTGTAGTGAAATACGTTTAACTAACTCGTCGAGAAGACATTGAGAACAGTATGTGGGGTCGGTTTTCAGTAATTCAGTTCATCGTAATTGAGGAGTAATCGCCACAGATGCAGCTCCGAAGGCTCTTGTATCCATGAAGCAACCTACAAACACTTGCTTCAGCATGCCTTTAACGTAGCCTCCAAGCACTTTTATCTTCTTCAATACTACTATTACTTTTAGGACAACTCTCGTATATATGGGGTAAAGTCATCAAATTTGGATTGTAAACTTGTATGAGCCTGATAAACAAAACTATGTTGACCTTCTTGGAAAAATGTCAGCTCAATATTATTGAATGTTATGCACATAGAAATCCTTTTTGTCCGCATTATAGTAACTTTTTGACTGAAGACTAGTTATGTTAGCGTTCAGACTTGTAAAAAGATACGTTACGTCACTGTCGGCAACCTGAATTACAAATAGTAAACTTTGTTTGATAGTGGAGTTTTCTAACGGGTGTGACTGGGTTTTGGTACCACAAGTTAAAGTTCCCGAGTGCCGCACAGCCTCCACATGTTGCCCCCTGGATATCTGCTCCAAGCACGCAGCGAAGCCTCCCCAGGATTTTAAGAGGGCTGTTGGGCTTGTCATCCCTACGCGAAAATGGAAGATGGTATGTGGTGGCTGGATAGGTGCCTATAGCAGGCCATAAACCAGTAACGGGTTGTTACGGCCAGTCAAGAAGAAGACAGTTGGCAGTAGTTCAGTTCCGTTGTGAAATTTGGCAAGGAAGTTTGTCTCTGCGTTTTTTAGTATTTTTTGTGGGCATTAATACCAAATATCGCTACGGGAGTGATGTGGTGCTCTCTCCCTCTCGCGCTTTCTGACTCTTAAATATGCTACTAGAGTAGAGTAATGCTATCTTACATACATAGACATTGATATTCAATGTTGGACGATGATATTTATATTTATTTAGAAAAATACAATTTTTTGGCTTACATAACCCGCAACACGCTTAGAAGATTAGTTGAAGATGGATTCCAGGCTTCCTGACACATCTAGGCAGTTAATCGGATAAACTCCTCCCCCTTTAAGTAAGGCTACATGGTCAGAGTGGGATAACAATCAGTTGCAAAGATAAAACATGCAATCCGTTTGTACATATTTGAGCCTTAAAGAGAGTTGGACATGAAACTTGCTGTAACTTTAGCTTAAAATTTTCTTAACCATACGCCGCGCGTACTCATTTTGACCATGAATGACGCTCTAGGGCTAAACACTTTCATTGCAGAGCATCTAATTTTCGGCTTATCGCGTGCTTCCGCTTGTTTGGCTTTTGTTTTGAGCTGCTTTTTTTTCTTAGTTGTTGCTGTTTCTGTTCAACGCTTCGGCCAGCCCCAAGCCAAGTGAGTCAACTGTAAGCTCGTTTTAGACGCTTTTAGCTGGCTGCGTTGCTCTGCGGATATTACAATTTTTTAGTATCTGCTGCAGGTATCTTTTTTCTGCACCTTTTTATTTGCATTTTATATGCATGTATCTTATGTGTGTGTGTGTGAGTGTGTGTGTGTGTGTGTCGCTTCGCTATCTGTTGTCCACCTTATGAATGCCAAGCAACTTTGTTAGCTTTTTTATGTTCAGCTTTCTTAGTTTTTTGTTTTGTTTTAGCCTTTTTTTATGCTTGGCTTTTAGCCTGCATTTAGTTTCGTTTCAGCTACAGTGTCGTCTGTCCGTCTGGCAGTGCAACTAACTGCCAGCACAGTGGTACAAAATCAAACATAGCAACAACTCACAAAGAAAACATCTTCAGAGTAACTCTAATGCTTCTCGAGTATATCCCATGGTGACTTGCCAATTTGGGCGCAACAGCGCATGTTTCGGGGTCTTAGCCCACCCCTATGGCACTGCGACAAGTGGGCCCACTTCTTGGGCTTACTTTTACTGGTTGCACTTGAAACAGCTGTGCTGAAGTTGCAACTTGAGGCATGCCAACGGACGCTCTTGCACACAATGTCAAGATAATTGGATGAGTTTTCATTGCTAGACGACAAGAGCAAATTCTTTTAGTTTATTTATTTTTATTATATTTATGACATATTGAAATGCTTGAGCGCATATGCAGAGTAATTGTCGTACATTTGGCCAAGTGCCTGTTAACTTTACAATGTCGTCGTTGTTCTTCCTGATTATAGGCAAGGTTTTCGGAAAATGCTTCTACACGAAACACTTGCGGCTCACTTGGTTTACGCAGCTACACAATTTGTTATGTTATGTAAGTTTCAGGAATGTCTTTGAGAAATTCGTTGAGGTCAAGTAGAAGTTTGTGTAATGGTGGTTTTGAAAAACTAGACCGGTTTGCCAAAAGAATCTGAGTACTCAGCCTATTATGGTATCTTTGGCCCTTTGAGGGTTGGCAATGAACACCGAATTTGATGAAACGACATAGTCAAGCAAATCAACATCCAGCAGCTCCACTGGCTTCATCATATTGTGCTTATGGATGAAGATGCTGCTGCCAGAAAGATCTACATTGCGATTGTTGAAGGAGGGCGACGAAGGGGCAAACCAGGTCTCCCTTGGAAGGACCAGCTAGAGAGCGTAGCAAGCACATTTAGTATCGCCGATTGCTCCAAGCAATGTGTACGTAGGTACGACGACTCAGCCGAAAATGAATTTAGAGTTCCCCATATTTCACTTAAGGCGCCTTTTACACGAAGCGCGATTTCTAAGCGAGGCCGTGTGATTTATGTCTCACACAATAGTATATAACCATCGCCTGAAACCATATGCGACTTGCTTCATATTGCAATGCATTCTAAAAAAAATCAACATTTTTTAAAAATCTATCACTTGCTCACTTGAAAATCTCGCTTCGTCTAATAAGCACCTTAGTACGTCGATGGAGAAGGTTGTGTCTACACATGTTTTTTGGCTTTTGCAACCTTTTGAACCAATTTCGACGAGGATGATAAAGAGGACTACAGATGTACTTGTGAATTCATTGGTAACGACTTAAGAAGCAGAATCCAAGCCATCGAAATGCTATATGAATTGAAGCCTAGCCAACTGCGAAGTTTGCCTCCCAATGAAAAAAAAAGACTTATTTGTTACGACAATCTTTAACGAAAAAGACAACATTGTCCATGTTTCTATGCGAGTATAGAAACAAAGCAACAACACATTTCTCTCATGTTCTCACTCACAAGATCGTGGCTACCACTGCGGCAACCGGAAGAAGAAGAGTTATCATACACACTCATGTTGTAAAAACTTGGCAGTTCAAAAAATCGTAACTGATCTGACGATCTTCTGGGCTATGGTATAAAAATAACAAGGTAAGATTACTCTGCAGATTGAACGATCGGCACGCAGAAAGACTGCACATATGGCATTATTAGACTATGCTCTGGGCATATAATGAATCAATGCTTAGCTACTTGATTTGATTCGATCCATAATTAGCGGCTTCTTGACACCGCTTGGAAGCCATTCAAAAGCAAAAGGTGAACAAATATTTGTAAACATTGAGAAGAACGGTTCATTAAAAACCCATTCATATATGAGTTAGAAGAAGAAATACCATTGGTAGCAATGTAATAGGGGAAAACCAATGCTACAAAAGACTAACGTCTCACATTAATGTCTACAATTAACTTGGCAATTTGGTTCCGTTCATTAACAGTTAGTTGCTGTTTTAAATAATGGTATTTCGAAAGATGACTGTGGCTGCTGAATTCAAAAGATCTAGTTCCAAAAGTGTTTAGTTTTAACTTTGTTATCAGCCCTGATTAACATCATACTATAAACTCGCATTGTAGACAACAAATTATAGTAATTATATATAACATGCCGTTTTAATAGCCGCTCATTTACGCTCAACACTTGGACACAGACACAGACACAAAGATGCCTATAATTAGTGAATGTTTAAAAAAAATTGCTATGTTTGTATACAAAATGGCGCTTTTTTTTTTGCTAATGACAATTAATGAAACCTGTTGCCATTGTTTATATGAAATTCCATTTTTTATGCTCTTGGTGTTGATTTGACAATCCGTCCATTAGTTATTTGGGGATTATTGAAATTCGCAGCTAAGATAACTGATAACTCCCGAAACGTGTTTCGCTGCCACTTTGTCTCAAGCGGTGTAGGCGAACCCTAGATGTCTCCGTTGTGCGTTTGTATTTATCGATGTTATTAAAGAAATTCATTCAGAAATTGAAGCTGCAGCCTCAAGGTTGACTGTGGAATGACTGACATCTTGAATTTGTTTAGTTAATGAAGCAAAAACGTGTTGATATACAATAATTTGATTTTCATTCAGTTAGAGTTGCATAAATTTAGTAATAACAAGTTTGGACCACAAATTTTATGATGGCTACATAAAATGCCAACAGCGTAGATAATAAATCACAGCTCAGTATAAGATTTAGAATCTAATTAAGTTATAGCAGCTGTCTTAGTTGGAATATAGTGTTGGCTGAAACAACTGGATCTTGGTTTTATGACAAAAACAAACAAAACCGAACCAGTGCAGACCCACAAAAAAAGCGTGCTCCACTCTAGACACTAACAATTCAGCTGAGTGTAAACCAAAGCACTAGATATGACCGGAGAATTTAGCCAAGTTGGGTGCAACACTAACAACAGAAACAGCTACAACAACAATAAGCATAACAAATGGAATGTGGCACAAAAACTTGCAACTTATGAAAGTGCACGCTTACAAATTTGTTATTGTTATTGTTGCAGAGTTAGTCGCTGTGTTATTTTGCGCTATAAAAATAAAGAAATCTATTTTTGCCACTCTTAGTACTCTAAAGCAGAGCATATTGAGTTTTGTGCAGCATTTGTAAGGCAAATATATATAGAAATACGTTTATTTCACATTCATAACATTCACTATACGGCCTTGACCGCGGTCAATCAATACGTGGACTGAGGCCCACTACTTACTGCTGCTGGCCACTACTTAAGTGCGAGTGTGAGTGAGACAAACACGCACTTAGCTGCAATGTGACTTATAAAAGAACACAGTAGGAAATTTGGAACTGCTGGCGGATGGCTAAGCACTTTTGTAATTATTTATTCGCTAAGAGTAACGCTTATGGCCCTTGTATACCAAAACTTTTTAGAAAACATCATTTTACACCTGTGAAACTATCAGCTTGCATTTAACCTGCTCCGAAAGCTTAGAAAAACAACTCTTTATTTTGTAGCTGAGTCTGGGGCCCCTTATTTTTTACAAAACTTGCCAGGTTAAAAAATCAAAAGTTAACTTCGCTCAATGATCCTGCTCCTAAGAGGTAGACAGGTGCTTCTTCTGCTGCTCTTCTCCAACTTGTCTTTTTCCGAATTAACTTTTTTTGAAAATGAAGCCCTTCCAACACGCGAACTTAAGGCGAACCGGAAATTGAATGCGTTTGAACTCTGTAAATCTGTTGGATTCAGTGCAATTAGAATTCTTGAAATGAGTACTTTCTCGCCTGGGTTCTGGCAGGACGGGTTGACGCTACTTGATTCCATTGATGTACAATGTGGTGCACGCTGGTTACGTGTTCTAAACACCATCCGATACGAAGGCAGTGAGCTAATGTTAGATGTTATATGGCGCCTGAAGGAGTGCTCTAAATTAGAACGTCATAAGAAGAAGAATTGAAAAGAAAAAACTTCGCTTTGCTGCTATAACAGACTTGCAGACTTGAAAGATATTTCTGGCCCATCGAGTGATAGCTTCTGGGTTTAAATTTGAGTACAAAGGAAATCTGACAATCTGATGGCTGTGTTTCATTGAAATTCGGCTTAAACCAGGGACCGGCGAAAGTTATTCCTGGCTCATTGAGTGATGTTTTCTGGGTTTAAATTTGAGTACAAGAGATTTTTGACGGTCTGATGTCTTTCTATGTCATTGAAATTCGGTGTAAGTCAGTGTTTGGCGACGTTAGCGAAAATGTCGGCACATTTTCGCAGTTGCCATTGGTAACTTCTCAGATAAGAAAGCTATGGCTTGAATTAAAAAGAAACGATCATAGTGTAGAATGTCTTGAACTCGAAATTTATTGTGTAGTTCGGTGCGTGAGCCTGAAAGATGCCTATTCAAGTACATACATGCAAATATACGCTATACAGATATTCAGAGGGGTGTAGGAAATCTCTAGACGGATTTTCATTTAAATTCTCATAAAGAATAATTCGTTGAGTTTCTCGTTAGATTTTCCATGCTCTCTGTGATATTTCTGACAGATTGAACAATTGATTTTTGGTTCACATTCGGTTTAGAAAGATACCTGGCATAAGGATAAACGGCTTAGGGTTTAAATTTGGTTGAAAGAGATATCTGGCACAGCTCTGATTGCCTTTTTATAGAACACTTTTCACACAAACTAGCAGCTTTTCGAAAGCTGTGTAAAGTGCAGAAAATGTTCATGCCGCATCCAAATGATTGTGGAACTTAACTGTAAGTGTATATAAACTTCGGCTTTTCGTGTATCTTTTTTTGTAAAGGCAAAAAAGTTTTTCTACGCCAGGCAGCCGGCAAACAGCCAGCCAGTAAGTCAGCATTTTGAACTTTTTTGCCAAAACAAAAATAAAATAGTAAAAAATGTGTATATATGTGTGTGTGTGAAAAAAGGCAACGCAGCTTTATGCAGGCACACGCCCATTTTAAGCCGAACAAAACATAGTCAAAGTTGAAGCGGAACGCAACAACAAAGCAAAAACTGGCTGCAGGCCAGTCTTCCAAACGCATTAAGCGCGTGAGCAAACGCATGAGTAGCGCTACACACACACACACACACACACACACACACACACGGGGATTCCTTGTGGCAAGTGAAGTGCGGAGTGGTCCATGGCTTTACTTTTGGCCCATGGTGTTGGCTGCTGTTATCCACAGATGCGCATAATTCGTAAGCTGCGAAACGTGTTTAAACACGCAAATACTTGCTTAAAAAAGTAATACACAAAGTACAATACTCACACACACACACACACACACACACACACACATGCTTACACATAGAGAAATGAATACACGTATGCAGCTAAAATAGCAGCTACAATGAGAGCAACAACAAACAATGGACAAGATGTAGCGCACAAAGCTGCAAGGAAACGGAAAGCAAGAAAAACGCAGCCAACGGGCAGACAGACACACACAGATGCACACACACAGACACTCACACAGATACACACACACACACACACACACACACACACAGATACACACACACAGACGCACATGACGGAAGGAAACTTGAGCTTGTATTGCATATGGCGTCGCCTGCTGCTGTTTGCTGTTGTTGTTGTTCTTGTTGCTGCTGTCGCCGAGCTTAAGTTATGGCGGAAAATAGAAATGTGCATTTATTTTTCATAGCTATAATATTTTATGCGTAATTTTGCTGCAAGCCAATGCAAAAAAAAAAGAAGAAAAGTATGAAAAACCAGCCAAACAATTGCAAAGAAAATGCATAAAATTTGATGGCTGCGCATTTTGTAAGGCAAGCAAATATTACGCATACGCACAGTCGTACACGCCCACTTGTGTAATGTAAATCAATTTTTATGAGCACGGCTGCGGCGCGTGTATCTGTGTGTGTATCTGTGTGTGTGTGTGTGTCTGTGTGTGTGTTTGGGCAAACTTTAAGTTGCACGCCAAGTTTTGCGCTGACAAACAATTTATAACTGAAAAATTTGCTTCAAACAAAATATTTGTATAATAAAATTTGAACTGTAATTCACACATCGATAAGCAAACAATTTCAATTATTAATGTAAATTGTTTGACATACTTGAATTATTCATAAAAATTGATTATACATTTATTATGCAGTTTCATGTCAAGCGTTTTGAGTCTACAATTCAATAATGTGCACAAAATAAAATATTAAAAACTAAGCCGTAACTTTATTAATTAAGTAAACCAGATAATTCAATATTGTGGTAAAAATTGATGCTGTTTTCAATTGAAGTGTTATACATACAAGTGCACAGCGAGAAAAACGCACATTTTGTTCTCAAAATACTAAACAAAATGAAGTTTCAAAACGAAAAGTGAAACTAGAAACAACTTCAAATAGCCACAAAATGACGCCTTATGACTCACTTAAAGGGCACAAAACGGAGTGAGAGAGAGCCCTCTAATATCTGTTCTTATTAATACTTCTTTAATTTCACTTCTAGCATTTGTTTTTCCATGAAACTAAACTGTTTCAATGGAACCATTCGGCTAGTTCTTCTATAGTATCTCTGTGAGCATCCGCCAAAAGTTGCCTGGCTTAGTAAAGATGATGACAATGCAAAAAGACTGAAACCCATATTGAAAATGCTCCATCAATTGACGGTCCAATGGATTTATTGAAGAAAATCAATATGTCGCAGATTCTTCAATATGAAAATATTAGAGAGTTCAATACTAATAAGCTTTCACAGCTCTCTATTCAATAAAAATTTGAACCAGAGTTGCGAATCTATCGATATAGAATTTATTCCTTTGTGTCTATAAGGAATCGATTGTTAAAAACTTAACAAATTTAGAGTATAATTTGTATAATATAATATAACCATAATATTTAACTAGAATTAAGTTTTTCTTGTTCTTACATTACACGCATTCAATTTGAGTATATTGTTCTTGCATTTTTCTCTCTGTGTATGAAAAAATGGCACTTAGGTTGACCTGAATTTGGCTTGATGCAGATATGAGGGTTTTTGGGAATTGCTAGAGTAGAAGGTTACTATATCTCTACTAGGCGAATCAGTCATTTTTACCGAACTCATCCGCAATTTGTGCACCAAAATGGTTTCTCGTATCGCGAAAACAATCACTTCTTTGTTAATATATAACTACCACGTACGGTGAGGTGATATTCTCTTAGCCGCTCACCAGGTCCTGCACTTAAGATAACTAATTTTTGGTTTCATTCTTGTATCATTCGTGCCAAACCTTTAATTTTCATGTGAAACATCTATAGGCACACCTTGGGAATAAAACCGGCTCGTATGCTGTCACAAAAATATGTTATTTTGCTGAGATGGTGTTACGCTTCGATGGTGTTACGCCTCGATGGTGTTACTCCTGGATGGTTGCTTATGCTTGCTCGTGTTGCGTTGGCAGTGTTAATAAAAGCGAAAAAAGGTTGCACGATTGTTTTAATGTGCTGTGTTAGCAATAGGAGCGAAAAGAAGAGCATGCATGCTCTTATGTTATATTGTTGTTGTTGATTTTACTCTAGTATAAGAACCCGCCAGATGGCGCCAGCGTCGATAGAAGCGCAAAAAGGTTGCATGATTGTTTATGTGTGCTGTCTACGCAGTGGGAGGGAAAAGAAGAGCACATATGCTTATGTTATGTTGGCGCCACATTATGCCAAGTTAGAGAGAACTCACAGTTAAACGTTGAAGAGTTGCCTGGTGCTTTTAGTTTATTATTCTTAACTATTCGAAAGAAGAAGAAGAAATAACGCAAAGAAGTCGCAAATCACCTGTAATTCCTGATTTACGGTTGTTTTCGAGTTCAATTTTTGGTGTTTCCAAATGGGACTATGCATATTATTAAGGTTTCTATGTAATTTTGAATGCCTACGAAACACTAGGTGCAAAAAACTAATCAAATTGTAAATGCATTTGGTTTTATGAAGCTTAATTTGTAAAATAAAGTGAATCGATTGATTGCATTTTAATTTATGAACTCGATTGCATATCATTATATGCTCTCTCTCTCTCGCACTTTTAAGCCAAGTGTGACATCATGCAAAACAGCAAACGACAAATGCAAAGTGAATTCTAAATACTTTGACATTTTTATTTTTTGCTTAACTGCTTCTCTTTTTTTTATTAGCTGGCCCATAAATATAAAAAAATAAAATGTTAAGCAAAATGACAAATAACAATTTTAATGAGCAACAGTCAAATGAATCAATAAAATGCATAAATTATAAAATGACAAACAAACACACACACATTGCCATATAGTTTCCAGTGTTGCGAGAGACGTCGGGTAGGCGTGCGATGGCAACTCTGTATTTTTGGAATGCACGCCAAGAACTGCAGTTACACTTAACGCAACAAAAACAGCTACAACAATGACAACAAAACACGCCCCAAAACAGCAGATTTACAACATGCACATAAAACAACAACTACAACAACAAAATTTGACGTTGTATTTTGGAAGTACTTGTAAGTACTTCTTGGTACTCCAAAGGGGACACCCAAAAACGTGACCCAAGCGACTTGCAAATTAAGTACAGTATCGAAAAAAACGCACACATTGAGAGCGGGAGTTCCGAAGAGTAGAACATGGAACAAAGACAAAACAATAAAATTCGGCGAATTTTTTATTTCATTTAAATTTAAATTGCCTTTGCTGCATTTTAATAAGGTCTAGTTAAAAGTGTTGTACAATAGATACAAATAGATATGCAGATACACATGCATACACTACAAAAAACGATCCAGATAATAAGGCAGATATCGAAGATTAGATATGCAAATAAGAGTTACCAGATCACAGAAACTCAATTGTGGTGATTTATTTTCTATTCAAAGTAACTTTTCTTATAGCTGCTTGTAATTCACAAGCTGTTCAAGCGTCATGTAACAACAGCTTGAACAATAAATTTCTAGTTTCTAGCGGGGATAACGGAAGATGTCGTCTCTTGAAAAAGATGTACGATTTGCTTAAAGCTCTTAAATTTACATATATTTATGTATTTTTGCCTGTCCAGGGTGACTGTTTTACGAGTTTAAAAGTATATGGCCATCGCACAGTGGAGCCATCTGACTTCTTATCGGCAAAAATCATAACTTTTGATCGAGTAAAGATGTTTTCAAAATTTAAAATGGGGGTTAACAAGGGTTTTGTAAGAGAATTCCAATGAAACTTAAGGCAAAACCGTCTAACGTTTCCTGGCACATCGCTGTTCATTCTTCTTTACAGTTTGGCACGCAAATTTTTATGTGCAACATTCAATGGCGCGCCTTGGGCGTAAAATCAACTTGTATGCCGCGTACATGCCGTGATGCCAGCACATCAATGAGTTTGAGAAGGCGCATGCTTGCTCGCATTTCATGATCCAACTATATGAGATCACGCGTTATTCGCTATATCTCTGACAGTGTTAGGCCATTAGTGTTTTTCCATAACTTATATGGCAGATTCAACTTGGCACAAATGTGTGGACTAATGAGCGTTAAATGACAAATAAAAAAGTTTTTGCAACAATGCATTCTCTCAATAAGCAGGCTTTCCGTGACGGCAAATGCTTTCTCTTCAGTGTATTGTTGTTCTGATGTAAATAAAAGTTATCTTTTTAATTGAAATTTGTTATTTTTTTTGAGTGTACAATATGAATGTTGGACTTTGCTCTCCTGAGGCCCGAGGCTTTGATCTGCATACAAATTCATTTGAAATCAATTTTCGTTTCAACTTTAATTTTATTAAATTCACTTAAAGGGAAGTCATAATTTTTGGAAATCTGTCTGAGTTGCCACTGCATGTGCCCCCCCTTTGGACGCACCCACACCAAATGCTCATAAAGATTTGCATATTATTGTATAAATAATTTATTACCACCAAAATATGTTTTGCATATATTGTAGTATCTGTTCCTTAACTCTCAGTTATGCAACTTTGCAGACTCAGCACTTAATTTACATAATAAAAAGCATAAAATATAAAAGTTCTGCCGTTTGGCAATTTTTGAGTGACTTTTTGTCTGGCCTTTCATTTAGTAGTTAATTTTCATGTCGCGTTTTCTACTCACTTTGAAAGAGGTTCTCGGTGGACTCCAGAATGCCGCGTAAACTCTTGGTATGATGATGCAGCAAAGTTTCGAAGTCGTTGCTGGCCCTGTGACGTAGTTGCTGTTCTGTGGCATTGTTGCAACAGCTGCCACCACAGATTGCGCCTGCAAGTAGACAATAAAAATGCCAAATAACATTAATAATAGAGTAAGTAATAAAACTAAATAACTACAAAATTGTAATTAAGTGTTGTAGCGTGTGTGTATCATTTTCAAATTATCGCACAAGTCGAAATATTTTGTCTTGATAAGTTTTTCTCGCTGTGTGTGTAGGTTTAATTGCCAGTCTCCCATAAAGGCAATGTGGGTGTGGAAACCGCAATACACACACACACACACACACACACACACGCACACACACACACCTAGATACCATCATAAAATCCATATTTGTTGTTTTTGCAGTTGCTGTGTTGCCACCCAGCGTCAAAAAACTTGCGCGTGGGCTACAAAATTTATGTTGTTTTTGTTTTTATTTTCATTTTTTCAAACCGTTTTTAGTTTTTTTCCATTTATGTTTCATCATTTTGCTGCGCGTTAATAACTTTTAAATTGCTCATAATTGCAAATTTGTTAAACGACGAACCGCTTCTAAGGCGAGTTATAGAGACAATGACTTCCGTAGCAGCCGTACTGCGGCCATCAAGTTCACAGCGTGCGTCTGAAAAAAGTGATTACAATTTCAGCTTTTGACGGTTCAACATTAAAAATGATTTCTCTTAATCATGTGAAATAAAGTCGAGCAGCAACATGGGTGGGAACTCTGTCAGTGGTTGATTAATTGCGTCAAAACTGGGCTAAAGAAATTTAAAATGTCAGCTAATCGCTGTGACCCAGTGCGAGAGAGCGGCAAACTTTCAATGCAATGAATTGCAGTTATGTTTGTGCACAATGGAATAGAAAAAGCGAATTGCTCAGATTTTTGTAAACTATCGCAGGAATATCATTCATGCCTACAATCATCACTACAACGGCAAAGTTTATAGTAATTAATAGCATTCATCTAAAGCAGTAGTCGGCAGCAGAAGTAAATACCGGACCTGCATTAAGATCATGGTGCTCTAATGTGCCACCTAAGGGTACACATAGCACAACAATTGTGGCACAATGCGCCAATGTTGCCTCTTCAGTAGCAATTTGAGTGCCTGGTGGCAGGCATCTACAGCCCCTTGGGTAGGGACGAAGTGTATCTACCAGCACTTCTGCTTTATTAACAGCAGCAACCGGTTGAAAGATAACTCCATGTCGAACACAGGGTTCTACCTGCGATTTAGGTGTGAGCCACAGACTCTACGATAGACTCACAACGAGCCTTGGAAACTGCTCAACCCGTGGTACCGAAATTAAGCGCTCGGTTGGCCCTCCCCTTTTAGCCACTATAGGTTCGGATTTGGGTAACGCCGCTAGTTTATGCAAAATTCCAGGGACTGGTTACCCCTGTACCTCTTGTGGCGCTGTCATCAGAAACAGTCTCTTCCTCTCAGGGTCTCCGTCACTCCATCGACATTACAGCTGCCGTTCCAAAACAATATATATGTTTGTTTTATACAATTTGTTGTTTTGAGCGATGTTGTTGTCGAATAGTTGACTTCTAAGTTTCTTCTGCTTCCTAAAAGTGCAGCGATATTTGCTTTCTAAATTCAAAACTTTTGGAAAGCGCTAATTTAGTGTATTCTCATGAGATTGCAAAAACATGTGCGTTTTTTGGTCAAATTGAGTTTTTTCAAGCTGTGAAAAACTTGAATTCGAAAAATAGCTACGAAACTCAAAGTTGAGTTCAATCAACATAAAAATTAGTTTTTATGTCATTCTATTTGGAGTTGGTTCGTAGCTTGGCCAAGTCATGTCTCCAATAAAACTACCCAACCAATTGGCCGCAGCAGCATTTAAAGAACTTAAACTCATAGAGCCACAGAGATCCCTAACTCAAGAGTTCATGCGCTTTTCACCCCAAACTAACAACAAACATAACAATGTATATCATGCCAATAAATTTTAAACATACAAGTGTGTTGAATAGTTTGCTGCTGGGAACTATATATAAACATATTCGATGTTTGTTGTCGCATTTGTTATATAGAGTGAGTTAGAAGACTTCCAGAGGCCAAGCAGTGGCAAGTGCCACAAATGGGCGGGTGGCACAGAGTGGGGAGCAAGTCGTGACATAAATTTACAAACAAAGCGTGTGACAAGCTTTTTATGACAACTGCAATGACAACGACAACAACAAAAACAACAACCACAAGAGCGCTCAATTTAACGGAAAGCGGTTCGCTTGAGCAATCGACTTTAATGGCACGGCTGCTACGTATCCGAGATATGCATAGATATATGCAAATATTAGCGTGAGTTTTTTTTTATAGTTGAAAAATTTAAATTAATGGCTTTTACATGATATTTATGAAGTGTATGTGTCAAACTAGCCGCTTGTCCAAATGCCGTCCATTTGTATAATGCGCCCGCTGCACCCACGCCCATGGCCGGCGAGCTGCCACATGTAGCCTCAATAAAATACCAAACAAAGCAAAAAATTAGCAAACTAAATGAGCTTGAGTACGCACGCGTACACTGAAAGAAAAAAACAACGACATTGCTTGATATAGCATTTTCATATACAGTTCTCAGTTTACCTAACGAACAAAATCGAATGAAGCGTTGTGCCAAAGAAAGATTATACTAAGCAACAAATTTGATACCAATTCCACGCCCTTGGCTAAAACATGCCACTTCCTGCAATGCGATTGCTGATTTCGAATCCGGTAACTATTTTTTTCGAACTCTCAACAAGAACTTGCATATTATACGACAACCTTCCAAACGAGCTGAACTGTATTTTCGAATTTCGAATGTGCCTTTCATTCACAGTTAGACCAGAACTGTCTGTGAGGTATTGAACCTCTTATTAATTACCGAGTGACAATACATATCGAGTAGAAAGTAATGTTCGCTGTTACTTTTTAAGATATAAAATGACAGGTCATAATATTTTCAGCTATTTCTATAGATCCCGTATATACGCTGTGAACCGTGTAACGAACCGAAGCAGCTGTAGTTCTTGCAGTTTCAATCGCTTCCTGAAAAGGACAACTTTTTTTCCCAAAAAGTTTTCATTTCAAATATAAGCATTCCCACAGAAAATTTCATCATAAGTAAAAAAGGTTTTTTTTTTAAGAATTCAGATGATGGGAAACGGGGTGAGATATTGACATGATCGACATGACAAACTTGCACTTCTTATGAACATTTCCTATACAATGACATAAGATTCACCCATATTTGTTGCCATATAGTTGGTGAAAAAGGGTGCACAAATTTTCCTTAGCCTATTTTATAAGGGAAGGGCATTGCCAGTTTAAACTCCTAACAGTTTAGGAATGGTGAACAGCTGTACGGAATAGAATGCTGACTGGTGCATAAGCTCTAGCCAACAGATGGACCAGTATACACAATGCTAGTGGACATGGCTTTCTCAAAGCGCAAAGGCGGCCAGCTATGTCCCCACAATCCAAAAAGGATTTAAGCGCATAGTAGAGAGCGAGTGATACCAGGCACCTGTGGTTCCAGTAAATCCTCTGGTCAGGCTAGGCATTCCGAAGAATACTACCAGTTATGCTCCATGAAGCTTCGGGACTGGTGAGCCTGAGAATAAAGAGATGTATATATAAGTGGCCCAGATGAAAATTCTTCAAAATGTCTGTCTAAAAGAAGTCCCTTGAGTTAAACCAAAGAAGAGAAGACAAATTTTCTGAGCTATGAGACTCCAAATAAATTTATCTTACATGGAAAATGGAATGGAAATCTGCGGTCAGAAAGATCAATAAGCCAAGGATTACATATTTGACTTTACTCAAAGTTTCCAACGGTACGTAAAAATGTTGGCCAAAAATAGCTTATCTAATACATAATAAGCTTAATAGAACTTTGGCTTGAACCGAAATATAGTTCCAGAGAACCGCTCAAGCCACTTTTCGAACCAAATGCAGACTATATATAAATTTGAAACGTCCACACATTTCAGCGACTTGCAACTCTGGTTTATAACAGTTGAAGCTTAAGAAAACTCTCAAACTCTACAAAGTCACATCGATCTGACAACTATTTTTTTTCAGTGTACACACACTTATAGTTGTAGCTGATTTGATGCGACAGTCAAAGCAAAGCGAAAACTATTTTCGAGTTTTCATGGTAATGCCAGCAGCACATTGAACTTATGCTGGGGCCCAAAGCGGGGATTTCGGGGAGTTATGCATGTTTCGGGGGGTCTTTTATCTGCGGCCTGAGCTAATTGCAAATATCAATAGTGCAGCAAGTTAATGTGTTGCGGCAGAATCAGCTGCCATAATGCCGTAATGCATTTTCGCTAATTGCGTGTGTTTGTGTGTATCTGTTTGGCAAAATGAAAATGCGGTCGCTGTGTGTATGGGAAAACAGCTGCTGACACTTGACGGCGCCGTCGACCGCGGCAGCCCTGACACATATTTAGCCATGTCATGCATTAAAAATTAAACAAGTAACAGAAAAACAAAAAAAAAAGCAAGAAAAGCGAGTGAGTACCAAGCTAAAAATACTACAAAATGAAATGGAAAATGGAAAAACTGTAACGGCACAAACCACAGCAGTAGCGCAGCAGCGACACCGACAGCGACGCCGACAGACTGCAAGCAAATGTTTCACCTAAATTTGAAAATTGCCCAAACAAGGCCAGCACACACACACACACACACACACACACACACACACACACACACACACACACACACACACACATATACAAACTTATATGCTGAGCCATATAACGCAGCTTAGCCTGCAATGTATATAGAAAAGGAGACAAAAAAAAAAGCTAACTTTGGTTGCAACAAAGTTTTAATACTCTTATAAAAAACATGCCATGTGCATATGTCACTCTTAGTAATACACTCTAAAAAGCAAATTTACAACATGAGATTAGCTGAAATCACGAATTTTGAAAAACGTTCTAGATAATTCAAAACGGTCACCCTATTTTTTATGACCTACCCAAAGCACAAACATCTATATGCCGCTTTCTATATCATGTTACAGATGTTATGAAAGTTCGTGTCTGAATACCATATTGTGATGTGCCACGAACTATAGAGTAGTTATCGCTTTAAGTCACGACATGCTGGGATAGTTGGCTTTCTGGGAATAGACGGACAGCAAGTGTCACATAAGTACTATAATATTGTGAGATCAAGCAAATTCATATCAACTTTTGCATTTTTACTGCTTTTATGATAATAAATAAACTTTAGTAGTAAAAACGAAATGTTAAAAACGATTCGTTAACTTTTAGCGCTGGCTTAACGCTATTATAACGAACTTGGTAACACTACACAGAGAGAAAAACGACATTCTCTCAATGCAAACAAGTATTTTTGAGTGCAAATAGTCTGAAAATACTTGAAATGAGTATCAAAAACTAAGAATACAATGTATCTGGCACAGTGTGAGAGCAGTGTGCCAGAAATCTCTTTTAACCGAGATTCTACCAAATGGCAAGTTCTTGGTATGGCAGATATCTTTTCAAACAAGATTTCAGCCAAAAAGAAAAATATTTGAGAGTGTCGAAAATCTAACAAAAAAGCATCTGATTAAAGGATTTTGTAAGAGAATTCCGCGGAAACTTTGGGCACATTCGTCCAGAGAATGCTTTGCAAGCATCAAATAGCTAAATCTTATGCTATAGATTCTAAGTATCTAGCATCTAGGCTCATTAAGAGCTTTATAAACATGAGATTTGATTCCAAATGGGCTTTAGGATAGGCAGACACTTGGAAACATTAATGCAACTTTCAGAAAACTTTCTTCTTTTTGACTGGTCATGGCAAACCTTTACCGGATAGAGCGATTTGAAAACTGCAAGATTCCCGAAGGAACATCTGTGTGTCAGAGCCGATGGGTAGTTAAGCCAAGACATTTCAAAGCGTTTGAGTCGCAAGAAGCTGTAACTGTAGCAATACGGATACAAGGTAGTTGGCAGGGAAGATTAAGATAAAGAAGATTTTCAAAAAAAGAGATGGATATAGAGAGTTGAGCTGAACAAATGTTAAGTGTTAGCATTTCCAATTCTAAAAATTCGCATACTTTTTTATGCACTACGAAAAGATTCTGCTAAATTACGCAGTTTGGTTGAAAAGTAAGAATTTTTAGTGGTTTCAAGAAATTCTATTATAATCAGCAAATTAACTGACATTCCATAACTGCTGAAGCGGTTCGGTTCGCTCAGACGTACCGAGGAAGAACCGAAGTAACTCGGCAACTCTAAGTGTTGTGGAAATTTGTATTCTGCCATTAAGAAAAGAGTTCAATACATTACAGCCACTGCTTTCGACGTTACCAGACCGAAGTGCTAGCCGAAGCAACTTGACTTCACGCCGCTCACTAAACCAACATTGATTGTCAGGCATTCTATTTCAAAATATTTCTGATTTAAACTAAATGTGGCTCTCTTTTTGCTTGATAAGAGTAACACATATGTATGTGCACATGTCATGTCTCTACACACTAATCTCCTATACATGTCACAAGCTTCATGTCAAACTTATAATACTCTGCTGCACAGAAAGCGCATAAAAATACAAAACAGCAAAAGTTTTTGTTGTTGTTGATGCTTTTTTGTGGCATGCATTCGTCAGCAATGACACTTGAAATTGGCGCTGCAGACCGGCACTGTGGGAGCGAGATGGCACAACAAGCAACAAAGCCAGCAAGGCTGTTGCAACTTAAAGCTGCGGCACGTTGTGCCACATATTGTGTGCCGACCAAGTTTTGCCATGGCAGCAGTAACTGGAGTAATTGCATTGGCGACCGCAAGGATGCCATTCAGTTGAATTGGATTTTGATATTCGGAAGTTGGAATCGAAATGGGCGCCACGGAGCTCCTTAAAGTGACCGACACTTGTGTGTTTATGTGCTTTGTGAATCATTTCCTAAGGCACTGCTATAAATCACAAATATGCCGTGCACACACACAATCACACACACACAACACACATGTGCATAGAGTTGCAGCCAAGATGGCGTAGGGCCAAAATGCAGTCAAGCAGCAAGGCGTCAGAATGTCTGAAATAACAAAATGCCGGCCAAGCTTGAGCTGCCATAAGTTTTGCCTTTATCTTTTTTTTTTTTTTTTTGCAGCTTGTGGGCGGGCGTTGCATATCTGTAACTCTTAACTCATAAAAAGGCAACAGAAGGGCGAGTAACGTTTGGGAATTGTCAGTTTCAACTTTTGCGCCATTGCTTTGTAGCTTAGAAAGCTCAAAAACTCTAACAGAAATTCAATTCAATTGGCGTAACGTGACAGAGCGCACACACACACAAACACACACACACACTCACACACACTCATATGCATATATCATGCACTGGCAGGCAGTGCACTGTTGGCCCAGAAAAGTATGCTATAGCTGGAGTAAAAGGCTTCTACAGAAACTCAACCTGAAAATTGCATGGCTAAAAAATGCAAATCTCATGCATGCCAGCAAAATGGCTGCCTGTAAGAGGGGTCTGTGTGTTGATATGCATGCCAAAAATACCAAAAATACCAAACATATATGGATATGGCCCTGACCGCAGTGCTGAGGCGGAAAATTGTATACTATCGTTGCAGTTGCAGTTAGGTTTTTAAGTGCTGGATGCTGCTTCCCAGCCCTTGATACATATATGCTATCATCTCTGCTCATAGGCTTTTAAGCGGTAATTCTTAATGCAAAACTTGCCACAGCTACTTTCTATTTGCAGGTTCTGTCACAGTAGCTGTAAATGCTGCCAATGTGCGTATGTGTGAATTTGTTTACTGTAATTGTCTTATGTGTGCGGTGGCGCTGAGTGGTGAGGAACGCCAGTTGACAGCAGATAGTCGACGCCATTGTTGCTGTTGTTGCTGTTGTCTTGGGCTTAGCCAACTTGGCTAACAGCCAAGAGTATGGTTGGTAAGACAAACTCTTGGCTAAAGCACTTGCCGGTGAGAAGTTTGCCAGCCTAACACTTGCATGGGGCATACCTTGACATATTTTAAATGTTCCATAACCGACCAACCCGCCTCTCTCTATAAGCTCATGCCATTTGCTTTGTGTCTCTAGCTTTTCAATTTACTGTAAATGTGTTGATAATCATGAATGTTGTGGCTCTTGTTTGAGTGTGTGTGTGTGTGTGTCTGTCGTGTATGTGGTTTGAATTATGTGGCATTAAAATGTTCAAAAGTTTTGCCAGCTTATTGCAATTACAGCAAGTGTTTTTTAAGCTACAATTTGGTTTTTGTCAAAAATAGTTACTTACAATTTGAAAGCTGACAAAATTGTGCTAAATACAGTTTGCAAATCGTATAAAACCTTAATTTGTTTGCCTTGTTTTACAGCGTTATTAGTTGCTTGAACTGCACTGGAAGCTTGGCTAATATAGAACAATCAACTGATATTTCATAATTACTTGCAACAATGTCACAACTGTCACACCGCATAAAAACAGAAGCAAACTGTTCCGCTTCTCTTTTACAACCGTCCATTAGCACAGCCTGTTTTTTCTCTACTCTCTATCCGCTATTCTTGTTTTACTTCCTTAGAACGTAAGACACTGGGGACACTGGAAGTTGCACGACAAATGCTAGCCGATAACAACTTCTTTTATATGGCTTAGTAATCGATTGTTAGCATAGTTGTTTTCTTTCTCAAGGCCTTTTCGGCTAGCAATTGTTGTGCAACTTTCAGTGGGTTATAATGGAACATAGTTCAGAAGCTACTACTCATTTATATCAAGTTCGGTTTCACGTACTGCCCAACTTTCTTCGAGTTTCATGTTCATTCAATTAAAACACACTAATTTGTATGTAAAATATGTGACAAAGGAACTGCCTTAGGAGTAAAACAGACTCGTACATGCCGTGATTTTGGCACATTGTCTGCTTTTGCATACAAAGTTCTAAGGCTTCGTGTTGTCAAAATATGAATATCTTGAGTTAGTCTTGCGTTTACCGGTTAAGCGTAGTTTTCAGCGGTTGACTTGGTGGGTTATGTCGTTGACTTAAGTGTTTATCGTGTACGTTAGTTAGTTTAGTTTTTGGACAGTTCGTCTAATATTTGGGCTTCAAACCGTAAAAATGAGTATTTAGTTTTTAAACTGATCTGCCAATTTCGTTAAAATTAAGTAATGATATAAAAAAGTTCAAAAAAATATGCTGAAAGTAGCGACCTCTTTGAAAATTGAAGCATGCTTGAAGAGTGTGAAATCAATCACACTCTTTTTATCAAGCATTTTTCCAAGAGTTTTAATTTCCAACAACTTCATAACAAGCACTTACTCGTAGGCTTATAAATTGTTGTAATTTATTTCCTAGATTGAGATCAGTTTAAAAGCCAATACACAAACAGCAAACAATAGGATTAGCTTAACAGTTAAGTAACTGCATATATAAGTCATCGATAGACGAGTTCGACTGAGCATTGAGTTCAATGCAAGGTCATAAATAGTGTAGTAAATTTGAAAAATGAAACAAGAGTGAAATCCACTGAACTTCTAATGTTTGCCATTGTTGTAACCCTAAAGATTGTTGAGATTGTTGGGTTTGTTGTGTGCGTGTATGTTTGTTGCTTGGTCGGTCATAATATTTTGTTACTTTTATCACATTGTTGACAACTACTTGTCAAACACGTACAATTTGTGCAGCAGCGATAACAATTAAGTGAACCAACAAACCAAACAACCCAAAAAGTGAAAGAAAAAATGTTTCATACAGACAGTCGGGAGGGTGCCCGACAGTGGAATACCCTGTACCCTTTTTCTTTATAAACACTAAATACGGTAAAATGGTAACGGAAGTATCAACTTTTATATCTCCTTTCATAAGATCGATGCCTGTGAACATTATCCTATTGGTAAGTTGAATACCCTGCACCCTTTTTATTTATAAACAGTTAATACGGTGAAATGGCCACGGAAGTATCCACTTTTATAACTCCTTTCATAAGATCGATATGCCTGTGAACATTATCCTATTGGGAAGTTCCAATTGACAAGGTTTGCCTATTGGGAAGTTGGCTATTCTGGGGGCAAAAATTACTTTTATACCCATAACTCCAGTATTCTTGAACATTGTAACACAGATCAAAAATACATTTAAAATGTCTGTGGCAATTTTCAAATCAATATATTGGGGGGTGTGGCTGTAAATAATGTAAATCGATTGCGGGAGAGGGCGGGGTGTGGGGAGGGTTCCATTGAAAAAAGGTGGATGCAGTTTTAACGATTAAGTTCCCACGAGTCATGACACCAAATTTTGTAAGTCTAGCTCACATGTATCCATGCCTACATGTAGTAGAATTTTGAAGCAGTTTGTTGGAGAGAGGGGAGGGGTGAAATTAGCATATTTTTGTCTATAACTTTTGATGTATTAAATCGATTTCGATAGTTTTTGCAACATAGATGCACATAAACACGACGCATACTTCTGTCGAGTTTCGAAATGATAGATGGAACGGAAAGGTTGTAAACCGCGCAAATCTGTCAGGGGAGAAGGCGGTGAGATATCGACGTAATTCGACAAACTTTCACTGAATGCGCATCTTGTGGTGAAAACATTTTTGCTCTAGCTCTTATAGCCTCCGAGAACGGTGCGACAACACGGACATGTCTATATCGACTCGACTATTGCTCCTGAGAATTTTAGCCCATGGAACATATGGTCTGCCACGCCTCCTTCTGCCTGCTACATACATTGCACAAATCTATAATACCCTTTTACACTTTGTGTACAGGGTATAAACAACAACATAGCAACAAAAGCAACAACTAAACAACAAATAGAACTTATTTTAGATGAGTTTGAAGCGATATGCTTGGTTTGTTGGCTTCAATAGTTGGCGAGTTATACATTTTATGGTTCGTTGATTCGTGGTTGTTATGACGTTTGTTCTAGATCATAATCGGCGACAACAACAACAAGAACGTTAATAGCCACAATGTTATAATCAGCTACATCATAATTATAAGCAGCAAAGTCGGCAGATCTTAAAGCTACAAGAGAGAGAGATGGCAACTCGCAACTGTGGTGTGTTTCTAGAGAAGCTTGGTTCCCGAGTTCGGAGGTTCATTGAACCTGTCAGTGTGTGTGTGTGTGCGCGAGACAGCATTAATTAAGTTAGACTTATTAAATTGATGTGCTTTTAATTAGTTTTAGTTAGTTATAATATGTGCCAAAAACAGAATTCCTAATCTAATCAGCAGCGCCTATCGAAAAATAGCTAAAATAAAGAGAGTGAGAGAGAGTAAGAGCGAGAGAGGTTGCCAACAGCGCGTGCTTGTGACGTAGTAAACAATTGTTTTTCTCTAAACACAATGTAACAGGTATAAAAGCTGTCTGTCAAGTTGAAATGTTGCAACATTTTCAAAAGAGCCGCCACAAATCATGGATAAAATGCTCAATACGCTAGAAAGGAAATCAAAGGCAAATTGTAGCACATATTTATTGTATCTTGTCGCTTTTCAGCACAATTTTCACAGCTTTAACAATCAAAGCAAAAAAAAGAAGGAAAAGCGTAGCAAATCTTTATAAAATGCTGGAAAAAATTCCACAACAATTTGGCTGATAAATTGTTAATGCGCGCATAAGTTTTCAATTTGTGCCGCAAATTCCGCACACACACACACACACACACACACACACACACACACGCATGTGGCATGCTGCTGCTTGTTGCAGCATATTTCAGTAGCTGTGGCAGCTTGTTGGCGCCACGTCTACGCGTTGCATTGCATGTAAAATTTATCGCGGCGGCACGACAATCTCTTTGCCATTTATTTGCATTTGCATTTGAATATATGCATAAATAACATAAGCACATACTTTATGTAAGAGTATTTGTGTGTGTGTGTGCGATAAATAAAATGAAAATGGCAAATATACGCATGAAAATTGTATGTGCTAATTTCCAATGAAAATGTCAACAATGCTTAGGCGCCATACAAAAGCAGCCAAGAGAAAATCTCTTAAGTCAACTCAAGACTTGAAGTTGCATGCACTTTTTTGGCTGTCTGGCAAACTTGCAACATTTAGTGGCAGTAGCAGTTTCGCTGATTGGCTTACATTTTGGCAGGCGCCAGGCAGACGCGTCTTAAGTCTTGAGTGCGTTTTATTTCGGATTTGAGCAAAAATTTCCGCAATTAATTTAAAAATGAAATTTGCTTTTATACTCTTTATGTAGTGAATAGTTGTGCCAGTCGCACTTGAAAAAACTACTTCTTTTTTCCAGTAGCTGCCAAAATCTGACGTTTTCCTTTCGTTTTAACACAAAAGAACTTCTAGGCCAAAGAACTGTTCTCTTAGAATATAGTTTGCACGTACTTTTCATGTGGGTTTTGCTTCTCATTTCACATTCTGAAACAAGCCTGTTGGAAGCACTACGCAAGGAGTGCAAACTGCATGTAATGCTATGGTGTGTCATTCTTCCGTTGTGCTAAAAAGAAGAAGGTTGTTTCCGATCGTCTTTGGGGTGCAAGCTAAATGTACTTCTTACGGAAGGGAAGTTTTCATGTGTCACTGCTTTTAGGCCTTCTGCTGAAGTTCAAAAGGAAGGTTGTTTCCGATCGTCCTCGGGATGCATGCTAATCGTACTTCTCGCAGAAGGCAAGTTTTCATGTGTTTTAGGCCTTCTAATAAAGTTCAAACTGGAGGTTGTTTCCGATCGTCTTTGGCGTGCATGCTATACACACTTCTCGCAGAAGGGAAGTTTTCATGTGTCACTGCTTTTAAGTTTTATAAGTGAAAAATAACCTAATTCTATTGTTCATGCTTCTATTTGCCGTTCTGTCTGTAGTGAAAAAAGAATTTTTACCTGTAAATAGAAGCGTGCAGGAAGACATACCAAAAACGTACCGCAATATCCGACCAGGGTGTGCTTCAAGAGTATCCGGCTGCCATAGCCCATACGTTGGTGTTTAAGAAGATAAGAAATACCACATATCCCATAATAAATAGTAAAAAACATATTCCAGTTTTGAATTTAGTGCTGCGAAACATTTTCAAAAAGTCTTTTGGGGCTTGATTTTTGAAATATAGAATCATAACTCGCTCTTAGCAACACATCATCACAAATTGAACACTTCCCAACCTAACGGGACGTCACAAATTGCGAAAGCAAGTTTTTCACTTTGTAATTGTGATTTCACTTTCCAGTCACTAAATCGGTCGTGACGTCATTTATTTGTGAATATTTTTGAGTCAACTTGTTTAGGGTCAGAATTATCGATAAAAGCTAACTTTTTATCTTTATTAACTATTAAAAAATGCGAATTTCGAACCCAAAGCATTTGGTTTGTTGCTTTATATTGATTTCAATGTGACTGTAAATTCATTAACTAACTGTAATAAATGTGTGAAACTTGGCCTAGCCCCTGTTCCCAGAAGGGGTAGCACCCATTTTAATAAATCAAAGTCAAGTTTTTGATTAAATAGTAACATATTGCTCGCCCGCAGAGCATGCCAGCTTTGGCGCCTCAAAGTTAGCCTTGCGTTGCATGATTAGCATTAGTGCTTCAGGGTCTTAGAGAACGTACATAGTTGCCGCATTAAAGTCTGTTCTCTGTTAGTCCAACTCAAAAACTGACAGTCAGCTAATTCAATCAGCTTTGCCACAAAGACTTGCCACACTCATATGCCCCATTACAGACGTGTGCATATCTGGCATGCAGCTGCAAAACTCACGCCAAGTTTTCAACTCTTAGAAGATGATGATGCACAACTGTAGAAGGGAAGCACATAAATCCTGACCACAAACACAGAGTACTCAATGCTGAACAAATGAAATTACAAGTCTATAAATAAAACAAAAATGCATGAAATGTATGTGCAACAACAATAACAACATCATACAATAGACACTATAGCACGTTTTATAGCCGACAGCCGGTCGGCCGGTCGGTCGATCCTATGAATCACACAAAACTAATATTTGCCAGCTGATGCGAAATACTTGGAAACTATCTTAAAAGTGCGGCGAATCGGGCACAAACGCAAAATGATTGCAAAATAATGCAAATAAACAAATCTAAAACAAATAGAAGAAGTTTTCGTATCTAGATGAAGTTATTTATATGTAGACGCAATTTCAGCTATGAATAATTTTTGCATATCGAGTATTTTTACAAAGAGCAACACTGGTAACCTAAACATAATAATCGAACGAAACAAAAGCAAAAGCGACAAGTTAGAATATACAGAGAGCAGTCTTGTTCTTTTTGAGTCACTTTTTGAAATCACTTCATATTTGCTGTAGAATTCTCGACTCTGATGGACTTTAAAATAACTAAAGAATGTAGATCTAACACTTTACGAAATCTTCAAGCTGTCATCTTGCTTAGATAAGCAATAATCTGCTGGCTCTTCTGCTCTTCTAGTTCATTCAGACGAAATCTTCCAGCTATCATCTTCTTAAGAAAAGTAATAATCTGCTGACTTTTGTTCCACTAGTTCATTTGAACATCTGGCTAATTTAGTTAATATCGATGAACGAATCTCTAACAAGCCAATACAATTTGGCAAACTAAATTTTTCCATCTGATCTTTTGGCTTTAATCGATATCATCTCAAAATTTGCACATTTCTTCACACACAAAACTTAAACTCAACTATGCTATGTTTGTTTGCCACGTATGACTCAAACACAACCCAAAAAAACCTCACAAAACATGTTTGTATTGTCATCTTTCAACACCAGAATTATTGTATGAATGTGCATTTTACACGAAGCTTCTATTGCGTGCAAGTTTTTTATTTCATTTCTGAGTAGCTTAAATTTATGAAATATTTTACTCTATTTGCTTAATTTATTATAAAGCTTGTATTTAATTATGGTATTTTTAATAGCCTGATAGACTTAAATTAAAATTTTGCACGCGAAAAATGCAACGAACTGCAATAAGCTATGTTTACACGTCATATTCATTGCGTGCAAGATTTTAATCAAAATTGGGCGCCGAAATTCATTCAAGATGTAGTTGCGCCTTATAAGCAGTCTTTGGGGGTCTATTTATAGCATAACAGATTGAGATCAAAGTCGTGTTTAAACTTGCACTATGAATAAGGCAGGAGCAGACTACATCAAATTACAAATAACAAACTAAGCAATAATGTTGATGAGAACTGCGAAAATCTGCAAAACTAACCAAATTATAAAGTAACTCCTACGCAAAGAGAGAATCTAACCGTATATATCAAAATATTAAATTTTACTATAGTTTACGGTAGCTTAATATTCTTACTGTGTGAACCCAAAGTATGTGTTCGTAAAAGACCGAAAAGAACAAACGGGTAGCCGAAAAGGTCTTTCCTTTGTTGATGTTGTGTGGCGCAGAGAAAGAATTGTGCGCATGAGGCGAGGCACGAGACATAAATATAGTATGTACTATTGATCGCAGAATTCTGCGTACAGTGCAAAAAAATAAGAAAACTTTGGAGTCAAAGTTGAACTTTCTAATTATTTTGCACTGTACGCAGAATTCTGCGACCAAGGGTATGTCTCAGACGCACGCAGAGGCACACAAGCTCACAAGTAATGTATGTACACAAAAGACCTTTTACTAGTTTTTTCTTTTCATAGTGGTCCTGGAATAACATGAGTGGATAGAAACCGAAAAAAAAAGTTTTTGATTGAGAAAGCATTTCTTACACAAGTTTCCGACACAATGTTTCACTATTACTTAACTCTCTCAAAAATTTCATCTGTTGAGTAAACCAAAGCTAGTAGTAACCTAACAGTAGAATTTGGTTAATTAATATCCAGAGTTAGCAAATAACCGTTCCTCTATTCATTGTGTCCTGCAACAACCGGTTTTTTGCAGACACGCCGAAAATGTTGAATAGTTTTGGCATATCGAAAAACTGCTTTCAGCTTGAAATTCGGTAAAAAGAGCTACTAAGCAAAACGTCTTGCTGTTGGGTTGAAATTCGCTGTGAAACTGTTAAACTAAGATGATAAACTAAGAGATATTCAGTGCTAACAGTAAAAATATGTATCATATATGTTTCTAAGAGAGTTAAAACGAGCTACAGCACAAACCTTGCGACAAAGTGCCATATGCCCTCAGCAAAGAGTATTAAACCAACAAATGGGCAGAGAACAAGTAAATGTTAAACATTGAAATGAAAAATAAACAAATCGAAGTTTGCAAAAACACCCAAACACACATACATTCACAACCTAAATACACACATATATGCAAACATATGAAAATTATGAAAAGGAGGCGTACAGTTTTCGTAATTTAATCAAAAACCAACCAATTTGACAGCAGCAGAAACAACAACAAACAAACAAACAAACCAACAAACAAAACCTAGAATACAATTGCGGAAATTGCTGACAACGTGCAAAGTGCAGCAGCCGCGCGTATTTTTATAATTAAAACCAAAGCAACAATAACAACAACTTTGATGTTGTTGCTGATGAGCAGGAACCAACAAAAAAACAACAACAAAAAGGGGCGGGGCAGAAAAACAGTCAACAACAACTGAGGCCACAATAATAACAACAAACAATTGCAAATTATACAACTGGGCGCACAGCAAATGTGCAGCAGCAACAGAATCAGAGGTTAAAACAGCGCAGAGACATCAACGTCGTCCAGCGGGAAGCAGTTGTGGAAACAGTCAAACAAACAAACAAACAAACAGACAGACAAACAGACAGACAACCCAACAACAACACCAAACAAATGTCTATAAACAACAACAGCGAAAACAATAAATGTTGCGCCTGTTGCGCGCTGTTCGCCCAGTCGATTCGCTCCAACAACAAAAGCGACATCTGGCAGCTGCAATCTGCAATCTGCGCACAAACATGCAGCAAAGTAGCCAAACTTCATCCAGCCAATAATTGCTCAAGGCCCGTAGTTCAATCAAAGCAGACGAAAGTAGCGTAACTGTAATGCACGTATGTCTTCAACTTTTCATTACATTGTAAGCGAAAGGGTAGTGTATATGATTAAGGCCTTCTGGCTTCGCATTACATTGTAGTGGTGAAAGCAGCGAGAGTGTAACGCATGTATCTCTTCAACTTTGCATTACATTGTAAGCGAAAGGGTAGTGTATATGATAAAGGCCTTCTGGCTTCGCATTACATTGTAATGGTGAAAGAAGCGAGAGTGTAATGCATGTATCTTCAACTTTGCATTACATTGTAAGCGAAAGGGTAGTGTATATGCATTACATTGTAGTGGTGAAAGCAGCGAGAGTGTAATGCATGTATGTCTTCAACTATGCATTACATTGTAAGCGAAAGGGTAGTGTATATGATTAAGGCCTTCTGGCTTCGCATTACATTGTAATGGTGAAAGAAGCGAGAGTGTAATGCATGTATGTCTTCAACTTTGCATTACAATGTAAGCGAAAGGGTAGTGTATATGATTAAGGCCTTCTGGCTTCGCATTACATTGTAATGGTGAAAGCAGCGAAAATGTAATGCACCTATGTCTTCAACTCTGCATCACATTGTAAGCGAAAGGGAAGTGTATATGATTAAGGCCTTCTGGCTTCGCATTACATTGTAATCGTGAAAGAAGCGAGAGTGTAATGCATGTGTATCTTCAACTTTGCATTACATTGTACGCGAAAGGGTAGTGTATATGAATAGCACGAATAAACGATTTTCTACTTTGGTTACGACCTTGCTTATCAGGCAGATATAAATCGGTAAACCATTATGATAAACGCTCGATTTAACAGATCTTACTCGTTTAATTCGATTTTTTAGAAATTTTTTCAATAAAATTTGAAAAAAAGAAGACATGTTGAAATTTTTGACCACTGTGCAAGAAAACTTTGAAATTTGAAACTTTGAATTGAAATACAATTCATATTGATATTTTTGATTAGGTTTTAAACTGAGTATTTTCGGAAATGAATAGCATCTAAGAGTAAACATCCGGCATCAAATACTAAAGATATGAAAATTGTACTCTGGTGATTAGAGTAGTCAAGATGCGCGTGATATCAACTTTCCGATTTTTATGGCTTAATAGTAGTTAAGAACTTGATTCCCCGCTCAGACTATCTGTGAGACGAATGTGCCAAAATGCAATGAAAAGTAATAATCTCAAGCAGTCTGTGCATTACCCTTTCGGTGTCCATTATTTGCTGAGAAAGCTAACAACAGCTGGTTTGGCTTACGCTCACGCTCCCACTCATCGACTCTCCCTTTGGTCAGATGTTGGCTGACTATTTGCTTACACTGTTGCCGTTGCTCCTGCCGCTGCGGCTGTTGCAGTGTTTGCTTGTTGATGTTGCCGATGACATGGCCTGTCTGCTGATTGGCAATGCCAAAGCTAATGGAGCTCTAGTTGCTGTGTGAATTGCACAAGTAGCAACCACAGTGGCAATAACACCAACAAAAACAACAAGAGACACAACAACAACAACAAAAGAAGTAACAACAGATGCTGCCACTGCGGGTAATCATAGTGCATGTTGCATGCAAATTAACGCATCAACGAGCCAGCTAGACGTCCCAATTCCAGAGCAAAACCCACTCCCCGCCCAAAATGACTTCCTCCGAGCCACATTGCATCCGCTCCCCCCGCCATTGCCATGTAAAGCCAGTCCGGAGTAAACGGTTAGTTGGAGTTTGTCTGGGCGCATAAATGCGCATTTTATGAGATTATGCCACTGGGAAAATATGCACAGACGGTATTCCCATTGGAGCTTCCCAAGGAGGGGGGGAGTCTGTGAGGCAGCGCGGGGTGGAAATGCGGGCGTTCATTGGCTGCATTGTAATTAACTTGGTTGTTTTTGTGGCTTGCTTGATGAGTATTGTTTTTTTGGCTTGACTGTAACTCCGGCTGATTGCTGTGACAAGCAGAAATATTCTTTATGTGGAAAAACACTGATGCTGGCCCATTCTCCGGTCTTTCTCTGTCTCTTGGCTTTTCCTTTTTGGACATGCAGGCAATAATAATAAAAAATATATAATAAAAAGCAAATTAAAATGGCGTAACAAAAGAATGCGGAAATCTCTGGTTGTTACTGTTAAATATGCTTGGAAGTGTGTGTGTTTAAATGCACGTAACAAAATGGCATATGCTTTAAAGTAAAGGAGTGAGTGGAAAGTACTCATATTTCAAGTACACTTATACCTCAATTAATTTGATTAGCTCATTAGCGAAAAGCCGTTACACCAAAGTACAGCTTTCATTATAGTTTATGGAGAAGGCGTAAAAGTGTTCAAAAAGTAGTAACAAAGAAAACCTTTCCAATTTCGCAAAATTTAGCGAAATTCGCTTATAGCTCATACTTTAAAGCAAGAGTCGGCAATAAGTTGCCACTAGCAACTGCGAAAATGTTCGTATACATGCAACACATTGACAACTTTTCTCTGCTGACTAACAATGAATGAAATTCTGCCAACGTCTCTGCTGACGCCTGCTGCCGACCCTTGCTTCAAAGGCTAGCTTTTGTATTATGAACTCTAATTTCGAAACTTCAAGCTGTTGGCGAATCACATTTTAGATTATGATGAATGAATATTAACGCTTGTATTAACTATTTTGCATATACTCGATTATCGCTTATATGCAAAAGAAGGACGCAATATTCGCTATTCCGTATAAACGATATAGATTATCGTACATTTATCCGATTACCGCTTTTATGAAACTATCGTTTAAATGCAATAATAGCCCTACATTACCGCTTATATGAAATTATTGCTTATATGCAAAAAAGGACACAGTTTTCTCCATTCGGTATAAACGATATAGATTATCGGTTTTTTGAAATACTTTGCATATATCCGGCTACCGCTTATTTTCGCGATTGCATATAAGCGATATGTATGGTTAGAAACATCAGCTAGCGGTTCTCTCTAGATCTAGATCAGAACCCTATAAACACAACGTATATTGAAAACCAGCGTATTCAAAACAGAGAAAGCATCTGTTCATGATATAACCGAATTCCAACACTTCAAATTTTATGAGTCCCAAAATAGTATTTAAAGCAGGAAAAATGTTCGATTTGCTTATTTTAAAATATGTGCTCATAAAAATACTTTTGAGGTAAATCTATCAACATTAATTTTTGAGTAAATATTTATGTCAAGCGAGTTTTCAGTCATTTTCCTAATGCTCAATAAAACTCGGATAATTTTAGAGGTATTTGTGTGCATAGTGAGATTAAAGAAAATGAATATCTTTTAGAATTTAATGAAACTATTTCGAAAGTTCCAGTAGCAAAACAAACATTTGTAGACATCAAGTTTGTAATCTAAAACTTGAAGATTATAAGTAATTTTTAAAACATATTTACATAGTAATTTATAAACAAATTTATGACATATAAATCTGAACTCGGCTGAAAAATGTTTCAATTAAATTTGAACCGTGGAACCGTGATAACCCGAACATTATCTACAACTAGAATTACACACTTCAAGTATAATTCTCGCTATTACAGAGTTAACGAACGCTAATGATGGCGCGGATGTCATTGAATATAAATCACAAAAATTGTATCAAATAACGCATAAGTGTTGTTTTTAATACTCTTTTAGTATTATTTTGCTATGTGTAATAGAAGAAACTATAAGAACTTTTGTGCGGCAAATTAGGTCAGTTTTTGGATGTGATTTGGTTTTAGTTTCTTGGCCATAAAAAGCTTGGAATTGCAATTGGTGCACAATTTAGGCCGCGAAAATGGTGCCACTTGAGTTTGTTGTTTTTTATTGTTACGAAATTGAAAACTTTGCAATTCAGCATAAAGTGTGTGCTGCGGGCGACTGTTTTTTGTTTTATTTATTAATTTTCTGTAGCGGCATGAATTGGATTTTTGGGTCACTTAGGAATTGGTGGCATGCGCCACACCCAGAGGCTAGACATGCACACACACAAACACCGACAGCTCTGGGGCGGATGCCACAATATGTAACCTTATCATGTTAGGTCATGTAACAATGTGCCAGCTTATATCTGTATCTAGGAGATACTTTTGCGTGTAATTTCGTTGCATGTTAGTAGCTTTTAATTATATGCTGATTATGTTTGTTGGCCAAAATCACAATAGTCGGCGTTAAAATAAACTAGGCACAGCATGTGGCACATGATAGCTTCAGGCCTAGGCACAGCTTCAATCTGCGCCTCAAATTGTGGCACGTAACAGCAGCAGACAATGGCGCCGCTTGCTGACTTGCACAATTTGCCATTGAGAGCAGAAAAATTCAATTAGTTTTGTGTTTGCCCATTGCCTGACAACAACAAAAACAAAAGCCACAACAACAAAAGCCACACCAACAAAAGCCACAACTTACATGTGCCGCAAATGTTTATTAAAAAGGGAAGCAAAAGAAGCGTTCCAAAAGACACAACAAACTGTTTTTTTTTTGTTTTAATATGTGGCCAAAGATTCAATTCCATCCGCCCCGTAGACACGAAAAAAATTTCCAATCAATAAAATCAAACAAGCAATGTGTATGCAAATGAATTTGCCATCGACACCAAATCAAGTCAGTGTCCCTTTTTGTTGTTGTTGCTGGCGATTGAGAGCCTGTTGCAAAGGTATGTTGCATGAATGTAACAACAAGTGTTCAATAACAACAACAAAAACTAACGTTTAACGAGCTGAGCAAAAACACCGGAAGGAAATCTCTCTTTGGAGAAAGAAAGTTTTCATACGCTTACAGAGTGCCAGCAAATCGCATGATGATGGGAAATATAACAATTTTCGGATGTGATGATTAAGACTGTGTCTGGTAAAACAGCAAAGGTTAGTGATCGTTGAGCAACACACGTCACGCTCCGTCAAGGTAGGAAAGAGCCAATCCGAACTTTTGGACACCTAGCGAAACTTCACACAAAGTTGGCAAAGAACCTCTTCGAGCTTTTAGATACCGAGCGATGCTACAGACAAGGCGATGCCCTCTGTGATCGAGAATGTGTGCCAGAAGGGCGGAGTACATCGGAACGAAACTAAGCGTATCCGATATCAGCTTTTACTAAACGTGCAGTTCCTCAAGACGTTGCGGCTATTGAAAGAAAATCTACCAAGGTGGATCAGGCTGTAAATGAGAGCAAGAACCTCAGATTGTTGTTCAAAACTGTACTTTTGATGTTGTCAAGGATTTTGCTTTCCTTGGAACCATGGGTACAACGAAGAAGGGTGAAAGCCTGGAAATCAGGCGGAGAATCACACTTGCCAAAAGACGCTACTATGCTCGGAGTATATAACGAACCTACACCGGAGTTGGTTCAACGTGAGCAACTGCTATATGTGCCTTAATCTCACGCTTGTTTACCTTGGAAACATCGTCACAACGAAGAAGGGTGACAGCATGGAGATCAGGCGGAGAATCACTCTTGCCAAAAGACGCTTTTTCCATAAGGACCAAATGAAGAAGAGTAGTTGGGCAATCTCACTTCAACCTTGGCTTTCCCGAGGTCTACCCAAATCTTAAATTCGTTTAATGAAAAATGCCTCATAAACTCGAAAAGATAACGTGAACAGTACATCGGGTCAGATGTCGGACATATATTGGTGTTGGGTGAAATGGCTACCATAGCACTCAGGCATAATGTCAAACAAGAAGCAAAGTAATTAGCCTCCCATCGAGTGACGTGTACTATTGTCACTAGAACGTACTGCATATACTCTCTTCAGCATGTTTTATGGCCACAAATCCGTAAACTGCACGTAGTCAATGCAACGATCATCGAACAAAAAGCTTCGCGACCAGGCTTAACTACCTATTCTCAGTCCACATGAGTTCGATTACTTCCCCAAGATGAAGGAAGCCCTTGAAACGATCGTTTTCCTATGATGAAGAGCTTTGAGCAAAAGTGACCCGGTAGATGCTGATGATCAATAAGCACGAGATGTTTAATGGAAACAAAGCACTTCCACGCCGTTGGTAAGTGTGCCTTGATAAAGAACAAGTATTTATAGTATCTTCTGCAATAAATACGTACATATTTCGAGTACATTTTTGAAGTGAAACATCTATTGGCGCATGTTGACGCTAAGACCGACTCGAATGCTGTTATAAAGCTTGGATGATGTTGCGCATGAGTGATGTTACGCTGTAATGGTGTTACGTTTGTGTTTTCTGTGTTTGCTGCGTACACGAGGAGAGCGAGGAGTGTTATTGTGTGAAATAAAAAAGCAGAGGCTGATGTTGGGTTATTCTTGTTGATTTTGGGTTAGAGTATGTTGTACATCTGCCTTGCGCCCAGAGACGTCAGTTTTAGTAAACTCGAGTCACACCAAATCCTTGGTGCTGCTTGAAAATCTGTATCACAAAACCATAACAGCTGATCCTTACAAGCAATTTCCGAGTCATGCAGCTCTAAATTTGTTCAACTTTCAGAGAAAGTGTTATATTTTTCATAAAAGTTTCTCTTTCTATCGTATTTATCGTTAAGTTAAAATATGAAAGTGATAGAATGTAAAAATGAAGACTTAGCCAAAGCTTACGACAATGTTGATATGCCCTAATGAGTGTAGTTGCTTCTATTTTGACGACTAAACACATTAAATATTGAACAGCTATCTAAATAGCATAGTTGAGCATTCACGCATTTAAAATACACTGCACGCAAAACACACACACATTGCAAGGTAAACAGGGTATAAACATTAAAAAAGTTTTTGCCTCTTTTTTTTATTGTTGGGAACCGCAAATCGAAGTGTGTTTGACAATGGTAAAACGGCAATAAAAGTGCAATTTGCCTGAAACGTGTTCAATGATTATTTGCCCTAAATGTGGGACCATCAGGGGCTGCTCTATGTGTGCGTCCATTTGGAGGTTGTTGTCTGCGGGTGCTTAAACTGTTGGCTACAAAATAAAGCCATTGAAATTGCATTTGCTGCAAAAAGCCGAAATTCTTTCAAACTAACGGTAGTTAGTCGAGTTTTTAGTTGGCTTTTGAAGCCAGGTACTCTATAGTGTGTGTGTGTGTGTGGGTGTGCATAAGGCGCTTCACTTTGACTGCCTTTGCAGATTGCGCATACGCCATGTGGCGCGCGCGCTTTCAAACAATATCAAAGGATGCCGCCGCAGGGCTTTGACTGACTTTGGATTTGGCTGTGACTAGACGATTTATAGTCGCTGCCTTTGATTTGCACTAAATAGTCATTTAAACGCTACGGCTAAAACAATTTGTTATGCGCCATTGTATGGCGCTCATGTTGTACGCTTTTCAATTACGCCCACCAGCAGCAGCTGCCAAGACATGGACATGGACATGGACATGGCCAGCAAGTGAGACAGAGACTTTTGGCTATAAGCTAAGCAGCCAAGACAAGCGCAAGAACGCGCAAGCCAAAGCCGTGAAAATGACTGGAAAAACGTTTTATGCTTTCGCCATGAAAATCGGGCTTTGTGTGCGCTGTTAGCCAACATAGTTGACTGCTTCGGGCCAAAAAGGGGTAAATCGAAAAAATAAATATTGAGCTTGGCGTTAAGGCCGCAAAGAGACAAAAAACAAGAAAAAAAAACAAACAATACAAAAGAAAAGAAAAGCCACAGACAATGCCAGCGCTGAGATTTTCCTCTGGTTTTCCACACTTTTGGCTTTTGTTTAGTTGCCGTGCCTGATTTGTGTCTAAGTGTGTGTTTGCGACGCATCATTCATTGGCTATGTCTGCGCTCATTCACTCATTCATGCAGTCACTCACTCGCTCACTCACTCGCTCACTCATTCGCTCATTCATTCGTAGACAAATAAAAACAACACAAAACAAAACACTTTGCTGCCTCGTTTTGTGGCTTATTTAGCCATGCGTTGCACGTAATTCGCTCTCAAGGCAAAAATTTGCAGCATTTTTCGTGATGATTTAACATTTTCCATGCGTGTTGGCATCAAACACTTGCCCCTCGCCCCTCGGCGCTCAGCCCTAATCCCTCACCCAGGAGCCCGTTCAAGGTGCTTCTTGACAGTGACGCAGTGTTTGTTTTCGCCTCTTGGATGTCATTCTGCCATTTGTTTTATTTTATTTGGCATTTTATATTATTTTTATTGTGTTTACTTTGCATTCAACCTGTGCTAATCTACGTCATCGTTATCTATGAGTTTGCAATTTTTGTATCTTTTATTTCCAGCGCAAATTTTTGGGAATTTTAAGCCGCAGCCTTTTCATATCATTTGACATTTTTAATACGCAAAGTTTTGTGTCCAAAAAATACAAAGCTATATACATTTTCCTTGTATTTGCATTGCTTGATTTGAGAAAATCATTTAATTTTAGCATTCTGGGAAAGCATTTTGGGCATTTACCTTAATTTTGGGATTAAATATGCTTTTTAGACTTGAGTTCTATTTATAAAATTTAAACAAAGCAAAATTACGCAGAAAAAACAAGTACATTACTGAAAATTAAAAATACGAAGAAATTCTATTTCGGGCGCTTCGTAATTTAGGTTATTTCAAGGCCAAGTTTTCCATTTTGGATCTTAATTGGCTTGGATAATCTTTAAAGTTTGTTTACCAAAATTTTACAAAAGTTTTAGCTGATAGATAAACACAATTTCTTAAGTAAATCCACAGCGTATATTCAAAACGATAGTTTTTCTAACAGCTTTTTGATGTGGATTGCCTTCGTGTTTTTATTTTTCCCAAAATTATTCGATCTATTAACGAAATCTGTGTGTTTGCCTACTCAAAGATATATTTTAATCTGTTATTCAATAATAAATAGAATAAAGCTACTCTAGAGTTCGCTTTCATTGGCTTCCCATCTTCTTATACTGAAATCTATCAATCGATCTTATGACAGTTTTTCGAAAAAGAGTTCTAATAGTATGGAATTCATAATCGTTTTAAAACAGTTTTGCAAACGTTAATCTAGTTTAAATGAGTTTTAAGAACAATTTACCTTTAAGAGGAATTGAAGATGATGAAAACAATTGTCATAATAAATAATTGCTATGAATAAATCGAACAGTTCTTTAAAACGTAGTTTTAAATCGTTATTTCCTAATTGTTAAACTTTATATCGATTTCAAATAAGTACATTTGCCATATAAGATGAAGGTAAGATGATAACAATGTTAATGCAAGAAGATGAAAAGATAATTAGGCTCTTTATTCAATATTATTGGAGAAAAAACGTTTTGGTTTTCAACAGCATAGTTTTAAGAGCCGAAAAATTTGACATCTTGTCATATTTGTGGAAAAAACTTAGCATTGTTTTAAGATCCGAAGAATTTTTCATCTTGGGAAATCTTTGGATACAACTTTTTGGCTTTCAACAGCATAGCATAGCTGTGATGTACCAGAAAACTGTATATCAATGAGCCTTTATTGGCATGTGAAATTTCTGGAAAAGAATGGTTTGCTGATATATTTCTAGCGCTCTAAAAGCTATCACACTGACTAAGGTGTGCGGAGGGCTTAATACCGAGCTGCTAGCTTTAACCAGACATAACCTAGAGTGCCAGAAAGTGTGTCACAAATCGAAGGTTTTCACTTCTATTTCTGTTGAAATCCCTTTACATAAACGTCAAACATAAGCGTTTATAGTAGATTGCCAAAAAGTCATATTGTTTCTGGGTTTAACTTTGTTCAAAATGATTTGAGACTGGTTTCGCTTATATTACAGCATATCCCAATTCTTCAACTAAAACAAGTCTTGTGCCACTGCAAGGGTTAAAAACCTTTCCATCAATTAAAAAAGAAAAACTAAATAACCGTACTTCTATTCGAGTGTGTGTGCGCGCTTAATTGGCAAGCAAATCGCATGGCCAACTTAACAAGCGTTAATTTCAATGGACTTGGCCAATTACAAATGCCGGCATATAATTTTCAATTTAATAGCTTCATTAAACGCAGCTCGGTCCCAAGGAGCAGCCAGCACTACAGCCGCTGCCTGGCCGACGACGACGACGACGTCGACAACGACAACTCCGACTATGACGACGCCTACGGAATACAAGTTGCATGTGTCGCCAACAGTGCGTATGTGTGTTTTTACCTCGTCGCATGTGTGTTTGTAAGTTGTAAAGTGGAAAATGTTGTAAGCGAAGCTGTTGACATTTTCCACATAGTCAGCAGAAAGTAAAGCAAGAAAACATTAAGGCGTTGCAAGGCAGCAGCAGCAACGTCAGCCTGCTGCAGCTGAGCCGGCGGCGCGAATCGAAATCCGCCTCTTCGCACCTCATTAGATATGAGAGGTGCTTGTTACTGGCATACTTATTTACTTATAGATTAAAAGTTTGCACAACGGGCGTGTGGGCTGAACTTGCACTCCGGTTGCGCCTGCGTCTTTGGCCACAAGCTGATACGCATAAATCTTGAACAACAGCAGCGAAAACAGAAATACAGGGAAACCTTGCACGACTCTAATAAGCTGTGATACTCGAAAGGTGTGACGCTTGCATGGTTTTACATTAATGATAATGAGATGGTGCCAACATATGCATATGCAGAGTTGGCTCAAAGAGCGAACGATAATCGTAGATGAAAAGTTAAGTTAGATCGAACAAGTTTAGATTGGTATTTCATCAATTTTAATGTGAAACACCTTATTCTGAGTCTTTTGGCTAAAAGCGATTCATATGCCGTGTACATGCCGTGATTGAAGCATGGCGTCACATTATGACGTGTTTACGCAAGATGATAGGTTAACTTAAGCATGCTGTTTGTAGACTGTAGATGCAACCGAACTGCATAGAGAACTGGTGGAAATTGTTCAAGGTACTCAAGCAATAAAAAACATAGTCACCCTTTCAGTAGAACTAGAGGGTTCCACACCTTGCTAGCTTCGCTCTTGACTATGCTCGTAATAAGCATATTTCAATTATGATTAGACCTCAGCATTTTGTTGCACCAACCCGTTAAAAGCACAAGACGAATGCGTCAATATCTTGAACTCATTCTCTCATTGCTCCATAGCGGGCGCCATTGACGGGAAGCTGGACTCCTCTTTTGAAAAATGATGATGTTGGATGCTCATAAACCGCATTCGATGCTTTTGAATCAGTTCCTGCTGCTCATCATGGTATTCATACAGAAATGTCATATGGACATGACTTACATATGTTACGTGTGATATACAGGAGAAGTCTCATTCAAAAAAGTACCTGTATAACAATTTACAAAATAATAAAAAAAATCACAATTTTTTAAAAATTTCTTTGCTGTGTGGGTAAAAACCTTTGAATGGGAATAGTTTTCGCTCTTATTCGAAACAACATTTTTGGAAGGCATAGGATCATGGATCCGTGCACTCGAATTGCTGAGTATGGACTTTTCGCTAATAAATACAATATGATAGTTCCCGATTCCTGGTACAATATGCTTGTTATACCGTAACAGTAACGAAACCGTGTGATCAATTGACAGCTGTAACAGAATCTGTATGAATAAATCCAAATCTAAGCTGTTTCTAAGTGCACTCTCTTTCTATTTGTGTTTCAAACGAGAAGAGAGAACTCACTCACAGGTTCAACAGTGTGGCTTTACTTTTCGCTAGAACATTACACTTTGTTTTTTGTTCGGAACCATAACTGATCTTTGACTTGTCGTTGTGCACATTTGGTTATCGTTTGAAGGGTGTCCGAAGTGACAGCTCCTGCGCATGCTCACATTTGAATGCTTTTCCATTCAAATATCGGTATAGCGAATGCCAAGTTATTGTTTGGGCTTGGCATTTGAAGCGCTTGTATGCTCTTAAGCGCATGGTCATGAAAAACAGTATTCACTGTACATGAAATATCGTTTGACAACTTGGCTTACAATTTGTAGCGTGTGCGCGCTTATTGATTTCAATTTCTAAGCTGTTTTAGGAGCTGCGTGTGGCAGACAATGCGCAGGCGCAATGTCTACCCTGGAAGAGCGACAGAGAGGCAAACTGAAAGCGACAGAGCCAACAAATGCAACAGCAGCCGTTGTCGCTCAGCAAGTGTCGCTGGCGGCTATTACATTATGCATGTGGCAACACTGGCGCACTTACCACGCTTTTTGTGTTTTTTTGGCTGGCTTGTTTGTAATTGTTTTTTACGACTGTAATTTCACACACACATACACAATATGCCACCATAAATATATATCAGTATCAAGTAACGCTCACATAAATTTGTAATTACGTATACGTCATGTAGGTCGCTGCGTTTTTTTGTTTTTGCCCACAGCTTTAATTAAGCGAATGATGCATTCGCATAACCATTCGCATTCCCATTCGCATTCGCATTTTCGAACTCGTCTTGTTCAGTTTCATTGACTTGCACTTCCTTATATAGTTTTTTTTTTTGTGCATTTTTTTCAGTGTATTTGTGCGTCTGCCAATTTTGGGTTGTAATTTATGCGCTTTTTTATTATGCGTTGCTTGTAATTGCTGCCACTGTAAGCGGCGGCCAATCTCTGGGGAGATTTCTTTTGAATTGCAGCCAGAGTGAAAGTTTAAGTTGAATTGTTGTCTGTAATCACGTGTAGTACTATAAGTAATGGCGCCCTTTTTTTTGTGATTTTTTGTTTTTAATGCAAGCGTGTAATTAAAAATGTATTAAGTAGCAGTTGCTAGGGTTTCCCACGCGCCATAAAAAGTGCTCAGGAAATGAAAATGAGCAGCGCTATCAACAAGCTGCACAAGCTTTTAAATGCATTAAGAGTACACTTAAAAAGATAGGGAGTACTATAAAGAAATTTGGTGAAAAAACGCTGTTGAGGGCTGAGGGTTTTCTTTCTTTAAGAGATAACAGCTGTTATGTATAATGTTATGTCATTAGATTTTGTGAAAAATGTGTAGATATAGCCAAATTTTAAAAAGCTTTTTTTTTTAATTCAAACATCTATTCAACTTATGGTCTAACGGTGTGACTCTCGGATGGTGTGACGCTCACATAGCTTTAGTGTACTTAAATAAGAATTGCATAAAACACAAAAGACACATTTCTTGGTTTGGTAAAACTTCAACTTTGTTCCAGGTTTCGTCTTAAATTACAGAACATTTTCTGGAGTGAACTGAAGGCAAAAAGTACTTACTGCAACATGGTCAATAAAAAACTAGTTAAGTTTTCACAGTGAATGCCAAAAACACAAAAAACTTAAAAGGAGGCCATTCGACTGCATGAGTCATCCTTATAGCCAAAAGTCATCAATCAACGCACACTTGAAATGTCAGCCTGCGAATGGCAAATCTAACAAGATTTTGACAGAACTTCCATATATCCATTATAGGCTTATATACTTTGTGTATGGTAATAAGTGACAGGAATATCAAGCAACAAAGTTGTTTTATAGTTATTGTTGTTGGCGCGTGTGCGTGCATTGGTTGTAGCCTATTTGAATGTCATGGAATTTTCATGGAAACGCTGGGCGACAGCAACATGTAAAGACTCAATTGCTGTACATAAACATGTCTGTATGTGACAACAACAACAACAACAATCGTCACAACAATCGTAACAACAATCGTTACAACAATGCTAGCCGTTTAACAAACGACAACATTTAATAAACATAAAAACCAACAATGCAATAAAAGTGTGTGTGTGTGAGTGAGTGAGTGAGTGTGCAAGTGAGTGTATGAGTGAGTGTGCGTGCCTGCGCATGACACTCAATGAATGAATTTTTCAAATTGTATTGCAAGCGCAGCGAACTAAAGTCAGCAACGCTTGACTGCAGCAGCAGCGACTGCAATGAATGAATAAATGAATGAATGACTGGATGAATGACGTGTGCTACATTCGCAGGGCCTCATTGTAGAGACTCACGCACATACACACACTCACACTCACACACACACACACCAAAACAATGCCAGACTAACAATGTAATAAAAGATAAACTATTTGCATTTGAAAAGAGAAAAATGTTGCAAAGTAGCTACAATATAATGTTTAGTTGGTTTTGTTCTCTCATGGTTCGCTCTCCCTCTCGCTCTTAGTGTCCATTAGACACGGTTATTGAATATGGTCAGGATGCATTTTACTTTGTAACTAGTTGAAATGATGTGTTAAGTGCTTTGTAGGGCAGTTTGGTTATTGAAACTAGGTTTTTTTTATTGTTTTTTGCGGTTCAAAAAGATTGTATGTAGCAACACGGACTAGTCCGTGACTCATTCTTGTCAGCGCTTTTTGCGTACTATCGGACAAGCAATGCTGTTAACTCACGCATTTTACATAACAATGTCCTAGAAAAAGGGTCATTTGCCACGATTGTGCTCTTTTCTTGTTAGTTGGATGATAGTCCGTTTTGCGCACATTGCAATGATGGCAAGAGGAGAGTTAGGTTAAGGCGTGATGGTTCAGCTCAGAAACGACCTCAACGGAATGGCTTTTTGCGATAGTTGGGCGATAGTCTGTTGTTTTTGGCACGTAACAGCTAAAGTGTTACCCGAAGTTTTTAGCAAAGTGTATAGCCAAAGCATCAAAGATGTGACAATCACATGAAAATCGTTAACACAAATTCTTCAGAAAAGTCATATTCCTCGTCCTATTTCTATTCCTCTTCATCTTTCTTTTCTCGTTCCCCAACCGGTTCCCCTACCCTTAGTAGGCGCTGCCTGACTCTGTGAACATTTTTTTAAGAAAAGAGTAGGCTTTTAGATTTGATGTATTTTTTTTGGAGTTTTTCGCTTTTTTGTCCGCTAAAATAATACTTTTTTCAAAATTTGATTTGTAGCAACATGGCTCATTCCAAAAGCTAGACAGAAGAGATATGACTTTTATAACGATCCCCATACCAATTGTGTCGCAAAAACTCAAGAACGACTCGATCGAGTATCGAATGCCAAGTAGGAGACGGGCCATGTCACAGCTCGTTGTAGTTGGTCACACTGATGACATGCGAGCAAGGGGTAAACAAATAGTCGTAATGACCTGTTCTCGTCAGCGAGGACGATAGAGATAGAGAGATGAGCATGGCCGTTTACGCAGACGTGGTGCGCCTCCTGGCGTGAACGGCATACCAGTAACTATTGGATGAATGCCAGTCTTTTGTCCGAAAACGAAGAAGACGAAAGGGAAGGCAACTGCGAAAGGAAGAAGTTGAAAAGGAAGTAAAAGTCGAACAAGCGGAAAAAGGAGATAGACATTTCTTGAGACTATGAAGATGTGAAGATGAGAATATATCAATCTATGAAGATTTTAAGATAAGAAGATAGAAAGATATGAAGATAAGAAGACATGAAAACATCAAGACCTGAAGACAAGAAGACCTGAAGACATGAATATATGAAGTTGTGAAGATGTGAAGACATGAATATATGAAGTTGTGAAGATATGAAGATACGAGGATACGAAGATTCAAAGATTTAATGATTCAAAGAAATGAAGCTGTGTAGATTTGAAGATGTTAAGATGTGACGCATGAAGATATGAATATAACAAGATATGAAGATATGAGGGATCTGCCTTTTTATCCCACACAAAAGTTTTGTTTGATGTTCGTTGTTTGATAGTCTCAATCACTTTCCCTAGTTGATTGAAGTAGGTATCGATTCTGAAACAGTTTTCAATTCTATAGAGGCGGCCGTAAACCAATCCCTGAATATACGCTTGCATTATTTATATTAGGTGTGCTCCGATAATTGTTATGCAGTTTGTTTGGGTTTACATTCCTGTTTCTAATGTAAAAGTCAAAGTAATCACTTTGCTGCATTTAACACAAATGTTCATGCCAATAAACTTAACAAGTTGTTAGCTTGTTAATTTATTTATAGGTTTTTTTTTCAAGTATTGTAATTTTGTAAAATTGAAAATAGTTTCAAGGCATTCGCAGTATGTGTGTGTGTGTGTGGGGTGTGCGCAGGCGCAAGTGTTAAAACAAGAGCTGCGCGGGCACATGCGCAACTCACTCACTCACTCACTCTTCACTCACTCACTCTCTCACTCACTCACTCATGCAACATAAATTTCATATTCGACACTTTTGAGGCAGCGTCAGACACATGCAACATGTTGCATATGAACACATATGTGTGTGTGTGTGTTTGTGTCTTGGGGTATGCCGCTTGGGGCGTTGGTGACATGCGTCGTTTGTTGTAAATTTATGCGCCAAGGTGTTGCTGTTATTGTCGGCATGTTTGTTGTTGTAACAGACACTGGGCGTGTGTGTGTTTGTGTGTTGACATGTAATTAGCACAATCTCAACACGTTTGTTACACAAATTTTTTATTGCCTGACAATAATTTTGCATTTTAAATGTGATTACTTTGGAAAGTCGATACGCTCCATAAGATAGCTTAAGCTGCAGCCGCATAATTAGCTATCGGTTCATCAATAATGTATATCGATAGACAGATTATCGCTACCCACACGACGCCTACGCTGCACTTACCATAAAGCTGCATAATTAGCAGTATGAAATATGTATCTGAAGCCAGCTGTGTGTCTGCCTATCAGCAGAGCTGACATTAATCACTAATCCTGGAATGGCGCAACTGTCGTAGATAGGCTCTAGAGCGCCTTAGTTTCGACATGTATATCTCATATGATGTATGATGCACTATACTATATATACATATATATGATGTATTAGTTGTGTCTCTGCACGCGATCATTAGAAACAAATGAATATAGATACATTTGAAATACTTGTATCTAGAAGATACAACAAAGGCTTGCCATTGAAAGTTGCCTTACAGTTACGCGCCTGTCTAAAGATTAATGACACTCAAGCCGAAAAAGCAAAACAAATAACATAAGGCACACATATGCAAGGCCAAGTCCGTATGAATGCTTCAAATTAATGATACACTTGCATTTTAATTAAACTAAAAAGCGAGACAGGCATTCGTCCAGAGCGAGAGGTTGTGTGCTGGCTTATGAGAAACTTGGCAGCTGCAATGAGCCGTGCCAAATGAAAATCATGCTATGAAAATGCTTAGTTTTTCACCGCTGTCAAAATGATTACAAAGAAAAACAAGCGCATCATTATCATGGACAACAACCAGAGTCAAGTGTGCCCAGCTCAAGTTGATTTTGTCACAATTTCAGCATTTTAATGAGCTGCAGTCAGCAAATTTTCTGCATCATCATTAGAGCAGAGTATTAGAGCACATTCTTGGTAAGAGACGCCGAACGGCATCAAGTTGCAAGCATTTCCTTGCTACAAAAAAAAACCTCTTATATGCTAACTTGCCTGAGTTTTGAGTAAACCGGTTTCCAGTTCATGACCATAGACGTGTTGTACAACATACCTGCAAGTTTAGAAGAAATAAGAGTTTAGTTTAGTTCCAGCAAACAAATTGAGATGATTGTCATAATATCAATGGTATATACTATAAAAAAAACCAAACTTAGAAACAAACCAAAAGGCGACAGTTTCTTTTGATTAAACCAGTTTGATCTTTAGAGAGCTCTTGTGATACAAGCAAAGAGGCACATTTATAATGGCAAATATAACGCGCGCCCACACAGCGCAGGTTATTCAAGATGACCAAGTCGATGATGAAGATGATGATGAAGATGATGATATTGCTGGTGATGCTCTGAGCTTTGGCTGGCAGTGTTTCTGGCGGCAGCTTTAATGGCCAATTTTCAAGATGTCTTATCGCGCGCGTCTTGCATAAATTTTGTGCAAATTTTTCGACAATTTCTATTGTGTTTTGTCTTGATTTTTAATTTGTGGTCTTATGAACTGATTTATACAGTGGGCAGTGCTTTTAAACGTTTCATTTCTAAAGAAATGCGCTTACTTGGGGGTCTCTTTGTTTCGAGAGTTGCCTTTAACGCTTATTGCTGAAAATTGTGAAATTTCGTTTTGGTTTTGGTAAGAAGACAAGACTAGTTTAAGAACATTAAAAATTTGCATTTATATATCGAATTACGCTATTATACTAAGGTATATCGGTTACGCATACATGATTCTTTTATTCCGCTAACGCTTATGGCTACGATACTTAAATATCGATTAGGGTGTTATTCTTTCGTTTTGGTGTCGGTTTTCGCTATAATTACATGTTCTAGTTCGTTAATTGGCGTTATTGGTTACAGACAGTTCGATTTCCTGCCTAATTGAGGGTAGACTGGGGGTAGTAGGCATACTCAGGATTGAGTACTCGTTTAGACACGCCTCTAAATGTCACAGAATTACATTTTTACTTGGAAAACGAATTGCTATGAAAATGATCAAAAACGAAGGTATATTATATCGGTAGGTTGTTTCCGGCTTTGATACAGTATTTGATGGACTGAATATAGAAAAATCAACTAAATTGCTAAAACTAAGTTCACTGATTGTGGACCAAGGCTCTGGTAGGACAGGGTGAAGCTCACTGATTCCTGTATATATATATATATATGGTATATATATGTATATTATAACAACTCAAGAAGAAGAGATGTCCTAGTACGAAGCCAGTTTTCTGACTCTTTCGAAGTGCGACAAGCAAGAGGAAATCTTTTTACGAGCGATGTATTGACTGCCACATCTGAGATGATATCTGTTTAATGGCAAGTATCAACGGAAAAAACAAGATGAGTCAATCAAACAAGTGAATGGAAAGATGACCGGTCCTAGGATCAATTGCAACAAGACCAAATAATGCACACTGGACGCTCAGCGGATTGTTCTTCTTAATAGAAGGTCAAATAAGTGAACTCTCTAGGAATTTTTGTAACGTCCGATGGAGGAACAGATTAGGATTAATAGTAAAATAGGTAAGAATGAACTCAGTATGGAATTACGGAATGCAATTGTTGAACGCAGAAATTAGGCAGCGCAAATGGCGCTGAGTTGATGGAGATCAAAGGACAAGACCGCAAATCAGTCCTTTGAGTGGAATTCTCAGGGTACACAGCTAGTTTGTAGACCAAGAAGAAGTACATTGAAATCAAATGACTTGAACGCAGTTGAAGGATCTGGCCGCATATATGAAAGCTTTGCTAAAGCCACAGTTGAAGTGTATCTGGCCGCAGTTCGAGAAGAATAGAAGAAGCTTGTTGCCGCCCTATGCCTTAGCCTGGGTTGAAGGATTCATATATTAGTTTAATAATTGCATTGCTTGGTATACTAGGTGGAGGACGCCATATGTACCTATGGATGCCGACTGAAGGGATTCCCTACTGTACGCCGTCATTGGAAAAAGGTTTGGCCAATCAAGCAGTGAAAGAATGGCACTACTTACACTCTTCAAGCGTGAGTATATGCTAAGACCATCTAGCAAACATATGTATATGCTAGCGCCATCACAAGCAAATTGATGCGCTACCGTCACGGCATATGAATCGGTGTTAGCCTCAAAGCGCGCCAATATACGTATCACATAAAAAATTGACTTGTTTTTGGTTTTTCTCTAATCTTTAACAAAATAGCGTTAAAATACAACTTCATACAACTTAACTTTCGTAAAGAGGTTTCACTGTACTCATCGTTTGTTTTCTTTTGCACAAACATGTCAAAACATTTATCTGCATTTTAAATTATGCTTTATGCATGAATTTTTGCAACGTTCGTTATTGTCCGAATCAAAAAATCAAAATCTTATATAAATAACGAAATTCTACAACAACCAAAAAACACAACAATAGTAACAACAACAACAGAAACGAGTACTACGTCAACTTTCGGATGTTACGTACAATTTAGCTTTTTTTCATTGGTTTTTGTTGTTGTTGACTTTTTGGTTGTTTGCCAAAATGCCAAAAACTAACAAAGTGGAAGTCAGCGTAGGCTGTGCGCATACAAGAGGGGCGTGTCACAGTGTGTTCTCGGTCATGCATAAGTGTGCGTTTGTATCTGTGTTTGACTTTTGGCGGCATGCTTTGATACTAAAACGGAACGCCAAAGCAAACATGTATCTCGAAAACGTTAAAGTCTGCACACTTTAGATATTTTATACTACAAAAATTATGTCAGAAGCCGAGTAAAACGCGCAACAAATTTGTAAAAAATTGAATAAAAAATCATTAAAAAATACAACATAAATGTCAAAAAATGTGCGGCCAACGAACGCATTGCCAAGAATCCCTCAAAGGGGGAAGCTCCCAAAGACTGCCGGGTAGTCAATGTGGCAGCATTTTGCGCATTAAGACAGATGCGGAAATGCTTACATATACATATACACGTAGCGAATACACTTGCCCCAAAAAGTCTGTGCCTGAATTTTCGGATTTTCCGTATATTATAGGCATTGTTTATAGTATTATAAGCTAAGCGATTATAACGATTTTTTCCTTAGTGGTCAAGCAATTAAAATCATTGTTTATGGCAACGTTGCTTACAGTGATCTATAATTTTTCTAATCTTTTCGAATAGATCGTATGAGCTTTTATAATGTTCACTGTTGCGCAGAAGACTTTTAAGTATTTTTATATATTTATCTCAGACATAATAATTGTCAACGGAAGCAGTTCTTTTGTAATTTATAAGCATTCCTTTTGTATACCACGAGTATATATAATATACATATTTAATTTACCATGTTAAATGCGGTCTTTTCTTTGCTTTAAACACATAACTTCTGCTTTGGTGGACTTATTCACATAATGTAAAACATATTATATATTCAAATCTTTCTTTATGAATGGAATACATAAAATCAAGCTAGTTCAAGTATGTCCAACTATGAGATACACTCTAATTTGGTGTCTGATCTCATGGATTCTTAGGCGTTAATTGTCGCCCACACATGTACTATAGGAATTCGTTCAAGCAAACTGTTGATTTATGGAGCTCACAGATGTTCATATATTGTTTATTAGCTAAGACGCATCGATTCTTCATGGTCTTTAAAGATAATAGCATTTGAGAAGTCTTCCATGACTTAAGCACTTCCCCACGGACACAATATGTTCTTCTATCCAAGCCTTTAAAGTTAGTGACATATGATTGAAAGTAAGTATTCGAACGTGACATCATTCTTTATATTTCGTAATCAATTTTGCTAAGGCGACTTTTAAGTGAAAAAAGAGATACAAATTATGTTCCAAAATGCAGATTCCTGCTTGAGCTCACAATGGATCTACGTAAACCTAGAAGGAAACTTTTTGTATTAACAAGAGGTTGGCCATAACGATATTGGAGAAACCACATAGAACATGATATAGCAAGACTGGACTTGAACTTGAGGTAGAGATCTTACTGAAACCCATCACGACCAGATTCAGGAATATAGACAAGCATTACGTAGCTTCCCAGTGCTGCTAAATATGTTCTACTACCAAAGCCATTCAAGTTAGTGACATATGACTGAAACTAAGTATTCGAACGTGACATCATTCAAAGTCATTTTTGCTCAGCTAAGGAGACTTATAAGTGAAGAAAAAGATAAAAGATATGTTCCAAAAAGCAGATGTCTGCTTGAGCTCTAAAAGGACATGACGGTGAAATTACATTAAAGCTGATATTCCAACGATAGATTTAATCTTCACCAATGAGGCAAGGTTCAGGAATATGGACAAGCATTATGTAGCTAAGCTGTGCTGGTCAATACGTACGCCCAAATATTTAAATGGTCTTAAAGTCCCATCCGCCATAAAATTGAAGCTTTTTATCGCTTAACAGGAGATTTAGACATACTAAAGCGACGTTTGTAATGTAATCTTGATAAAACGAGTCTCAACTTGGTTCAGCGGTTTTAATATATTCCGCACTAGCTTGCTCTTAATAAGTACGAAAGGCAGTCTGAATACCCACATAAATGGTTATGTTCCCTGACATAAACTATATGTGATCATTTGGAAAGCTCAACAATACCGAACACTTCTCGCGTAGATCTGGCCAGAAAACGCCTTCAGTGTTCGTTGTGGTGTTACTCTAGCAATCTTTCCTTTTAGGGAGCTTCATATGAAAACAGTTCATTGCTCTCTCTACGAGAGTTATCGAAGAAGGGCAAGTGGTTGAAGGCAGAAATTAGGCAGTGGTAGTGGCGCTGTATTGGTACACGTTGACGGCAGGCCCTTTGAATGGAAACCTCACGGTAGGGTGGTTGGGGGTTATCATTGACATCTGTCACTCCCGGAGTTCTCAAGGGGACATGCAATAGATACATTGACAGTACAAATGAAACATATCATGAAATAACTCAAATAATAGAAAAATAGAAGGGTGCTTATCATTTTCAACCCGGATTTTCACTATATGGCCCTAATAACACCCAATCATGTGCAACTCCCTTGACATAGAGTATGTGAAGCCCACACAATTTACAAATTTGAATATGCATGTATCTCGACGAGGCTAGATAAATCTATTTGTTTTTTTTCACAATACTTTTTTTTTTATTTTTGTTGTAGTTTTAGCTGTTTTGCTCAAAGTCAAAGTCGTGATATATCAGAGAGCGATTTGCAGATTGACCCAGGCTGCCCTGTCGCCTATGTTTGTCTAACGTGCTGTGTGTGCCCGTTTATGTTTTCAGCCATGGGATTTCGTATAAAGATATATATATGTATCTTGTAGATTTCATGTCTCATTTGCATATTACAAGTGTATACAATTAAAACTGAAAACTTAACTGTCAATTGCGTGATTAATAAACTAATGTTTGTGTGTATTGTTGTTGTTTCTGTAGCTCGTGTGAAATGAGGCGGCGGTTTGATACATGGAACACCCAGCAAACACACCCAATGAAATCAGCCAGCAGAAAGGCCAAAGCTGTGACTTTTAACAATTAATGACAATTACGCATGGGCTGGACACAAACAGCAATAACAGTTAAAACAACAAACATAACAGTAAATATAAAGCAACAAACATTGAAAAGACATTTAGCATAATGTTGGAAGTCTTTCAAAAATTAGTTTCGTATGTAATTTTATATGCTCATTGCGTTGAGGCCTTGTCTGGTCGTTGTCTTGGTCATAGTCGTCGTCTTCGACGTTGAGCGAAACTCACTCAGGCGTTGTGGCAGACATGAAAGTGCTGGGAAATCAAAAAGATACATGCATACAGCTATAGATACATATGTATCTATATCTAGACAGATACAGTCGCGTTTTATGTATGTTCTAGCTAATGCCGCAACTATGTGTGTGCCTTGCCAAATGTATCTGTCTGTCTGTCGGTCAGACGGACCGACATGTCTGTCGTTCTGTCTATATATCTTCAAATCTATATGATGTATCTGTGACTTTTTGTTGTTGTATCTTTTGCAAGTCAAAGCGTACATTCTGCGGCTAATTTGTATTCATTAGCTTGCCCGTTCACAGTCTGTAATTTAAAATCGTTAAAAGTTTAATGAGGCGTTAATAATATGGTTTTTGTTTTTACTTTTTGCCTGCCACCGCCTACCTAACCCCCCTTGCCACACCCGCTGCCACTTTACTGTCTGTTTGTCTGTCTGTCTGTCTGTCTGTCTGTCTGTTTGTCTGTTTGTCTGTTTGTCTGTTTGTCTGTTTGTCTGTTTGTCTGTTTGTCTGTTTGTCTGTTTGTCTGTTTGTCTGTCTGTCTGTCTGTCTGTCTGTCTGTCTGTCTGTCTGTCTGTCTGTCGTCTTGTCTGTGCTTTGGCTGTCTTTAATTTTCGTGTCGTTGTCGTTGTCGTTGTCATTGCTTTTAACTGCAAATGAGCAGCAGCATTACAATGAGCCGTTCTTGTTGTAGTTTGTATTGCTGTAGCAGCGCTGCTGCTGGCCACAGGTACCACAAATCACACACACACACACACACACACACACACACACACACACACACACACACACACACACACACACACACACACACACACACACACACACACACACAGCTTTGTAGGTGTGCGGCGTTTGTTGTGGTTTTCGCTGGCTTCGCACTGCGAACTTAATTGACTTGCAAAAGACTAATTGTGCATGAGCTCGAGACAGACTGGCGCACATACATATATACAACATACCACTGTGCGCACCACTGTGCACACCACTGTGCACACGATGCGTGTAATATGAGCTATGCCAGAGGCGCAAATTAAGTTGTTCAATGTCTATTCTTGTTTTTGTTGTTGCCGTCTTTCCTATTGGCAAGCAGGCGTGCCGCCTAAGCAGCTTCAAAAGGATGACAAGCACTTTCAGCTGCGCTAAGTGGCTCAAAGAGTGGTAGTAAAGAAGAGGCACCGAATTTTGAACACACTTTCCATGGTATACGATGTCGTCGTTTCTTAATCTACGAAAGAAACGAAATTAAATTTAAGAAAACTTACTATAGGGCGCTCCAAAATAGAAAACACAGTTTTTAGTTGTTAGGAAGCATACGCTATAGATAGCTTCTTGAAAATTGCAATTGATGTTCAATGATTTTCATCAAGACTCTCAAAACTGTAATTTGAATGTCTTGTTTTTAGACGAGCAGTATTTTAAGCGTTTCCAAATGATCCAGACTCCCTGAGTTTTTCAAATAACCTCTTCATAATTGACGAAACTTAAACACAATTCCGATCATATTTTGTATGAAGTTTTCCAACATTCTCCGCCAAACTTGCATAATTTGTGAGATATGGTTCGATAATGAAAAAACCTTGTTGTATCGTGTGACTCTCCATTTTTGCTTACAGTAAACTATGAGCTATCAAATTGTTTCCAGTTCTACTAACGGGAAAAACTGTACAAACTGTCACGTTTTGATTTCCAGTGTTGTGCCCAATTTACTAACCAAATTCAAATCTTGCGTCAGTTTTGTAACACCTTTTATAAGTGGCTATTTTCATTTATTTATTTCCGTGGCTACGCACGTGACAGTCGTATGTGTGCTATATAAGAAAAATACAATCTTTTTCTTCTTTTGATTTTTGCATAACACTTCAGCAGCATTGTATCTGTCGTGAAATCTATGAGCCATCGACAGTATTCAAAAATGGTTACGTAACTTTGCAGTAGGTTTAGTCTGTAAGTTCCCTTCTTTGACTGGTTCAATAGAAAAATTATCCATTTCTTAAGATATAAGAATTCAGAAAATGATACGTGATGTGACAGTATAGTGAAGTGACATTTTTTCTGCATCCATAAAAGTGAAAAAATCACTTTATATTAATGTCCATATGTACAAAAATTAATCCAAAATCCTGAGAGAGCAGGAGGCGGAGCGCCCTAGTTTTTTAAAATTTGAAATCCCTTATTTTTCTTTCAGAATTAACATATCTATGAACTCTTTGACTGGTTTAAAAGAAAAAATTAAGATTTTAGCATTCAGCAAGTGATACGTAAAGTGACAGCATATGGAAGTAGTTTTGTCTGTGTCCATTAAAAAGAAAAAGTCGTTTAACTACAGATTCAACTATAAGAGGGTTGCTTCTTTGATAAGTTCAAATGAAAAATATCGTATCCATTTCCGAATAAAAGGTTAATCTCATTCACAACGTTTCGAAAATAAGAATGTAGTTTAGAAATGTGCGCTCTAAATCGCTTAAAAGTTTGAGCTTGAACATTGAGAAGCAAGAAAAATGCTTTGTTTTCACAGCTACCAAGACTTTTGATAACAATTTTGGTCACCGTATAAGATTACGGCTATCGATGAAATTGCACCTTTCGCTTATCGTTTTTGAAAGATTAATTGCACATACACTGCAGTGTCTTTCGTCACAGCACTACAAACTTCTTCCCAAAACTGTAATACTTTACGTTTGCGTGAAGAGTATAAAAAGAGAGAAAAAATGGCCAAAGTAAAGTAATGGCCATAAATCGCCTACGTGCTGCATTTGACATTTTGCATTATGACCATTTTGGGCTCTAACTACTACAATAACATTAGACAACAACAACAACTTGACAGGCCAACAATTGGCTGACTGGAAATAAAAGAATTAGCCAGCCATTTGATAGATAGACAATAAAAAAATAAGACATTGCAAATGACATTTAGCTTGAGATTTTTTTTTTGGCTCTGTGATTTTGATTTTTTTGGTTAAAACTCATGCAGCATAATAAACATTTATGCGCCAAATGAATTTGCAACATTTTCCAAATGTGTTTACATTGAAATGTCCAATAAATTGTCACGAAATTGTCAGCGGCCAAAAACCAAAATTGCATTGCCATGTGTCATAACAGTCATGTCCATATATACAGAATCCACTAAATAAAAGAAAATATTTATATACGTATAATATAGTTGTATTTTGTAGCTTTGAGCGTACGGCAGTGCATATGCGGCGTATGCGTAATAAGTTAGAAACGATTCATTCATCCATCAGCCAAAACTAATTGACTTCAATGTATTGCCAAAAGGCAGCGCTTAATTAACTTAATCAAGCTTAATTAAAATCAAAGTCAAGAAATTTGAAAAATATATGAAAAATAAGCGAGTCGCACTTGTTGTTGGAATACTAAGAAAACGCTTAACTCTCAACTGAAAAAGCCCAAACATAAGCTGTTGGAAAATATGAAATAAAAACACTTTAAGTAATTTTTGCTCCAGGCAAACGGCAAACTTAAAACGCTTTCTGCTTCTCTTTTTGTGCAATTAACTTAAAAGAACATTAACAATAAATTAGCTAATTTATGGCATTTCAGTAAAAGAAAAACGCTGGAAAAACGATAAGGAAAAAAAGAAAAGTGAAAGACGCAAAAATGCAAAAAGAGCACAGGAAAATTATGTAACCGCAGCAATGGGAAAGTAATTAATAATGTGCTAATATTGCATATTTTACAATGTTTTCCAACGTAAATGCAAAGTGACAGGCCATGTCAATTAACAGCAACAATAGTCATGATATTAACAGGTACAGTAAAACCTACCTGAGGCGAATGCTAAAGTGAAAAGTTAAGACTTTAACACTAATTACCTAAAGCATGCCGTGTTTCTTGTTTAGGCGAATGCCTGTTTATGCGTTTTGAGATGATGAAATTGAAATATAACATAATCCAAACTATTAAGCATTTATCAAGCTTTCAATTTGTCTTTGATTGATTGAACAGTGAAAGGGAAATGAACTTTCGACTTTATTTCTCAGGCTAATTTGAAGCGAGCGCCTATGTTATACATATACTATTGATCTTGACTGTAAGGCGATTTGACGTCAAAGCGCGTGAAGCTGTGACATTTGATGTAAGCAGTCAGGACAATCATCTGGCGAACAAGAGTGGAACGGTGAAATTCATCAGAATACAAAGAGTATGTGTGACAGGCGTAATGAGAACCAGTCCTAAAGCGGTATTGAAAGTTATTCTGGATTTAACACCGCTCTTTATAGTTCTAAAACTTCAAATGGAGGTCAGAGGAAGGCATTGTCAATGCTCATATAATCAGCGTCCGAGAAGCAGACAGATTGTGAATGACAATTCCACCGCTTCCACAACCCGGCGAACCACGGGGAACTTATGTGCAGATATAGCAACAAACAAGCATAGACATCTTTAGAGGAGTGCCTGTGAATAGGCACACCATAGTTTGGTACACGGAACGGTCTTCAACAGACGAAGGAACCGGCAGGCACACTTATAAGCCGAAGTTTGCTCCATAAATCGATGTGCAGATATAAACCTTAGCAAGAACTACCAAAATAGAATAGCAGCAATACCATTAGATGAAAAGGCCACCATAAGTGTGGTTACAGAAACCAAAATAAGCTCTATATTTTTACGGGAAACCCAAATAGAATGGTACCTTTTAGAACGATAAATTTTCGGATCGACTGGCACTGAAATGGTGCAAAAGCGACCGTTACGAGCCACAGCCAATAAAAGCCAAAAGAGATCGAGAAAAGGAGAACCACAGACTGGATGTGTGCTCCAGGTCTCAAATAGGCCAAACAACTCTTCGTCTTTTATAAAATGATTAGCTTTAAGAGAATCGCACAAATGGGCAAAAACTCTGCTACAATTCCGACTGGTGTGCTAACTGGACACTTTAGGCCAGGCTTCAATACCTAGATTCTGTGACTTTGGGGATATCTGAAAGATAGGACTGGAGACGGAAGTGTAATGCTCAGTAGGGGACACAATAGATTTTCAAGGTCGCGATGCACTGCTGCCCAATAGTCTTCGCCTGATCATCGACATTTGACGATTTGATACACGGTTTAATAACAGCTGATTAAGCTGAAGAAGAAAAGAAAACACGAAATAACAATTTTTGTGTGTACAAGGTAGTTTTTTTTATCAAACGTATGCAGTACATTGTTTACTTCAAATCAATTTTTACTAAATTTAACTAAAATGCAACGTATCCAGTTGAAACTTATACTCTGCAAACAGCAAGCATTTTAACTTTCGAATAGTATAGGTTTCACCTGAAAATGTTACGTAATTGCAAGGTAATCGGTACCACACTGAATTTTTACTTAGCGTATTTATATATAGATTCATTATTATGAAACTGTTCGAAATATGTTAGGGAAAAAGCAAAGGTATGCAAGCAAAGGTATGCAAGCAAAGGTATGAAGGACTACATTTCTCTTGCTTGCTTTAAATTTGCGAGTAAGAAAGATCGAGTCAAAGGAGCAAATCACTTTCGAAGCTATATAGCCCATAAGTGCATAAGTAATAGTGGCAAAACCACATTAGTAGGGACAACTCTCTCCATCGTAGCTCGGCGAAAAGCAGGAATTTAAAAAAGCGAAAGGAAAGAGTGAAAGTGAGCCTACCTTATTAAACATACCTTAGTCGGTAAGCGTATAGAACAGCTAAAGCAACCAGGGAAAAAGCAAGCAGTTACTAAATCGCTCTGATGCTGGCGTCTTCTTTAAAATACCATATTTTTGTTGGTATTTGTGTCGTTTTTAGCCATATTGCTTTCAATCTGACTTAAAACAGGAATTTGCAAGCACGGCAGAGACGTTGATAGCTTTGAAGTATAATGGTGTTTTGTATTTTAGTTAAGAAGAGTTGCCAATATGTTGAGCACATTCTAAAAAGGAGCTTTGTAGCAGACCATTGAGTAAGAGAGCACTAGAAAACATGAATATATTAGTGTGGTGTTTTTTGTCTCTTACAAGAGCGGTAAGTCAAGTCTTCTGGTGGCACTTCGGCCGTGTCTGCGTAAGCGAAAGTTCGGTGCATGGTACACATGATAGACAGCAATTTTGTCTTTGAAGAAGCTTTGCTCTACCGTTCTCTGTGTAACATGGTACTGTATATGGTAAAATTATATAAGGTATGATTACACTTCTTCTTCTAGGCACAACAACTTTGGTGAGAGAGGAAGCATGAGAGAAATGTACTGCTGCTTTGCGTACACGCTCGCGTGTTCTTACCAGAAGGTAAGAAGCCTTTTCGGCTTGAATATATCCAAAGCGGAATCAACTATAACTACAACTTTAGGATATTACTCTATCAGTCATTATCAAGCTTCTTCTTAATAATCACTTTCAAGCACAAGCAAATTCTTGAGAAAAAGCATTATGTATTATAACTAAAGTACAGTAAATCAAAATGACTAGTTTTGGAAGCACGAATGCTTACAATTGCGAGTGAGTGAATGCTAAGAAGTTGCTCGCTCGTTTCGTGTACTCGGCTCTTTTTGCTTGCCGTCCCCTAGAAATCACTCCAAACGCCCATTTAAAGCACCAATTCCGATTCAGCTGTTTTGAGCCTTCCCATTGAGGCTGGACTGTATTAAGAAATCACTCGGTCATTCCAGTTAGGCAAATGAGTTTGCGTGTCGCTGCGCTTTGGCATGCTTCAAAAACCGCCAACATTTAAAAGCGTCGTTTATTCAAATGAATATTTGCAGCTGCCCCGCAGTAAGCGCAGAGCGGGTCAACGCAGAAGCCCCGGTTTTTTTCTCACTTACCCTCCAAGTTGCCAGATTGACGTATTTTTCCAATCGTAGCCGCGGGCAAGACAAAAGCCAGTAGAGCGTTTAAGTCAAGGGTCGGCATAGACGTCGCCGTCGCCGTTGCGTCTGCTTTGCGTTTTGTAATTAGCCCTTGATTGCCCCACGGTTAAATATACATTAATTAAGTGCTAAACACGCCAAACACTTTAACTTGGAAAGTTTACTTAGCTGCAGGGCTAATAAAAGTGGCCAGAAACCCGTCGGGTTATATGGCAGATTAAATAAGTTGACTATGAGAAAACAACTATTACCAGAGATTGCATTCAATGAGCGCTTGTGGGCGGGGCTGGGACACAGCCATAAAACTGCATTTCAAATAACAGATTTCCCAGCTGTGTAATCAGCCAGATGACCAGAGTGGCACACATATGCCAAGTCATTTCTGGGCCATTAAAAATAGTGCTTTGAGTTGACTAATCGACAAAGAAAAACAAAGAATTTTTGCTTTAATGAACGCTGAAAAATCTTGGCAATGCACTGCTACAAATTACATGAAAATGCAAACAGACGTGACGTCATCAAGTTTTCCAAGAGTGCGAAGAACGCGGTTTGCTATTGCAGTTGTTGTTGTTGCTTGTGTCGTCCATATGTCTGGCTGTTGCCAGCTAAAGGGGCTTTTTTTCTGGCGCTGACCCTCTATGGGTCAAAATAGAGCATTGGCAGACATAAGTACAGTAAAGCTTAACATAGTAGACAACCAGTTGAAGTGTTGTGTCTTAAATTTAACAACCTACTTTTATTAGTTGTTCTTCTTGGAAATTGGTTATCGTTGGCTGGGAACATCATATTTTGAATGGCTTTCAATTGACACACTTATCAATTGATGGTTATTGTCTGTAGAATGGTATGGTATTCCGGGAAATTGCAAGTTTTTCGTGAAATTTATTGAGCAATTCGTTTGGCAAACAAACGTGCAATTACTGATTAATTGCAAATAAGGAACTTTATTTACTTATACCAAACTCTGTATGTACTTATACAGCGATTTTTTGCTTTATAAAGTTGCATGCCTTATGCAATCTACATGAAACGTTTTAGCTATACAGTTTCAATAAAGAAGCAACATTTTTGAATAGATGAAAATTTGAAGGCAAGCTCATTAGAACTAGTTTCGAGTCGGAAAGCACTTTTCACTTTTGTGAAAAGGTGACTAGGGGGCCTTTTCGCCTCGAACCCGGATTTTCTCACTACGGCCCTGGTAACTAAATACCCGCCGAGCTTCAACGGCAAGGGACCTCTGCCGGCCGTATTCTCATAGAGACAGCACATATTTTCCTAAGGAAGCTACACGTATAAAGCTGCTGTTGTTCGCTCTAAAGACACTGGCTGATCGGTTGACACAGTTTTTCTGTCCAATCCAATGACTGCTGTAGAAGCTGTAGCGACTAAGAAGTAGAGGATACTGTAGAACACTTGTATTCCTGCATGTCGCCCATTAGAAAGAGACTAAAGCACCTTGGCAACCACTTCCTTAACACTTAATTTGTAGGCGCCTTTCAAGCTGCCAAGATTTGAGTATGGTAATTAAGTACATATGTAGGCACGTGAGTGTGTACACAAAGGCGTTCTCTTGCTTACGAAATTCTTGACAACTGGAGGAAGAGGCATGAGCATACCTTATATTAATATACCATGTGCTGAACTGTTAAGCCATTTCTAATTCCGAATTGATAAGAGGCATGTATATGTGAGATGTATACGAAATCAATAAAAGGAATTCAAAAATTATCTCTACTACCAAAGCGGTAATTCAGTTACTCACGGTATGCAACGGCCTAAGTCCGACAATACGAAACACTTTCTTACTTGAAAATCTCGCTTCGTGTTGCAAACTGTCTACAATGGACCCACTTGGTTCGAACACTTTTGTCCAATGTAGACAGAGTCTCCAGTGTTTTTTGGTTGATTTGAGTTTGTTTGTTTGTTACATCTTTTAAGAAATGACTGAAGCCACCCATTCCTTGCGGGAAAGTTATTAATTTGTAATTCCTTTCAATTTGTGGCACTTTCGCCACTTTTTTTTTGCTACAAAAACAGTAGTATATGTCAGACAGAGCCCAATCTACACAGTGATAAAAAAGCAATATTGTATGAAATTTATTTCGTTTCTTGTAAAGTGTCCAATACAGACGGGTTGTTCAATGTAAACAGCGTTCAGATTAGTCAGTTTTTACTGTTTTAGATCAGACTCCGCACGATTTTGTATTTTATATATCCAATTCTCTCTGAAGGCATCATAAACCAAACAAACTTTTCTAAAGAAACGCAAAATATTTCAAAAATGCAACATATGTAGTAAAAGGTAGTCCTCTTTCTTTAAGCTCACGCGAAAGTGTCTATCAGCAACTTTTTCTGCTAGTTTTGCGGTCTTAAAGCTTATTGCAAGTTTTTCAAGTATTTGAAGCTTGACTAAGGCCTTTTAGTTGGATGTATAGCGGTCTACATAGACAAAATCTGTTAGGAACGCTGGAAATCCAACACTGGATGCCGCGTAACAAAACACTTCGTGAAAGAACCCAATCCAAAAGCCTCCAGATATACCATATTATTAAACAGGAGAGGAAAGATCTGCCAACTCTGGTTGGATAAATGGCGCATCACAATACATTTGGCCACTACCTGGTTAATATGGGCCTCATTGATGATACAATCTGCGCGATCTGTCTTGCATAAGCCGACTCCAGGGAGCTTTTGTTACTGACATGGATGCGCATTTTCGGAAGTGATACACTCAGCATGAGCGATTTGTATACTCTCTCCTTACGCAGCCTTCACGAGTCTACGGGAGTCGGCAAGATTCTGTGTTTTCGTACTCTTTCTCCTATTTAACCTTTCTCTCGTTCTACTTCCTCTGTCGTGCATGGGACAATGGGCAAGGCCGCCTGAGTGCTAGGGATGGTTTAACCTTCTCTGATGAGCCATCGCAACAAACCCAAATCTAAGGCCTTTGTGTCAGTCCTTATTAGTTTGTCGCCAAGACGCTTGAGTTACAATAATTTGTTTAATTTATTGAAAGTAATTTTTCTATTGACTTTTCCACTTGCTTTTGGCTTACTGTTTATCATCAAATACGATTTGCTCATACCTATATATTTACCGTAACTATGTATTTTTTTAAGCTCCGCCACGTGTTGCTTTAACAATTAGCGTTATAGTTCAATTGCGAATTGCATTCGTAAACAGTTTTCGAAATGAAAACGTTGCGCGTTTTTCTCGTTGTTGCTTTTTAAATTGCCAGTTTTTATTGCACGTGATAAAAAATGGTTAAACTAAAATAAACTTTTAGTTAAAAAAAGGGAGCAAAAGAGCTAGACAAATAAAATGGCAGCCAGAGACGAGAGTGGAGAGAGAGGAGAGAGTCTCTCGTTAGTTCATTTCTCACACAGAGATATTTAAAATTGTATTTGTGTGTGAAAATTGTGAAAAACAAAGCCCAAAAATATAAAATGCAATTTGCTATTGTGTTAGTGTTTGTAGTTTTTTTAACTTTTTTTTAAATGGCTTATAGGAAAACGATTTTCACAGCCAAATGCATACACGAAAATAAAAAGCCACTGATGAGTCATCGGCCGCTGTTGGCAGCGCTTCGTTGACAGTGAGTGCAAAAAGTCTGCGTCGTCGCGTTAATTTGGCAACACATTTTTGGCTGACTTCATTGGCTGCCTTGTGGTTTTTTATTATTTATTAAAAGCTTTTTTTCTAGATATTTAGTTTTTAATTGAATGGCCTACAGCAAGGCACAAACTATAGCCAACTTGCAGCAGCGCTCGGTCTGTGGTACACTCGGTCATAGGGTCTTTGACACTTGCGACTGCATCTTTGCAGCCGCCGAAGCGCCGCAATTAAATTCGCACCGAAAATATCAGGCAGGCCCGGAGCCAGAGACAGCCGGATGTACCATTGCATAAGTTGGGCATTAAATTTGAAGGCGGCGGGCAGGGCTGTGACTGGGTCTAGGAGGAGGTATTGCTGGCCGCGGTCGCAAATATTTGTTTTCAAATACGATTTTTTTTTTCGTGCTAAATTTAGCGGCCCGCCAAAGCACATAAGAGCGGAGAGCAAAAGGCAATATTTGAATTTTGTTTAATATTTGTTTGTTAGTTTTTTTTTTGAGGCTTCTACGCTATGGGCAAGGGGTATATTTAGTTTGTGGCATTAAATATTAGGAACCATTTTGAGCTAGAAAAGTATGTGCAGCACTAAAAACTCGGTAATCAACTTAGTTATGTTAGCCAGTCAGTCGGTTAGGAGCGCTAGTTTAACGAATACCAACTGAGCCTTAATAAGAGAGAAAAAGTGCATGTCATAGTTAGTGATGTGCCGAAAATCACTTTTAAACGAATTTCAATCAATAGCTGTATGGTCTTTTTGTCGACTTAAGCCGAGAACAAATTTTGTCAAGTTGCAGTGCACTTATGTCCAGCATTTCTTCCATCGTATGGTGGCCTAAAGTGGTTTAAAGTTTTTTCATACATTTTGCAACATTAATAACTCTTTTTTAGGCAATTGTAGTTTGCCTGCGCCTCACGCTATGCGGCCTTGACCGCGCTCAATCAATGCATTTTAATGGGCTGCAGTAGCTACTTATGATCCAACTAATAAGAGGTCACGCAAAGCGCAGTCTCGTGTCTCTCTGAGCGCGCAAACAAACGACGACACTGATTTACTTTTTGAATAGACGTATAGGGATATAATACTATTTGTCGAATGTCTTTCAGTGCTCCGGAGCAAAGTAAATCACAGTCAGACAGGGTAGCTTTAGTATAGCAAACTTTATAATTCAAAGAGGAAAGTCAATCTTCGGGACGATAAGTTTATGGAAATAAGTACCCAAAGACCTTGGCACCGTCACAATGAAGAACGCTGTCAGCGTGGATATCAAGTGGAGAATCACTCTAGCTAGGTCATATTGTGCGTATGGATGCAAAAGCTCCTGCCAGAAAGTTCTTCAATACGGATGTGGTATGGAGGCGACGAAGGCTCAGCTACCTTTGGTATCGCCAATTACATAAAACCGTAACCCGTCAATGGGCTGTTATGGCCAGTCAATAAGAAGAAGTCCACACCAAGATTGGTGTGCAATAAACCGAGGGTTTCACACACTCAATCAATATTTTGGTGAGGGAACCTTGTTTATATATTCCCTAAGCCAGCTTTAGAACTAATAGTACATAAGGCTTTACTCACAATTAAAGAAATATGTAGTTTATTTGAAATAAATGTTCTCTTTGTTCGTAACACTACAAGCATGCAGAGTATCTTATAGTTTATACGTTTCGATTCTTACTACAATTGCCAAATATTTGTGAGAAGGCATAAATTAGACATCTTGAAATGATACATGTGACACATACACAATTTTTTAAGAATTTATTTATGTCTGCATGGAAACATATTTTTGTTTGAACTCAGCTAAGCAGCAAATTTTAGTTTATTATTTATTTTTATTGCTCATATTACAAGTATTATTTATTTATGTCCAACTTTTTGCCATGGCTTTTTATCGTCACTGCGATTGATCAAATATTTGGCTAATAAATTAGTTGAAAATGTTGAAAAAATCCTCTATTTAAAATGAATATAAATTAATATTGAAAATTTATAGGGTTGCAGTTGGGGATTTTCCCGTATGCTCCGTTTTGCTTAATTAATATTTATTTATAGTTCGCATTGTATGTAGTACTCTACGCCGGGCTCCCCATTGATTTCTCTGTCCGTCTGCCTGTCCTTCGGTCTGTCTGTCAGCTATTCAGTCTAACGGATTGTAATCAATATTGCGCTCACTTTTGTGGCACATATTTCTGTAGCACATTTTGCATTGCGGCACATTTCAAATTTATTTGATGGGCTGTTGATGGTTCGCCGACTGTGCCACAAAAAAAGCTCTGGGGGATTTGGGGTGTGACAAGGTTGGAAATATTTGATGTGCTGCTAAAATGCGCTGCGATATGAATTTGGAAAAAATTTATGGTACCAAAAGAGTTGTGATAATTTCTGTCTTTTAATGTTGAGTTAGTTGCAGTAAACATTAATTGATAACTGATAGCTGACAGAGTGTAAGATAGTGTAATTGAAGGTTGATTTTTGAAATAGTTTTGAGATTTTTCTTTAAGGTTTTAAAGCAACGATTTATATCTAATAGGCGTTTGAGACGGAAACTAGAAAGCCAACGCCTGTATGTGTCTTCCAAAAGGAGCTAAGCCCAACAAAAGTTGTTCGCTGACGAAGCATCCAGAGTCCAGACCAAAACATCGATGTTTACCATCGCAGAGTCTATCGACAATGGACAGCGATGTAGGTCGATGCATTGGACTAAAAACATCGATGAATTGCGTTTTATTATAGAAGAAACGCCGTTATATAATATGAGATATGATATTATATCTTTTCCAATCGATGGTACTATCGTTAATAATAATAATGTTATAGGGAAATAAAGCACCGGGACCGTGACTGAGCTTACAGCTCACCTATCAGTCCTATCTCTTATATAAATTTAATTATATGGGATGGTTCCAACTGGACCGCGTCGGTCAGCTAGGATGTGCTGTGAGGATTCCTCCTTAAGTTCACATAACCTGCAGTTACTGAAGAAAGTGATGCCCAGCTTAATAAGTTGTCTTTTAGCCTACAGTGTCCGGTAAGCAAACCTGGCAGATTTCTAATAGAGTTCTTTCGTAACTGTGATAGTTTCTTAAACCGGTTTAGCTTGTAAGAGCCGATCAGCTGTTTGGCCTGTCTGAGGCCAGGAATGTTTATCCAGTTTGCGACACGCCTAATTCCTTCCTCTTCTCTTAGAAGTTTCGTGAAAGGGCTCTGGCCTTATTAGTGGGCTCACAGCACCGTCTTTTGCCACGGACCCATCTAAGTGAGAGTGTGTTTCGTTGTCCCAGCTGGTCCAGTTTGTGTCGGGTTTACCGAGCCAGCTTGTACTTTGTTCGGGTTCCTGCAACCGCCTTTATCCGATAGGAAAACTATTTCCTATTCTGGTAATTCCTGTTTAGGTTTATGTCTGCATATCGGCCTATGGCACAGACTTTGGTTTAAAGTACTGGTACTAAAATTACCTGAAATTATCGAGTGTATTAACTATCGATATATTTGCAGCTCTCAAAGCAAGTGTTGGTAGGTTTCTTCTTAAAAACCGGAAATACAGCTACTATGCAACTTGAGAAACGTAAGGTGTTCGGAAACAAAGGAAAACTGACCATCCGAGCTGTCACACAACGGCTAACAAAAGAGGCTTTTTGAGCATCCAAAACGTCGCATTAATGAGTAATCCAGCGCACATCAAGAAAAAATTGCGAGGTCAACGTTTTTCGGTGCCCAAAGAAGCGGTCGAAGCGTTCAAAACACATGTTTTCAAGATATCCCATTCGGTTGGGCAAAAGTGTTGCTGGCTCACAGCAATATCTCTTTCGGCTTGTAAGCTGCTTTAGCTCCAATTCAAGCATATGGCAGCGCGTCAAGAAGCTCAAGCTACTCAACCGGTTAGCAGCATTGTTATAAATCATTAATTGATAAGTGAACTGAAGTTCCGTAAAGTATTCAAATAATGAAGTTGCCATAATCTCGGTTCCATGTCTTACTTTTGGCAGCAAAAAAAAAAACAAAGGAATCTTGCCAAAAACAAGAAAAAGTTGAATAAAATAAAAGAAATGAGGCGAATAAAACTTAATTAATTAGTGTCAAAATGGCGCGCTGCTCTCGCATAGTTGCCGCTGCTGCCTGTGCGATGATGCCACAAAGCAACTGCGACAGGCGGCGCAGCAGGAGGCGGCAACCTAGGTGGTTGGAGCCACTGCCATGCCACACTTGGCCGGGTGAAGTCTCCGCCGCCGCTGCTGCTGCTGCCGCTGTCATTTGGCAAATTAATGGAATCAACGTAGCTATTAGCTGGTTGCGGCCAAAGAAGAAGCAGAAAGACGATATCATCGGTCCAAGCAGGAGGCCGCCACGCCATAAACTGGGGGCAAAAAATTGAGCCAACTGGCATTTGCCGCCAGTGACGTCTACAATGGCGCGACTGCAGAGTGCGCGCATAACGGTAATTTATCTTTTAGCACGAATTATCGATTTTGTGGCATTCCTGATATGCGGGCGGCAACGCAAGTAGCACACACAGACAGCGACCTTAGTATGATGCGCCCCCAAAAGTACCGCCCATTACATTGGTATGACTTGCAAGCTCTGGCTCAGAATATTTTGGCCAAAAGTTAATGGTTTATCTATGTTTGCTATTAGGTAACTGTCAGTTCCGCCGCAACAAGAGTGACAACAACAACGACAACGACAACTTGCATAAACACAGCCCAAAAGCCAATGCCAACGAGGCATGCCACTTCTCGTTGGGTTATTATGCGCAGCTCTATAGACTGTTAACCACTTTTGGCTTATTGAGTTGTACAACCCTTGGTTGCTCTTCTTCTTCTTGTTGTTGTTGTTGTAGTTGTTTTTGCTGACGCTGCCAACCTTTTATCGCTTCGCAAGTATCTATAAAGTCGCGAAGGCGCTGGTTCAAGTAATTTCATAGTGGCAACTTCTAATGAAATGGGCAGCCTGCTTGGAATGGGGGGGTTCAGGGATGCCAATGTGCAGCCAGTCTTGACGCAAGACGGCCAACAATTTTGGCACGCGAAACTTTGGCTTATTCAATTTTCAACTGTGGCGCCCCATTTTGGGTGCTACCCAATCCCTGGCATATGAGCGCTTCCGCTTTGGTGTGCTTCCGCCGCGCCCTAGAACCCTAGACTCTCTGTCTGTCTGTCTGTCTGTCGTACCTCCTACTCAGCCAAACAAATACATTTTTTGCTCGTCGAAATTTGAAACGTACATGAACAAAGCAAGCCGCGGCAATCATTCATAGTGCCAGCAAAGCGACGCCAAGGCAGAGACAGCGACGGCGACGCAGCGTCGGCAGCGGCAGCGGCATTGTTGTATGTTTGAATATGTGTATGTGTGTGTGTGTGTGTGTGTGTGTGTGTGTGTTTGTGCGATGTCCTGGCCGGGCAACTTTGGCAGTTTTTGTCGGCACACGAAACACGTTAGAATCCTTTCAAAGTTTTTTTTTGCCAACCTACGGCACAGCTTGGGGGACTACACTGTGCCTAAGATTGTAGCTGAAATGGACTAATTAAGATGAATGCGTCGTACGTTTAACAGCTTAAATAGACCGGAAGTTGTGCTTAATGGTGGGTGAGAACGGACAGCTAGCGCCATTTTGTTTAAGCCGAGGGTTGTTTGGTCACAAGTATTTCGAGCAGTGTACGCACAGCAGGCTACACATGCTGGCAATATAAACAAACAGCAAGTGTACTACCAAAACCCTTGATAAGTAAGCCAGTTTTATCCTTTTTTCTTTTTGGCCGGCAGCGTTTTGTGTCTGGATAATCTTTAATATTCAAATAAGCAAATATGAAAGCTTCAAGCGATAACAAAGTCAGGCAAAGTATATAAGCCAACATACTGTTGACAAGGCCAAGCTCACACACACACACTGTCAGACTAGTGAGTGTGACTAGGGAGTGTTGCATTTGCATGAAATCGATAAAACAGACACAAAACATCGCCCACATTTACATACATGCCTTGACTCTGACAATGGTTTTGCGTGCCATAACCACAAAATGCCAAACAGATTTATGTTGCACGCAACAAATGTTGCACGCGGCACGAGACGATGTAGTCTCCCAAAAACCCAAACACCGCCTGCTCATTCTGTAAGTCACTTCGTCATGTTGCGTGTAAGCCTAATGCGACTATAATTTAATATTTTAGCCCGCTGCCCCACCTCGTGCCCCTTTTTTGCAAAATGTTGGAAAATTTGTGGTGCCTTTTCTTCTATTTTTGCGTCTGTGCAACCCTCTGACTGACTGTCTGACAGCCAATTGGGGGTTGTTGCTGACGCGTCAACATTTGCAACATTCGTTGTTGCTCTTGTTGTTGTTGTTTTTGTTGCAATTGTCTCGCTGTCTGCTATGACTGATGAGTTTCAACACTGTGCACTGGCAACAGCAATCAACAAAATCGACAACAACAGCAACAATGGCTACAAACAGCAACCCTCTTCAAAAATTAAATCGTGTCGAAATCGATGCCAGGGCAACGCAAACCAAAAAAACCGAAAGTTATGCCAGCTCGAGGGCTACAAAGTTTGAATACACTTGAAATTGTAAGCGAACTTATATGCAATTTTCGAAAATGGGTGAGAATGGTACTTTTCTTCAAAACTACAGAACACTTTGTGCTAAAGGATCTGTAGTTACGGAAACCTTAATATAGCTCTTTTTACAGACGATGCTGGCGATCTGAACTTCTTTCTAGCTCAAGGTTCAATCTTCGTTTTATTTAGATAAGCTTCTATGGAAAGCAGAAAACTGCAACTCTCATAACTAAGAGTTAATGTTAACGAAGCTTTGCAAACAAGATGAAAAAAAACTTTGTGGAAGAATACACAAATAATTAAGATGTAATATTAATGAAGTTTTACGAGTAAGATTATTATAAGCAAAAAAGAGACCCCATTTTAGAAACCATACAGTCCACAAATTAATCGATGGTAGCGAAAAAAAGGTTCTATCAGGCTTGTAAGCCATGTAAATGTCAGTTAATCTTCGGTTCGCGTGTTGTAACGTGTAGAAGGCTTTAAGTTAAATAAAATACACATTAGCACCTCTAAACGTAAGTTTTGATCCGAATACATATTCACTGAAACCACTTACAACAAAATAAGGGAAAAAAATGAGCAAATTTTTATAACATAATTCTTTTATATAATGTCGTTTTTTTTTTAGAAAACTAGCGGGCTCTGCCCCCTGCTCACTTCGCTTAACAACCGCTGGGCTCGAAAGAGGATAACAGGTCCTTATCCTCCGTCTTTTTTAATAGACGAATTTTCTGCTCTACGCTTGTAAGCTTTAGTCGTTTTTCGTCGCTTTCGTCGTAACAGAGAACTCTACGAGATTTAGTTTTTTACGACCCATTTATTTACGGGCGAAATAGACGTTTTGTTTCTTTACTACTACAGCGCTTAGGTCCAATGTTTGAGAAGTTAGGAGAATAGCAAACGGGCTAAATAAATGCTGGTACGCTTCGAACTGCAAAAATAGGCCACTGTTTCCGAAAGTATTCGAATTTGTTGTCGATGAAAAGCGAAATACAGTTTAAGCAAAGAAGCGCTGAAGCCACTAATAATGCCTTCATATGGCTAACAGGAAACTAGGTTAAACAGATGTTTTAAACATTTTGAAACTATTTTTAGTTCGCTTTGCTGGGAACTCTGTGACAAACTAAAGTTAAGTTGCCCACTTTAAGGGTATAATATATATATGGCATAGGGTAAGCCACCTCCTGCCATAGCTAACAAAGTCAACGCCAACCGCATGTCAATCATAATTAAAAGTTTTGGATGAGCGTAATGCCACAGAGCTGTGCATGGGGTTGTCCATGGCTTTTGCTTAAACAGCAAGTACGAACAAACTTATCTTATCGTACGCTTGATTGCTTTTTTTTTTTATTTTATATTGTATATTTTGGCGCTCCCCTCTTAAAGCTGCACTCACTCGCTCAGTAAGTCAGTCAGTCAAACAGTCAAGCAGTCATTCAGTCACTCAGTCATTCATTCAAACCCAGGCCTGACTTGACTGGTTCATTCATATTGCGGTCGGACTTTATCAGACATCTCTGCAATGGCTTCTACGATTTGTGCCAAATAAGGAACAGAGCTAAAAGGCAATGCCCCAGACCCGCCGTCGGGCAGTCAACCAAGGCTTCAGTTGATGCCACGTTTTATTCTTTCACTTGCACTATTTGCGAGTAGCTGCCACTGCTGCAAGTTCTGCTGCTCATTATCAATTTCCAATGCAGCACAGAGAAAAATGTGCGTTCAGTCGTGCGGCAGCAGCAGTAGCTGATGATGATGATGACGATGATGATGATGATGATGATGATGAAGTTGTTGATCATCATGTTGTCCGCTGTCGCTTATTGTATTGTCAGCAAACTAGGCACTGTGCCATGGCCATTGCGCTGTCCTCACAGTTGGTGCAACAATCCTTTTGCTGCCAGCTCGTCTTCTGCTGCTGTCGTCGTCAATGTGTCTGCAACAATTGTTGCTCTCCATTTGATGTCAGACGACATGACTGACTGACTGACTGACGGACTGACGGAATGACTGACTGACGGACTGACTGAGGGATGGACAGACTGCCTGCTGTTCAGATTGTGCGCTGCCATGTCATTGTTGTCGTTGTCGTTTAAAGACGTCGTTTGCAATTGCTGTGATTCCGATTGTTGCTGTTGTTGTGCATCTTGTTGTTTAGCATCTAACTATGTGTGTGTGTGTGTGTGTGTGTGTGTATCTGTGAGTGAGTGTATCTATTTGTAGTTGGGGCATTGGGACACCACTTGCACTTATACGTTGCTATAAATATAGATTTTCTCTTTTTGCCCTGACTGGCCGGCCAAATTGCACTTAAACTGTATATGTTTAAGCATGGCAAAATTTAGTATCTACAATAGGTACTTCGTACTTGAAGCTTCATTGCTTCTTATAGTTCTTAAAGTATCCGGGAGATACATTTAGGTCTTGCATGTGTTTTTAACACATTCTAAAGCAGCTAGCAGTAGCGGAGCCCCCTCAGTTTATTGTTGGCACCCATGCTACTTTTTTTTAATCGAAATCAAGCCGTGAATGAAGCCCCTGAAATGCATTTCTAATATATCTAAATTTGCTTTGCTAGCCAAACCCGATTTCTTCCGTCCGTGTTTCGGTTCAGCAAACTCCAACAATCCGCAGATTCCAAAATAGATTCAATTTGGTACACACTAGTTTCCAAGATAGCATCAAAATTTACCTGCAAATAGAAAACAAAGAAATTTTTCACATTAATAAATTCGTTCAACATTTTGACAGTCCGAAATGGCTGACGCCAAAGCCATAAACTACTTTGAAATGTTTAACATTTTGTTTGATTTAAAATTTAATTACGTGCAAAGCAACAACAGCAACTACAACATAGAACATAAAACTGCCAGACGCAAACACACTTTTCCTCAGGGTTTTCCAGAGATTAAACGGATGAGTTGCACCGAGAATGAAGCATTAAATCTCAGCCATCTGTTTATGGCTTGAGTGACTAGAAATGCAACCCTGACGCTCTTCCGACTGATTTAAAGGGATTTGTTTAAAGTACAAAACTTGTGCTGTGTCTGTTGTTCATGAAAATGTTCGATAAATGCAAACACAGTATGTGCTGCATTGTTGCAGTTAATTTGTTTATTTGTTTGTCAAAGTTCAAAACCACACACAGACACATGAACTGTGATGCACTGAGAGAAAGGAGTAAGAAAGAAAATGACAAAATTTGTTTGCTCAAACCACAGACGAGATGATCAAATGAGACGCCAAATAAGCCGAAAACTCTCTGAAACACATTTTGTGTTCAAAAGTCTTAAGTACTTAACACTTTTTTTGAAGTTATGTGAAATTTTTTAATATGATTATATTTTGAATTTTATTGAGTAGAACAGAGAACGTTTTTTGAAAAAGACAAAAAAATTGCATACTTTTTTATATTCTAGTTAATGTTATGATTCTCAAAAGAAAACATTATTTTCAATTCATCTCAAAATAAGAAATGTAATCTTTTTACGATTTCACAAGTTCTGACACAAGTTTTTTTTTCAATTTGTGCTTGTTGTTTGTCTTTAAAATCGTTAATAAGCTTTTGCAAAAATAATGTTTGAAAGTTTGAAGTTGTTGTCACTTATTGGACCATCGGAACTTTGGCAGCTTTTTATATGAAAAGCAAAGAATATAGCACGTAGTCTGGGTCGGCCCACAGCTGTATTTGAGGCCCACTTTTTCTAAATAGTAGATTGCTGTACAGCGCTCGATGAATGCTAATTTCGATCTATGAAGTTATTTATCTCCGAGATGCTCTTCACATATGTACATAAGTTTACACATCAAATTGATCATCGCTTACTACTCTACAAGCATTTCGTCCGATGAAATTGGCGCTTAAAGCATTGGCGAAATGCAAACTATGTTTTACTTTTTGTTCCAGGCAACCAATTTTCGCTCAGTGTACACACACTTTCCACGCACTGTCTATTTTCAATGCATTTTATTAAGTGAAAAACGCTGAAAATGTGTTTCTGATTGGCAGGCATCAGTCCCGTACGTCTCACAATTAAAAGCCATTGGCCAACTGCTCACAGCTGATAAACTTTAAATTGCCGTGGGCCAAAAGCGTAAATGGCCAATGACAAAATCATTTTCCTCACCTGCTCCGTCTTCATTTCTATAGATATATATACACACACAAATATAAATGGCGCTGTCACCGCACTCCGGCACAGATTTTGTATGCGAAAAAATACTCTCGCAGGATATACATATATATACGGTAGGAGTATGTGCGTCAGGGTTCAAGTAGCAAAGTGCTTGCTACAGCGGAGTTCATGTGCACATGACACTTGCCTTGAATTAAATATGATTCAGCCCCGTTCCTTGCTGGCTGCTGGGATCCGTTGGTTGGCGGCTGGCATGCAGCATGACACCGGCTCCCTACCTCACTCCTTCACTCCTGCTGCTGCGACGACTATCATCATGCTGATGTTGACGCACTGCTGCCAACGCCGTGTCGAAAGACAAATAACGCGCCGCCAGCGTCAAGTGGTTGGCTGATGCCTGCAGCCTGATGCTTGGCCCTGCCACCGGCAACAACAAAAACAACAACAAGAACATCGGAGGCGACACGCTTTGCAGTCTGTCAGCCGGAGCCACATGGTCGCTGACACAATTCATCTCTCATGCCGTGGCACATCCACGGCAACGCACACAAGCGCCTTAGCATGCGCGTTGACATTAAATGCGTGGCATGCAACAAAGCAACAACATCAACCGAAAAGGGTGGCAAAGTTTGCATGACTAAATGAAAAAATGCTTGAAAGCAAATTTGTATATATTTTATATTAAATGCTGGAAATTTAAGTACTCTACTCGCTGATTACCACTAGCGTTTGCCCTACACTAGCCAAGCAATATGGGCTACAACTGTAAAAATGTCACTTTTGCACAGAATTAGGGGAAACACTTGGAACTTAAGGGTGACCTATCGTAGAGTTTGGCCAGATTTGCAAGGCTCTCAAATGTATTTTTGGTTAAAAGAAGTAACAAGAAAATTTGAAGAGTGCAGCAGGCTTGAAATCTTTTTCAAAGAGATTTCTGGCTTTGACAGTAAAATAGAGATAGACAAACCTATCGTTCCTATAATTAAAGTACAGTTCAAAAAGATAAAACAAGAAAAGCTAGAGAATTAGATTATTCCTTTAACTTCCAAATAAATCCGGATAACCCAATGATCTAATCTAATCCTTTTGAGCGTTCTTAAACCGAGCATATACATAGATTATTATATAGAGTATATTCTATATTTTAGGGAAACCGTATCAGTTGGACTCAAGACTGAGGAAACGAAATTCTAGAATCAGGTCGCAAACACCGCATACTGAAAAAGATGACAAAAAATCTCAAGATAACGCCTACTAATAGGAATGGGAAGGGAAACCAGAAGTGGAACAGGAAGAGAAAGATGAAGAGGAATAGGAGGAGGAATGTGATGTACCTAAAGAGGAGCAAGGGGGTTGTGAGCGAAGCGAGATGTAGGCGGAGTGAAACGTAAATCAGGTTGTTTCATCTTATAGCTTTTGCAATGAGGATAAAGAAGAAGCAGAGGATAAGAAAGCGGAAAAGATGAGAATGAAGAAAAAGAAGGAGAAGAAGAAAAAGGAGGCAGAGGAAGGGAAACGATAAGGGGTATATGCTTTACCTCGAGAGGGGCATGAAGGTTGGCGCGTGGAGTGAGCAGGGGGCGGAGCCACTAGTAGGCGCATAGTTCTTCTGAGTTCGCTGAGCAAAGTAAGGGATTGTTTTTTTTTATTTTCGATTGCTTGCGGTTGTGAACTTTTTTTCTGAGCAAAAATTTTGATTTAGAAACGGTAATGGGACTGCTGAACTGCTACATCGCGACACTGATCACATCCTTTAGCAATTTCATAGGCGTCATCAATGCAATGTTTTGATTCTTGTTGTAGAACCAGCCTCTGACATAGAGTGAAGCAAACTCTCTCCTCCGCTTTTCCCACTCTTGAAGTCATATTCGGAGGGCAGAAGTTTTAGTGTTAAGGCTAAAAATGCTGTTTTTGATTCCTGTGTGTGCTAGTTGGGTATATTTAAAGATTCAAGGCCGTTTTGCGTTTTTACAAATGATCTAAGGCTTTCTAAAACTTGCTGCCATGTAGGGTGTTCATAAGCCCATTACACATGCTTTATGGTTGACATATAGCACTTGATATGTGCAGCATGGCCTTATATCTTTAGCATTAACATAACCAACATACTGAGTAGCTGCTTCTTGAAGTGAAGTGGCATGGCGCAGCTTCTTCAATAGCCACAGTTGATTAATGTCGACATTGCTTCGACTTTGCTCGCTTACTTTGCCCGGCTGGGCAAATTTGTATAAACATTTTTCAAGCAGCTCGGTAGACTTGATTTTCCTTGATTTTCATTTTCATTTTCAATTTTTTTTTTAACAAGACCAATTTGTATGCATTAAATGCACAGACATTCACTGCGTCAAGATTTACGTAATGCCACCCACATAGATACACAGACACACACACACACACACACATACTTACACCTACACAAGTGCACAGCTAGACCGGCAGAATTCACCCTTGGCAAATGATGCTGATGACGCTGATGATAACAGCAGCACCGAGTGTTTAGGGTTGGGGTTAAGGGGCGGTTAGTACAGTTGACGCGTTTTACTTGACATTTGTCAAGCACTTTCATGCCCACAGACTGACAGCTTGTAGAATAGGGGCAGCCGGCAGGATGACACTGACTGGCTGACTATGTGGCAACGCCGCCCACAAATTGTTAGCGCAACAACAATTCAATATAAGCGGAAGCTTTAATAGAATTTTATCAGCAGCTTTTGTCTTTTGCGCTATTCCCGTGTAACAGAGGTCAAAGTCAAGTGCAATGTGGCATGATAAATTGCTGTTGATTTTTGACAATTATTAATCAACTATAGGAGACTCTAGGCGTATGTGTGTGTGTGTGTATCTGTGTGTGTCCACATGCTGTGCGACAACAAGAAAATTGCACTTGTAAATTTTTCGTCGCTTTTATTGCAATAAACCAACAAGCCACAAATGAGGAAGTTGCAGCTTAGTCGTCACTTGAGCCTGCCCACTGCGTCTGGGCCAGTTGATAATAAACGTTAGCTAAGTCCACGTTTAAATCGTAACGACTTTTGTGCATGTGGCAACTTAAAATGCAACAACTTGGCGCCCACAGCAATAAATTTTGACTACGACTAAAACAACAACGACAACGACAACATCATTGGAGAACAACAACGACATAATTAACACAACGCGCCCCAAAAAATCGGTGCCACAGGGTCACGCGTTAGACTTTTGTTTTATTGGCATTCATGGCCATTTGCGTTTTGGCCATAAAACTTTTGTTGTGTTTCTGTGTGTTTGTTGTGCTTTGTTGCGTTGCCGTTTGCCAGCGATAAAAATCAGTTCAAAAACAACAGCAGAACAAACAACGCGCGAAGAAGTTAGGCCGCGGTAAGCCGAACATCAGATGCGCTGCAGTAGGCTTATAAGTCTAGACCAAGGGTCGGCAAAGAAGTTGCCACTGGAAACTGCGAAAAGTTTCATATATATGCAAGCAACACATTGACAACTTTTCTCTGCTGACACACATATACCATTGCAATGTCTGAAATTCTGCCGACGTCTCTGCTAGCGCTGCCGACACTTGTTCTAGACCAAACTATCGATGTTTACCTTCGAAACTACTACAGATTAAATTGATTTTTGCTTAAAGTATGTAAGTTCTAATAAGCGATCTCACAGCAGTTTATTCACTTGTCATTGAGTTTAAGCAAATTTGTGTATCGATGCGTTAAGTACTATGGGCGTAATAATGGTTACTTTACTGTTAGGGCAGGTAGGATGATGCGGGAAAAGGTCAACATTGTTTGGCTTATAAGGCTTATAATGGCTTATAATTTGGTGGCTCTAACATAAATGTTAACCTTAACATTTCTATAAAAGGTGAAATTCTGTTGCAGTTTTTACGAGGAGGGCTCTAAAATGGGCCTTTTATTGCCAATATCTTTTAGAGTTTCTATCTGATACTAATTATTTTCACACCACACTGCGAAAATATGTCACGGGGGAAGGGTATATAGATATTGCCATTATTCGATAAACTCCCTCTACTTAAAAAAAATGCGAATAGTTGCTGAGAAACTTAGACCGGACGGACGAATATGACCATATCGACTCGACTATTGCTTCTGATCATTTTTTCCCATGGAACATATGGTTTGCCACGCCTCCTTCTTATATAAATGGCACAAATCTATAATACCCTTTAACACTGTCTGTACAGGAATAAATATGTCATTTGTTAATTCATTGGAGACAATAAAAACCCAATACTACTTTTGTAGTAAGTTATTCTAGAATGATTTGATTGAAACCAAAACCTCCTAGTCCAAATTTCACTAAATCTAGACTCAAGCACCCACATGGCTTGAAACAAGGAATTTTAGAAAATTTGAAGTACTGCTACAACTTAAGGATTTATTACGAAATTCTAGTTTGAATCGTCGAATGCATACATATACATACATGCTCATAACAGCTCGTTCCTCATCATTTGGAACATATTCTCTAAACGAAACTCCATTTTCTCTTATGCTCAGTTACATAATTGTACGCCAACTTGACATACACTTAATTTCCACTTTAATTTATAGGGTATTTTAAAAACAACGAAACGCGCTAGCCAGAAAACAACGCACAGAACATTTTGTACAACAATTTGTATGTAATACCCCAATTGCCCCTCACACACACCCACATAAGCCGCCAACAAGCAGCGTCAACCCCATTAGATCCTCTCAATCAGCCCCCAATGGTCTCGTTTACAAATTAAGCACTTCCAAATGGGCACGCAAATTAATTTTTATTATGTACCAGAGTTATGCAAAATATGGCAATGGCTGCCAAATTCCAGTTATGAAATTGATCGTCTTATTGTATGGCAACGGTTATAGACTTAGAAATTGCGCATAGTTACAGTTAAGCCAGCTGCCATTTTGGATTTATTTGCGCAAATGCAAAAAGTTTCGCTGAGCGACTTTTGTCTAATAAGCCAAAGCCATTTGCTATTTCCCATTGTAAGTTCATAAAAATTGTCAAAGTTTTGTTTGTCTGCCAAATTGAATGGTGTGGAAATTCGGCAAGCTGTGGGCCTGGCTTAAAGCGACTGACAGTTATTTAGTACGGCGGATTTGCAGCGATAACACTGCCGCATGTGCCAGTGATTCTGTGTGTGTGTGTGTTTGCATGTGGCTGGCCGGAAACGGAAGCGCGCACATTGTATGCTGGCATTGGCGCTTCAACTTGCCGCCTTGGCGGCACTGCGTGCCTTTTCAGCCAAATTATATTGCCGGCTTAGCTACCGTGCAATGTGCTCGGCTTGTTCTGTGGGTAGATAAGCGCGGCTTTGCTTTCATTGTGAGCATGTCATTAGCAGTGAATTACACGGCATATGCATTTAATTGCGGGCGATTTAATGCTACTTGCTTTAAATTGCACTCAATGAAAGGCACGCATCACAAACCAACAAAAACAACAACAAATGCAACATCGACAACAACAACAGCAACAAACAGCAACTGTTGTTAACCACAATTGCAACCACATGCAGCTGTGGTCGCTCAATCCGTGCCTCATTTGATGACATTCGCAACTGACCAAATCAGACAGATAACATTTGCATTTATTTGTGGTTACGCACTTGACACACTTTGACAATTTCATTAAAAACTTTAGTTTTTTTTTGGTGTAAACTTTAGAATTAACATTTTTTTCACGCCGCGCATTAGAGTTTCGGTAATTAAAATGGGCAACTTTTTGTTTGGCAGCCTTTGCAAAAGGGTTGCAGGTAGCTTTTGACCCCAATTTAACATGTATTTTAATACTTTTAAAAGCTGCCTTACTTGTAGGTGTCACATTAAACTTTTATGTAATTTCACACTGTCTCAGTCTTTTATACAATGAATAATTTTAAAAATAAAATTCCACGAAATGTAAAATTGACATAAGCGTCATTATTATGCACTGAGCTTACAGTTTATGGCTTTTTGTCACAGGGAAATGTTTTACAGGCAATTCAGTTTTAAGCCTACTTTTGAAATATTTAATACCTTTACTTTCCATGCCATTCTGCAAACAAGTTGGCAGCACTAGTTAATATGTGATCTGGGACACGTTTCGTATTGATAGACAGGCGCAACGAGAGTGTGAATCAGAAAATTTACACCCTAAACACGGTGTTGTTTAGCGGCTCGGTGTTTGATTGTATAATACTTTATACAACTATTTAGTTGCTTAAAGACTAACTATTAAAAACCGATTGTTCCATCGCGGCTAATTATAGTTATAAAAATTTCACAGTTACCAGAGAAACGCTAAAATTAAAAAAAAAAATCTTAGAAATCTTAACAAATGGTTCATGTAAGTTGAGTAATTCTCGAGAGTTCGACAATAAACTTTCTTTGCTACTATACGCCCTTTGCAAGCACGAGATTACTCTTAGACAGCAATATCATGGAAATGCATCTCTTTAAGGTCAGGTTTTTATGCGTCATGAGAAGTTTTGATGAAGACATACCCTTCTAACTTTTATATGCTTTGTTTAATAGATTTTCTTTGCGACATACTTCTTACTGTGTCCCACTGTACCGGGTAAGGTAAAATGTGCACTTTTGCCTGAGTTCACGTTGGATAGAAGAAGAAGACTCGTAATGATTCGTGGAAAAAATTTTTGAAAATGCAGCCGCAGTGCTTCAAAAGACTTATATAAGATCGTTACAGGCGAGGAATCTTGTATCTATGCGTATGAACTAGAACTGCAAAACTATCGAAAGTTTCTGGAATAAGATTCGATAGTAATGATAATACGATCGGTTCGAAAAGATTCGATACTATCGAATTTTTCCTTCCTACCTTCGTAATTTTTGCCGCTTAGCGTTTGTTTAAGCTAACGATAGTGAACAAAACATCGATTGTGAGACCCAAAGGCAAAAATACGATAAATCCATAGTACTATCGATAGTCGAATTATCAAAACGACGCATTTATGTGTAGACCTTCCTCCTAAAGGAGCCGTGGCTCCTTTCAAAACACATGTTTTGGAGGTAGCTCATTCGGAATGGCAAAAGTGCTGCGAAAAACTTACAAAAAATATGTAAAAATTGTATGATTTGCTTGTCTTATGGAATACAAACAAAAAAAACAACAATTTTAGGTAATATTGCAGAGATTCGAGTGAGGAAAAGCAAAACTATGCACATTTTCAAAGCTGTATCTAAAGCTCTAAATTTTCAAGCAAAATTTGTAAGTTAATTATAAGATTTAAAACTTCAAGTCAAACGCCAACGAGTATGTTTTGCAGCTCTTTTGTTAGAGATTTGGAAGATGTGGAAGTTATTTAATAAGAATCAGTTTTTCTTGGGCCAATGCAAAAGGTCATAGCTCTAAAAACTCGTTTTAACATTTGTACATATTGTAATTTTATTGCTGTTGAAGTTGTGTTATTTTTTATAACAATATATGAAGTGCATGCATGCTTGTCTGTTCACGTGCCGGTCCGTCCATCCGTCCGTCTGTCTGTCCCTTTTCCATAAAGTGAAGTGGCATGTGGAGCGTATACATATATTGGCAGTAGGGCTGCTGTCATACGTCCTGAGAGCTGTAGCAGCTTAAAGTGTCATTGTTTCCATTGAGCCTGATGCTCTTTGTTAATAAATTATTTATTGAGAGTCTCTCTGCCAGGCAAAGTGCCTGGGCGTGTATCTGACAGATACGAAACATATCCCGAAAGGATCGAGGCAAGTCAGCTATAAATAGTATATGACTGCATGACGATACTTATATGTAGCATATGTAGGCATGTACCTGGCATTTATTTGATTTAACCATTTTCAATTTATGCTCATTCCCCTGAGCATATTAACAAAACAACAAAATAAAATTGAGCTGAAAAAGTTAAAAGCTCAAAAAAGAAAACCCAAATTGATTGCATTTTACACGGCGCAAAGGCACAGTTATGCTACATGAGCTCATTCCGTGTATTTTACAATACAATGCAAAAAAATATATATACACATTATGAACCCAAAAACGAAAACTGCAACTTTTGCATAATTCGTTTGCACTTTGCCTCATATTTCAGCAGCATTACCTGCACTTCCGCCGACGCGTCGCGTCGCGGCTCTCAACAATCTGGCAACGCTGCTCCTTCCTATGCTTGTCAGCCATGCATAATAGATTTTCATATGAGCATAAGCATGCAGTATACTATATGTATGTATGTGTTTGACCTCAGTCAACTGCAGTAGGCAAGGGTTCATTGGCCAGCAGCCGCCATTGTTGTATGCCCTGGACCAGCTCTTCCTGTGCCCGCACCTGCTCCTGGCCAAGCTTTATGCCTCTAGCAGCCAACGTGCCGTACAATAGCCGGGCTATTTAAACTTTCATGCTGTTTATTAATTTCCGTAACGTAGTTTGTATAAATTTCGGACAATTTTACCCTGTCGAGGTGAGTGTGAACTAATTTGCTGTTGTTATTGTTGTCAACGCATGGCAAATTTTCAACTTTTAATTGAAAAAAGCTGCATGCTACATAAGTGCACGTTGTGCAAGCGTTAGTAGTGTGCAGCAACAAGTGGCCGTGACGGCTTGTCACGTAATGAGCGGCAAGTTGGCTGCAATTCCATGTTGGCCATGTTTGTTATGCTTTATCTTAATTACCGGAACTTAACTTAAGTCAAAAACTGGCGTGGGTGTTGCTTTAAGACCATGTGTGTATGCAACTAAGAGCAATTAGTGTCCAAGTCACACCTAGAACACGCAGCAGCAAGAACAAGAACTCCTGCCACTCTAATGGCAAGCTGACAGCTGCTAGACAAACTGCATTGCCCCAAGTTTGCTTACATATTTCCTATATAAAGACTATATATACACATATGAAGTTCTCAAGTGTTTACACGACGTTTCTGGCCAACTTTATTAAAGCTTCTTAAAGACGGTATAGTTATGGTTGTGTACTTTTGTTGACGCTTTCACATTGCTTATATTAATGTGTATCTCGCGATATTTGGCTTCACTTTGCTGAGCTGTTTGCTCCAGCTTTTGTTTCATGGCTTTGCTCAACATGCCAGCAGGTGTATAGTTAACCAATGTTTCAGCTACAAAGTAGGCAAAAGGTTGCTCCAATTTGGTTACCGTGGGATCACTTGGGATCAACTGCAGCTGCTGTGACATGTTTCAAAGTCACTCCTACAGCTGCTTTTCCAAGACACCGTCGCTTTACTGCGTCAAGACTGCAAATCAACTGAAGGTCTAGTTGCTTTTACAAATCTGATAAATGGCACCAGAGTAGCCGTTTAACTATAAACAAGTATCGTTTATAAGGTAAATAATTGAATTATTTCGAGACATTTCTAAACAAATAGGCCAAATTACAGTTGCAGGAATGTTTTACTGTTTACTCTATTGCCAACGAGTCGGGATCGATTTTCTTTTGAAGTTATTAACTTTATTACTCATGATCCATTGCTGATAAGAACCGTACACACTATCTTTTGAAGTTTCAGAGTTACTTACTTACTATATGTTCATAGGGTATATAACCATCAAAACTATTCGATAGTAACAGAAGTAGATTCACCGCAAATTTCGTTTAAAAAATGATCGGTGATTTGGATGTAGATACGTATCCATATGTTAAGACAACGTTCCTCCTAGCAGAGTTTCGGGGCTTGTAGTCACTCTTTTAAGTCGATAAAGTAAAGGCCTGGCGTAGCATGCATATGTAGCATAAAAATTATGTATAGGTATATAAAAATCCTATAGATCTGAGTCGAGCTACGGGGAAGTAACACATTAGGCACTGCTTTTTGGACTCCTTCCACTTAGATGTCTAAGGACTTAGTTTAACAAGCGGCGACTTAAATTCTCCAGACGTTTCTTCTGGCAATGCCGATTCCTGATTTAGCATCATATTTTACCAACTGCATTATTCAATATTAGTGATGGACCCTTGGATGTTGCAAACTGCAGAAAGGACTGGGGGCTACTTTTATCTGAAGGGAAGCGTTTATGTCTTCTATACTCAGCAAGAGCTGCGAGCTGCACTTATTCTGCTATAAACTTCTAGATGCCTTCTTTCATCGAACGATACAAAACTGCCAAAATTGTTAAGTTGTTTGACCTCCTCAATGGGCGTCTGTCTCAGAATAATACGCTGATGTGCTGAGCGGCTAGTGTGCATTATTTTACTCTTGTTGCGATTGAATGCCATGAACAGGCATCACTCGATTAACTTGCAGTGATTGACACATCTCATTCGTGCCGCAGTTGGTACTTGCCAGAAAACATATATCGTCGGCATAATCCAGGTGGATTGGCCTCTCGAACGGTTTGCATGGGATAACATGTTCATCAGATGTACCTATCTTACATCAGTCAGTACATTGTCTATCGCCAGTAAGAAGAGTATCGGCGCAGAAAATACCCTTGTCTCACTTCATTTCGCAAAGCTATATAGAACGACACATCTTACGGAGTCGTAGGACAACTTTATAACAGCAACAATCTTTGGAGGAATCCTAATTTTATCTTAAGATATCCAGATGAAAGGCCTTATCGAAGTCTTCGAACATACTATAAGGTAGAGTGGTGACTTAAACTCGATTGACTGTTCGAGAATTATACCACTGTGAAAACCCGCTTGATGCCTCTAGAGCGTATTTCCTATATTAGTGAAAAATAATGGATTAGATATTTTGTAGTAGTTATACAGTAGCTACAAGAATTTGAACTTGACATTTGCTGCTCTCTAATGATATTCCGCCGCTCGGCTTGCTGACTATCTGAGATGTCGATTAACTGCCTATCGGAAGTACTGCCAGCAGCATTCGTATAATTGGCCTTCTGTATTCCATAATCGCCACGAATTAACTTCACTCTTTTATAAACTCGCGTGGTATAGAAATTGAACTCTTAATATAATGACTTCTTTTTTCATTATTATTATAATAGAAGGGGGCTACTTAACAGCAGCTAAATAGAGTCCATTGCCCTGAGTTTCCGCCAATGATAGTGAAATAAAAGTATCCTTCCTTTTGCAACTTAAGGAAATGCATGAGACATTAATCGTATTTAAATTTCATCATATTTATTCCAGTTGAAACTTTATTTTGCGAACAATCCCTTGTCGGTGCTTCAAAGTAAGTTCTTATTTTCGATTTTATGACTCACAACGATCGATGAATACTTTACAAAAGTATCGTATTGTGTGCCCATAAATAACCAAGCCTTAATGCGCTCATATGCTCAGCTTTATCTTATTTTATGCGCCATTTCAATTGTGACCACTTGCAATTAATTGCATTAATTAAACCAACATAAGCGCTTAATGTTTATTACTTTTATGCACTTTTATGACATTTATGCATTTTTTTTGTGTCCTCAGCTGCAATTTATTTAACTGGAACTGGAACTGGAACTTGGACTGGGACTGCCTGCCTTTTGCTTATCAACCAAGTGCTGAGTGTCTTCCCATTTCCATGGCCTTTTGTCCGTTTCCGCCGTTAATTGAATGAACGCCTCTGTGTGTGCGTGTGAGCTCATCCTTTTCAATGCCAATTAGCAGCACTGACAGCTGGTTAGCTACACAGCTGGCGCTGCACTTGCTCCACTCGCCGCTGCCCCAGATCCACTGATTGACCCTTGTCAATTATTCATGCGCCATATTCATGACTTCATTTTTAGCATTTGATTGATTATTTAAAGGCATTCGTTGTGTGTAGCATATTGGATTGATGTTTCCATTTTGGGCGACAACTTCACTTTTGTGCGCTATTGTTTATAAATATACACGGCTCGTCGTCATTTATTTATGTGGTATATTGATTATGATTTGAACGATTTGATTGTTGGCAATGAACAACGCTTCAATTAGGCAAATTTGTTGGGTCTGTACTAACAAATGCTTGTGGCCTATTTGTACACATTACGCATACGCCGTGTTGTTCACTTCATTAAGCCAGCAGTGCTTAACGTGTGGCTTAACTGAACTTTCAGTGCTGCAGATAAAAGCCGCACAAGTATCAATAATAAACACAACAACGTCAATACAAACAACTGCAACAACAACAACAATAGAAAATCGCATTATCAAAACAATAAACAATTGATGATATTTCACTTATATACAACTACAAGAAACACAACAGTAACACAACGACAGCAATGAAAAGCAACCAAATTTGATGACAGTGGAACACCCTGTACCCTTTTTTTCACCATAAATCCACTAAATCCAGCATACGGTAAAATGTGAACGAAAGTATTTTCTTTTATGTCGCTTTTTACAAGTTTTATGTGACTGTAAGCATTTTCCTATTCGGAAGTTCCAATTGGCAAGTGGGGTCGAAAATTACTTTTATGACCATAACTCCAGTATTCTTGGGTCAATGTCTTTAAATTTCGTAACATAGATCAAAAATACATTGATAAATGTCTGTGACAATTTTCAAATCAATATATTGGGGGGTGTGGCAGTAATTAGGTTAAATCGATTGCGGGAAATGGGGGGTTCTATTGAAAAAAGGTGGATACAGTTTTAACTACTAGGGTCCATGAGTAACCACACCAAATTTTGTAACTCTAGCTCACATGTATCCATATCTATCTATATCTGCAAAGCAATTTTGGAGCAGTTTATAGGCGAGGGGGGTGAAATTAGCATATTTTTGACTATAACGTTTGATGTTTTTATTCGATTTCGATCATTTTCAAAATTCGAGATGATAGATTGAACACAGCAGCTGTAAACAGCAAAAATATGGCACAGGGGAAGGGGGCAAGATATCGACGTGATTCGAAAAAATGCATCTTTTCGGTGTAAATGCGAATCTTTCGGTAAATTTTTGTGCCTCTACCTTTTATAGTGTCTGATATCTCGACGTTCATACGGAAGGACGGACAGATAGACATGTCTATATCGACACGACTATTGCTCCTGACCTTTGTTGCCCATGGACCCTTTTACACTTTGTGTACAGGGTATAAAAAAGCAGCATAAAGAGGAAACAATAAAAATAAACAAACAAAACGCAATTGCATGAAAGAAAAGAAATAAAAGTAACAGCAACAACGACAACAACCACAAAGACTCTCGCCAGAGCTAAACAAAATGCTGCAAATAAATAAAAATTGCTTTATTTATTAAGCATTAAACAATAAATGGGATTAATTTTATCATCAAATAACGCAACACCAAACACACACACACACACACACACACACACACACACACACACACAAGCAACACAAATAGCATAGAAGCAGCAGGAAAAAAAAACCAACAAAATGGCGAATCCCACGCAAGTGAAAGTAGCATAAAGTTCTTAAAGCTTAGGCACTACGGCCGAAACAAGGTCCCGTGCGAAGGACCAAGGACACCGTACAGCATAACAATGGCGTACTGTCCGGAAATACAAATAAATGCAAATAATTTTATTCTTTTCGTTGGTTTTGTTGCCTTCCACCACTCCTGTGGCATTACTATGAATACTTGAGCAGCCCGTCCGTGGGAGGTGAGATTGTACGGTACGCGGGGGGTAAACATTATGCCGATTGCGATATTGTTATGGCATTAGAAGTGCGTACTGACTGCCGTAATACCGCCATACTTGTAGTTGTTGTTGCCATTTGCGTTTTAGTTTATGAATGCGGATTTGCAATAACGAGCCGTTGGCAGGCGGCAGTGGTTGCAGAGTTCCAACAATAAAACCAAATAAAATCAAGGAAGAAAAAGTTTACTTTGTGGATACTAAGTATATATATATATGTATATACACTGAAAGCCAAACAAACCAACGTTACTATGATTGTGCACAAGGCAAAGGTAAGACGGATTTGAACAATATTGGTAACAAAGATGTAGCTTGATACTTCTAGATAAGAAATTGGATGGGAATCTTAGCACACAGAAACCCACCAAATGGGCAGCGATAGCCCTGTACTCCTGCAGATGAGCCGTGGGGCTACAATGGGACATGTCTCTCCTAAAGTAGTCCTTTGGCTTTACACGGTAATAGTAAGGCCCAAGCTCTTCTATGTGTTCCTGGATGGTCTCCCATTTGAATCTGTCTGCTCAGGAATAGGGAAGAAATGCGTATATCCCACGGTATCACTATGAGCTGTAATATGGCGTAAGTGTGTCATGTTAACAAGTGTGGCTACTGTTGTAAGTTCGTTTTTGATGTGAAAAATCTAAATGACGAAAACCGGTTTAAAGCTCGGATGGTGTAATGGTAGTGTGGTGTTACGCTCGACTGGTATTAAGCGCGTGTGGTGTTACGCTCGGATGTTGTTATCGTCGGATGGTGTTACGCTCGAATAGTGTTACGCTTGTGTTTGCTGTGCTAACAGCGTTCACAGTAGGCTTTTGTGTACAGCAGCATATTTATGTTACGTATGCCAAATTGGATGTTTCACATCTGCGGGAAGGCTTTTTGTTTTAAGAACGGTTTTAGAAAAAATTGTATTCATCAAAAACGTGTAAACTTATTTCACACATAGAGAGTGGTTGCAGAGTTCCAACAATAAAACCAAATAAAATCAAGGAAGAAAAAGTTTACTTTGTGGATACTAAGTATATATATATATGTATATACACTGAAAGCCAAACAAACCAACGTTACTATGATTGTGCACAAGGCAAAGGTAAGACGGATTTGAACAATATTGGTAACAAAGATGTAGCTTGATACTTCTAGATAAGAAATTGGATGGGAATCTTAGCACACAGAAACCCACCAAATGGGCAGCGATAGCCCTGTACTCCTGCAGATGAGCCGTGGGGCTACAATGGGACATGTCTCTCCTAAAGTAGTCCTTTGGCTTTACACGGTAATAGTAAGGCCCAAGCTCTTCTATGTGTTCCTGGATGGTCTCCCATTTGAATCTGTCTGCTCAGGAATAGGGAAGAAATGCGTATATCCCACGGTATCACTATGAGCTGTAATATGGCGTAAGTGTGTCATGTTAACAAGTGTGGCTACTGTTGTAAGTTCGTTTTTGATGTGAAAAATCTAAATGACGAAAACCGGTTTAAAGCTCGGATGGTGTAATGGTAGTGTGGTGTTACGCTCGACTGGTATTAAGCGCGTGTGGTGTTACGCTCGGATGTTGTTATCGTCGGATGGTGTTACGCTCGAATAGTGTTACGCTTGTGTTTGCTGTGCTAACAGCGTTCACAGTAGGCTTTTGTGTACAGCAGCATATTTATGTTACGTATGCCAAATTGGATGTTTCACATCTGCGGGAAGGCTTTTTGTTTTAAGAACGGTTTTAGAAAAAATTGTATTCATCAAAAACGTGTAAACTTATTTCACACATAGAGCCTTTGGAAATAGTGCAGCCAAAGTATACTGACTATAATATCCTCATTGTTTTACAGAGAAGCTAGATCGAATGTATTTCTTTTACTCTCTTTCAACTTTGCAGCAGTTCTAGCTAATTTTACGACAGGATATCGCCTCCATGTATCTAAAAACACTATACTAATGACAAAAGCTTGGGCGTTTCTTTTTAAGATCTTCTCAAGATTCACTAAAACTAATTCAACCTACTAGTTCGGAACTTAAATGCAACGAAAGTTTATAATCAATATCCAGAGAATATGTTTACAAAATTTTCGCTCAATGTGAGCAAAAAAGCAAAATAAACACCTATTGCTGTAAAAAGGACTAAATTAAGAGAAAAACAAACATGCAACGATATAGGAGTTATTGGTCAAGTGTTACCAGGTGATTTCTCTTGCCGAAAACCCTTATGTGATTAACGGCTGTGGTTCTCAGAGAAATTTACAAATAGCCGTACGAAGTTTCGAAAGTTAGCACAACCTTTACAAGGGTGTTACGTACATGTAACAAAATGTCATTCAAGCAAAGTAACATTGAGCGCCATAGTGAAAGAGAGCAGGATGGCGATATTTTGCCGGAAAATGTTTTGGTCCACATAACTATGATGCCTATACTAAGTGGCCATCCTTTGTGCTTTGCTCTTTGAATATTTTTTATCTATGTTATGCTTCTTCTTGTTTTTTATTCGCTTGCTTTTATTTCACGAAATTCGTAACTGTCACTTTGCGTTACGTTTTGCTTTTATACAAATTTGCTTGGTTTTTTTCGGAGGGTTTTGTATTTTTGGGGCCCGAATTGGTTTTTTGTGTTTGGCTGAAGTTGTGACACTCACTCACACTCTATGTTTTGATTGTTGGTTTTGCGGCTGTAAGAAGGACAGGAGGCCGTGTGTTGCAAGGTGGTTGCAAAAGTTTTGCACAAGTGACAAATAGATTTAAATTTGAAAATGCTTTTTGTTTGTTGCTTTTACAGTTGGCAGTAGCCAGTTTTTAAGGCTGATCCCTTGCTATTTTGTATATGCAAAGCAGTGTATTGACAGCGGTCGTAAATCTTTGTTAAGTGCAGAGACCCTTATCATAGGTTTGGTTAGAGCAAGACGAGCGGGGCGTGAAAACTTTGCTGCCACAAAGTTGCTATGTATAGCAACAACTCTGCAAGTCTTCTGAATTGTTTTGCCATTTTCCAGGAAAAACAACACATATCACTATGTTGTTAGAATTTCGTTGAAAAATTGATTAATTTCAGCTTAATTGTGGGCCTGAGTGCACCATTTTCAAATTTCATTGGAATTTTTTGTTTGAGCGAGTTTATTGCTGCTTAATTGCTAACCGCATGTTTGGTTGCATTTACAAATTAGCATGCTAATTAGTTTACGGCTTAACAATTACGTTTTAAGCTTATTGTCTAGGCTACTAATTGTTGCAGCTTTCGCAGAAAAACTGGTAGCACGTCAGCTGGCATTGGCTATAAGAACAAGAGCAACAGCAACAATTGGCCATTGCGTGCTGGCTAATTGAAATGAGTTTGGACGAAACTGGCAAGATCTTGTCATGAATGAAGCGCCGGCCGCACAGAGACAAACAATTTGGCTTTAAGTGCAATCCGGAGCTCTGGCCTACAAGGCGCTCTGCACAAGTCAAAGTTGCTCTTTGTTGTTGTTGATGTCAGCTCCTACAAACTCTGCTGCTGCTGTATCTCTGAGTGCAACGAAAATGAAAACCGGTTACGCCGTACAAAATTCTTGACTTTTGTTTCACATACTACAAAACAGAGTTTATCTTTTGGTTCGTACTTTGGTTGCCTGCTATTTTTTTGAATTGTATATACATTTTTGGACCGCCACCGCCGCCGTTTGTTGTTTATAAAAATTCTTTGAAATGCAGACACAGATACACACACACACACACACAGATACTAAAGTATCTACGCATGCTTGCGCACTTCTATACACACATAATAAAATGTTCTTGCCTTTTTTAAAAGTTTCGTATTCGATTCTAGAAGTCTGCGTTTTTTTCCTGCACGCTCCACTGACCGCAGCTCCATTTGCAGTCGCAGCGCTGCAGCAGAGCTTGGATAGCAGTTTGGTTTGTTTAGAGTTTGGTCGGTGCTTTTAAGTTGCTGCAGCTAAGTGTTTGTGCGTGTGTGTGTGTGTGTGTGTGTATTGGTAAGTCTGAAGTGGCAGCGCCCTGCATGTTTAAATGCAACGTAAGCGATGCGGCAACCCTGTGCGGTTGATGACTTGCTCTCGCTTTCGGGTTCGCAACGAACCGCACCTCACTTTTCTTGAGGATACCAAGCCCCAAAACATAACCACTGAGACTGACTGACTCTGACTTTGACTTTGGTACTGGTTAGACTGGCTGACTGACTCGACTGACCGACTCGACTGGCTAACTGGCTGGTTAGCTAGCTAGCTGTTTGGTTGGATGGCTTTTGGCTTAGACACAGACACAGGCCCAGGCCCAGGTCCTGGCTGTCGGTCGGCTTTCTCTGATGTTCGTAACACAGTCAGAGAATCACTTTTGTGGTTGGATATTTCATTTTTGCTGCGTTGTGTTATTTATTTTCTTAAAGCATAATTTTCAAATTTGTTATAAATTTTAGCAAGTTTCATAGTATATCAAAAAACAAATTTTGATAAGCTAATTTGAAAAGTAAAGCAAAAACGCAGTTTGGTTATATGCATACATTGTCCTTCCTAATGGTACCATCCGTATATAGTGGCAGCAACAGCACATCGCAATAGCGTTACGGTTCGACGATTCTCCGTTGTTCCGTTCAAAAACGCAGCCGTTTTCGCAGCTGTTTCTCCGTTAAGCAATGCACAATCTGGCTAAGTTAAGCCGCGCTGTCCAAACACGAAGAAAAGTCCCGCAAAATGTGAAGTCGCGATGTGTTTACAAGGCTGCGCAGACAAAGATTGGCATTATGATGGCCTTGTTATATTCTATTTGAGATTTTGTATGAGCGCCTGTGTGAACTCCGAGCACTTGGCCTTGACGCCCAGATCTTGTGTGCGCACATTGTCCTCCTTAATGGTTTTTATTCCGGCTTTCTCTATAGTGTCGGCATATTTGTCCAATTTGATGTGATGAAACATCATTACAGTGGAAAGCAGCAGCGCCGTAGGATTGGCTAGATCTTTGCCAGCTATCTCAGGTGCGGTGCCATTTACAGACTCAAAAATGGCACCAATTGTGCCAATGTTACCCGATGGCGTCAGACCCAGACCAAGTATCGGATATAATGTCACCATAAAGATTGGACAGCAACAGCACATCGTATTGTCAGGGCTTCACATTTGTAGCAACTTCGGTTGGAAAGGGGAAACGTAGTAGCGTTACGGTACGAAGATTCTTCGTTGTTCCGCTCAAAAACGCAGCCGTTCTCGCAGCTGTTTCTCCGTTAAGCAATGCACAATCTGGCTAAGTTAAGCCGCGCTGTCCAAACACGAAGAAAAGTCCCGCAAAATGTGAAGTCGCGATGTGTTTACAAGGCTGCGCAGACAAAGATTGGCATTATGATGGCCTTGTTATATTCTATTTGAGATTTTGTATGAGCGCCTGTGTGAACTCCGAGCACTTGGCCTTGACGCCCAGATCTTGTGTGCGCACATTGTCCTCCTTAATGGTTTTTATTCCGGCTTTCTCTATAGTGTCGGCATATTTGTCCAATTTGATGTGATGAAACATCATTACAGTGGAAAGCAGCAGCGCCGTGGGATTGGCTAGATCTTTGCCAGCTATCTCAGGTGCGGTGCCATTTACAGACTCAAAAATGGCACCTATTGTGCCAATGTTACCCGATGGCGTCAGACCCAGACCAAGTATCGGATATAATGTCACCATAAAGATTGGACAGCAACAACACATCGGATTGTCAGGGCTTCACATTTGTAGCAACTTCGGTTGGAAAGGGGAAACGTAGTAGCGTTACGGTACGAAGATTCTTCGTTGTTCCGTTCAAAAACGCAGCCGTTTTCGCAGCTATTTCTCCGTTAAGCAATGCACAATCTGGCTAAGTTAAGCCGCGCTGTCCAAACACGAAGAAAAGTCCCGCAAAATGTGAAGTCGCGATGTGTTTACAAGGCTGCGCAGACAAAGATTGGCATTATGATGGCCTTTTTATATTCTATTTAAGATTTTGTATGAGCGCCTGTGTGAACTCCGAGCACTTGGCCTTGCCGCCCAGATCTTGTGTTCGCACATTGTCATCCTTAATGGTTTTTATTATGGCTTTCTCTATAGTGTCGGCATATTTATCCAATTTGATGTGACGCAACATCATTACAGTGGAAAGGAGCAGCGCCGTGGGATTGGCTAGATCTTTGCCAGCTATGTCAGGTGCGGTGCCATGTACCGACTCAAAAATGGCACCAATTGTGCCAATGTTACCCGATGGGGTCAGACCCAGACCACCGATAAGCCCGGCACAAGTATCGGATATAATGTCACCATAAAGATTGGGCAGCAACAGCACATCGTATTGTTTCGGATCGTTGACTATCTTTAGGCACACTGTATCTAGTTTCTCTTCTTCATATTTAAGATTACCCATCTTACTTTTGTACTTCTCGGCAACGGCGCGTGCACAATCAATAAAGAGTCCATCGGATTTGCGCATATACCCTCTCATATGCACGGCTGTAATCTTCTTGCGCTTCATGGCCATGGCATACTGGAAACCAAAATCTGCGACACGCATCGAGGCTGCTCGCGTGATCAACTTAATACTCTGCACAACGCCGTTGACTAAAGTGTGCTCAATGCCAGAATATTCACCCTCAGTGTTTTCGCGTATAGTTACAATGTCAATATCACCATAAACGGTCTCAACGCCCGGCAAAGAGCGGCATGGTCGTACATTGGCATACAGATTGAATAATTGGCGCAATGTGAGATTCAGCGAGCGAAATCCTGTGCCTACGGGCGTCATCAGCGGACCCTTTAGACCAACTTTGGTACGTTTCATGCTTTCAATTACTCCCTGAGGTACTGTAGTCTTGCCATGCTTATCTAAAACAGGTGTCACATCATAAGGTTCAAATACAAGAGGTGCCTTGGCAGCTTCAAGCACCCTGAGTACGGCAAATGAGATCTCTGGACCAACGCCATCGCCAGGCATCAAGGTTATAGTTCGCGGAGTTTCACCACCAGCAGAACCCATTGTTGGTTTCTTAGATCCACCTGATGAGCCGCCTGGTGGCCTAGTTAGGGCGCTGAAGCTTAGTCCGACGCATGCTGGTCCAATCGGTTTTGGTTGAGATTTGATATCCACGATTTGAGAGTTGCTACTCGTGGGCGTGCCGGAACCTGGTAGTCATATGTTGCTTGAAAACATTCGGAACGTTGTCAGAGATCCGACACCATAAAGATGACTCAAGTTGTGTCCTAAAGCATGAAATGGATATACATTTTTCATTTGAGAAGACACTTGTTTGGTTGTTCGGTCGTCATTATTATTCTCTTTTTTGCCTCGACGGTTTTTACGACAGGGTTTACGTGGTATTGGCATCTCCGTTTCGATCTGTGGACGACGCTTAGGATGGGGTTCGGTAGCAGGGTTTGAATAATTGCTTCCTGTGGGCGTGCTTTGATGAATCTTGCCCGTTTCGTCCCTGTTTTCAAAATCAGAAGCGGCTAGATCAAGTAGATTAGCATCTAAGACTTCCATTTGGGGGCACAGTTGTTTCGTTGTGCGATCGTCATCATTTTTGTCAATTTTGCCTCGACGATTTTTACGACAGGGCTTACGTGGTATTGGCATCTCCGTTTCGATCTGTGGACGACTCTTGGGTTGGGGTTCCGAAGCAGCGTTCGACGACTTGCTTCCCGAATGCATTTTTATTTGGGGGCACAGTTGTTTTGTTGTGCGATCGTCATTATTATTGTCAATTTTGCCTCGACGGTTTTTGCGACAGGGCTTACGTGGTATTGGCATTTCCGTTTCGATCTGCGGACGACTCTTGGGTTGGGGTTCCGTAGCAGCGTTCGACGATTTGCTTCCCGAGTGCATTTCTATTTGGGGGCACAGTTTTTTCGATGTGCGATCGTTATTATTGACAATTTTGCGTCGCCGGTTTTTGCGACAGGGCTTACGTGGTATTGGCATTTCCGTTTCAATCGTTGGACAACGTTTAAAGTTTAAAAAGTTGCTTCCTTCGAGAATGCTGATGTTCGATGTGTCAAAACGATGAGCCGCTTGATCGCGTATCATTTCTCGTGGTGGTTCTATGCGTTTGAGTGTTAATTGTTCCACATTGTCACCTATACGTACTGAACCATTTCTATACGGATCTTCAGACTTGTATTTATTTATCTTACGCGAGTGTTCATAATGATTCGGTATGCTTTGGTCACTGATTCTGTTGGACTTAGGTAGCATGCCATCAAAATAGGAAGTAAGCCCTGTCACAGAGCCTGCTGTGTCATGCAGCATAGTGAATGATTTGCGCTGAGCACCTAGGTGCTTGAGTATGGGCATACCGCCATCCGATGAATAGCAGTGACGACAAGCTGCACGAGGTTGAAGCACTCCACGGCGAAGCGTAAGTGCTCGCATGTTGTGCGCAGACAGACGCAGTGGTGCCATATTTATTTATAAAATGCTGCTTATTTTCACAAAATTTTATTCGCAAATTTTTAATTTTCCAGACAATTTTGTTCAAAACTAATTTTTTCCCAAACAATTCAAAAGAATATTCCAAAAAATTTAGATACTAACACAACTGAAGCTTCGACTAGACTGAAACAGTTTTTATGTTCGTCTCTTAAGTGAACATTCGGAGTGTCAGGCAGGCTCCTAGCCTGCTTGGACCGAAAAAAATGTACTATTTAAAATTCATTGACAAACAAAATGGCGTCGGCTTGCAGTGCAGGCAATTTGCATTTTGTGGCGCAGTTTACTCAGCTTTTAAACGACTTGCAGTGCAGCACAAGTCCGTACAGTTGCCAGTCAGCTGTGCAGTTATGGAAACTCTTTCATCTTTCAGCCAGCCCATGAGTTTTCCTGTTTCCCTTTGTCGCTATGCAAAGTTTGGAGACTTTTGGTGCCTGCCACTGCCACAAGACACACACCAAGCGCACAGAACTTTTACCAGGCGCCATTTTGTTGTAAAGAATGTGCAAACATGCAAAGCGTGCCACGCCCATCCACATCTCATTACCATTTCAAGCTGGCAAAGAAAATTATTTCATTTTACAAAAATTATTTCTTGCATTGCAAAAGTGTTGCAAAATTTGTTTTCGTAACTATTTAAAGGCAGAACGTACCGTGTGCCTGCTGGCTGGGGGTGCTCGGCGTTTTGAGAGGGAGTCAAAGCTGCCGCAATGGCAGCAATTCTTTTTAGGTTAAGCTAATTAAATTACTTTTTACTTTTCATACATTTTATTTGAGCTAACTGCAATTTCATTTTGCCAACTCTGTGGCTCAAAATTTGTTTGTTTTTGAAGGTCGTGGCCTGCTACGAGCATTTGATTTTTGTTTTTTTTATTTTTTAATTGAAAAAGTTTTCGCTGCATTTTTAATAGTGTTTATTGTTTCGTGCATAATAGACATACATTTTTTGTATAAATGCATAGATAATAATTTAAATGAAACTGATATCAGTGTTAACTAAGAGGCACTGAAATTAGCTGTGAAAATTATACATAAATATGCTTTTCATTAAAAATAATCAAATTATGCATAATGAGCCGATAGACACGCAGACAAAAGCTGCTGTGGGCGTACATGACGTGACGCCCACTGCTTGGCGCTGCCAACCTGCCTTGTCGCTTTGAGTTTTTCATATTTCAAGCTGTTGTCATTTGGCATAATCATATTTCAACGGATTAGCATAATTTTACCAAAAAATTAATAATGAAAAGTGAATGGCAAAGGCAACGCCAGCGTCACTCTGTATGACCAACCAACCCACAAGAAAAACAACAACAGTTTGACAAACACGCAAAGCCAACGGCATCTCACCTCCTTTTTTATATTAATAAAATTTCCCTACTGTTCTATGAAAGTCATGCGGTTAGCCTTGGCGCAGCTGCGGAGAGGGGGGTGTGAGCGAGTGTGTTGTAGCAGCGGCGCGACGCACAGTGGACCAGACTGACTTCTTTTTCGGCGTAAAGATATTTTCAAAATTTAAAATGCATAGAACAGAACTTAACTTAACGTCAGAAAAGTCCGATATTATATACTGCAAATATCTTATCTTGCATGTCATGGAAAAATTGCATGTTCTAAGTTGCTTATTTTTCAAAAAATCATCCTCGTCGAAAGTTTGTCTATCTGGCGAACGGTGTGTACACTATGATCAAAATAGACTCAAAACATCTTGCTAACAGAATTTCAAAATTTTTACGATTTTTTAAGCAATAAGCACATTTTATAGGTGCAAGGATAAGACTTTTGGTGTATATAATATCGAACTTAACTACCGTTTTTTTGAAGCTCCCTCTCTTCACAGCATATTTATCGCAGTGTATCGTAGAAGCGCAAGGAATTCCCTGTTACATGCATTTTAAATTTTGAAAATATCTTTGCTGCCCCAAAAGTTATGATTTTTGCCGAAAAAGAAGTCAGTTGGATCCACTGTGCGACGTCACAGTGCCGCCAAAAGTTAAGCGCTGCTGCTCATATTTATTTTTTACGCGCATTTATATTCATATTTGGTAATTTTTTACCCTCTCCCGCTCACGTAGCTCTTGCTTTTTGCGGGGGAACTTTTGTTTCTTTTGGTTTGTTGGTATTTCCGCGCACCCCTTAAGCCCTAGATATCGTCATCATTGCCGCGACGCGTCGCGCCACGTCGCGCCACCTCGCTGAGCTTGCTAAATGATTGATGGTATTTTTTAGAGTTTGTTCCTACACATATGTATTATTTACACATTATGTTTTAGCTTTTATTATAATATTTTTGTTGTCGTATTGACTGCAAACGCCAAGCTGTCTAGATGTGACGTATTTTTTTTATCTATGTGACTAAACTTACCAAAAAAGATAGCAAAGTGGTAGAGATAATTTAGTATTTGTGTTGAGATTACGCACCTGTAACGGTAGAGAGAACAGCAAATAAATTGAAATTAGTTGTGCTTTAATACATCTATGTCTAAACAATGTAATTAACAAGGTTTTAAATATGCGTGGGAATGTGTAATGTGGGAACTGCATATATGCAATAAGAGTGGTAATTAGTTGGGCTCCAAGAACCGTGAAGATCTTAGTTTTATGGTTTCCGAAGGGCAGCAAAACTGTTAAAACACTGCCTTGTGTATGCAAACGCTCTTGAGTTGCTATTCAAAACAAACTGCCGTAGCCTTTTTCGCTTAACTCTCTGAGCAGGTCACTTAACCAGCCCTTGAACCTCATCGCGTGGAGTCACTTTGGTCCTTGGTTTCTAACGCCCACTGCCATGGAGACAATGGTATGATCAGGAGTGTCGTGCAGCCATAGAAGGACCCTGTAGATGGCTGCTACGTGGAAGTTGGAGAGTCGCTTTTTCAGACGTATAAAAAAGTGAGCCGCCTGGGTTCCGGTGGAGCAGGGCGAAAGCTTCTAACCGTTATAAAACAAGCAATAGCCAGGGTGATACCTGCTCATACCAAGGTGACGCACAACTTCGTGTTGTCTCCTGCTTAGCTGCCCTAATTGCCACACGGTATAAGGGTAGTGAGTCCAGGCTTTAAAAGTGTTGTGTGCAATGTGTGGGACCCAACCTCAATTCCAATGAGAGAATAGCTACCTATGGTATCAATGGTATGGTGTTGGGAAAGGAGCGCGCAAAGCAGACGCCTGAAGGATTGCTCAGGCTGTAACCCGGTAAATGGTTGCTATATTTAGCTGAGAAGGAGAAGAATACCCGCGAGCGAGAGAAGGGCGAGATGTGTAGTATCATGCATGACATTAGGAATTTCTTCCATAAAGTCATTTGTTACCGGTGCATCTTCCTGTAGGGAATGCAAAGGGCGCAAAAAAATTGTGGAGGGAACACGTCTCCGGCTCATTGTTGAGAAGAAAGGGCAGGCCACTTCTTCGTTGGAAGCACATTCCTTATCGACTGAAAAAGGCGCACGCTAATCAGAGGCGCTTGGAGGAATGCTCTAAATCAGGATACTACCCGGTAAATGGTTGTTAGGGCCTCTCAAGAAGAAGAAGATAAGAATGTCAGGAACACGAACTTAATAAACAAAACGGTCAGATACATATACAATGAAAGTTCAAAAAAAAAACTTCTACTTCAAAAAGAAGTACAAAATGGCGTAGCCTTTAAGCAAGATAACACAACTTTCTTTATAAAGAGCTCATTGCACTTGTCACGATGTATAGATGAAAGACTCACCTTCGCAAATATTGGCTAAAAATACATATTTAATCAAATTTCTTTGCTTTGCTTGTCGAACTTTGTTAAACAATTGTAGAATTTCGCAAAGTTAAGTTTAAAATTTAATTACAAACTAATTAAACTCCTTGTAAATACAGCTTAAAGCTACATGCCAACATTATTTCGCTTAAAACACTCAAAAAGCAATTACTCTGTATTCATTTCTGTGTTAGAACTCTCGTTCTGACCATTTTTTTTTTTTAATTTGACTTTGACATAAATCAATTATACACGTAGTACTTGCACCTAAAACTCATAAATCAAACTCATTTTATGAGCGACAATGCGCAAATATGTGTATATATGTAAATATAATTTGGCCAATACTAAAAAATTTGATGCAGACAGTCGGGACTGTGCCCGTTAGTGGAATACCCTGTACCCTTTTTCTTTATAAACACTAAATACGGTAAAATGGAAAAACGGAAGTATCCGCTTTTATAGATCGATGTACCCTTTTCTTTATAAACACTTAATACGGTAAAATGCAAAAACGGAAATATCCGCTTTTATAGATCGATATGCCTGTAAACATTTTCCTATTGGAAAATTCCAATTAACAAGTTTTCCTATTGGGAAGTTGGCTAGTATGGGGTCAAAAATTACATTTACACCCAAAACTCCAATATTCTTGGGCCAATGTCGTTGAATTTTGTACCATAACATAGGTCAAAAATACATTTATAAATGTCTGTGGAAATTTTCAACTCAATATGTACGGGGGTGTGGCAGTAAAAAAAAGTGGCAGTTAAAAAAAGTGGATGCAGTTTTAACGTCACACAAGTCTCCACACCAAATTTTGTAACTCTACCTGATATGTATCCATTTTGGAGCAGTTTACTGGCGAGGAGGGCTGAAATTAGCATATTTTTGACTATAACTTTTGATGTATTTATTCGATCTCGATCATTTGTGGAACATAGATGCACATAAACTCGACGCACATTACTCAGGTATAGATCTGTCACGGAAAAAGACGACTTGATTCGACAACTTCATCTTACATGGGATTACGCGCATCTTTTGGTACAATTTTGCGTCTCTAGCTCTTATGGTCACGGAGATCTATCGCCCCAAACGGACAGACAAACATGGTCCAATCGCTACCCGAGTCAATGGTAAGACTTTTTGCCCATGGAACTTATGGTGTGCCACGCCTCCTTCTGAATCTAGAATACCCTTATGCACTTTTTGTACAGGGTATAAAAAGCCCAGACACAAAAACAATAACAAAAATAGAAGACTTTGAAACGGTCAGCATAAATATAATGAAAAGCCCAGCAAAAGGCAAACAAATTAGTTATATGTGTGTTTTGCTTTATAAATAAAAAATATTGAAAAAAATTGAAAAAATAATAATGTAGCATAAAAGCCAGGCTAATATGGCGTTGGCGGCGGCGTCTTGTTACCACAAAGCCGAGACAATAACAAAACTGTGAATGATTTCTTTTGAAGCACAGCAGCAAAAGGCACTTCAATTTTTGACGCTGCTTGAAAACTACTTACTTTTGAGTGTGTGTGTGTGTGTGTAGAGTATCTGTGTGTGTGTAGAGTATCTGTGTGTGTGTAGAGTATCTGTGTGTGTGTTTGACTTGATTCAATAGACTTTGAAATGCTTGAGCAATTTTTCTGCACAGCCATGTAGCTGCTGTAGTTTTTGTTGTTGTGCATTTATACGGTTTATTGACTTTGGCTTTTTGCAAACTAAGCCAAAGTCTAAACAATAAAAGAGCCAAGCAAATATAAATAAAAACAAAATAAAGACTGTTAGATGTGTTTGAGCGAGCTAGCAAGAACTTTTACTATACTTTTTTTGTTTTTGGCTTAGACAAATTAACAAGCGCCCAGCTAAAGATACTTAACTAGGTTGGCAGCACAGGGTGCTACAGCAGCCCCCGAGCGGAAATGCCAGCTAGCTGACTGACTGACTGACTATGAACACTTCACTAGGCATTAACCTTTTTCTCGCGTATTTGTGTGTATGTGTGAATGAATCAAAAAAACTGAAAACCTTAAGAATCCGGCTATACTCATCGCCCATTCCTGCTTTCATTGGAAAACGACGCTGATGATTACGCGGCAGAAAAGGCATGCCCAAACAATACACACACACAGATACACGAAATACAACTGACATGACACAAAAGTGGTAAGAGGGCCAAGAGGCAGTGAGCCAACTTGGCTGCATCATCAGTTAGCAAGAAGAGTCATCGGACATTGAGACAGAGCACATATTACATAAGCAGTAAGCTATGCCGCTTACAATTGTGAGAAACCAAAGCGAATCGGCCAAAATGAGTGGAAAATTGTAACAACAGATACTCCAACTGCTAGATATCTGGAAATGCATCTCAATCGTTGTAATGTTTTTTGTTTGTTTGATGAATTTACTTGTAAATGTTTAAAAATAACTTCACGGCAGACAGAACGAGCGCAAGAGGTAGCTGCAGGCGCAGGTACAACTAGCGTGAGATACAAATGTATCTACTACCTGTCGCTAGGGTCTGGCTGCTGCTCCTGCTGCTGCTGCTATGCGCATTTCACACGTTTTATGTTTTATGAGTTCGTTTGTCTGTCAGACAGTTTGTCCGTGTGTGCTGCTATTTCAACCTTTTAGCTGCAAACTAAATATGTACATATTTGTTTGTTTTGCTGGCTCTGCGCCTAGTATCTTTGCTTTTATAGCTACAGCCGCCTTGCGATTTCAATTTTGAACTTTATCTTATCAAAACGCTGCCGATGCCTGACTTGCATTTGCTGCTATTGCTTATCAGCGCCGGCTCATTGGACTGCGCTTATCGTGCAGTACAAGAACTTGCTTATGCTAAGAACATATGTACAGCTAGGTATATCTATATCTGTATCTGTATGTATGTACCTGTGCTGTAGCGGAAGCAGCTTCTAAACAACTTCCTTATTCACTGAAATTTTGCTCGAACAGCAATCGCACAAGTTTCTACATTTCAACAGACAACTCTATTCCAGCAGAGCGTTAAAAATAAAGTTAAATTAAATAAATGGTTATAATTAAAATGTGACGACTATGCGCAAGTTGTAGACCTTTGCCGTATATCAAACTGAATGACAGCAGTCAGCAGTCAAAAACAGGTTCAACTCACTTCTTGAACTCAACAACAAGCCAACAAGAGACCCTAAGAAACGACAGAGGCAGCAACTTTTGGTTACCTTTGGCCGGTAACTCACAAAAAGCATGAATGAAAATTAAATATTTACAGAACCCGAAACCCAACACAAACCATCATAAAAATGTCACTTGTAGCATTATTTTATTATATGTATATATCATTTTCTGCCTGCCTTTCAACTTTATGCTTGTTATAAACATATTCCCAGAAAGATACAAGATACTTATAGACATAGCTATTATATTTAGTTAGTTGTTTTAAAATCTAATGAGTTTCAATCGTTTTTGCAGCCGCAGCAAAGCACATGATACAACAAGTTGATGCAGACAGTCAAGACGGTGTCCGACAGAAGAATACCCTGTACCCTTTTTTTCCCCATAAGCACTAAATCTAGCATAAGGTAAAATGGGAACGAAAGTCTCTTTTTACAAGTTTAATATGACTGTAAGCATTTGGGAAGTTCCAATTGACAAGTGTTCCTATTGGAAAGTGGGGTCGAAAATTACTGTTATGCCCAGAACTCCAGTATTCTTGGGTCAATGTCGTTGAATTTTGTAACATTGATCAAAAATAGAATTATAAATATCTGTGGCAATTTTGTGGTACTGGGTGTGGTAGTAATTGATTGCGGTGGAAGGGGGGTTTCATTGAAAAAAGGCGGATTTGGTAAATTTTTGTGCCTCTACCTTTCATAGGGTCTGATATCTTGACGTTCATACGGAAGGACAGACAGACGGACATGTCTATATCGGCTCGACTATTGCTTCTGACCATTTTTGCCCATGGAACATATAGTCTGCCACGCCTCCTTCTGCCTGTTACATACATTGCACAAACCTATAATACCCTTTTACACATTGTGTACAGGGTATAAAAATTACATCATATGCTTGAAAATAATTAAAAGAAACTAACCAGATCGAATTATTTCTTGTTTTCTGCTTTGAATTGAGGTCAAAAGTGTAAAAAAGCAAATTAAAGCAAACATTAAGAACATTTTGAGAGCAGACAAAGATTTGCTGTTTGTGAGTTCTTTTTTTTAATGCGTGTGAAATCGATGGGCCAGCGCGCACATACATCGTTAATTTTAATTAAAACTAATTAGCACAAAACCAACAAAACTTCAAAAAACTTAAACAAAAATAGAAAACCTTTAAATGCGGCTAATAGATAAAACTCGCTTGGGAGTGGAATGTGGCAATGAATATGTATGCGTAGCCGCAAAGAGTTGAAACCGCCACGAATTCACCTTTTGTCCATTTATAAAACCTTCCAAATAAAAGCTGCTGCTGCTGTCCATTTGAAATATCTGTAGCAATTGGTAAGGCACTTCTAATTGCTTTTAAGCATTAAATTAATTGAAAATGTTTGGCTCAGAGTTCAAATTGATCACTCCACTTCACCAATAAAATGGCAAAAGATTGAGCGAGTGAAAGTGCGAAGCATTCGAAGTGAGCTGCAATTAAGTGAAAAACGTATTTAATTGATGAGATAACTTTCAAGTTGCCTTTAGAAATTGATTAACAAACAGTTATATATATTTTAGCTTTATCGACGGCAGATAATAAAAAAATAGTTAACAAATTTATATTGCGGTGCTTTTAGCGTTTGTGCCGAAAAAAAACAAGAACCACAGCCAAAAAATGTTCAACATTTTTTGCTGCAACCAAAACAAGTTTTAAATTTGTCTATAAAAACAGCACATAATTAAATTGTTTATTATGTGTTTTTTGTAGTCTCATATTTTTATAGTTTGATTTTTCAATTTTAATTTTAGCTTTTTATACTCTGCAAACACAAATTTATAGACCATTTCTATATATTCTTTCGGATGAATTTCGAACTTCCGAATAAAGTTTGACATAATTTCAAATTAGAAGTTTTGTATCATTGTTGGTTGCACAATCAAGTTTTAGGTAGTATACGAGATATCCATCATTTGTGCACCTCCAAGAAATAGATGCCTTTCGAAACTCTTCTGATGTAGCGGTAGAAATTCACTCTTAAATCGATCCATCTAAAGGCAACAAAGAGCGAAAGAGCGGTAGGGTAGTGCAAAAATGCAGCGCTGTTTTTACATTTGAGCGATAATTGGATATATGCAAATATTACAAATAAGCGATATCGTGTATAAAGAAGAGCGAAAATGCAGCGTTGTTTTTGCATATATGCAAATAATATACGGTTAACACTGTTGAAAATTGATGTTATTTTAACAGTAACAAATCTCATTACTGAACATTAGGCCCACTTAATAAAGTTAGAAAGAAGCAAACTATAATGTGCTTCTGTGAATTACACTTTCGAAAGTTGATGTTATTTTAACAGTAGCAAATCTCATGACTTAACATGATTGTATTAGTTAGAGTGTTGAAAATCGATGTAATTTTTTAGCATATCAAAGGTCATGACTGAACATGAGGCCCACTTTATGAAGTTAGCCAATAGACCATGCACTGTTGAAAATTAGGATCTTAATAATAGCTTTTGTTCTTTAAGGGTTCGCAGAGTTGAGTGTTGTTTCCCAATTTCGTTCAGTTCAATGTGCTAAAATGTAATATCCCTTTCTATTCCGGGTTCAACTCAATGTAAGTAAACTGAATTCATAATAAGTTTTAATGGATTTAGCTATAAAAATGTTGCTTTTCACTTTTATATCTATTACGATTACGAATTGACAGCAGTGCTAATTTTTTATGGTATCTAATAAAGTGAACATTGTCATTAATATACACAAGTCATAAAAAATAAAGTGAAAATAAAACTGTAGGTTATATATTTTGGATAGAGTATGCAAATATTTGCTGCCAAATGTGTTTGTATATGTTTAAAGTTTAAATTTAAATTTGCTTTTGATTTGTGTATATTATGTATATACTATACATATATGCTCCATATTTAGCAATTAGCGCTTAATTGAAAATGCGTATATTGCATAAATAGAAAAGATTATTTTATAATTGAGACAAACAAATGCTAAATAATAGCAAAAACTTTTAATATTCTAGTTAATTAAAGTTGTTGTTTTTTTCGCATACAACACCCACACAGATACAAAAACATGCATATCTCATGCTTAAAAAGTTTTGTAGCAATGTCTGCAGATTGCGCATACGTCGTGTTGCACATGCTGAGATTCTGTGTGCTTTGTGCTTGTCTGTCGGTTTCTATTTGCACTTTTCACTTATCTAACCTGACACAAAACACACATAAGCATACCAGCGACCCAACACTTCAAACAAACATAGACAACACACAAACACACAGAGCTACATTTGTGGCCCAAAGTTTGTTCTAATTTGTAGTGCGAGTTGCTTAAGCATTTAGTATGTAACATGCTTGCTGACTTTTTACAAGATACAAAGCGATATGATTAGATACTAACTTCCTGTTTGTAATAACTCGAAGTTCTCTGCTGCCTTGTAATGTGTTAATTTTCATTTTGAGGTATGTAAAAAACCAACAAGATTAGCCGCTCATGTTTAGACTAAAAGCGGAAAATATGCTTAGCTTTTTTCTTCTTGATTTGATTTTTCTGCGTTTTATTTGGCCTTTTTTTTGTTGTTACCATATGCAAAGAAAACAATGGCCCGAACCTGGCCAGCAACTCAATTAGCAGACATCTTTGAGCATTGCTACATAAATTTTGTGCGCAATTAAATAAAAATTTAATTTTATGTGCTAGTAGAGTGCGGCCCAAACCGCGTACGTATCCAAAAGATACAAAGATACTTTAGTGTACTGTATGCATGACACAGACATCAGATTAGCATCACAAGCACCACATAAACGTAAAAGTAACACATAGATACAGGCAGTAAATACTTGCCTCACGTTGCATAGCACGACAAGAGGCAGCGCAGCAAATAGTAAGACTCTGTAAACAGTAAATAAATATGCTACATGCCTCAAGTGAGCGACATACATATGTACGGAGCAACGACCACGGCTAGCACCGAAAACGCCACAGGAAGACACATAGATACAAAGATACATAGATACATACATTACGGCTACATGGCGCTGTGCCTTAGTTTTAATGCCACTTTATTGACTGGCTAGCTGGCGCTGCTCCGGCCTGAAAGTCATTCTGTGTAACAGTACATGATGCTGCTTAGATTAATGATCGATTTCGCCTGCTCCCATTCCCGTTTGACAGCTAAAGATACAAAAGTTGCAAGCGCGCTACATTAGCCAAATTAAAATTCCACAAAAGCCGTGATATTCATTTGCCGCTGGCCGTGCCGTGTTCCTGTCAAGCGCTAATAAGTTCACTCAAAGTCAGGGCTCAAAGCAATTGAACGCGCATTCGTGTAGATAAATCTCAAACACACACAATCACACACACACACACACACACGTACACCTTGCCACTTGTAAGTTTCAGTTGCCGCTTCGTATTGGGTGTGAAGACTGCTGCTGCTGCTGCTGGGCTGCCACGATGCGGGCGGCAAAGTAACAATGTATCTGACAGATACTTTTTCGACTCGTTGTGCCTTGCCGTGTGTGTTTATTTGTTAACTACCTGGCCATTGCGTTTGTTTTTGTTGTCTGCATTCTGCGCCCACTGTGCGCACTGTGTGTGAGAAATACTGTGCTGTCTTTGATGTCGATGAGCTCAGGTACAAACACACAAACTTCCTAAGTATCTGCAGAAACTTGCAACATCATGCCGCGCTATCTAACCATACATACATCTATCTTGGGCTCACCCTTCGACGCTCGACGCTCGACGCTGTAATTGTGCGTAAACGTGTAAATACCAAGTCAAGGTCGGTTAATCAATAATAATTATTTTTCACTTAATTACGCACACAGTTTCTACTGCTATCATGTGGCTAGGCATTCTTTGTTAACCCACAAAATGATAAATTTATGCGCACAAATTTTTCAAAATTGTTTATCTATGTTTTTGGCCATGTATACATTATGTACATATAGTATCGTTTGTATCGGGGATTGCTCCAGTTTAGCTATTTTTGCGCTACTTTTGTAACTCAAAATGATTTCGATGCGTTTGTTCGATTTTATCTAGTAACTGTCTGTGTTGCCATGTAATGTGCCACGTTCATGTGTTGAATATGCATAAACAAATATATTGTTTGCAACCTTCGCATAGCTAAAGCCCAAAGATATTTGTGTTCGATATGCCCAAATTAACATAACAAATGATCTGACCCTGAGATACAAATGTAATGACGTGGGCGTGCCACACTCAACTTCTTTTCCATTATATGTACGAGCTTGGGTGTACTTCTCTTTTTGGGTAAAAACTTTTGCGGCAAGTGCAGCGGCGTGACTCTTAAACATTGCTCAATGCGCTTCTAATTGCGCCCAACACTTGTCGCAGCTCTCTGCATAGTTTGCCTTCTACTTGAAGTGGTTGCAGCCACTTGAATTGTAGTTGTTGCTGCTGTGCAACGTAGTATTTCAAAGTCAGTTCAATGAATTTCCATATATCTTAAGCATGACCCAGCCAAAAGCCACCCCAACAGCAATTTGAATAGAAAAAAGTTGGTCCGGCTAAAAGGGAAAATGGCAGAAAAGCAGGAAAAGCCAAGTAAAGTTATACAAAATATGCATGCTCTTGCAGAGCAAAAGATCGTTGCTATGGCAGTAAATATTATGAAATTCTGTTTGAGCAAACTTCAAACAGAGTGCGAACTTGTTTAGTTGTGAGCACTGAAAATATTTATAAACAAGTTAATTCCGAAGGAAAGCAGGATACCAATCTAAGCACGTTTTTTACAATTCGAACCTGTTTATAAGCAATGAGATACTTTTTACAGCTTTGCATAAAAGAACAACGTGATTTGGTTAGATTTATTAGACAAGTCCTTAAATGTAGCTATCTAATGAAATTTGTTGCATCTGAGGCGTTATAGCCAACATGCTCTTTGTAAGCGCATAAAAAGGCACTAAAAAATATGTAAGATGCACACTTGAGCGGACAAAGTTGAGTTGCTTTTACTTGCTGCTTACTGATGCGCAGCTCTATTTGCATTCAAGTGATTTACTAGATTTAAATAACAGTTCCACGTTAAACTTTATAAATTTGTATCTCATGGATACCCTGCAACTGGTCGATAACCCAGACCCCAGACCCAAAACTTACCTTTTTCATTGTAAGCCCCACTCAGCTTGATGTCGATCGATTCAAAGTAACCCTTGACGGGCTCACACTGCTGCTGCGCTGTATCCTTGGCGCGTGAATCGCGCTGCAGGCGACGCCGCTGATGCTGGTAACCATGAGAGTGCGTGTGCGAGTGCGCTTGATGGTGGTGGCTGGTGACAGCCATTACGTCGCCATCGTGCAAGTGCTTGGCGGCGACCAGGTCGATGCTGTTGGCAACAAATCCGAACAGCAACAAAAGCAGCGCTGCCCTTATACGGCGTTGACTGAGACGGCGCTGCAGCATTGTGACTGCAGCTTGTGGACTGAAGCTGGACATGGTTTTAGTTGTTTTTGTTACAAAAAAATCTATAATTACAAACAAACACTTGAGCTTTTGCTCGTTGTGGGGCTACAGGATACTTTTGGCTTTAAATATTAATAAAGATACACACACACACACACGCGACAAAAACACACACACAAACACACGCGTCAGCCTTGAATACAACAATGCTGCTGTTGCATATTGCACGGAGCTTGAACAGCTGTTCCAACACACAAATCTTTCACTCTTGCCTGAACGCAGCCGCCGTTCGTACGTTCGTTCGTTCCTCTGTGTTCACTTTAAAGCTTTACGCTTTTGCCGGTCGTCGGCTGGTTTTGGCCAAAACAAAAGCAAAAGCCGTAAAAACAAACGCGCTTCAAAAGTCTACGCTCCTCACACATGCACGCGACAGAGCACGTTAGACTTTGTCGCTGTCGTTGACGTTGACGGCGACGTCGACGCTGACGCTGACGCAGACTTTGACGTTGCTTTCAAAATGTGCGAAAAACGCGCGTGGCCTGCACTTTGGCTAGCTTTTGTTTTTGTTTTTGTTGCTATATTGCTTTGTGTTGTTTTAGTACAAAAATACACGCACGGTAGCAACTATCTATAAGATACTTTTTAGCTGTCGTGATTTTGTGTTGTGATTTTGTGCTTTAATTTATTTAATTAAATGCGTTACGTATTTTTCTTTTTTTGCCTTTTGCTAGCTTTTGTTTTTGCGCGTTTTTCCTCAAAACTTTTCCTCTTAACTTGCTCTCGCATGTGACATAATCAGCAGTTTGATTTTTATATTTAATTTCCGCGTTGCGTTTACAATTTGCACTTATATAGTAAATATTATATTACTGATAAATATTATGCGATTTATGTATATATTGCTGTGCACGTCGTTGCTTTCTTTTTTAATATTTTTTTATTGCAACTCGTTTGGGTTTACTTGTAGATTTCAAAATTTATAATTTTTTTAAATTTTTAGAATTTGCACCCGCGTGTTTGCCTTGGACAACTTGCAGTATAAATAATACGTATACGTCGTTTTAGCTTGCTGCACTGCCTTCTAAGTGCGTGTTCAACTCTTGACAGCTAACCGAACCCGCGAAATACGTTTCAACGCGTCGACGACTCGTTCGAAAACAAAACTAACGAACGCCGCACGATTGCCAGCAAGCCAAAAGACTGCAAACTCTCTGTTACTGCTGTTGTCGTACTGTTAACTTTAACAGACGCAACCAACTGTCACTGCATGTCTCTCACTCGTTTAGCATTACTTTTTCTATTGCGTCGCTGCTCGCACTCACGCTGTTAAGCTACAACAGCATGTTAACAGTGCGACAACAGCGCCGGCAGCAAGAGAGCGTGCGTTCAAGTTCGGTTGCGGCTGTTGAGAGCGCGTACGAACACGAACAAACGTCGAATCGAACAGTTTAACAGATGGCATAACAGTGGTGCAAGAGTGCTTAAACATCTATGGAAATTGTTGTGCCAATAAATCATTCAATTTTATACAAAGTGGTGCATTGTTTGAAGAATTAAGCTACGTTTCTATGCATTTTGTGTTTACAAATGATGTAATTAGACTTTTTAATGAAAGCTGTGTCTAATAAATAGTTCATATTTTCATTTGAATTAGACCAGTTAAGTGATCTTAGTATTTTAATGCGTTTAGTATTACGCAAATTAAGTATAAATTTTATATATGGAGATAAGATATTGAAAGATTCTTAATGTGTATATACGAAAAGCGGATCCTTAGTGCTTGTTAAGTACCAAATTGTTATACGTGTTGGTAACAATGGGAATAACACCAACCCCAAACTAAAAGTTATTTGGCAATATATTAGCTAATAAAGCTTGAGGTTTTTGATTAATTTTATTCTTTATTTAATGTTTTCTGAGCAACAAACAAATTTTGAACTTTTATTAACTGATTATGTGGAAATTCTCAAAAAAAAAAAAATGAGTTTTTCCAAAAGATGTTTTTTTGCCGGCTCAATCCTAAACAGAAAGTTAAACTTCAAAGTTATTTTGTGTTTAATTTTTTTAGTTTAAGTTAAAGCTCCACAGCCAAATGTTGTGTTACAATCCCCAAAAGACGGACTCCGCAGAGAGTCTGAAATATCGTGAAAAACCAATTGAAAACTGTAGTTTAACTTCTTGTTTTGGACCTTGAGCCGGTAAAAAAAAACATCTTTATATGAAGAAGATCAGGGCACTAATTCCATATATGCGAGCTTCTTATCTTTTTATAAAAATAATACATCTTAAAACGACTGAATCCTAAGGTATATACACGAATTGTTGATAAAAAAAAGACTAACTTTTTAAATTTCGGACACACGGCAAACTTTTTTTAACAGGTCATAGCTACTTTAAGCTTATTGCCAAAAAGTTTGTTTAGAGACCCCATAAACAGTTAGCTGATAAGATTTATTAGCATTTATTTTTAGCAGATATTTTTAGGCTCTAACTTAATCAACGAACAAGTTCTACTGATTTATAAGCAAGTTCTCAAACTGTCTAGAATTTATCGATTAACAAAGTTGAACGACGGTTAAATCTTTGATCATAGCCGGCGCATGCATTATAATAAGCGGCTCAAACAATTAAATAATTGCATAATACAACCTTAACACTCATAACACCTTTCATTTGTACTGCCATTCAAAAGATACACAAATTCATTTCGCAAAGATAACACAAGATTTGTGCAGAGGTATTTAGCTTATCCCTAGCTAAAAACCACTTAAACCGTTTTGCAAATTTCGCATTTGGGAAAAACTTCATTTAAGTACATAAAACCCTATTACTAGGTGCGCAGGTCTACGTCCGTGTGCATGTCCGTGTCCATGGCCTTTTGTGTTGAGCTCAGCACGTGTGATTTGCAAGATTCAAATGACTGTCTGAGACACAGAAACAATGCACGACTTTTTTCCCATTCTTTTATTTCTTTTTGCATGACTTTCACTGGCATCTCTCACAATCACCTTTAGGTACACTGGCCTCAATGCCTCAACTATGCACCATTCCAATCGTCTGCGTCTTCGTCTGCCACAAGTCGCAGACACAAACTATGGATAGACACACTGTGCAGCGCGCGGTAAGAGCGACAGCGCTGGTATCTATTTCTTCATTAACAAGAAAACTTCATGGTGGTCAGTGCGGACATCCAGCTGAGCGGCAAAGCAGCTACGCCCTCATTGGCCTTGTTACCGCCGTCAAGTGATATGTTCATTTCATTTCATTTTATTTGATTTCTAAAAAGGTTTTGCGATCTATTCTCCAAAGATGCACGAAATAAACTATTCAAATTAGCGTGCGATAAGTCAAGGTTCTAGAGACCACCGAAAAAAAAACCAGGAATAAAAACACAAAATTAACAGCAAAAAGTGTTGGACAATGAGTCACAGGCGGCGGCAAAGGCGGCAACATGCGAAACGGAAACAGCTACAGAGCAAGCTTCTGCTTTGGGATGATGTCGATGATGACTACGAGTAATGCCAAAGGAACTACAGCAACAAAAACAAGATTGAAAAGGTGAAGTCGAAAATTAAACACCACCACATCGTTTAGATAAAGTTATAAATTATAATGTACGAACGATCAACGCGCAACATATTCGATACAAATGCAGCCAAAAAGGCCACAAAAGTTGTGGCAACTTAAGTTAAAGGTAAGCAACAACGGTAAGGTAAGGTAAGGTAAGGTAAGGCAAGGTAAAGGTAAACGAAACCACGAAAACCCTTTTCTGTTGGTGACGGTGACGGCGGAACACAAAAAGGAATGCTGCAAACCCACACACAATGGTTCCAACAGGTAAGACCAATACAGAGAGAGAAACAAATGCCAACATTGGATCAGTGTAAGAATAGAAGTTCATTCTATTTCATCATTTGACGTAATGTTCGCAAAAACTTAAATCAAGCCTTTTTCAAGCACCTAAAAGAATTGTACAACAAAAACAAATTAAATATCTATAATCACCTTTAGAGGGTTCGCCTCCTTTTCGAGTGATATTACTGTGCGAGAGCATGAGGGTGATCCTACCTCAATAAGTACACCTAGGTTTGTAACAGTCTACACCTAACTAGTATGCAACTATTCCTGAAGCCTATTTCTATAATAGCGCTGTGCATAAAATACTACTTTGCTACGGCGAAACCATGGTAGAATAACATAAGGTATGATTGCTCTTCTTCTTATACGCACTACAGCTTTTGTCAGTGAGGCAGCATGAGAGAAATGTACCGCTGCTTTGTATGCACATCGCATGCATGCGTTTATTTTGCGGTGCATAAAAAGAGGCAACTACTCTAAGTAATCATACCTTACATTATTCTACCATGGGCGAAACAAACTGGGCTCATAGTGGTTACGAAGTAGTTTCGCATTTGTTTCCTGTGACGCAAATACTTAAAATGAGAAAGTTTTGAAATGATTTTGAATGTTATTTGCGAGGGCTCTCTTGCAATCACCTCTTTAAGTACAAGTTAAGGTTATAAGGCGTTTCGATTACTCCAAATGATCATTGTGCTCATTTCACGTATTGAGAGAGAGAGAGAGAGAGAGAAAATAAGAGAGGGAGAAAGAGAGAGAGAGAGTGAGATTGTGAGAGAAAGAGTGAGGGACCAATTTGCACTTAAGGATTGTCTTTCGTTGCAATCACCTATTAAAGTACAAATTAAGTTCATAAGGCGGTTATTTCAAAACCTTTCGATTACTCAAAACGATCATTGTGCTCATTTCACGTATTGAAAGTAAGGGAGAAAGAGTGAGAAAGAGAGAGAGAGAGAGAAAGATTAAGGGACCAATTTGTACTTAAGGATACTTAGTTCTGATGCATTTTTTCTTTCCGTGTACACTGAACGAAATGCAAGTGTGTGCGTGTGTGTGTCTTGAGCATTTAAAGTGAGCCACAGCAAAAACATGAAATTAAACGAATTTAGGCAAACGGCATCTATAAATTATGTTTGTGCCTGGCAAAAGTTTTTGATCAGTTAGCAGCAATATGAGCTTGGTCATGGCCAAGTGGTTCCATGGTGGTTCCTTTTTTTTTCATATTTTTTATATATTTTTGGGCAACTCAAATTTCATTTAAACGCTTGATTTAGTGCAGCAAATATGGCCAATGTCGTGTATAACTCTCTCGCTCTCTGTGTGAGTACACATTCCACAAGCGACAGCGTTTTACACTTGAAATCCTCACAAGACGCACACACTCACACACTTGTACTACATAGTACTGCTGCTTTCTGGTCTTTATCCTGCCATAGCACAAACACGTTGGTGGCATTTTGTGTACTCCAAACGGCAAATTCAATGGCAAGGCGCGGCAGCGGTGCACCAACACAAGCTGGTCCAACAGGTTCCAAGCTGACTGGCATGGATTCTGCAGTAGAAGTACCAACACCACCACCAGCACCACCACCACCACCATCACCACCAGCAAACAGAAGGGTACGCGCACTCTCACACAGCGGATCGGATCGGGTCGGAACGGACTGCGCTTACTTGGCGGCTGGCTGTGGCATGCAGCATTTCTCGTTTCTTGGTCTTGGACGTCGCCGTCGTCATCGTCTTTGTCGTTTTGCACATTTTTGAATTTTTATTTTAATTTCGTTTTATTTTATTTTAGTTTGTTGGCGCTGCCGCCGCTTGGCTTTGTAAACTTTTTGGTTTGTTGATTTTCATTCACCAAAAACTGGTTCGCCGCTACAAGTTCTTACTTCAAGACTTTTTTTCTCCTTACCTTAAGGAAGTTGCTAACTGCTGCGACCGCGCTGCTCTCACTCTATATATCATATGCTTATCTGTGTGTGTGTGTGTGTTGGGGCCCACGGTTTGCAGTTGTTTGTGCCCAGGAATGTGTGAAGTCATCGAGCAACATATTTGAATTCTTCTACTTTTAAAGACTTGGGCGGCACTTGCAGCAGTTGCAGCAAGTTCTTTGCCTGGCCTTAAATTCCACACACACACACACACACTCACACATGGGTTTAAACTCACTTTTCCTACGAACCGGCGGCTATAGCAATCGAAAATGAAAATCAGTCAAATGTAACAGACATCGATAGTACTTCATCATGTAACAATCAATGTTGGCGTTTTACCTTTTTGCCTTTGACTGGATAAGCATCCATATTACACTGTGAGAAACTTGAAACGCTTGGCATGACTCAGTGGCTCTCTGCCTTTTGCCAATTATATGCCATAAAAGTTTACGCCAACCAGCTTGCCTCGAGTCAACTGTTGTGCACCGTGTAATTGTATTTCATTGCAGGATATTGGATTTTTGTGCTTGATTTGGCACATTTGTGTGAGCCACGCCTTCTTCGCCTCTTTTTGCCAAGCGAGCTGTCCAACAAACCAGGAAGCTGCTGGTTATGGTGAAGGGCTTGCGCGTTTATCGAGCTACTTGTGTGTGTGTGTCAAAGTCGTTCATTGATTCGGATACTCTTGTAGCATGTAACTGTCACTTAGTGTCTCTAGAGAATATACATAGTATTATTAAACAACACTGATAAGCTATCATTTTGATAAAGAACACGCAGTGAATACGTTTAGGCTGTGGCTGCAGTCTAATGCTTGGCGATCAGTGTGCGAGAAGCGTTGATTAAGCGCGGTCAAGGCCGCATAGCGTGAGCTGCAGTCTAACGAGTGTTTCAGGTTGTTGATTTGTGAATAAGTCGCTGCGACAAGCTGTACCACTACCTGGAAGTGGAAGACCGTGTTTTTATTTGAAGGTAGGTTTGACATAAGTAGACCACGTGGCGCTAAGACACCAGTCAACAATAAGAGTAAAGAATAGTTTGTATGTAAAACAAATTATCGATAGTAATATCGAGAGCCAAAGTTCACTCTTTTTGTTGGACGTGTGCATAAACTTTATGTATTTCTTCATACGTTATTATTCCTTGACTTGCTTTTTAGAGTGGGATGTCGATAGTGTAAAAGAGTCGTACAATAAAGATAATCGATTGTGCAGCTTGAAAGCTTAGCACAGAATAAGTACTTTACTTGAAACAATAGCCTGAAAATATAATTGTTAACCCAAAAAAACTCAGCTATAGGAGAAAGGTGTAAACATTGATCATCTCAGAAAATTGCATTATCTTTTATATTTGGTTCTTTGAGAAACTGATACACCACAAAAACAAACTGAAATTCTGATGTATGCAATATTGTAATACAGCTTGCTTCTGATTGTAGAGAACTTTTGAAAATACACATTGATTTTTGGCATTTTGTTCGAGTTAATCAACTTCTCACAAAATTTTACGATATCCGATTTTAAATTCGGTTCGAAAAACTCATGAAGGCTGTCAAATATTCTTTTATTGTTGATCATAAAGGAATATTCGAACACTTTTGGACATATTTACAGCAACAGAAGGACATGGGTTCTGGTGGGATAGGATGATGTCTCTACCTTAACCAACGCACAACCTCCAGGTAGTGCCCCCTGGTTAGGGTTGTGCGTAGTGTTTGTAAATGCAATGCAAGCTGTTATGAGGCGCCTGGAGGCGTGCCCTACATCAGGCGCTATCCCTGCAGCAGGCCATTCAATAAAGTAGAAGTGATTTGCTTTATAAGATCTGTTGCCGGCTTAAGGGTATTTGAACGTCAACAGTTTGAGTTTAGCTTTACCGTTTCTAGTTATCGTTCTCGTTGTCTTCTTCTGGATGTGCACAATGTCGCTTTTCCTCTGACAGCTACTTGTCAATGCCCGTGATGAGTGTGTGCCGCACAGCCTTAGCTAGTATGTCAGAGGATTGGCAAGTGGGCAGGTGCCACAGGACGCAGCACGCAGGATGTTCAACATACTGTTTGAGCATTGATTGTTTGTATGTATTTGTAATAATGACATGAAGCGTATGTGTGTGTGTGTGTGTGTGTGTATGTGCAACAACGTGTCATTGACAGATTTGAACAAAATTGCGTATGAATGAAATCGATTTTTGCCTGTCCGTTGAATGTTGATAATGCTGGATTGTTCTTCTAGTTCTCAAATGAGTCGGTTAGTCTATAACTATAGACTAGTTCATGTCACTTTCTGTCCACACCATTTAAGCCAAAGCGAAGACGTCAACACAAGCAGACCTACTGCACTTGGCAACAGCAGCTGAATTGCACGAAACAAAGAACAAATATATGCATGGGGCATGCCAACTGATCGAGGAAGAAGTGAGTTGAGGTGCGGAGCAGGCTTTGGCCAAGGTAAAAATTAAGCGTCCAACCGCGAGTTTACACATCATCATCATTATGGTTGCCGTTGCGCCGTCGTGCAGCATCCTGACGCTTCTACATGGGCTGTTGTTGCAACGTGTGCGAATGTGTTGCACAATAAATAAAAATATTTATACATGAAACCTTAAATAAAGGCTGAGCGACAAAGATGCGAACCAAGTCGTCGTCGTCATAGTCGTCGCCGTCGCAGTCGTTATTGTGGTTGCTCTTGTGGAGTCGTCGTGGCCGCTGGCTTCCAGACCAAGTGGCAAAAATAATGTCGTGGCATCTGCATCTGTGCAACCAGCAACTTTTGCCCACACGAATGTTAAAATTGTCGTTCTGATGCCTTCCTTTTTTTTTGTAGTATTTCTTTGTATTTTGCTTTTTTATACCCTGTACGCGAAGTGTAAAAGGGCATTATAGATTTTTGCAATGTAGGTAACAGGCAGAAGGAGGCGTGGCACACCATAAGTTGCATGGGCAAAAATGATCAGGAGCAATAGTCGAGTCGATATGTCCGTCTGTCCGTGTTGGGCCAGCTTTCTCAGACACTGTAAGAGTTAGAGCAAAAAAATTTTTCCAAAAGATGCGCATTTTCTCAAGGATGAGGGAGCTTGTCGAATGAAGTCGATGTCTTACCGCCTTCCCCTAGACAGTGACAGATTTGCGCGGTTTCCGTTGAATCTATCAACTCCAAACTTCTCGCAGATGTGCGTCGTGTTTATGTGCATCTATGTTTCAAAAATCGGATAAGTAGATCCAAAGTTATTGCCAGAAATGTGCTGATTTCACCCCCCTTCGCCTATAAACTGTGCCAAAATTCCACTACGTATAGAAATATATACATGTGAGTTAGAGTTACAAAATTTGGTGTGGAGACTCGTGTGACCCTAATCGTTAAAACTGCATCCACTTTTTTTTTCATTAGAACCCCCACCCTCCTTCCCCCGCAAACGACTTACCTTGATTACTGTCACACCCCCACCCCCCACATATTGATTTGAAAATTGCCACAGACATTTATAAATGAATTTTTGATTTTGTTATGCTGGAGTTATGGGCATAAAAGTAATTTTTGCCCCCATAATAGCCAACTTCCCAAAAGGAAAACTTGCCAATTGGAACTTCCCAATAGGAAAATGTTAACAGGTATATCGATCTTATAAAAAGAAATATAAAAGTGGATACTTCCGTTTCCATTTTATGGAAAGGGTATTCCACTGTCGGCCACCGTCCCGACTGTCTGCATCAAATTTTTAGTTGTTGTTGTTTTTGGCATGCCTTTTGTATTGGCTGTGGTGCCTCGTCATCGTTGTCAGGGGCTTCGTAAGCCAGCATCAAGATCAAAGCGAGCAGCAGCAGCGGGAGCAGCGGCAATGCCCACTAACTATGTGCAGCAACTGAGCTTAGCCTGCTGCTCCAAGCTGCGCTGCAAGCAGGAGCTGCCACGGTCGTTGTTGTTGTTGTTGTTGTTGTTGTTGTTGTTGTTGTTGTCGTTGTTGCATAGTCAAAGTAAAATAAGAAATAAATCAGTAAATTGGATTGCTTTTTGTTGCGCTCGTTCGTTCATTTCGCAATGGCAACTGCAACTGCTGCAACTGCTGCAGCCGCAACTGCCAAGTGGCAACGCCAACCCAGCATCCCAGCAGTTGCTGGGGCAGCTACTACTGGTGGAACAACGCTTTTGACTTTTGGTATTCTGGGTTCGGGATGCTGCTGACTGCTTGGCGGCTTCGCTGTTGGCTGTTGCCCATGTGTGTGAGTTGTGGCAGTTGCATGCTGGAATTTCTATGCTTATCATTTTCTCGATCTCACCTGTTCAATTCATTATTTTCTATAAATAAATATACATACGGACGACTATTGGACAGATTGGGGCTGGGCAGGCATTGCCAATTGCCAACCTAGCAACTGGCAACTGGCAACCGGCAACCGGCAACTGGAGTCCGCAGTTGCTGTAATTTACATGAGCTTTTGTAGCGCCTGCCTTGTGTGTAATTAAGTCGCATAACTGCCCCAAGTTGCGCTTTGAATTCTCACTAATTTTCATAACTTAACTTATACATGCATCATAGGCGCAACGGCGGCTGGGGCAGTGGCAGCAACAACAACGACCAAAGCGAAACAAAAGGAATGCAGATATGGTTGGGCCACAAAAGGTCAGGAGACCAGCATGACCAGCATTGAAATTCAATATGTCCTTTGATTTGGTCAGCTTCTGAGCACTCCGGCAGCCAATTTCTGCAAATTCGTGCAATGCTTAGTTATGTCGCCGCGACTGCGCTTAAGCATCCTCTATCCCGCTCACAGTCACTCTGTCTCTGTCTCTTTGTCGATCACACAAGCCCAGAGTGAGAGATATATGTGTATTTGGCGGCTTCTTTGCCGGTTTCGAACAACACGCCATGGAATTTGCTACATACATTTTTAAGCTTTGTTCCACTGATTTTTATACACTAGCGGGAAGTATTTAAGAGTTCCTATATTATTCGAAATGACAGCAAAGAAGCTGATCAAATGCATTCAAATGGTATACACTATTTGGGGCTGCAAGATTGGTAATCTATTATCTGGTCTGCTATGTTTATGCTGGAGACTAGGACTATCTCTAGACATATGTACTTTGAAGCAGTCTCTATTTCAGTTTCTAATCCATAAGTATCTGGTTCGAAGTACTATATCATAATACTGAAAAGTATTATCACATCAATTTAGGAGTCCATTTTCCATGTATTCCAATGGTTATATAATTTATGGGCCAAATTGCAAAATCAATCAATCAATCATTTTAAGTAAAGGTTTTGCAATGACCTTGTTAGTGTGACAAAAATAAAGTTTAATCTGAAAATTAAACCGAAATTAATTTCGTATACAGTTACGATTACGGTAGTATTGGTACTTTTCATACGATTAACCGTTGTTTTCGGTTTTCATTTTTCAATGAGCGCTGTTCTCCCAATGAGCTCCTCACGACATGTGCAGCCGTTAACGGGTCTTTGAGTAAGCCGCTTATCACGCTCATTTTGAACAGAGCTCACGCTCATAAGCGAGGTTCACGCTGCTCCGCCAGCAGCGAACGATTCTGCCTAACCTTTTAAGTAGTCTAAAACTCAAGCTGGCCGTAGTCCAATCCTTTGCTATTGACCGATCCTACAAAACAGTACACTACAGCAGCTCATTATGGAACGGCTGTAAGGAAAGTCAGTTGATCGGAAAATTATGCCTTGGTTGGAGTTCCATTGAGTGGCGTTTTGTCAGAGTTGCTGGCGTCGATTAGCCTTTCCCATAAGAGACGACTAGGTGAGAGGCACAGAACCTAAAGCAGCGCTCTCAAGAAACAAAGGCGGTCAAGCGATCCTTCGTTGATAATGCTTATTTGAAAACACTTAACGACGTTCTCGGCAAAGACAATCTTCAAACAAAGGATGCAGCGATGGGGGACAGAAGCTGTCCTTATCATTCATTGCTTCCCAAGACACCTCCGCAAGAACGTTTGGTGGCATCAAAGGAACGTTAAATCCATCGCTTGTTACAATGCCTGGTCTGATGAGTCACGCTCAATACTGGTAAAGATTTTTCAAAATGACTGCACTTTTTAGACAATTATGTTATAACATAAGTGAGTCAAAGAGAGAAAATTCGGTGAAAATTACACTTCCTCACTTATAATACCTTTGGGTTATTTCATTGATACTAAGTCTCTATTGCGTATCTATGAACACTCCGTGTCCGGGGCGAGAAGTACCCGGCCCAGAAAGCGCACATGTATGCACTGTCTTTGAAATGTAACGGCTAAGGATTCCACTCTATTAAATTGCATGCTCTTTGGAATAGAGCTTCAAAACTATCGATAGTGGCGCCATTCCATATATTCGATAGTTTCAGGAATAAGATACGATAGTAAGTGCTATCGTTAGCAACGATCACGCTATCGGTTCGAAAAGATTCGATACTATCTTTCCTTCCTATCTTCCTACCCTTAGGGTTTGTTTAAGCTATGGATAGTAAGAAAAAACATAGATTTTGAGACACAAAGGCAAAAATTCGATAAATCGATAGTATTATCAAATTTAAAGCTTTGCTAACTTGGAGAACAGCCAGCGTCAACTACACATCATTACAAACGATTCGTTACTTGATAAGTTTTAACGAAATTTTAATTAAAACAGAACAAAGTTTAACAAAACTATATGATATTTTTATGAGTGTCAATTCATCCCAAATCAACCATTTTTACTCAAATATTTCATTGAACTTTTATAAAATGCACTACTAAACCAGCCACAAGCCCTTAAATTTAATTCACTTGAAAGCAATGCAATACTTCATTGAAAACTAAATAATCCTTTGAGGTTTGCTGTTTTGAAGTTAGTTTTCTAAGGTTTTTTTTGCTGTTGACATGACACACATAAAAATGTAGGTTTATGTCTTGTTTATGTATTTTAAAGCCATAAAATTGGTAAATGTTAACCCGATTTTTATAACTTCTTGTCCAATTTTCTGGTTCAAGCTAGTAAACGAAACTCAAAGTTTAAGCTATAAGTTTTCTGTAAAAACTTTGTGATCCCTACGAAAAAGTGCCATAAATTCTATAAAATTGCAGGAAGGCAAAAAAAAAAAATATATATATAAGAAGGAAGATGAAGAAAACAAGTTTAATATGTATTGTAGTTGGCAACAACAGCTGCCACTGGCTGCTGCATTGGCTTAGAGCTTAACAAGATTTTGCGTACAGTGACAGAGCGAACCAGAAGCCAGACCTCAACTTCACTCAAGTTAAGGCGGCCAAGAGTTGACAGCAACTAAACTTTATAAGCATCTTGCACTACTTTTGGGTTTGTTGTCATAAAATGTTTAAAGCCAACATTAGCTAACGAGCAACACACGCACACAAAGCAAATATTACGCATACGCCGTGTTGACAGTAGCAGACAGGCAGAGTGTCTTCAATCTTGAGTTTGCTCCCAGTGGCATTCCCATGCACTCCCAAAGTCAAAGAATGCATAAAATCAAATACGCGTTAGCAAAGGCGCGTGAGTTCAAAGCAGCAGACGGACAGACGTCAACTCAGCGATACGCTGGCAGCGAGCGGAGAGGGTAGAGTGGCAGGCAAGGTAAGTCGAAAATCCAAAACGAAGGAATAAAATCAAAAGTGGGCAGAGCAACTACTCTACAGGCGAACCTTCTGTAAACCGCATTTATGGCGTGGGAATCAACAGTGCAAAATCCAACAGCGTCTTTCGTTTGCGTTGAACGTTACTCCAAAACACTGCAAAGCAGAACCAAAAATAAAACCAGAAAGTGAAGCGAAATTTCGCGCACCACAATCTGCATACTCTGAGAATGCAGGCGATTATTCTTTCGATTGGCGAAAAGTTGTTTTTACATGACATAATAGTTTTTTGAAGGTGTAGTTCCCTGATCCTTGTCTGTAACTTAAGCAAGCTGACGCACAAACTTCAAATGTTAAACACCTTAGCTAATGTGCGCGACGAAGTCTCCCCAGGACTTTAACTTGAACTTCTCTCCCAATAAAAGATGTTATAAGCTGCCTAGAGGAGTGCCATATAACAGGCCGTAGCTCGGTAAGCATAAAAATGTTTTCATTTTTGTCGAAAATCAACTGTAATTTTCTTCTTGACTGGCCATAACAACCCATTACCGGGTTATGTCCTGATGTAAAGCTCTGCTCTAGGCATCTCTGCTTTGTGTGCACCTTTCCCAATTGGTGATACCAAAGGTAGCTAGCGTACTCTCTATTTGGTCCTTCCAACGGAGACATGGTCTGCCCCTTCGTCGGCTCCCTACCATATCTGCAATGAATAACCTTTCTCGCAGAAGCTCCTTCATGCATACGCACAACATGACCTAGCCAGCGGCGCCGCTGGATTTGATCGTTTTACTATGTCAATGTCGTCAAAAAGCTCATAGAGTCCGTCGTTCCATCGGGTGCGGTAGTTCTTGCCAACGCGTAGAGGGCTAAAGATCTTACGGAGTACTTTCCGCTCAAACACTCCAAGAGCATTTTCAGCAGACTGTATCATCACCCATGCTACAGAGGCATAAAGCAAAACGGGAAGGATGAGCGTCTTATATCGTGTTAGTTTCGTCTGGCGGGAGTGGTCTCTTCTATTAATTTGCCTCCTGAGACCAACGACGCATCTATTGGCAAGAGTGATTCTCCGCTTGATCTCCATGCTGACAATATTATTCATTGTGACGGTGGTGCCAAGGTAGACCAAATCCTTGAGTATAGCTTTCAACATCAATCTGAGAGTCCAACAGATGTGTATCTCTACTCGAGGAAATCATGAAATCTTACCTGACCCACCATGAAAGATTTTCTTTCAATAGCCGCAAAGGCTTCATTAATTAACTGAAATACTTCGTCTTAAAAAAAAATTCAAAATGGTTTTTAAATGAATGAATTAGGATTTGATGTAGAGAATACTCGTATTATTAGGTTAGTAGGTAGCGGCATTGCAATGTAGGCTAAGGTCTAAGGTCGCCTTTCCGGCGATTACAAAATCGCTTAACTTACACCACTTAACTAATATGCCCCCAGAAAGGGTATAAAATTGCAAAAAGAAAAGAGCAAGCACAAAACGCATTTGTGACATGAAGTTGAATGGAAGAAGTAGAAATTAAAGCGAAACGCGAAGCGAGTTATCGGCACAAAGAAAGCAAACGGCGCTGTATCAACAAAGGATCGGCCTGCCGGACGCTGCTAAGTCTACGTTGGCAAGGGCATGGCTCAGTAGGAGCAGCAGATGGAGGTTGACGCGGAGCAGGCGGAGGAGCGCAGAGCTGTTTGGGTGAGGACGAGGGCTGGCAAGGCGTTGGTATGAATCATCAACATGCCTGCTTTGGTTTTGGCTTTGCATTGCTTTAGTTTGCATTCGATTTGGCAGAGCGGAGCAGAACGGAGCTGGCGAATCCAGCTAGCAAACTGCTAAACTGGTTATGCAAAGGAATGTGCCCTGCCAAGCAGATAAGTTGCAGGCTGTTTGTCTTGCTTCAAGTGCGGCAATTTAATGCCTGGCCCAAAGGAATTCTGCGCATATTAAATATTTAAACTGGCTTACGGCAAATTCAGCCGCCGTTCTTAAAGTGCCTGGCAAATGGCATTATCCTCAAGCTGGGTACATTAATTTGGTGAACATAACACACACACACACACACACTCTCACACACAACACGTGCAGTTCGACCACAAATTTTAATTAACCGAAACAATGGCAGAGTTGCTGTTGCACGGCAAAGGGTCAGAGTGTGGCAGTGTGGCAACATCAAAGGCAACAACATAATCAGTAAATTTAACCAAAAAACACAAAAGTTAAGCGCGGCGGCGATACAGAAGCCCGCAGCTTAGGCTCAGCTTGTCAGCAATTCGACCACAAAATTTTCGAAGCGCATTTCCAAATGGCGCAAAATGCATTGCAGTTCAAGAGGCGTTCACGTACAAAAAGACCGCGGGTGTACATGAGTGAGTGTGCATCTGTGTGTCAAATGACCACCAAATTGCAGGCAACGTGTTCATGAACTACATGCCAGTTCAGCTAGCTGCCATTTGCAAATGAGTATGCATGTTCTAGTTACGGAGGGGCACACTGATTAAACGGAAGTATCCGTTTGTAGAGGACACATGCCGCAGGCCGGCAGCCAAGATACTTTGTTCGTGACCCAGGAGTGCACTTAGTTGCCACAGCTGAGCAAGTGACTGTCATGCAAGTGCATTCCTTGCCATGTGAGTCGAGTAATTTCACTGCATGACCAGCCGTTTTATTACGCATACGCAACGTCATCCAATCAATAGTTGGCATGCGCTGCACAACTATTATTGGCGTCAGCCAAGGTCGTCCAGAAATGGCGTTGTAAGTGCGACAAATAGACGGCACTAAGTCTAACTAGCCAAACCTTAAACCTTGAAAATGCAACACGAAAACGCTGCTGCCATCGCTGTCGCTGCCACTGCCACTGCTGCTGTTGCAATTGCGTCACGTGCGCAATGCCAAGACTGTCAGTCTATCTGTCGCTCTGTCGTTAAAGGAACCAAGTCGCCCGTTGTCTGCCTTGACATCAAAGCAATTGAAATCTTTGTCGCAAACAAACAGCCAATCGATTGGAGACCTCTGATAAATGGCAGCTGTAAAATGCGCTTTAGTTGGCTTTTAATTAATGAGTCTAGAGATGAGTTTTGCTGACAAATAGATGCAGTCATATGGGCTGTACATACAAACATACATATATTGTATAATTGTGTCACGTTATGCAAAAAATGCAATTACTTTTCATTGATTTAAACGAAAGCTTGCAATATCATTTACATAACAGTGGAAATTGCTTTAAACATACGCCAGCATAAATAACAGGATAATCACCCTTCAGTTCTAGCAGGCAGGGCTGAATTTTTCAGGCCTGAATCAGGCCTTCAAATGACGCCAGAGGGTCAGAAATTATGAAAACGAAATTGAACTCGCTTCTTTTCAGGGCAATATTCAGGCCTGAATCACGGCTTCCAATGAAGGCAGCTAATAACAAGGAAAGGAAATAAAAACAAAGACAATAAACAAAATGTGAGCGACACTCGCCCAGTTTTTGCCTCTCTTTACAAAACCAAAAACCGTGCAATGTCAATGCATATTTGCTATATTTTCACTACCTCCTACGAGAGTAATTTGCGCCTCTCTCCTGCTCTTTTAGACTCGAAAAAAAAAACTAGAAACTGACGCGACTGTTGTCAAGCATATATTCATGCATTTCATTCGTTTGACGATACAGAACACGAGTTGTGCATGTACGTTCTATTATAACTATTATATGTATATTTAAAATGTACACGTGTTATAAATGCCCAATAAAATTTAGCATATTTTCAAGCAAAACGTAAGTATCTTTAAATTTTTAAATAAAAAAGTTTCATAAAAAAATGCATATACACACATCTCTAATATATTATTTCTGTGGTATATAGTTTGAAATCCCCGAAATTTCTTGTAAGCTTCAAATCTATGTGTAAGCCAATCAGTTTGTGAACCTTGACACAAAATATTTGTTTTTGTCGAAATATTTAAACAATTTACGTTATCTCTTGTAACAATATCAAAAAGATTCTCAAATAATCTCGACATTTCCATTCGAGATACAAATAAAGGCTCTTTATGGAGATTTGTGGCTCTGCGTCCCACCATAATGCAGCTCTGCTTCGCGGCCTCTCCGCTTGGTGATACCAAAAGGAACAAGTGCGATCTCTAGACGATCACTGCTGATCGGGAAATGATCTACCCGTTCGACGGCTTGCACCCAAACATTGTTATCGGTCCCACATATCGATTGACACAAAACATTGATTATCTTCCGTGTATTTCCGCTTTAACTTTTATAGCTTTTCCATTTTCCATCTAATATGGTGGAAACATTTCACAATTTGTTCTTAATCAATGGAACTATAGATACAAAGGATAAGGTAAGGTAAGCTTTTTTGAACCATTTTTAACAAAAATTACTGACTTTAAAGTCGGATTCACGTCCGTTGAAGTAATGGTTTAGCTATCTAAGTGGAAAACTTTAAAATTTGAGAAAAACTGAGTTTTCTTTTTTTTAGCATGAGTAGTACGCTTGACCACAATCTGATGTAGAAAGATATTTGCAAAGAAGACAGACTCATATGCCGTGACGGTCTCTTATGCACGCATTTCAGGTGGTGCATATGCATAAATTTGGTTTTCTTTATGGGCAAAATCTTCCAATAACCATCAATTTACACGTTTTATACGGACAGGGCATTCGCTCACGGCAAAAAAAAAAATGCTTTTGTCTTAAAAGTTAGTTACCTGCTGCACAGGAATTATAGATCGGATCTTTGTCTGGATGTGGCCGATGTTACGACTAACAGTTTAGTGCAACGTAAGTCGGGTTGATCCACTTTTATAAGATAAGAAATGTTCTTACCAAAAAATTTTTTTAAAAAACTTTATTTTTGTGGAGAAAAAACCGTCAAACTAAAAAAAATTACAAAAAATCTCAAACCTAATATTTTATTACCCCAAACCCCTGACACAGAGTCAGGCAATTCCTATTAATAGGAAGGGGAACCGGTGGAGAACGGGAATAGGAAGATGAAGAGGAATATGATCTATCTAGAGTGGGGCATGGGGGTTGTGTTGTAAATAGGGTTGTTTTATCTTATAGCTTTTGGAATGAGCATAACGAAGAAGAAGAAAAAGAGGAAGTGGATGATAAAGTGGGAGAAGATGACGATGAAGAAGAAGAAAAAAAAAATTAAAGAAAAGGGGAAGACGAATATGCTCTACTCCGAGAGGGACACGGGGGTTGGCGAGCGGAGAGAGCAGGGACGGAGCCCTTTAGTATGAATATGGAAAGTAAATATCAAACTTTCTAACTGTTCAGAGTAGCAACTAAGGTAAGGTGCAAAGGGTCGCTTTAATGCAATTTTCAGTGTACAGTCAAGTACTTGAGACTATTGCTAAAAATCAAGATTAATCCTTGAACAATTATACAAGAGTAACTATTTCGATTAGCTGCCTTGTTAGGGCGACAAATCGAAATCAAAATTGGGAATAGGCATATTTTGAATAGTGATGCACTCCATATTCTTTGTCTTAACATTAAAGTAACTAACGAAGTTAAACTTCATTATTGTGTATCAGACTTCTGCAATTGTAGTAATCCGCATCTCAATCTGAACTGCGATAAATATTAAATGATAAGTTTCTCACGCAGGATTATCACTCAAAACCATTATAATCTTAGCAACCCGCCTCTTAGCAGGGTGAAAATCTTTAAAGACTTAAATTCTGCTAGATGTTAAGCCTATAGACTTCATGGTGAGTAAAGCACAATCTTATCTTGGATTCATAAAGAATTCGTTAAAAAATTGGTTGAATCCTAATATCACTAAAAGGCTATTCATATCTCTTATTCACCCGATCTTAAAATATGGGTCATTAGTTTGGAGCCCTCAATATGCTGTGCATTCTGAAAAATCGAATCGGTTCAAAATCAGTTCCTTCTCTTTGCACTTAGAAGACTAAATTGGCCTCAACATTTAAACTGCCAAGACGGACTACTTAAGGGTTTACCATTAGTTCTAACATTTGCATAGACTCAGGCGGTGAACTCGGAGTTGCGAAGTTTTTGAGCCCTTTAGAGTCCTATAGCAGGTGTCTAAACCTCTAAAAGGTCCTCATAGAAAACGAGAAGTGAAACTAACTGTGCCAAAAAGATAGACAGGAGGTAGATAAGAGATAATAAATTCCAGCCAGTTTCAAGATTAAAGTGTAAAAGAACTCTTGTTGAAACTGCAAATGTATGTTAATTTCCTTATGCTCAACACTTGTGAAAATTCCTCCATGTAAATATAGTTTTTTCTTTTTAATTTTCATATTTCCACTTGTGGAATATCAACTGTATAAAATAAAGTGGCGCCAGCGGCTATTGGCGACAATGGGGCGTATGATTGATGCGGCAATTGCATTGATTAAATATTATAGGTATGCTGGAGCCAATATACGTTGTGGCTGTTGCTTATGTATATGACTGAGTGTTATATACTAAATACAATTGATTCTACAAACAGTGAAATTATAATACTGTAAGCGTTTTAATTTAATTTATTTATTGATTACGTTTTACAGTTTTTCCCTTTTGCAGCGCTGCAATTTTGCATCACTTGCAATTAGCGGCAATTGAAGTGCAATTTACGTGCACAACAAATGATAAGCACAAAATTAAATATGAATCTGCTAGAGCAGTCATTGACCAGCGTCCAGATGACCGGCTGACTGGGTGACTGAGTGACCCACTGTGCCGGACAGTTGAAATTGTTTGTGCAACTTGCAGTTGAAGTGCATGCGTCTGGGTTTGAGTAGCTCTATATGCGAGTATGTGAGTGAGTGAGTGAGTGAGTATATAAATGAATGCATTAACTTAAGCCTTTATTTGCTTAATGAAAGTATCGAGCGACAGTGACTCCCGCTTCCACACGCTTCTCGGCCTATTGCCGGCTGCCTGTGTGCAGCGAAAGTTGCCCAGTCTCACAGAGCGGGCACACTTAATGGCTCTATTTGCACTGTTGACTTTACGTTGCAGGCAGCCCACTAGTTGCCACTTGCCACACTTGTCAGCGTGCTTTAAACGCTGTGACAGTTGCGCAATAAAAATAAGAAATATTGCGCCGACTGCTGCCCACATGAGCTTGCCACTTGGCTTGGCCAGCGCACATTGGTCGGAATCGCAATTTGTTTTGCCATAAAGTCAAAAAAAAAGTTATTTTTCAATTTAAGATATCGCAAGTGGTATTAAAATACCAACTAAAACTTATTTTTCTTTTCGTTATTGATTGGAAATCAGCCTGCTTAAGAGTAAGAGAGTTATGGTGTGGTCTTAGGCGGTCCTCATAACGACCGCTTAGTTCTTCCGAGTTCCTTGTAGAGGTTGAAGTTTACTAGTTACTGGGAGGTATCCGGAATTTCTCTTAATGCTTTGTATTCATTGTTTTGAATATTTTTTCAAGTTGGTTTTGGCTGCGGTTCCCCAGCTCAACAATATTATGCTCTTGTAGAGGATGCTTTGATTGCCTTAAGACAGCTTGCGGATTCTGCCCATTTTGGTAAGCTTTGTCCTAGATCTTGATTTCAGTTAAGTTTTGCATCAAGGTGGATGCCAAGGTAAGTGTACGATACTTTTATAAGAATTATCTCCCCGTCTTAATTGAGCGACTTGGATCTATGCTTAAGATTTGTCTTCATTAGCCTACATGTTCCAACGTTTTGCGCCTTATCTATTTTTCCCAATTCCAGCGGTAGGGTCACATTGGCTTCTAGGGTCTAAGGGCCCCGGAGCGCTGGGAAACGCTGGTTTTTCAAGTTGCGGTTTCTTTGCTTTGTAAAACAAATTACTTAAATAACGTTTTTAAACTTATTAAATGGGGTTTCCTATAACTTTTGTGTTTGAAGCCCGATTTTTATAAATGATCTGTTGTTGTGAACTGTCCGACTTTTCTATATTATGTGTATCAAATAAGCACTCGAAAATGAAATAGGCAGGGACCGATCACAATTAATGAAAGCTTCGGAGCTTCCATTTAAGTGTTTTGGAGAACACATGGCAACAGAATGTCAAGAAAACAGACACCAGTTTCTTTGAATTTAACTCTTTTAGAACCATTAACTCCAGGACTTTTTTCAAATTTGAAGTAGAAGATTATGAATCTGATGATAATGGAGTATATTTAATTAATAAGTTGTTATTAACGAATTTGTTTAGAAATTATAAAACATGCTGACGTTAACCTGGCTTTAAATCTCTTCTCGACTCTCCACAAACTGTGCTAGTCTAACGTATATGCTAAGCTGTCACGGCATACGAGAGTAACGGCATACAACCATCACGGTATACAAGTCGTTCTTATTTTGACATTTAAAACTAAAAATTGGATTTGATTCTCTAAGAAAACGCATCGGCGAAACAATATGAAGGTTGCCTTTTATATGTCGGCAATAGAGGATAAGAGACACAGATATTTCATCGAAAAATATTTTCATTTTCATTTACAACGATTTTGAATAAACTTTGATTAAACGCTTGAACCATTTCTCGCAACACTTTTGCCACTCCGATTAAGGCACCTCTAAAATCATGTGTTTTGAACGCATCGAGCGTTCACCTTGAAATTTATTCTTGATGTGCGGAAACAAAAAGAAATCATTGGGTGATAAATCGGGACTAAACGCCGGATGACCCCTTAATCTGACGTTTTGGGTGCGTATGTGAGCCGATGTGTGAGAGCTAGCTTTGTCGTGATGAAGGAGGTCCCGTTTTTAGCGGTTGGTTTTTCTTAATTGTCCGAAAGCAAATAGTTGTATATCGTTCAAAATTGACCGTCTTACGTAACTCTAATGATATGGTAACATTTCCTTGCAGCAATCGACATGAGCCTTCTTCTAGTCGATTTCCAAAATATGCGGTATCCCACACAAACAAAATCTTCTTGAAGGTCAAATGCGTATGCAATATTAAAAGTACAATTACACAAGCGCTACAGTTGGATTATGTATCTATCCTAGCGCTATGTCAATTTTATTTATGCCAAGCGTCACGGCATACAAGCCATTCAGTCTTATTCTTACAGCGCGCCAATGCATGTTTCAGGTGCTGGCGTGTTTCGATGTTCCTATTGTCTTATCAAATTCATGTGGCAAATTTCAATGCTACAAATGTCAATTCCGACCACTGTGCAGTGCACACAAGTCTAGTACTATATGTGTGTATCATATGATTTATCAGCAAATAGAATTTATTTAGCGGCAGGACAAGAGCATGTAGGTTGCTTTGGGCCAAATGTAAGCGGTGATTGGAGTGCCGGCGAGTGTGCTCTGGCCAGGGCCAGTCCAAAACTGCCACCAAAAGTGCAGCTGTCGCGTAGGTTGCGCCAACGCCTAGACACAACACCATATTTCAATGCTACATACAAATATTGATAACAAATGCCGATAAGTATTTGTTTTGATAGTGGTGCAAGTATCGCTTGCTGTCTAAATTTATGGCTTACAAAATAATTTGTTTACAATTTGCACATGTCAATAAACAATTTATGCTCATTTGTATTTATATTTGTTGTCTTGGTCATAATAACATTAATAATATTTTGCAGCTTTAACATTCAAACTCCGGCCAATTAGCGTCGTTTTGTGCAGTCTGTCTAGTAGCCAGTCTGCCCTGCCCGTAATGGCAAAGTTATGATCGTAAGAAGTGGCATATAAAACCCCCCCAACCCGCCAGGAAGCTTGGTGGATGCGCTGCTCCTATGGCTTCATCTGGACAGTGTGCTTCAGCAGCGCATTGTTGTTGATTTATGCACTGTGGGCCAGTGCCAAAGCCAGGGACGAGCGTAGTCATAAATATTTGTTCCGCATTCTTTAGCGTTTTGTATTATTAATGGTCGTTGGCTATTGAGCTTTGGCCATTGCGAGAACTGCCGGAGTTATGAGTTTGTGGAGAGTGTTTATTAAAAGGACTTGGCTGTAAAAGTAAGACCTGCCTGAACTTTCTTATTGAATTTAATTGTTGTTTGATAAAAACACAGTTGGCGAGTCGTTGGGAGTTATATGCCATCCTCTTGTGTACCATTCGTTCTGCTGCAAATGTTTTCAATGCCGTTTCAAAATAGTTTTGTTTCAGTTTTTAATTGGAAACAGACTTTCATAGTTAATAAAAATTTAAATACCATCAATAAATAAATAATCACTTCACAGTACAATCCAATCTTTGCAGCTTATTTCTTCGTATCAGATTCTAGTCAACACCACATAAAATATTGAGACAACAAAAAAGTTGGCTTTTGTGGCAAACACGACGAATTTCTCTTTTTCTATTTCAATTTAAGTTTACTTAAAACGACAAACTTAGCACTTTTTTGTATCAAAATGATCGATTTCACTGTTGAAAATAACTTGAACTTACTTGGCATAGTGTGGCGCCATACAACGTGCGCATATGATAGCTTGCTCTTCCTTTCGCTCTAACTGCAAACGTGCAACCTTCTCGCTCTACCGTCGTCGCTAACACAACACATATAAGTAAACACCTATCCTGGTGCTAGTTGAAAAATAAACGCAAACATAAAAAATATACTCTGTGTCACAACAATTTTGTAACGCAGGAGGCTAGGAAGCCACCTAGGATATGTACCCATCGCATTTTACCATCTATAACTTTATGCAGACACTTTTACCACTGTTACTTTTGACAATCTTTAAGTAAATATCTTATCCTATCAATCACTTTTGAGCCGATCTTCTATATATGCAGGGCGATACTTTAGCCATCTCTGCTTCATCTTTTGCACTGCGCTATAACAGCTGATCAGGCCTTTCTCTCAGAAGCTACTTCATTCACTACATGACCAAGCCGGCTTAACCGCTGGATCTCAATCTGCTTCACTGTGTCACTGTCGTCGAAGAGTTCATCCTGGCTTCAGCGCCGTACAGCAAAACGGAAAGAACTCGGGCATGCCAACTTGCTTGGAATATAACCTTATTCTTGGAGTCAGCTAGCTCGCCTTAGGCGATTTTAGGCGATGTTGGTGACAGCTAATGAATTGCTTGGTAAATTTGAATATCTTTGTACATAAGTACATATGTATGTCCAAAAAAAAGGGAAAAACTCATAAAACTATATACTCACTCAAAGGAACTAAAATATCTTGCCCGTTTTTAAACCCCCTGTGCTCCTCTCGATGTAGATCATATTGTTCTTCTTATTCAACTTTACCTTCGTCTTCTTCTTTATCTACTTCATTTTTATATGCTTCATCTTATTCGTCTTTCATCATCTTCATATTCTTGTTCTTCTTCATTTTCTTCATCTTCTCCTTCATCTGCCTCTTCATCTTTTTTTTTTCTTTTTCATTTTCTTCATCTTCTTCTTCATCTTTTTTATCGTTTTCATATTTTTCTTCTTTTATTTTCCGCAAAAAAGTACTGTGATTGGCCAAAAAACTTAAATCTCTACTTTTATGTTTTTCGACGATATAAGCACTCTGTCGCCAGAGGAATAATAAGAGTACATAATTTTCAAATTTTTTATTTCCATTTTTTTGCTGTTTAAATTTCTCTTAGCTAACTTCAGTTGTTTTGATAAACGTGCCTGAGTTGCTTACCAACTGTTTATTTTCTTTTTTATCTAATTCGGCTTCTTCATCTGCGCATCTACTTTATCTTTTTTATCTTCATCAAATTTTGTTTTTAAAAAAACATTTCAGAAAGTGAGAACGAAAATGCATTTATATTTTCTTATACACAGAGAAAAAAATCTTATAAAAAAAAATTATTAAGAACAGAATATTTTAATTCAAGCTGAACATTCTTATTATTGTTTTGAATTGGAGTTTAGTCAATTTGAGGTCATTTATAAGTAATTTTAGCCAAAATTTTTGATTATGAACAAATTTCAGTTGTACGAATTTGCATCAAAATCTGAGTAACTTAATTTCAGAATGATTTTTTTGTTGTATCTATGTAGAGAAAATATTATTATTGATAATAAATCGGTTCTTTGGCTTATGTTAAATTAGATTTGTGGAGGGCATGTAGTTAACTCATCTCTAGCATTCAGACAACATTGCCCATCCTGCCAAACCCTCCAAAGTTAGAGGAGTGAGAAGACAGTTGAAAGGAGAAGAAGAATAAGAAAATAGAATATACTGACCCTACCTGACTACCCTTTTCTACAAAATCTTTCCGCCTTCCGTATGAATGTAACGCAAGGTAGAGTAATGCTGAGCCGTTATTAAACCAACCAGTGTTCGCAGATTCGTTCTATTCTGAAGAAGAGGATATCCGGGAACCTTTAGATTAAGCGGCATACAGTAGGGGATTTTGAGCGATACCAATTCTACCGCGCTAACGTTACTGATAGGCTTAGGGCCAAGACTATATTAGCCAGTTCGCCTGCCATTTCATTGTCGAGTCAACCGCAGTGAATGTGAAATCATGTTGAGTCTGGTCTTGCACCCACTGCACCCGAGGATTCTCCATGGGCTTCAACGCTAAGTTTATGCCACATTCTATGGCTTACTCTTTAATTTCTGCATATTCTTCAAGTTAAGAGAGTACAACCCTGCTGCTACAATTGTGTACAACTTGACCCAATAATGAATACGAATACACTACACGCACGATTCTCGCTGTGTTATAAAACGCACTTTAAAGCAAAAAAAACGAATTATTCACTTTAATAATCAAATATTTTGCTGCAATTTGCCGCCATTCATCGCTGTGATGTTCGACATTTCAATAGCAAATCAAGTGTTAGCAATTCACGCTACTCGCCAGTTGCAAATTTTCCACTTCACTTTTATCCGCGAAAAGCATGAATATTCCATATACGCCAACTACGAATAAACATTAAACATTTTACACTTGTAATTGCAACAAAATCAATGCAAAAACAAAACAATTTTAATTACGCCCACGCATAACGAGTTTCAACTCAGATACACTTGATAATTGTGTTATGTAGTTTTAAATAAAGCGTAAAAACGTTGTGCAACACTGGCGCAATGAGCACAATTTCGGAGTAATTTGTTAATGGTTGTTGTAAACTCGCGATGAAATAATTGAAATCAATTAAATAAATTGACAACATTTACAACACATTAACATAGTTATTATAAACAAGTAAGATGTTGCAGTTGGCGAATGTCGACTATAAGATACTCTGTACTTCGGTATAAAACTCTATAAGCTTTCGTTTGAAATCGCTTGAAAAATCATCATCAATCATGGATCCAAATCTTTCTGAGTAGTTTTTCAACGCTCTTAATTATATTTCTGACACATCGACGTTATTTTCCATCACGCATTTTCGGTGAGAAACAGATATCTGGATTGCTGTTTGGCTAAAATTCAGTTCAAAGAGATTTCTCGCATTCCACTAAATACATAACCTTGAGTTTTTTTATGAGCTTTTTGGCTTACCGTGTACATATTTTCCCATGAAAATCGAATTTCTGTGCAAATTTTTATAGCGAAGAGTTTAAGGTTATAGTGTTATTAAGGTAAAATTTTTGGTAACATTTTTGTCTGTCTATCTCTTATGGTGTCCGAGATTTTGACGTTCATACGGATGGACGGACGGACAGACAGACAGACAGACATGTCTATATAGACTCAACTATATGGTCTGCCACGCCTCCTTCTGCCTGTTACATACATTTCACAAATCTATTATACCCTTTGTGTACAGGGTATAAAAACTGCGCATGAATTTTACATTACGGAATTCCATTCCGAAGCACAATGCTATTGCCAACCTTTATGAGGAGAGTTGCCAAATAGACAGTTGTTGTAGCATGTTTGTGGAGCGTTTGTGAAACTCATTAACAAGTGGAATTTCTTAACAAAAATCTTAAAAAAGCAATTAAAGATGATGGTGTTTCGCACATGTTTAGGGTAGTCTGCAACGCGACTTACCGAATTACCTAGTCGGCAATTGAATATTCGTTCCTCTGCGGTGACAATGCGAGAACCATACACTTTATGATGAGCTTATGAATAGAAAATGTATCGTCCCCAACAATTGAATTATGGCTTATACATCCATTTAATATATGCTCATGCAGGCTTTTTTCCGTAGGCACCAACATCAATATGCGTATATCTGTACTCCTAAAAGGATAAAGGAGTGGTAGCCCTAATGCCGCTCTCAGAAATAACTTCCCGTCGTCCCCAATCAAGGACAACAAAGCTGCTGGCGCAGATGACCTGCCTGAAGTGTTGTTCAAGACTGGCGGCCATGAGTAAGGTGCATGCACCAGCTCTTTTGGAGAATATGGCTAGATGAGAGCATGCCCGATGATTGGGAAAGACTGAAGCCATTTGCGAAAGAACTAATTGGACCTTATCAGCGTGGTTTTAGACCTGGTAAGTTCCCTCGTGTGGTGAGCGGATTAGAGAACACCATCTCAGCATGTCAAAGCTTGTCGTATGAGGCGACTAACAATGACACTGGGATCTTTCGAGACCACTGGGTTCTTTCGAGACCAGTAGACCAGTACCCCGCCAGGCCTTAAAAGGGTTGTGCGTAGGGTTTGGGACCCACCACGTAAAACCACAATTCCAATGAAAGAATGTATTTACATCAGAAGTCCACCGCTGACCAGATATTCACAATACACCAAATACTACACTCACCATCTCTTTGTCGATTATTAAGCAGCATTTGATAACCCGTTGAGGGATCGCGTGAATGCCGCCCTGTCTGAGTTTGGAATCCCTACAAAGTTGGTACGACTATGTAGAATGACGCCCGGCGCTCCGTCAAGGTAAAAAAGAGGTTCCAAACCCTTTGATACCAAACGAGGCTTCAGACAAGGCGATGCCCTCTCCTGCGATCTCTTCAACCTTTTGATGGAAGCATGGGTGATGTCGCAGTCTGCTGAAAATGCCCTAGGAGTGTTTGAGCGGAAAATACTCCGTAAGATCTTTGGCCCTCTACGCTTTGGCAACGACTACCGCACCCGATGGAACGACGAACTCTATGAGCTCTATGACGACATTGACATAGTCAAGCAAATTAAGATACACTCCACTGCCTAGGTCATTTTCTGCGTACGCATAAAAAAGCTCCTGCGAGAAGAATCTTCAATGTGGTTGTCGAAGGGAAGCGACGAAAGGGCAGACCATGTCTCCGTTGGAAGGATCGGGTAGAGAGTACACTAGCTAACTTTGGTAGCTTTGAAAATAAGTCAAAAAAGGACAAAATGTATGTCTTTACCGAATATTTGTTAATATTTGACTTTTCTTGCATGAGTAGTTTCATTTGCAAAGAACTAAAGACTAAGAAGTTATAATGGCTTAAACGTAAATGCAAACAATCAAGATACAATATGTTTTAGTAGTGACTTACTTTTGAATTAAACAGTTATAAAACAAATAATCATAGTTTAAACACATGAACAAGTGTTGAGTAGTGTTATTTTGTCCAATCTTATGGAAGTGTCCATCTAGAAGCTAGATGCTTATTTTTACGAACAAACTTAATATACTCCTTGTCTATAGGGTGCAGAGTATAAAATATCAATTGACAGCAAAATGCAATGGTACGCAACTATTTATTTAACGTTTAATCGATGGGTTCATATATGTGTGTGTGTGTTTGTTTTGAGGTATTTGCATTTTATTTTAGTATGCAAATTGGACAGTAAATTAACAAACGCAAACATTTCCATAAAGTAGGAGTGTTTTTCAATAACAAACCTTTTAATTTTAATATTTGAATCATTTTGTGGATGTTTGTGAACTGATAAGCATGCTCAACGTGCATATAGACCCCTATGATAACACCTTTGCCGAGGGCATAAAGTTGCGACTCATACGTTTAACGCACTAAGTTTTTTTTAGTTTTCTAGGAAGTTTATACGGGCTTTGACTATTTAAGGGTTTCCCTCGAAAAGCTGTATACGGACTGTGACTACGCTAGGCTGCAAATGTCGAGCTATATTATACAGCTTATTTTGGGTTTTTTACTGGAGCGACCGATTCGGTTGTACACTTCATTTGGGGCTTATGGCTTGTAAGAGGGTTTGTAGGGTTACCTGCTTGCAGTGTCCCAATAACTTCATATATGGAATGCTGTTTGGAAATATATCGCATATACTTCACAAGAGCTATAGCTTTTTTACAGACTTTAACATTCGTTGCAGTTGGAAATGCTCGACACTGGGATGCTTTAGTTTTCGTACCATGCCAATGCAGTAATCAAATTCTTTCATTTGTTGAGAAATTCAGTCATATGTAAATACATATATAGAGGTATGCGGCATCTTTCTTTGGCAAGTTATTAAATTTTTGTTGTAAATCCAACACAAAGCCACATTCATTAGAGGCAGCTGTTGCCAGGAAACTGCAGTAGTTTGTGCCACCTACGCTGCATACCATCATTTGAGGTTAGGTTTTGCGGATCAGTCAGCTTGACAAGTCAACTGCTGACAGTTTTTGTGTGTGTGGGTGTTTTTTTTCACAACTATTTTGCTGTTGCATGCAACAGCAGCTGTTGGCATAGTTCACAGCTCGGTGGCGCACGGCATGTGGCACATTTGCCACTGCGCTTCATTATGCAAGTTTCCTGCAATTCTCTCCATGCATGCCAGGGCATACCAAGCAAGCGCAGCCCCACCGACAACCAGCCCTGGCAACCAGCTTCCTTCCTTCCGTTCGGCATGCCTGGAATTGTGCGGTGTTGTGTTTTGTTGTTGTTGCATTGTTGCCGGTGCACAGGTCGCAGGCGGAACAGCACACACACACACACACACACACACACAAACAAACACACCATTGTGCCACGACAATGGCGCATTATTATATAATGCGCCCTTTCACTGTGTGGGCCACACATTGGCGCTGACCTCTGTGCTTATGTGTGTGTGTGTGTATGTGTACAAGTCAAAACTTTTTGACATGTTCGTGTACTTGAAATGTCAGCCAGCGAAAGCGCTGCAACACACTTAGCGAAAAAACGTTCTAAAAGTACAAAAACTTACATTGACAACAGTTACTTCAGGCAACAAAGACCTCAATTTGAAGTCCTTCGTTGAAAGATATCGAATACAGCGCCCGCTAGGAAGCAGTGTAATTTCAATGTCCCTCATTTCTATTGAAGTCGATAAACTCATTCGTTTCAAGTCCGTAGTTATTAGATGGTATCAATATCAATTATAAAATATCGAAATTTTAATGTATTTTTGGTTAATGTCAAACATTTAATCAACTCCAATAATTTTCTTATTTTACGACTGATCAATCAGTAATATGAAATCTATATGAAATATCAGTGTAATATGAAATCAGTCGATCGAAATCCAATGAGATTTAATTATATTTTCAACCATTTTTTAGTTTTGGAACAGTTCAAATTTCATATACCTGTCATTCGCATGTTGTAGGCTAAAATCAGTTTCAAAAGGTTCTAAAAAATCTTAAATTACCTTACATTTGAGTTATGAATGACGTTTGCGAATTCGGAGGGTTGCGGAGCATAGTGACATAAAAAATAACATTTGTTCGATTCTCGCTTCGCCATATCTTATATATAAATGCGCTAAGCTTAAATTCAGTGTGGTACCGATTACTTCGCAATAACGCAACGTATTCAGGAGAAATCTATATCATTCGAAAGATGAAATGATTGCGGTTTGCAGAATTTACATTTCACTTGGATACGTTGCGTTTTAGACAGGTAAAAACTGGTTTGAAGTACAAAATGTACCGTATACGTTAGAAAAAAAAACAACAACAAACTGCATTGTACACACAAACGTTGTTTTTTCGCGTTTATAAAGTCATCGAATGTGAGTTATGAGAGCGTTTATTATGTCGTCGAATGTCGACGACAAGGCGAATGCCAGTCTATATATAAATACGCTAAGTAAAAATACAGTGTGGTACCAATCACCATTACGATTATACCATTCGACTATAAGTTTTATCTGAATATATTGCACTGACTGAATATTTAGTCAGGTAAAAATTTATTAAAAATAAAAAAATAACAACAAAATACATTATACACCCAAATGTTGTTATTTTGTGTTTTCTTTTCTCCTCTTCGCAATCAGCTGTTATAAGAGCGTATATTAACTCGTCGAATGTCGACGATAAGGCGACACTAGTCTCAGAAATAGTTCTAAAATCAAATATCTATTCGTTTTAAATACATAATTTTTTCAGCTATTTCAAAGTCTTGGCATTCTTATTTGTATTCTTCGCTCATAAAATTTCATGTCTGAGCAGCTGGTGACATATTTTGTTTATATGAGCTTTCTGCTTTTTGTTTTTTTCATTATTTTTCTCAGTGTACTGTGCTTGTCAATGCTAGAAACACGACCCTCTCTCTCCAGTGAGCTTTGCATTTTGACACATTTTTAATTGCACATCACATAAGCGGGGTTTTCAGCCAAAGCAAATCACTTATAAGTACACTCACTGCCTGCCCGATTTGCAGCCTTAACCTTTAGGCTCGATTTCCCAGTGTGTATGCAAAAGTTAATTTAACAGCCAGAACAACGCCCGTTGCCTATTTATGTCTTTGCCTTGCAGGCAGTCTGAGTTAGAAATAATTGGACATTGTTTGAGAGCGGTCTCAACCAGCACATAATGCATATTTCATATATAGTACTCCGAGTCAGTTTCTTAGCAGACACGCTTACTTGCTTCCACATAGTATATGCATAGATGAGATTCAGAGACACACACACATACTAGTAGTTACTCCCACTGGCACTTGAGCAATCCCTGGAAGATAATCTCTTAGGCGTGTGTTTGTTTAGTCAACTTTATGGTATGTGTATGTGCAACAAGAGCAACCCAGTCAGACCTTGTGGAACAGGCAGCTTAAGTTGAGTTTTTTTTCTGCAGCCAAATATCTTAACGAATTATCTAATTTAAATATTTATGCTTTGTCCTAGAAATAGTCTAAAAAATAGCATAGAATTTAATAAAATCTTGTCATCATATCCTAAACTAAGTCAAAAAAATTTTTTTTTTTTAATTGTTATATCAGTATCAGTATGAGATGTGGAGGAAGAGAGAGAAGAAGAGGAAGAGAAGAGATAAAGAGAGAAGAGAATTCAAGAAAAAGAAAGAAAATGGAAAGAGGAAGGGAAGAGGCGAGTGGAGCGTGCAGGGTGCGGAGGCCCCTAGTCTTAAATAAAAAACAAGAAAACATGTCCTCAGCAAAGCCAAGTTTTTATTCTTTAGTTCTTATTCGTCAATTAGAATTTTGCTGCTTTAAATTTGTTGCTTTTTATAAAAACTAGTATTCGCCTTGCCGCCGACACTCGACGACTTAATACACGCTCCCATAATAGCACATTTCGAAGAGGAGAGAAGAAAACACGAAATAAACACGTTTTTGTGTAAAATGTAGTTTGTATTACATAAAAAATAAATTTTCACCTGACCAAAAATACAACTTATCCAGATGAAACTTATATTCCGCAGACCGCAATCATTTTATCTTTTGAATAGTCTAAGTTTCACCTAAATCAGTTACGTTATTGAGAAGCAATCGGTACCACACTGAATTTTTGCTTACCGCATTTATATAGAGACTAGCTGAACCCGTGCGCTCCTCTATTGCAAGCCTACTCTCTTTTCTCACCCTTTCTCCTATATCAACTATCCTTTCTCTCTCTTAACTTCCTCTGACGGGCATGGTACAATGGGCAACACTGTCTGAGTGCTCTCAGACTCTCTCTGATGAGCCATCGCACCCACCACAAATCTAATCTAATGTAATCCATTTGCCCACTCACTACATCGTGTTGCGCTCGGTCGATTACAGCAATCGAAGTCTTTGTCGTAATTGAAAGCTTCCATTTTCAAATTGGTTATTTCTCTTGTTCGAGTCTGTCGCGAACGATTGTTTAGTAGCCGTACTTCACGTTCTCCCAATGAATCCGCAACTCCCGAAGTGTATGTTCAGACACGAAGTTGCCGCAATTGCGACTCGCGCTGTTCGGATGATTCTGCAGCTCTTGAAAGGGAAGTTCTGTCACGATTTTGGTACAAACGCAATTCGCGCTGTTCACTTGATTCCTCATCTCTCGATTGACGGCTTCTTGATCGGTTTACCTCAATACGAATTTGTAGTTCTTCTGATGTCTCATTCGCTCTGTTTGTACGCGACTTTTGTCCTTTTCGAGTTGTCCTCTCGAGAATGGCATATTTCATACTTTTCAACAATATTTTCAATTATTTTTTTCTGTTTAATGCTTCTTCATAATGGTTATTTATGCCTATACCTGATCTTCAACGAAGTTGTTAAAAAAAATTTCACTCCAATCAGTCAAGCCGTTTTCGAATACATTATTTAGTTCACTCATATTTCAGAGTCACCTTTTAAAGTTATTTACAGACAAGCCCGTGTGGTGAGCGAGTTAGAGAATACCACCTGAGCAGGTCAAAGCTTTTCGTATGAGGTGACTTTTAATGACACTGGATTCTTTCCAGACCAGTAGAACCACCATAGGCCTTAAATGGATTGTGCGCAGGGCTTGGGACACACCATGTCCCCAATTCCAATGAAAGAAATACATCAGGCCGTAACCCGGTAACGAGTTGTTATGGCCAGTTAAGAAGAAGACATGCAAGCCACGATATGAAGCTTGTTAGACATTTGCAGCACATCAAGTTCTACTGGGTTCTTGCTACTTACTGTTATCATAAGAGTAGTTTATGTTTTTCTTGCTCGCTACTCATCAGTATCAACAGGGCCACAGCCGAAGCAGCAGCAGCTTCAGTTCCCGCTCTACCGAGCGTATGCGTCAAGTATAATGGCTACACTTAGAGATGATGAATTCATTAATTACATATTTTTTTATTCAAATAGAATACACGCCGCCAGCTAAAGCGTTGCCAGACTGGGCAACATATACATATATGTATGTACATATCTGCTCAACTAATTAAATTACACAACACATAACTAAAGAGTAGAGTATATATATGTGTGTGTGTGTGTGTGTGTGTGTGTGTGTGTGTGTGTGTATGACCGACCAGCTGTTTGCTAAGAAATTTGATTAATGCCCGACATAATTTAAAGCCAAAGACAAAGCCAAGTGGAGCCAAGCAGCAACGCCTTTAAGCCAAGTGAAAGCCGGCAGAAGCAACGTTGACATAAACGGCGACCACTTAAGTTGCGGCCACGACGAAATCCTTTTGAGCACCTGCGACTTTTATGTGTTTGCCTGGCAGCTGCTTTATGTTATTTTTATGCTTGTTATCATTAGTTTTTATAGAACTTACAGTTAACCGCACACGGCTTTAAAGCTGGCCATAAAACGCACGCGTGGGTGCGGAAGTCTGGCTTTGGCTCAGTGTGTCAGCAGAAATGTCGTCGACAAGCTGAGACTGTGTGTGTGAGCGTACCTTTGGGGCCATTTGGAGCATGCATGACGCCATACACACACACACACACACACACACACACACACACACACACACACACACATCAACAGTTTCAGTCACTGATATATCTGGCTGATTTTCATACCCTGTACACAAAGTGTAAAAGGGTATAATAGATTTGTGCAATGTATGTAACAGGCAGAAGAAGGCGTGGCAGATCATATGTTCCATGGCCAAAAATGGTCAGGAGCAATACTCAAGTCGATATAGACATGTCCGTCTGCCCGTCCTTCCGTATGAACGTCGTGTATCAGACACTATAAAAGGTAGAGGCACAAAAATTTACCAAAAGATGCGAAAAGATGAAGTTTGTCGAATCACGTCGATATCCCTTCCCCTGTGACATATTTTTGCGGCTTACAGCCGCTCCGTTCAATCTATCATCTCAAAAGTCGACAGAGATGTGCGTCGTTCTTATGTGCATTTATGTTTTAAAAATAATCGAAATCGGGTAAATACATCAAAAGTTATAGGCAAAAATATGCTAATTTCATAGCCCCTCGCCTATAAACTGCTTCAAAACTCTACTACGTATAGATATGGACACATGTCAGCTAGAGTTACAAAATTTTGTGTGGAGACTCGTGTGACCCTAATCGTTAAAATTGCACCCACTTTTTTCAATAGAACCTCCGCCCCCCCTTCCCACGCAATCGATTTACCTTGATTACTGCCCAATATATTGATTTGAAAATTGTCACAGACATCTTTAAATGTATTTTTGATCTATGTTAAGAATACTGGAGTTACGAGTATAAAAGTGGTTTTTGCCCCCATAATAGTATAGACTGGCCTCCTTCGTGGTCATTATACGTTTACTTTATTCTTCCATCTTCTTAAGCTACGATAACTATCTATATATCGATTACTATCAAGGTATCTCAACTGCTTAGACATTAACATCGAAAAGATCAAGGAATGGCTTACATATACACTTACTACTACAATAGTCAACTTCCCAATAGGAAAACTTGTCAATTGGACCTTCCCAATAGGAAAATGTTTACAGGCATATCGATCTTATGAAAGGAGAAAGGAGTGAAAACTTTCGTTACCATTTTACCGTATTTAGTGTTTAAAAAGAAGAAGGGTACAGGGTATTCCACTGTCGGTCACCGTCCCAACTGTCTTCATCAAACTTTTTTCTTTAGCTTGGTTCTTGTTGTTGTTGCCACTTACTTTCGCTCAGCTGGCTTACAGTTTTATATGCCATACTCAAAGAAGCATCTGTAATTGTAGTGCTACATACATACATACATACATACATACATACATACATACATACATACATACATACATACATATATATGTATCGATGTGTGTGTGTGTGTGTGTGTGTTTGTATTGGTGTGCAATGAGGCCAACTGCAAATAGACTTTAAATAGCAGATAGCCCGCTGTTTAGCATACATATGAGCGGCATACACCGCGGGAGAGCGCGTAAAAAAGAGAGAGAAGGAGCTCAGTGGGTGCAGCTAGGCGCTGTTATAGTGATGTAAGTCCAGACCAAAACATCGATGTTTACCATCGCAGAGTCCAGCGACAATGGATATCGATGCAGGTCGATACATCGGACTAAAAACATCGAATGCAACGATGGTTTTCCGATGTTTTATATTTACAAACTCCGTTTTATAATATGAAATATGTGGAACTAAAGCTATCTGAACATAAGAAGATTTCTAGATACTATATAAAACAGACCAATAGATTCACGACCTAATAATGTCAACATAAAAGTTTTCAAACCTCTTCCCTAAGCATTCTATTTCGCTAAGAGTTTGGGATTTTGCATTTCAGCAAACACTATTTGTAAAACTGAGAAGAAACTTACTTTGGCATGATCTTGTATAATAGTAGTACGTGGGCGTATGAGATGGTGAAATGTTCGTTGTTTTGCCGATGCATCGATGTTCTCGAACATCGGATAATAACAGGCCAACCATCGATGTTTTCTATGCATCGATGTATTTTTTATACCACTACGCAGCTATTTTCTTTAAAAGACTCGAATTTTATTTTATTTTTGCTTGTTTATAAGTCTATTTCTTCGCTTTTAATTAAAGTTCCATTTCGAGTTGTTTAGTTTTGTTTTGGTTTTCTCTGTTTTTCAACTTGGCCGCAATTGTTATGCAGCGGCCAAAAGTGCAGCCTGGCGCCAACGGGCGGCCAACCGCCTCCCTGCAACCTGCTGTTTGTGTCGGCATGTGGCATGCATTGAAACCCTATGAATGCTCCCTCTGCTACTCCGGCTCCTACTACTCCGGCCACTTGTACCGGCTGCAATTAATTTATTTCATAAACTATGCTGACTGCATGTGCATGGAGTTTATAAACAGTTTTGCCGGCCAGTTGCTTCTTCTTATTCTGTGTTTATATATTAATTGGGTTAATCACTTGCCCGGAGCACAGTTCTACTTGGCTTTTCATATTGTTCGGAATGTGCTTTAATTAAAGCAATTAGCTATTGACAGTCGATGCAGGCAGATATATGAGCCGATATAGAGTTGCTTATTAGAGTAAATGGTTTTATTTGTAATGCATTCATGCGACACTCATGCATACGTTTAGGCACGGCATATAATCTACATAGTTTGCGAAAGTGTGTACCAGCGAAATTAGACACCAACCTTCATTTATCTATTATTGCTTTAGATTAGATACTTATAGTATCTTCTACTTTGCATCAAAATTCGATTTTTTGTAGTACTTTATTTAGCTGACTTTTCATTAACAATGTCATTGACATTTTGTCAAAAACCAAGGCTAAATCCAACTCAATGCCAGGCTCATAGCTAATGGAATATAAAGCTAGGATTCACTGTCATAAGCGAATCATGTTTTTCGGTTATTATGAAGGTAGAAGTTATAAAATGGATCTTTGCCACTATTTGTACTCTTAGTATCCTATTTCTCAAATTGCAGTTTATCTTTATTTGAATTTGTTTTTTCAATCCTTATGACTCGTTGCTATCTTCTATCACTATTCAAAAGCAGTTTGTGACATTGTAATAATGACGTCACTAACGCCACATCGTCCAAATTTAAAGGATCCCTCCTTCATTGATGACTTGAGATGAACCGAATTTTCTCACCTGTATTTTGTAGCTGTTTCAAATTGAAACTTTCAATCTACACTTTGATTCTCGTTCAAAGATCGATTTTAAGCGTACGTAATGTTCATAGCGATGTCTCCGCAGGACTTTAACAAAGCTGTGCGTAGGGTTTGGGACCCACCACGTAAAACACTCCTCCCACTGAAAGCCCATGCCTCGGATAAAAATGACAAATGTTGATGCAAACAAACAAAGGAATATGATTTGGGGGTATGCATCTGGAATGTCCGAACCCTTAATTGGTATGGTGCCGCTAAACAACTGAGGCATGCAGAAGATGCAATGGAAAAGTGCTGCGAGTTAGCAGACTGTGACGTCTACTGCAGCTGTCAGCGTACTTCCAGGCTCACACCAGTGAACCAGTGAGGCTACCAAAAATCTGTATTGAGATAAACATCAGTCTGATGAGCGCACCGATGGATGACAAGGATGATGCGACCAAAGATGCGTTCTTTGGTCACCCAAGCGGACAATTCAGCCTACACGAAACCACCTCGAACAACGGTCTGAGGCTAATTGACTTCGTCGCATTTGTGTGATACCATATTTCAGCATTCCGATATACACAAGGCTATATGGCCTGATCAATCTACATGCAATGGATGTTCGTACATTCTATGGAATCAACATCAATTTTGATCACAGCCTTGTTGCAGCCAAGGTCGCATGTGACTAAGCAAAGCATAGAATCTCAAAGGACTGACGCAGTCTTCTCCACTCTTTCAAGCGCCATCCTTACCATATAGCGCCAGTTGACTTTCTTGCATACTACCGCGATTGTCCTTCTCTTTCAACACCCGCAAAGGTGGAGCTTATGGTACGACCAGCTGCTACGCGATCCGTGCTTGATCACTATCGAGAGATAAGTTTAGTAGAGAGTCGCGTTTTCAAACGTTAAAAACGTGAGCAGGGAAAGCGCTAGAGGAGAACGAGATGTGCAGGTCTGATGCTAGGAGGTTTTCCAAAAAGTCAAACGTCTGAGTCAACAATTTATTATCAGCGCGTCTTCCTGTAGAGTTGCAAAGGGTGTACTGAGGTTGGGAAGGGGACACTTTTCGTGTTTGTGTCTGAAAACGCAAAGCTCACAAAGCACTTCCATCATAAGTTGCAATCGTTCCGCATCAAGATTGAATGTACACCGCTCATATGCCGAAATAACAGGCCATATTTTATGCCTGCATTTATGACGCATACGTCACGTATGCAATGGCAACTTGCAGCTTTTTTTTTGGCTCACACTTTATGCCAAGCAAAAGCATAAAATTGTATTTTGCCAGTTTTTGTAAATTTGGCTCGATGAAAAGTTTTGCTATATGATATAAACATTTGCTGCAGACACTTTGACGGCAACCACAAAACTCACACATAGAAACAGACTGTGAGCGCTGTGTGCAGAGGTAGTATATGAGTTCTATGTGCGGGAATGTACTATATATATGGTATATGTGTATGGGATGTGGGTCAGCAGTGCTGATACGAGAGCGCAAAGTTTGCCATTAAGGGCCTCAGATCAGCGCCAAATTCAATTCAATCCAATCCAAGGCTGCCTTACGAAACTTTTCACCGTTCGTTTTCAATTTCAATGGTTTCGATTTCACACGCCAAACAAGCTGCATATTAACACGCTCATACTTTTACTTGTTAGCAGTACTTTTACCCCTTTAACTTTTACTAACTACACTGTGCAATTGATTTTGTAGCTGCTGGGTGACTGACTTTCATGATGAACTCACTCCTCGTATGACGTGACGATGAGTACAGCCAAAGTTTTGCTAAAAGATTCTTTTAAGCTTTAAAGTAGAATATTGCACGAAGAAAGCGAGTGAGTTTACATACTCTGCGAATTATTTTTTAAACAAAAATGTTGAAGGTTCAAAACACCCAAAATTGGTAAAGCTAATTTTAAGGCCGTATAACATTACGTCGAGCATTTTTGCCAACGTGAACTTAACCGAAAACTTCAGTCAAAAACGAGCCAACCCTCTTAAACGGTCAAATGCATCAAAGTTTACAGTTTACAATAACTGATAGTAACTTGCGCTTTAACACCGACTATAGTTTACCTTAACCAGCTTTTATTACTGTGAACACAGTTCAGTTGTTCTAATGTTTCCTGGAGGACAAACCATAAGCACAATCAGATTAAGTGAATTATGATCGATTCTTTGGATCCCCTAGAAAACGAGATACATTTAAACAAAACACGAGATGGGATTTAACGCCAAAGACAGCATTTTCGAGAATATAGACAATGATATTCTCATACAAAACGATTTAACCAAATATAAAACTATTAAATTGCATCGCGAACAACAATTTCATTGAGACTTTTCGCTAATCTTATAAAAATACACAAACTCAAGATCTCTTTTTAAACTTTGGTATAGCGAAAGACTCTTGCGCCTTCTACTAGTAACAAACTTTGCGATATACTTCTAATAGTATTCAGAGAAGAGTACAAAAATGTTTAACATATTATGCGCTAAATTTAATTTTAGTCACATTTTTGTCAACAACTTTTGCTGGTGAAATGATTAATGCAAACACATATAGTTAAGATGGCCAAGATATATGTACAAACGTATGTATATATTTGGAAAAACATGTGTTAGCGAGCTAATCTTAAATGTAGGCGAGCAGATTAAAAAAGCAAAACGATTTTCATAGAAAAATTTATGAGTTTACCAATAACACAAAATATAAATGAAAAGAAAAGCCTGCTAAGAAATATTTGCTTAGTTTAAGAACAAAATTGTGAAAAGGCCTAACAAATTATGATAAATATTTTAAAATAAAATGCTATAAATATTTATGATGTGCGTGGATAAAGCAGCTCGAGTCTGCACCTATGTGTGTTACAATACGTTACATAATATCATTTTGTTGTTTGGTTATACAAAGTTTTTTGAAGAATTTTACCTTTTATAACTTTTTCACTCTTGTATTTTAGATGCAGCAATCGAATTTGTATGTATGTACACTTCATTATTTGTAAACAAAATGCAGAAATATTTGTATGTAGCTAAAAGATATTGTTGTTTTTGGATGCGGCCTATCTAGTGCTTACTACCGCCTCCTTGCGCGCTGCATCCTGCAGCAGCTGTGTATCCACTTCGTCTCCTGGCAGCTGCACGTAGCGCACCACAGAGCCGCGTATGAAGCAATTCTTTACGCTGAGCATATGCGGATATTTGTCTGGATCTGTGACACTAATCTCTGTCAGCTTAATGTTGAGATACTGGTCCACCGAGTGCAGCGTGCCACAAATGCTGCAAGACAAGACGCAAATGGCATAGAGTCAGACATTTGCAAACGTTTTGCCGGCACGCGGTGTAAACAAAACAACAAACTAACCTGAGATCGTTTTTCAGCTCGACGACGACTTCTTTGCCCACCAGCGACTTGAAGAACGAATAGAAGAGCTGCAAATGACAAATAGCTGCTTAATTGTCGTCATTTTAGCTGTAAAATGCAATGTTTACCATAATTTATTAAATATTTGACGCGTTGTTTAGCCAATTCCATAAATATGAGTTGCCACACTACTAAATTTTTGCTGACTGGCTCGTACATGTGGCAAGGCTACAAAAGTGCATGGAAATTTTATTTATTTACGAGAAAGATTTATATTATATATATATTAATATTGATTGAACAACTATAACTTAACCCTTTTTTATTTGCAATAACATATGCACAAGTTTTTTATGTGCTTTTATTGCTTTAAACTGTAGTGCCGTACCTTAGAGCATTTGAATGTGTGAAGGCAGCGTTGCCGTACTGATAGCTAGCACAGCTGATGAAATTCACTGCTTGCGCTGAACTTTTGTGTGCATACACTTTGGCTGGTAGACAAAAGCTAAGGGCTACACATCATTGTTGCATTTAGTTTTTGTAAGATGGCGCCAGAGTGCCATAGCAGCGACCCATTTTGTTTGAAATTACATTTAATTTAAAAATTCAATTAAATTGGAAATGAAAAGAAAATTGGTTCAATTAATGAATTTATCGATTATATATGTAAAAGACAACATTATAGAGAGGGAAAAGCAAACATAAAAAGCATTGCTGTGCCGCATATCTAATCTCTTGAATTCACCGGCCAAAAGCTCTTTAATATAGCAATTTAACGAAGTACTTTTGGGCTGCAATTCGGTTGAAAAAGTTTTCAAGTTGCTAAAGATTGTTTATTGAGTAATATGAGATTACAAATGAGCTAGATTTTAGGATGACAGAAACATGAGGCGAATTCAACAGAGCTTGAGTTGAGTAAAGTCAAGTTCATTTTTCGGGAATAGCAAAAAGCCAAGTCATTCCTCATGTCTCAACAAAATGAAAGGTTCAGGGCACATGATAAGGATAAGGAATTTTAGTCCTTCTTAAATGCATGAAACGGGCACGATATGTTTGGAAACTCTATAAAAAGTTTGATTAGTGTCCAATCGTAATAGGTGTCAAGGGCTAACGAACTTGGTCCTTTCGATGGCCGATGGTCTAAAATCTACTAAAGGTAAATTTGTAGCTAGTCTGATTTTTAAGATTTGCATATAATATATATATTTTGTAGACAAAAAACGCACTTGCATTTGCTAATACAATATTTATTGACTTTGACATTTTCCATTAAAATTAAATTATATTTTAATAACAATTTTTGTTTGACTCTAAAACTACATATTTACAAACATAGACAGCTTTACTTCGAATGTTTACCTTTTTTTTTTTTGGTCTATTCTAATGCTAATATATTTTGCACTTATTCCATAAAAAACTAACAAATAAAAACCCCAAATGCCTTTTTATGCAAGGCATCGCATTCGTTTTTGTTTTTATTTAGCTTAAAAAAATCACATTTCATGTTTTTATTACAATTTCCAACTTGATCGAAAAGAAAACGGCTCCCCCGACTTATGCACAAGTTTAAAGTAAACGCTCTGCCCTTGACTTAGATAAATAGAAGTTAAAATTCTATTACAACTAACTACAAATGCCGCAAGCACAGCGTAAGCGTTTTGCAGCCCAAAACTCGAAACGCTTATAAATTCGTATGACTTCTGGCACGTTGCAAACTACTGCTCCGAGCTGAAGTAGGAGTTTTGCATGAGATACAGCTTATCGATGGGATTGATTAAGCTGGTGTTCAGATTGGCCAGCATATCATGCGGATTCGAGTGCTGATTGCCCGAAGAGCTGGTCGATTGTAGCTCCAAATTGTTTAGGGACAGCGAATCAGCATCATCGTCTAGTTGGTCGAAATTACTGCCATCTAGCGATAAATCCGAGCTGCAGAAGCTATCATTCGAATTGGCGGGATAGTCTGTAAAGTATTTGAGTTAGTTTTAGGTTTTAGAAGTACGTTTCATGTCGCTAACTTACCATCTGGCGAGAAGGGCAGATTGGGATTCAGTGGCTGACTGGCAAAGGCATTGTCTAGACCACCCAAAAAGCTCACATTATCCACGCCATGCTCCTGCTTGACGCTTTTCTCCTCCTTATCACTCTGCTCTTTATCCTCTGCATCCTTGCCACCACGCCCATTGCCACTGCCACCATTCTGTTTGGCTTTGCGCTGTATTTTCTTCATCTTGGCGCGCTGATTCTGAAACCAAACTTGCACCACACGCACCGACAAGCCCGTATCCTTGGCCAAAGCTTCACGCACCTTGCGGCAAGGTTTGGGTGATTGATCAAAGGAGGCCTTAAACTGCTTGCGCTGCTGCGAGGTCAATATGGTGCGCGGTCGCTTAGGACCGCGTCTGCCATCTCTGGGCCTCAGCAGATCCTCCTCATCCAGCCCCACAAAACCGCAATGCTGCGCTGCTGCCGCAGCCAAAAACATCTCCTTCTCCAGATCGTGCCTATAGCAGAAGAGCTGGCCATCCCGCAGCATAAACTGCTCGCCCTTCTGCAGCGGCAACCTACAGGCATAGCACACAAAGCAGGGCAGGTGAAAGATATAGTTGGGTATGGGTCGCATGACCAGCTCCTGCGGCAACACGGCATGACAGCAGGCCGCGCACTTGATGCCAAACAAACGATCATAGTCCAGCTTGCAGTAGAGCTTGGAGTTTCTCACATAGCAGGTGTGGTGCAGCTGATGGCCACAATAGCAGCAGGCCAGGCACTGCTCATGCCAGTTGGCATCGCCCACGTTCATCAAGTAGCGATCGTGTATCTTTTGGCCGCAGCCCTCGCATAGTTCGTAGTTCTTTTCGCATTTGATGTGGCCCACTTCTGAGGAAGAGAGAGATGGAGAGTTGCAACTTGATTAGCGTTTCAGTGCGTTCAAAAAATCGATTTAACTTATGTTTTGTATGTAGCTGTGTGGTGTATGAGTGTGTGAGCTGGCAGCATATGTGGCAGCAAAATTATCATGACATGTGCTCTCAACGGCATCAACAACAAAAACAACATTGAGAAAAAGTTTAACGTCTTTTTGCAGCCAAAAAGCAAATCATGTGAAAATGTTGTGCCTTGCGTCGTTTCACTTAAGCTATTGCTTACTCATTCTTGTTTTGCCGTAATACTCCGAAAGACAGAGAGTATATGCATTATGGATCAAAGTTTGTAACGCCTAAAGTAAAAGTGGAAAGCAGGCTAACATAGATTTCATACACTTTTTTTACTACAATGTAATTATTTCAAGAAGGATTCTAATATTTGGAAGCAGAAGACTTAGAACCAACAAAAAGGGAAAGTATTGTAATTTGTATCTGCTAGTAGAGTTTTCTAGTTCTCTTACGCTTTTTAAACCACACACATATCTTATTTTACCGCATAAAGTCATCTATGTGACATAAATCTTTTGATAGTTCACTAAGTAGATCAGGATCATGACAGTTGTTGGAAGTAAAGGGCCTTTTCTGAAGTGATAGGAAAAGAAGAATCCGAAAGTTGTATCAGAATGTACCCAAACATAGCCGTTTTTGGCTACTTTTGAAGTTATGTGTAAGGCGAACGAATTTAACAGTTTGACAGATCGATTACGATTCTCGAATTTATGGCTATAATCTGGTTGTTTCACCCTATAGCTCTTGGAATGAGGAAGAGGAGAGGACGAGGAATAGGACGAGAAAGAGGTCGAGGAAGAGGAGAGGAAGAGAAAGTGGAAGAAGAAGGAGATTGGCAATAGGAATATGATCTATATGAAAAGGGGCACTGGGGGTTGGCGGGCAGTGGGCGGAGCCCCCTGTTTACATCTAAAGCTTGACCTTAAATTACTTCTTGAAATAAGAACCAATAAAATTCAGTCTACATTCAAAAAATTTTTAAATATTTTTATGCATTCATATTAGTTATCCTTACATTTTCTTTTTTTTATGAGCTTAGTTTGCAGAGTTTGTTAAAGATGGAAACTTTTTCGGAGTTGTTGCTTCAGTAACAACATATTACAAATTTTTGAAATTTTAGAGAAAATTTGATTATAGTAGTATAGTATAGTATAGTACACTTAGGCCATATTTCGGCCCGTTGTGCTACCGTAGGATCTCACTCCTTTCCCGTTAACCAACAGATACAAAATCAAAGGGAAGACCATCCCGATGCAACGATAAAGTCTGCGATCTTTTCGAGTCTTATTTCGGACAGGTTTGCAATACTATTTAGGAAGTGTCTGCCTAGACTTTTATGTCTTCGCTTACAGAGAGCCGGGCAAGAGCAAAAGACATGCTCTACCATTTCATTTTTTTCTTCGTCCCAAAACCTCCTGCAAAAGTGATTGAAAAAGCCAATGTACTGTGCACTTATAACTACAGTATATCTCTCCCTCTCACGATCGAAGCGATTTTTAATACGAAGCTTACAAGTGACCATGGGTATAATTGTGCCGTCTCCTTCGAGGAGAGAATGAGCGGTAGTACCTTGTCTGGCAAGCTCGTCAGCTATGTATTACCCTCAATACCTCGGTGTCCTGGTACGCATAACAGGCTTATAACGAACTGGTGAGCCATCTCATGTAGAGATCCGCGACAGTTTGTTACAGCTACTGAATTTGATAGAATTTTAAGAATAAAGTTACTACTAGGTTAAAGGTATAAGTAGTATTCGGAGACATCTCATCCGGTGTGTCCAACATCTGCAACTAAAGCGATGCACTCAAAACAATCAAGCTTTTGGACCTTATAGACTTAAGTGCTACGAGCAAAATGCTGCTGTAAAGTAAGTCAAATTAAGGCTTAAGCTTATTTGTAACGAAATAGTTGGATAAAAGAAAAGTTGGATACTTAAAATTATAAGAGGTTTAAGAGCATGAAACGAAAACACTTTTTTCATTATTATACGACATGAAGAGCATTTTGATAGGTCATGACTGTTGCGTGTTAAACTTTATTCTCAATCTACAAGTTTTTGAAATTCACTTCGAGTATTTTCGACTGCCTCATGGTGTTCCATATAGATACGCGTATACTTAATATAGAGTAATCGGACTTCCTGACTTATTGTTGTTTTGGGCATTGTCGTTGCGTTGTTTTTATGCTCATCGTTTTGCACTTTTTTTTTGCCTGGCAATGACAATCATAAGTGCTGGCAGCAAAAAAACACACACATATCCAAAGATATATAAAGAGACAACAATTTTTTTTTTGCTCTCTGCTATGTGTCGCCGGCGGCAACAGCTTGTATTGATAGCTTGTTGATGCGTAATTGAAACGTTAAGTTCAAGGCAGAGAAACGTCAATTGATGTGATATCAAGGGAGTTTGGCTAAAGATGTTGGCCAAAAGAAGCTGGCCATCAAGGCTTTAAAGCCACACCTAGCTCATCAATATGCGACACAGGCAGACATAGAACGCTAATCTACTGCACACTGGCTCACACACACACACACACACACACACACACAGTTACACGCGCGCACTTGAAACTGTAAACCAGTCATAAAAATAAAATCAAGTACTAGCCGAAAAATGGCTGCTGCTAAAGCTGCAGCGTATATAACACAAAAGTAGCGCTGAAAAATGAGTAGAAGTGGACAGGGAGAGAGGGAGGGGGTGAGGGTGAGAAAGCGGGCGCATGTGAACTGGGGCTATGGTAGTGAGAACTGTGGCAAAGCACGGGGGTGTTATATTTTATATGGCTGCGGCTCAGTGGCAGAAAAATGTGCATGATTTATGGCTGACACAATGGCGGCGCTGATGTATGACATTCCCTCTGTTGGCTGTGTGTGTGTGTGTGTGTGTGTGTGTGTGTGTGTGTGTGTGTGTGTGTGTGTGTGTGTGTGTGTGTGCTAAGCCAGTGCAGCGTAAAGTTGACAACACAAAAGCCAAGCAAAACAACATTGAATGTTGCTTGTTGCTTTTGCTGTTTGCATTTCAAACAACGCTGCGCCCTAAAGTATGCAACAAAAAACTGTCGAGGGTAAAAAATGCGATTTTAGCCAAAGCCAAAACTCTAGCTGTTGCTCTCGGTTTGTTTGTCTTATTTTGTATTGTGCAGCGCATTGGTTGATAACGGGTTTACGGGTTTTTTGGTTTTGGCAGCGCGAAAAAAAAAAATGCATTGGGTGTGAAAGTACTGGTAGTAGCCATGGATCATTTGATAAAGCTCCAACGTTGACAACGTTTTGAATTTTGCTCATTCCGACGTAGTTTTTTAGCTCTTCCGTTTTTGTTGAGGGTTGTCAACTGTGTCTATTGTTGATGTGTTAGCTGAAAGTCTCCCTGTGTGTGTGTACATTGGCTTTCGGTGTTGCCTTTGCCCATTGACATTTCGTTTGTGTAATCTAATCGAAATTTATGGCATTTGCTGCAGTTTTATGGCTTTGACTTTGAAAGGCGAGCTTTTGTATATGGCACAGAGTATTATGATGCAGTGCATAAAAGACAGTTTAACTTTACTTTTCTTTTTTTGATGATATATGATTTAATCAAATTTGAAATGCAAATCAATATTTTGAATAGCGAGGGTGTAAAGTTTAAACAAAACTTGCTCAATTTGTCTCAAAAATGTAAAACTAAAAGAAATCTTTTTCATTATAAGCGATTAGCAATGCTTGCATTGTAATTATAGACTTTTTATTTAACTAACTAACTAATAACTAGATTTAAAATGCAAAATGTGTAAAAAAGAATACATTTTGTGATTTATTGACACACTTGACACTCATGCTCTCCATTGTGAGTAAATGCCATCCATCCTTTCACGCTGGATTAAGTGCGCCTTGAGATCAGTAGGTTGAAAGAGCATAAGACTTCTGGTTGTGATGGTGTTGACGGCAAAGTGCTTAAGGTTCTTCCAAGCAAGGCAGCACTCTTTCTTTAGCTATTGAATGCCATTTTATGGCTTCATCACTTCCCCTCTCAGCGCAAGTGTGCGATTATAAAGATACTGCCAAAGCCTGACAATTCGGAGAATCCTCTTTCTTCTAATCGCCCGATTAGCTTGCTGACTACTTTCTTCAAAATATTTGAGATAATATTTCCGTGTAGATTTTTTGCATTTTCTGATGTACAGTGTAAACATGAGTTACCTGAACGGGTTGATCGGTTTACAACACTCCTTCGGCGGTTTGAGAATAAGCTCTATTGCTGTGTTGTCTTTTTGGAATAAGGGTTTGCCCTTTAATATCAAATGCCTTCTTTCAGCAACGCAGCTCAAATCTGTTGAGGTCCTCTTCCAATGAGGAATAAACTCTTTGCCCCGGAGGCCGTCGAGGCCGCAACATCGCACGCGAACCAATAATAAGTGTGCTCAGGATTCTCCAAATTTCTGATTCTCTGACCAGGGTGAGCTCCGAAGTCTTGGATGTATGTTAGCTCTGTCGCATTGGTCTACACAATACAGCTAACCTTTTCGATAGCCCTTCGTGTCAAGTTGGCGACAGAGAAAAGTTGTTAATGTGTTGAAAACATACACTTGCATATGTTCACGAACGTTTTCTCAGTTGCTATTGGCAATTGTCTGATTTTGACCAAGTATTTGTGTTGCTGCAATAGTATTTGTGAGTCGTCGGCGACAAGTTGTCAATGTATACGAAAATTTTCGCAGTCGCCAGTGGCAGCATCTTTGCTCACTTTGCCGATACCTGCTTTAGAAGATGATCCTGCGTCGAACATTCAGTCAGTATTACATGCTTACGCTCAGGCAAGGCGTTTGTCCTTCTGGCAACCTCGGTTTAACCTCGGGTGACTAATGTCCGATACTTGAGTGTAAACTTGAAAAGGTGTCTGACCTGACGTAAGCACATAGCCGTGACCAAAGCTGCTTGCTACTCTCAGCTTATAAAACTCAACTTGCTCTTAAGTCCTAGAAGACAGTTGCATCTTAACGCTAATGAGCTTGTTCACATGTCTATTGTGGCGCCTATATGGACTTATGGTTTGCCTATTTGAGGTGTTGCGGCTGCTTGTAATGTCTCTCTTCGAGTGATTCAAAACCGGGTGGCGTTTGCATCATCGTGCATCATGCTCACTGTGATGTAGTAGTTAAACCGACATTCTAGGCTGAGTGCCCACTGTAACCCATTGGCAGGGGCGTTGGCCTCTAACACTTAACAGAAGGAGGTTGAGGCGACTCCACCCTATCGATATTTGGCTGCGAAGAAGGCTTCTTTAGTGTATTCCGTGCTTATTATGTTTCTTATTTTACCCTGGACGTAACGTCCGTAACTATCATATTCTTGTCATTTGTTATATAAATGTTTTATAGTCATTAATCGATTGTTTGTTGTTCAAAAAAAAGGGCGTACTCTTTTCTGATAAAACATCTTTATTCAAGAAATAAGTGTACTTTAACCAAAAACAGAAACACATTTCCTAACACTTCTTCTAACAGTTTGTTTTCTTATTTTTGTTTAGTACCCAATCTTAGTCCTTTTTAAAAGGATAATCAAAAGCAAAACATTTTTGCAACGTACAGTCCAGTCTTTTCTACATATGCATACGTTAAGAAATTCGAATCGCCAAAGAAATTGAGCTTACTAGTTATCCTTGTATGAACAACTTAATCAGATGTTAGATTTCCCTGTCTCTTGAAGATATTCCCAGCATATTGAAGAATTGCTTTCTAACTAAACATGATATGTGGCATAAAGACAAATTGCAATTGTATTCAAATTCGTTTGAAAGAAATTATATGAAAACATCATATTTGCTTACAAAATATAAGTCTGAGGCGTTTCATCGTTTAAGCTAAAACACATTTATTAAAATCTTTATGTAAGTAAGTAATTTAATCAGAAACGAATGTATATATCAAATTTTTTAAGATAATTCCCGGAATGCTTCTTTGGCGCACAATAAATGAATAGGCGAATTCGAGCTTAAAAGAATTTCTTTGAAAACTTGTGGGTTTTTCTATAGAATTGAACTAAGTAAATGTTGTACATTTTGAAGTAAAAGCTGTTCATTACTTTCAAACTAATTCAAATAAGTGAAATTGATTGCAGAAGCATGCATAAAACTTGAGCTCTTTAAAAAACATAGGACTAAGTTCGTATTTGTAATTATTTTTTGGCCTTGCCAACTTGTTTACAAAACTTGTTGCAAGTTTAACAACGGCAACAGGAACAAAAGAACACTCATGTCAAATATGTAGATTAAACATTAAGCAGATAAATGCAAAATCAACTTAACGATAAAAAATTATATAAACACATATAAATAATATTATACCATCATCAACTAATAGACAACAGCGGCTAACAAATTTAGTAAGTTCCTTCTTTTTTTTCGATTTTCATATTAATATGTTATCAGCGTTGATAGCACTGTGCACTGTGGGCTTCTTATCGAAAAGCGGGCATCATTGATTAGGATAGTTTTTCGGGGGTTGGGGTTGCAGCTCGAGTGTATAGGGGCATATTTATTGACACATTGACAGGCAAGCGCAGGTCTATGAAGATAAATTGGTTGACAGACTGAGCCCATATAAGCGCTGCCACGCAGATTTTGACAGCTTATATGAGTAAGTCGTGAGTTGAGTGAGGGAAATTAGCTTTTTTGAATAGCAACCTGTGATCGACGTGAGACATAAATCCGCTGCTATACGCCTGGATTCAGATCATAAGATAAAAGCTCTATCATTTTGTAGCAAAGTTTTCAATACGGCAACGCAAATCGAAATAACGTGTGTTTCTAGAGTGCGCCACTATGCGTTGCGGCAAAGTCGTTTCCAGTCGCAGCAGATCTGCTGTTTTTAGGTTTGACTACAAATATGTTTTCAGCGTACACTAAAGTGCGAAACTGCTGTTTTGTTACATTAGAGCAGGGGTCGGCAGCAGAGAAGTCGCGAACAGTGTTTGCCAATGCTCTGATATTTCATAGTTTTGCTCCATAGCTATTGCTACTGCTCGGAGCCAAGGCATATCTATTACAAGGCATGAGCCTTCTGCAGGCTCAAGGCACTACGTTTTTTGACTGTTTGAGACAGGGAGAAAGAGAGGCGATAATAACTGGGTCAACACAGTCTCCCTCGTTGAGGTTTGCAACAAAATGAAAAAAATTGCCTTGAAAATGAGCGACCATCGGCAGATGGCTCAGATCCATGATGCAAAGAACTACAAGGTGACGCAAGTATGGGAGAATTTGTAGTAACTTCGGTTATGAAACTTTAACTTTATGGGTGCCACGGGTAGTCAGTAAAGCCCACTGCTTACGTAAATCCAATTCCGGTGTAGGTTCGGTTTTTACTGCTGCCGCTGGCAATCCCTGCAGTAGCCAATCAGCTGTTTTGCATAAAAGCAATAAAATCCACCGTTAACCATGGATAAATGGAGAGTTAGCCATTTGCTTGCAAGATTTTTGCAAAGGGCATGCAAGTAATAGAGTAGAATCCCGGATCGTTAAAACATTCAACATTTTTGTTGAAAAGCGACCATTTCGAAGAAACTTTAAGTGTGAAGCTGCAAAATTGTGAAAGAGAAAGAACAAAAAAAACGCACATGTATGTAGAGTCTCAGGAATGATCGCTTCTTAGGAAGTTAACTCAATGTGACGGCCAAGGATTCCACTCTATTACATACATGCTCTTTGGATCTTTGTTAGACGCAGTATTGCACCAAACTGCGCTTCTAATGTATGAGCTGCGGCAGTTTTAGCGGCTAGCCGCAGAGCGTTTTTCTCGGGACTCTTTTGCGACTCTAGTGGAAGTATGACAAAAAGTCAATTTTTTATAGGCAGCTGAGCATTTGGTTCGAAAATTGAGGCTAACGTCTCTATAAAACCCAAAAAGAACCTATTCTTCGATATCAGTAAGTCAAACGTGAATAAGATAGCTCTAAAAGAACTGAAGGTTAAGAAAATAGATATCTTAAGGGATACTAAAATATTTATATTTCAATTTACTTTGAACCTTTTTTTTAGCGGGTTACTTACGACTGCAGCCAACATTTAAAGCATACTTCAAGGAGTCCATTTGAGAGATTGCTCTCTGCTTAGAAGCACTGCTCCGAAGCGAAAGTGACAATAGCTATGCACATGGCGCATATTTCCGCACAAAACTACACACACACGCTGGGACAGACTAGAGCGAGTAAGAGAGGCAGACAGAGACAGAGACGGAGAAAGAGTTGAAGTTGCTGCCACCGCAGTAACCAGATATGCTGAGAGACGCAGCAGGCACATACCTGACACTGAGTGTGTTCATTTCCGTGGTCTAACCTGGAACCTCTACGTCGCTGCCACTCATCCGCTAGCTCTCACCCACTCTCACACCAACTCTATCACTTTCCAACAAGCCATAAAGCTTTTAGCACTTGCCAGCTATTAAATTCCTGGCTTAGTTCTTGTTGGCATCAAATTCAAATTCATGGATGAGCAATGTTATGCCTTAGATTGCCAAATGATTGGCAGACATTGTGGGCAATGTTAAAATGGTAAACTGCAAACGGAAACGGAAACTATTTGCTGCCATTTTGGCATTGGCAAACAATTTGGCAAGTCAGGCAGGCATTAATAGATATTTAGATTTTCATATGCAAATATGAACTTTTCAAATAAAGGGCACAGTATTTCACTGTTAGCTGTGTGTGCGTGTGTGTGTGTGTGTGTGTGTGTGTGTGGGTTGCCTTGGGAAATATTTGTGTGTGCTTGACTTGGACCTGAGCGTAAGGCGTAGCTTGGTTAGGAGCTGATGCATCACACATTGTTCGCACACTTTGAATTTTGGCCAAAATTTCGAAAAGTTTGTGCTGCAAACACTTTCGTTGCAGCATAGCGTTAAATGGCCAAAAAGTGTTGCAGGCTTCGAGGCGCATATGTGTACATATGTGTGTGTGTATGTGTGTCCATGTGTGTGTGTGCGGAGGTTCATTGTCAAAATTATTTTGTGGTCAACTTGTTTTCATACTTTTGGGCATATTTTCGTCTAACCAAGAAACCAAAACGCACACTCGTACACACACACACACACACACACACACACACACACACACACACACACACACACACACACACACACACACACACATACACATCGTGTTTAAACAAAATATGCTTTTGCAAAAGTGTATTTTATTTTTAATGGCAAAAATCATTTAAACTGTTTGACTGCACACAAATTATTATTAATTTTGGTCGGATTTTAATTATATTCTTTGTATTTGGAAAAATTTAAATTAACTTTGTGTGCATTTTATTTGCTTAACTTTTAGTTAATGAAATATGTGGTAAACATTGAATTAAAAGCATATGAAACTTAAATATTTATTTAAGACAAGATAAGCACTATTTATTTCGAATATATACCTAAAAAAATGATTGCAGAAAACTCTTTCTTGTCGGTTCTTATGAGTTATGTTTTGTCACATTACAGTTTGCAATTTCGAGCTAAGTGGTTAAAACATACCTTTTATGGCCAATATCCGGTCGCTGTTTTCGAATTTTCTAGCACCGTATTCGAAATATGGCTATTCGAGATTTCGAGACTCAGCAAATCTCATGTTACTCGTTAAGCTTACTACTAAACAATATGAATTGTATGTCAAATTAAAGACAATGAAATATCGTTTCGATGGTTTTCAGACAGTTTCAGTCTACCTTAAACGGATTGTGAGTTACAGGGCAACACACAAAATTTAGTCGAATCGAAAGTTCTTTTTTTTATTTCAAAGCAATTGAACAAAAATTACACAAAGTTTTTGATGGGTTCCTTTGGAATTCGAAAATTTGATTCGTTGCAAGCATTCAACACTAATTTGAGTAAAATCGTTCGAAATGGCGAACGAATTGGGGAATATCGAAACAATGATGGGATCGACAATTCTATTGAATTTCCGTAACAAAGAATAAAACAAAAACCCATATTTAAAACATTTGTACCTTTTCCGGTAAATTTGAGCTTGCTGATTTTAAATCCGGAAACCACTTTGCATTAGCTGGAACGGTTTTCGAAATATCGCATGAGTATAAATATAACATAATATGTAGGTGCCGTAGTGGTGAGCGGTTTAAAAAATACTACGCCAGCAGGTGAAGCTTGTCGTATGAGGCGACTAAGAATGACACTGGGTTCATTCGAGACCAGTAAAGCCACCCCAGGCCCTAAAAGGGTTGTACACAGTGCTTGGGACCAACCACGTACATAAAACCCCAATTCCAATGAAAGAATGTGTTTACCTCAGGCCGTAACCCGGTAACGGGTTGTTATGGACAGTTAATAAGAAGAAGAACTTAGGATCCTTACTGCCGATCAAGCTGACCAGTAACTTGAATTAAAGATATTTTTGTGGTACTCAGACAGTTTTGCTCTATCTTATCTCGATTGTGGATTACAATTCAATGAGCTCAAAAAATAAAATAAAATTTTAATTTCAACAATATTTTTTAGGTTTATTTGTAACTTGCAACCGAATCAAGGTAGACCAAAACCGTTAAACGAATCAAAAAACTTCAAATCATAGTTCGGCTCGATCGGTAGTAACATGCAATTAGCTTACATCGCAACTCTCGAAATCTCGAATTTTTTGAAATGGTGAAATTTCGAAAACTGTTTAAGATAATTCGAAATTGTTTCCGTTTTCGAAATCAGCGAACCCAAATTTACCGGAAATAGTAGGTTTTAGACACATGCTTTATTTTGTTGCATTGTGTTGCAGGCATGAATCGCCAAAAAAGGTTTTTACTTTGACATTAAATTGGAACCAATTTCTTTAATACTTTATAGCTTCAATAAATCAAAAACAAAACTCAAGGCACACGCCGAATGACGGAGAAACACTGATTTAATTAAAAATAAGGTATCGAAAACCCGAAACTAAAATCTAAATAAAAAAATTTTAACAAAATCCACAAACAAGGCACAAGTAATCAATTCCTTCACTTTTTTCTTCTATCTGCTTCACAGCAAGTTTAATTTCCAAACCATTACTTAATTTCTGAGGAACAGTTTTTATACTTATAACAACCTTCGATTTCCAAATCACTGCTGAATCTCTGAGGTGCAACAACTATACTCCTAACAACCTTTAATTTCCATATCGATACTTGATTTCTAAGTAGCAAATTGTATACTCCTAACAACCGTCAGTTTCCAAAACGTTGCTTAATTTCTGAGGAAAAATTTCTATACTCATAACAACCTACAATTTTCAAAACGTTACTTAATCTCTGAGGTGAAACTTCTACACTCCTAACAACCTTCCATTTCCAAATAGTTACTTTATTTCTAGGAGGCAACATCAATAGTTGTGACTACCTTCAAAATTTTCAAATCCTTACTTAGTTTCTTAGACAACTTTAAGTTATGACTTTCAGAATTTCTGCAGCCGTTTGATTGCGCGTTTAATTAACCTTGAAACCAGACTATTAACACACACATTAAAGTTGAAAAAGGTCTTCGGGTACTCAGAAAAGCTGACATTGGAAACCCTGCCTGATTTGCTGGCAAAGTTTAAGCTATAAAGGCAAAATACATGTTTTTTTTCGATAAGTAAACAAAATGCAAATTAATGCAAGAACAACAAGTGAAATGCTTAAACTGCCTCAAAACCTAGAATATCACACGCAGGCAGCAAAAATAATTTGGGCCAACTTTTTTGCAGCAATTTTCCAATGAAGTTGAAGGAGCTAAGTGCGGCACACAAATGTTGCAAGAGGCGTGTACATACGCACACACTCACACACATACACACACAGGCACGCACACACAACTATGCCAAAAACGGAAAACGCGGAAAACCCCAAAAACGGAGCATTACGAGCACTGGGAAAATGCTTAAACTGCCGGTGCAAAATACTTTTGGGAACATACCTGTGCGTCCACTGCAATCGGCAGACAATTTCGATGCGGAAGCTGAAGCTGAGGCAGAGGTTGAGGCCGAGGACGAGGACGAGCCGGATGACGTAGCTGTTGGAGTGCCCGCTGCCGCAGCAGCAGCTGCTGCTGGTGTGTTTGTTGCTGTTGGCGCCGTCGCCGACGTTGCCAGCGACGCAGCAGCAGCAGCTGTTAATGTGTTGCAGGAGGAGTTCTGGTTGTTGTTGTTGTTGTTGGGGCTATGTCCTGTGGGCGTTGGGCAGCTGTTAATTGCTGTTGTTGGCGTGGCAATGGCCGCATGTTGTTGCTGCTGTGCGGAAATTGCAGACGTTGGTGTTAATGAAGCCGTCGTATTGTGGTTGCTGTTGCCGGAAATGTTTGTTGGCAAAATGCTGTTGTTGTTGTTGTTAATATGCACATTGTTGTTGTTGTTGTTGTTGTTTGGCAAGCAAGTAGCTGTTGTTGTCATCATGTTATTATTTACATTTGGATGATCCAAAAAACGCGCACCGCCATGATTCTGTTGCAGCGAATATAAACCGCCACCGACTTGATTCAAATTCGTGGGCATTGGATAGAATTCCAACATTTTAAATACAAATTGTCTAAACAAAAACGTTAAATGCACTTGATGCACGAATTACAGTAACACAAATATGTTTGACAATAGTCATTTACAATACAGTTCAACGTTTGGGTAGAACATGCTAGTTTTAAGCACTTTCATGCATAGTATGGAACACTTGGGCACGTCGATATTTAGCTCGTTTACCGTTAGTTTGTTAAATATTTGTTTAGCAGCTTTACTTGCTAGCGCGCTGACAACCAACTGCGGTCGCTGTCAGTTTGCGTGTGATCGAACAATCAGCGAAATCAAAGCATTTCACTTTGCTGCCGCAGCAAAAAGTCCCAACTCACCAACACACACACACACACACACACACACACACACACGCACGCAGCGCTCACCCTTGCCCATTTGCTCAGCACTGCGCCTGCGCATGTTTACAAAAGCAACAGTAAAGCGTGCAACAGCAACAACAACAGTTAGCAGAATTTCCCAATTGCTGCACGTGATGTTTGTGCAAGGGTTGCGCTAACACTAAGCAACAGCAGCAGCAGCAGCACCACCAACAACAACCCCCAATTACCCCTCACTCAACATCGGCTAAAACACAAATGCATTGCCCTGCGCATGTCTCAAGTGATTACTAATTTCCCTGCCATTAAATGCCCTTGGGACATTTGCTCATGCATAATTTCCCTAACTCCAGCGCTGGCCACACCTCAGCGCAACGCTGATTGGCTCTCGGCTACCCCGTGCTTAGCGGCAACCATTTTACTTTTCTGCGCATGTTGGCTGAGCAAATCTCTGCGTAGGGGAAATCTTCAAAGCATCTTCGAGTCATTCATTCGCTTTGCGACCAACAACAATGGAGCAGGGTTTGTGGCGGCTTCCTTACTACAACTGCTTAGTGTTCTTGTTGTAGCTTTAGTTTATGCGCACAAAGACATACTCTTACTTATACTTACAGTCTCGGCAACTTTTGGCGTGTTCAGTGGACGATGACAACGACAATTTTCTTCTAGTTTTTCTTTTTTTATTTTCCTTACTTTTTTGTGAGTGTGCCGAATGCCAAGCAAAAAATGGTGGCCTTGCTTCACTTCTTCTTCTTTTTTTTGTTTTTTGTCAAACTACACACACACACACGCACACACACACACACACACACACACACACACACACACTCACACACACACGCACACACACACACGTTTTTGTGGCGATTAAAGTTGAGGCATAAACAACGCTAAGTCAAGTTATAATGGGTGTTGTGGAAGGGTTTTATTAGATGTACAAAGCGGCAGAGTTATACGTTAAGCAACTTTTTATGGGAATACGTGGATTCTAACTAAATTTTTGGAAATTTTCGAAAAAAAAAGCTAAGATAACCATCTAATCAGATATGATCTTAATCTAAAACAATAGATGAACAAGTTAACAAGTTAAGCTCTTCTAGGCCAAAAACAGTGTTAACTGTCATATATTAGTTTGTAATCAAATCTTGTATTTATAAGCAGCTCTTCGAATACAATTTTTGAATTTTTCCATTGGTAGCTGTTCATAAATGACATCACCACCGAGTTGGAGGTGGTGTTCATCAAATTGTGACCTTTTGTGACGATGGAAGAAATGTGACGTCACAATTAAAATGTCAATCAAAATTAAAATAAATAATGTTGTTTATTTAATATGTAGTGTTTGCGTTCTGATGTTATTCTTCAATAAATAATGTTCTTTATATTTTCATGCCTCCGCTGGAAGGACCAAGTAGAGGGAGCACACAAGCTACCTTTGGTATCACCAATTAGACCAGGCACGCGCAAAACAGAGACGCCTGGAGGAGATATTTCCATCAGGCCGTAACCCAGTAACGGCTTGTTATGACCAGTTAAGAAGAAGATATTTTCATGCAATGTTTTCAGTAAGATGCCTTCTCTTTTCATTTCACAAGTTCTGCAAGATTTTTCTGGCACATTGACGAATATCATTTTAAATTGATATCAGGCATACCGAGAAGATGCGATTGGGTTGAAATTTGGTTAAGAGATTTCTGGAAGCACTAAAATTTCCCCTGATTATGTAAAATTTGCGAACTCTGCCTAAATAGCCAAAAATCTTGCAGTCAAGTTAGCTAAAACGTGCGTTAAAATCGATTTACGAGATTTATTTTTTTATTTTGTTGGTCATTTTGTTATCTTAAGTTGAGCAAGTTCTCATTTAAGACTCAATTTTAAAGCAATTTAAAAGTGGAAGTTATCTTTAAATTCCTAAAATGCTTCATTTATTACTAAAATGGTATAAGAGTCTTTTCATAGCTGTGTGTGGTTATGGAAGATATGGTGATGTCATATATGAACAGACACCAGCACGGCAAAGATTTTAAAAAGAAAAAAAAGGAAATGAAGATCCCCTTTCAGTTCTCTGTCACCTAAACTATAATAATTGCAACAACCTGAACAAATATTTTCGCATCGTTAACAGTTTATACAATGTCGTAGAATTTCATGATAGTTTCCAAGCTAAAAAGTGAAACACAATTTTAAATAAATAAAACCATTCTATGCTTTTTCGTTTCCTAAAACCATACATACTTGGTCTTCAGTTCCAGTTTATTAAAGACACGAGTGAAATAAAGTAGCAATTATATCCTATATCTATGTGAAATCAGAACAAAAATGATTGAAGATTCCTCTTTGCATCAGGCTAGATTCCCCTCTGACAGTAGTGGGAATGATGATATAGCAGCTTAGATCGTGCCTGTATCGTAGCAGGCTGAATCTATCAGTTTAGCAATCTGCCAGTTGCACTTGGTTTACTTAATGCCAAGCGCCAGGTTTCCGTTTAGCAGATCCAAATCTTTCAAATCGAAATTCATATATAATTTCCTTAAACTTATTATAGCCTTAAACTCAGCATATATATGTATGACGTCACTTGACTAAGATTTGGCTGTGTTTTCTAAGAAGCAGAACTCCATTAGACTGCTAACCAATCAAAATTTCAATTAAAGTTATGGCTTTTACAAGTTTTGAACATTAAAACACCCTGTATTATCAAGACCAATGTAAATCCTTGGACAGTTCAACCAAGCTGGCAACCAGAGCTCTGCGTTTGTCAGTCCGTCGCTGCGTCAGTCATTTAGTCAGCCATTCAAATAGTCGGAACGTCAGCGCGTCAAGATTCAACCGGGCGAAACTTACAAAACCAAGCCAACTATTCTTTACACACCCACACACACATGCACACACACACACACACACACACGAAAAGCATTGTAAAAACGGCAAAAAGCGGAAGCTGAAAAGACAAACCAAACATGGCCGCTGTTCACAAAAGTTTGGCGCTTCCACTTCTATTCCACTTTTACTGCTCAAGGGAGAAGCTCTGTTGGATTGGATGTGTTCCTGGGGTAGTTTGGGTGGTTACAGAACTGGATGCTTTCTTGGCTCTTTTGTTTTGCGCTTTTGGGCAACTTCTTGTTGGCTTTGGGCTTAAGCCTCGGCTTTGGCTTCAATGATTCTCATTGTTGTTTCCAGGCTTATTGTTGTAGTTGTTGTTGCTGCTGTGCATGCCAAGTATTGTCTGGTAAAAACTGTTGATGCGCTGCCTCTGTAAATTGCTTGCAACTGAAGATGTTTTTGTCAGTGGCGTTGTGCTTAGAATATCTTGAAAGCTGCAAGAGGCAAAGTGCCAAAGAGTCTTGGCCAGCGTTAAAAACCCAGACAGATTTGAAGTTAGTAGCTGGAGTCGAATAGCTATGCTCTGAAATTGTGTAAGTTGAGCATTTGTGCAGCTTTGGCAAACTTTATTTACACATTTCAAACAAAATTCAATGAAGCAAAGCGGAGCATTTGAAGCGCAGCGCATTGGAAAACCGGCTGTGGAATTACAAGCGCATAACAACAAAAAGTTCCAAAAGAAAAGGAAATACAATTTTCAATGTTTTCAATTTTTATTTAAAAGCAACAAAAAAAAAATGTTATTTTGTTGCTTTGTCTATAAAAACTTGGCAGCATAAATATTTTTTGTTTGGCAGCAACGTTACAACAAAAGTCAAAAGAAAGAGACAAAGTTTGTGCAAATTTAAAAAAAATTATTGAAAATTTAGCAAAAACTTTGGCGTTACGCGTGCAATTCGTACGAAACAAAATAAAAGCAACAATAAAGCGCAGAAAAAAAGAAAACTCAAAATAAGAAAAATTGTGTAACGCCTGTTAAGGCGCTTTTCCAAGGGGAGTACGAGTAACGGCACACTTGACATGTGCGCCACTTGTAACTGTAACTTGAGTTGACAAGTGTGCGAACATTTTTCTATGGTACTGTGCCAGCGCAAACTACAAGCAAAAGCTAAATGCGAAGCCTGACAGTTCAGGGGCAACAATTTAAGCTGGAAATTTATATAGCATTATAATAGATTGGGATGACTAAAAAAAAAGAGAGATTGCTCGAAAGGCGCTGACATTTTGCAGATGAGAACGATCCAAGTTTGTTAACTAAGAAACAGTGTTGTATAGTTGTTAGAAAGATACTTCAGGCAGCGATTCCCCAATATGTTCCGCTAACTTTAAACAGCTGTACTTTGAAGTCCAAGGCCGGTTTCTGTTTTTGAGTGAAATTAGTTTTACGTCGGCTCACTATCCCAACGCAACTGAAGCTGAAAATAATGCCTTCTCACATTGGTTCACTTTATGATGGCTATCCAGCGGATAACGTGCAAAAGCTGGAGGTTGTGAGCTGCTTGAGCTATTCAACAGAGGAATCGCCCCTGGCTGTAACCAAGTGTCTGGCAATCAGAAAGCCAAATCCTGGAAAAGACCTGCGTACAACAAATCGACAGCCACCATCTCTTTGGCGATTATAAAGCAGCATTTGATAGCTCGTTGAGGGATCGCGTATATGCCGCTCTGTCTGAGTTTGGAATTGTACACGCAGCTTCATCAAGGTAAGAAAGAGCTTCTCCGATCCTTTTGATACCAAGTGAAGCTTCAGACAAGTTGATGCGCTCTCCTGCAACCTCTCCAACTTTGTGATGGAGAGTGTGCTGCGAAAGGCCGAAGTAAATAGGAACGGGACTATGTTCTAACATATAAGAGTGTCTAGTTGGTCATTGGTCGTACAAAGCGAGCAGTTACTGGAGCGTTTGCGGCTATTGAAAGAGAATCTGTCAGACTGGGTCTGCTTATAAATAAGACATATATGCCTTCTTCGAGTAAAGAGGTACAGCGGTTAGATTTTGATGCTCAAAACTATACTTTTGATGTTGTCAAGGATTTCGTCTACCTTGGCAGCATCGTCACGATGAAAAACAATGCCAGCATGGAGATCAAGCGGAGAATCACTCTTGCCAATAGTAATTGGCTACTTTGGTCTCAGTAGGCCAATGTGTAGTAAAGACCACTCCCGCCAGGCGAAACTAATACTCTACAAGACGCTCATCCTTCCCCATTTGCTTTTATGGCGTACTCCGTACTCCGGAAGATTTTTGGCCCTTTATGCTTTGGTAACAACTACCGTATACGATTCAACGATGAACTCTATGAGCTCTACGACGACATTGACATAGTCAGGCGGATTCAGACCCAGCGGCTCCGCTAGCTAGGTCGAGCTGTGCGTATGGATAAAGAAGCTCCTGCGAGAAAGGTCTTTATGCGAGTGACGAAGGGAGGCGCCGAAAAGAAGCCGTCATTCCAAACTCTGTCAAACGCTTGTAGAACATCAATTTAGGCTGTTGTAATTAATGATAATAATAATGATGTTGGTTGCTTGAACTTTAATGAAATAGCAGGTTTTTTTTCTCTCTGGAAATCGAGTGTTTCGAAAAAACTTTTTATTATTGGCGCCAAGTTAAAACAAAAGCTGTTTAAAGAACATATCGCTCATTTACTAAAAGACCCAAAAAATTCGATTTTGCAGAAAACGCGTTTAAAGTTTTTAATTTGCTCCCAACTAGTAGAAGAAAGTATGACACATTCCCTTCTCTGCAAGGGAATACATACAATACATGAAGCAGGATATAACCAACAATTCTGCATCGAGTTAATGATGAAAACACTTTTTATGAGTTATGACGGTCTTCTAGTAAATAAGCGATATGAAAATATTAAACCACTTCTTAGTTTAATCGTTTAAGAGTGCTGTGAACTAAGGTAGACATCTTACCTTATTATTATATTGTTTAAGACACGTATTTCTTCATTGGAAATAGAGTTGAGTTTTGCACTAAGAGCGCTGACATATGCGGTATTACCATAAATATCTAGATATGGTTTGACCTTTTGATTCATTGTGCCCACTCAAAGAACGCTTCTTTGTTCTCTGCAAAGTTCGTTTTCCAAATGTCAAGCTTATTATATATATTTTAGTAATTACTACCAATACGGAGGCTTGCTCGTAATTAAACACACTACGGACAGTTTTCCGAAGTATGCAACATGCTGTCCAAGCCATATGCACGCTTCAACCAAACCGCCCACTCTTAACGGGGTTTTGTTTCATATGCTACATAAACATAAAGTTTATGATGATCATATAGATAAAGTAGCAAAACTCATATAATGCCTAAATGGTTGGCCATATATTGTATCCACAAGATACGTACCATAACACACAAATGGGACAATTCAATTAACCTTGACTAAAGCAGAACCGAACCATAAACAGTTGTTGCTAACAACAGTATCACACACACACACACACACACACACACACACACACACACACACACACACACACACACATAGCAACAACTACAACAACAATATGGATTATGGAGACGATAATCGAAATAATGATGACAACATCGTGCAAAATCGAATCAACAATAAAAATTGTCATACAAACGGAAATCGTACTACAAATAAATTTAATAAAATTGCTAAAAACAAAAAAGGTTATAAAAAACGGCAAGGGGTGAAAGGGAGGTTCGGGTTCTGGTTCAGCTTCAGGTTCAGGTTCAGTGCGTAAAGTAATATTGTATAACCTCAAAAACAGCAACAACAACAACAATCCGGGGCACAACAAAAAACCACTGCAACAACAAAGAGCATGCTTGACTGCCTCAGGATAAATAGTTTTGTGGCACTTCAATTATCATTTGAGCATGATAAGCGCTAAAGAGGCATAAAGAACCAGTGAATGGACCGCCTCAATGTGCATGCAACATGGCCACACAACACACGCACACACATACACACACACACACACACACACACACACACTCATATAGAGCGTGCCTGTTTCTAGGGGCTGCACTTTGGAGTATCCTTAGGTAAATGGAAGTATAAAAAAAATAGAATTATAGCAACCGCAAGACGAGTTGAAAGCGAATCTTGCGCGCTGTGAGGGACCACCTTGCGGCATTTATGTGTGAAATCAAGCAGCAAACGGAGGCACGGCCCAGAGTTACGGCCAGACTTGTACACATGGAGAAAAAACGACGTACTGAAATTGAGTTTGGTGAGCGGGTTAGAGAATACCACCTCAGCAGGTCAAAGCTTGTCACATGAGGCTAACAATGACACTGGGTTCTTTCGAGACCATTAGGCTTTAAAAGGGTTGTGCGTAGGGTTTTGGACCCACCACTTAAGACTACAGTTCCAATGAAAGAATGCATTTACATCAGGCCGTAACCCGATAACGGGTTGTTATGGCCAGTTACGAAGAAAAAGTATATCAAAGAAATACGAATAACTAGGGGACTCCGCTACCTGGTCGCTCGCTCACCAATCCCTCTGCTCATAGGACATACACATGTCCTTCTCCTTCGACTTTCTCAATTGACAAATTTTCTGTTCGAGGCTTCGATTTAGTCGTTTTTCGCAGCTTTTCATCTGTTTTATGCATGTGTTCTTTTTGACGTAGTTTCTTTTTTTATTCTATGAGATTTAATTTTTTTTACGAGAACCATGTGTAGAGCTGAGGTTAGCAGACGGGAAAAATAAACTTTTTCCCTTTACTACTACAGCGCTTGGATAGCAAACCGGCAATATTAAAATTTGCTCTAATTTTATGCATTTTCAGTTCTTTATTCATTAAAAATATGAGTATTGACTTTAAGATATTACTCATTTCAACGTTTTTTTTGTAATAAGAGCTCAGTGTGCATGAGTTACTTGAATTTAGTACAAAAAGCACCAAAAAACGTAGCAAAATAACTTGATTTGTGTTTTTGCTACTTAAAACGAGAACATTTAACTTTATTTGAGTTTTTCTGCTGTTACTAATGTTCTTGCAATCTCAATTTGAGCACAATTCACATTAATTTTTCTCGCTGTGTACTGGCTGCGCATAGGGGTCATTAGACACATTCCTTGGCCATTCATAAGTAATCAAGTAGAAGCAAAGCGGGTGTTGTCATTGTTGGCCAGAGTAAAAAGACAAAGTTATTTTTAAAGATTTTTACACAGATTTTCTACACTTCTTGAAAGGATTTCTGCCTCCCCCGAAAGGTTTTCCACATCAAACAGCTGCGCGAGTTGTCAACACAACGCGTGCTGTGCCACAGAACTCGTAGTAGAGTCTCTTATGCTATGGATACTGCCCGAAGTTGTGCCCAAAAAAGGCCAGTTAGTGTTATGATGAAGAGCGTGTGTGTAAACAAAAGGAGTCGGGAGTCGGGCTTGCAACATGCAATGCAACACAGCAGGCTCGACGACTGAAGTGAGCTAATTTTGGCCCCTTCTGGGCGAGTGCAACCCCCATAGATACAAAAGTGTTAAAGGATTTATGCGCGTAATTTTGCAGATGTTTGGATTTTCGAACAAATAAATTTCTGGCAAATTAGTTGTTCTCGTTGTTGTCGTTGTTGTTGTTGTTGTGCACGGTGTGTCAACAACGCTGCTGATCCTACTCCTGTCTGGACATTGATAGACATGCTGTCTGCCAAGTTAAGTTTCGGCTGAAGTGGAGCAAAGTATCTGAGTATCTTTGAAGTAGCACAGCGTGTGTGTAATTTAGTTTTTGAGTTATTCTATAAATAATATTCAATGTTGTTTGTTTAATGTCAATTTTAGTGCCTGTTTGTTCTTTGTTATTGTTTTCTTGTCGTGTGTGTGTGTGTGTGTATCTGTGTGTGTGAATGCACTTCTTTTAGTATTTCTCAGACTGTTTATTATTACCATTCGAAGTTTATTTGCTTTGTGCCTGAACCATTCTGAATCTTTGTTTATAATTTTCGCAAAAAATGCAGTTATCAAGTATTTGTTTGTATTAAAGTTTGCATTTCATGTAGTTGTTGTTGTTGTCCAGCACGTTCGCTTTTTGAATATTTCAATTTGTAAACAGTTTCACTTTTAATGATGTGAACCTTTTGAGTGTGGGCACTGAGATCGCATTCACATAAGCGATTTCAGTTAAATATTTCAAATATTTTAGGAAGGAACACTTCACGGGCTCAAAATATGTGCGAAAGACAAAGCTATGTCTGAAACTAGTAGATTTTTCGATATATAATATAGAGTAAGGAGTGTTTGAACGGAAAGTACTCCGCAAGATCTTTGGCCCTGTACGCGTTGCCAACGACTACCGCATACGTTGGAATGGATGGAGGTATCTAGGGCAATGAAATGACTGATGAGCTGGCAAATAAAGGATCGGCGTCACAGCCAATAGGGCCTGAGCCAATCATTCCTGTCAGCGCAGCTGAATTGGTTGGACGGATAGCAGCCTATACAGACAATGTCTGTAAGGAAAGCTGGATATCCACCATTGGATGTCGGGTAACAAAGAAATTCGTGAAAGAACCCAATCCAAGGGCTTCCAGATATCTTCTTCGTCAGAAGAGGACAGATCCGCGAGCCCTGGTTGGATTAATCACGGGTCACAATACATTTGGCCAACATCTGGCCAACATGGGCCTCGTTGACGACCCAACCTGCCAAGCCTGTCTTGAGGAAGCCGACTCCACGGAGCACTTTCTGTGTCACTGTCCGGCCTTTGCAAGAACTCGGATGCATATTTTGGGAAGTGATACACTCAATATGAGCGAGGTGTTTACTCTCCCCTTCCATAGTCTTCTTGACTTCCTACGGGAGTCGGGAAGATTGTGACAATAGGGAGCCTGTTCAGCAAGCCTACTCTGTCTTCAACTTCTTTCTTTTTCGTATTTCAACTTTCTTTCTCTCCCCTAACTTGCTCTGTCGGGAATGGCACAATGGGCAAGGCTGCCTGAGTGCTAGGGATGGTTTCATCTTTCTCTGATGAGCCATCGCACCCACCACAAATCAAATCAAATCAAAAAATACGATGGAACGACGAACTCTATGAGCTCTACGACGACATTGACATAGTCAAGTGATTTAAGATACAGTTGCTCCGCTGGATAAGTCATGTTGTGTGTATGCATGGAGAAGCACCTGCGAGAAGAGTTGAAGAGTTCCGGTTGTCGAAGAGAGCGACGAAATCGCAGACCATGTCCTCGTTGAAAGTACCAGGTAGAGAGTAAACTAGCTACCTTTGGTATCACCAATTGGACCAAGCTCGCGCAAAGCAGAGACGCTTGAAGTCAGGCCATAACCGGTTTGTTATGGCCAATTAAGTAATTAGGTAAGTAATATAGAGTAAGATCGTTGTTGGAGAATCATACATTACTTTCTATTTTGGGCGTTTTCACTACAAAAATATTGCAAGCAGTATTCCAAAGTTTTGCGCTGTGCAGCATCTTATATACTTCTGGCTCAGAACTCTGATAAGCTTAAAAGTTTCGTAGCTCCGAGAATGCGCTCAGTAGTGTTCGAAACCCCGGGAGCAATGAAACGCACTATGAGCGTTGACAGGAATGAAATTTATGATTGACTTTAGGACTCTAAGCGCAAAATGTTCGCTTTTTCACAAAAAGTAGAAGAATTGTATAGATCTTCATAAGTTACATTGAACGACTTAGATAATGCGCCTGTTGTCTTCAACAATCCTTCCTTCAATATGAGCCATTTTTGTAACATAATAACAGTTATATAGTGTGTCTATATATTCACGACTGCACAAGCTGTAAAGGAGACTATGGCTTAGAAGATTTGGTACCTGAAGCGCTGGACCAATTGCCTGGGATTCAACCAATTTGTTTAACTCTTCGAGCTCAATTCTGCACAAAAGCTTGTAGTTAGATCAGTAGTCAGGAAATAGCTGATGTGAAGTGCTAAGTTGGGCTTGTTGAAAATGAGAGCAAGACAAAGTATATGTTTTCTTTAAGTTGAGAGACACAGCGCTTGGACTCTCAGATTGACGTTGAAAACTATACTTTTGATGTTGTCAAGGATTTTGACTACCTTGGCACTACCCTCAAAACCAAGAAGGATTTCAGTATGCTGAACTACTGATCTAATTTCAAGCAGCTCTCTGGTTGGTACTTACACACAGCCTATAATTGCATGATTCAATAATATAAATGCTTCAAGTCTAGTTGAAATATATTAACAGTCACAAGAAATTCAGGTCGGTGTATTCGTGGAATCAGTTACTTCTTCGGGCGCATCTTCTGGATACAATTGCGAGGCGAACTTTGCTTTCTCCTCGCATGGCATTTTTAACCATTTACGACTTGCGGCTGCTAAGAGATCCTTCTGCTTCTCGTATTTTACGCAATACTGACGACGGAAATAGCGCATGAAATTGATGTAGTTCTCCTCGCCTTCGAAGTTCGGGCTTCCAATCACAGAGCGTATCAGTTTCGGACGATTGGCCATGATTTCTGTAAAATATGGAAACACACAGGTAATATTTAAGTTTTAAGGCAGGTTTACATGGGTTTACCTTATAGTTTTTTACAGAAGGCAATGAATTGATCGCAACACAGCTGCTGTAAATCGCGTATACGCAGAATCAGCTAAATGCGCTTGATTCGCTGACAAACTGGCCAGTTACAAGAAAAATTGTGTGTTTTTGTGGTGTTTGAACTATTCTGAATTTAATATTTTATTTTGTGTGTGTGCTGTGTCAACTCTTGTCAATTCTAATACTGTGTCGCTTGACAACTCTGTCGAAGCTGCCACTCATCGAATAAGTATACTTTTGAGTGGTCGTTGATCTACTTGTCTACTATCAGCTTGGTCTATTTGTCCAACTTGAGGCTTGAGGCTGCACTCTTGGATTGGCTTTAGTGTTTGTGGGTGAGTGTGTGTGTGTTAAAATGAGAATGGCACTTTGAAGTTTTTGGCAATGTCGTCAAACGTCAAAGACAAACACAAAATACAAACACAGCATACAAATACAAATATTGGCAATACGCTAAGGCCAAAATCAAATACTGACTGCCAATGGCTGCCATTGAGGGCGGGGGCTTGTTGCCTCCTTGGCCAATATTCATTTGGCGTTCGCTGAAGCGGCAATAAATTGCTCAACTGCCAGTACTAGGGGTATGGAATGGTTTGGTTCGGTTCGGTTTGGTTCGGTTTGGTTTCCACTACCGTTGGACAGTTGAGCTGCGCGCGTAAAAAGTAAGCTGCTGCAATTCATATGCGCCAACATAAACCATAAAACTTATTTGCGAAATGGCCAACACAGTTGGCCGCATTGCGTATCGATGGCTTTTCAAATTTTTCGCATGCTGCTCTTTTGCTTGACTATTTTTCATTTTCGCCCAACGGCAGTTATCCAGCCAGTCAGTCGGCCATGAATATTTTCTTTTTTTCCTCCCTCTCCCCAGCCAGCCATCCAGCCAGCGAATTTTCCAATTTCATTTGCGTTGAGAACGCGGAATGTAAGCGCGGATCCGGCACGGGCGTAGGGCCATGGATTGGGCGAAAGGCGCGTTCATCATTGGCAGCGGACAACAACGTGGGTCCAGCTAGTAGCTGAACCATTTGGCCGTTTGACCGTCGTTTGTATGTTTGACCATTTGAAAAAGCAACATTTCAGCCATATATTTTTGTTCTTGCTTTCAATTTTGAAGCAACGCGCTTTGGTCATTTTTCATACGGCCAGCTTTGATGCGTAGCCCACACAGTCACGCCCCGCCCCATTAACCGTAACGCCTTTTATGCGCTATCTTTTTGTACTGTTCATGTCGGAAATGCTCTTATAAGTATCTTGTAAAGTTTGCAATGTTTTCTGACTTTTGAACAATCTATTTAAAATTTGATTTGGATAACTTTTTAAACTCATATTCAAAAGAATAGGTTCCATGTTTATCGGTGTTTTCCGTAAAGAAAAAAAAGACGTTTTTTCCGTAGCTTCAACTTACTTAAAAAGATAACATAGCCGGCTAAACCTGTTTTTCAAGGCCTTGAAGATCTAGCTACTAATATGGACGAATGGACATACAAATCAATAATGCCCTAGAAAATAAAAAACACCATTCGTAACCAATACTAAACCTAGAAAACAGGGGACCAAATCGCCCCCATCTCTTTGTCGATCATAAAGCTTCATTTGGGAGATCTCTTCGAACCTTTTGATACCGAGTGAGGCTTCAGACAACTTTGTGATGGAAAGGCCGAAATACATCGGAATGAAACTATATTCTATAAGAGTGCCTAGTTGTTCGCCTACGCGGATTATATTGATATTATATTATTGGTAGTACTAAGCGAGCTGCTTCCGGAGCCTTTTCAGCTTTTGAATGCGAATCTGACAGGTTCGACCTGGTTGCAAATGACAGCAAGTCAAACTATAGTATGTGGTTTCTTCGAATACAGAGACGCAGCGGTTGTACTTTCAGATTGATGTTGAAAACTATACTTTAGATATGTTGTCAAGGATTTCGTCAATTTTGGCCCCAGTGTCACAGCAAAGAACGATGTCTGCATGTAGATCAAGCGGAGAATCACTCTTGCCAGTAGATGTTACTTTGGGCTCAGTAGTCAAATTTCAAACATTTCGTTATCAGATTTGGTTTCCGGATCATCGGGGCATTGAAGAGAGAGAGAAGACATAATTATGCCTTTGGCTACTAGTAAACTCCCGAATGAACTTTCCGGAAATGGCAAAACATGCAAAATTGTAGTACAGTCAAACAAACTTGGACTTAAAAGGTGGTCTGTCCTCTAATTGGGGGACAGGATGCGCTGCATTTGTGTGCACCATTATTATTTGTGTGCACTAGTTAGTTTCTCTGTAGATGGAGGTGCAAGTATCAGGCAATCACATTCTAGATAACTGCTCAGATTGCACATTTCATCTCTGTATCTGGTAGGCTCATATGTGCATATGAGGTATGGTAATACAATGGGACGACTTACGATGTATGAGTCAGGCCCGAATGCCATTTTAACCCAATCTAACCTTAATTAAAGAAATTGCTGCCGATTACTATAGAAATAGGATTTGAATTTCATTATTATTCTTTTTACTGTGAGACATGACTAGGAGGTGCTTAGGAGGTTAGACCGGCACGTAAGTCATTGAGTGGTTTGATTCGTGTGGCCTGATTGGGGCGGCCTGATTCGTGTGGCTTGACTCGGGTGGCGTCGATGAATATTTCATATCTTATAAAGAGTTGAGGGGTTTACATACAATATCATCTCTTTTCAATCGAATTACATGTGACAAAGAAAACTATGAAGCTACCTACAAATTGCATGCTAATTCTGCACTAGTTTTGCTAAAAGAGCATACAAGCTTCTGGATAATCCCAAGCCAGGCCTTCAAATTTTTTTGTTCAAATTTTTTTCTTTGGCCAAAACGCAAACGCACAAAACGCGTTCCCTGCTGCCTTTGAGCGATTTTAAGTCAAGTGTAAAAAGCGTTTTTCTGGCCAAAATACAACAACAACAAAATCAACCAAAGTGCGGGCGTTTCTTTTTTTTGTTTGGGTTTGAGTTTAATTTGAAAATATTTGAATTTTGCGCATTTCTTGGTTGAGCGCTTACCAGAGCCGAAAATGGAAATATAAAAACACAATTGGTGTGAATATCGCTTATTAGCCAGAGATATTACATATAAATCTCTTTTTCAAAATCTAGAGCTCACAGGCATTTGACGTAGGGGGAAAAGCCCCTTGGCCATTGTATGCATAGTTTCAATCAGTCGCACAATCTTTGATGCCGATTTAACTGTCAGCGCGCAAAATGTTTCAATATTTACACAAAACGCTTTTGGCTTTGTTGGAAATCTGAGGGACTGACTTGAATGAGATGCAGACAACGACTGTCATTACGGCCCATGGGAACAATTTCGAGGTTTTCGGTTTGTGTTTGTTTTCAAATCGAAATGTGCGCTAAGCGTTTGTTAGTGAGGGTTAAATTGAGGGTTGTGTGTGGGACTGACTTGTGACGTGTAACTTGTATAACTTATGGATTGAAGTTGACTAAGTGCTGCGAATTGAACTTGATATTACTTGTGGCTAACAAAATGGCCGCAACATGTTTTGACTTGCCTATAAAAGCACTTACACACACACACACACATACCACACCAATGGCAATTTTTGTAGTAGTGTGTTTTTGCTGACCAACCAAACCCAAATATGTTGCCACCCTTGGGCGCTTTTGGCCAATGACCAACAAAGCACCATAAAAGCCAAACAAAAAGCTATGGGTCAGCATAAAAACACTGACCAAAAGAGTCAACCAACAATAGCAACAAATACTAAACCAAACGCTTGACTTTTTGGCCAGTAGTTTTTACACTGCAGCTTTTATGGTTGCCTTTATGTGTGTAGTTGTTTTTATTATTATATACACTGCAACAAAAACAACAGCTACAAACATACGTAGCAGCGACTCATACTTATTCCGTTTACGTAGACCGCCCCGTTCGTTTAACTGTTGTTTTTATGCGCTGCAGACAAATATTTGCTTTCCGACAATAGTCATAAATACCAAAAGCTACATGCTCGGCATACTTAGAAATACACACTGAAAGATACATACACACACACACATATCTGTTTGTGTGTGTGTGTGTGTGTGTGTGTGTGTGTGTGTGTGTGTGTGTGTGTGTGTGTGTGTGTGTGTTGCATGTGTTGGCGTTGGGCAAATAGAAATCGAGTAAAGCAAATAGTGCACAGGATATGGTTTTTGGCAGTTGCGCGCACATGATAGTGTCCAAAAAGGAATGGTGGAAATAAAGAATACTAGAGAAACAAAAAAAAAAAAACAACACCAAAAGCGAAAAACTTGGAAGCAAAAGTTTACATACCCTTGGGTACTAAACGATTGATATCGGGACGGCTCAATGGTACTTTTATATTTGTCAATTTGAAATTCGTCACTAGTTAAGATCGTTTCTGCCAGTGCACAGTGGTCCAAAAATATTAAAATCAAAGTCAAAATGAACGAGCTGAAATAAGCAGATTAAGCGCGAATATTTGACATAAATTGTGAACATAAGAATGTTAACAACTAGGGACGCCGCCCCCTGCATGCTTCGCTTAACAAAGAGCCCTATCTCTAATAGGTACATTTCAGGCTAAGAAACATATCACAGCGAGTGCTCAAAACACCACGTTCTGTCTCGATGTCCTATCACCACCTACCTCAGCTGGTTTTACAATAGAAAACTAATTATTTTTGAAAGCAAAAAACAATGTTCTGTACAAATTTTTTAAAGTAATGTAGGTTTGCAAAGTACACACACAAAACATAGGAAGTAGTTATAATATATTATAAATTCGGTATTTTTTTAACAGCCATTGCAAATATCCACATGGGATGGCAGTGTGGTAGAAAGCTACCATTTCAAGCTCCAGAGAATTACTGCAGACTACCTTCTCGGTATCTAGTACCAAGTATTTTATAAAAATCTGTACCTGCCCAGTCCTCAGCAAGAGCATGAACTAGTCTTTAAGATGCAGCTTCCTTTTTGAAATAGCTGAGCTCGTGAACTAGCGATGATGAAATGCTGAAGGGTGAGCAACTCCGCTGTGGTGTACAATGTTTCCTGTTGTGGCCTAACTATGCATGGTCATTTTTGTCGACGGCAAACATAGTGCAAACACGGCTAAGTCTAAGCCATGCTCCAAAAAAATCCCGTTAGAGCACTAGCAATGTGAAGTTCATCTTGTTTGTTGTCTTACATTAGCTATGGTCAGACGGGCGAACAATCGGCATGCCGAAAGAAATCGTCCACATTTTTGCTGCTGGCAGAATGTTTTGATGGTCAGACGGTCGGCTGTCAGCTTTTCTTCTCAAAAATCACACACAACTGCGTAATGCACGAATGCATGACGATAAAAAAAGGGCTGCGTCTTCCTAAACATATTCCTCTTCGCTCAAATTCTTCTTCTTGTACCTATTCTTCTTCGTCATCAACTCTGTCTTTGGTTATATTCCCTATACCTTTATCTATTTCTCTACGGCATCATCTACGTTTTCGTCCACGCTCAATTCGGCTTCATTGGCCAATCCAAGAACTGATTTAGGAATGAGCGTAGCAGTCCTCTTCTAAAATAAGGACTACAAATATGTACAAATTACTTTATAAGATCGTAACAGCTTCGTTCCCTAAGTGCGACAACAGCCACAAAGATACATATAAGAATCATACAAAATGGCTGCTACTGTATCTAGTTGCTGCTAGTCAAGTACTAACAATACCATTGAAACACACACACATATAGACATACACACATGGACTTGGAAAAAAGTTAAAATCGAGCCTCAACTAACTTCAAAGTTGTTTGACTTGCATGCACAAGTTGAGCTTATCCATGTGAAAAATCTTTGACGCGTGGCCAAAGGGGGTTACGTTAGACCTCGGGCCCCTTAACGCCTTACACCTTCAAGTAATGTATATACAACGTCGCTCACGTGTCCGACTAAAGATTATCCGCGCATCACAATCAAAACAACAGCAAACAATCAAACAAGCTATCAAGAGGGGTTTTTTATACCCTGTTTTTATGTTGCGACCTGTTCGATTTGTTCTGGGCTGGTCACACACTTCCAACGGGGGTTGTCCCTTGATTTCACTTTTTTGCGATGCTAATCTTCGCAAAATGCTACAAAATGTTTAACAATTAAGTAGCGACACGCGCTGCCACGTTTTGTCCTTGTCGTAGAGTGTGTCTGTGTGTTCCGCCTTTGAGCGTTTTATGTTTTTATTGATAGATGATATCACATATCACTTAGGGGCCCTTGTTGTGCAATCGTTAGCGTTAATAAATGCCAAGAGCTAATTGTAAGTTCAATTTCAATTCGCTTACATGTGCAGAGCTAGAAACTCTTAAGGACAAGTGGTCAGGATATGTATGAGTTGGTTTAAGAGTCGCGCAGCTGCCTGAAAGTCTCCTGAAGCATGAGAGACTGATATCATTGGTTAGCTCTGGGACGTTTTAGTTCAACCGCATGAAAAACATTTTCAGTTCAAGAAAAAGGAAACAGATAAAATAACATGATGCCACAACATGGCGTATGCTGAATGTACGAGGTACTTATTAAAAAAGGACAACGAGAAATGAGAAATGGCAAAGAAGAAAAAGCGGCTACAACTAAGGAAAAAAAACGCGTGTAGGGAAAGTTAGCCTTTCGGAGTAAAAGTCTGCATACTCTGCACTAGGTTTTTGACTTTGAGTGAGACATTGATGCAGTGGTCGGCAAGTAACATGATCTTTAGTTACTGTTGTTAATTGACGTCAGCCTACCGACGACAGCATTAGAGGCAGTCATAGTACAATTCGTATGGAACTCCGAATCGAAAATACTCATTTAGTTATTTATCGGTTTCTCGCAAGTGAATCGATCTTAACTCAAGAATCTTCGTTAATGGCGTTCTCGATGAACTTTCGTTCCCTATTTTACAAAATTCATACTAGATTAGATTTGTGGTGATGGCTCATCCCTAACACTCAGGCAGCCTTGCCCGCTGTGCCATTCAAATTCATACTAATTGTAGCTTTTACACCGATTGTCTTGGTTTTCAAAAAGTTTTCAACCGAAATTCTTAAATCTTTGAATTTCTAATAAAGAAAACTAGGTTGGGTTGTCCAGTTGCTTGCATACGCAGATGATATCGATATTATTGGTCGTACAATGCGAGCAGTTACTGCAGCCTTTGCGGCTATTGAAAAAGAATCTTCCAGGGTGGTTTTGATTATTAATGAGAGCAACACAAAGTATATGTTTTCTACGAGTAGAGAGACACAGCGGTTGGATTCTCATATTGATGTTGAAAACTATACTTTTGATGTTCGTCTACCTTGGCACCACCGTCACGATGAAAAACGATGTCAGCATGGATCAAGCGGAGAATCACTCTTGCCAATAGATGTTACTTTGGTCTCAGTAGGCAAATGAGTAGTAGAGACCTCACCCGCCAGACAAAACTAACACTCTACAAGACGCTCATCCTTTCCGTTTTACTGTATGGCGCTGAAGCATGGGTGATGACGCGGTCTGATGAAAACGCACTTGGAGTGTTTGAGCGGAAAGTACTCCGTAAGATTTTTGGCTTTATACAACGATTACCGCATACGATGGAACTATGAACTCTATGAGCTCTACGACGACACTGACATAGTCAGACGAATTAAGATACAGCGGCTGCACTGGCTAGGTCATGTTGTGCGTATAGATGATAAAGCTCCTGCGAGAATGGTCTACAATGCGATGGTCGAAGGGAGGCGACGAAAGGGCAGACCATGCTTCCGCAGGAAGGACCAGATAGTGAGCACACTAGCTACCTATCATCACCAATTGGACCAAGCACGCGCAAAAGAGATATTTGCAACAGGCCGTAACCCGGTAACGTGTTGTTATGGCCAGTTAAGCAGAAGGTTGGATTGTCATATATCATCAGGCGGGACTAGCAGTTAAAAGTTCGGATATTGATCAGCAATGGTTAACTAGCTAGATAAAGTAAGTATACACACTGTAAGGGTATCAAAAGCAACGAGCCGCAACAAAAAACTGCTGCAATGTGCAACAGCAGCAGCAGCAACAAAAACAAGAAACGGTAAAGTGATGTGGAGTACGTTGACGACAAGGAAACGATAAAAGCGAGAAACAACAAGAACAACAACGAGCGTTATAACGGGAACAGCGACAAAGTGCAGGAAGTTTGCACAAGGACATTGCAGCACTTACCACATGCATGCACACAAGGATATGAGAACTCACACACACACACACACACACACACACACACACACACACACACACATGCGTCAAGAATACGCTAGGCAAATGACAAGAACAACACGAGACAAGAGCTGAGATGCAGGAAAAACCGAGCAGAGCAGTGCAAAAAATCAACATGACAGCAATGTAAAACCGTTAAACGGTCACTTATGCAGCTGTGTGAGTGCGATTGAGCGCAACTGTACTATATGTGTGTGTGTGTGTGTGTGACCGAACAACCAATTGAAGCTCTACTTGCCCTGCACGTACGCACTTGAAAAGAAGCACGTGTGTGTGTGCGTGTGTATCTGTGTGTGTGTGTCTGCAGTGTCAATAAGGTTGGTCACTTTTTGGCGCTCCAACGGCTAGCCCCAGCAGCCGCATCCAGCCAACAGACCAAATCCCAACCCATTGAACCTGCGCTTCACTGCATTCAATGACAAACCAAATATGTTTCGTGGTTTTTACGCAAGAGTTGCCCAACAACGTGAACGACACACACAGATACACTCGCACACAGTCGCACATGGAAACTGGAAATCAATCAGCTCGTTTTATGTCCATTGCTTGTTGGCCATGCAGCATTCAGTCAATGTAAATGTAAATTTGCGCCTTTTTGTCTCCTGGCTTCCTGTGTTCGTATCTGTGTTATGTCCCGTGGACTTTTGCATCCATGATGAAGTGCATGTCCTTTTATGCCTTTTCACCACTGTTGACATTTCAACGTTTGACCATTTGACCAACAATACACACACACACACGGAGACGAGTACGAGGACAGGCCTACAAGCGACGTATCCGCACGCATTTACTGACCACAATTCGGCTGCATCACAAAGTGCAGTAAGACCACTGCAGCTGCCGTAAGTGTTGCCAAAGTTAATTACCAACATGGAAGGGCCCAAAAAGCCAACTGACAATTTACGCATAAAAGGCATGCATGTGCATTTATGGAGAAATATAAAGAGCTGAATATGACGTTTGAGGCAACATTAATTGATGGTTGCACATATAACACACCGAGCACAATATTCAAGAATTTTGTTCTCGAAATCAATTTCAATTGTCTGTTTAGTTGAATTTGTATTCTGGGTCGAAAATGTTCAGTTTGCTGGAAAATAAAAGAAGCAACTTAAATCTTTATTAAACAGCTGCACAGCTTGAAGGAGGGAAGAATTCGTAATATCAAACATTTGGGCATAAAAAAAAACTTTCTCAGACGCGTAGCAATGCTGTGTTTCGTGATCCATGTTATAAATATGATTTTTATTATGAAATATTTGAAATCCTTTATAAAGGCAAACAGATACAGCTAATTCGTTACGGCAGATGTCGGCATGTTACATACTTGCGCGGTTTTTTAGTGTCGGCATGCCAATTGTCGGCCTGTCTGAGCGCAGATTTTTATTCTGTGTATCTTTGCTACGGTTCGTAATCAATACTTTAAGTACAGTGACGGGATCAAAACAAGAATTGTGTACATTTATTTAACACAACACTGCTTGTTAAATAGAGGTTGTTCTTTGACTCCAACCGAAATCATGTTTCAAAGCTCAGCTCGGCTTGTGACGGCCATCTATGCTGCTAAGTTGGCTATTAAGCCCGTTCAACTTGCTCCTAGGAATCTTAGTTCCGGCAACTTTATATCTTTCACTCTTACGTATCGCCAGCGTATAACGTTTACTGTAGCCTTAAATGTTAATAGGCTCATTAAAATTCATAGAACACGTTGTATGCCCCCAGTAAGCGCACAAGCCCACAAAGCCAAGAAAACTCCAAACAAAAGTCAACACACTGTGAGAACAGGACTTAAGCCAACCAAAAAGCGCAGTCACTCAGTCAACCAAGATAAACAAACGAAGCTGCTGGGATTTGTATTTTGTTGTTGGCTCAACTCTCTCTAGGCAAAATAAACATAAATAAAAGCAAATACAAGGTAAGGAAACTTACAAAAGAAAACAAAAACAAAAGGTGAATAAGCATCAAAGGTTTGCCTCAGAGTCAGAGTCAGAGTCAGAAGGAGAGAGTCGCAGAGTCACGTCAAGTAAGGAAAAGTAAAGTAAAGTAAAGCCGAGACATGCCACGACATTTTAATGATGATGTCATGAATAAATTAGTTGACTTGGCATGGTAAATGAAATGAAAGCCAAGATGAAAACTACGCAACGAGCGAGTAACTAAAGTACACACAGCCAATGCTTTATGTGGCACTTGCCACAGGGGCGTTGCCACCGAGTCAAAAGCAGAGCAGGCGCCGCCCAACGCCCTACTGGCAACTACGTTGAGCACGTAGAAGAAGGATGTTGACGTCGGCGACGACAACGACTTTTGAGGTTTGGCTGCTTAATGACAAAAATGAAGTGAACCGCAAAAAGTGTAAATGCGGTTTAGTGTTGCAGGGTTTGGGTTCAGCTTACCGACCGCAAAAGTTTCGAAAAATGTTGCACACGTGTGAAAAATATGCGGCACTCACATAGACACATAAAAATAAAGTCATTAAGTTGCAAAATATGCAAATGAAATGCGCCTGTTAGCAGGCAACAGTTTTTGCTTCTTTTTTTTTTTTTTTTTGTTGCAAGCATTTTAAAAACGACATGCACGTGCAGCCTGCTGTTGCAGGTGGCCAGCACTAGCCACGCCCACCGACAAAGGCCGGTCACACATAAATTAATTAGTTGCGCCTACTTTTGGCGATCAATCATTGAATTTTCTGCACCATAAAACTGGCCAACAAAGCCTGCAACATGCGGCAATAACAAGCAACTCAACGACATTTGCAACCACCACAAAAAGTGACTTGTCATTCAGTTGCTTTTGGGGGGTAGTTGTTTTTAGTACTTTACTGAAATTCTCGCAAAAGTTGAAATATTCGCGCCACATTGAAAATTAGCCCGAAATTAACACCTACAAACTCCTTTATATGTGTTGCCAAAAGGTTTTTGGCCAATTCAAATAATTGAAATATTTTTACGTTTCATTAAAAAAGGTCTACAGCTAAATCTATATATACAATGTGTATTACTTTTATGCCATTGTTTTTTCACTCAATTAAGCGCAAAACACAGCGGGAACTTGACCAGAACAGATGGACGAACGGACGGACGGACGTAAACCCCGTACGCGCAGTCTATTTGTGCAAATACTTTAAACCATTTAAACAATTTCCATTAACAAATATGCGCAAATTGCCTTTTGGCGGTTTTACAAATGAATTACGCAACAACAGCATATATAAAAGAAGTTTACACAAACAAATACATATTTTATTTTTTATTTTTTGAAAAAAAAAGGCAGAAAAAAATGCATGAAATATTTTTGTAAATTATTTTTATGCACTTCATTAAATATTTAAGCAATTTCAACGGTATATACCCCAAAAAATGCCCCAAGGCACAGCCTGCAAAACTTTAATCAACCATAAAATGTTGACCCTTTTATACACTTGCGCAGAGTACATTAGGATTGACTTAGAATTTGCACAGCTTAGTGAGAGATGAGCTGTAAACTAGCGCGAACTATCGTGCACATATGCTAGCGCCATCTATCGTGTATGATAGCGCCACCACGCCAAACAACAACCTTCCATAAACATACAACAGTTATTTGAGAGTGAGTGACAATTAAAAAATGAGTCGAATGGTATGCATCGCCTTAGAAGTCCGATCCTGGCGCTTCCCGATTTGGTGCAATCATCAAGCATATACTTCATCGCATTGTGAGCAGGGAGTGGATGTTGTTGGGCCCGATTCTTGGGCGTACTATCGTGTTGACAAAACCTAAAAAATCACGTCAAGGCCGATCAAAAATCAAGGTCATATTGACAGATTTCATCAATTATCGTGGTTTGCTGCATTTTGAATTCCTTTCACCGGGCCAATCTGTTAACACGAAATATTATTTAAGAGTTATGCGCTGTTTGCGTGAAGCTATTCGCAAAAATAGGCCGGATTAATGAAAGTCAACTATTGGTTTTTGCATCATGATCATGGCACTGGTGAACATTTCACCAATAATTCAACAAATATAGCTCCGCAGCCGCCTGATTTGGCTATATGAGACTTCTGGATATTTAGCAAACTAAAGAGACCGCACCGGGGGTACCGTTTTGACTCGATTGGCGAGATAAAAACCGAATCGCAAAAGGCTCTGAAGACCATTCCGAAGGTGGACTTTGAGTGTTATGATGACTGAAAAATTCGTTGGCATAAGTGTATCGCAGCGAAAAAGGATTACTTTGAATAAAATTCACGTTTTGACGTTTCACAGGTTAGAGAATACCACCTCAGCAGGTCAAAGCTTGTCGTATGAGGCGACTTATAATGACACTGGGTTCTTTCGAGCCCAGTAGAGCCACACCAGGCCTTAAAAGGATTGTGCGTTTGGCGTGTCGTAACCCGATAACGGGTTTTTATGGCCAGTTAAGAAGAAGAAGAACTCTAAGGCAAGAGAATTGTCCTGCATCCATGGCTGCGAAGTCGGCAAACTCGTTTTCCCTAGAACCATTGTGACCTGGAACACAAAAGTTGTATTTTGGTTTTTCAGAATTGTCTTATTTCAATGATAAGGCTTTTATTGTAATGGTTTTGGACGCCTTGTAGCGTTCATGTCATGGCTTCTGCCTTTGGTAAAACAGGGTGAGGCTTCCTGTACCTATTTTTACCAAATTGACGCACAACGTCCACGTGGTGCCCCCTGGTTAGCTGCTCTAAACATCACCATGTGTTAGGACAGTGAGCTTAAGTCTGCCCAGGAGTTTAACAGGGTTGTGGGTAGGGTTTGAAACTCATCGCGTGAAAGCCAGTGTATACAGCAGATGATTGATAAACAACTTCAGAGGTTGTCGTGTTTAGAGCCATCATTATATAGCCACTTGCAGTTATATAGTTTAGCGGTTTTGCTGTAAAGTAAAGCTAGCACCATCGGTTCGAAAAGATTCCATACTATCGATGGTATCCTTACACCCGTCTCAAAAATGCCTTGAAACAAACACAACAATAATTTGTTGTTAGCATTGCCCAGCAATGCCTTTAGCATGTGTTTAAACTGTCGATAGTGAAAAAAAACATCGATAGTGAGACCTAAAGGGAAGAGTTTAATGTATCGATAAACCTATAGTTAGTTTTCGAGATTTTCTGGCTGCATTGCAGGATTAATAAGTGCCCATTAAGAGGCTTAAGTGTTATAGCATTAAGAGTTTTGACCAGTTGTGACTTATAAGCGTCATTCAGCAAAAATGTATCCCTAAAGTAAAGCAAAGCAATGACTTCTTGGAAATTTTGTTACTTTTGTTTCTTAATAGTATTTAGCTTTAATATGTGTTATGCAGAATATTTCTACATAGTAACTGGGGCTGAAGCCTGATAAGCGATAGAACTTTATAAAAACAAATTTTTGAAAACCCGAACAATTTTCAGGACAGAGAGAAAAGAGTATGCGAACAATGGTGTGTCCCATGAGCTTGTGCTTATTTATAATGTTGATGTTGGGTCGCAACATGTTGCCGAATTTTCCGCACTGTGTTTATGGGTGTGTTTGGGTGTAAGCCTAATGGGCCATGGAATGCACTATTAGCCCAGCTAAAGCATTCTGTAGCTACAGCTTGCATTTGAGCTGTGAGTCCTGCATTGCATAATTTATGGTTAAAAAAAGCAGGGTTTTTAAAGAGTGCGGGATATATAGGATAGGGTACAGCGAAGAATGTTTGGCAACTTGAGAATAAACAAATAGTAATGAGTCTGATCTTTTTAAGAAACAGGCATTCTTTGAATTTTTTTATCTTAAAAAAACAAAGATTTTAAATACCTTAACCGCATCGCTGATTGCCAAGTAAAAACTTTAGATAGTTTCAGAATAGAGCCGAAAGTCGGTGACGATTGTTGATATAGAGCAAAGCCATAGTCGGAAACAATGTCTTGACGGTGGTAGATAGCTTGTTTAATATAAAAAGTTGTTTCCTAGGTATGTGTATCGAAAAAGAATATATTTAAAAATAGATTAAATATGCGTTGTAGAAAAAAGAACAGAAGGTTCTTATATAAGGCACAAATTGTTCATGAAAAGAGAACAAGTTTTTCTAGATACAAAAGCAAAATGTTCTTATATCGAGCATATCTAGATACAAAAACAGATATTCTTATATCAAGCACAAATCGTTCATGGAATCAACACCAGGTGTTCTAGAGTTGAAAATTAATGTTCTTATATCAGGAACAAATCGTTCATGAAATGAGCACACGATGTTCTAGATTCAAGAATAGAATGTTCATATAACAAGCACGAATCGTTTCTAGAATTGAGCACATCGTGTTTTTGAAACAAAAACAAAATGCTCAAGTATCATATACAATATGTTCCCAAAATAAGACCAACACGTTCTTAATGCCAGAACTGCGGTCTCAATATTTGAGACCAATCGGTCATGGATTAAGAAATAACAGACATAACAAACTATCGTGAATAAATTGGCCTGATTTCGATCACTTTAGACCGTTTTTTCTATCATTGTAAGCAATAGAATTACTTTAATGTTACGTGCCCAATAACCGGTTCAAGTGAATATTGTTCCAGTGGATGATAATCCTGTTTTTCTGCACACTCGTAGGACCCCTTAGGCAGCGGAGTTGCTTGAATGAATTAACTATTAGAACCTATGATAGTAATTTAGTGAAGTTGTTTGAGTATTTAGAAGTTGAAAATGTCTATTTGGCAAAAGAAGAGGGATTTAAGGGGAGATTTCATGTAAAACCTTACAAGGTAAGTTGAAAATTGAAAGGGCGTTGCACTGTAGCTTAATATGGAAATAAGGAAGGTCCGAACGTAACAGCAGAATTTATGAAGGACTGAAGTTTATTTTGGTCAAATAAAGTATCAGGATGGCCGATTGTGGGCATGGAATAGTTGTCATTATTGAGGATCGCTTGGTAGGTAAAATCGCAATGAGTCTTCCCTATCAAAAAATAACTCAGGATGTACATACCTGTAGTCATTGTCGTCAACATTTTATTTATAAGAATCGGACATCAATAAAGCTATAAAAATTATCCGCTTTGATGGTATTAAGGGTATATAAGCACACATACGAGAGAGTATAAGTATGATATCTCATAAAGCAGAACTTGAAATACTTGTAAGGATTTCATACATCTTCCCTTTCATATAACAACTCTTTATATTATATTCAATACGATATGACAGACTGTGAATAACTTCAATCGACAATGATTCGCCAGAAGTATTAAAATCATTTAATTTATATTTAACATTTATTTATTTATATATGCGCATATATCATATGCATAACACAAACGCATTTCATATTCAATGGCCATATAATAAAATACTTAAATATCCTTATACATATTATTTATGCATTTATGCGAGAGAAAATTCATACACATTTGTTGTGCAAATTTCACACGCCTTTCGCCTGACGCCTATAAAGCCTTCTGTGCCATTTCCCAATAAATTCACATCAAAGGTCTTTATTTGTGTTTGCTTAACAACAACAGAAAGCCTAAATCCATGGAATGAGTTCCCAAAAAGGATACATTGGCATTGTCTGCCAGCGGCCAGCTCTAGACATAGCCCCGAACTGTGTAAATATCATTTTCGTTTCAATTGAGCAGAGTGAATCTCTACTATTTTGGTGTTTTTGGTCGCCAGGCTAACCTGCGGCACGCGTCCATGTCATCAGCTAATCCCGAAGCTACCGCTAAATGATTTTCTAGTTGCTACGGACACACACACAGAGACACATACATAGTTAGATGCACGGCCTACGCAGCACGTGTCAATTGTTTGTGCCCCTCGGCAGTCAGTCAGTTCGATGCAGTCAAGGGGTGAGTTTTGTTTCTTTGGTTTCACTCACTACACTGCGAGAAATCAGCACGTGTTATGAAGTGCAATGCCTTAAATGTTGTATCAGAAGCAATGCTTGTATGATGCTGCTCTCCAAATGAACTCCTGAGCAGCCATCAATGGCTATTTGAGTGAGCTGCTCATTGCGCGCTTTCCGCACAGTGACGGTTGCCCACCTTTGTGTTGGACTTTTGCCAGACTCATGAACACTGACCTTGTTTCAAATGAGCCTAAGCCGCTTGTGGCCAGAAAAAAATTAAAGATAGAGCATTTTTTACGATAAGTTAAAAAATGTATTTATAGAAGTGAAATATTGGACAGTCATTACGATGCCCGATATTGGGTTAAACCTAAAGTGATTTCGTTGTGGTTTTGATATATTGACATATACAAAAATGTGTGGTGTGCGATTTGCAGTCTTATAACTTAGCCCTAACCTTACCTTTACCAGTCACGTAACGCGCGGCAAATGTAATCATTCAAGTTAGACTATGAAGTGACGTTCACTTATTTTTAAACAGGTTACAATCTTTTATGTGGATCATGACACAGTGTGTTATCATGTTTCAATGTGGCGCGTCTAAAGTTGTGCCATTTAAGCTTATTTATATGCTGCCATCACGGCATACATGCAGCATACGCGTCGTATTTACCCCCAAGGCGCGCAATACATTTTTTCACATAAAATTATTATACTTCCGAAGATACTAACTGCTACCCCAAATGAAGAGTTCGGACCGCCAAAAATAAGTTTATTTTTCGAAAACGAATTCAATTTCCAATTTCGAAATTAATACAATTTGCTACACAAATAGTCTTAAACATAGTTGCTAGCACAAGCGTACTCCTCAGACGTCCTTTTTTTCTCTCAGTGTACAGCATTTGTCTGCCCTGCATTGCAATGAACTTGGTTCGTACGACACTTGAGCAAAGTAACTCCGTGTAAGGCCGCCAATGACCGCCAATGGATTTTTAAATACTCGGCACACGCTTCTCAGTTCCCCGAGGCGGAGAATTGCCTGATATACTTTGGTTGCTCGGCTTTTGCTTGTTTCTCGCTCGGGCTGCTGCGCCATATAAATAACTCAATTGTTTTGTTGACATTTTATTTGACACGTGACTTTGACTGGTTAAACACACGACCTGCGCTTGGACGTCGCTCCATAGCTATATAGAGCTATAGGTAGTATATGCCAGGGATCACACAGCTAGAGGCATTAATGCCGCTTTGTTCTTTTTGCGGTTCATGTGGCCGCCAACATCGTGGTCATAGTCATACTCATTCTCATCCTTGACGTTGCGACGTCGTCCTCGTTGTTGACATCGTCACAGCGTTGGCAGCAATTAATTTCAAAGGTGTCTATTAAGGCGGCGAATACACGCGTTGCGAACATTAAAAGTGCACTGTGCGGCGCACGGGCGGGCAGGGCGTGGCATGAGTCAGTGGGCGTGGGGCGTAAAGCGTTTTTCATTTAATACGTATGTTATAGTGTCAATTTGGTATTTATGACTATTTGGGTTGTGTAATTTACGCAGACGCTATTAAAGCACTGCTTGCCAGTTATCGGTGCAGGAGGTGTTACTAAAAGAAGTGCAAAATATCCGAATATGAATGTATAGTATATATATACTTTTTTAAGAAGTTTGTCTTGAAACTTAAAACTAAAGCAAGGGAAGCCAACCGAGAGAGATAAGCCAGATAGCAAAACGTCTTTGTTTTCGGCTAAAAGTAGCAGTAGAGCTGCTGCTTGCAGTAGTTCATATAGGCAGAGATTATAAGGTTACCTTCGGGTTTCATGAACTTTTGACCTCACAGTCTATATCAGATATCGGCAGAAATCTAGTTACTGCAATAATATTTGTGAGTCAGAAGAGAAAAGATATCAAGATGTTGCACATTGGCAACTTCTCTGCTCAATTTGCCAACCATGAGTTTATATCCAGAATAAGAAGCTTCTTCTCTACCTTTTTGTGAAAATCGAAGCCTCTTAAAAATATACCCCCCGTGCTTATTCCTAATCTATTGTCATGCCGTTTGCGACTACCTGAACAAATATTCTTTTGAGGCTTAGAGCGATACACATATTGACAAAGGGCATGGCGCTATCATTACGACCTGCTCGTCCAATGAGTATTCCGGAATCGTATAACCGAAAAATAATGCAAGTACCGTCCGCATTAATGAGTTTTTCTTATTTAATAGATGGATTGGGGTTTGGCCCCCAGGGTTCGTCGAAATGTGACGATTTGTGATTATGGGAGGTCGTGTACGTAAAAAGTAATGCCACAGTTACAAACTGAAAAGCTCAAATTGTTTAGAGCCTTTTTCGGGGCAAAACAATTCCACCGCCCATGCATCCTATGAAAGGCAAACAATAGCTTGGTATACTGACGATAAACTAGAAGAATGGAGAAGTAGCAATACTATAAGATAGTAGAAGGCCATCATAAGGGCGGAGCTGCGCTTTAGGTCTCACCCAAGCCAAACAACTCCTCAACTCTTATCACATAATTGAATTTAAGAAAATCTCACAAATGGGGAAAAACTCTGTTCGAATTCTAATTCGTCTGCTTACTCTGAGCATCATCAGCTCTAATATATGTAGGTTTTGTGAACTTTTGGAGTAATCCTAGCAGCACGTATTATTTGAAGGCAATGGCCCGGCGAGAAGAAGGCTGCTCCTCTTAGGCGACACACATATTCGATATTCTATGCGACTCAGAACATTCCAGATATTTACGTTTATCTAAGAGATAGGACGGAGGAGTTGCTCTATAGAGGAGAAAATGGATCTTAAAGGTTGCTGTGCGCAGCTCTCCAATAAGATTTATTTATTTGGCTCAAAGATTTCTGACATCAAATTCAAATCCTCAAAATCGTGGTGACTTCATTTATGAAGAGCCCCTTAGACGTCTAGACGTTAGTTTGGCTCCTAGGTAAACCACTCAAGAGATGTCACGTGCTCTATGAAGTCTACATTTGATGTTAAGCTTCTGGGGCAATGTGGAGACACCCCTTGCAGTTCGTTTCGGAGAAAATTTTAGAGAGAAACACTTTGCAGCGATACCGAATTTACTGGAAAACGTATGTTTTAGACTTGTGTTTTGATTTTTGTTTTTTTTTTTCTAGAGGAAATTCAATAAAATGGTCGATTGTGACATTTGTTCGATGTTCTCTAATAACTTTGATATTTCGCTTGGAGTCTTGAAGTGTTCGCAAAGAATCAATTTAACAAATCCAAACTGAATAAGTGACAAACTTATCATAATTTTAAAATTTTTCAATTTCCGAAAAAATTTTGATTAAATTGCCCTGTAGCTTGCAATCTATGTCTTTTAGACATAGACTTCTCATTGAAGTCAAATTTGTTGTATAGTGTATTTTTTTTTGGAATTATATTATATGAAAGTACTTTATTTACGGTTTTGGAACAGTGCTAAGAACAATAAAAATCAATTAAGTCATTTGATATTGACTCAGATTTTTGTTGAAGGTTCGATAATCTGAAAGTCGCTTTTCAGATAAAAAGAAATTTCTAAAACGAAAAAACTTGCACATATATCGATATCACGTTTAGAGAATTCAACAAGCTAAATGTAAAACATTCAAATATTCATGTCTCTAATGCAAATTTATTCAGGAAAATCAACAAACTAAAACATATGTATATGAAAGTACATAGTATATGCATTGAAGTAACCGGAAACGGAAGTGTATGGCATATACACTACAACCGCACCGAAACACACACACACACAGACACAAGCGAACATGAACATGGCCGAAAATTGTGCACGACTTGTTTAGTTTGAAAAAGTTTTCAGTTTTAAGTCCTTGCATCTTTGGCCCTTTCGTCCTTTTGCTGCTGTTGTCTACCTTTTATAACTGCTTTGCGCCCATTCTTTGTTTGTGTGTCGAAGACTTTTGACTTTTCTTTTAAAACAATTTTCCTTTGTATGTGACTTGCAAGTGTGTGTGTGAGTGAGTGTGTGTGGGAGTGTGTGTGAGTGTGTGTGAGTGTGTGTGAGTGAGTGTGAGTGTGTGTGTGTGCGTTCGTGTGGTTGCCAACAGAAAACCAAAATTTAAACAAAAGAACAGCAGCATTTGGCGCTGAGACAAAACAACTAAAGCTGCTCTTGGCTAACGGAAACCGCACTCACACACACGCAAAAGCACACATACACCTACACACACACACACACACATACACTTGCTGCTGGTGCTAAGTGACTCTTGTCTTTTGTTGTTGTTGCAAACACAACAAAAAAAAAAAAGGGGGGAAAACTGAAGTATATTGTTAACAGGATATATAATACACAAAATAAAGTTTTCAGCCAAAGTTACACAAAAGTATTTTACAAGTTTTTCCAGCTTTTCTCCACCCGCCACTTAACCATTTTCACTTGCTTTGTATGTTTGATTTTTGGTTTTGTTTTACTTTTTGTTGATTTTAGAGAATGAACGCAAAGCGAGATTTAAATCCTGAGCAAATGCTCCTGAACAGTTTTAATTTATACTATTAGTTTTTATTTTTTCCTAACTTAGCTTAAAGGAATTTTAAAATTGGACCAATGGAAAACAGAATTTTAGCTGGGACGTCCTAATTGTTGGTTTTATTATAATTGATTGAATAGATTGCTGCAGATTTTTTTTGCAAATTGTTAAATATAATTTGCAGGCAAAACAATTGTCGTTTATATAGAATATCCAAAAGCCATCTCAAGAATCTATTCAGTCCAAAAACAAAATCATAGCTTGTCTCTAGTTTTCTGGTTTAATCAAATGTATTAAAGTTTATAATGAAAAGAATTTAAAAAAGTATTGAATAGAGTACTACTATGTCAGTGACTCTTAAAATAAAAAAAATGTTCTTCATCAAAGAATAGCTTCATTTTTCAACATAGTTTGCTTTTAGCTTGATTTAGTCCAGCTTTTTTTTAAATTTTTGTATATCTTTGAAGTAACAGGGTTTCTTCTTCTTCTTGACTTTTCATAACAACCCATTACCGGGTTACGGCCTGATGTAAAGCTTTCCTCCATGCGTCTCTGTTTTGCGCGCGCCGTCTCCAATCGGTAATATTAAAGGTAGCTAGTGTGTTCACTACCTGGTCCTTCCAGAGGAGGCTTGGTCTTCCCCGTTCGCCGCCTCCCTTCCACAACCGCATAAAAGACCTTTCTCGTAAAAGATTCTTCATCCATACGCAGAACATGACCTAGCCAGCGGAGCCCCGGGATCTTAATTGCTAAAGCATAAACAGCCAAAAATCTTTTTTGTTTTCTTCAGGTTTTCTCAAGATACATGGCGACACCTAACCTCTTTTTACTGGCGACAGACGATGTACCTACTGCCAGCGTTGGTACATCTGAGAAAACATGCTATCTCAGATATTCGGGCTCCATTGACCGTTTGAGAGGCTAAGCCAGCTGGATTATGCCGACGATATCTGTTTCTTAGCAAGCATCAACAACGTTGTGTCAATCACTGCAAGTTAATGGCAAGATGGCTGGTCTTGGGATCAAAATATTACCACTGACAGCTCAGCACATTAGCGTATTATTCTTCCCATTGAGGAAGTAAAACAATTTAGCTATCTATGTAGTTTTGTATCGCCCGATCGGAGACGGATCCGGATACGAAGAGTAAAATAAGTAAAGCACGCAGCGCCTTTCGAATGCTGTCCTCAGTAAGGAATTTCTTTCAACTTTCCCCACAAGTTTAGGCTCTTTGAATGCACTGCCAAATACCTACAGCTGTATGAATGTAAAACCTAGAAAGTCTCTCCCATCTCGGTTAGAATGCAGGCATATGTATGTATATGTACCATTGGATGCGATAAATTCTAAAGATCCGATGCCCGTAAATTATAAGGAACCCAGGATTGTGGCATATAAAGGATCAAAAACAGTTGTATGCCGGAATAAAACAGCGGAAGTGGCGCGGAATTAGTTCGTTGAGGACACCAATTGACAACATGGCAAAGCAGTACTACGTAAGACATCTCAAGCTACACGGCATGTTGGTAGACCAAGAATTACATGGAAATCAGGAGTCTTGGCCGAAGCAGCAACATAGTGCAAAAGTGACCACAGCTGTAGTAACTAGCCGCAGATCGACTAAGATGGAGGGAATTTTGTCGTCGCCCTATGCCCCACCCGGGATCGAAGGATTCATGTTTCCTAATGATCGCTTTCACCCGTGTGGTGAGCGGGTTAGAGAATACCACCTCAGCAGGTCAAAGTTTGTCGTATGAGGCGACTAACAATGACACTGGGTTCTTTCGAGACCAGTACAGCCACCCCAGGCCTTGAAAGGGTTGAGTTTGGGATTCACCACGTAAAACCACAATTCCAATGGAAGAATTTATTTACAACTGGCCGTAACCCGATAACGAGTTGTTGTGGCCAGTTAAGAAGAAGAAGAAGTGATCGTTGTACCCTTTACAAGATAATCAATGCGAATGACGCCGCGTGCATTCGAAAAAACTTTCGCCATAACCTTGGCCGACAGACAGACCTTGGCCTTCTTTCGAGCATTCATCGCTTTGACTATTCCTTCCTCGGTGTTTTGTTAAGGCTATATGTTTCGTTTAAGGTTACAAAACGGCGAAAAGCTCGTTCAAATTGCCATTGGACATCGGCAAACACTCTTTTGTAGTAGTGACACGGTCGAGAGTAAGCAATCGCGGATAATTTTTCATTGAATTTTCAATATTGATATGCCTACTCTCATTCTACGATTGTCCAATATCATTCCATGTGTTTGATCGACGTTTTCTGGTGTGACAACCTCCTTTGGGGGACCTGACAAAACACAACGGCATAGGTCACTTTTGAAACATTACAACTGATAGTGCAGGGTTCCCTTGGTCCTTGGTAAGCTTGATAAGCAGACGGAGTTCAGTACTCGAAGTATGTTCAATCTTTTTCGAGCTGCCAAAAAACTTATTTGAAAGAGCCAACATTCGGGCCAATGAACGATCTCTGTGGAGTGGCATTCCCCGTCTGGTGGCACCAAGTACTTAAGTATGTTGACAAATAGAGGGCTTCGACGCTGACATCGACATAGCCATCATTTATCACTCACCGACTTGCAACAGCAACAATAAAAACCAAACTGCAAGAATGCCAAAAGTAAACTGGCTAAAATCGAAAAAGCTAAACTGTCAGTGTTGTTTGTATGTGTATGTGTTTCAAATAGGTGAGAGTGTACGTGTGTGTGTGTGTGTGTGTGTGTGTGTGTGTGTGTGTGTGTGTGTGTGTGTGTAAATTTGTAGCATTGTGTGATTGTTTGAGGCAAGGAAAAAAATAAATGTTTTCAAATGTTTGACGCGCACTGACAACAAATAAGCACACTGTCAAACACACACACACACACACACACAAATAACTGTCTCAGCAAGGACACAAATATGCGTGTGTGCGTGTGTGTATTTGTCGAGCTGTGCGTGCGTTTAATGTCTGTAATTTACCGTTAAGTAGACAAGTATTAATGGTAAAATACCAACGGAATGCGTAACGCAACTTAACAAACATACAAATACAAACACAAACACATAGAAAACTGCCAGAGCAACAACAATAACAACAAAAACAGTCATTGGAACAAAGGCAAGCCATAAAGAAAAAAAAACTCAAGCAGAAAACAAAATGGCGACGACAGAAACGACAACGACAACATCAGTTTGACTTGACGTTGAAGTTACATGTTAACTGTGGCAGTGCCAACCCTCACACACACACACACACACACACACACACACACACACACACACATACTCATGCACTCACACACTGCAGCAATTGTCATTGTGGCGCGCGCAAGTTGTTGCCTCCCCAGCAAAGATGTCAAAATAAAATGAAAAAAAAATCCAAGTCAGGAAAAAGCAACTAAGGCAGCCAAAACTTGCATACTCTTATCCAACTGCGAGCAAATGCTGCAGGATTTGGAAGCATCGGTGGAAGTGTGTTATTCAACAGAATGGAGAAGAAGAAGAATGCATTGAGATGGATGAAAAAAAAGCCAATGCGAAGAAGTTGTCGCATCTAACAATAAATTTCACATTGCAAATATATATTTTTTAAAATTAAACAACACTAGGGTGCTCCACTGTCTTATCTCATCTCATTTCACCTCATCTCTCAGCTCATCTTTCACCTCATCTCTCATCTCATCTCTCATCTCATCTCATCTCTCATCTCCATCTCTCATCTCATCTCTCATCTCTCATCTCATCTCTCATCTCTCATCTCTCATCTCTCATCTCTCATCTCTCATCTCATCTCATCTCATCTCTCATCTCATCTCTCATCTCATCTCATCTCTCATCTCATCTCTCATCACATCTCTCATCTCATCTCTCATCTCATCTCTCATCTCATCTCTCATCTCATCTCTCATCTCATCTCTCATCTCATCTCTCATCTCATCTCTCATCTCATCTCTCATCTCATCTCTCATCTCATCTCTCATCTCATCTCTCATCTCATCTCTCATCTCATCTCTCATCTCATCTCTCATCTCATCTCATCTCTCATCTCATCTCATCTCTCATCTCTCATCTCATCTCTCATCTCATCTCTCATCTCTCATCTCTCATCTCATCTCATCTCTCATCTCATCTCTCATCTCATCTCTCATCTCATCTCTCATCTCATCTCTCATCTCATCTCTCATCTCATCTCTCATCTCATCTCTCATCTCATCTCTCATCTCATCTCTCATCTCATCTCTCATCTCATCTCTCATCTCATCTCTCATCTCATCTCTCATCTCATCTCTCATCTCATCTCTCATCTTATCTCATCTCATCTCTCATCTCTCATCTCTCATCTCATCTCATCTCTCATCCCTCATCTCATCTCTCATCTCATCTCTCATCTCATCTCTCATCTCATCTCTCATCTTTCATCTCTCATCTCATCTCTCATCTCATCTCTCATCTCATCTCATCTCTCATCTCATCTCTCATCTCTCATCTCATCTCATCTCATCTCATCTCTCATCTCTCATCTCATCTCTCATCTCTCATCACATCTCTCAACTCATCTCTCATCTTATCTAATCTCTCATCTCTTATCTCATCTCTCATCTCATCTCTCATCTTATCTCTCACATCTCACATCACAACTAATCTCATCGCTCATCTCATCCCAACTCATCTCTCATCTCATCTCTCATTTCCCATCTAATACTCTCGGGGGTCCGCCCTTTGCTCGCTCTCTCATTTCATCGTATCTCTCATTTCATTTTACTCCCCACTCTCTTTAAGAAAAATTATGAAAACTGCTTTTCCGGCGCATCTACGTCAAAATACCTATCGAATGGGCATAAATATACGAAACTGAGTGACCTAACATATTAACTTATTTGGTCCTAAGAGATAAGAAGCTCGAAAGTCGGAACTAAAATGCTGAGGACCAACAGTAGCAGCTCCTTTGCAAAAGCACAATACTAAATTGCAAAAAATGGGTCTTACATAATTAGCCATTTCCATGCATCTACGTGCCATGGAATAAATGAAACATGAAAGTGAAATATACGCATCGGATTGAGATTGGCAATGAAAAGCTGATATATTTCGAGAATCCTAAACGAAAGAAATTGTGATTTCATTCTCGCTAACCGAATAAGAAAGAAGCTGTATGTTGTATTAATGTTGAAAGATCTACGTCTGTGGCAGCTTTTAACGCTCACTAACGCCATCTATGAACAAGCAGCTGATTGAAGCTAACAAGCTTTACGGTCAACTTTGCCCTGTGGAGACTGGGCACATTAGTCCTCTCTCCTTATTAAGGCAACTAATCAGGGTGCACCACACGGAGTTGAGACGGGGATCAGGGAGCTTCACGCTGTCCTATCAGAACCCACGCCCTGGCGAAAACCTCATTTTAGAGAAATATTTCAGCAAATGGGTTAAATGCTTTTTAGATTCCGATGATTCAGTTTGGGCTGATTTTCAATAGCAATTGCGCTGAAATTAATGGGAATTATGTGTTTTGTTTGAAAAATGGCTGCATCAAAAGTTATGGATTGCGAACAAACCGGTTGAAAATAATTGAGCTAAAAGTTGTAGAATGAGAATAAGTTGCATTTAACCTTTTTAACACGGTCCTGACCTACATCAGTCACTCTTCTTGTAACATAGCGATATTTGTACAATATGTTAAGGCCTTCAACAAGATTTCTATGCTAGCTGAATATCATTTAAAGAAGCATACAGCTGTTCTATAATTAACAAGATGAGTCTTGTGCTCTACCAAATTTCTCTATAAACCGAAGGTACTCACTGCTAGTGTATAATAAAAACGAGCGTAAAGAGAAAACGCCAAAAAATTCCAAAGAAAACTCAACTTTGGATTGTTGGAATTTTTTTTCCTTGCCTTTTTTTGCTATGCCCTTTGAATGAGCAAAGGAAATCCTGCGGGGTTGGCAGAAAGAAAAAAAAAGATATATATATATATATATATATATATATGTATTAGTATTTGGACGTTAAAATAGTAGATAAGACGAAATGGCAACGAAAGCAAGAATGACAAAACAAACGCGCCATTTTCTTGACGTTTAGCAATTTGACATTTTACGTGATTTTGGGCAGCAGCATGACCCATGATATGGAAGTTCCAGGGGTTTTGGGGGGTTTTGGCCTGGGGGAGACTGTGCAGCTATGTGACTTGCCATTTGCTGAAAATTACAAACTGCCAAACTGTGTGCGAGCTGCGTTTATGTAATTGAGTTCAAAAGCCCACGTCTCACGCTCCCCGCGCTGCTCGCTGCGCTACTCCGCCCACATGAAGACAGCTCAGCGGAGAGCTCAGTTCCAGCTCAGAGCACATTTTTCACAATTCATTTCATTTGGCTGCAAGGCAACATTATTACAAAAAATATTGTTCAAAGACAGCAGCAGCGGCAGAAATGAAAGAAAATGGCAGCATAACTTAAGGCGCTTTCCCATAAAGAAAAGCCAACCAGCACATACACATAGAAGAAGCAGCAGCGCTTTAAACAAAAAAACGCTGCACAATAATTTCCTTCCTTTTTTTTTGTTGTTTACATTTCTGGCAACATTTCAAAGTCATCCTTAGTTCTGCACGGGCTCGTCCTTTGCCGACTAGACTAAGATGGATTAAGCGCCAGCAAACAGACAGCGGCGCTGACTCCGACTCCGACTCCAAGCTCCAGCTCCTACTACGTTACCCAGCACTAAACAATTTTTCTTGATTTCTTTGCCATTACTTTTTTATACCCTGTACACAAAGTGTAAAAGTGTATTATAGATTTGTGCAATGTATGTAACAAGCAGAAGGAGGCGTGGCAAAAATGGTCAGGAACAATAATCGAGTCGATATAGACATGTCCGTCTGTGATGTCGCACCGTTCTCGGAGACTATAAGAGCTAGAGCAAACATTTCTTTACCAAAAGATGCGTATTTCAGCTATTCAGTGCAAGTTTGTCGAATTATGTCGATATCTTACCTTCCACCGTGACAGATTTTCGCGGTTTTAAGCCACACCATAAAAGCTATCCAATTAAAACTTGGCACAGTTATGCACACTAGTACTAAGCACGTAATGTGTAAAAATGATTCATATCGCATAAGAACTTTAGAAGATATAGCTAATAATGTTTCAATTTTAGGCCCCCTCTCCTATGAACTGCAACAGAATTTCACTTTTTACAGAAATGTTAAAGTTAACATTTATGTTAACCAAATGTTAAATGTAGTACAGTTACCGTTATTACGCCCTACAACGCATCGATACAAAAATTTGCATGAAATTTGATTTTCATGGAAATAATGGGTACAGGGTATTCCACTGTCGGGCACCGATTGTCTGCATCCAATTTTTTCTATAATTTTCCTCTTTTTACTTTTCTTTTGCTTTGCTGAGTTTGTTTGCTCCTTGCAGCATTAGAAAATAATATTTTATTCGCTTCACTTGCAATTTTTCTTGTAGTGTTTGCGCTTGGCTTGTCTAACACTCGCCGAATGTTTCCATGTGTGCGTGTGCGCGTGTGTGTGTGAATGTCTGTCGATGTGTGCATGCGGCAAGCGCCGCCATATTGTTGAAGTTGTTGATGTTGAAAAATGTTACATGCCAGAAATTGCTGGTTACCCACATGGAAATTACGTTGCATGTTTCATTGAGGCAGCCAAGCGTCTAGCAACAGCCGACAACAAAAACAACAAAAAGAAGTGGCAAGAACAAGCACAAGGGGCAGCTGCAGCCAGTTAGAGCTTGAGTTCTTACATGGGTTCTGTGGCACATTAATCGTCTAGCATTTTCAGTTTGTTATCGACATGGTGCAACTTGTCATTGATGTTAGCAGGAATTTGGTTGGCGAGCAGCAGGGATGTCAGTCTAAGAACATGAAACGCTTTAAAGGACTTAAATTCTATTTAAAGCTTCAGACATATTCAATAGTTTAAGCTAATTAGGGTTATTGTGTTATATATATGGGCTTTAAGCAGACAATTGGAGAGATGCATGTAAGTATTAGACGTAGTAAAAGTTGTGGAGGTGCTTCAGTTTTTGCCTGCAAATGCTTAAATATGGAGCACTTGAAGCAATCAGTTGCGGAGCGATTGCCGGCAAGATTTCTGGCAATTAAAAATTGCATAATAAGACATGTAAACTTTGCTAAGAAACGTTTACTTGTCTTATAATGAAATCCTTACCATGAACATTATGTAGTTGCGCCTTTTTTATACAGTCGACATTTACAAAAAAGTTAAAAGTAAAAAGCTAAAGTTATACTTAATTAAACTTATCTGCCTAGTTTTGGAGATAATTCGAGAAACAATATAACTAATTTTGAAAATTTTGGGTTTTTTGGTAATTTTTGGTATTTTCTTATATTTCTTCATAAATCCTGTTAATTGTTTTCATTGACGTGTAAAATTCAACCGTTTTGGATTTTCTAGCAAAGTTTTGATATAGTTATGTATTTCAAAAAATTCGAAATTTTGCGAGTTACGAAGTCAGCAAATCGCATATGCCTCAAGAACCTTAGTTCCTATCGCAATGATTTGCAACTCAATGTAAAGGGTTTTGAATAGTGGTTTAATATCTCTCAGAAAGTTTTGAACTAACTTGACTCGATTGCCTTTTTTTTAAGATCGAAAACTCAAAATATGCAAATATGTTATCTGCTTTGGCTGTGAAGACAGCCATTTTCTTGATCCCAAAATAGACTTCTGCTCTATCTCCTCTAGTTCCTTGTACTTTTCAAGAAATTTTGTATTTTTTTATCCACTTTTGCATAGTTTCTAGATAGCATTTTTTGAATATTATTAGTGGTATATGTGCTCTAGATTCACTTTCAAGATTCTGTTCTGAATGGCTCGCAATCGGACGTGGCGCGCTGTTAGAAGCGTTGTGATTTAATGCTCAGATCATCCAAATCACATATTTTCAACAAATATTTAGATATACACCATTTTGTGTATCTGACCTTGTCTTATTTTTGGTTTGCATCAAACTTAGCGTATTTTATCTTGTCTACTTTCAATCACATCAAATTCGATATCGATAACTGGTGAAATGCTCAGAAAATGTGCTTTCTACTGCTGGACGGTTTGTCTTCATGCAGCTAGGTTTAGGGACATTTTGTAAGTAATGCTGCGGGAACGCAGAAAAGTAGAACACGATTCTTCTTCCTCTGAAGAATGCTCAAATATCTGGGTAAACTCATTCTTTTGATATATCTTACACAAAATTAGCGCCAAACAGATCGCTGACATTCTTTGAGCATATGTCTCAATTGTGCGGAAAGGAGTAAAAGCCAGTTCTTGGTTCGGCAGTCAGTCTTATCTAAACTAACTTATCTTAGCTACACACATTTTGGTACTTTAGCTGCACACAGTAAAAGTTGACTTTACATTCAATTGAAGTGATTCCAAGGCACTTCTTATAATATTCATTTTGGATAATTAACATCAATTCAGTGCATTTAACAAGTATCAGTTATTTCTTTGACTAGTGCTGCCGCATTACATAATTGATCGATTACATTATCGATAACCACTTCTGCACGCAGCTGCGGCTGATTGTCCCAAAAAGTAGGGAATGATTTGTACAAAACCCATTTAGCTAGTCGCCTGGACGCTACCTCTTCGATTCTCCTGCTTTTAAAGCAGCTACAGCATATAATTGTTAGTTTGTGAAATTTTTTTGTTGGTTTTTTGCAAAATGTTTGCACTGTAAACACACATGGGCACAAACACACCAATCATTACCAACACGCAAACAGCAGCAGCAACACACAAACAAAAATCAATTTTATTTCCATTTAACAATTTAACCGTAAAAACCACAGAAAACATTTTAAACGCATTTTTAATAGACTCAAATATGTGTTGCATAAAACGCGCAGCGAGGCGGATGAACCGAAAGCGAACAAGCTGGCAACGCGGCCGCCATTTTGTTTTGTTTGTTACGAAATTCGCGCATTTACAAAAGCCATCAAAGCCAACAGCAACAACGACAACATGCAAACCGCGCACAAATTATCGATGGGCGAAAGGGAAAGATTGGTGGCAGGAACCCCTGGAACCACGATACGATATGTTTCAGTGGCACGTTAGTTGAACGGCTGATCCCATCGTGGTATTTTATTTTGTTGATGCTGTTGGAAAATTAGTTTTTGCTTGCAACATTGTAGCAAGTGTTGCATGTGTGTGTGTGTGTGTGTGTGTTCCTGTTTGCACATAGTCTGCATACTTTTTGCGCTTGCACAAAGTCGCGAGCGTAATTTTTTTTTTTTTCGGTATATATGTAGTGCATGGCATTTTGTGCAAATATTTTTACAACAAAAAATATTTATTTACGCATAGCTCAATAGACAAAGCACAAATAACAGCTACCAACAACAAAAACAACAAACGAAAGCCAACAAAAAAGTACAGTAATCAAAGTGGTCAGCTTTAACTTTAATTAACCTTGCCACTAACCTCAAACTAAGCGTGGTCTGTGCGCTAAATCTAAATTCTTATAATTTCTTTCTGTCAGTAAAATACTAAAAGTTCCGAATAAAATGATAAATACTTTCGAAGATATTCGACAAAAACGTGTTAAGGACTATAATTTGAGGGTGCGTACCTGAAATGTCCGGACTCTTAATTGGGATGGCGGCTCTACTCAACTGGCGCCTCTACTCAAGATGTGCAAAGCTTATATAAGTGCCATCAAGCAGATGCGATTGAGAGGCCATATACTACAGCTGCCATGCGGAGAGGTGCGAATTTGGGTGTGGATTTGTTATTGGCCGGAAATTATGCAACGAAAGAAAGGCTGGCAACTATCCGAAACAAGGCAATATTTTTTCAACATAAGCCTGAGTTGCTCGCACGTCTTGACGGAGGATAAGGACGATGCGATCAAAGATGGGTTCTATGATAGAGTGAAGTATGTCCATGGCCGCTTCCCAGCCTATATTATTAAAATCTTTAGTCGTATTGAAGGACAATTCAGCCTTCACGAGACCACCTCGAACATCGGTGTAAGGCTCAATGACTTCGTCGCGTCGCGATATATGGTTGTCTGTAGAACCATATTTCAGCATCCCGATATACACAAAGCTACATGGCTGTTTTCAGATTAATCTACACGTAACCAGATGGAAGGGATGCTTCCAGCGTTCTTAATGTTGATACGTTCAGAGTGGTCAACTCAAACCATTACCTTATTGCAGTTGAAGTTCGCATGCGGCCTATCAAAGAGAACACTCAACCTGCCTCAGAAGCCGAGTGAGCTTGGAAACATATATCCCGCTCCTTCCGTACTACTGCGGAGGACGTTCTGGGTTTCCAACGCCGAATGCCGAGGAACCAATGGTACGATCATAAGTGCAGTGAAGAATGCCGCCTATAAAAGGATCCTGCAGTCGACTACTACGCGATCTGTGAGAGATGACCATGGTGAGATAAGGAAGATGGAGAGACGTAAAAAACGGGAGAGGGAATAGCGAGAGCAAGAGGGGATCAAAATGTGCAGGAGCTGGAATGACGTTTGGAAGTTATTTGCTATATGGATAATGATCGCGCATTTAGGATTGCAATCAAGCGGCTTCAGAATTTCCTCCTAAGGACGACCCCACGGTATGTTCTTACTACCGTGGTATGAATCTTCTTTCTATCGCATAAAAGGCTTTATCGAGTGTAATGTATAAAAGAAAGAACTGATTGGGCCATTGACCACATTTTCACACTACGCCAAGACACGAATTCCCGTTGATGCTTTTATGCCGCATTGTCTGAGTTCAATATCCCTGCCAAGTTGCAGCTATGCAGAATTACGTTAAGCAACACGTAGGAAAAAACCTCTTCGACCCTTTTTGATACCGAGCAAGGCTTCCCTTCCCTTAATCGTACTCAGTTTCTTCTTAGGCATTTTTGTGGAGCTGATTTTAAGGTAATTTCTGATTTGACAAATGCGCTTTTGGACACAGTTCTTATAAGTTGCTCATGTCAATAATTTGGACAAAAAAGTGAATAATTTATGCTTGAAGTCTTACCAAAATATATTTTAAGAGAACTTGTCTTAAATCAATATGTCTTGTTTCGAGCAAAACAGATGAAAACTGAAGCAGTTAAAGTGGTCAACAGAAAATTATTAACTTTTTGAATCCCGTGACTATCCCTAACCACTAAACCGACCCTTAACCCCTTATGGCCTACTCTTACTCTAAGTTGCTGTACATTTTGCACACATGTTGCCGGTCATAACCGTTACTTGACCATGAAATGAAATGAAAGTACATAAAATATCATCTATGGCATTGTTGACAATTGCACGTTGTGTGGTCAAATGTAAGACTGTATAAATGTAACCCTGGTTCGTTGGACGTTGCCTAAACAACTGGTTGTCGTCGCAACCAAAAAGCCAGACGACATTGAAGGGTGTCACTCGCATTGGCAGTATTGGCAAAGCGTGTAGACTGAGACTCTGTCTCCACAGACAATGAGCTCACTCTGCAACTTTTAGTGATTCGCTTTTTTTTCTCGGTGTCCTATGGTTTCTGATATGCTGGTTTTAATTCCTGCTACATAGCGTTAAATGCGCCCCATGTTGCCAATGCCGTGGCTGCAGGATAGACGAGAGGAGTGCTAGGTAGAGGATGCTGGGAAACATCACACTGCTTTGACATTCTGTACGGAAATTCATGCAATTTTTGCCTATAACAACTTCACGTCAAGGCACTTTTTTTTGTAGCGTAACAGCTGGCACAGTTCGATGGAAACATATTGGCAACCCGCAGGCCTAGACGGGGAATCTGCTGGCATTATGGTATGAGTGTTAGTGCAACTTTTGAGAATTTTACTTGGGTGATAGAATTGTTGCTATACAACACAAAGAGTACATGAACTTTGTCACTTGACTTGCAATGGACAGGGATACTTTATCGACAATATAAAGAGTGGTTATTCGAAAAGTACATATAGAGTCAAATTTATCTCAAGTACATTTTGAATATAATATATGAGCTAAGTTCAAAAAAGAAAAGACAATGAACGCTCTGGACGGTCCAACAAGTCAACACTCGAGGAAAGGCATGAAGCAGTGAAGAAAATTTGCGGGTTGAATCGTCGAATCTCTTTAATAGAAAAATCGCTGAGAATGGCGGCATATCGATGGGCTCATGCCATGCAGTTTTTTAGAACTTATGGACATGGATCGTATGACAGCAAATTTTGTTCCGAAATTGGTAAATTTTTACCCAGTAACTGAGCGACGATGTAGATTTGTTCAAACGGGTCAAACATGGTGGGGTTATGACATTGAAACAAAAGCCCAAACGTCCTAATGAAAGCGCCCAGAAGAGAAAAGAGAGAGAGAGGCCGAAAAAAGTACGTCATGTTTGCTCATCTGTGAAGATTTAGCTCTCTGTTCTCTTCGATTACACTGGCAGGTTGCATAATAAGTTCTTCCCACAAGGTCAAACGGTCTATAAGGAATATTATCTTGAAGTTATGCGCCTTTTGGGAAAAGTAATACGAGAAAAGGACCGAATCTGTGGAACACCAATTCATGGCTTTTACTTTACGATAATGCATGTACACATCGTTGCTTGTTCGTGATTTTTTGGTTAAAAACAACAGCGTAATCTTGCCTCAGACCCCTAATTCATCTGACTTATTCATCCCGTGCAACATTTCCTGTTCCCAGAACTGAAATGACCCATGAAAGAATTGTGTTACGCTACGACTGAGCATATCGCTGGAAGATCCAAAGGTTATACCAAAAGGATAAGTGAATTATAACTGAAGAGAATCACTTTGAAGCGTACAATATAAAGACCCTTTATCTTTTGGACAAATCTCTTATTCCGCAAGACTAACTATAAATTGCTACAGTAAGCTTTATCGTTATTTTAGAATATTCTAAGCATTAAAGTTAAATGTCTGGATGGACATTATACTTTTAACACGATGTGACTCATGTTATGATTAAGTCTTCTTCAGAGTATGACAAGCTACTGGAGTATCGAGATCTTTATGAAACGAAACGCTTTTCTACTTTGACATCAAGCCAAACTAACATAAATGAAGAAACTCAGTAAAACAACATGACTCTATTTTTGAACTCGAAATCATTTTGATGGTGCTTCACAAGAAGATATTACCTGATACTTACGCTTGTGATGTAAATGTATCTACGAGAGTTAAAAGCTTATACAAACTGACTATTTGCAACAATCTAGTTTGTACTTTCAAGATTCGCATATAAAAGCTTACCTCGAAATGCCGTAGGTATACCTACTAAGAGACGCGATTTTCACGCATTTGAGCACTTGGAGAGAAGGCAGAAATCTTGTGAAACTTGTATTACTATATCAACTATATCATAGTATAGTATCATTCACAGCTGCAATTAAGTAGTGTCCAAAAGAACTTTGACAAGACAATGTAAGTTTTTTTTTCTTGTATCACTTTAAGTTGCAAGCACGTAACTCAACAACATTTTTGATTTGCTTCTTGCACAAAACAGGATGCCTGCTTGACCATGTTTACTGGCAGACCGCAAAAGGTGGCACCCTGTATGCAGGTCCACTTAATATGTAGCTCAAGTAGCGCACACAGCATCCAAAACCAGCAAAGAAGACTCTGGCAAGCACAATCTTGGAAAATGCTACAAGATTACACACTGACACTTTGACTTGTATGCCATTGGTTGTTGCTGTAGTTGCTGCTGTTGGCATTGCCGGACTATTGCTCCATTTCTTACGTGCCCCAAGCACGGCTGGGCGTCGAAGCGTTGAAATGTTGCCAGCAGGTGCGCGGCATGCTTACGAATTTTCCATTTCCTTCGAGTTTTTCCTAGGTTTCGAGTATTGGAGGAAGGGGGGGCGTCAGGGCCAAAAATCAGGCTTGTCTGCACAAAACAAAGTAGATCAAGCAGCAGTTGGCAATGGCCAGCTGAAGCAACAGCAACAACAACAAAGCGAAGGAAAATGTATTTCAGCAACGAGTCACTTGGCGTCACGTGGTCACAACATAAAAACGTGATGAAATTTCACAAAAATAAAAGCGCACACTCACCCACACACACACCATAGAGAGTGAAACATGCCGACAAATCGACCCTATGCCCAATGACAACGGCAGCATTCTAACTAAGGAGATCTTTGGCAGGGGGTGCAACTGTTGGAACTGGTTGGGTTTCGCATCAGAGCTCTGAGAGACCCGGCCAAGTGCTGTGTTTTTATATGACACGGCTAAATGTGCTTTAGTAGCGTAAATAAGTAGTAAAAAATTTATAGGATTTGGCGCACAACAGTTGCAAAGGTTCTTTGACAATACAAGACAGAAAAACAAAATGTAAGAAATGTATGCTATAAATGCCCCGCACAATTAATAAAAATTTGCTATGAGGTCACTTGAAACAAAGCGCGCTGATTGTTTAAAACTGCTGGAGACTTCAACCAAGTCTCCCAAGCCAGAGATGCCATACTACACATAATAAACAATGGCAAATGTCATATGAGCGAGAGCCGCTGGCGTAGCATAACAAAATTGCAATAAAGTCGAACCAGCTCATAAAAAAAAACCAGAGAGAATCCAGCCAAACTCGAGCGAAATAAATAACGAAAGATATGAGACAGAGAGACATAGCGTTGAACGACAGTGAGATACTCTGTACTCATAGTTCCCCAAAAAAGTTGAGATCCAAATGAGAAATGGATGCATGTGATTGTTTCGCCAAAAGGTCAACAGTGTTTTGCTGCTAAGGCTCACATGAAGTTGCACAGCAAATTTGTTGGTTTCAGCTTGTCTACACAATGACATAAATTGCAAGGGGTGCCGAAACATAGGTATCCTATATAACTTTCACTCGTTCAGCCATTGATCCTGCTGAAAGTAACATTTGCTGAGTTAAGAACTCATAATTGATAACTCCGAAAGGAACATGCGTGAATCGTGAGCTCGCTCAGATCAATGTACTTGAAATTCAGAAAAAGCTGATACACACCATCACTGTAATTTAAACTTCAGGATTCCTTAGTATCGTCTCATTGCACACTATTTTTCCTTTTTTGGTTTTAATGTTAACAATTTCAAAGATTATTTTTGCAAAGTTCTGTGTTTTCTATTGCTTGAGTTGTTCGCGTGAATCTTTGGCGATATCCATAGTTTTAAACAGTTCCAAGTCAACCAAACTTGCATCGAAACAATCGAAGTACGCAAACATCGATGTTTTTGAAGCAAAATATCGATGTATTATCGATGTTTTCAGCAAAAATGCAAAATAAAGCCAACGTAACAAGTTTAAAGTATTGATTTTTGTTAGAAAAGAACATTGAATACCAGACCTACACCGGAATTTATTTAACGTGACATGTTCCATGGGTTGGATTAATATCACTGTGCTCTAATACGCCCCCGAAATGTACACATAGCACAAGGAGTATGGTACAATGCCCATCCAAGAATATCAGCCGAAGCAAATGAGAAACATTAAAGCACTAATTTCTTCCACAGGTTTAAATTTACATTTTATTTCATTCATTCTTTGTTTAAGCTCGCAAATTAGTGGGATTGTAAACCAAAGTTATTTATTCTTTTTCAACGGAAATTGAAGGAGTTTCTTCGCAGAATGGCATATTGCTAAGCGTTGACGATTTGTTGTGGAGCTTTTGGCGTATTTAGAAGTGCAGTCAAAAGAAAAGCATTCAGTAATGAAATTTGTTTCTTCATCTGGCAGACTCTGTCCCAGCGAAGGGCCACCTCTTAAACCACACAATATGGCTTTTCAACGCTTTGTGGTTTCCTTGAAGCTTTGCTTTTGAAAACTGTAGCTGTGAGCTTACTTATGGTCAAAATTACGAGCAAAAAATATCGATGTTGAAGACAATTGGAAAATATCGATAATTTCGATAGATCAGATTGATAACATAGTTCAAAATGAGTTTTGGTTTTACCCAAAAATGCATTGCAAAACACAGTTATAAAAACTTATGTAAATACGCAGTTTTTCCAAACTAATTATGATTGGTCATTATCTGATGCGTGGAATTAAGGATATATTCAAATATAGGTAAATCATTGTCAAATTTAATAGTGGAACCATTTTAACGTTGCCAGTTATTTTGGTTCGATTTAAAAAAGTTTTCGATTTTAGTTTTACAATTTAAAGAAAAAAAGCTACGTCCACTTCGGTAAATCTGTCAATGGTAATAGGGACATGGTAAGCGCCGGATAGGACTGATGGGCGACTTTGTGGCATTAGGAAACACACCGAAAGATCGAGAAGAACCACAGACGATCTGTGCTCCAAATCTCAGATATTCCAATCAAATGCGACCTAGTTGATATCGTCCTATATAATTACGTTTATCTATGAGGGAAACGATAATGCTCAGTAGGGGGCACAATAGAGGTCGTGGTGCAGTACTCAACAAGGATATTTAAGGGAGATGAACCATATTAAGAAAAGTCTGTAAACAGCGGGATTCCTCTCCGGAAGCGGTCCAGATATCGATATGATTCGAACAATTTTAACTGCTTAGGGAAACATGCGGTTTTCCTAATCCTTAAAGTATTCAAGATCTAGTGTTTATACGAAACCACAGTGAATGCTGATACAAGAAGAACTCTTGCTCTGCCACGCCTTCTACTGCCAACTACAAGCAGTGCACAAGCCCATAATACCCTTACCCCTACAGGGTACACGGTATAAACAGCAAAAAGAGTTTGTCTTGGCTCTCATTTTTTATAATCGCATTTTTATGATTAAGACGCATTTTATGAGATTTTAACTGCTATTATTTTCGCTTTTAACTGTCACAATAAAGTCCAACTTAAAGACAGCAAAAGCTGCAAGCAAAAACCCAACTAAAGTCGATGAGAGCCGAGAAAACCGAGGGGTAATCGGAGGGTCTTTTGCTTATGCCTTGTTTTGTGTTGCTTAAATGGGTTTTCTTTATGTTCCGGCATGTCTGGGGCAGGTTTGGGGGGCTATAATGTATAAAGCAGCCGCGTCTTAAAGACATTATAAGACCGTTAGACTTTACTGTTAGTAAGACTGTGTTTCGCCTGAGTAAAGTTTGCCTTGCAGATTTGCGGCATTTAAGAGAGAGTTATGTATAGTCAGAGATGTGCAACAATTAGAGCACAATGGCCGCAAATCGGTCAAAGTGAATGAAGAAAATTTAGATTGAAATGTATTAAAAGTGTTTCGGGTAGATTATGAAGCCAAATTAAACTTAAAAGCAAACTTACATGAAAGCCTACATTTTTTGGGATAAGTGTTTCTAAAGCAATATTATGTGTGAAAAATTTGAGAAGCGCAGCGAAAGAAACTTTTAAGCAACTTTTAGCAGCAAAATACATATGTATTGAAGCAGAAATTGGAAATCCTGTTCCTGTCGACACTTTATATTCTGCTATTCATTCAAACCCCAGAAATCGTGAAAAAGCAAAGAAGATTATATTTCGATCAATCAGAAAGTCATAATAAACGTTCTGTTGCAAATTGCCGTGTGAGTAAAAAACCTGAGGTCATGCTGCATCGAATGGACGAATACGCGGCGCAATAGCATGTTTGACGAATGAGAATACTCTAACACAGAGCTTCCGCCTCGATATTGGGAAATTGGACAAATAGAAGCGCCTTCAGCTCGCCATGGAGCATTTAAGCATTGACACATTAGAATCGACCCATTTTCTGAAAAATATTGAAAAACACAAGAAATTTGTTTCCAGGTGATGTCTTTCCTTTAGTACTTTGGGTTGAACACCGATAGATATATATGTTTATAGATAAATTGGAGGCTGCTATAATAAAAGCTTTGTTTACAAGCGTGTGAACTGGTACCAAAAATGTCAAAGGAATACAGCTACTGTGACTCCTAACAAGTTAATGACATCGTACCAGATAACGAATGCTGGATATGAACATTCATTTGTTAGCGAACGTAGCACTTCAAATCAATCGCCTCTTTCCTCCCAAAAACTTGGGAGGAACTCTTCCGCTGGAACAACGTAAGACGGTGAATGGTAAATGGTACAACAACCATTTGTTTGCAAGGAGTTTGCATTACGGAAAACCAATTGCTGAAGTTGTGCTTCATCACGACAATACCAGCTCTCACACATGGGCTCAAACAACTGGGTTTTTGGACACTCAAAATCTCCATCTTTTGATAACCTAGAGCAAAGAGCTTGAAAGTAATAGAGTGAAATCCTTCGCCGTTACATTGAGTCGACTTGCTGAAAAGCTACCATGCGAGTGCACACGTGTCGGTTTTTTTTTGCTCTGTCTCTTTCTTAATTTTGCCTACGAGTGAGTTGGTCTAACGGAGACAGCAACACAAGCAGCTTCACACGTACACTGTCTTGGAAATGGTAGCATTTCAACTAAACAATTTGAATTTTTTAATGGTCCAGCCTCTTTCTTTCTTTGTAGAGTTGGAAAACAATCGATTTTGGCAACCATCAATGTTTTTGAGGAAAATATCGACGATTTGGCTGGACAGGGTGAAGCTCCCTTTACCAGGTTGACGCACAACCTCCAATTTCCTGCTCAGCTGCTCTACTTGCCACTAAGTGTTAGGGCAGTGAGCAACTGTGAGCGCGAAATCTGCCCAGAACTTTAACAGGGTTGTGCGTATGGCTTGGGACCCACCGCGTAAAATCCCCCACCAATGAAAGATGGTATGAGCCTGGTGCACACAGAAGTCCGCTTAGGGGGTAACCCGGTAACGAATTGTTACAGAAAACATCCAAACGTGAATTCGTCTTTATGAAGACTATTTGGAAGACCAATAAAACCATTTTCAATGATGCATTATCGTTTTTCACGTTTAAGCTAGAAATATAAACTTGGCTATATACACACAATTAGTCATCAGTGTGCGCCTTTGTACTATCCAAAATCTAGTCGCTTAACTTCCATTTTATAATGGCCATAGCTTATGGGCAATTGCCAGCACTTTTAGCCTGTGTCATAATTGCGTTTATTACCACGGTTTATTGTTAATGCGGAACCCCAAACCCAAAATTACAAATAAATATTGTTATAAAAATTGATGGGCGCACATCAACTGTGCAAATGGCGGCTTTTGCCGCAGTTCGTCAACTTTAACAACTTTTACAGGCAAGCAACAACAACAACAGTCAAAATGCCCGGAATATGAACTCTTTTTTAATGAGGTGCTAAAAATGCCGTTATTGTTATGACAGACAAGCGGCTGGCCATTTAAAGGGCCGTCCGTAAAGCCAACGTTAAAATGCCAACACGCACAAGGCTAACAGGGTGTGTGTGTGTGTGTGTGTGTGTCTGTGTTTGTGTTAAGACAAAACTTTTAATGCTTTTTAAGTCTGGGCCAAAAAGTTTTGATTTTGGCCTTGACAGCGTGAAAAATTGGAAAATTTTTAAGCAGCGCCTCTTTAAACATCGATTTGTAAATTGTTAAATGATTGCCGGCTAAATGCGCGTAACAAATGCACAACCCGCCGCGTACACCCCCTCTTAACCCTTAAACGGTGCAAGAAAACGCCTTAGCTATTTGTAGCCCTTGCTTGGGCAAGGGTTGAAGTCGAGACAGGGTGCAAAAAAAGAGATCCCAAATAGAAGTAGGTGTGTGTGTGTGTGTGTGTGTGTGTCTGGCTTCATGTAGCTGGAAAGTATGCAGCAGCATCGAATTCTTTGCATATTTTTACAATGCGCGCAAATTTTTTAGCTACGTGCGCCAGCGTCAGCAGCGACAGCGACGTCGGCGTCGGCGTCGACGTCAGCGTCATGAAGCATAAGCATTTTATGCGTTTTTGATTTTTGAATTTGCATTTCTATTCATGTTGAGGTTAATACTTTTTCCCTTTTTTTATTGCAAATATTTCAGAGCAAACTACTGCTGAGCTGCAGTGGCACGAAAACCCACGGGGCGTATGAGCTATAGAGCAACACTGGACACGGCACAAACTTGAAGTGGACGCGGCTTGAGTTCAAGTACGGAAGATGCCATTGAATATTCAAGCAGCACAAACACTTGGCCGGACAAGTTGTGTACATTGGCCGGATTTTATGAAACTTTTGCAGCCATTTTACAAATAAAAATTGTTGCTCTGCATTTGGCCTGCTTTTTCGACGTTTTTTGGCCTTTTTGTTCTAGCCGTTGGTAACTTGGTGACAAACATAACACTTTGGCAGCAGCAGTTGGCAAACAAATTTGAATTTATATTAATTTATTAGCATAGCAAAAGCGCAGCAGGGTCTTAGCAAATAAAATGTAAGCCAAAATCAACCACTACACTTTATCCCAAAGTTGTCACAAATTGCCGAACAGTCACCCTGCGCACTTCCGTTGCGGCAACTTGGCTTGAACGTGGTCAAAAGTTCGTTTTTTACCCAAAAGCATAAGAACGCATTATAATGAAAATGAAAAGTAATTTCAGCGTTTTTAGCAATGAAGTTGCTAATTTGAAATGTAAATCGCCCGAGACATGGCCAAATGAGTTTTGGTCAAATGAGTGCCACGGTTGGGGGCCCCCTGGCAGTGCTACATCAAAATTTATTAATACACGCGCATTTTTCACATTGGATTTGCATACGCTTAGAGCTTAAGGTGTGACTTCATTTTGAGTTTTGAAGTGGCGCCTAAATGTATGCAGCATTTGTTTGAAGACGCAACATGCTGGTATAAGCCAGCATACTGTTACCAACAATCCCATGCAAAATTATGCAAATTTAAGCACCACTTTGACTTGAGCCCGACCACTGTTTTACCACCTTTGGTGCTGCGTTTTGCATGCAACGAAATTTGCACTAAGGTCAACAATTTTAGTCACAACGTGTGTCTGTTTTTTTGTTAAATCTCATAGAGCACTTCAGCGTGTTAGAATTTGAAATGAAGCGGTAACCAACATGCCACATGCTACCAAGTGGAGCTTTAACATGCAGTTTAAAGCAATAGACCGCACACATACACACATAAACGCACACTCATAAAATGCGCATTAAAACACACACACACACAACGCTTGCCCGGCAAAATCCAAAAGGATTTAGTTACGCCACAGGAGGTGGTTACTTCACGTCTATTGCGCCATCTTTGCATACGCACACAAACAAACAAAGCACACACACACACACACACACACACACACACACACACACACAGCTTTACCCACACAGTGCGACAGCTTCAACGACAGCCAACCTCTGCGCCCCAGCTGGTAACATGAATGGTTTTTTCATCCATCAAACATGGCGTCAAACGTCACAAGCTAAAAAGTAAAATCAGCCAAGAAAAGCTAACTTCGGCGCAACAACGACTGTATACTCTATTAAAAACAATGAACAACAAAAAAGCTAAAGTGAAACTTCAGTATTTGGCTGGGCTGCCAGGCAAACATAAAAATTAGCAATCAACTATGACAGTGGTTTGTGGAAATGTTACACCCTCGAGGTAGCTGAAAATCAAGTAACATCTGGCTTGACTTGACCGTTCGACCTCGGTAAAACCAAAAGGTATTCTGTTTGATTGTTCAGCAATTCACAACACGAATGGGCTGGGACTGTCGAGAAGAATACTTGTCAAAATCTGTGAGCTGCTAGATATTGGCAGCCCTGGCCACCCCCCAGTGCCTGGCGGTCAGGAGCTTTTCCCACGAGTGGACTTCTGCTACCAACTCCACCATCGCTTGAAGGATCAAACTTTTTAACTGGAACCGCTCCAGAAATATGTTTTGCCTATAGGTGTTTCGATCCTTATCCCGGTTGTTTCTAAAAGCAGAAGGGTTAAGCTGAAGGAGTTCTACAAGTGTCTTAAGTATTAATGCATATAGCTTAATCTAATGATCACAAAAGTATCGGTAAAGTAGTTCTGTTCACTTAAGTGGTGTTTCAGTTGCTTATAGGGTTTCAGGTTTCGCTATTTCGATCTTGGCGTTCGTTAATCTGTATAGATGTTTCTTCCAAAGCGCTGTTGATGTGCTGCGCATCCCACTTTGCAAAGAAATGGTACACTGAAGGTAACCACAATTACTAATACTTTACCACTTTGTTTGGTAGACGATGTTCGAGCAATTCATGTTGTTGTTTTAGGGTGAGCTTATGGAGGGTCGAACGTTCAATTTCCAAGTATACTACATAAATAGACATGTTTTGCGGAAGGCAAAGCAATAGCTGTAGCTGGTAACAGTTTGCATGCGATACATCTCTTTTATAAGGTGCTTTCATGCACAGATTATCACTACCTTAGAGTCCCTCAGCTTGTATTATTAATGTGTCTTGAAATTCATATTTTTAGATATTGTTACTGCAAGAACCGTTTCTAGTTACCCTCCATTTCACGTACTCATCTCTTGCTTTCCTGCCTCACTCTAAAATATTGAATTTTCATGTTATTTATATATAAGCGGTGTGCCAAGCAACTCTAGCCTGTCTTTCCTTAAACTTCATTATAGATCTCTGGAAAATTCGGAGTTTTAAAAGTTGTTTTGATAGAATTCCATCGCTCTCAAAGATGTTTCTGTCTTATCTGCGAAATCCTATTGAGCTGAAACTTGGCTATAACTATAACACGCCATCGGATTGCTGATGGGCTGAAATTCAGTTGAAAGTGATATCTGGCCACCCTCAAAATGTTTTATCTTCATTTATAAATAAAATTAGCCATAATTTAGAATGCTTTAGCCTAATCTGTCGAATAGTTTCGATTTCAATTTTTAATAGTGACGTCACACAATTTGGACGCATCTCAGTGTTGACATCTCTTCATCTAGCCATTGGGAATGTTGGCATATTAGCAAATTTTAGTGCTCAATTTGAATTTTGAAATAGCAAAATTTCGAAAACTGCTGTATTTAGATCAAAACAGTTTCCGGTTGCTAAATCAGCGACCCGGAAAAGGCATGTTTTTGTCATAGGTCTTTGAGATTAATAGTGTTGCTTTCATAATGTCCAACTCGAAATTGGTAGATCCGTTCGGAGTTCGATTCTCATATTAAGAACTTCCTTAAGTGCATTACAAACTTCCTAGCAAACTTATAATGCTTTGCTCTGTCTAAAGAGTACTCAGAGCGTGCAAGCAAAAGGCAAACGGCAAAGAGCTAAACGCTTTGTAGCCGCTGACAATCGGGGAGCACTAGCTGCTAAAGCAACCCCAACCAAAGCTATTGTCGTCTAATACCACACAGCAGCAGCGGCGTACACGCCCCCACCAGCGACGGCAGGCGCATCCGCCATTGCCACAACTAACCAAACCAAACCAAAACCGTACCCGGACCCACACTTCCCGTAAAACCGTCATGCATCACTTCCGTTGATGCTGCCACCGCCGTGGGCTACATAATCTTTCGAGCTTTATGTGCTGATGACTTGCTGAGCCTGAGCCTGAGCTGCCCTTATTGTTGTTCTTGTTGTTGAGGTTGGGGTTAGGGTTTGTGTGCATGTGTGTGTGTGTGTGTGTGTGTGTGTGTGTGTGCGAGTGTGAGCATTTGGTTGTTCCGAAATGTGCTGAGTCGGTTTTTGTGCTTGGTCGGATTTTCTACACTTTTGTTGGCAGCACTTTGGCCATTGCTTGTTTTTGTTGTTGTTGTTGTTGGCTCAGCATGTTGTTGCCATCTAAATACATAGACACACACACACACACACTCTCACACACACACACACACACACACACACACATAGACATTGCATAAGCATAGACATTCATATAATGCTTGTAATATTTGCGCTTAGCCCTTGGGGTTGCGGGGGGTTGCGCGTGTTCCTGCAACTGGCCGAGGGCATTCAGCCGCCCCAAGTGTCCTTGGGGTTTCACTCGCTTGATTTCAGTTGAGTTCAAAATGTTTATTTTGTTGTCCTTAGGTTAGTCGTTTGCTCATTTTTGTGCTCTTCTAGCTGCTACTTGCTCTCTGCCCTCGACTATGATTTTTTCTCATATTTTTTCTTCATTTTTTTCCAGTGTATTCTGTGTATGTGTGTGTGTGTGTGTGTGTGTTATTTGATTTTAACTGTTTGTATTTTGTGCTCTGTTTACATTTCTCAGGAATATCTAGTCCATGCCTTTGGTAAATATTCTTGATCCATTTGTAAACAGCAGCAATACACTAGTATCAGCTTGTACTTTGTAGCTTTTAAGCAAACATTTTCAATGCTTTTAAAGTTAAGCTTAGCTGCAAAAAGTATGCTATAAACTGCGTTTTGCAAATGCCGCAAAAAAACCCATAAAAATTCTACTGCACGCAGCCCTCGTAATGAAGGTCCATTTTCAACGATTTAGGACTATACAAATACTTCATAATTTTAACAGTTTTGCAGCAGTCAGCCTTTGTCAGTCAAGCGGCTATAAAACTCGAAAAAGTTGCTACTTGCTGCAGCACAAATCCTTTAAGAGCGGATTTCGAACGGACAAAGCTTACAATAAGAAAAAATATGTATATACTATACATAGAATTTATGTTAACTCCGCGTTGGCTTTAAAAGGAAAAGCCATGAAAAATCACACGCTGTGCCCTAACGATGCGGCTCGGGGTGTGCCATGTGATAAGCCCAGTCCATAAAAGTTGAAATACTGTCAGTGCCAAAGACGATATTTGTAGTTTGCAAAACTATCAAAGATTTTGTAATGTTTTTCTCTTTGTTTCAAGCTGTGCGCAATTATTGCAAATGTACTGTGAAAACAAAATGATTGGTTTAGTTTTCTTTGTGCACTTGCTACAAATCCCCTGAATGGGAAACACAGCCGACAGTATTATAGATCTTATAATAAAAATGTACATGTATTTTATTTGCAGCAGATGAAGGGTCAGAAAGGGAGTATTGCTTTTCTTATGGATTTCCAACTCTTTCCAAGATATTTCTTTCATATCGCTGCGAATCTTTTGGATTGATAAACACTCCGAAGTAGTACTGTTTGTTGGATTCCTGGCTCATATATAGTTTACATTTATATGCCGTTAAGGAACACACTTGGAAATTTACCATAGATGGGTGCGATGGCTCTAATGAAGATTGATCCATCCCTTGAATTGTGGCAGCATTGACTATTGTGAAAGAGGAAATTAAAAGAGTGAAAAGACTGTTAACAGGAGATAAATAGAACGAAAACAGACTAGGCTTGCATAGAGGTTTCCTAGAGACGCAATATTCCCGACTCCCCTAGGAAATCGTGAAGAATGCGTTTACACCTCGCTCTTGTTGAGTGTATCACATCCCATGACCATGATTGACGTTGTGCGAGGATTCTTCAGCAACCAAAGAGCAGCCTGACTGACACAATAGATCTCTATAATTATCCCACGTAGCTTTTTTTTGTGGATTCAGCTAGCGCCACTTAGAATTGCGTGGATTACCCTTTGAAAAACCGACAGCGAGCTACCTGTCGCGCATGACAATCTTAAATATTCATCAATATACCAACCAGCACCAATCTCATCTTTCGTTTTGGAACAGTCTGTGTAGAAGTCATGGGTTTTCCCCCTTAGTACGAGAGCTGTATCGCTTCAGGACTCTGTTTAGGCACTCTTCTCTTAACTTGAATTAGTCTGTCATGAAATCTCGATTCGTTCGTCACCTGAGGTGGTTCTCATAGCGATTTCATCAAACCACTATGGCGAAATATACTACGAGCCTCATTAGAGCTATGTACAACCAGTGTACAAAGTTCGTTCAATGTATACGTTCCAGGTCAGCTTAGTGTCAAGGGTCACCCCGAGATACTTTACATCACTGGCCAGTGCCAGAGTCACACCTTTTAACATTGGAAGGATCACTCCATCCAAACTACGCTTCCGAGTAAAGAGAACCAAGGTAGTCTTACTTGGATTTACGGTGAGACTTTTTGTAGTGCGCCAAGAGTCAATTCTATCCAATACAGCCTGCATTGTGGTGCAAACTGTAGGGAGGGATCTACCCGATACTATCACGCACACATCGTCAGCGTAAGCTTTTATGTGTGCGCCACTATTTTGCATCTCCTGGAGGAGCTGGTCCACAGAAAAGCACCAGAGAAGAGGGGACAGGACTTCCCATCTACTTAATGTAGATGACTCAATGCAATGACTCAGAATATATAAAAAAAAAACATTCAAATACGAAGTGGTGAAAGAATTATAGGTGTCTTCAGGGATTAGATTTGTGGTGGGTGCGATGGCTTATCAGAGAAAGATGAGACCATTCCTAGCACTCAGGCAGCCTTGCCCATTGTGCCAGGGAAGTTAAGCTATAACGCGAAATGGAAAACGATAAGTAATGGGAAGACATTAAGGAACTATTAGAGAAAGAAGAAGAGGAAATCATAGAGGAGGAAGAGAGAGGAAGAGGAAGACAGAGCATAAAGGAAGACGAAGAATAAGAGGAAAAGGAAGACGAAATGGAAAAGGAATTCGAAGAGTTTGACTAAAATGAAAGAAAGAAGAAGAAGGAGGCTAAGAGAAAAACTTGAAGAAACCGAAAGAGGGTGACGAAAGAGAAAGCGAAGGGAAGTCAAAGAGGAAGACGACTAGGCAAACAAAGAGAAAGGAAATGAGAGAGAAGGGTATGTAGACATGGTTGTATCGCCATTTTAGCTTTCTTTTTGCTTTTGCTTGTTTTTTGTATATTGTCAACCATAAACTTTTATTATGCCTTAAGGTAAATTATTTTATTGACTTTATTGCAGACCTCTTGCCCAAAAACAAACACACACATACGCACCCACACACACACACACACACACACACACACACACACACACGAACACAGTGATTGTACTTCTGGTCAACACATAATGTTGCGTTATTTTATTGGCACGCGCATTGCGCCTGAAGCGCCACCCATGGCGTTACGTAGCCGTAGCCGTATCCGTATCCGCCCAAGCCCTTCCTTCGTGACACGAACAAAAACAAAGCTGCAAATGGCAAATGGCCCACAGCGCAAAAATCGCAACAATTTGTAATGCCAAATATTTTATTTATTTATTTTTTTGCCATTGTCGCTTGCCTTTTTTTTGTTTTTTCTCTTAGCTGCTGTATAAATAAATATATATTTTCATTTTGTATTTTTTTCTGTGCGTAAAAATTGCCTACACGATTAGCTCAACAGGTTCAGAGACAGCGGGTGGCCCCACAAGGCAAACTTTTTGTCTCTTTAAGTGAATTTTATGCCAAGAAAAAAAAAACCAAAAAAAAAATTTCAAAAAATCCGTGCAGGGCTGAAATTGGGCATGCTTTGTAACTGTATATAGTATCAGTGTCAGCTTTCCTATAAGAATTAGTAGTTTATTTTTAGGTGTATTGAAACATTAGATTTTTGTAGACGTTCTTAAGAACTATCATATAAGTGGTATATGTTAATAATATGTGGAAAGAAGAACGCATTGTTTCAGGGTTACTTTTGAAACGCAACCTGACTTAGCATGCTCTATGCCATACGATACCTCTAACAATCTCCAACCAGACAGATCTGAGAATTGAAGCAGACATTTAAGCAGGCAAGCGGTGATGAAATTTTACAATACATTTAGAAAATACTGGCTAAATTCTCTTGATTGGTCATAACAACCTCGATTAGTGAGCTTATTCTGCAATCGGTAATAGCAAAGGTAGTCAGTGTGCGCTCGGTATTCGAAGGAAGGCACGGCCTGCCCTTCTTCACCTTCCTTCAATAGCCATATTGAAGACCTTTTTTTTTTTTGAAAAAGCTCCTGCATCCATACGCACAAAGCTGCTGCAACTTTTCCGAAGACTCTACCAGCCTTTTGATACCGAGCGTAGCATCAGACTAGGCGATGCCATATCCTGCGAGCTCTTCAACTTTGTAATATAGAGTGTGTTTGTAATATAGAGTGTGTTGTTAAAGGCCAAAGTACATCGGAACAAGAAATATATATTGACATCATTGGTCATACTTAATGGAGCCGTTGCGGCTATTGAAAGAGAATCTGCCATGGTAGGTTGGTTTGTAAAGTATATGTCTTCTTCGAGTAAAGAGCCGAGTCGGTTGGACTCTCAGATTGATGTAGAAAACTATACTTTTGACGTAGTCACGGATTTCGTCTACCTTGGCACCACAGTTATAAAGTTATCACCACAGCAGCAAGCGGAGAATCAGTCTTGCCAATAGATGAAACTTTGGTCTCAAAAGGCAGATGAGAAGTAGAGAGCACTCTCGCCAGACGAAACAAACATTCAGGCCGGGTGTTTGTTGAAAGGTTGAGTTAGTGAGCGCATTAACTACTTTTGGTATCATTATTATAATTTCGCAAGGAAGCTTAATCACCGAACCTTACTTAAATGCAAAGTTTTTTGAAACTTCAAACAGCTCACTACAACACTTTTTTAGCTTTGTTTCTCCTGACATCGGGCATTCCCTCTTCTTTCGCTCAGCACTTTTGACGTCACATCTTTCAGTCAATTTCAATTTCGTTGCATGTGCAACAAATGCCGCTGCATCATACTTGCCACTTGGCAGTTGCCACTTGCTGCTGCTAATGACAAAGATTAATTTGGGTCACTGTGCTGAAGTTCTTCCCCTTTTGGGCACTAACACTATGCCGCACGTAGCGCCTGAATTATGCATGGAGCTTCGCGTTTTTGTATGAATGAGTGTGTGTGTGTGTGTGTCTGTGTGTGTGAGTGTGTGTGTGTGTGAGTGTGTGTGAGTGTGTGTGAGTGTGTGTGAGTGTGTGTGAGTGTGTGTGTGAGGTTGTGTGTGTGTGTGTGTGTGTGTGTGTCTGTCGCTGGCTGGCGGCTCACAGTTCAAAATTGTTTGGGGTTAATTAAGCGCGACATATGTGGCATTGCATGCATTTGCGCGGCATAGCGGTTGTTTCAACTGTAAATGGTAAATGCAGCTGCAACTGCAACTGCCACACCGACCCTAACTAGTGGGTGCCCGGAGAGTTCCAGAAGCGCCTACAAGTGTGAATCGATGGCATTGTGTGCGCGTATATATGGCACGATACTAAGTTCCACAATTGGGTAGCACGCGCTAATCAATTGCCAGCATATACAACAATAGACAATAGACAAATTACCGAGCATGTTCATTAAATATCCATTGCCAATGATGAAACATTTATGAACTACAATTGTGTGTGCTGCCAACTCTGGCCATGAAAAACTGGAAGAGTTGTATTAAACAACAATTTTAATACAATGTGTTTACAGTGAAATAAAAAATTTAAGGCTCTGATAAGGCAAAATTGGAACTTAATTTGTTATACTTACAGTCTCTCTTATCATAGTGTGTGTGTTTATGTTATAGGGGCAAGGAGCACTATTATCCTTAAAACTTAATATATGTATTATAGAAAAAGACGAGAAAATTGAGTGTTTTCCTTTTCTTTGTTGATATTGTGGGATATTTTGGGTTTAGTTTTAAATATCGGCTTGGGCGGATCTCTGAATCAATGTTTTGGCTCGGGCATTGTAGATCACATAGACAGCTGATCGAAACATCAGTGTATAGTTAGATTCGACAATGAGAACAGTGCGCCGGGTCGGATTTCAGTAATAGAGCAATGATAATCAGATCGAGTTCGGTTACTAGTATCTTCGGATGTTTCCAAAATGGTATATTGATGTTGCTCTATAATACTCAGCCGCACAACAGTGCACCATTTCTCGAACTTATCGAAACAAAACGGCGGTGGACAGCTCCACCAGAATTGATCTCAAACTATCCTATCCCGTTCTTGTACCCAAGCTGAGCAAGCCCTTATGTGGCTAAGTTTTACGAAGCTTAAAAAGCTGCGAAGAGGAGTGACCCGACTAATTACGATGCTCAATAAGAACGATACGCTGAATCAAAACCCCAAAATTTCGCTGCCGCTGTCCCACGTGCATTGATAATTGAGTGGATTATTTAAGAGGTCTGTAATCTCCGAGCCACTGCTGCGAAAATGTGCTCCGGTTCAGGGTGCGGTACGAAGTGCTGAAATAAATGGATGTTTGATTTGTGCACATAAAAAAAAAGGAGTTACTCATATAGGCGGACATTGTAATGTGAACTGAGTCGAAATTTCGGTTTTTGACAGAATCCTAAATTATTCTTCTTAACCGGCCGTAACAACCCGTTAGAATCCTCCATGGGCCTCTGCTTTTCGCGCGCCTTCTCCAATCGATGATACCAAAGGTAGTAGTGTACTCTCAACCTAGTCCTTCCAGCGGAGGCATGGTCTGCCCCTTCTTCGCCACCCTTCAAGAGCCACATTTAAGACCTTTCTCGCAGTAAGTTCTTCCTCCATACGCACAACATGACCCAGCCAGATGAGCCGCTGGATATTAATTTGCTTGATTATGTCAATGTCGTCGTAGAGCTCTTAGAGTTCTTCGTTCCATCGAATGCGGTAGTCGTCACCAACGCGTAAAGTGCCAAAGATCTACTACTTATGTATTTGACTACTGAGAACTATAGTGACAGCTATTGGCCAGAGTGATTCTCCGCTTGATCTCCATCGTTCTTCATTGTGACGGAAATGCCATGGTAGACAAAATTCCTGACAACATGAAAAGTAGAGTTTCTAACATCAATCTGGGAATCCAACTAATGTGTGTCTTTACTCGAAGAAAACATATACTTTGTCTTTCTCAAACCAAAACATAAAATACCTATTATTTTAAGGAATTTTACCTAAATTTGGATCCAACAAAACACCAAGACTCCTCCGCCTCTGCTTCGCGTACGCCCTCTCCAATCGGTGATCCCAAAGTTATTAATTACATAGTAATTCCAGGTGAGACAAGGTCTGCCCTTTAACGACTTGGTTAACCGCCTCATTGAAGACCCTTGTCGCAGAAGCTACTTCACTCATACACAAAATATGACGAAGGCAGCGCTCGACTATATCAATGTCGTCACAGAGCTCGTAGTGTTCGTCGTTCCATCGAATGGAACAGTCGGTGCCAAAGATTAAAGAAAGAAAAGTTTCAAAAAGCAAAACGGGAAATATGAGCGTCTTGCAGCGTGTAAATATTATCTGGCGACAGAATTATCTACTACTCACTGTGACTAAAGGAACATCTATTGGCAAGAGTGATTATCCGTTTGATATCGTATGTGTTGTAACGTTGGTGCCAAGGTAGGCGAAATCCTGGACAACATAAAAAGTATAGCTTTCAACATCAATCTGAGAGTTCCAATGCCGCTTCTTTTTAATCGAAGAAAACATAAACTCTGTTTTAATCACTAAACATTTCTATCGCACTTATGTAACAGCCGTAAACAAATTTGAACATGATCGGAGAAAAACGGTTCGGCAGTTGCAAAGCTCTCAGTATTGTAGTGGCCATAAGAGCTTAGACAAAAGCTTTTGCTTCTTAGTAGCTTTTTACAGCATAAAGTTGAATAACCTGGAAAAAGATCGTACGATATTGTAGTTAGCGATTTGGCGGATTTTAGTTTTTCTAGATCAGTGCAACATGCGCTGAGAAGGCTGCCTCCAGCTAATATCAGTAGCCTGATTGAGGCAACAGGAGCAAGCTAGAGCCAAGTTAGAGGTGCACAGTCCTGAATCCATTCGTAACAAGTCTGTCCCAACACACCACAGCATGTCTAAGTGACCAACTTCTTCCCTTAATGCATAACTCACAAATTAAACAAACATGCAAAATACAACAAGAACAGCAACAAAAAAAACCTAGTCCGAAACCCATATAAATAAGAATCATACAAAAATCCATGCACACAATAATTATAATCATTATCAAGTGCGCAATGTGAGTAAGATATATAAAAGCCAGACGGCCAAGCGGCCAGCCATCCAGTCGTATGCTTGATAAGTAGCTCACCCGCACTAATTATAAGTAACACGTTCACGTTTACAAAACTTTCAGAGAATTTTCGTTGGAAAACAACCGGAGTTGACTACACTGCTGTTAGTACTAGAGAGTCGAGCAGTCAGCCAACCGGTCACCGAGTCAGAGACTAGACACCACAGTCCGGGCTAGACAAGCAGCCAGCCAGCCAGCCAGGCAGGGAGTTAAGCATCCAACCAACCAGCCAGCCAGCCGGTGCTTAGACATTAAAGTTTTGGGTGCTCATTTAATAGACCAAAAATTCATTTAGGAAAAGTTTAAAGTGTCGGCAGCATGAACACGCGCGCGCCAACATTTTTCAGTCATTAACACCGGCGCAAGGCAGCAGGAGTCAAGGATCCAAAGCTGGAACTCACAAAGCAACAAAGGCAGAAGACTGAAGGCGATTAAAGCAGCCGTTTAGCTAAAACTTTAATTTGATTTCATGTATTTACAGCATTGAAAATCAATAAATTTAAAATGTATAGTCAAAAAAAAAAAGAAAATGCCAGCCATAGATTTGCAGCTAGCAAAGGGAAAAAGTAGAAAAAAAAAGAAAATCTTTTGGGGGTGGCAAGAAAGCGCTGAGCCTGGCATCCTTTTGTCAATACAAAATACGCACGGAGCACAACAAAAAGACATAAAAACAACAAAGACAAAAGTCAAAAGTGCAAAAACAAAAGCAAAACATTAACAACGAAACGGAAAATCGTTTGGCCGAGAATCGGCGCATGCGCTTAGTTGGCGAATCTCTTGAAAACGGGGAAAGTGAATGCCAAGCATTAAATGGCCAAGGCGCAAAGGAAATGCCGAAGCACACACACACACACACACACACGCACACACACACACACACGCACACTCGCCTATGAGTGGCGCATAAAATGGCGTTGCTCACGCACACACACACACACGACCATTTCTCCTCCATTTTGAGCAAATTTCCTAGCATGGCCGCAGCAGCTGAAGCCGTAGTAGCATTTGATTTTTAACAAATTTCATTAACATCAGAGGTCCGTAATCATTCAAGCATCGCGTTTCGTAACAAACCTGGCGAATGCCTCGACGCTTCTAGCTGACCCATTCGATAATAACGACATTTTATGCTTAATACAAACAAATTTTCGAAACGACAAGAAAAAAAGCAAGAAAAACTTTTGCTGTGAAAAGTGACAGAAATTAAGCGTACCTCGAGTTGAAAATTGTCTAAAAAGTAACGCGAATTTCGTGACAAGTTATGTAATTTGTAAACGCAGCTGCACTTTGTATGTGTGTGTGTTAAGTATTGTTGCCAACTGCTTCTAAGTACTACCAATATTTGTTGCAATGATTGACGAACAGCATCCCATGCAAATTGGCATGTGTAAGTATGTAAAGGAGTTTAAAGGGTTTTCCAATGATTTGTGCAAAAATTGTTGTTATTTTTTGTGGGCGTAGCTTAAAAAGCCGACGGAATTTTTTTTACCGACGGGTTTTAAGCTTAAACATTCGAAAGTTTGCTTTGATTGGTGACTGCCACTGCTTAAATGGTAGCTATTTGTGGGTTTAGGAATTATGCAGCTATGTCTTTTTTATTTGAAAGCGTATTTTCAATTCATTTCGATGACTTATGAATTTTTATGGCAAATTGTGTGAAATGTTGGCGCTATCTTAATGCAGCATACGATATTTAGATACACTTTTTAACTTTGGGCACTTTTCTTTAGAGCAAAATTAAGTTTTGAATGAATCTTGAATAAATTCTTCTTCTTAACTGGCCATAACTTCCCGCTATCGGGTTACGGCCTGATGTAATTATGTTCATTCTTTCATAGGAATTGTGGTTTTACGTGGTGGGTCCTAAACCCTCCGCACAACCCTTTTAAGGCTTGGGTAGCACTACTACATAGACAAGCTTTGACCTGCTGAGGTGGTACTCTCTAACCCGCTCACCACACGGAGAAATTGAATCAATAGCTTTCATAAAAAACATTAAATATTCCAAGAATGTTATTTATATTTTCTTATCATCGTTTGGACATCGAAGATAAAAGTGGTTTCTAAATGAAAATTGAATCAAATCCGTCTTGATAATCTGCTGAATGAAATATCATGATATTGAAGTGCAAGCCGATTCGGTTCAGAAGAAGTATAAGATTGTCTTTAGGGAGCTTTATAATATGAATGTGAATAATTCGAGATTGGACTCTTACACAAATCGTATGGTGTCTTGTTGGACAAAAAACGGACGTATTTCTTGAAATTTGAGTTAATACCTATATCTGAATATCAAATTTTTACCGATTGAGCTATTTCATATACATTTTGATACCCCAATTTAAACACAATTCACCTTTTCTCGCACATGGAGAATATAAAAGCTGGAAATAACCGAAGTAGCATAAGGAGAGTAAAGGGAAGTTTGCAAGACATCCTTTTAGGCAACTCAAATAAGTGTAAATCCGATTATCGCGTCTTTTACACAAACAAAAGCCATTTCCAATGGATTTAAATAACTTAATTTCAACACAATGGTCCATTTTTTTCACATTAGGAATACTTAAGAAAAAAAAAACTATGGAAAATCATTATATATCAGGGACCGCAAATAAGATTTATGGAGTTTAAAAAAATTGATAAAACATACATATGCAATTTTTTTGCTCTTTCCATTTCTCAATTTTGTCTATAAGTGAGTCGGTCTAATAGAGACAGCAGCACAAGCAGCCTCACTCGTACACTGTCTTGGAAATGGTCGCCTTTCAGCAAATTTTTTTTAAAGAGTTCAGGATTTCCCTCTATTAATTTGATGCTCTTTGATGTAAATCAATCATCAATATAATCAATAGTCGATTACTATTTCGATCGATTGCTATTTCAAATGCATTTCCATTTTAATAGCGAGAATTACAGACATTTAAATTTTGTCAAACTCTTATTTACATAAGTATTTCAAAAAAAGTAAAGAAAATCCGCTTTGATCTCAATTGCGAATCCGTTTTTGAGAGTTTAAAATAACTGTTCATTCTTTAGTTGGTTAAACAAAAGGTATTAAAAACTTATATTAGGGATGGCAAATGGTCATTTTATCAATTTGACAGATCAGAATCGTAATTTAAAGCTCAAACCAAGGTTCATTAGAATAACTCTCTAACATTTGTTGCGCTTAGTTCAGGTTCAAGTTCAGGGTGAGTTTTGAAGGTTTAACTTCCCAAAATATTAGGATACTAAAACTCAAACGATTGGTTCAAGGTACAAAACAAAGATACGATTGAAAAAGTTTCAGTTTAATTCCCACACTATTATGTTATTGGAGGTAAAACGATGTAAAACTGAAATTAAGCTTCGTTTCGTTCCGCGTCAGCTCCAACAAAGATCATAATATTCGAGGTCAAACGATTTGCTACTGAATGTTCTGGCTCACCAACATGTTCAAGGCTTTGTCTGAGTTGTAAAACTACGAGTAAGTTTCGGTTCGTTACGGTTATTGAAGCTTAAACGATTGACTACTGAATGTTCAGGTTTAGTATCTAGTTTTATCCTTAAAACTTCGATTAGGTTCGATTCGTTTCAGTTCAATTCCCAAAAGTATCATGATATTCGAGTTCAGAAACGATTGACATCCCCAGTTTATTGTACTACTTGCACAACTGTGCGATTGAATATCCTAGCAACATTCTTTCACTGTAACTCTGAATAAGAATATGTTTATTCAACATAAACCGAAATCTCGACTTCACAAATCCCGAATGTAAACCGTTGACCATTTTGCCATTATCCACTTCAATTCGAGATGCATGCCAAAACCAAAGCATAAGCAAAATCCCAACATATTTCACAGTGGCAAACAAATTTTGACTTCTGTCAAAGATTAGGCCAAAAACAAAGCCTTTACACTGAGAGCCATAATTTCATTGTCTGCTTAAATCCGATTAAATAAAACGCCAGTCGACGGCGCAAACACTCGGCAGCAACTGACAAACAGCCAGAACACACAACATCCTCTATGGCATCCTGGCAAGGGTTTCCGCCCGCTTAAGACTGCCAACATATGCCGCCAGCCGCTGTAACCAACATAATGAAGCAGCCTCCCGCTCAAACCCCTGCTGCCAGTCAACCAAAAACAAAAAAATGGGCTAAGCCAGCGCATATTTTGTTTATGAGTTGGGCCGGGAAAAGGGGGCGATTAATCCGTAGCTTTAAGGGTTGAATTTCATTTAAATGCTCTACTCGTAAATTCTTTTATAATTTAGTTATAAGCGTTGCAAAAACTGCCGGCTAACCACCCCCCGCAGTCACGACGCCCCTCCGGTTTTACTAGCTCAGCTCTATCCTAAGCATATTCTATTCTAATTAGTGTGCGGCAGTGCATAGTTTTCATCCTTGTCAGCTTTGCACTTGGTGTTCCGCTTTGGACAAGTGCAAATCCGTTGATGTTAGGCGGCAACATGTCCGGCAAATATGTTGGCATATATTCCCTTTTGACCTATGACGTGCGTCTGTCAATGTCTAAAAGTGTAACAGGTGTGTCTACTAAGCGGCTTAGCCTTTGACTGTGACTATTATACCATAGTTAGGACTAAGTAGCTCATCCTTGTACATACATATTGTCGGAAGTGTCTAAAGTTAAACGGGACTGCGAAGGCACGAACAGTGCGACAACAGTTGCTATTGACAGCAAAGCTGATGGAAGCCCCTTATGTGCTTGGTTTGAGTTATTAGCGGATAGACGGAGTAGCGAAGGGCAGCTCAAGTCACTGAACCCGATTATGTTTCGTTTTCTTTTAATAATAATAATAATAATAAAAACCAAACAAGTTCAAAACTTTCACCACTATTGAGGATAAGGCAGTGTATGAAACAAATGTAGAGTTTCTTCTATTGTAAGTCCCAATATGTACTGGATGTAAAAGGCAACTGAGCCGTAATATAGGGTATAATGCTTAAACGGAATTGTTGCTCATTTTGCATTTTTAATGCTTAGGGCTGGGGTACACACGTAAATTTGCGTCTCGAATTAACGGTACATTTTCCGTCACGAATTAACGGTACATTTTCCGTCACGAAAGTACCGTCACGAAAGTACCGTCGCTCACGGCTTGCACTTTTTTAACTCTTCTCATACTTAACAATTCCATTGAATGTCAGCAGGCGAATTGGTAAGCAATACAAAAAATACTAAAACTTGGTAATACTGCTTGTTTTTTGCAATTGTGGAAAGATTAACATTTACGCTATCGATATGTTGTTTATCAAACAACTTGAACAGAACATAAGCAAAAGTCTACCTCCGTAATCTCCTTCTTACTATACTTCCTACTTACTTTGCATGGCTTCTAAGGCCCAGCATATACTGCGTGGCCTGTTCCTTTTGGACATCCCCAACCTTATGCAGCTCATTCTCATTACCAGTCGTTCGCATGAACCAGGTTTCACCAGTTAGCTTGCGAAGAGTTTTTGCCTGCAGGATTCATATTTTTTCTAGGTGAGACTTCGCCAGGTGCTATGCAGGACTTGTACATGGTCATCATCTGAGCCTGCTTATTCTGTTTTTAAGCATGCCTGAGACGCTGCAAATATGTCGAAGGTCAGGCGTCTGCTGTTATGATCCAGTGGTTGATCCTGCAAAAAGAAGCCGGAACAGAGATTTTTACGCAAGGCGTAAATCACATCGGCGCACTTGCTCGCATTAATGTCTATGTTCCAGCGCTTAGCCAACTCTAGAACATTCGTTGCTTCGTTGATAGGATTGTTTTGGGACCCTAGCTCAGATAACCCTGACTGTATATTCCACACCATTCAGCACTACCGAGAAAAAACGGTCCGTCAAATAGCTACGCACTATCCAGAGAAGTTGAGGTGGCAACAGAGAGATGGCTTTGCAGAGAAGATCATTCTGTCAAAGTCTGTCAAAGGCTTGGTTAATGTCCAAGAATGCAGCCACCACGCACTCATTAGCCTCGAAGCCCTCAAGCATAACAATTGCTACCCTATGCAATTTTTCTGATGCTCCATGGTAGTTTTGGAACCCAAATTGAATAGGAGAGTTTTTAGTTCAGGCAGCGTTCAAAGAGCTTGGCAGCAAGCTCATTGATCTGTATGAGTCCAGAGAGGAAGAGCTTTTTCCAGTTTTATGTATCATATCATACTCGGCCTCCTGCTCGCTCCTCTCTCGAGATAGATCATATTCCTCATACTCAAACTTTCCGCTTTCCTAATTAAACTATGCAACAAATTTGACCCCAATAAAAGGCCTATGGCTTAAACATACCTTTTCCGGTAAATTTGGGGTCGTTGATTTGGAATTTGTCAACCGTTTTGGATTGCTAGCACCGTTTTTGAATTATGTCTTTTTGTAAAAATACGACATTTCGAGAGTTGCGAAGTCAGCAAATCTCATGTTACTCGTTAACCTTACTACCGATAGTAAAAAGGTAAAACCAAGTGACCGAACTCTACCGAGTTCGAACCCGTGCCTCACTGTGATTATGTTTTTGTGGCAGGGAGGGGACTCAGCTATTTCTGTACTCATATGGATAAGTAAATTAAGTCGATGCTTTGTAGAAGTTTACTACTATTTCCATTTAAAAGGAATGGTGACTTGTAACGACTTCTTTAAAGCTGCGAAACACTTAACTGAGCATTCTCTTTTGTCGACATAAGCTACTTTTCCACGTGACCAAAGACTGGATTTTAATTTATGTATATGTATATATCCCTTTTCAATCGGTAGTAGTAAAGCGATTGTCCCAAGATGTGAGATTTCCAAGCGGGTCCGTGCGATTTGTTTCTCGCATCGTTTGTAGGCGTGGTAATATTGAGCGTAAGTTATATTGCCTGCAATCATGTGCGACTTGGTTTATATTAGATTACGTGCTATTATAATGCTGTTTTTACTCGCTTGGTAATCTCGCATTGCACCTAAGCGATTTACGCCTTTGAACACTCGTTAGAACCACCAACCGTTTCAACACTCTAACAGCATGAAAATAACTGATCTAATCATAACTTGCCACTTCAGGGTTTCGATCTCATTTAGAGCCTGCCTCCATACGGCAGGGCGCAACCTGTTTTTTAGAGCTTTACGAACAATCTTTGATGTTGAAGTGTTTTCCGCAATTGGTGAATGGCTTCATTATAAAGCTGTAATTAGAGAAATTTAGTTTAATATACTAATGCCGAACTGATAATAGGAGCAGCCAAACAGCAGCCACCAAGTATAGCTTCTACATCAAATTGATTAAGGTCGTGGCAGCGATAACTCTACAAATGGCAATTCAACAAAATCAAAGCTATAATTAATGCATTTTGCCAATCTTTAAGTAAATTTGTTCAAAAAAACTTTAAAAACTTTAAACCCAAACTCATAGTTTAGTGCCAATTTAGTCAAAAGACTTTACACATATGACATGATTCACTCACTACTCTTCCATATATGCAACCGCAGTACAAAATTTTAATGTAAATTATGCACAAAATAACTTTAAAATTCTACAAATATTTCTGGTATAAATATGCAAGCCACAAATTTTCGTCTTTTTTTTGGGTGAAAATAAAATGAAATTACATTACACGCAAAAATAATTTAAATACAAAATGACAAACGCCGAACAAAACCGCAGAGTACACTCACCCACACACACACACACACACACACACACGGAACTCGTACACACGTAATATATTTAAAAATAAAAATGGCAGCAACAGCATGAAAAAGCACTGCACACACACACACACACACACACACACACACACACACACACACACACACACACACACACACACACACACACATATGTAAGTGTAGAGAAATTAACGTATGTACAATTTCAAAAATTTGCCATAAATTGAGACAACAAGCAGCAAAAAGCCAAACAACCAAACAAGGCAACACAAATAACCGCAAATATACAGTAATTTTTTGCCACCAACTCGCAGATACACAGACACACACACAGATACAGATACATGTACAGTCGAACCTCGTCTAAAGCTATTAATTTGTTCGTGAGTTATGGACTTAATTTGGTTTACATTCGAGTTTTTCATGTCAACATTTATTAAAAGTGAGGATTGATGAGTCAAGCGAACAGGGCGCGAAGCCCCCTGGCATATAACAAAAGAAAATCTTTTTATTTCTTCAACTGTTTAGTCTATAAATTGTAGGGTGAACAACAAGTCCTTATGCACCTAAAGCTTTACATAAGTCATATACCGGAAGACAACCCTAAAGCAATAGGTCAGTATGCTACTTAACTGTTTCAGCCGAATCAGGAAAAGCAATGTCTTTCACAAGGTGGTAAACCGCTTCATCCTAACCTAATCCCTCTCTCTTATAAGACCATAAGTACAACAGAGTTCAGTCATCTTTTTTTCTACAAAAAATCTCATAAAGATAAATTGCATCTTGTCGAATGCATTCTTATCTAAACTTTTGGAGATCAATTTCGGTCAATTTTTCTATTTCTATTTAGGACTACGAATTACTCGCACACATTTTTCTAGACGTTGTTCAGAGTAATTAAACTTTTTTCAAAGAAAATGTATACTATCAAATAGCAAGTTCAAAGATTCAAGAAAAAGTCACCCTGGGATTCTTGTGCTCGAAATATCTCTCTGTTATTTAAAAATGTATCTAAAACGGTTTCGTGTTGTACTCCAACTTTAAAACTGAACTTGAAAAGTTTAAACAATTTGTATATAAGACTAGGGTGCTCCACCCCTTGCTCTCTTCGCACACCAATCCAAGTGCCCCCTCGTGGTAGATCATATCCCTCTTCCTCTTCATTTCCTCTTCCCACTGCCCTTCTGGTTCCCCTTCCTGTTCCCCTTCCTGTTCCTATTCCCGTTTCCCTTCCTCTTCTCCTTATTCTTATTCTTCTTCCTCTTTCTGTGGGCCTTTCTGTTTCTGTTTCTAATTCCGTTTCTGTTTCTTTTCCTCTCCATCTTCCTCTTCCTCTACCTCTTTCTGTTCCTCTTCCTCTACTTCTTGAATATTTTTCAATTGATTTTTTTCGAAAACATCGATTTTTAATGCGAAACATAATACAGAAAAAGCGTTTTCTAACAATTTTGAAAGCCCTTGAGTTGGAATACTTAATACTAAAAAGTTCCAAGATAACCCTCAAAACAGTCGCCCAGACACATATTATGATGATTTAAATCACCTTAACTCAATTAGCGCATTATAAGAGATGCTACTGTATAGAGTGTATGCTATTGACACAAACACGCATACGCAATGTTGGCTCTGTTTGCAAGTGCGTGGAATTTCGAGTACTTACACACACACACACTCAAACACACGCACACATAATTCGTTGTAAAAGTCATTTCAATAATTGCAAAACCACAAATTTACTACAACTCGAAATGGTCACAGTCGCAGCCACAGTGGCAAAATTGGTTGGGTTTCGGGTGGCAGGGAGTAGTTGAAAAACCCTTGCACAGTGTGCAAAAATGCACCATACATAGACTAAACCACAAATACAAAATCCTGTTACATAGTTTTTGGAGTTGTACCCTCTCAGCATTAGTAGTTAGCAAAGTATTTAGTATTCGGTCGAAGAGTGAAATTGTGGAATAGGCAGTTGTAAATTTGAGGCACTCGTCGCTTTTGCAATTTGCATGCCAATGTGAAAATAAAAATAACTGAAATGTTTCTCATTTGCATGTATTTTGGTTGCTGTGTTTGTGTACATTGTGATGTTGCGATGTTGTGCTGTGCCCACTACATGACCGCAAAAACCAAAATAGTTCCAATGGACATCAAATGTCAACAGCAGCAGCAGCAGCAGCATTCGCATACGCAGCAACAACATCAACAAGCTGGCCTTGTTGCAATGTGCCACAATCAACTGCCCATGCTTAACGGAAATGAGCGCATGTTAACAACAGCAGCAACAACCACAGCAGTGGCAGCAACAACAACGACAGTGGGAGCCCTGGGGCTTGCCAGTCAACCACTCAACAACAAAAATGGCGAACTGTCAACAGCAACAACAATAGCAACAACAGCAACAGCGGGCCACAATGACAAAATGGCGACTGCCAGCCGAAATGTCAACGGAAGTTGTAACAACCACAACAGCAGCAGCAACAACAACAAAAACAAAACTAACGGCAGCAACAACAATAATGGCCATGGCATGGCAACGCACGCCTGTGTGCCAGGACCAGGACCTCCAATGCAACACCAACAACAACAACAACATCAGCATCCACTCTGCAATCGCGTCACATTGGGTGAATGCAGCTTGAATGGCTTGGGCACACCGCAAGCGCCTCAAATGTTGCTGCCACCCGCACATGTGCAACACCAGCAGCAGCAGCAACAACACCAGCAACAACAACAACAGCTACAGCATTTGGTTGCAGGCCTAAATGGCCTGACTGGACTCTCGGCGCCATTTAACCAATGCGCCTACTGTTGCCAACCAATTTGTGATCGTTATATAATGCGCGTGGCGGACAACTCCTTCCATGAGAGCTGCCTCAAATGCGCCACATGCTCGCTGCATTTGGTGCACTCATGTTATGCACGCGATGGCAAGCTCTACTGCCGCATTGACTATGAAAGGTAAGTGTGTGCGGATGTCAAAGGCACCCGTTTTCTATAGAGATGCGCGTGAGTCGGATTGAAATCCAATAGAAGCTATAGCCTTGTGCAAGTGCATTCGCTAGCAAAGACAAAAACGCTGCAAATGCGTGCTAAAAACTCTATTTTCCGAGGGCTTGAAAGACCCAAAAAACAGGGAAAGGATGTCAGAAAACGAGTTGGTTATCGTTACGCTAGCATTCATCCAAAGTTCCAGCTGCAGAAACAACTTTTTAGATGCACAAAAAGCTAGTTTAAAACAAACAGTCAACTATGTTTTAGTGTGTAACACTCTACCAGTGGGCTCCGTCTCTGGCGTGCTACGCACAATAACCCCATGCTCCTAAAAAGTAGGCTGCTGCTGGTCCTTCCCCTCGTCTTCCAACTCCTCTCCTTTAACTTTCCAGTTCATTTCCCTTTCCACTTCCACTCTTCCGTCTCGTCGTCTGCCTTTTTGCCTTATTCTTGATTTTGATCTTCCCTTTCGTCTTTCACTTAACCTTCCTCTTCGCGGTCGTCTTTTTCGTTTTCGGACAAACGACTGACTCTATTCGTTACTTGTCTGTCCGCACTGCAATCAATTTCCGAATCGTAATAGAATGATCGTTCAAGATAGACAGGAGCACCGCGTCGGCGTAGTCCATCGTGTTCATGGTGTCATGCTCACTGGTGTTGAAAACTCATTATATTGCTGAATCTTTTCGTTTTTCGTTCATTTTCAGTAGTACGCGAAAGTAATTCGAACTTGCCAATGCGGTTCGCACGTGCAGTAGATCGCCGTGAATTTCACGCCATTCCAGCTGAATTTTCCAGGTTTTCTGCTTTGCCACAAAAGTTTATATAATAATAGCTTAAAGGTAGTCAACTATACTTTAGCCTTTTCTTAAGTAGTCGCCAATGAAATGAGAGAGGAAGGGAAACGGTAAGAAGAATATGCTCTACCTCGAGAGAAGTACGGGAGTTAGCGAGCGAAGCGAATTGGAGGCGTAGCCCCTAGTTTTTTATAATTCGAAATTTAAATTTTCCTTTATGCAAAATCGGTCCGTTTACCAAGTATTAGAGATGACAGAAACATTTGCCTGGTCAAAATTATAAATTTCGGAGTTTTGAAAAAAGTTTTCTCATTCCATTGCCACATCACTCGACGTCGACATGCAATAGGCCATAGCCGTATGAGCAAGACGAAGGCGATAAAATACATTCAAATACCCCAAAGTTTAGTTATGATTAATACAGATCCGGTTTACTATTCTCCTGAGTGAGCTTTGTCCAACTCCAGTTCGATCTCTGTTTGTCCCAAATCTGCAAAAGAGCGAAGGAGCTGCTCGTAGTTATTTTGGGCTTCCCATTCTAAGTAAACTTAGCAACAAAAGAGGACTTAAATAATGCTACTTTGACCTGTCAAATATGTCACCGACTTAAGACCGACGCACCGACTTAAGACCGATTGGAGAGTGTCTTATGCTTCTAATGTTGAACTTGATTGTTTACTTGGGAATGCGAACAATGCTAATCCTTCCAACAGAAATGCGCATTGCAGGCCTAACCTACTGTCTTTCCTTGTGGAGTTTGTTCAAGAATAATGAGCTAAATCGTGAGCAGTACAGAAAACCTGCAGGTTGAGGGTGATCGTAAGCTTGAATGAGAGCCAATGATTTTGATCGTGAAATGACAGAGACTAACGAACTTATTGAACTAAACAAAATTTAAATGAAAAAATTTGTTCAATCGAACTAGTTCAGAGTTACTTGCACCAACTCCACTTCCAAATCATTCAGTATTTTTTCATGACAAATGTCGGTATATCAAACACTATCATGATAACTGTACACATTCGGCATGGTATTCGGTGATTATGAAACTTTTGAACGATAAAAAGTGTTGCAATTTCCCATTCATTTACTTTCAAAATGAAAGCAGTGGTTCCCAAGCGTACGTATATTTCGGTTCTACTTTTCAAATTCCGACTTACGCGCATCTCTTGTTCTTTGTTAACACACCTTATAAACATACTGTACTTTCTTTATCTCTCTTATTCTACAGACTCTACTTACGCAATCGTTGCCTTGGCTGCGGCCATAAAATCTCTCCCGATGAGCTTGTGATGCGCGCCCATGAGAATGTATTCCATTTGAAATGTTTCGCCTGTGTGGTCTGTGGCTCTCTGCTGAAGAAGGGCGAGCAGTATGTGGTAAAGCAGGGACAGCTCTTCTGTCGCTTTGATTATGAGAAGGAAGTGGAAATGCTGCAGGGCTATGGTGAGTGAGATATAAAAGGTGCAGCACAATTGTTATGTCCTGGCTGCTTGTTACATAAATGAAAGTAAAAACTCAACTGCGATGTAGATTTCTATGGCGATGACTTGTTTCCGCCCAAGCTGGACGGACGTCGTGGTCCGAAGCGGCCACGCACCATACTCAATACGCAGCAGCGACGCGCCTTTAAGGCATCGTTTGAGGTGTCGCCCAAGCCTTGCCGCAAAGTGAGAGAGAATCTGGCCAAGGAGACTGGTTTAAGTTTAAGAATTGTGCAGGTGGGTGCATAAGCGTAGCCAACGGTAGTGACTACTAATTTCACTTTCTTATATACTATTAGGTCTGGTTTCAAAATCAGCGTGCCAAGGTCAAGAAAATACAAAAGAAAGCCAAGCAAGAGCCGCCCGCCAAGGGCGTTAGCGATTCACAAGATTCTCAAGAATCACAAGACAGCAGTTTGACCAAGATTAAGGATGAGGCGCACAGTGACAGCGAATCGCAGCTAGAGTCGCCTTATTCCACTGCCTCGGATGGGCTGACCAAGCTGCGTTGCAACATTAAAGATGAGCAGGAACAAATGCCCTTCAACTGCATGGAAACCAATAAGGGTAAGTTGCGCCACAACAGCCCTTTGATGTTCCTAGCTAATTTGACGTACTACTGATTTCACAGAGAACTGCAATAAGAACAACGAGCCCATACTGAATACCATACTGGGTCTGAGTTATGCCACCTTTCAGCAACTGATGGGTCCCTTTGCGCAAACGCCCATGATCAATCCCATAGATCGTTTGTATAGCATGCAAAGTTCGTACTTCAGACCCGAGGAACTGAATGCCTATGGCGAGTGCGGCAGCAAGGATCAAATGGAACATTAGCCGAAATCAAAATCTTTAGACTTTGTATTATATTGAATTTAAACCAAATGTTAAATGTATTAGAAATAACACTTAGCTTAAAAAGTAAACAAACCAGAGCCAATATGCTCTTCCGAAACAAAATTCGAAAGTCGAAATCTTGTGTATAAACTAGCTAAATAAAACTTTTCGTGGCCAAAAAATGGATAAAATCACTAAGAAAATGTAATTTTATTTGCAAAATGTTTGATAGAAAATACCATTTATATGGTAGCTATAAGATATAGTAGTTGAATTTAAGCGTAAATGAGTCGCTTAAATGCTCAAAATCCATGAAACAGTTGGTTTTAAAAAAGTAACACTATTTTCGAAGCAATTAACCGAATTGGATTTTCTTTCCGAATAAGCCATTGAAAATGGTAAATAATACTAGGCAACAAAAGCAAATTCCATGTCTCTTGGGATCATTGATTTCGTTTTGGTTTTTCTAGAATAGCTTTCGAATTAACGCTATTTCAAAAAATTTGATATTGAGCGAGCTGCGAAGTCAGAAAATTGCTTATTACTCGAGAACATTATTTCCGATCAAAATCTTTTGTAACTTAAATTAAAGGCAATTGAATATTCGTTCAATATCATCTAGTCAGTTTCTTTCTAGCTCAATTCTATTGCGGACGCCAGGACAAGAAACTTAATCATTTTTGTCGAAGTTCGAAAATTGCTTTTCCTTCTAATGTATGTAATTAAGCACGAAATTTAGACATGTTTGCTCCATGTTCCATTTCAATTAAATATTACCTTTTCCGGTAATTTTGGTGTTGCGATTTCGGAACAGGAACCCGTTTTGGATTTTCTATCACTGTTTTCGGAATAAAAAATTCAAAATTTCTTGAGTTGGGAAACGAAATGAACTGTAGTTTGAATTAAAGGTTATTAAGCATCAGTTCAATGTTTTAATATGGTTTACCTTGAATATGCGAGTTACAAGGCAATGTATTCAAAAATTATTTTCGAAATTAGATTGAAATTACAAAAAGTTTGTCGCATGTTCATTTTGGATTCGATGAATAGATTCTTTGCTAACATTTCAACAACAAATTGAAATAGATTGAAAATCGGTACCGAAATGACAACGTTAATATGGAATATCCAAATGATACCACTAATGACAACTTTTATTGAAAACAAAACAAAAACCAATGGAGTAAAACATACCATTTCCGTTAAATTTTGGATTGCAGATTTCGAATCTGGAAAACATTTTCGATTTTCTTTCACCGTTTTAAAATTTACCCCCAAAATTGCTTCTTTTTTGTTGCATAGTATTGACATTATCAATGTCAATGCTTTTCATACAAGAATCTAAAAAGTTGCAACATTTATTTTCTGTGTTTTGAAAATCGCAATATTATATCAGTTCTCTTTCCAGGCAAATAACTATTGCATAAGAATCACTCAAACGTTTTGGTAACATTCCTTTTTAGGTCTTGACATATTTCGAAAGACATATCATATCTTCTTAAAAAAGAAAATGTTGATCTCAGTAGAATCAGAATTGATTCATCGATGAACCGCTACATACATATATTCAATATGATAGGTTTTACACCGAACCAGTTCGATAAACGGTTTTCGAGCTCAGCAAGAAACCTATTTTTAAATATATATATAAATATTTTCCTCCTTCAGACCCAAAACACGATTTTTGTTCAAAATTTAAAAGTTTAACATAAAAATTTGCAAACGAAATTTCGGCCTTCAATTTGATACTCCAATCTCAAAAAGCACCAAAAATGATTTAAAAATAAGTTTCATAGATATACTAGCTATTTCACAGCAAATCGAGTTTTTGAGTTGATGAAGATTGTATATGAGTCATTCATTTTCAAATTCTTGTTTAGTTTCTACAATTTTTATAGCTTCTTTGTGGAAATCGATAACAAGCGTTTATCGTTTGTTAAGCTCTATTTAGTACCAATAAACAAGTGACGTTTCGTATTTAGATTTATTTGACATCGCGAATACAAGGTTAGCCCAAAATTTTAAATAGTTCTAAAGATTGTTAAAATATTGGCATAAAAATCGATTGATAAATTTACTCAAAATAGTATTCTTATAAAAAACGGACCAAAAATCTGATGACGTTTAGTTTCATAACTTTCTAAGCTCTTTGCCTTGAATTACGTTAGTCAATGAAAAATAACATCGTTAATATGTAATTACACAGAAAAACCAAGGCTCGAATCATTTATTGGCTTAAACAGCGTATTTTGGAAAACCACTCAACCTCGTGAGTGAAGTTTATTTGACAAATTTGCCAAGAGTAAAGAAGACGGTTTTAAAAAACCTAGAAAAAGTAGTTTTTTAATGATTTGAAATTTCATGATGCTTTGTAAGTTTTAAAGGTCATATTTTAGAAGTCTGGTGAACATTCTACAAGGGCACAAACAACACAATCGCCGACAACACGTGCAACAACAACCACCGATTGATATGTATGACCAGCCGGCACAGAGATCTATATGCGTTGCGAAACTTTACGATTTATTGCAGGTGCAGCCTTGAAATTTGTTCCACACAGTTGACAAAAACAAAAAATTATGCACAGTCACTGCTGGCTGACAACCCCCAAAATGTCCAAAATATCCTAAAATGGGCGTATAATGTCAATTCGTCAGGCATTGTTCTATGAGCCCGCACCAAACCCCAGACGTCTCGACATTGTTGACAGCATTGTAATGTCGCGCCAAGTTGAGCGACCCCGGTTTCGGGGCAGTGAATATTGGGTGGGTATGAGGCACTGTGGCATGCCATTCGTTGGTCAATGTCGAAGACTGGCGGCAAGCAGGAAAACATCCCAAGCATGCAGGGTTCAAAGTTGTAAAATATCTTAGAGTCAAGCTATTGAACAGTGAACTGTGGATAGTCAAGTTAGCAACTCTTTGGTTATAGTCAAATTCATAAGTTGACGGAACACCCTTCACTGCTTATCAGTATGAATTTTTAATGGAATGGAAATTGAAATGATATGGCTATAAAAGCGTCGCCAAAGTATAAGCTATTGATCTATTTGGTAAATTTCTAAAGCAGCAAGATATTAGCCACATTGCTACAGTTCCCGAGAGAAAAAAAAATGACAGTCTAAAGTAAAGAACAATCGTTCTTGAACAAAAACCAAAGAAATATATAAAGTTCCTAAATCATACACTATTTAAAAAATTTACCGTATTTCGAAATTCGGGCATACTTAATAGCTAAACTATGTTAAACAACTCTTAGCTCTATTCTACCATTCCTATTTCGAATAGCTCTCATTACAAATCGGTCTAGCGATTTCACATGAGGCCTAGAAATGTATGAAATTTGTATCACTGTCGTCACCTTCACTCATTTCTTAATAAGTTTAGACAATAAAGGTATAAGAAGTTATTATTGGATCATGTTTCGCCCATTATTCGATATCAAAAGCAGAACGACGCTGACGCAGCTTTCTCCAAGTAGAAAAAAACCCTTTGATCCCGAGTGAAGCTTCAGACAAAGCTATGCTCTTTCCTACGACCTCTTCAACTTTGTGATCGTGAGTGTGCCGCGAATGGCCGCGGTACGTCGCAACAGTACTATATATTATTCTATGAAAGTCTCCAATTGCTCGCTTACTCATATGATATTGACATCATTGGTTGCTCTACGCGAGCAGTTAGAGGAGCCTACGAGAATCTGCCATGTTGGATCTGGTTGTAAATGAGAGCAAGACAAAATATATGTTTTCTTCGAGTAGAGAGACACAGCGGGTGGACTCTCAGATTAATGTTCAAAACTATACTTTGGATGTTTTCAAGGAATGATGTCAGCATGAAGATCAAGCGGAGAATCACTCTTGCCAATATATGTTTATCTGGTCTCAGAAAAATGATTAGCAGAGATCACTTCCGGCAGACGAAACGTAACGTAAGACGTTCATTCATCCCCTTTTTGCTTTGTGGCGCTATAGCATGGGTGATGAGTCAGTCTGATGAGAATACTCTTACGCCACATCCGATGGAATGACGAACTCTATGAGCTCTACGACGACATTCACATATTCAAGAGAATTAGCATCCAGCGACTCTGCCGGCTGGGCTATGTTGAAGCTCCTTCCAAAAAGGTGTTCAATGCGGCTATGGGCCGTCTCCGTTGGAAGGAAAGCGGATAGGTAGCCAGTTAAGAAAAAGAAGAAAGAAGACTCGCCCATTATGTGGCGCCATCTAGCGTGGTCTTTAATTTGTAATCACGGCATGTACATGAACTAATTCGATCGAAGTAATCTTTTCATTGGTCGGTTTAACTATATCTTCGATTCTCCTTCGTTTATTTCAATCGAAAAAGGTGACAACATTTTAGTCAAACTCTAGTTTATATATTAATGCCATCTAGCAAAAAATAAACGAATCCCTGTTGTTCTTTAAAATCGTGATATATGAGAAACCGTGCTGAGTTTCCACAATCGCTTGCCGATTTCGATATAGCTCCATAAATTCAATCAAACCAATATATAAACACAGTAAGCAAAAATTCAGTGTGGTACCGATTATTTTGCAAGAACAGAATGTTGTCAGGTGAAACCTACACCATTCTAAGTATAAAATACTTGCGTTTTGCATAATATAAGTTTCATCCGGATACGTTGCGTTTTAGTCAGGTAAAAATTGATTTGAAGTAAAAAAACAACACCAAAATACACAGTACAGACAAACGTTGTTATTTTCTCCTGTTCGTAATCAGTAATGTTGTATGAAACTCTTGGAGATTCTATGACATGGTTGTTTATTCTCGAAAGAGCGAACACTAGTAAAAATAAATAAAATTTGGTGCCAGTCGGGACGGTGCCTGACAGTGGGATAACCTGTACACATTTTGCTCTCACTCTTATAGTCTCTGAGGAAAACGTTACAACACGGACGAAAGGACGGACATGGCTACATCGACTCGGCTATTGCTTCTGATCATTTTTGCCCGTGGAACATATAGTCTGCCACGCCTCCTTTTGCATGTTACATACATTTGCACAAATCTATAAAACCCTTTTACACTTTATGTATAGGGTATAATGAGTTTGCATGTTGTGAAAAATATTTTTTTTTTCGTAGGCCTTTCATCCACTTAAGAAAATGTTAAAGAAGAATCAGTGTCTTGAATTGCAGCTCTAGTCGATCCGAAACAGGTTTACAAAAATTCAAAATAATTGCGATAACTGGGAAAGTATTTCCCCAAGTTTAGGCTATATTTGCTATAGGTGCAATCGAGCCGCAATGATTTTGGCTCATGCTGTTAAGAGCTCTAACAATGCTTAGTTTTTAGCCTATTTTATGCATCTTTAAAATAGCTTTCACCCCAATTACGCATGAATTTCAATGATAGTTGTAAAAACAACCAAACTTAAGCTATTTCTTTGAAGTAACGCTAAGAGCTTTACCGCTTCCAAGTGGCCAATCATTGCCTGATAGTTGCCATTTACCTAACCCATCCCCTGTCTTCAGCTAGCTCTACGCTTTAATTGAATTAGCTCAAGCTTTAACACTTGTTTGCACAGCCCACGACAGTCCATGAGATGGACTAACGTTCAGCTGCGTAACCTTCCCCCTTTCCAACATCGGCAACGCATTTTTATGCAATTTGTCACAATATGTGTCACATTAGCCACAGCAATTGTGTTTAAACATCGGTGTCGTAGTTGTGCTCCTCATCATCGTCCTCGTCATACACTACATGCTTCACCCCCTCGTCTTTGCCAGAGAACAGCTAACCAGATTATACCCCGATTTCGACAACGTTACGAGCCAGTATGTTGTTCCTTTGCAGCAGCACCACCATTCAGGCATTTTCCGTGTGTGTTTGTGTGCGTCGAACCCACCCCGGAACACTGCTATGCCCGTTCATTGAATGCATTTCCGTGGCACATCATGTAAGTCATTGCCTGTTACACGCTTTAACAATACCAAAGAAAAAACCAGGCAGCACAACGTGGTGTAGGGTAGCGCGACAGTCCGGGGTGAGTCGAGCATGTAGCATGTAGCACGTAGTAGTTACCCATGCACCAAACCAATGTCATTAATCAAGCGCTGACAAAGGCCAAACAAGTGCAGGGAGAACAGGAGAGTGGAAAAAAAATGCATGCAAAAATGCCTTACAAAGGCACCGCAAGTCCTTGCTGTGGATCATGCCACTTGTTTGCTCAATTCTATTTTGCTTTTTTCCGCCACTTGTGTTGCACGCTTTTGAGTGACATTTTCAGCAAGTTTTTTCCTTTCGCCTTTGGCTTTGGCGCTTTGTTTACGCTTTTAACGTTTGACGCTGCTCGTAAATGTGTAAATTACGTAATTAATTACCGCTATATCGGCGCCACGCAGCATTTAAATGCACATCACGTTAAGCTTACGCCATGGCAACACTTGGCAGCAAAATGGCCACAAAAGTCGCATACGCTTTTTTTTACGCTTGCCAATACGACGTAATGGCATGCTAATGTTTACTTTGTTATTCTACACGTAACTGTTTGCCTTTACAGTCTCTTACAAAAGTACTCAACTTAAATTGTAGGCCAACGTTGCGCTAATCCTCTTATGATAGCCACAAATTTTATCTCTTACACTTTTCAAGCCATACATTCTTATGGTTTGTTAAGACACTTAAACCAAAAAAAAAGACCCACAACAAATTGCACTTTGATTTTTATAGCTCTCAAAACTCAATCAGCATTGAAAGGCGCTTGACAAAGAATAACAATCCCAACACTAAAATCACTTCTTGATATGATATTATGTTTTGGGTTTACACATATTTCAAAGCTGCCAAAGGCGCACGCAGTTTGTGAAACAATAAAGATCAAAAATCAATTGTTGCCCATAAAAACAAGGAACCCAAACCGTAAAAACAATGCACATAAAAGTACCCTAAATCGGGGTAGAATTTGCAGCACGTGGAAAGAAAAACAAGTCTAAATCTGGTGCAATAAACGCCAAAATCGTTTTATTTTGCCAAGAAGCGTGTTATAAGCCGAACATTGCTTTTGAAAAACCGGTTGAGTTAAAAGGGAGAAATTTAGTGAAACGCCTGGCGATTTAGCAAGCAAATGTGGACTAGTTTTCCCACTAATATTTGTATAGTAAATGGTGTTCCCACAAAATCGAAATTGCTAAGTATTTGTCGCTTCTACTAGCACGTTTTCAAGCTTGGGAAATACTGACCTAAATAAACATGTGTTGTTGATCTCAGAATAACGCATGTGAACTTGCATAAGCATTAATTTTAAGCAACTTCAATTTAACCGAAATAAATGCATTTCGTGTATCTTTCATTAATAATTCTACTCAAGTGAGGGGTTTCCGAAAACCTGACGTCACAATCAAAATGTTAATATAAAACTGCAAAAAATGTTCTTTATATTTGCATGCAACGAATTCGAACACATCACTACGAACGGTAGTTCCTGCTGTGACGAAAGCAAGAAAATATGACGAAGTGCTATAAATTACAGGTAGTTTTGAACTTCTTACTGGAGCATCTGATCCGGTCGAGGCGTATAGCATTGTAAAGATATTAAAGCGTATAAAGGCTTAAAATGTTGCTTAGCTCCAGCGTGGTGCCGGGAAAACATAAAGGTCCGATAAAAACAGCTATGGAATCTTGGCGTGAATACAAATGCAACAAGATTGAACTAAAGTAAATTGGATATGCTTCTTCCAAATCTTGATGACTTCATTTATGATCAACACCTGATGACAAAGTTTTTAAGTGCCTCTACTGCCTCCTACAAGTACTTCTATAGATGAATCGATTGCTATTATCTAATATTTGCAATATTTTACATCGTTACACGTTTTGACTAAGACTATAACATTTATAATGCTACATTGTCACATAATTATCACAAAATTTACACGCTAATTAAAATTTTATACAATCAATAAGCATATTTTCATAATTTACATTTAGTTTAGACTAAAACACACTAAGTTCTGCTAGACAGATCAGCTGGGTGCAGGCGTTTCATCAATCGTCTCGATTGATGCCCAGCTAAAGCATGAGCAAGAGAATTTGGGTGCAACCTACTGAGGCTATTTAGAGCGTCGCCCACAAATGGTATGCCGAGGTCGCGGTGTATGTTCCGGTTTTGAACGGCGCATTGGCAATTGTCCCAATGCCTAAGTTTTATCTGGCGGCAGTACCCCAGACCTGAAATCCATACGTCCAAGTGAGCACCCAAGGCTTTTGTACAACGTGGTTTAGTTTCGGATCGATAGCTTACTACTGGCAGTATTTGCTGTACACCTCGACGTGCATACATACACGAATCTGGTCACTTCAGCGTAACTTCGAATCCAGATGGATTCCCAGGTAAGGCTGGGAATTTTTTATTGTCATCGGAGAACCGTTCAATAAAAAGGTGGGACACTGGGAGAAAAGGACAATGTTGGATTTTTCACCATTAAGCTGTATATTCTATTGCCTAGTCCATGTCCTGATTTTGTTTAGCTCGGCTTGCAGATCATCAGATTTCTAATTTCGGCATAAAAACGTATTTTTTGGTCAATATGATTTCCAATAGACTAGCTAATAGAAAGTTTGATGGAAAATATTTGAGCAGAAATGAAAAAACGCTTAAAGACGATTCTTTCTGTTCTGCTCTAGAGATGTTCTTTGAGTGTTTGAGAGGAAAACATTGTATTTTTTCATCTAACCCTTTACTAAACTACAGTTAGTCATCTACTAGATGTCTATGCTATTAGTTTTCCGACCAATTGGCAGCCCATTCTTTCTTAACTGCAGCATCCATGACTCCCAATTTACTTTGCCAAATTGAACTTCCAACTATTATTACAATATTTAACAATTTCCGTTACCAACTTGTTTTTCTGACCAATTGACTTGCTCTCTCGCTCTGTTTGTTAACCCAAGTTCTGCATTACATTTATAATTATGTAAATCGAAGCCCATAACATGAACTTGTCTCCGAACTCTGACGCAGTCACAGTCAACGTCAGCGTCACAGTGTTTGTCACAATTTGCCATTTATAGGCGGGCATCACCACAAGGCCTACAAATTGTCAAAGGAACAAACATAAGGAACAGATGTCACTTAACTGTTCAATGTGGCTTCCACACAGTTGTGAGCATCGTTGGAGCGCGTTGTGGCGCAATCTAAATGCAAAACGAAGCCCAATGACTAAAAGTGAGTCGTTGGCGTTGCCATAGCCCCAAAAAAGCCACAAAACCGAAACCAAGAATCTCTCGCATAATACAGCCAAGGCGGCAAATGAGTGAGTGAGCGAGTTTGGGCTACAACTACAGTCATTTGACGTAAGTGGCAGTAGTTGTTGCACACATAGACATGTGTGTGTGTGTGTGTGTGTGTGGGTGTGTGTGTGTGTGTGCATATAGTTTGTTTGAGCTTTGCCACAAATGTCTGGCAGGCGTAGAGGCCGATGTCGACAACGTCTGTTTGAGTTCGACATTTGGCACAAAATTCATAAATGCTAATTTCAACACATTGTGCGAACGTTACAAATATGAATATTTACCATAGCTACGCACACATATATACACACTCACGCACACTTGTATTGCCTTACTGGCTGGGTTAACAGCCGCTGCCAGAAACCTCACACCCAATAGACCCAATCCCCAAACCCATACCCTACACCTCGCCGGTAGTGCCGTCTCTGTACTTTGGTTTTGCTATGGTTTTAGCTTTACTGGTTTAATAAAAGCCTTTTGCAAAATGAAGCAATTGTGCATTTCACTTTTGAGGCGCCACAGCCTGTGCTTGGGCCTTACTTCAGCTGCTCGGATCTCTGCTGAAAATGTATCTCATAGCTACATTTGTGGCAGCTTTTGCCAATGTCTGGAATTGTGTGCGTGTGCGTGTGTATGTCAAATGTTTTCGCACAGACGCACAGTTTTTGAATACCAAATAGGCTGCGCAGTCAATGCATATAGTATCTGATACGTATAGATATACACAATAGATACATATATGTTGTATATGCCGAGTCTATATTTGTCTACTTTATGCCTTAGATTGGTTTTTGTTCTATGCTTTTGTAGCTGTATTGTAATTGGCTTGGCGCATGGCAACATTTGTTGGCATAAATTAAAAATGCCGAGTTAAAAGCAAAGAGTCTTAACTAGAGACTCAATCGCATTATTAGTTTAAACTTGGTCAATTTCGTTCAACTAATGAGTTTCTAATAGGCTCAAAAGTGGTCAATAAGTGCACAGTTATTGCTACAGACTGCTGCCACTTCATTTAATGAGAAAAATCCGACAGTCAGCTGGCTTTATCCTACTATGTTACTATGTACCTCGGTAAGTAGCTGTGTCTAAGCTTTATGTTCAAATTAAAACTGAAAATTTTCACAATCGAGCGCTTCAGTTCAACTTTTCAAAGCAACGATGTATAAAATTGAATTTATTGGTCTAAAAAAGTCATTTGTGCTAAGCACATAGTTTTTGACCTTATTTTAAAAGCCTATAAAGTAAGTTTTGCCTAAAAGTCCAATCGATATGAAGCAAATTTGGCCGATAGTCGAAACTAATTAGGGGATCATCAAGATTTTAATGATTTTGAACCTATCTTCCCCCCTGTGTCACATTTAATGAACCCACCTCCCCCTACTAGAATACCCTTTATTTAATAACATTCTTTGACCTTACAATAGTGACGTCACCTCTTCAGAACACATGAAATTTATTCATGAATTACGTCAACATGTTTTGGGTATAAAAGTAGGAAAACTTGTCAATTGAAACTTCCCTATAGGAAAATGTTTACAGGTATATCGATCTTATGAAAGGAGATATAAAAGTACTTCCGTTCCCATTTTAGAGGATTTAGTGTTTATAAAGAAAAAGGGTATAGGGTGTCGGGCAACGTCCCATGCAGACAGCATCAAAATTTTTTTACAATGTGACGGTGGTGCCCATCGAAAGAAATCCTTGACATAATAAAAGGTATAGTTTCTAACATCAATCTGAGAAGAAAGCATATAATTCGTCTTGCTCTCATTTACAACCAGACCCACACTGGAAGATTCTCTTTCAAAGGTTTCGGTAACCGCTACCTTAAACGACCCTTATAGAAGACTGTCTCGTTCCTATGTTCTTCGGCCTTTCGCAACCCATTTTCCATCACAAGATTGAAGAGCTCGCAGATGCTTGCATCGTCTTGTCCGAAGCCTCGCTTGGTAACAAAAGCTTTAGGGAACCTCTTTCCTACTTTGATGGAGTGTCGTGTGTCATTCTGCATAGTCGTGCCAACTTTGCAGGGATTTCAAACTCAGACAGTTCGCGATCCCTCAACGGGCTATCAAATGCAGCTTTATGGTGATTGTCGATTTGGTTTTTGTGGGTCTTTTCCAAGATTTGGCGTAGTGTGAATATATGGTCAATGGTGCCAAGCCTAAAGTCACACTGATAAGGTTCAATCAATTCTTTCGCAAATGGCTTTAGTCTTTCACACAATATGGCCGATAGGGCCTTATATGCAATAGAATTAAGGCTGATACCACGGTAGTTACCGCACACCGTTGGGTCACCCTTCTTGAGGAAAGGGATCATCTTTGTTGTCCTTGAGCCGTTCGATTTCGACCCTGACTTCGTCATAGCTAGGCAGCGGTATATCCACGCTGTCATCCATGATTGGGGACGTCGCGAAGTTAACTCCGGGAGCGGCATTATACCCATCATCGCTCGTTAGTAAGCCGTAGAAGTGTTCCGCCCACAACCTCAGTGCACCCTGCGCATCTACTACCATGATGCTTCGACGCGCTTTTCCTGCTCGCGTTTTTGAAGTCTGAAAAGGCGTCAATCCATCTTCCTCATTCCTGATCGTACCATTGGTTCTCCGGCAGTAGGTGTTAGCTTTCCCGAATGTTTCCCGAATTCTTCGGCGCTATGAACTTCCGAGGGACGTTAAGTGAGCTGCTCAGATAGTTGAGCGGAGAAAAGTTTCTCATTGTGACGTCTCTTTTTCGCGACACCCCGGCTCCCCAATATTCACAAATCATCCCAATTAAATGAACCCTACTTCCTCCCCCTCAGTGGTGACGTCATTTGTGAATAGCTACTTAAGTAATTATGCAAGCAACACATTAAAATGGCCCAGAAACAATTCGTTTAAAAGCTCGTCGTTTACACTATAGAAGGCAGGGAATCAAACCTTAGCCGTTAACAAATCTTTACCGATGAAGACTTGTTATTGAAACTAACCGCTTAACACAAACCTATTGAAGCAGAGTTCTTCATCAAAAACTACAAACTATCATGTTTTACGCTATAACTCGGATGACAGCTAAGAACCATTGCTTTCAACCGACCAAAGCAAACCTCGGCTATTTGAATTGCAAAACCTTGCCAACTGACAAGCAAGCCACAAGGACCCCTTACATCCTACCTCTATCAGTTGGCAGAGAAGCACATCAGAACCAGTTAACATGCCAGACATCAAAGAGGCGTAGTTCAAGACAATGAATGTATCACATGCAAAGCTCTACACTTCCGCATCAAGATGTCATCTCTGTGAGCTTCCTTTGCAAGGTGTTGTTGTGTTTACATGGATGCTGACACCAATACAACGACGAGTACAACAAAAAGGCAGCACGGAGCAAAATGCTAATGAGCACAAGGAGATGACGAGGATTTGAAGTTCTAGCAAATTTTACTACGTATATAAGAGAGCTCAACTCGTTAATGTAAACGGCAGATTGTGGTATAAAGTTGACGCGAAAACATAGCACGATTACTGCCGATTCGCGTCATGATAAGCTGATATGATGTTAGATAGAAAATTCACTCATAAAGCTATTACTTTCCAGTTTCATAAATGCTTTTAGTAGCATTAAATATAGTGAAAACAGTATGGTATTTGAGATATTAGCAAGCTCCCCGTGTGGTGAGCGGGTTAGAGAATGCCACCACACTGGGTTCTTTTGAGACCAGTAGAGTTACCCCTGGCCTTAAAAGGGCTGTGCGTACGATTTGGGATCCTCCACGTAAAACCACAATTCCAATGAAAGAATGTATTTACATCAGGCCGTAACCCGATAACGGTTGTTATGGCCAGTTAAGAAGTAGAAGAAAGTGTGATACTTTGCAAGGAAAAGAATTCGCATTTTGGGAAGTGACACACTCAACAAGAGCGAGGTCTATACTTTCCCCTTTTCCCCTCACGATGATTATGTTAATAGAGGACCTATATGTCAGCCTACTCTGTTTTCGTATTTTTTACTCGTTTCAACTGTACTTTCACTCTCTTAACTTTCTCTATTTTGCATATCACAATGGCCAAAGCCGCCTGACTGCTATAATAATCTCTTAAAGGGTTACTGCCTAATCTAGAGAGTTTCTCCTAGCGCCTCTGCCTTGAGGTATATCCCGCTGGTGTACCCAGGCGATCTGCTACAGAAACTTCTGTGTTCGTGAGCTATTAGTGCACTGTTGGCGCTCATAAATAAAACATAAAGTTACCGTTTTACTTTGTATTTAATCCTAGATGGTATAGAAATAGAGCGGCAAATTGGCGCATACATCTGCACTCAATGTGAACCTGCACTGAACTCCCTTTTGATGGCTTCAAGGGCGCTAATGACCTGTTGTGTATGTGTGTGTATTCAGAGTTCAACACGCTTCGAAATTTTCACTCAACATTCGAAAAAAGTGGCCATTGCATCTGTAGCAGACTCATACGTCTTACTCGCACTCACGGCGATAAATGGAGAGTGAGTGAAGAAGAGTGGAGGATCTACTCGTTTGGAGTGCATACCCTCTCACTTCCAACTTCAGGGGTTTTTTCAACAAATGCAATAGTCAAAAAATTTGATATCAAAGAAGCGCGATTACCGCGACAAAAAAGTATACCCAAGCGCTGGGAATGTTTTTTATTTACAAAAAAAAGTAATGCGAAGTGTACGATCAAGTTCTCTCATCGAGTTTTGCGGTTCTCTTGAAACTTTTGTGCTTGGCGAGGATTCCCTAGAATTTGTTCGATTCGTGAAACTACTGATGACAATACCATCATCTTCTTGTTCGAATGAGAGAAGTTTTACTATTCTAAAACGGCTATGTGCATTCTGGGTCAATGGGTCAAAAACGACTAAATTAATCAATCAATCATTCTGAATATTAATCATGAATCTCGGCTTGAGCTACTCAACATCCGCTCTTCAAACGTTCCGGCGCACCTGGGCACATAGATTTGGGACAACTAATCAAGCTGCACCCACTGCATGTAACCCACCCATGGATGTCGGCATGCTGCAATCTGGAAACCGGATTACTATGACCAGTCAAGTAGAAGATTCCGTCCGCTATAGGAAACCGTCACAAAATGGCCGCTTACAATTAAAAGATTTGCGGCTGCGCTTTCTTTTGTGCCAAATATTTGTCACACATTCTTAGCCATAATAATGTTAATCAAATGAAAGTAATCATTAAAAAATCTTGGCTTAAACACAAAAAGAAAAACATGAAATGCATTACATACTTTTTATCATATGACTGGAATGTTTTTTATTATGTTAAGCCAATAAAAAACAAGCAAAGAACAAACGAAATTTCGCATACAAACACGCTTAAACCAACATCAAATGGATAAGTGTGAGTGTATGTGTGTGTGTGTATCTGTGCTTGTGTGTGTGTGTGTGTGTGTGTGTGTGAGTGTGTGTGTGTGTGTGTGTGTGTGTGTGTGTGTGTGTGTGTGTGTGTGTGTGTGTGTGTGTGTGTGTGTGTGTTACAAACAAACACAGACAATTCAAAGTCGCGTGCATGTATTAAAAAATATCTTGTAGATACTTTGGCAGCTGCCAGCAACTGTGCTACTTCAATAGCTCAAAGCAAGAAGTTACGCTCAGTACAGTACTAGAAAACCTCGTACTAAGTTGGAATAAGATGTTCTTAGCTGGTTGGTTGCTTGGCTCAGAGTTGGCGCTGCGTCCGTCCGTCTGGCGTATCTTTCTTTCTGCTGTTGCAAAAAATGTTTTTATTACATTTCGCGCGCGCATTTTACGCTACTCACGAAATACTTGAAACCTGCAGCAGCAGCAACAACAACAACGAAAGCTATGTGTAAAAAATTTGATGCAGACAATCGGGACGGTGCCCGACAGTGGAATACCCTGTACCCTTTTTTTTCCCATAAGCACTAAATCCAGCATACGGTAAAATGGGAACAAAAGTATTTTCTTGTATGTATCTTTTTTCTATTGTGAAGTGCGGGGGAAGGGGGGTTCTATTGAAAAAAGGTGGATACAGTTTTAAAGATTGGGGTCTTACAATTCTCCACACCAAATTTTGTAACTCTAGCGCACATGTATCCAAATCTACACGTAGTGGAACTTTGAAGCAGTTTATTGGCGAGGGGGGGGTAAAATTATCATATTTTTGACTATAACTTTTGATGTATTTATCCGTTTTTGACAATTTTTGCAACATAGATGCACATAAACACGACGCACAGCACTGTCGAGTTTCTAGATGATAAATTAAACGAAGCGGCTGTAAACTGCAAAAATATGTCACAGGTTAAGGGGGCAAGATATCGACGTGATTCGACAAACTTTTTGTGCCCCTACCTTTTATGATGTCTGATATCTCGACGTTCATACAGAAGGATGGACAGACGGACCGACGAACATGTTTATATCGACTCGACTATTGCTCCTGACCATTTTTGCCCATGGAACATATGGGCTGCCACGCCTCCTTCTGCCTGTTACATACATTACACAAACCCATAATACCCTTTTACACTTTGTGTACAGGGTATAAAAAAGCAAGAAATAAATAAATATGAAGCAGAAGCAAGGCAGGCGATAAAGCAACCGAAAGGAAAAAACTGAGGTATAATTCCAGGCGCAGCAGTCACACTCGTGGGCACTCACACTCCCGGAGGCACACACACTTACAGGCAAAGCTGCGCGCATCAAAGCGCGTCTTTCGCAAGTGGTCCTTTTCGCTTTACTGATTTTCCAAAGGCTAAAGGATATTTAGTTAGTAGTACTTCTACTTCTGAAGCCACTTTTGCCCTGAATCCACGCCGGCAGCCACACTGAAGGAGTTGTCTAGGAAACTTTTCTGCCAAAGCTACTCAAGTCCATGCTCAAGTTGTTGCTGTGCCGTTGCCCAACAGCCAACGCGGAAAAAAAACCCCGAGCAGCGTCTTAAAAAAAGCAGAAAATTATATAATAAATTGAATAAAATGAAACCAGATACTTGAGTCTCAGCTTTCTTGCGAAAAAAAAAACCAAATTCAAAGCAGCTTAATGCGTATGCGACAGCAAAGTGAGTCTCAAATGAAGCTTTGGATGAGATTTAGCAAGGAATTTGGCATGCCTATCAATGGGATTTTGATTAGCTTTTGATTTACTTTGTCTGTTTAACTATATTTGGGAATTTAAAGATCGCGAAGAAGCTTATGTATCATAGAATTTTTAAACAGCAAATCTGCTGCTACGAAACACTCATATCGTTGTGCGAGTATGAATAAATTCCGATATTATATAGATAGATATCTATATCTTTATTACATATATAAAAATGAATCCAAAAATAGCACAAAGTCTGGCAACGCCTACTACTAAGTAAGCCTGCCAATAGATGAGCCACCTATCACAAGTTGTACTAATACCCACAGCTAGACTTAGGAAGAGAAAGAGAATGAGATTGAGGAAAAAGAAGAGGAGGAGGAGGAGCATCACCAGGAGAAGAACGGGAAGTGGAATAGTATAGAAAAATATTGGTACAAATATCCGCAGCTGAGCTTAGAATGAGGAAAGAGAAATGGGAAAGGGGTAGGGAAATGGAAACGAGAAGAAGAATATGTTTTACCGTGAGAGAAGCAAACAGGGGGCGGAGCCCGCTACTACAGTATATATCGCTTATATGATGCATCGTTTATATGAAATTATTATTATTTAAAAAAAAAAAAGTTAGTTTAATTTGTTTGTAATTTTCATTAAAAAATAGTCTTTTATATGAAAATCGCTTATCAGCAATTATTGCATATACAGAAACGATCGGCTGTTTCATTTATATGATAATCGCTTATCAGCAATTATTGCATATACAGAAACGATCGGTTGTTTCATCGATAAGTTTTTGGTAAAAATGTTATCGGTTATATGCAAACTTTCCAGCACAATTTAATTGTTGCAAATTTGCAACAGTGCTATATATTGGTGATGTAAAATCGATGTAACGATGCTTTTTCGATGTTTGGTATTTGAAAAGTTTACTTGTTATTATAGAAGGCAACTTCGTTCTATAATACAAAATATGTGAAAATAGAGCAATGTGAACAAAAGAGAACTTCTATATACAATACTACAGATCAAATAAATCTACGCCTAAATTGCGTAAACATAAGAGTTTTGATAAGCGTTCCGGCGGGAGTTTGGCGGAATAAGACTTTCTTTCGCATAATCTAGAAATAATTTGACTTTAGATAATAAAAGGTCAGCACGGTCGGCGTAACAAATGGCGAAATATTCTATGGCTTTAAAAACAACGATGTTTTGCCGATGCATCGTATGTACGAGTACATCGGAAAACATCGGGTAATTACAGGCCAATCATCGATGTTTTCGATCCATCAATGTATTTTTTACACAACTAGCCAAGTTAGACGAAATCCTTGATAACATCAAAAACATCAATCTGAGAGTCCAACAGCTGTGTATTGTTATTCGAAAAAATCATATCCTATGTCTTACTCTCATTTACATCGTTCGACACTCATCGCTGATTTTTTGCACAATATGACATTTTAACTATCAATCACTCCCAATATTCACCTGATATGGCACCGTGTGACTATTTTCTATTCTCTAGACTACATTTGCCCATGAAAAGAAAAATCACGCCAAAGCCGCCGACTGTCATCCTAAAGGACATTGCGGCCTGTGAGCTAAAAACCTATTTGCAATGCTTCTCGATCGTGCAAAACGTTGTATTACCCCAGAGGGACACTATTTTGAATACAAATACCAGGGTCATGTGAGTTCGATCCGAGTTCGGATTCAGAGTTTTAAGATATTATATAGACTACAGGCCGCTTTTCGGCTACATAACCTCATATATCTTAAAATACTAACTTAATAACCCAATTCTGACACCGGATTCAGATTCTACGCAGTAAATTACTTCGGACGTGAGCCTTAGCTCAATTCCAAACAATTAAACCATGTTAACCTATGTTATTGTGTCTTATTTTCCAAAGTCCTTTTTCCTTTACAAGTCGCTCTTGTATCTCCTAAATCAAGCCTGAAATTTGCATTTTGAAGTTTGCTTATTTTTAGGCAAAAACAAAATAAAACAGAGCGGGTTCTTAGAAGTCTTTGAAAAGTTTACCTCAGCCAAAAAATGGGATAGTGCCGTAAACAACTTTTTCGTCGATAAAGACACTTCGAAAAGCACAATATGTTTCTAAGAACTTAATCGTGGCCGTGAAACTCACCGGCGAATTTAGTCAAAAATCAGCCAGAAACCAAAAGATTGGATATGGTCAATACGTTGCCAAGGGGTGTAGCACAAAAGAGTATATTAATTGAGGAAACTCTATAAAAAGCTGCTGTTGGGAATCAGACTTGCAAGAAATGCGTTAAAAGCCATTACCCAACACTGTTGCAATACGGACGCCTGACAACAATACTGTTGCAATGCGGCACAAAGTAACTCACAACAAAGTTAAAAGTGTGGCTGCAATGTGACCAACAGCCGTAAGATTATGGCATAAGTGTCGGTTTGTCAAAAGCTACCTCAAAAGACGTTTATAAGTGCGTAACTGCCGCTCCCCCGTGTGGTGAGCGGGTTAGAGAATACCACCCCAGCAGGTCAAAGCTTGTCGTATGAGGCGACTAACAATGACACTGGGTTCTTTTCGAGACCAGTATAGTAACCCAAGCCTTAAAAGGGTTGTGCGTAGAGTTTGGTACCCGACACGTAAAACTACAATTTCAATGAAAGATTGTAATTACCTAAGGCTGTAACCCGATAACGGGTTGTTATGGCAAAGCAAATGTCGCCTGCTTTTTTTCTCAAAATCCGAACTTGTAGCTAACATACAATTAGAGAAACGTAGTACGGCCAATACTGAATGTTATACAAAAACCAACCGTCAAGTCCTGATCATCCTTGATCTTTACAGCGCACACACAATAGCTTACACAAAAGGCATTCTGAGCACTCGAAATGTTGAACTAATAGTTCCGATTTGAGATATCATGATTTCATTTTGTTTCCGTACATAAAGAAAAAATTTCTAGTTCAACGTTTTTCGATAGCTGAAGAAGCAGTGGATGCGTCAAAATGTTGGAGATGCCTTATTCGGTGTTTCGAAAATTGCTTCAAGCTTATGCAAAAGTGTATCGATTTTCGTGGTATAACAAATCTTTATTCTTGTCATCTATTCCCGGAACATAAAAGGCAGCCCTCGTTAAAGGAAAAACGTATTCACTGCAGTTGTTGAAATATCTGCAAATCCCTGCTTCTTTATGCCAGAGCTGCAAACTCCTTAATCTACAATGAGCTTACTCAATGCCTTGTCTGCATTGCATTAAACTTAAGAAATGCAATCAAAAATGCAATCAAGCCAAAAGAAAAATGACATTTTGCCTGCAACAAAAGCCGTCAAAGCTCACAGCGAACCTGTCGCCGCCTTTTAATATAATTTCCTTGCTGATTTTTTCTTAAGCTTCCAGGGAATCAGTCTCCAGAGCGAACCAGTTGGTTGGAAAGGGAGAGCAGAACACACTCTTGCGCTTTGGCACGAGTTTGTCTTTGACTCACCGTCGCGAACTTTTTTTACTCTGCATGTAGATTATGTTTTCATTAAATTATGGTAGCCTTGGTTACTTTTATACAATCCAAAGCTACTTCAAAAGCAAAAGCGGTCCAATGTCCGTTGCCAGCAACCCGCGCTTTAGGCAAACAGTGGGAGAACCCTGCTGGAAAAGCGTATGCGAATAATAGAAAGTAATGTGCCGTTGGGTTGTGCTGGGGGTCGGCGCGGGTGGGGTTTGGGTTGAAGGAGCTGGAGCTGAAGTTGAAACTGGCGCCGCATAGTGCAAAATAGTCAAAGAAAATTGTAGTTTATTTTTATTGCATTTATTGCTTGGCTGCGTAATAGCGCGTTTTATTCTCACTTCCACGAATATTTGCATTTAGCGCGACATGTGCGAAGCAGCGGTTGGGGCAAGCAGAATGGTGGCAAGCACAAAAGCGGAAACGGAAGCGCCATCTTTTTGACTGTAAATTTACACGTATGCAGCTGTCAGCGTGTGTGTGTGAGTATGAAGTCGCTGTTGTTGTTGCTGTGTTTTAGTGCAGCACGTACATTTATTACTTTTTGCTTAAGCACAGATACACACACACACACACTTCCACACACACACACACACACACATACATAGTCACTTAGTATCTGTGTGTGTGTGTGTATATGGCACATGCATGCAAAGCGGTTTTCATTTTTTATTGCAAAAATGTAACGTGCCGCATGCGAATTGCTTGCTTGCCGATTGCCCCTGCCTCGTGCCCCCGTGCTCCAACACTCTTTTCAGCTTTAGAGTTGCCTCCGGTGCCTGTTTTTTTTTTTTTGGAGGCACGCCTCAGGACGCGACGTTGCTTTTAATGTTGCTGCTCTTGCGCAGAAAATATGAAAAATATTCGTAATAGAGTTGTTTGAAATGTACGATAAGCATTCAAGTGGCTTCGTAGGGGGGTTTTCTTTTTTTTCGTTTTGCTGAAAGGGAACGATTTTTATGGGGATAAATGAGAAATATGCAGCACTTTGCTTATTTATGAGCAATATCATTGCGACAAGTTATGGTGGATGACAGTTTATTGATCGCTTTTTAAGCATGTGAGCTTTGTTCCAAGTACTATATAGCGCAGTCAGAACTTTGAGTAAGACCTGGAATAAGGATAATGAAATGAAATTTGCTATATATGTTCAATTTGGAATTTGAAAAACAAAATCTTGAATCACTGATTTCAAAGTTTTTGAGTTCAAATGCAACTTTAACCAATTTTAACGCATAACATGATGTAACGATTTTAATAAACCTAAAAAGCTTACCCAACAAGTTCTATCAACAGTTTTCGAACTAAAGCCCGATTTGTTTGGCCGCTAAAGTTAGCTCAAATATGTTATAAAATGTCTAATTAAGTCACACCTTTCGATTGGCAATTCTCCGAAGTTTCTAAATAAAAAGATTACGTTTTAGTTCATCTTGAGCTTATATATTTATCATATACCAGGGGACTCCGACCCCTACACGCTCCGCTCGCCAACTCCCGTGCCATTCTCGAGTTAGAGTATATTCTTCTTCCCGTTTCCTTTCCTCTTCAACTTTCGCTTCATATTCTTCATTATCTTCTTCCTCGTTCTAATAGTTTCTTACCTCTTTAATTTTTCTAAGTCGCTTATCTCTCCCTATCAACATGGCTTTTGCAAAAGTTGTTCTTCTTCTTCTTCAGAACTGGCCAAAACAACTCGTTACCGAGTCACGTTCTGATGTAGAGCACACCTCCACACGCCTCTGCTTTGCACGCGCGTTTTCGAATCGCTGATACCAAAGGTAGTTAGTGTGCTCTCTTCCTGGTCCTTTCAACGGAGACACGGCCTGCGCCTCCGGCGACTTTCTTTACCAGCCGCTTTGAAGACCCCTTCATCCATTGTACAACATTACCTAGCGAGAGGAGCTGCTGGATGTTAATTCGCTTGACTGTGGTAATTTCGCTGTGGAACTCATTGAGTTCGTCGTTCCATTGAATGAGGTAGTCATTGCTCAAACACTCCAAGTGCATTTTAGTCAGATTGCTCACATCACTTATGCTTCAGCGCCGTAAAGCTAAACGGTAAGGATGAGCGTATCTAAGTTTCGTCGGGCGAGAGTTGTGTCTACCATGCATTTGCCAACTGCGACCAAAGTAACGTCTTTTGGAGTTATATTTCCCTTGACCTCCATTATGACGGCAATGCTAAGGTAGACAAAATACTTGACAACTTCAAAAGTATAGTTTTCCACTAGGATTCTGAGAGCAAAACTAAGTAAATGTTTTTTTCGAATAAAGAGACGCAGCGGTTGGACTCTCAGCTTGATATTGAAAACTATACCTTTGATATAGTCAAGGAGTTCGTATACCTTGGCACCATCATAGCAATAAAGAACGATGTCGCATGGAGATCAAGCGGAGAATATCTCTTGCCAATAGATGTTACTTTTGGCCCAGTAGGCAAATGAGTGGTAGAGACCACACTCGTGAGACGAAACTAAAACTGTATTCCCGTTTTCCTTTAAGGCGCATGGGCGGTAACGCAGATTAATGAAAATGCCCTTGGAGTGTTTGAGCGGAAAGTACTCCGTAAGATCTCTGGCCCTCTATGCGGTGGCAACAACCACCGCACCCGATGGAACGACGAACTCTATGATCTCTACGACGACAGTGACATAGTTAAGCGAATTAAATCCAGCAGCTCTATTGGTTAGGTCATGTTGTGCATATGGATGAAGAAACTCCTGCGAGAAAGGTCTTCAATGCGGATGGGGGCAGACCATGTCTCCGTTGGAAGTACCAAGTAGAGAGTATACTGGCTACCTTTGGTATCACCAATTTGAGAAAGCGCTCAAAACAAAGACGCCTGGAGGAGAGCCGTAACCCGGAAAAGGGTTGTTGCCAGTCGAAAGGAATCCGTGATCTTCCCAACGTCATATTTCAAGCTCGGGTTCTCAAATATCACATATAGTGAATGTTGCCAGGCTCACGGAAATACTATGTTATTCGTATAAACGTCCTAAAAGCTCTACGCCACGCACCCTCCTAAGGCATCCCTCGAACCCGTCTCTGTCACTCCTATGGGATAGCAACAAAAACGCATTCATACATAACTCTTACAAAACAGCCGTACTGTCTGCTGTCTCTCTTCTGTCTGGATTCATCTTGGCGCGCAACTTACATATGAAAAATTTCTCTGTGGAACTGTGGCAGCGCTTGATATGTGCTGCATGCAGCAACTAGTAGCATGAAGCTGGGTAGAAAATTTTAATAATTTTTGCATTTTCAACTCTTTGAATAAAAATTGTTGCTTTGATGGCAGTGGCAGCGGGTAACTAACAATAAAACTTTTCAGTGTGAAAAAGCGGGATGAAAAAAAAAAGCGGAAATTCATAGTACTATGCAGACTGTACAATATAGACACATATGAAGTCATAAAGTCATATTAACACGTACGAATGAGCACAGGATATTAATGTGCAGCAAACAAGCACACACGCACACACTCACACACACACACACACACACACACACACACACACACACACACACACACACACACACACACACACACACTACACAGATGAGCTACAGGACTGTGCATAGTTTTTTCGTATGCCTGAAAAAAGGCATGACTGAAATATTAATATAATTTTATATTGTATATTGTGGTTAATTTGTACTATGTGCAGCCGCTGTGTAAAGTACGGAAATGAGCCGAAATTTCGGCCTTATATATATTCTGACACTTCTACTTTTATATAAACTTTCCGTATATATTTTGCGTTTTCGCAAGTTTTTATGTGCAAAAACTAATTTCACATATGAAACGCGCCCTAAAAGTATGCAACGACTACAAAATAAAAAGTTTATGAATTGCAACAAAATCAACAACAATCGCAGTACAGCTGACCACAAAGTGAAAATTGCAATTGGTTTTTAATGCTCTTCCAATGGGCATATGCATGACTGCTATGCGTTGGTAATAAAGTAATGCATTAACCGTAAAATATTGTGATATAGAGAATACGTCCTACATTAGAGGAAGCCATTCAAATAACTGATGACTGGGAATGTGTCTAAATGAATGCTATACAAATGTTATTGGAGGTAATTGCTTAAGGTGATAGAGGAATCCCACCACCAATCTTTGCACGATGAAGTACACTGTTCAGTTCAGTTCGATATTCGGAAATGGTACTTTCAAAACAATCTTGATAGACTTAAAATACTAAAAAGTTGCCGAAAACACGCCGATTTTTTTAGTTAATAATGAAGCCTGGCAAAATGGCGAAATTCCGGATTATGATACGGAATAAGCGACCCGAAAATCTTTACAAAACCAGGTGCGCTGTTACTCTGACTCCATTTTCGTATAGTAGAAAAATGGTTTCAAGCCAGCCTGTCTCTTATCGGAGAGATTCCTGTTAGACGTCCAAAGAGGATGTGATTTAGTAATCTTTTGAACAGCTAAATTGGATTATCTCTGTTTATTTTTTTTTATCACATTGACGAATTACGTCTGCTCCAAAAGTAGAAAGGAAGCCGCATAATATGCAGCGCATTGTTACCGAAGATTTGGACATGCGGAACATCTGCGCGAAGATGATACCCCAAGTGATTCTTGGAAGATTGTGAAAGTAATTCTATCGATTGCGGTAAAGGGCCACATATCAAATCAAGTTCTTCGTAACTGGCCATAACAACCCGTTTCCAGGTTACGGCCTGATGAAAAGCTATCCTCCAGGCGTCTCTGCTTTTCACCCGCCTTCTTCAGTCGGTGATTCGAAAGGTAGCTAGTATGCTCTCTACCTGGTCCTTCCAACGTTGACTTGGTCAGACATTTCGTTGCCTAGACGCATTGAAGAACTTTCCCGCTGGAGCTTCTCATCCTTACGTACAACATGACCATAGCCAGCGGAGCCGCTCATTTGGATTCTGCGACCAAAGTAACATCTATTGGCAAGAGTGATTCTCTGCTTGATCTTTATGCTTTATTGTGATGGTGGTGCCAAGGTAGACGAACTCTGTGTATCTCTACTCGAAGAAAGCCTATATGTACTTTGTCTTGTTCTCATTTACAACCAGACCCACCCTGGCCGATTCTCTTTCAATAGACGCAAAGCCAACCAAAAATTTGCAATTGAGATTTAGAAATTTAGATTTAAAACGAAGGAACAATATGCTGAGCTGTCAAACGGAATGACGACTGTGTTGAACTGTAATTGAATTGAACTGAAAAACGAACCGTGCGCCTACAGTCGAGAATTGTTCGGCTTTTGTTATTTCTAAACCTGTTGAGAATTGTTTCACTTTTCTTCTTCCTAAACCTTTAGGAACAAACTAGCAGAGAGAAGTATTCAATTTCGTCCAGTCGTTTTGAAGTTTTAAGAATTCGAATGTTTTGTTCGGATACATCTTATATATATACTAGAGTTCGCATTGGCGTCGACATTCGATGACTTAATAGTATTAAGTTAGTACACGCTCTCATAACAGCTGATAACGAAAAAGAGAGAAGAAAACACGAAATAACAACGTTTGTGTGCATAATGTATTTTGTTGTTGTTTTTTTTATTTCAAATCAATTTCTACCTGACTAAAAGGCAACGTATCTTGGTGAACCTTATATTCTGCAAGACGCATGGATTTTATCTTTCGAATGGTATAGGTTTCACCTGAAAACGATGCGTTATTGCGAAGTAATCGGTACCACACTTAGCGTACTTATGTATAGCGATAGATTAACGGTTAAGGAACAACTACTAGCTTTGCTTTGCATCACTGCTTGAAGTTATCGTTTAAAAAAAAACGTTCTCAAAAAATCGTTCTAGTAAATAATATCAAAATATATCTAAAAAAATTATAAATTGGCAGAAAGGATATCTAAAAGTAGGCACCCAAAGTTATACTTCTCTTTTGGGTTTTTCTGTTAATTATTTTTATTTTTTCGCGAACTGCCAGAGTTTTGCTTTCGAATGTTGGCAGCCATTTCAGCACACACACACACGGATACCTACTTAAACACACAAATAGCGGAAGCTGGCCAAAACAGGGTAAGCGCAGAAAGCGCCATATATTGGCCAATACAAACGCAGAACTCTCATTGCAGTTGTGTGTGTGTGTGAGTGTGTGTTGAGCGTATTTTTGGGGTTGATAAGGATTTCAATGTTTTTAGCCAGCTACGCTGCAACATTTCGAAAAATGATTTTGGTCAAGTGGATGACACTGAGCACTGACTAAAATACAAACAAAAACACACTCACACACACACACACACACACACACAAACACGCTCATAACCACAAATGCGCATGAAGTTGGCCCCCAGACCGCGAAGCCACTTATATATGGCGGACAAGTGGAGCAAAAACAGCAAAAGCCAACTGCAGCAGCCAAAAGCCAACCAATTGCTATGGCAATAAATTGCGTATACGTCCAGTATGAAATACCTCAACCCAATGCAAGTTAAAATTGGTCAAAAGTTTAACATATTTGCTTGTGTAGAGTGGCTGTTGCACGATTTCCTACTTTTTTTGGGCGCATTTCTCGGTAAATAAACGCGCTGCAACCGTTTCAAGTGATGGCCGCGGCCACTTGGCATGCGTCCTTCATGCCACTCATAGCTCCTGTTCCTGTTGTTGTTATATCTGTTGCTACCGACTCTTATCCGTGTTTTTCCGTTGAGTGTGCCATTTGCAGTCTTTTGTGTGGAGTCTTTTGGCAACAGTTGTACACAGGTTTAGACTAAGAACAAGAGAAACCTAGATTTATTTGGCATTTCGGTTTGCTCTGATTGCATTGAAGGAATTATGGGCAGTCGAGAATTGATGGAATAGTTTCCCACCTTTAAGATACATACCACCCGTTCTCATTTTTTTATATAATTTTATACTTTTTTGTTACTATGACTACTTTCCCTTCTTTAGTTTTATTTACCCAAATCTTGTACTCAGAGTTGTACATTTCTAAGTGCAAAACTTCGCTAGTAAAATAAGGCTCTTGAGGTTATTTACAACTAAGATGGGACAAGAATATCGTGCATTAAATGTTTTTTGTACACATTTATCGGAACTATTTTATGTGTCGTTTACCTTTAACCGATCATCCTCTTGTTTTTGCACTGCGAAGCGAAATACTTCCTAAGAATTTACGTTATAAATCAACAGTCACAAGTTGTCTATAAACTACAAAATACGCAAAACCATTATATAAATAGGGAGATCCGCGCCCTGCTCGCTCCGCTCACCAACCCCCATGCACCTCTCGAGTTGAAGCATATTTCTCTTCCTGTTCCACTTCATTTTCTTCTTCCTTTTCCCCTTCTTCTACCACCTCATTTCAAGAGCTATAGTATAAAATAAGCCGATTCTCGTTTCACTCCGCCACCTTCTCGTTTCGCTCACAATACCCTTGCCCTTCTCGAGGTAGATAATATTCCTCTTCCTTCTTCTCTTCCTCTTCTTTATCCTTATTCCAAAAGCTATATGATGAAACAAACCGATATACGTTTCGGTCACAACCTTCTTGCCTCTCTCTTGGAAGATTATATTACTCTTCCTATTCCTCTTCCCGTTCCCCTTCTGGTTCCCCTTTCCGTTCCTATTAGGTGTTGCCAAACTCTGTGCACAGTTTTGGGAAAAAATAAAAGTGCGCTTTGAGATTTTGTGTCATTTTCGGTTGTTTTAGTCTTTTACATCAAAACCTGAGTTCAGAATTCCGCTCAAGCGGGTCTGTCCTTTAACCTCAACCCAAGCAACCAGAGTCTTGAGCCAACGAATGCAACCTCTTGAGACTTTTGAATCCTTGAGATTTGTAGTCGTGGTCAATACAAACAGGAATATTTTACTATCTTGAAGTAACTTATGTTCTATAACACTAGGCAAGAAATTTTACAGTAAATCCGAATCCAGCTTTTCGAGGTATCGAGTGTTATTGCGTTAACGAATTAGCGATTGGAACCAAGCATAAAATTTGGGAGAATTCTAATAATAGAATGTAATTTAATACTTTGACTGTGGATGAGTAACCGAAAGATCTGTTTCGGACTTCCTTTGACTTAAAGTTTTAAAATAATCAGCAGACGGCCAAAATATACAGTTAACTAACTAAAAAAAAAAACGATAAAAATACATAAAATTCCAAAAATAATTCATTTTAATAAATAAATAAACAATTATAAATTCATAGTTTTAACAACTTAAAGTGCATATAAAAAAATTGGCTAATACAAATTAAGCAACAATTTCATAAATAAATATTAAATAACAACTATAATAATTTTTTTGTTTTTTAAACAATTAACAACAGCAACAAGTTTTGCGCCTATTTTAACTATAAATATTTATTTGCTAAATTTCAGTTTGGTTTCTTTTCATATTTGAACTAAGTTAGTATTTGCTAATATAATATACATTTCGATATTTGTTTTCATTCAATTTGACTAAACGCTAATGAAGCGCCTTTAAAATATGCAATTTGTTCATTTCTGCTTTTGTATTATATGTATAGGTGTGTATATATGTATTCAATTCATAAGGAACATGTTACAACTAAGGCCTCAAGGCAAAAGGCAGCGCCTAAGAACTAACTTTGTAATAGCTTGCCAAACACAGAAGCGTTTTTAATATTAAGAGTATGCTGATTTACTTAACATATGAACTAGAACTTTAACTATATAGTATTTATATATAACAAAGGCCACACAACCATAGGAAAGCAGAGGGTTATCGCATATGCAAGCATATCTTCATGTATATATATGGTAAATATATCAATCTATATCAATAAACATCGACTTTTTTTTGTAAATATGACTAGCTCTTTTCAAAATATCAATTAATTCGAGCTTGTTTTGCGTTTCAATAAGCTATAAAATGTCTTTAGAATTGCACTAAAAGCTATTGTGTTGTTTTTCTTCACTGCTTGGAGATATTTGTGTTACTGTATGGAACACACAGCTGATGCTCCAGTATATTGATTATTTAGCCGCCGACGCATGCCCTCCAAATATATATCACGATTGAAAAGTCCAGCAGCCAGAGGTACACTGTAAGGACAGCAAAAGGTAAGTCTAAATTATAATTCAAACTACTGCAATACTCACGCATCGGTGCCAGGACGTATAAGAGTGCGGAACAGTGCCCAAACTGGCTTGTGATCCGAGGTGGTTATAGATGGCACAGAGTCATACAACAGGCACTGCACATATGGCTGCGTAGGCGTTGAAACTCCCGGCACAGTGCTCTGACGACGTATGACCAGACCCTGCACCTGACGATACTTATAGAGTATGCGATCCGTATAGGCTGGTGCGCGCTGCTTTGAAGAAGTATCAAAGTGTTGAGTGCCCGGATCGTACTGGAAGTTAGAAAAACATTACAGCAACATTAACAATTCTTTGAATAATTTGTTTACCTTATAAGTTGGTGGAAATGTAATATTAGCCTCCATAAAACCACGAAAGGCCGCTCCATCTGCCAGCACCGAAGACAGCTGATCCGTATGCATATAACCATGTGGTAAATGCGAAGGCAATGGAAATTTTGTATTCTGTATCCATTCTAATAGTTTTTCACGCGGTTCACCAAGACGAAAGTTTAAGTCTCCACACCAGAACACATTATCGAAATTCTGTGTTACATCTTTGTTCTTATGCCGCATATTAAGGTTCTTGGGCAGATCTAGGGCATTAATAATGCGCTTGACGTCTGATACACGTTCCTTGACCTTTTGCTGATGCGCCGTCAAATGTGAGGTAACAAAGAGCATGGAAGTGCCAAAAAGGCAAAATGATATGGCCACAGCGCCCTTGGTGCGAAATGCGGAGCCTGTGCGCACCGACATGCTTGCATCCTCTGGCGCCGAGCAGTACCAAATTAGATCGCGACGCATGTAGATGGCCAAGTGGAGTGTACCAAGTGTGGTGGCATGAAATAGTACGTGCGAGGGACCCAATGTCTCCTGCAGCGTGACTTCCCAATCATAGCGATCTGGACTGGATTCTTGAGTGCCGATGGCCACAATATCGGGCACATGCTCTACATTTGCCGGTAGCACAAAGTCGTTTAGTTGTCTGAAAAGAGCGGAAATTAGTCATTATGGAACAAATGTATGTAGGCATGTTGACTTACTTGGGCGGACTGTGACCATTCATGTTCCAGCTACCCACAAAAATTTGCACTTCCTTGTGCGGCAGCACGCGACTCAATTCGCTGGGTCCTAGCAAAGAAGATGAACCCAGCCGTCCATCCAAATAGCTACGTTCCCGTGCCTGTTCCGCCGGTATTAGATTCAATACCTGCGCAGCTACAAGCGCCTGACGTGCTAAGTTCGAACCCGATCCCTGCCGTTGCAGCGTCATATTCTCATGTGACATAAAACGTATGTTGGGATTATCAGCAAGATCACCTCTAGCTGCATCTTGTAAGTCCGGCTGTGTGGCAATGTTTGGCGATGACATGTGCTGTGGTGTCGTGGCACGTTTAATTTCCGAAGCTATGGGCCCCACACCCGCTATGCCCATATTATTTGGCAGCTCCTTTCCTGGGGGATACAGCTTTAAACGTAACCGCGAACGACAAGCCGACACCGCAATTGGTCGAATAGGCGTTCGCTGCAGCGTATCACTTTTTATTGATGAATTCGATGGTGAGCTATGCGAGTTCTGTATCATGGGTGGTATACTTCCCGCTCCGGAGCTAGCGCTACACTGCGCAAAGAACGTTTTGCTGGCCACCGGCGATTCGGGTGCGCTGGCACACTCGCTGGAAGGCCTCGGACGTCGTGTGGTCGGCACTTTAAAGGATGTGCCGCCATCGCTGGAGTGTAAAGAGCCCGAATTGTTATTTACCAGACTAAGGCTCAGCGACAGATTATCTCGGCGCAGCACATTGCCAACAGCATTCATTGCGGCATCGGGTATGGAATTGTAGCGCACTGTCACTGGCGGCGTCATGGGCTTCTTTTCCGCCTTACAACATAGACTAAACTGATGACTAAAACGATTATGATTGGGTGAGCGATGTTTGGGCGTTTTGCGGCGCATCACCACCTCAGTGCCACCATCGCTTTGTGATCCTGCATCGCTGCTGTAACGATGTTTATGATCTTTAGTCTTCGTTGTGGGTTTGGCGCGTCTGTGAAAACTTATAAGTCCACTATGCGGTTTGTCTAGTGCTTCGGCATTTGTATGATTTGGTTGAGCAATGGGCAGCGTTTGGCTTTTGTGATAAACAACATGATTGCTGCCACTTGGCTCCGTGTGGCATTTGGCAAAACTGACGTCATATTGGGCGCATGCAGAGGCGGGTCTCCGATGCGAACTGGGCGAGTCAGGTGTTACGGGATGTGGTTCCACTTTGCTTGGACGTTTGCTAAGCAGACCGAATAGTGTGCTGCCGCTTTTGTGCGTTGAACGTGGACTGCTTGTAGAGCTGGCAATACGTTCCTCGCTGCCGGTAGCTTGCATGTTGTAGCAAGTGGAAAGTACTGCAAAAAGTTCACAAATTATTAAGTGTGCTTAAAAGAAGCTCGTCGTCTCCTGCGACTCCGTACTGAACAGTAACTTACCGTCTTTTTAGGCAATATCAATGCTAGTACTGCTACAGTTCCTCCTCTAGTAGTTTCACTTACTTATGTTTACATCACTAAATGTTTTGCTTTCCGCTTTTCAATTGCGCGTTTTTTCGACAATTGTAATTCGAGGCGGGTTTAGTTTAGTTGCACTTGATTCCTTACAATTTATAGTTAATAGCTATGATTAGCTAAACGTAGTAGATAGATATATCACTTAAGTTGTGCTCATTGTGCGCTGAGTTACTGCGAGCCGCTTAGCCTCTTGTTTACAGCTGTAAGATCTCTTTAACAGACGCTGAATGCTGTTGCATGCTTGTTTTTTGACTTGCTCACAGATATATTAATAGTTGCGGTAGACAGCTTTAGCTCTGGCAGAGCACCAGTAAGGCCAAGGAGCGCCGGCTGCTGCGGCAGCAACGATGCCAACAGCATATAGAAAGACGTCATTAAATAAAGCAAATGCGCCGTGTTTGACTTTTGTGACTTTTGTATGTTGTTTGTCGTTTAGTTCGTTGTGTTGCCTAGCGCAATGTCTTTGATGACGTCGCCGTCGTAGTCGTCGCCGTCGTAGTCGTCGTCGTCGTCGTATAAAGCATAAATCTCTTGTGTGTGCTGGGTAATCGTCGTCGGTGCCACTGCAAAGTGTATGCATTTTAATTAATAATCAGGTTTCATTACAAACGCCAAAGTATTATTTACCTGTGCCACTTGGGATTGCATCATGCGGCGCCGCACCTGGTACTAGTGCACAATCTGTGGAAAGCAAAAGAGAAAAAAAAAATCAATACACGTAATAACACAGGACACCCTCACAAGGGGGCAATCAAGTAGCGAGCCAGTGACTGAGTCACATACCCGCGCACTGGACGCGGCGGCGCGCATGGTCACCGTTGCCCCAGCAATGCCAAATGTGGCAGCAACAACAACAACAAACACCAGAGGGTGGTTAACGTAACGTAATGACTTTGGTATGTTGATGCTGTGGCGCCCACGCACAGGCTACGTTATGTCGCTATAATGCGACCGCTTTTATGTTAAGATTTATAATTAGAGCAGCCTATTGTTGCCGCTAAATGATGTGATCTGTGTGTCAATCTGTGTGTGCGTTTGCCTTGAGTGGCTAACTGTCTGTCTGGCGATATCTTGGCCAACAGCGGCAGCAAATAAACAACAAAAACATAGGACGCACACGCATAGAGCCAAAAGCAAAATCAAGTTCAGGTTCAGTGCGTTTATCAGCAAGTTACAAATTGTATGCTCGCAAATACTCGTACATTTTAGCACTTGTTTTATGAAACGCTTTGCTTTATGTAATAATACTTAACAACGCGCACTTAAAAAACAAAATATCACGCGAGTGTAAATATGTATAAATTTGTCGTTTTAATGCTGCGCGTATTTTATGCACATCGCACCAGTGTGTACACACGAGCGCGTTAGCTAAAGCACTGAAAAAAACCAAACGCGTAGCCGCAGCTCATCTCAGCTGTTGCTGAGGTGCCGAAAAGAAGGTGGTGCGTTAGCTACCATGTGTAACTTTTGAAAAGAGCATCTACGTCACTAGTCACTTTAGTGCGAAATTGTTTGTATTAAATTGTGATAGGAATAACTTAAAACATCTTTTTATACATTACTAGCTGAAGCCGTCAATTAATTCATTATATAAATTAATTCTTCTCGTTCCCATTCCCCTTCCCGTTCCTTCACTCTCTCTTTTCTTCATACCAAGTCAAGCTGCAGATATTGGTACCAATCTCTTTATATACTCTACCTCTTCCTCTATATCTACTTCTACCTCTACCTATACCCTTACCTCTACCTCAATTTAAAAGAATTCTTTACCGTGTTAAGGTTAATGCTTGCTTACTATATAAGTAGAAACACATTTAGTATGATTTATATGGAAAATTGTACAGTAATATCTCGGGAACCCCTCACTCGATTTTGACTTAGATAAGAACACTCTCCAACATAATGGGAAGCTATCCTCAAAGTTTCATCAAAATCTATCCAGTGGTTTTTGAGGAGAAGAGTCACAAAGAATTGGCAGTCATTTTTATATGTATAGATGATCTTAGTTTGAAGTTTAATCCCCTAAACTATTAACGTTCAAAGTTAGGTTCGAAGTGAAAAAGAAAGTTCGGTTGGTTATCTGGTTCAATTTACAAAAGCATCTGCATATCTGGCTTCAAATTAAAGAAGACAGAGATGATTTAGGCGTTGGTCGGACTCAAATCACAAAAATATCTGAATCTCCAGATTATGTTAAAAGCGGTTGTTTCGAAAACATTTCTTGAATTTTTATGTATAATTTATGTGATGAAATATATACGATACCATGAAAACATTTTGTTCCGTTTTAAGGTGGAAATTTTATGATATGATATCTTAAAGTCATATTACTTCATATTACCACACCGATTTATTAGTTGTCCATATTAAAATTAATTAAGAGATGCACACATTTTTTAATTTCGTTGCGAGCTTCAGTCTTTTTAGGCAATCCATTTTCTCCCACATTCAGACTGTCCACAAAATTTGTCTAACGAGAGAGTAAAATGAGCGTACCTCGTTAAGTACATCTGCCCATGCCAGCTGTTGGCCGCACAGCTGTTCCCAGCGATAACTCATCAGCGATAAGTACGCGATTTTAAATAGTACGGCAACACCGTTTCGTTTGTTTTGATTCTTTTTCTTGTTGCAAATTTCATTCTTTCTTTTGCGTTCGTTCCGTTCGGTTCGTTTTGTATTGATTAAGCGCGCGTGACTGTGTCTAACGCATTTTTTGATTTTGTATAAAAATAACGCATAAAAATAAAGTAAAAAAATCGCACGCTGCAATGGCTGCCCAAACCATACTATTTGATTTTACTTTGGATACGGTAAAAACCGGCGATGACAAGCAACGTCAGGAGGTGGCGAAAATCGTACGGAATGAGTTGGAGCACGTTTTTCCGCAGCTGGAGCTAGCCTATCAGATGACCATGGATGATGGCTACTTTTCGGTACTGCAGGAGAACAAGGATACGGTTATAACATGCCGCATATTTCAGCAGGGCTTGCTGACCATTAATGTGGAATACTATTTGGTGGACGGCAAGGAGCCGCTCATGTCCTTTGATGTATGTATGCGCTAATTTGTTGCACTTAATTAAGTAATTTTATAACTGTATGTATACACACACAAACACACACACACAGCGTCATCATACATACCAGTGCATTCTTAGGGGTGGGGGTATAAAATTTCATTGTTGCGGCGACGTTAGCTGAAAGCAAAATTGATTTTCCGCATACGTCAAATGTGTGTGGGGGCGTGTGTGTGTGTGTATGCATGTCATGGCGCTTTTAGTTGTGGGGGTGTGTCTCTGCACTTGACCGTTTTTCCCCCTTTTCTTTTTTCTTGGTTTTTTTGTGCTATGCATTGCATTGGCTTTGGTGTCGGCGGTTTCGCTTTGAGAACTTGGTCAGGGTCATGTTGCCACAGCAGTTGCCAGCAATTTTTGTTGCTGTTGTTGTCTGTGCCTCAAGCATTGCCTTGCACTTCATCAGCACTCGAAAATTCGCTGACACTGACACTCCGGCGCCCACGCAGTCTCTTATCTAACAATTAGTTTGCATGCACATACAGTTATATACAGTTTTTCCGCCCATTTAAGGCGATTTACAGTTAAATTGTCCAGGCATTGCCAGAGCAAATGTGTTATATACCGCTACATAACAAGCGTCTAATAATTGCCTATTGAGTTTTCTTTTAACTTTTTACGATTAAAATGCATTGCATTTGCTTTACCGCTACTTTGCTCTCTCCTCATTGGCATGCGCTCTTTGGCTTTGCATTTGACGCTCTCTTCTTGGCGTCCAAGCATGTGCATGTGTGTATGTGTTTGTGTGTGTTTGACTTGCATTGATTTTAGTACAAAAAGTAATATTAAATGTCCTTCACCTTACCCCACTATTTGCTGTCACTTTGACCTTGCCTTTAGCTTTTCATCGATTACAAATTGTCTTCCACTTTTGCTGCTACTGGCTCTTTCACCCCTTCTTTTTCTAGGCAAAATCCGCGTGGTTTTCTATGCTCGTCTGTTTACGTATGCATACATACATACACTCTTGGTTATCGCTCAGTGCACTGCCTGATAGCAGCCGGCGTTTTTTTTTTCGTTTGGCAGCTATCACTTTCTAACAAAAGTGCGTGAGCAAAAGGGGAAAGCGCGCTTTTATTTCGTCACACAACCTTCAAATTTGCCATGCGGTAAATACTCTTCTTAAAGTACATTTCTCTTTGGCTATGAGCTTTGCTTATGGATGCTAAACACAATAACATTTATTTATTATTCTTATAGTGTATATGTACTTCAGTTTTCCAAACAGTTCCGCCAAATGATCGTGTCAGAAAATAAATGTTACAGCTGAGTTTCATTACCTCGTGTCACAAAACTTATACACTTCTTATCTTTCATGCTGTAGTGAAACCCTTATTTTCGAGAACTCCCAATAATGGAATTTAGGTTCCGGTCTAAACTGCATAAATCTTAGCTAGTTCGCTTTCAAAACTATGCGGAGCTGGTACCGGCTCGTAACAGGTAAGCTGCCTGATGTTAACATAGGGTTTCAGCAAAACATGCAGTAAATACCAAAACTGCGATACTGAGTTCGGACAGTGGGATACCCTATATACCCTTTTTATCACAAGCTTAGATTAAAATGAGAACAAACGCATCTGTGTACGTCTCTTTTACAAGTCAAATGAAACTGGAAGCATTTTCCAATGGTGAATTTTATTATTAAGATGGAAAAAATTACTTTAATGCTCTTAACTTCAGTAATCTTGGGCCGATTTTGTTGAATTTCGAAGCGTATGTCGCAAAGACATAAATATCTGTGACAATTTGAAAATCAGTATGTTACGGGGTGTATCTTGTAATCAAGGTAAACTGATTGCACGTCTAGAGGGTCATTGGCAAAAGATGAAGGATCACGGGCGCCGTTACACCAAAATTGTTGTTTAGACGTATTTACAGGGTAGAAAATTTTCATTCACTCATCTTGTTTTCTACTTAAATTTCCTAAGAATCAAACCACTTGATTCCTTCCTGCCCTATATCTATGCGATCTTAATCAATTTCAATGAATTCACTTCAATTTCGTAACGATAACAATTATCGCAATACTCACGCAACAGGGGTAAAAGACACTAACTACAATAGTGGTCGCTTAGAAATTAGAACCCTTCGGTTTAATTAGCAAGTATATATTTTGCTTTGGGGATTTAGATTGTTTAATCAACAATGTAACAATGTAATAACAATGTATGTAACAGGCAGAAGGAGGCGTGCAGAACCATATGTTCCATGGGCAAAAATGGTCAGGAGCAATAGTCGAGTTGATATAGCCATGTCCGAGTTGGTCTCTGTTTCTCAGAGACTATAAGAGTTAGGGCAAAAAAATGTACCATAAGATGCGCATTTTCCCGATCAAGAGCAAGTTATTGAATTATGTCGATATCTCATCCCCTTCCCCCGTGCCAGATTTTCGCGGATTACAGCAGCTCCGTTGAATTTATAAACTCGAATCTCGGCAGAGGTTTGCGACTTGTTTATGTGCATCCATGTTTTAAAAATTATCGAAATAGGATAAATAGATGAAAAGTTATAGCCAAAAATATGCAGATTTTACCCCCCTTCGTCTATAAACTGCTCCAAAGTTCCACTACACGTATATATGGACACAATTGACTTAGAGTTACAAAATTTGGTGTGGAGATTCGTGTGAGCCAAATCATTAAAACTGTATTCACCATTCAATAGAAGCCCCCTTCTCCCGCAATCGATTTATCTTAATTTCTGCCGCACCCCGCAAAATATTGATTTGCAAATTGCCATATATATTTACAAAAGTTTTTTTGATCTAAGTTCCAAAATTCCACGACATTGTCCCAAGAATACTGGAGTTATGACCATAAAAGTAATTTTTGCGCCATAATAACCAACTTCACAATAGTTGCCTATTCCTTGTCTATTTGAACCTCCCAATAGCAATATGTTTACAGGAGGTTCGATCTTGTGAAAAGAGACATCAAAGTGGATACTTCGGTTCCCGTTTTACCGTATTTAGTGTTTATAAAGAAAAAAGTACAGGGTATTTTACTGTCGGGCACCGTCCCGACTGTCTGTATAAAATTTTTACTTATTGGAAAGTATACTTCATAGCACAAGCATATGTGCTTTAATGTAACTGATTGCGGACTTTAAATCGTCGAATAGACAGCTAATCGGCTTGCAGTTATATCCCTGTTGCGAATTTTCAGAATTCCCACTTTCTTATCGTACCTTAATGTGATTTTCTTACGTTTTTTAGCCACCTGTAGGAAAAAGGCTACAAAACGTGCGACCCATTGTAAATTTTAACTTTAAAGTTTAAACTTAATTTTTAGAAAATTCTCATTTGTGGCAGTTCTTATTTGCGAGCGACCACTATATATAAATAAAAGCAGGCACTATAAGCATGCATGCTCTTCTTTTCACTCTCACATAGCACAAACGTGCAAACTTTCCGCTCTTCTGTGGACGCTGCCAACCAGATTCCCCGAATAACAGTCAACACTTATTTTCAATGCGGTCTGCTCGCCTAAAAACCGAACAAAAATGATTCAACTCATTTTCGCTCTGAGCCGAACACCTTTTCTCGCTGCGCTTGTGTCCTTGGTCTTGTGTTAATGGCTGAGAGAAACCAAAAAAAAGTGTTTTTCGTAGAGCATTGACCTTTTGCGCAGCAAACCGGGCTGCTTTTTTTTAACAACACTGTTCATTGTGTCCGGCAATAACCGTTTTTCCCAGACACGCTAAAAAGGTTGACGGTTATTTGGGAACTCTGCTGCTAACACAGTACACAAGCGTAACGAAATGCATACAGAAATGTATTCAATCATAATGCGTAATGGATGGACCGCTTAACATCATCCAAGCGTAACACCATCTGAGCGTAATACTACGCCTAACAATAGATGTTTCACATCGAAACTTAAATGCGTATGCCTTATGTCTGGGTACTCGAAGGGTGTCTAAACTTCGGTGCATTAGCCGCTGTTTCTAGTAACAGTTTATTCATTTATTTCGCAACAAACAAATACGTACATATGCATGTAGCATATAAGTTCCTTTAAAATTTCGCTTACTTTCGCTCTTCATGAAAATCGTCAACTTAAACTAAAAATATACAACTATTGCCGGGCTGTTTGACACGTTTTGGTGGCCCGCTACCCTGCGGTCGGGGAACGAACACCAAGTGTGAGTTGTGTGTGTATTCCCAGCGATCTAGTTTATTTATACATATACTGAGCTGAGGATACGTAGCCAAAAAAAATAAAAACTATGAAAACTAAAATATGGCTAGATATACGCTATGTGGTGTTTGTGTTGTATGTTTACTCATTTAGATGCTAGATTTTCAAATTAAATATATTTTGATTTTATGGTATTTAATTTAACAATGTTTAGCCACAAGTTCATTTGCATTTTTTTAGTTCAATTACAAAACAAATTAGCAAAAATATAGCAGTTTTTCTAGAACTAATGAATTTTTCTATATACATACAATGAATTACAATTGCAGACAATGCGCACAATGGAACTGATATTACGTCAGAAATTAGATTCCGATCGATCCAAGTATTTACCGCCGATAAAACGCGGGGGCTATATTGATATATACATGACTAGCTCAGGTTGGTTGACTATAGAACCGTTTTGTTTATTGCTAGTTACACAAACAATATGCATACTTAAACTTATTAAAAACAGTGTATTATGTACTATATCCTCTGACTCGGCTTCTCTCTACCACAATGAAATTAAACTGCAAAAACTTGTAAATCCAAGCAGTACACAAAGAATTTGCTCTAAAGCATATCGCCAGTATAAATTCCATAAACATTAACAATTTGGCTTATTTTGCATGCGCCCGAAACCTTTTAAAGGGCGCTACAATCTATAAATTTGCAAATGCCATGGCTAGTCCAGTCTTTCACCTGTACCTACACCCAGTCTAAGTCTACTATAATGTACATTGGTTTCGATTCGGCATTACCTAAAGTTAAGAATCTACAAATTCTACGTTCTTGCATGCTTGTTGCTTCGCGCTAGCCAAATATGTCAAGATATCATTTAGTCTAGCGAGCTTGAGTTTCTAAGTTGTGTTTTTGTTTATTAATTAATTTTATTTTTTTTATTTTTATTTACATATTGCCAATTCTGTATCACTCTATATACAATATATATATCGAAATCCACCAAATGACTATTATCTACTCGTTTCGTCGTTTCATCATCTGCATCAACTTCACCAACCCAAAAATGGCAACACAATCCTTCGAACTGTCGGCTCACAACAACAACAACAACAATTACTGTACCAAAATTACCGCTACACTTGAATATCTATCTATCTCTCTCTCTCTCTGAATTCTAAAACAAACAAAAAATCTATACATTCTAAATTGTACGTACGACCTGCACATCTCTGTCACCTGCTCGCTCGCTCGTTCGCATCGCCTCTCATGGTATATACTCTATCGACAACTCCACCTACCAACCACCACCTATTACCACCGACATATTATACCACCACGCATCAAAATAGACCGGCAAGCGTCTGGAAAATGCCTTAGCCAAGAAATTGAAAGCCTTAACGGGTCAGGTGTTGCCAACATTGAAGCGCGGCGATCTCGCTAGGTATTTTCCATCATCAGGTAATATAACTCTTATATCTTATCTAATCATATAGAACTTTTCGTGGCAATCATACTACTATATAGTTGAGTATCTGTAGTAGCACCGAGCGCACGTTGTACTACATAAGTCTAGTTAGCAATCTATTTTTAATGTTTAGATGCAAATTTTTGTTTTTATCAACAATCAATACTTTATTTTTTTTAAATAATAGTTTAAATTTGATTTTTCTATTCTTTTAAAAACTTATCTACGGTTTTCGAAACGTTTTGACTGCATGCTTTAAGCATTGTTAGTGTTCGAAAAACTTAACTTGATAACTCTTTCTCGTATTCTTTCACAGATGAGCGCATTATTGAATATGATATTGATTCTTTGGTCTATGAGGCGCGTTCCCCGTTTCAGAAAATACAAATCATGCACTCCAAGACGTTGGGCAATATGCTTATTCTGGATGAATTGCAAAGTGAGTATGAAATAGAGTTTAACAAAGTTCAGAAACTGCAAAATCGTTACCATTAAAGTCTTTAGATCTGTTCGATCTAATATTATAACATTACATTACTGCTCGCTCTTGAGGTAGAGCAAATTCCTCATCCCGATACCCTTCCGTTTTTTCTACTTCTTCTTCATCATCTTCATCCTCTTCCTTATTCTCATTCCAAGAGCTATAAAATGAAAGAAGTGCACTGCGACTATTGGGATCTTTGTGATATCTACTGAGCTTATAGCACCTTAGCATAATAATAAACCTTATTCCAACAGGTTTATGCGCACCTATGGCCATATCGTCTATGCAGTTACCCTCAATACCCCTTTGTCCTGATACCCATATCAGGCTAATAACGAACTGCTGAGTCAGCTCATGTAGAGATTTGCGATGGTTTGCTACTGATGTTGAATTTGATGATATTGTACTTATGGATTTGAAAGCCGCTTGGCTAGCACTTCAGATGTTTACATTGGCTAAAGTGACTCACTCGCTGCACTTTTTATATTGAGCTATTTTGAAAATACTCTTATCTCCAACTTGATTGTTTAGCTTTGAGCCGTTCTTAGAGAAGTAGATTACGTTGATGGTTTCTGGGTGAGCTAGATACCATTTATAGCTGTCCCGAATAAGGGCATTAAAAGTAGTGCTGGATCACTCAACTGGTGCACAGTAGTCTTTCTTTACTGACTCGTTTCGGTGAGTGTCGACATAGAAATTATTGGGCTGGCATACATTTTGCAAACCGATTTGCGCGATTTTTGTGTGTTTGCATGCAGATTATCGTCCTGTCTGACCGTAGCATTAGACGGGCCAAACAGTTCCTCGGCTCTTATAAACTAAACTAGAAACTATCACAGTTAGGAAAGAATTATATTAGAATTACCGGACACTGAATGCTGAAAGAAAATCCTATCGAAACTGCACCTTCTGGGGCAACGTTATTCACTCTCACTTAGATGGGTCCCTGGTCACACCAATGTCCATGATATGAACTTGCGGACAAGCTGGCAAGAAAAAATCGCTTCTGTGGCATTGGAAGACACATTGTCAAGCAATTTCTAAGAGAAGACGAAAGACTAAGACGAACCACGAACTGGATAAGCACTCCAGGCTGCAGACAGGCAAAACTGTTCCGCGGTTCTTATAAGTTAAACAGGTTCAAGAAACTATCACAGTTGGAAAAGACCTTTATTAGATCTGCTTACCAGACACTTCATGCTGAAAGGACACCTGAGTGAGTTGGGCATCACCAGCTCCAGTACCTGTAGGTGCCGTGAACTTAAGGAGGAATCCTCGCAGCGCATTTTATCTGAGTGTAATGTTCTGGCGAGAAGTAGGTTTTCGCTCCGAGGTGGATACAGGATCTCGGTCTGCTTGCAATCATCTCATAAAATTAAGTTTATTTCAGAGATAGTACTGTTAGGGGAGCTCTAAGCTCAGTAGGCGGCACAATAGATCTCATAGGTCGCAGTCCTCTTTTCCCCAAAAACATTATTATTATGTTGGGGGATATGACCAACTTAAGTCCCCATCTATAGAAACCGATGAACTACTTATCCTGTGGCTTCCAAATCTATTCAGTCTGTAGTTCGTCTCGATCTCTTGTATTCCAATACCAAGTATTGGTAAATTGGCAAATTTTTCCATCCTCATAAGGGAGTTAGTAACAAACTTTCGTGGTTGTTTTTACACAACTTCGTTCCCTGTGAGCTGGGTGTGACCAGTGGGGAATACGTTGACCTAGATAGTCTAATGTGATACTGTTTTCTCGAATCAGCTTAGAATTTGTTCTTGTTCAGGCCAAGCGGCCACAAATTGTGACAGATCCTACAACTCCTGTCTTCATTAGTTAAATTGTTGGTGTTCCTTTTCATAGCATGTTTGTCCTTTCTCGTTTGTTGCTCTTAAGTGTTCCAAATGTTATTAAGCAATGGTACTCTGTATCTACCTTATCTCTGCGTTGTAGAGTAGCATCTGCTAAATCTCTGCGTAATAAAAGATGAACATGTTTCCTATTTAAATTTAATTGCTTCGAAACAAAATGGCGTGTGTGATTTGAAAAGGAATGGCCCCATATAACATATGCCTATACAAAGCAGGCGCAAGGCCGTATTTATCGATTAGCTACCCAACTAGTTCCCTCGCTGGATACAGTAACAGTAACATGTAAGGTCAGGGTCGACTGTCAAAAAATGTGAAATTTATAACTTTTTTTGCTATTCATGGCGGCCTTCACCTGGCTGCTCATTTGTGTGCAAATGAAAATTGATTTTTCTTGTACAATTTTCGCAGACATTGCTGAATCTGACTTGATCTATACGGAGACTCTTATGGGTCGTGGCATAGAGAACTATGAAGGCAAGGAGATATGCATACTCGGCGGCGGAGATGGCGCTTTACTCTATGAGCTGCTTAAGGAGAATCCTAAACATGTTGTCATGCTGGAAATCGATGAGTTGGTCATGCAAGCTTGCAACAAATATCTAAACTCTATATGCGGTGATGTGTTGGAAAAACGTAAGGACGACCAGTACGAGATTATTGTCGGCGATTGTGTGGAGTACATGAAGAAGTTCATAGCCGAGGGACGCAAGTTTGATTACATATTTGGAGACCTCACTGATATACCCATATCGGGCGCGCCCATTGGAGAGTGCTGGGATTTTATACGCACCATATTGGAGCATTCTTTTAAATTGCTTAAGCCGGACGGCAAGTACTTGACTCATGGCAATGGTACCAGTTGCTTGGAATCCTTGGAGCTGTTCGAGGAGCAGCTGCGCCTGCTCAAGCCGAAGGTGCTGTTTACCACGACTAAGGCATTTGTGCCTTCTTTTATGGAAGAATGGCTCTTTTATCAAGTTACCTTTGCTTGACCAGCTCAAGTTGAGGCAGTAGTGCGACGACTAGGATGCAAGAATGGAGAACAACAACAACAGGCTCTACCACACATAAAAGACGAAGAAGCAGAAAAAGAACAACAAATCGATAACTCTAAAAATACAATGACTACTTCCAGCACACAAAAAGCCCGCACATACGCAGCAGCACATGTTGAAGATAAAGAAGAAGAAGAAGCACTAAAGTTAGAGGTGGCGAAGCCCCTGAAATTGCATAGCTATACGGTTATGTTGCATGTAGCAAAGAAGACGCTGCCAAAGCAGCAGCTACGTAAACAGAGACGCGTGCATTATCATCATGCATTGGTTTCATAGTGGAGGCTGCAACAAAGACACCAAACGCAACACCAAAAATACCATAAGCAATACCCAAAATCACTTCCAATGGCTGTTAATTGCTTCAGCAAACCAAAACGTATATTTAACAACATTTTATTTAATTTAAGCTAGCGTTTAATTTGTTTTTTAATCATCATCTCAGTGATTTCGAAAAGTCTATTTTGTTTTACGTTAGTTTGAGGAAAGTCAAAGCAAAGCAACCCAAAGACAACAATAATATGTGTCATTCCTCCTTTTGTTTTTAGAAAAGTTGTTGATAATAAGGCAAACAAGGAACTATTATGTACTGTGTGTATTTGTGTTTGTTTCTTAAATTATGTCTAAGCAAAAAGTGTTTACAAATTACGTAGTAGTATTTTCATATATAGAAATTATGTTTAACTCTTTTATGTTCAAATTTGAGTGCGTTCGCGTGTGTGAGGAATGTGGCAATATATGCATTATATCTATAAACCTGGTGGAACACAAAATGTCTCTAAATACGTTTTAAAACTAAATATGTACTTAAAAAGTAAATAAAATAGTCGTACGCAAGTAAAAAAAAAATGTTTATAAAAAGCGTTAGAATTTACACATTTCAGATACGGAAAAAAGCGAAAAGTTGGTAGAACAAGTTCATCGGGAAAAGAATCCTTGAAAGACTGTTCTCTTGATAAAAGACGCATAATTGAAGATTGATTGAAGCAATTGAAACCTTTATCTAAAATGCGATGGACAACATCTGTTTGGATTTATTTCAGTATACGCGATATCTTCATAAAAGTGCACAAGACTGCTCAACAAATTTGGGATTTTATTATTCTTTTTTTTTTAAGCATATCATGTTCAAAGTCCAAGGGTGTTTAAAGCAGCGTCATTCAGAAAATTAACGATAAAAACAAAATGAATTAATGTTGAAAAATGACAGTTCAATGCAAATCACGGAAAATACAGAAACAGCTTTCGATTTCTTAACATTAGAAACTTGTAATCATGATAGTCTGAGACACTCAAAGTTCAAAACGACGTAAATACAAAATATTCGGAAATGTCTTAATTAAGCCATTTTAAATTAAATTTGCCTTCACTTTCTTTAGAGAAGAACCAAAATATTTGCTTACTGAGTTGGAAATACTTTTTAATTTAGAAAATGTGCGTTTTTTTAACTACTTCCCTAACATTAGTTTTAATCAGTAACTTAAAAGTGGACAAAATTCCACTACAGCAAGATCTTTTAAGCGATCCCGTTTGCAATGACCCATAATTCATATCTGACCTCAATTATTCTAAAGCTTTCGTGTTTTTTTTCGATTGCGATTGATTAAAAATCTATGCGAGCTTGCTCAGGCGCCTCAAATCAAAATGGAATCAAAATTATTTTTCGAACCGAATCGAAATCTGGAACAAGCCTTTCCAAATTAATTCTACGATGTTTCTCATGCACACAATAATTTGCTTTATATATGCGGCCAGCAAATTCTTCAGATAAGTCGACATTTCACGACCTCAGATTTTATTGACTTATCATAGTTTGTTTTTAAACGAACATCCATTCTTTTTATCTGCAATTCAAATTTTTAAAAGCGCGCGTTCATGTTTACAATATTGCCACTATGTCAAAATCGTGGCTTAAGACATTTTGCAACACTGAACTGCCAACCATGCGTGGCCGCCACAGCTGATTTCAAAAGACTTCAATTGTTACAAAACATTTGAGTTCACAGTCCAGTAATTCAAACCAACAATTAAACGCTACAATATGGAACGGAAACTGCATAGCGGCATACATCATCCAACGCTCCGAATGCTGCAGGAATGTGGCTGTGAAATATTGCCACACAATCTGATGTATCCGGTGTTTATCATAAGTGAAGACGACGAAGTGCAGCCCATTGGCAGCATGCCGGGCATATCGCGACTTGGTGTGAACAAGCTAAGGGAACATTTGGAGCCGCTGATGGCCAAGGGCTTAAAGGCTGTGCTGCTCTTTGGTGTTGTGGCCAGCGAACTTAAGGATGAGCGTGCGACACACGCGGACTCTGACAAGAACCCGGTAGTGCGTGCTTTGCCCAAGCTAAGAGAATGGTTTCCCAGTCTGCTAATTGCCTGCGACGTATGTATATGCCCTTATGCCGATCATGGGCACTGTGGTTTGCTGGACGAATGTGGCCTGCAAAATGCGCCGAGCATAAAGCGTATAGCTGAAATAGCCGTGGCCTATGGACGTGCTGGCGCGCATATTGTAGCACCATCAGACATGATGGACAATCGTGTGAAGGCAATTAAACAGGCGCTAATTGATGCCAATCTAAATAGCGTTTCACTTTTGGCTTACTCCGCCAAATTCGCTTCGAATTTCTATGGACCGTTTCGGGAGGCAGCCCAATCCGCGCCCGCGTTTGGTGATCGTCGCTGCTATCAGCTGCCCAGTGGCTCGCGCAACTTGGCCATGCGCGCTGTGCAGCGCGATGTCAGCGAGGGCGCGGACATGCTGATGGTAAAGCCAGGCATGCCCTATTTGGACATTTTGCGTCAAACCAAGGACACATATCCCTATCACACGCTCTATGTCTATCAAGTATCCGGCGAGTATGCTATGCTCTATCATGCAGCCAAGGCTGGCGCGTTTGACTTAAAAGCGGCATTATTGGAATCCATGAAAGGTTTCAAACGTGCTGGCGCCGATTGCATCATAAGCTATTTCACGCCTTATCTTTTAGAAATTATTGGCGAAAACGCTTGAAGCATTCGGCACACGAAATTCGGCACTGCATAATAGCTTTTGTATGTACTTAATTGTGGTAACGCTCTCTTTATAAGGCCAAAAGACCTTAAGTCGTGACAGTGCAATTCAATAATGTTTAAGTGCAAATTACTTTTTAGATTTGTTGCGTTTTTGTATTTTTTTAACTTAATACTTTTTGCATGTACTTCAGCTTTGATCGTTAGTGCCTTTATATAACAATAGTATATATATGTATGTGTCTGTTTATATACAAGTACTGCCAATATTACGTATGCAACTAAGCAAATTTTTACGTCAAATGTTAATGACATTTACGCTTTATATGCATAATTCAATTCCCAAGTCTAGTTTTAAGTATTTTGTAGTGTATTTCATTGTATACGAGGCACAAATAGAAAATCCCCTAGATAGCTTTAAATCATTTGTGTTTTCATTTCGGACGGATATTTCTGAAGAAAAGACATGAAACATCTTATTATAATCTGGATACCTACTATACCCCTTGAGATCGTAGCACAACCAAAGGAAATGGGCTTGTAAAGTTTCTTTTATTATACTTAAATAAACAAAATTCTTGAGTTTACTCGTCTGGGTTTGTAAGATCCGTGTCGAAGCTTAGATCGCGGAGATCCGAAGTGTTATTACTTTTCTGAAAATTGACGCCAACGATTAAACGATAATTGACAACCTAAGCTCCGAAATCGAATTAAGCCTTTTAAAATATACTATCGAGGGTACACGATACATTACTGTCATCATTTCGTGACTCTACATACATAAATACATAGAGAATCAATGGTACGAGGAAGTTCTAGAAGTCTGAAGTTTTGTAATTTTTAAATGCAAATGGTCGCATGTTTCTCCTAAAAAAACGATCATGTAGTTACCATACCATGGGAGAGCTGTCGAATGCTATAGAATTATTATGCCAAGAGTTTTCGGGGAATAAAGGAAATCCAGCAGCCAAATACGAACCATCCATCATCACAACAAAGGGAGCCCCACACATCGCCTTATATAGGGTGCTTTTTAAGCGCTCAAAACGTCGAATCAATGGGCCATGCAGCATAGTCTCGATTTGCCACTCAATGACTTCTTTCCGCTCCCGCACATCGAAGTCAACGCTTTTCGACACCTGAAGAAGCGGTTGATGCGTTCGAAACACATGTTTTGGAAGTATCACATTCGGAATTACAAGTGTTTCGAAAATTGGTGCAAATCCTATTCAAAAGTGTGACAACTAAACCGTTTTCGATGAGATATCTTTGCTCTTTGCTTTTAGATAAGTCTACAGAAATACGTAAACTTCTTTAAGTAAAAGAATGTCTACTTGAACTTTTAATTTAACGTTTTAATGTATGTATGCTCTTTGATTAAACTAACAAATGATTTAGTTAGAGGTGCTTATATACTAACTAGTTACTTAGTTGCTGCTGCATATGCATATCAGCTAATGTTAAGTCTTTGAAGTCGAACAAAATCACAAAACTAGAATGCATTTAAGTACAACAACAAATGGTAGTTACAACAAAAGCGTAATTAGGTATGCTTTAAGGAAATCAGAATCCTTTAGTTTAAAGATAAAGATACTTATAAATAAATGCAATGTGTTTGGACCGCAAAGACAAGGCATAAATGCAATGTTAAGCAAAAAAGGTAAAAAGAGTTTAAATTAATAAAAATACAATTAAGGAATATAAGTACAATAAGCATGTAGAGAATACTGTGTGAATATGTGTGTGTGTTCCGAACGAGTTGTGTGTATACGAAATTATTCGGAGCTCATTCACTTCGATTGTGATGCAAAATTTGCACTATAAACGAGAAATGAGAGCGAATTGCATAAAATCCGAATCCTTTAGATGAGATTCAGTTTGTTATTAAAAAAAGGTGTAACTGCTTCACTTTCATTAAACGATTTGCTTTTAAAGAACTCCGAATCATTTCCAACAAACTAACTCTGTTGCTTTGCTGCCACTCAAACGCTGCTCTCGTGACCTTTCAGATGCTCTCGCTGTTGTGTATTTTGCTGTGCTCCAATATATCGGTGTTCTGCATGGGCTCCAAATCCGTTTCGGATATAATCTCCGCGAGCCATTGTTCAATTTGGACTGGATGAAAGGCATCCTCATCGCCGCTATTCGCCTCCAAAATGATCTTAAGATTCTCAAAGTTCTTCAAAATCAAACGTTTACCAGGCTGTATCTGCGAGGTCAACGTAGAGGTGTCATCATTGCTCTGACTAGTGGAGACTTGTGCATTGTCTGTGCTTTTAGTTGTGTTGTTATTAAAGTTGGCATCGCAGCTGGAGTCAGCGGCGGCATGCAACACGCTGGAAACAACTGTCTCTGCTGGCGCACTGTCATAGGCACGAACTGGCTTCTCATGCAGACTCTTCTTGATTTCATTCAGCAAACGATTGTAGAAATCGCAGTTAACATCGTGTGAGTCCTGCTCGACATGATTAACATCTTCGTAACGATACGAATTGGTTGTGCTGGCTTGTGTAGTTGTTTCCAGGCTGCTGGAGCTGGGCACTGCACACTTTTGGGCATCCTTTTTGCTACCAGCTGACTTCTTGCTGCCCTTTTGCTTTTTAGACTGCGAGCGAGAGCTGGCATTACTGGAGTAGCTCGAGCTGGAGGTCGTGGTCGGCGTGGTCTGCTCGCTGGTGGTGCTTGTGTCTGCACTCTGTTGCAGCTTGGTTTGTGCGCTCGTGTCCAATGGAATTTCCGCGCTTACAGCCTCCTCATTGCTGCAGTTAATTGTCAGGCTAGCAATATTGCGCAGATTTATAGTGCCATTGCAATTGTTGATAGTTATTTTTGGTTTGAAGCGTGGCTTGCGCGCTTTAGGTTTGCCAGCGCTGGGCGGCACAGCTTTTTGCTCCAGGCAAGTGCTCTTAGATGTTTCAACGCGGCTTAAGCTGGAAACGGCATCGGCTATAGACGATTCCAGCCCATCGTTTAGCTCTTCGAGATTAAGCGGTGGTATGTATGTTTCGCGCTTAAGTTTGGCCTTGCGTATTAATTCTTTGGCTTCCTGCAGTGTTATGTTTATGATTGATTTGTTCAACAGTTTGGCACTGCTCTCCATCAAACCTTTATTGCGTGAGAAGTCCACTACAATGGCCTCTGGCTGTTGCTGCTCATCCAGTTCGCAATAGGCAATTTTATCCTGTTCCAGACATTTGTACATGGTCTCATGATCAGCCAGAGGCGCTATATAGTCTTCATTACGCAGCACATCCTGCAGTGCCAGCTGCATATTGTCCACTTGAAAGCGCCCAAAGCTGCGTATTGCTGCCATTAGCTGTTCCTCGTCGCCAGTAACAAAACACACTTCAGCCTGTTCTTGTATGTTGGAATTGGTCTCATCATTCCCATTGTTTGTAGTGGACTCATCGCCACGACCAGATTTCAGCATTTGTTGTTGCTGCTGTGTGTTTGCAATGACCTCCAGCTGTCGTAATAGCAATTTCTCACGCATATGGAGCGCCGCGCGCACCTCGTTGAATTTTTGTTGCACATTGCTTTTCACCTGCATAATTCAAACACAATAAACGCGTTTTAATTCATGTAAATGGTATCTATATATAGCTAGAAGGCTACATTTTGTTTAGGGCGTGTTTTGCTGTTGCCCCTGACTACCAACTCTGTTTTACCTTTTCCAAATGCTGCTCCGCATTTTTATCCATGTTTAACTAACAACTGCACAAATAAGCTAACACTATTGCTAAGAGTTTTGGCGCAATGTAGATTTCTGCAGCAACATTTTATCCACCAAAACAAGTTGAAATTAAAGAGCTGTATGTTGTTTTGTTGCAGAACTTTAGTTGGATATCGAAAATTTGTTATCGTGCTGTACAACACTGCTGGCACGTGGGCAGTGTGTACATAGCTTAGGCGACAAATAAGGTTAGCAGGCCCCGAAACGCCAGCTGATGGTAACATTATGTTAACAGAAATAGCTAATGTTAGCTTCAAATGTTATTGCGCTGTTTAATAATCGTTATTTTATTGTTCTTTGTGCATTTTGCCCTTTTGTTTTAATTCGAAACGATACAGATCCAAAGATCTAGTGGTATTTTTTCTTTTTGTACTTTTAGCACAAATTTAAGAAAAACTATTTTTGGTTAATTATTTATATATAATTCTATATAAAAGACAAATTGATCCTTATTTTATAAAGTACTAGCGGAACCCGAGCACTCCGCTGTTCATTGATCTTCCCGTTCCATTCCACTTCCCGTTCCTCTGCCTTCTCTTTCTCTCTCTCTTCTTCATACTAAGTCAAGCTGCGGATATTGGTACCAATATCTTTATCCGCTACCTTTACCTCTAGCTCTACCTCAATTCAAAAGAATTCTTAACCTAGCAAAAATTGAATGCTTGCCTACTATATAAGAAGAAACACATTTCGTATTTTTTATTAGGAATATCGTTTTCAAGAATATCTCCGGAACCCGTAAGTCAATTTTCAAACTTAGATAAGAACACTCTCCAACATAGTGGGAAGCTATCCTCAAAATTTCATCAAAATCTGACCAGTAGGTTTTGAGGAGAAGAGTCACAAAGAACTGGCAGTCATTTTTAGATTTACATTTGTGAATTGATCGCATTTCCGAAAGCTCAAAAAAGATGAACGCTGTATATTTTTCATATCTTTGCATTTGGGTGACATGATATTCTATTGCTAAGCTAGCACCATTTGCATGCGTTCGAAGACTGCTCAATTTTAATCTTTTGAGCAAGCAAGCTTACTTAGCAGCTGAAAGCTAAGTGATGCTCACAGAATGTTCACGCGGCAATCTTTGTAGAAATATAAAAAGATGTTCCGTCACGGCACTCCTGCAGACGGGAAACATTGATATTTATACTTATTGAAATAAAAGTGAGAGAAAACCACCTTAACAGGTCAAAGCTTATCGTATGGGGCGACTAACAATGACACTTGCTTGTTTCGAGTCCAGTAGAGCCGCCCCAGGCCTTAAAAGGGTTGTGCGTAGGGTTTGGGACCCACCACGTAAAACCTCAATTCCAATGAAAGAATGTATTTACATTAGGCCGTAACCCCATAACGAGTTGTTATGACCAGTTAAGAAGAAGAAGAAATAAATAAATACAATACCTTAGCCCAATTTTATAACAGCTCAGTTTGTTATTATTTTAGCATCAAGGTGCGCCTTTACACGTTTCAAAACAAAAGTGGCGTGAATTCTGCCAAAGAGATCAGCTCTGAACTAGTTTGATCTAACTAAATAAAATAATTCTAGGCGCCTACAGTTTTTATGCCAAGCATAACGTACCGTTAATAATGGAAACGGGACACCCGAACTTCTTGAAAGCCATCCGAGCGTTACACCATAGGAGCGTGACGGCATTCGAGTCGATCTTACACCTTATACGTACCAATAGAAGTTTCACATTCAAAAATGTAAGTTAACAAATTCCATTAAACAATTAACTAAAAATCAAAAACAATAATTTAAAAGCATTTGTTTTCATCAGATAAGGTTTCAAGCGACTATGAAGCTAGTTGAAATATGTTGCAAAAAGCAAGTATGTGTTAGATTTGGCTTCATGCAACTCTAGAGTTTGGGTATGATGAATTAAGAGTGAATAATTCATTTTAATTAACTTAAAACCAAATAAATCCATTTTAAAATCGTTTAGCTAATGCGGCAAAACACTTTACACAATTTTTTGTAGACAAGTTAATAATTTTGTTCATATTGTTTAACTAGGTCACACTGTTCAACGGCTGGAAGTGATCTGTTAAATTTAAATATTCAAAATTATGCAGTTGTTTTAACAGATTCGATTTGCGCGCGCTGTTAACTAACATGAAACATGAAAATGTGCCGGTGCAAAGAGAGCAGCGCATAATGCCTTAAGTTAACAAGTGCAAGGCGCTAAGCAATATAAAGCTGTTAAGTGCTCATGTAAAGCCTAACATATGTAAAGCATTTTAACATTTCCTGTTGTCTACTGGTTTCTATATTTTTATCAAAGTCTGCTTTGAGTCGTTTTCGTCTTTTTCAATGTGCGCGCTGTTTTGTTGTGGACTTGTGTGCGGAGAAGTTAAGATTTCAATTGTCGTAATTGCTTGCGTTGCGCTAAATTCGAAAACAATATTGAACACACACAACTTGTACATACGTTTCAAAAATAATAATATTAAACAAATAAAATAAAAGTGCAGAAAATTGTAAAAGCAAAACAACGTAAGCAAATTTTGAGTAACAAAATCCAAAAACAAAACACATTTAAATCAACGCCGCCGCCGCCGCCGCCGCCGCCGCCGCCGCCGTCACTGTCGTCGACCGCTCAGCTGCCGCGCCGCGTCAAGTGTTTGATTTTGTAATTGTTTTTTGTGTTTTCTTGTCTTTTCTGTTGCATATAGCGTAATACATAGCGTTTGTTTATTTCGCATAAAATAAGTAAATAAAATTGTAATGTGCAAAATTAAATACGCTTTGCGAATAAAAAACAATAAAAAAAAAATGCCAATAGCGCGCCGCAGTAGAAGAGAGCAAGTGGCGAGTCATCAGTGCTTGTCGTTGCCGAAGTGTTGTTGTTGTTGTAGCCTGCCCCACAACTAATTTGAACTGCCGTTAACCGCGCACCGCTCGCGCGTGCCGTGACTTTGTTAGTGTGTGTGTGTGTGTGTGTGTGTGTGTGCCATATGATTTTTATATAAAAAAAATGCAATTCAACCAAAAATTTATTGTGCATGCCACAAATATAACAACAACAAAAAGTGGCAGCAAAGTCAAAAGCCAGTGGCAGCAGGCAACGTGCTTTTGCAAAGACAAAAACAGCAAGAAGCAAGAAAGAAAGAAACTAACTGTGTCAATGCGGCAGTGACGCCAAAACAACATTTAAAAATATACATATGTAAATATGCACGGCTTATTTACACATATGTACCGTTGTTTTGTTATGTACAAAATTAATATCTTGAACTACATACATATTTTAAATTGGATTTGTTCTTGAACCTAACGTTTTGACATTTGCTAACGACGCCACTGTCGCCGTCGGCGTCGCCGTCGCCGTCGCTGTCAACTCTTTTTTTGTTTTACTTTTTCTTATTTTGCTTTGGCGCTGCGCTGCTGCAGTGCCTACACTTTGCTGCCTCTTTTGTATGTGTGTGTGTGTGTGTGTGTGTGTGTGTGTGTGTGTGCGTGTGTTTGTGTGCATCTTTGTGTTTTCATTGTGTGTTTGCTTTTGCTTGTGTGTTTGCGTCGGCATGTCATTGCACGCTGCTGTCGCGTCGCAGTCGCAGTCGCTGTTGACGTCGCTGCCAGCCATTTGCATAATTTGTTAATAAAAAAAATCTATACAGTTAGCCACTTTTCGCTTTCTTAGATTTGTTGCTGCTTTTTGTCAGTGCGAAGATGTGTGTGTGTGTGTGTGTGTGTGTGCGTGTGATTTAGCTGCTGCCTCTTCAGCCGCAACAGTGGCGTAGATAGCTTTTTTTTGAGGTAAAAGTAGAGTTGGCACCGACAAGGCGCAGACTTGACGATCACAAACAATTACTTTTTCGCCAAAAAGTATTAGGAGTAAAATCTCAAATTTTAAGTTTTTCGACGAATTAAGCACTCTGACAACTTTTCCGGCGATTTGGAGATGTTTTTGTGTGCGCGCGTTGTCGTTGTCATCGATGTAGTGTGTTATTCAAATAACTTTAGTTATTTCGGCATGTTGGGCATGTCTTCAAAGAGTTTCCTATTGAATTTGAGCACTCTAGTCGCTATAGTTGGGTCGCCAGAGGAATAAAAAGAGTAAATAATTTAATTTTTCTTTTTTCCTTTTTTTGTTGTTTAAATTTCTCCTAACAAATCTCGGTTGTTTTGACAAACGTGCGGAAAAGCCTGAGTTGGTTACCAACTGTTTATTTTTTAATTGAAAAAGCCGTAAAATCGAGCTTATTGCACAATAACTTGGTGCCTGTTACACGAAGCGAGATTTTCAAGCGAGACCGTTCGAGTTGTATCTCGCAGATATTTTCACTTTCTCACTTCAAAAACTCGCTTGTGTAACAAGCGCCTTAAATATACGCTAGAGATTTAGAAGCCAATTTATCATACAAACTTGCACAATTAAAAGCCGTCGCGAAGCTTCAATTTTCTTACTCAAACAATTTTTTGCGCTTTTACCTATCGCTGTTGGTAACCAATTATTGCACAAGCGAAAGTTAATTTTTAGAGCTCAAATTGATTAGCATTTGTAGCATATTTGATTACCTAATTTTACTCAGTTTATAAAGGTATAAATTGTATACAATTTTTAAGTAGAAAATCCAGTACGAATCGTTTTGATAAAATGCTATATAATGGATATATCTAGAAGAATTGCTCTAGTGTTACGCACTTGTGGAATAATAAAATCAGAATTGTAATGTGGAAAAGTTGAATATGATTTACTTTCTATATTTCCTGCTTTTGAGTGTGTATGAATTCTATTATTAATTCTAATATTGATTTAGCTTCGATAATATATAGACACGAACATAAATACGCTCGTGAGAGATATTGATCTTCTAAAGAAAACCCCCCTATCCACGCCACTGAAACTCACATCGCGCCAAGTCAAACCAGTTTGCTTAACTTAAAACCTTTTGTTTTGCTTTTGTTATTTCTTAGTTGTTGTTATTTTACTTCATTTCTTGCTGCTACTTCCATTTTAATAAAAATTACCTCATTTTACACCTTTTTGAGCACTTAAACGTTTTGTCTAGGCCCACACACACTCACACACACTCTGACACACACTCACACACACTCACACGCACTCACACGCACTCACACACACTCACACACACTCACACACACTCACACACTGACACACACACATTCTCAAGTTTTTTATGCACATTTAATTTAATTGCATACTTTATTTATTAATTTTATTTTCGTTTGCATTTAATTTACCGCAACTCGCGCATAACACGCATTTCCAGTTTTACACAAATATAATAATAATATAAGAATTCCCCCCAACAATAATACAAAATGCAATTTAAACAATAAAAACAAAAAATGTTTACACGTTTAACTGAAATTTTTTAAAGCAGCTAAAAAAAAAGTTGCTAAATTCGCGTTTATTTTTATTATTAATTTTCAAAAACTGAAAAAACAAAATAAAAAAAGCAACAAAAATATAAGTGTTTCGAGGTCAATTAGAATACAGTTGTTGCTGTTGTTGTTGGCGTTCATCATATAAGCAAATTGTAATTGCGGGTAAGTGACAGCTTTTTAATTGTAAACTGCGAATTTTCAATTTTGAACTCTCCATTCATGAGCATTTCACTTTTCTGCTCGTTTAGAGATACTATTAGTTGAAATTTCATGGGCGCTGGGGGGCGTTTCAGCTCAAATTGGCGCATATTTTGAACTAAAAACTGAAAAACTTTGAAGTGGCCAATTCCAGGGCTAGGTCAACAAATTATGTATTCAAAATGTTCCAAGTTAGACCAAGTTTTAATTGCGCATAATTGCTTTACTTTCTTATATGCAAGGTTGCTGTCAAAGAGTTATTGTGAACATTGAAAAATAAGTACTCATTCGGCTTTTGATAAAATGAGCAGGGTTGACGGCATGTCAAGGTTACTCTACTTATAACCATTAAACTTATCATTTTGCTTGCGAAATTTTGTTAAAAACGGTTCCACATTGGAAACACACACTTATCTATAAATATGAAATATTTAAAAAAACTTTATTTTTGTGTCCCTATGGGAAATTTTTTTTATAGTTTTTTTGTTTTCATGATCCAGACGAGTGCAAAGTTATGAATCATGAAAGTGCGATATGATAAGCATGATATTTTGTTAAATGAGCCAAGGGGTAGCTCTAGTTTTAAAGCATTAATGAGCGAGACCCTTTGAAGAAAAATAGCCCCAAGGGTTTATCTACGATTTGACAAGTTAAGCAAGTGAATTAGAATCAACCTACTATGGTATAAAGGTAAGGGAATGATAGGATCCCAGTTGAGTCCACGAAGCGCAAAAAGAAGGAATTGCTTTTGCACAGATTCAATGCGTGCTTGGTGTGCAATATATTGAGGGTTCCACACAACGGAGCAGTATTCCAGCAAAAATCGAACAAGAGCCGTAAAATGGTTTTTGGTTATAAAAAAGTCATAGAATTCCTTAGTCCAGCGTTTAATAAAGCCAAGAGTGCATTTGGCTTACTCACTTTTTGCCGTGCAGTTTTACTCTTTAAGCAATCAATGCTTGATCGTTCAGATCAATGTCTCCCATTCCCAAATTATTTTCTGCTTCTAGAATTAGATTTCTCTGAACCTGTTTCATGACATATTGTTAGCAACAAAGGAAAATCGTGCAACTGCATCTATTTGCCAATCCATATGCTCCCTTGGCATGGAGTAATAACCACTAAACAATAGAATACCCAAGAAAGTTTTCAAATCATTGTCGTTAAAGAAAAGTCATGGGCGTTTGCTTGAAATGCATAGAGTCGGGTCTCCTGAACTATTCATTTTAATACTTCCTCTCCAAAAATGTTTCGAAAACTTCAATCAGCGATTTTCCCTAAATCCGACACCGTTTTTGATTTGTTATCTATATAAAAACTGGTTTGCGGCATTTCAAATTCACAAAATCTACGTGTCCATTTTGATATTTTTTTTATCAGATTTCATTTAATGGCGTAGCTCTCCAAGTGAAACATTGTCTTCTCTATAGCTCCTATAAAATATCTCTTATTCAGCTGGAAAATCTTGCGGAAATATGCTGTCCCGGCGTCTCCTCCTGCATCATTCATTATTATAATCTTGTTCAGGTGGAATATAGGAACTATCGAAAGTGCCATTATTTGAAGCCATTTCAACAAAATCTAAATCACTGTCTACATTTTTGAATCTTGAGCCTTGAACCGTTTCGATGCCTATATGTGCCACTTTTCCTCCATGAAACTCTTTTAAATTATGAAAATATAAGTCTTTTAGTTTGCTAATCAACTATATATTTTTGCACTTTGCCAATCAACACGCTTCATACGCAGTCAAATGCACATTTACAAAAATTGCGCACGGAACTAATTAAACAAAGCAACATTTTTATTGCCGTTATTCGAAACCCTTTCTTTTTTGAATGTGTCTATTGAGCATATTGTGCATGATGAAACTGCGCAATAAAATTGTAAAAATTGCAGTTATTCGAATATGTATGACCGATTTTCGATACCCAAGCAGGTACAGTGGCCGGTAATGGGTTAATAAAAGTGAATGTCGGCTTACTGGCGCTGTATCCTTCTGGTGGCGTCAATGCTGTCCAGCAGTTTTTTGGCCAAATCATGTGAATGACTTGGAAGCCTCTGCGTGTATGTAACTTGGGTAGTTGAGTACCTTGTGCGCCTTGATGTGTGGAGTCTCGTGTCGTCTATGGTTGACCCCTAAATTTAGGTGCTGCGTTTTAACAGCGTGTCGTTAGCAGAAGGAATGGTAGATACTCGGCCCCTTCACGAGGGGCAATGCACGCCCAACAACATGCATTCAAATCGGTACTGAAGAGGCAACAATTTTGGCTGATGTTTTTGAGAGGTCCTTTGTTGGCCATTCTTCCAGGCTCTTGGGTTGCACATTAGAGCATCGTGTCATCATTTTAGTCCGACATAGATTAGTCCGTTGTAGATCTGTTTATTTATATGCTGTGATGTGAGGTTGCCATTTTTGCTCTATGAAAGTTCATCACGATTCAGTTTGACAGGCAGCTAGTTTGAGGAAAAAAGTTGCGTACAACGATTTCTTATTGGTTTACTATAACTGCAAGCTCTACAGTGAACAGAGTGCAGAGAGTAGCCTTGGTGCCTTGGGCAACACCTGCCTGATGTCGTTGACATGCGAGTTGTCTTCGCCGCAAAGAACATAGAATTTCCTTTTAACCACATACGACCTTAGAAGCAAGGTTTATGTAGTTGGCAGTTTTGTTTCCAGTTTCCAGACGAAAATTTCCCAATCCGCTGCTTCTTAAACTCCTGCCTTATGTTAGTATATACCGGACCTACACCGGAGTTGGTTTAACGTGAGCACCTTCCATATGTGGCCTAATCTCACGGTGTTCCAATATTCAAGCATATAACACACGTCAATCAACGATCTTATGTAGTGTATTGGACGGGTTTTGTCAACTCGATGTCATATGGCATATATAAAAACAAAGTATTCATATGGCATATTTATCCCATGTCCAATTTCCATAAGTACCAACCACACTTCAACCTTGGTTTGGCCCCAGGATTACCCAAGGCCTCTGCGTTTTCTGGATCCCAGCACCCGGTTGATTATGAGCAACGCCACTCCATGTAAAGACACTTCTAACTTTCGAGTCTAGACCAAAGCCACCACGAGACTACACAAAAAAAATATATAAAAAGGGGCTTTAGTCTCCCGCAGCACTGCAGCGTGTTTCAGGTGAAAGTCTCAGCCATAAATGAGGCACTATTATGACGCAGAAGCTTACATAGGGTCTTAGGCAACTTAAACATTTATAGTGATAGCCAAGCAGCTATCAAATCATTAACCTGAATTTCATCGAGCTCGACATTGGTAAAAACCTGATGTCGCAGATCTCTGCCTTAGATGGCTCAGCAGTTCGTTTTTAGCCTGATATGTGTCCCGGGACACCGTGATATAGAGGGAAAGAACATAGCGGACGAGCTCTGCCAGACAAAGTACTACTGCTCGCCAACTATCTGAGAAAGAGAGGGTATAGGTATTCCAATGGCGACCTGCAAGCTAAAAATTCATGAATTGAATGAAATGAGCTTAATTAATTCTGGCATCATAGCCAGAAATAGATAGCAAAAGAACAGCTGTCTTCCTCAGTAGGAAGAGATGCTGTCGTTGATAGAGCCACTACTGGACACTGGCTAGTAGGCCAAACGAATAGCGGACTATATATAAGCATCCGAATGTTGCTCCCTATAAGCATGTATCCCCAACAGGTGAAAAGGAGAAAGGAAAAATAGATCCCACGGTATCACAGCGGATCAACTCTGGGACGAAGTGTGCTAGGTAGAAACCTAGTTTTAACACAACCCAACCATGATAACCTAGCACTTAATATTAAATTTTGGACACTACAGGATTTCCTTTTTTCGTTATTATAGCAGCAGCGTGTACTCTGTGCATCCTATCTGCGAAAATTAAGTCGTTATTCCATTTCAAGTTTGTGACGTTATATTCGAGGTGGGTACTATTTGTGACAAGGCGGGCGTCATTTATGAACTGCCACTAACCCAAAACTCTTTAATGTTAAATATTTTTGAGATACATCTCACTGCAACTTCATTTTTCTTTTAGGAACTCGTTATGCTAGCAAATATAGCTTAAAAGTCTGAAATATTTTGTTTGTTTTTTTTTTTTTTTTGTAATATGACATGCATGCCACAAATTAGTTGCAACATTATGAATGTCAGAATCAAATTACAACGTCACTAAACTAGACTTATGATTCATTAATATATATAAATGGCACAAGCTATTTAAAATTCATAGATGAATGTCAAATATTCCGCGCTTTCATATTTTTATACGATTTAAATGCATAAATTAATCAACTATGCAAGCCAAAGGAGACTTATTATCTGCACTTAAATGCAGACACGAATTAAATTAGTTTTAATTATTATGCAATTATTTAAAACACTGAAAGAGTAGAAGTGAGACAGACAGGCTTAAATCGCCTCAATTGAAATCAAAACCGCTTTAATTTAATTGCAAATTGCAGCGTCAAAAACACACTCAAACACACAAAATGAATCAAGCGAGAGATAAAAATACACCAAATAAATCAAATCATAGAAAAAATTGAGTAAAAATGCATAATACACAAATTGCATAGATATATGTCTATAGTATATATGAATGTCCATGATGCATATTTATTACTCAACCTTAATTAGTTTCAATTTTCACTTGCTATCGAATAATCGCACAAGAACGCCAAGAGCAACATTGCCGTCGGCAGTTTAGTCAATCAGTCAATCAGTCAGCTGTTCAGTCAGCCAATTGAACAATCAACTAATCAGAACAATTTTCAACACATTTTTTTCATAGATTTACTCTTTGTATACTCTTGCAGAATGTTTATTGGCTTTGTCATAAAGCTGTCAAAGCAACAAATAAATCTTCTTATCGGATTTGAGGCATTTTATAAATTCTGCAAAACCAACGATTATATGGGATTTTTTTAGTACAATAAGTTGCGTCAGTTGTAAAATATTAATATTGAAAGGTGTTAAGGTACACACAGTGACTATGGGATATATAGAAATGGTTTTTAAGGTGTAATTTTCACTATAAGAATTCTCATGATTCAGTATTAGACCAACTTAATAAAATAAGCGAATGGATTAAGTCAGAATGAGCTTGAAAAAGAAAATTTGGGGGTGTATATTTCACATACCAATTCTCATGATTGAACATTAGGCCCACTTAGTCTAGTCGGCTAACGGCTTAAGACAAAATGAGTTAAGACAGGAAATTTTGTGGGTATCATTAAACCCATTAAATGTAGTCAGCTAACGGAGTAAGCTAGAATGAACTGTTTTTCCCATACCAATTCTCATAATTAAACATTAGGCCCACTTAATGTAGTCGGCTAACGGATTAAGTCAAAATGAGTTTAGACAGGAAATTTCATGAGTACCATTAGACCCATTTGATATAGTCAGTTAAAGGAGTAAGTCATAATGAACTGTTTTTCACATACCAATTCTCATGATTACACATTATGCCTACTTAATAACGATTATGTAAAAATGATTTTGGACAGGAAGTTTCGTAGGTATCATGAGACCCATAATGTGCTTGCGCACTTTGCCTTTGTACATACGACGGTGTAAAATTAGTTTTTAAATTTAATGTGCTTATGAAAATGAAGTATTTCATTCAGCCGTGTTTGACATTAAAGAAGAAACAACGTATAATGAGCTTGTTCGAGTTGACTTGGCTGTGTCTGTGTGATTGATTGATTGATTGATCACACAATGCAGCCAATTTGTGTCCTGTCATGAGTTTCAACTACTCCACAGCTCAAAACTTGTCGAAATCTATAAAAATGTTTTCACTTTGTAGATACTGTATGCAAAATAGGATTTACTTGGTATAAAATGTAGTTTGCGGTTTTCCAATACATGCTAAAAAAAATAGCGTGCAACAGTGGAGTTCTCTCTCAGATCTCTCAGACAATTAACCACATGCCTTTTTCACCTTTTGAGTTTCCAAAATGTACTGAATTATTTCTCATAATGGTGTCTGACATACATCATAGATATAGAAAATGTTTCCGTAATCAATAAGTAAGATACATTAAAAATGAGACGCAAACATTTTTTGTGACTAAAGAACCAAAAATGCAACGTAGAAAGACACTACTGAAAAATAAAGTAACATAAGCATCCAAAAAAATGGGTCATCGTAGAAAAGCTAAGGGAGCAGCTAGCGAAGCCCCCCGATTTGCGATTTTATACATGTTAGCGCTAGAAATCTAAATTCAATGCGAAACCGTCGAGAAGATGCGATGAACCAATTCAAACCGCTAATCGAAAAGAATCGATACTGTTCCGGATTTTGATTCCGGTTCAGACTGGTCGAAATAACTTTATGATCTGTATTGTGAAATCGGAATCGAAATAGCTTCAAAGCATGAATATTGCGTTTCGCCAAGTTAGCGCCTAACTCAGGCGCGTGCCAGAAATGTCGCCTAAAGCTTCGTTTGAAATCTCTATCGGTGAAAATATTATAGTTGAAACTTACTGAAAAATAATAGGTTAAAAACTTGCATGATAAATTTTCATGCTTTTGAAACTTTACGTTTATTTTTGGGTTGAAATTCATTTGAGAGAGAAATTTTTGGCAAATCGACGTATTGCTATTGGATTGAAAATCAGTTGAAGCAGCCTTAGGAATTCCAATTGAATTTCCGCTAGTTGGGTAAATAAAAACTATATTCGTGGTATATATAAAAAAATCTTGAAAACAAGTTAGTTTTTGATACACAAGAGTATACGAATTTTGTGATACAATATTTTGGTCTTTTTTTTTTAAATGACAGTCATTTTTGCGCACAATCAATTGAAATTGCAAACCAAAAAAAAAAAATCAAAATAAAATGCTATCATTAAAAGCAATTTTGCTTAACTTTTGAACTAGAATTCCTAAAATAAATTGAAAATATGGATATGCACTAAACGGTAAATAAATATTATTCGCATAAATACCAAACAAACTCACACACACAGACAATCATACAAGGCGACAGACATTTTTGGCAATAAAGTTTTTGCTGAGCTGAATTTTCAACTGTTTTTGCCAATTGCAGCAAAATTTTGACTTATGAATTTTCACATTTTTATCATATACTGTTTTTGTTGCCGCAGTTGTTGTTATCATAGATTTTTGTTGTTTAAATTTAAACATAAAACCGATTTGTTGACCCTAAAGCGTTGGGATATGGGTTCATTTCATTTTGGAATTAAAAGAATTTCTGTTCTATTTATTTTAATGTGTTACAATTAAAGTTTATCAAACGTTGCAATTAGCATTGCACATTTAATGCAATTAGGACAACAGCAAAAATATATTGTTAACAGAGAAGCTAACACACACACACACACACCCACACACACACCCACACACACACCCACACACACACCCACACACACACCCACACACGCAAAATGACTCAGAAAAAGCAGATATATAAAATAAAATGTTCAATTACATTACTAATACGCCACGTTGTGCACAAATTGTCTAACTAAGCGTGTTTGTGTGCAAGCTTAAAAATGCTCTATATAACACGTTTTATTTTAAGCTAACTTGCTGCCATTGCCACAGACCCCATAACTATAAAGTGCCACACCCCTAAACGAACCCACGCCCCCTTCTTAAGGTATTGCTGGCTAATAAGCAGCTGGACAGGAGCTTAAGTTTATTTACGTTAATGCTGGTCGCGCTTTTAGGACTCCCTCTGTGTGTTGGTGTGTGTTGGTGTGTGTGTCTTGACCCAATCCTCTATAGTAAAGCCCGCAGTGTGCTTAACCTTCTTAACATTCTATTTTATACTTATATTTGTATTCCTGGCGCGTTATTTTTACCTTTTGTCGTCATCATTTTGGCCTTATACCATTGACACGCCTGCCCCCAAACGCTGCCCCTCCCTGTGAGTCATGAAAAACTTTATGGCGGTCCCTTTTTTTTCTGCTTCTTCTTTTATCCGAGTTGGCGTGCTGAGCAGCTGTTACCCTGACTCCGGTTTCTAGCAGCTGTCCTTGGCTTTGTTTTTAGTGTTTAAATTATGATTTTTTTATAATAATTTCACTTGCGTTTTATTGGCCTTTTTCTCTTGACTTTGGCTTTTGTTTTTCTTTACACTTGTTTTGAGTATTTTTATTGTATTCAGATACTTGTGACTCATAGAAGCAAACTTGTGCGAGTACTTATATCCGCCTTCAATATCATTTTCTTAGTTTGTGAGCAACACTATGCAAAAAATTTGACTGAAATGAAAGGATTAAAACAAAGATTTTCCGTAAATTTGGGGTCGCTAATCTCGACACAGTTTTGGATTTTCTAATAACGTTTTCGAATTGTGTCTATTTGAAGAAATTCAAGTTACTCATGTTACTAGGCAACCTTACTACCGATTGATTTGAACTGGTTTCCAGTAGGCTGTATAGAAGAGTCGTTATAGCCATCTCCGTCCGTAGTCATTGTGCGTATGAACACCTAGGTCTCGTTTATTATCAAAACTTCTCGCCTTAAGACGTTGAGCTTATTAATCAGAAGTATTCGGTCCAGCGTTTTTCGAGTTTTAGTTTTATATGATAGATATATGAATTGAAGAAAGTTTTAGATATAATGGGGTCTGGAGGGTTAGAACCTACTAGCTGCGTACATCTGGGTCACCAGTCCCATCTTAACTGGTAGTATTTTTCGGAATACCTGGCCCGACCAGAGAATTTTTTACAACCCCGGTTGTTTGGGATCACAGAGAAGGTCTCGCTCTCTGCCCTTGCCCAAGAGAAATGAAAATAGTTGGGTCTTCTGAACTTTTAACTATCAAATTCGATGGGTATATTTAGTGAACAAAAAAAATTTAAGTTACATTAATGTCTTCTATTCTCTAGTAGCAGACTTTCAGCATATGGTACATATAAAAGTGGAAGCAGCTTCCTTTTAAACCTGTTTAAACCTTTCAATAGTAACATTATTTCCATGCAATTTTTAACACTTAGGTATAGTTTAGTGCCAAAATCGAATTTTTTCAATACAAATTGTCATTGTTGCCACATAAAAACTGACACATAATGATGAGAGCTTTATAGTAAACTGGGGGGCTGAGACCCTGCTGCTTCGACCGCACGGTGTGCCCCATTCGAATTAGATCATCTTCTTCTTCCGGTTCCTCTTCCCGTTCTACTCCCCGCTTCTCTTTCTCCTCTCTCCTCTTGATACCAAAATCTTTCTCTTCCAGTCCTCTTAAGTCCAAATGCGGATATTGGTACCAATTGTGTATATTTTAGGCTTTCCGGTAGCAGGGGTTGCCAGACTCTGTGCACAGTTTTGGGAAAAAACATTATAGAAGGCCTTGATATTTTGTGTAATTTTTTTTAGTTAAACGATTTTTTGTCTTTTTGGTAGAAACTCATTTCTGAGCTGTAGTAAAGTGAGTCAACCCAATTTATGTTTCACTAAATTGTCGGCCAGATACACAATTTTGGATTGAATGGAACTCTATGGTAACTGTTTGCTGAGAATATCGCATTATGTGTCACATTTCATTTTCACAACATATTGTTCATGTTGTTATGATTTAAATGAAATTAAAAAGGGTCCTCAACTGTTTTTCTTCTTCTCTCTACTCGCTATTCGTCTTACAAAGAATAGCAGCAAACATATTGTTCATATTCTTATGCTTTGAATGAAATCGAACAGGCTCAACTAAGCATGTACTCAACTGTTTTTCTTCTTCTCTCTACCCGCTATTCGTCTTACACAGAACAGCAGCAAACAAATTGTTCGTGTTGTTATGCTTTGAACCCAATCTAAGAGTCTTCCGTAAGCAAGTACTCAACTGTTTTTCTTCTTCTCTCTACTCGCTATTCGTATACCGAATACGGAATGAATATATTGTTCATGTTTTTTTTGCCGGCAAGCATATTTAAACTTCGGTTAGCCAAAGTTTTTCTTCATCATTTTGTCGTTTTCATTTTCTTTGTACCTTTTTTTTTTTTTGATAAGTCCCCAACCTGAAGTTGTAAACAGCTTTGTTTCGGCTTTCTTTTAAATGTGGCGCAGATTTTGTTTGCGCGCTCATTAAGGATTTCAACTTAAACTTAATGATTTTGAAGTGCAGCTGTAATCCTTAATATTACCGCAATCAATTATGAGCTGGACAATCCGGGCTTTACTGCAGCTGTTTGCTTTTAATGCTCCATATAAATGCGAATCCGTGCCATATGTACTTGATATGCTCCTCAAACTAATCTCTGACTATATTTTTTGCTTTCGTTATTGAAAATGCGCCATGATTTATTAATAGCTGCACCCAAACACACACACATATAGAAAGCGCACTGCAAACATTCATGCATCTTCATAAAAAGCTAAACATTTTTTCTGCACCGACTGTTTGGGGAGATACTACTGCCCATAGTACTAAGCTTCTAGAACCAAACTACAAACCAAACGAAACTGAAAAGCAGCCAAAACCATTCCATCAATATGAACAGACTTTTCAAGTAATCTCCTTAAAATGCAATTTGTTTTGTTGCAATCAACGATTTTTGATGATGATGACGATGATGGCCATGATGATGTTAGTGATGATCGACAGCGAGTTGAGTTATACAATTTGCAGCGTAGCCAAATAAATTGCTTGTTATTTTTACCGTTGCTTCGCCACAAAAAAAAATATGGCACATATACTATATTAGTGTGTGTGTAAGTGTGTGTGTGTGAGTGTGTGTGTGTAGGGTACTTGTGTGCAGCACTTGGCTCAAATTGGTTGCTGGCTCTCTGATGTATGGGCCATGGCAATGCGGTTGAGCTGACCGGTCAGCATCAAGCACAATGAATGAATCACAAGCATACGACGGCCAGGACATGATGATGCGGGACAGCAGAGGACAGGGCCCCAAAGACTAGAGGTAGGGCATGTGTGTATGTAGCGGTGCCGTTGAGCTGGCCACTTGCACAGCTGCAGCGGGCAATTGGAAAAATGCAGCAATATACACATACACACACACACACATACGTACACTGTCAAAAAAAATAGGATCCAGACCAAAGTGTCTGAAGTGAAAGTGACATTTGCTAATGATTTGACGCTTATTTTGAACTATAAAGTGGAAATTGAAAGGTTCGAAATTCGTTGCAAGGTTAAGAGCAGGAAGTTTGGCAAGCACATTGGCGTGGCTATCAATATAAGATTGACAGGTTGCGAGCGGTTAAGGACTTTCAGCTGATACATTTCAGTTATCTTTGCTCGCATATGAAGTATGAATAAATATATTCATTTATCGATAAATCGAATGTATTCGAACTTTGACAAAAAAACCTTTTTTCGTATTAGTTTCATACTAATTGCACGCTATGCGGCCCTGACCACGCTCAATGGCTTCTCACAGAGCTGCTGGTGACTGCAGCCACTCTCTGCGCTTGGACAATAGTACACGTGTGATCGAGACAAACACACACCTAGCTAGAACATTTACTGGAATGTGACTTGACTGAATTCAGTACGCTTGCAACAATAGTTGAGCCTAAAGCGTTTATCTAAGGTGTTCTTGGAGTTTTTGCGAAAACGGAGCGAAGGAATGTTTGGTGCATATGTTTTGCAGCATATTTTATTTTATGTATCTTTCTAAAAACTAGCTTTTGCCTTGTTGTCGACATTCGAAGACTTAATAGAATAATATAAGGAAATTTTCAAACTACAGTGAATTCCGCTTACCAGGTCGACCACATAGCTCAATTTTCGACATAAGTGCTCGAAATCTGCTTTTCGCTGCTTAGAAATGTGAAAATGGTCTCAATTTTGTCTCGTAGCTGCAATCCATTTAAGATCCCCTTTCACTAATAAAAGTTAGTTTTATTTAGCGAATGGCACATTTAACTGCAACTTGGTTAAAAATTCTGTATGATACTGCTTAAAACACACACATAGCTAAAACAGTTACTGGAATGTGACTTGACTGAATTTAGTACGCTTGCAACAATAGTTGAGCTTAAAGCGTGTATCAAAGGTGTTCTTGATGGCTATTTGTAAGTGAGAACGAAGAAAGAGGTACACTTGCGCGAAGGAATGTTTGGTGCATATGTTTTGCAGCATATTTTGTTTTATGTATCTTTATAAAAACTAGCGTTTGCCTTGTTGTCGACATTCGAAGACTTAATAGAAAAATATAAGGAAATTTTCAAACTACAGTGAATTCCGCTTACCAGGTCGACCACATGCATTTTCGACATAATTTAAATAAAAATAAATTTTCGCTGCTTAGAAATGTGAAAATGGTCTAAATTTTGTCTCGTGGCTGCAATCCACTTAAGATCTCCTTTCACTAATAAAAGTTTGTTTTATTTGGCGAATTGCACATTTAACTGCAACTTGGTTAAAAATTCACGGTTTTAGGTAATAAGAAATTAATTTTTTGGTATTTCTTGTACGTTTCACTTGAAAAGGTTGCGTTATTTCGAAGTAATCGCTACCACATTAAATTTTGGCTTATCGTATTTATGTATACCTAGATGTATGGATATATAGTTTGTTTTAACGCTCAAGGCGCATCAGTTTGTAATTGGTCAAAATTTTTCGAAATTGTTTTGCAAACTTTAATAAGCTGTTGCGAATTTCACATTTTTTTAGAGTTTATCTTTTGTATTTATTAAGTATTTTTTCCTTTAGGAATTCCCTTATATATCCCTTCCATATTAATTAATTACCTTATGAAATTCCCTTAAATTGCCTTAACAGGGGGGTTCATGAAATTTAGACTTTTTGTGATGATTCGGATGTGAGATGTTCCAAAACATGGTAGAATTAGAGAAAGTATGTTGTGTTATGTATGTAGAATAAGGTACCTCAATTGTCAAAAGTATTGCAAACTGAAATGTAAATGTGGTGCCTGAAAAGAGGCAAATACTCTAAGTGGTCATACCTACTCTTATTCTACCATGTTACAAAAACGTGAATGTTACCAAAAAAAAAATATTATATTTTCATGAAATGTTAGCTTTTCATTTTGAATCCATCCAAAGACCTTGCATTAAATAAAAAATTGTTGACCTCAAAATAACTCCTTTCGCTTTTATAACCGCGACGTATACTGCTTGCATCCAGTCTGCAATGCTTCAGTTGATACTCTATTCCAAGTTTCTAGTAATGTCCAAAGTTGATTTGTTTCTTTTTTTAATTGCACGATTTGTGACTTCAAACTAGGGGAGTTCCTAAATGTGACTATTTGTGAGAAGAGGGGATGGGGTTCAATAATCTTCAATTTTGATCTAACTAGTTTGTGCAAAATATGTTGTGAAGTTCTAGAACCTTGTTCCTATATCGCGTTTTGATTTTTGCTGCTTACGACAACGCGATTAGTTGCGTTACGTGCTTCCAGTACATCGCTTCCAGTTTAATAGCTGTTGCACTTAAAGGGTCCCGTTCTTTGAAAGAAAAGCAAAAACCATTTTCAGTGTAATTTGTATGAATAAGAAGCAACTTCCTTGTTTTGAAAGCAAAAACGCAAAAGGCCATGGAAATTGAAATCATGAGCAAAAAAAAAAAAAAATTAATGCAGACAGTTGGGAAGGTGCCCGACAGTGGGATACCCTGTAAAAAATTTGAAAATCAAATTTCATGCAAATTTTTGTATCGATTCATTGCAGGGTATGGGCGAAATAACGGTAAAGGTACTACGGCAGTAGGGGGGATGGTGCCGAAAAAGGTCAACATTGTTTGGTTTATAATCCTAACGTACCATATTTGGTTAACATAAACGTTAACTTTAACATTACTGTAAAAAGTGAAATTCTGTTACAGTTCGTAGGAGAGGGCCAAAAATTGGCACATTATTAGCTATATCTTCTAAAGTTCTTATCCGATATGAATCATTGTTACACTACACATGCATAGTAGAAGGGTGCATAACTGTGCCAAGTTTTAACTGAATAGCTTTTATGGTGTGGGTTAAAACCACGAAAATCTGTCACGGGGGAAGGGAGTAAGATATCGAGATAATTCGACAAACTCGTATTTTTCCCATATGCATATGCGCATCTGTTGGTAACAAAATTTTTGTTCTAGCTCTTAAAGTCTCCTAGAACGCTGCGACAACACGGACAGACGGACATGTCTAAATCGACTCGACTATTGCTCTTGACCATTTTTGCCCATGGAACATATAGTCTGCCACGCCTCCTTCTGTCTGTTATATACATTGCACAAATCTATAAAACCCTTGTACACTATGTCTACAGGGTATAAACAACAAGCAAAACATTGCGAAATGATGTTCCGGAAGCTTGAACGAAAACAGACCAGTTTTGTTTGATTAATTACAGGAAGTACCTAAAAACTTGCCATTTGAGCTGCTTTCATCGCCCGATTTTGTGCAGTGTATGCATTGGCTTGACGTTGTGCTAACAAAAGCGCAGCATTTGCAGCTCTTTTGGTCGTTTTTTCTTCTTTTCTATATTGATGCGACGCCCCTGTTGGCAATGAGAATAACGTTGACGACGACGTCAACTACTACGACGACGACGTGGGTCAGTTGGTCAGTACGGTGCTGCTGCTGGTGGTGCTCCTCCGGGTTGGGATTTACTACGGCTTGATTGCTGCATACTTTATGGCGTGCTGCGCGTACTGCGTGTTTTGCTGTAACAGATTTGTTTGCATTTCCTTTGTTTGTTTGTTTGTTTGCCACATTCCCTTGGTATTAGCCCTGCTCACACCCGCGGACAACCCTTTGGTTCTTTCAGCGTTTTAGTTATTTTATTTGCTTGCACACGTTTTGCATGCGTGTTGCAATTCGCAAAAAAGAAATGAAGGTAGAGAGAATTTGCATGTCGATTGCTTGCCAGATTGATTTCTAGCTGAATGGTTGACTGTGGAGTGCTGGTTGTCTATTTGGTACCACGTCGCGTATACGCAATGTGCAATATTCAGTAGCACTGATGTGTGATTGTGCTCTTGTTTTTTTTTTTTTTTTTTGCTTTTTTGCCAATATTTTTGCATTTTTATGCGCATATACGCGAATGTTTTGCCACTTTTTGTTGCCACAACTGTCAATTTGATGCACAATTGTTGATGCTGTTACATGAATTGCTTAAATGTTGCGTGCAAAAACTATGCATAAATGCAACGAGCCATTTACAACATTGCATAAACAAAAAAAAAACACACGGAGTTGTTTATGAGACAAAAACTTGAATATGGATTTTGCGCAATTCTTTGTAATTGTTAAAATCACAGCTTTTAATTACTGAAAAGCTGTTAATTTTTCAATCTTTAAATTTAATACTTTTTTTTTTAAAATTAAAGACAGAGATGTTCTAGCGCTTTGTGTCACTCTATTTTTTAGGGCAGTCAACGCTTCACAATCGTTTTCAAAGTTAATGTAAGCTTGATTTTTCGTATTTTCTACTTTAACTTACATCTTTCTCACAAAATGGTACATTGTGTTGCAATTCTTGAGTAAAAGATGTCATTTCCTATATGAAGAGTTGCCGAAATTGTCACTTTCAAACTTTGCTGTTTGGAAAAATGCTTAAGAACAAGTTAAAAAACTACCCAGATAGTTAAAAGAAGTGCAACAAAAGAAAAGCCTATGTCTAAAACTTATCATTCCCGCAAAATTTGGGGTCGCTGATTTCAAATCCGGAAACCGTTTTGAGTTATCTCGAAAGGTTTCCGAAACATCGCTATTTCAAAATTCAAACTCATATTACAGATTTCGAAAGTGGCATTTTGCGACCCAAAATTTACCGGAAAAGGTATGTTTTAGTCATAGGCCTTTCATTGAGGTTAATTTTGTTGCATACTGTTACCGGGCTTTCCGCAACAATATGGACATTTGGAAGATATCGAAATTTTCGAAAGTATTTGGACTGCCCGCTAATGATTTCGTTTTAAAGAAACTTTTTTTTAACAACTCATATGTGTACTTTCCGAAATTCGTTGTCACAACGTACAAATCTCACAGGTTTAAATCTAAATGAGAGCAATAGTTAATTTTATTATACTGTCGGTTATGATCTCTGTATTATAATGACATCAACTTAGGCTTTTTCATATTGCCAGCTAATCATAAAGATAAGGTAAGCGTCAAGAAGCTTACGCTACTAGTGTGCGTTTTCACTAGCCCTTTTTGAATGGGTTGGCGTAGCAATATTGAAAACTAAATCTGCATTATTTGCGTTACTTTAAATCAGGGATCGGCGACGTCAGCAGAGAGGTCGGCAAAATTTCAGTCTTTGCAATAGTATTTGTGAGTCAGCAGGGAATTAATTGCATTTATTTATACAAGAACTTCTCTGCTCACTTTGCCGATACGTGCTTTACACCAAAAATGAGTTACTAGCTAACGAGTTTTGGGCTTCAGAAACATTTTGTGTAAGAAATTACATTTTGATTATTCTATTTTCGCGGTCCCAAATAGTGTTTTTTTTCTCAAAATTTTTTATAGAAACGAAATAAAAGTTAAGAAAATTAAATAAATAAGGCTATTCTAAAAATTTCTTACATTTGCATTCCAAATAAAATTTATTTTTTGATAAATATTGGATTTTGTTTTTTAATATACTTGGTCGTAAATTTATTTGGAAAATCTTTAATTACCCGTTTTTTTTTAATATTAATAAGGTTTGTCTAAACCGAGTTTACTTCGAATTTACGAGAACTTCAAAACTGAGTAGCTTTTTATGGAATCGTGGCTTTGTTTTTTAATTAAGTTACCAAATTCAATGCAAATATTTATTTCAATTTAGTATATATATTTTTTACATTTTTTTAATGAAAATTTAATATTTTTAAGTTTGTTTTTCCAACTTGACTAATATCTTTTTCTTCTTCTTTTTTTCAGCAAAGCGTAGTATTTTAACAATATTGTTCTCCAAAGTAAGTAACACCTCTTATATATTATTTAAATAGAATTAATTTTTTTTATTAAAATTCGTATTTCGAAAAGTTTATATAAATATAAATTTTCTACACAATTTCCTTGTATATCAATAAGTTTCGCAGCAGAATGAACTATAGTATAGTATAAACCGTCTCTCGTCTTCTTCAGTAGAATTTTTATTAGTGTTCCGTCAAAAAATGAGCAACGAATCGTTTACGAGAGAATTCAGAAACCTAATTCACATATCATACCTGAAACGTTTTTTTATATGTAGGTACGAGGGTTGCCTTTTATGCTTTGGAAATAGAGAACTAGAACACAGATCTCCAATAGGTAGTACAAAATATAGTTACTGTGCTAACAGAGACATATCCTGCCCCTTCGTTGCTTTCACAGCCGAAGACCTTTCTAGCTTTTTCGCCCATAGACACAGCTTCTGGATTCGCTTGACTATGTCAATGTCGTCGTAGAGCTTATAAAGTACGTCGTTTCATCGAATGCGGTGGTCGTTGCCAAAGCTTAAAGGGCGCAATATCTTACGAAGTAGTGAGTGATTCTCCGAATCTGCATGCTAACATCATTCTTCATTGAGACGGTGGTACCAAGACAGACAAAATCTTTGACAATATCAAAAGTATAGTTTTTAGTAGTAGTACGCAAGGATCGGTATATATATTTTCAAAAGTCCCTCGGCGCTATTAGGTTTTGAGTGTGGTTGACTGGCTGCTTAGAGAGTTGAGTGGAGAAGGCTTAGGCAGTCTGTTATGATTGCAGCTGGATCGTACGTTCTTCGCTTTGCTTCGCCGCATGCGACCCTTGGCTGCAACAAGATAATGGTGAGAGAACATCCAGAAAGCTGGAAGCATGCCTTCTATCGATCACAACATGATCAATCTACCATGTAGCCTTATGGATATCGGGATGCTGCAAACTGATACTACTGACTACCATATTTCGCGACGCGGCGAATTGGCCAACAGCAGTACTAAAGATGCGCTCTATCTCCAACGGTTTTAACAATAGGATTTGGGCAGCGATCATAGATAGACTCTAGTCTATCGTAAAACGCATCTTTGGTGGCATCGTCCCAGAATTTCGCCTTGACGCTGATTTTCTTTGCCTTTTTTTCATTCTTGTGAACCGTATCTATTGTGATAAAAGTGCTCTAGTTTTTCGCTTAAGGTTTTTTTATGCTTCCAACTACCAAACTAAAGCTCTTTACATGTAGTAATTTAATTAAATTTGCTTACTAAGTGACTCCATTAAGTAGTGTACATTACGTGTTGATGGGTTCGTTAGTGACCACATTGATAGCTTCAATTGACTGACAACTTTGGCCTCAACTCCGACTCCTATTCATTCACATTTTGTGGGGTACATTTGGTGCGCACGAAAAATTAGTCACTGTCAGCAGAAGCGACAACAACAAAAACAGTAACAAAGAGACAAAGAGACAAGAATCGTGTCGTTGGGTTAATTCAAGCGCAAGTTATTATATCTTTATGTATACAATAAAGATACATGTAGGCGTCTTATCTGCTACGCTTACGCATACAAACAAACAGACGAACAAACACAGATACAACATATATGTATAGAGTATCTGCAAACAACATTGTTAACCAACAACTTACTTGCTTGGCCAGCTGCCCTGCTTGACTTGTTGTTATTGTTACACTTGGCATTGTTGGTATTTTTCTGGTATTATCAAACACTGCCTGAGGTTATTTTATCTGCCTCTCTCTCTATCTCTCACTCTCTTACCGCCTCACTAATCACGGTTCATGTTTTCGCTGTTATTTAAACAATTTTCTGATTAGATTTCAACATTTTTCAGCTCACTCTTACTTCAGAGCTGCCGCTCTTGCTTTCTCTTTCTTGTGTTTACACAATCGATAGCAAAAGTTGCTTCTCTTTTTTTTTTGCATACATACACTGCCGGCCAAAAGTTTGAACTCACCTTAAAAATTTACAAAATTTGGAATTTTTAAGGTATTTTAAATATTTTAATTCAATTAATTTTTGCATATTTCATAAATTCAACATTATTTTAAACTATTCTACATGTTTTGAAATGTAATTTCAAAAATTGAATTTTTAAAAGCTGTCTATGTGACCACCCTGTGCTTTAAGACTGCTGCGCAAATTCTATAGCTTTATGTGTTCAAGGTTATTCCAGGCATCCTGAAAGCACATCGACATCTTTTCTTTACTGCTCGGTCACATCGGTTTGACTTGCCGGTCGATTGATGTCTGGTGATTGTGGCGGCCAATCCATGAATTCGAGCACACCCTCTTCTTCTTGCGATTTTAAATATCCATGGCACAACTTGAAAGTATGTTTTGGGTCATTGTCTTGTTGAAATGTAAAGCCAGAAGCAATTAAACCAATGCCAGATGGGATGGCGCTTCTTTGTAGGATTTGTTGGTAGTCCTGCGCTTTCCGGCGCTGTTTTGAATCGACTTATTTTGCTAATAATTAAAATTCTTCAATCATCGACTTCAGTTGTGACCTTTCCGATCAACATTTGAGTTGGTTTCTTCAAAGCGATTGAGCGCCATACGAAGTCCATACTGTGATACACCGACGAGATGTGCAATTTTGCGTGTGGAATGACCTTCTTTATTCAAAATTATTATTTGACTTCGCTTGTCACAGCATATTCTGATCAAAAATTACAATGCGAAGAGCTATTTCATTAACGCTAAATGATTTGACCGTGTTACCATCCCAAAAATAATGATTGTGTTGAAAAAATATTGCTAAAAGATGCGAAAACTGTGTGCCGAGAAATATACGTGCTTTTCCGCACGTTTATCAAAACAACCGAAATTAGCTAGACCAAATTTAACCAACAAAAAAATGAAAAAAAAAATTTCAAAAATTATTTACACTTATGATTCTTCTGGCGACCCAACTATAGCGACTAGAGTGCTCAAATTCAATAGGAAACCCTTTGAAGACATGCCCAACACAAAAACATCGCTAAATTGCCGGAAAAGTTGTCAGAGTGCTTAAATCGTCGAAAAACATAAAATTAGAGATTTTAGTTTTTTGGCCAATCCCAATACTTCTTTGCAGAAAAGTACAATTTTATTCAAAAACTAAAAGTAAGATAAGTGTTTTCCAAAATTCTTATAATATTTACCCAAACTTATACTCATAAAGTAATAATTGAAATAACGTTGAACTTAATAAATATTCAAGAATAAATTGGATTAATTCGTTCAAAATGTCTTAAAAAGTCAGAAATATGAAATTTTACAAGGTGAGTGTAAACTTTTGGCCGGTAGTGTATATAAAGCGCACATTTTTAAGGCTTTTTTGTGTGAGTTTGCTTAGTTTTATTAATTAAAATACTTTGAAATGCAATTGTTTTTTTTTACTTATTTTTTAATTTATTTTTTATATTGCATTTTTTTCTTCATTTGCTTTTGCACTTTGTTTATCTTGTAATTATTTGTTTTGTTGCATTTGCCGGTAACTTGCTCAACTTGTGTCGACTGCATTGCAATCGTGCACCTTGGCCGTAATCGAGGTTGTGTGTTTTCCCGAGATACTAAATCTCTAATGGATGTCAACAACTTTGCTTTATTAGTATCTGACTTTTATACACAGAGCACATAGTGTATATATAATAAAAAATAAAAAGTTTTCTATCGACTTTAGTTGGTAAGTTTTATGGTTGTTGCCAGAGTGACATCATTTCGAGCTCCATAAGGAGCAGCACAACTATATCTGCAATACATATAATGAATGTGTTCAGTTCCATATATGCACGTTTTGACGATTAGCTGTACTTTATCTTAACATATCTATTATGCAAAGTATACATTTTCGAATCGGCCATACTAATTAGTGCCACATTTCTCCATAAAATGGCTTAATAGAGGCATATAATTTAGTCGCTGAAAATTAACTCAAAACTGCACTTATCTATTAATTGTGACTACCCAAATTGCTGTTGTTGATTAGCTTGAGTATAAAATTTTATATAGTAGTTTTATTCGTTTGTTTAACAATTAGTATTCATGCTAATTAAAGTCACAGTGGAACAATGGTTCAATGGTTTTCGAACAACAATGATATACTACCGCGTTCAGAAAGTTAGTTGAGTTTTGTTATAAAACTAACAATCTTTATTTAATCATCTAAATCAAGTTCGAAGTAATACAACTTCGATACAATGCACTTCTGTCAACTTTGTTTCCTGGGGTCAAAGCATACAAACAGACGTTTTCTGCTTAGGGGCTGTACATAAATGACGTCACCACCGTACGGTAGTGGTTGAGGGGTTGGTAAAATTGTGACTTTTTGTCCATAAAATTGTGACTTTGTCCATAAAATTGTGACTTTTTGTCTATAAAATTGTTACTTTGTCCATAAAATTGTGTCTTTTTGTGAGGGGTGTACCGAAAAGTGACGTCACAATCAAAATGTTAATAAAATCTACAAAAATCCTTATATTTTTAAACATATCGATCAAATATGTTGCATTAAATTATTGGTCTTTTAAAAGTACCCTTTCGCTTTTATAACAGTAGCGTATACTCTGTGCATCCTATCTGCAAGGAATTAGTTTATATTCTATTCCAAGTTTCTATTAACACCAAAAGCTGATTTCAATTTTAATTGGTTGCACCATTTTTGACATCACATGAGGGGGGTTGTCTAAATGTAACGATTTGTGACAAGTGGTTAAAAATCTTCAAAACTTTGGTGACGTAATTTGTGAACATCCTCTTAGCCTTCACAGCGCGATTCATGTTGAATTTCTTCAGAAGATTCGAAACGATATCCCTGAAGCGGTTTTTATAATTTGGTACAGAACCAGAAGTCACAAAGTGCCAAACAAGATTCGACTCTTCTGAGACCCAAATGATCCTTCAAAATGTTTTGAACTGATTCAATTGAAATGCCAACCATATCAAAAGGGTCATTAATTCTCAATCGACGATTTTCAAGCAGAAATTCCTTGGTTTTCTTGACCTGTTGCTCATTATTTGAGCTTGATGATCGTCCGTTGAGTTTCAAGTCACCAATATGTTTACCTTCGTCTGTGCACAACGTTTTGGGGTTTAGAAAATCAAGAATTCGCGGTTTTTATCGAATCTCGAACATAAAAACAAAGTTTAATGCAGGTAAAACAAAATTTAATGCATGCAGTCAGGACAGTGACCGACAGTTGGACACCCTCTACCCCTTTGTCCACATAAACAGCGTAATGGGAACGAAAATATCTACTTTTATGTTTCTTTTCAAAAGAACAAAATGAGACTGTAAGCATATATCCAAATGTAAATATAAATAAGGTAAGCGAAAATTCAGTGTGTTACCGATACTTCTTAACTAGCCATAACAACCCGTTACAGGGTTACGGCCTGATGTAAAGCTCTCCCCCAACAACATTAAAAGTATAGTTTTCTGAGAAGTGTTCCCTACACAACATCAGTGCACCCTGTGTATCCGCTACCAGATTTCCCTCTGCATTTTTACAGGAGATGCATTTTTTGAAAGAACTTTTTAACGTTATTCCTGGGCCTGTACATCTCGACCTCCACTCATTCGTGATTTTCCTGCTTACGTTTTTTGGGTCTGAAAAGGCGCCTCTCCATCTTTCTCATTTCCCGATCGCGCACAGATGGCGTAGCAGTCGACTGCAGGGTCCTTCTATAGGCGGCGTTCTTCATGTTGTCAGGTTCTAAAGGAGGTTGAGTGAGCTGCTCAGAGAGTTGCGCCGAAAAGGGACACTGTGAAATAAGCAAAGCCTGTCAATTTATCGATGTATCACAATCAAAAGATTTTTGCTTGGCAACACGTTAAAATAGCAAAAGTATTTTTGATGTAGCTCAAATTTATCCGGACCACTTAACGTATACATTACAAAATGGCACCATAAAGTGCACTAAAGTTATCTGGCATGAGTAATGCCAGGTAGATTAAGTGTCGCTTCTTTTCTATTACACAATTCGCCAACTCTAATAGATTTACATTAGTCACTAAATGTCGGACATTACGCTGCTGGGACTCGCTTTTTGTCTAGTTGCTATTTACAGTTAGTACCAACATGTCCTCGGGCTCAAGAGTACATTTAAAATCGCTTCATGTGCTTGCAAGGATCTTTGGTTTAAATGCGTTTCGCTACGATAACAAACGTCGTACATTTCGGCATTCCGAGTTCTGGCTATGTTACGTCAGGTTTTATCATTTCGGTTTTGTTTTTCCAATAAGCTGTCTATTGCTACTGATGTTCCCAGCCATATTGTTAGATCAAGAGTCTGCACCCACTTTGGACTTTTCCATTGTATTGGTCGTCTTTGGTGTACGCTTGGTAACTACCATACTGAACAGCTGGCTGCTGTTGTGCCACAGCAATGGACTAAAGCAACTATTAGACTTGTTTCTTAATACGCTGGAGCATCATCAGCAGCTATTGGATCGGTGCGTAGACATACCCTGGTACCATTGCGCATTATGTCTTCTACGTGAGATGATGTTTCTTGGTTTTGCTGTCTTTTTGATGCAAAGCTTGGACTGGTGGATTCAGCTTCCGTTGGCAGTCTACTTCAGCCATACAATGCTTATGTTCCATCTGATAGATTTATCTATGCTGCTGCATTTCTACTTTATCAAGGATTTGACCAAGTATCTGCAGACAGGTCGCAGTAAATTTAACTGGCCAAAATGCTGGCATTATTTCAATCAGCTCTTAAGCCTACGTCAGTCAATGCATTTCTACAGCTGGGTGACATTTACCGGCAAAATGTGGATGGAAATCCTGCTGGTCTGCTTGCTAATCAACAGCTTTTTCTGGACAACTACTAGTAGACGCGTAGATACCCTAAGGCTGCTGGGCATCATAGTTTACTGTGCTTTATCTTCCAGTTTTTTGCACTTTTCTTTGATGACGCGTTACATTTACCAGCGCGAGAATCAAATCTTTGACGTACTCTATACGCATGAGTTCGTTAAAATTCTTCGCAAACCCCTAGCTCCAAGATCGGAGCGTTTGATAACCGTAAGCTTACTAGATAACATGTATAGTATAGTGTTTATAGCCTAATGGCATTCTTTATTTTAGCTGGAGCGTCTACATTTAAAAAGCTGCATGAAAACGCAACGCGCTGTAACTCTCTTGAACTATATGTATACAAACAGTTCTGTGATCTTGGAGGTTTTCAGCTTAATTTTTACCAACTCTATTCTAATGACAAGCATTGGCTTAAATAGTAATACTTTAAGGAATAAGTATAATGTGTGAATAGCTTTAGATACTGCACTGGGATTCGAATGCATAGCTACGATAGAAAAACGATTGTAATCCATTTTTGTACCTCTTATATCTTTTTTTTGAAAATGTTTGAGCATTAAACATTTTTACAGTAAAGCCTAGTACGCAGATACTCGAAATATTCATTTCGCCCATTTTTAATTCACATCATTTATTTCCGCGGTACGCAGCAACAAACAAAATACAATTCAATATCATTGATGATAAACAATTTTGAAGGAGAGGAAAAAATAACGCTTTTATAAGCTGACTTGGCTCACAAATGTATATGGAACATAACAAATAAAAACTAGGAACGGATTTACTTTTGATTTACCCGATTTTTTTTAAAGACAACAAACATAACTGCTGTAAAACAGCTAACAACTGGGTTACCATGTCATTTTGTACGTTTTTGCGGTTATCTGGTCACCCTACGCTAATTGTTTGATTACCAACACTATATTTAAGATTGGGTTACGAAAAATTTCGCGTATCACCATACTAGGCTTAAATCAAAAAAAGCATTAGTAGTACTTTAAAATGAGTTTTTTGGGGAAGTGCTCTTCGCGCTCGCATGTCGATAATCTTTAAGACAATTAACTTCAAATTTCATTTAGATATTTGCAATTTGTTGCGATTTTTGACACCCAAGTTTTACTGAGGCTTTTAAAACAACCTGTAGAATGCTGAATTTTCAGCTTAATATTTCTCATACCGTTGTCAAATCTGGCCCTTAAAGAAAATGTAGTAAGTAGATAAATTATCAACTCGCAAATATAGAAGCAAACAAAATAACAACTTATATCCTTTTTCTACTCGAAGTTCCACGACCATTGCTAGCCAAAAGTGCTTTGAAAACAAAAACCATAATGCTGACAATCGATAACTATGCCATACAAAAGTTGTTGTTATCGGCTAGCAATTTTCATGCAACTTCCACTGGAAGAAGGGCGTTATGCTTCTCTACCAGGTGGGGCTGTCTTTTATTATACTAGGTGGGGTGAAAAGTAACCTCCTTGACCGCCAAAATCAGCTACGATCGGAAAAATTATTATGGTGCCTTCTAGTCCATTCATATTTAGGTACACTTGTCAAATTTCAGGTTGATAAATTAATTTGTTTAGTTTTGACAGCCGTTTTTTGTTGGTGTGTTTGGCATCATGTTGAGTATGGAAAAAAACGATTTTCGTTCTCTCATAAAACATTATTTTTTGAGAGACAAAACGGAGAAGGAAACAAAAGAAACGTTGGATAAATATTATGGGGCTAGTGCTCCTTCAGATTACACCGTGAAATATTCGTTTCGAGAGTTTCGTGGTGACCGAAACGCCACTGTCGATGAAGTCCGCAGCGGCAGGTTTTCCGATGCGGTTACACAGGAAAATGTAAAAAAAATACGTGAAATGGTGTTGGTCGACCGGAAAGTGAAGGGCGCGAACTAGCAGATGCCACAAGGATAAGTACTGAGCGCACACGCCATATTTTGGGCGAGATTCTGCATATGAAAAAATTATCTTGCCGCTGGGTGCCGAGCATGCTAACTCCGGAGCAAAAAACGAGCGAGAGCGCACTTCGGAAGCGTGTTTGGCCATGCTGATGCGGAATCCGGTAGATTTTTGGCGTCGATTGGTAACTGTTGATGTACCTGGATCCATTATTATACGCCGGAGAACAGAATGAGTGCCCGGCAATGGACTGAAGCCGGCACGAGTGCTCCGAAGCGGCCGACGGAGGCTCAATCGGTCGGAAAGGTCATGGCGTTTGTTTTCTGGGATTGTCATGGCATACTCTTCGTGGACTACCTTGAAAAAGGAAAAACGATCAATAGCGAGTATAACTGCGCATTATTGGAGCAACCAAAGGTCGAAATCGCAGCAAAACGGCATCACATGAAGCGAAAAAAATTTTGTTTGACAATGCGCCGGCCCACAAGAGCATCGCAATCATAGCTAAAATCAACGCCTTAGGGCTCCAATTGGTTCCCCATCCACCTGATTCGTCCGATTTGGCTCCCTCGGATTATTATCTGTTCCCAAACCTCAAAAGATGGCTCATCAATAAAATATTACTTGCTATCTATGTGACAGCATTTTTTAGTGCTCTCTACAGTAAGCTCTTCGTGCACTACTTCAGTAGATCAGGCGTTAAGTACGCTGGTGCACTCACCTGGCTACTAAAACAGGACACACGAATCAGGCCAACTGAATCAAGCCACACGAATCATGCAACACGAATCAGGCCATCCGAATCAAACCACCATATGAAAAACGTGCTGTGGGACTTATAGCTATTTCACATCAAAACGTAGATTTTTTATAAAAAAAAGTATTACTGCATCGATTCCAATTAGCTTTAAGGCCACATAGTGACTTGTCAACATTTTCTTTGACAAATTACACAACACTTGGCTTAAATATGTATTCGTTATTCATTCCGTCTCCAAAAACACGAAAAGTAAATTATTCTAACACATTAACTCTGCCTATAATCCACACACAGTAGTCTATTATTGCAAATCATTGAGAGCATGTCGAGCGGAAAAATTTTGGGCACAAACTTAATATTATTCAAAACAGGATTACTTTTTTCTCAGCCAAAGCTACATACAATCAATACCACTAGGCAACAAAAAATGTCCTTGACCAGTTTTTTTTTACACAATTTTCAAGATAAAGCTATTTAAGCACAAAACGTGTGTAACTCGCAGACCAATTGTGTTTGACAATAACTAAACTTAACGGTAATTATATAGACAAATCGATTCTTTGCCAACATATCAGCACCGATTTGAGCCACTTTTTTTTTTTTTTCCAAATTCAGCACTATTTAGAGGAAAATCGTTAGGGTGATAACGAAAATTTGCAACAAATTTGACCTCAATCAAAGTCCTATTTCAAGTAACAGGACATTGAACTCGACAATTTTTTTCGAAAATCAAAAATTTGTTTTTTTTCCATAAAAAATAATTCAAAAACTAGAGGAAAATCGGTAGCGAAATAGCGAAGTTATAGGAAATATTTTTTAAAATTTCCTTAAGAAAAAAATCAAAGGTAAAACACAGGAATAAAACAGACCGGAAAAGTAAATTTCGGGTCGCTGATTTCAAATCCGTAAACCGTTTTTGTTTTTAAATTGCGATAATTCGAAAACAGTGCTAGAAAATCAAAAATGGTTTCGAAATCAGGGACCCAAAATTTACCGAAAAATTTATGTTTTAGATATGGGCCTTTAGCTTAAGCCAAATTTTTTGCATAGTGTAACTGATTGATTTTGGTCAAATTGTTGTTGAAATGTGGACCAAGAAATTTTGTTGCCTTGTGTTAACAGAAATTGCTTTCTCTTCTTACTAAAACCACAGTGTGTCATAATGGCTGTACTTTCGATTGACGCTTACCTTTGAGCACATTAATGCGTAATGAGCAACTTTCCAACTAAGAGGTTTGCATTAGTAATTAACTGTCAGACATTAATTGCATTACGTTGCACGCGTTGAAGCTGTTTGTAAGCATTTGTGGCTAGTTTCAGTTGGTGGCAACATGTCCTACGGTTTAACACTATACTTCAAATTGCTTTATAGACTTTCAAGAGTCTTTGGTCTAAATGCGTTAAGCTATGAGGCCGGCCGGCGGAAATTCCGTCACTCCGCGTTCTGGCAGGGTTACGTCAACTTTTGTCAGTGGGGTTACGTTTTTCCCATTTCCAGTGCAATGTTACTGATAGCCAGAGCCTTTTTGTTGAGTTTAGAGTTAGCAGACAGTTTAAGATTTTTCGCCTTGTTAGTTGCCTTTAGTATACGCGTAGTAGCTACGTTGATAAACAGCGGATTGCTGTTTTTTTACGGCAAAGGACTAAAGCGTCTGCTAAATATATTTCTCAGCACGACAGCATATCATGACCAGCTTTTGGGTCATTCAGTAGACATACCCTTTTGTCTTTTTGTAGTATGCCTACTACGTGAGATATGCCTATTCGGGTTTGCTAGCTTTTTGATTTTAAAGTCTCACTGGTTAATAAGAATAGCGCTAACTCTGTACTTTGTGCAAACAACGCTTACACACCATCTGGTAGATGTGGCCATGCTGTTGCATTTTTACCTTACCCAGGATCTTACTATGTATCTCAGGACGTGTGGCAACAATTTGAACTGGCTTGGTTGCTGGCAATACTTCTATCAGCTGCTTAGTCTACGTCATTACGTGCAATTCTATGCCTGGCCCACCTTTACCGGCAGGCTTGGAATGGAAACTTTCCTGGTGTGCATTTTCACCTACAACTCTGTGTGGAACACTGAAGATCGCGTGCTTAGGTTAATCGGTGCATTAGTTTACTGCGTGATAAACTCTAGTTTTTTGCACCTTACTCTAATGGCACGGCACATTTATAAGCGCGAGAAGCAAATCTTTGAGTTTCTGCATACGCAAGAGTTGATCAAGTTTCTGCGCAAACCACTAACTCGGCATTATGAACTCTTAGAGAACGTAAGTCATTATTGAAATGCGACATTTTACATATAGTATATTTGTTAATGGCTTCTTATTGCAGGTGGAGCGTCTTCATTTAAAGAACTGTATGAAAAACTATCAAGCTGTGACGCTTACAAATTTTATGTTTACAAATAGTTCCATCATACTGGAAGTTTTTAGCTTAGTATTTACCAACACTATTTTAATGGCAAGCCTTTTCTTAAGCAATGATGCTAAAAATATTTAAGAACCATGTTAATTTGTTAGTCAAATAACTAGATGTAATTTAAGCGAAAGCTATCTTGAAAATTCTATTGTTTTTTTGTAAATGTTTACTCAATTTAAAATGATGTAGAATGTGACGTGACTACAATAGATCCACAATCTTTTTTTTCCAAAATGTATGCACAATTTATGCATTAAGCGAGAAATATGGTGTATGAGATGTAAATTATGGGAATATTGTATTGCAGTTACAATAAACTTATATTGAAATTGCCAAGTTTGGTTTATTGTGCTAGGTTTACACTGGCTCACGGAGCGGCCCAATTTAGTTTTACAGCTGCAAAGTTCAGTGTAAACTGATAATTCATTGGCAAAGTTGCAAATCATCACAGTAATGAATTCCCTTATAGTTTGAATACCAGATGAACACTAAGAAAACCTATCACAGTTTTCAACAACAATTGCTAAAATTGTCAGCGAGTGCATCACACTCAGCTTGTGCTCCGAGGATTTCTCCTGGTGATGCACAGCTTGTCCTTTCAGGCTACAGTGTCCGGTTATCAGACCTTTGACTTTGATTGATTTTCAATTCGAATAGAGTTCTTTCCTGATTGTGATAGTTTCTTAACCTTGCGTGCAATTCCAGGTCGTGGCTCGTATTAGTCTTTCCACTTCTCTTAGAAGTTGCTCGTGTCTTCCAATATCACTATTAGTGGGCTCGCAGCACAATCTCTTGCCAGCTTGTCATTCATGGGGTTGTTGGTGTGACGAAGTGAGACTCATGGCAGCCTATCCGTTAGTACCGCTGTTACACCATTCCGGTAATTCCTTTTTAGGTTTATATCGGCACATCGGCCTATGGTGTAGACTTCAAGATGCGGATATGAACGCCGTCCCGCGACATGCAGTTTTGTGTCGAAGATTCGTCCATGTACCAAACTATGTTGTGCCTTTCCATACTAAAAATTCCGGTTCAAATGGTCATTTCATCTCTAGGTTGTGGGAGCAACGAAATTGTCTTTCGCAACTAAGCGTCACTAATGAGGTGGCCCCTGTCAGTACCTTTCACTGCCACCGTTAATAATGTTGCTTTTATTTGGAGTTTAATTAGTAAAGCTGTGTTTATCAGTGCTTCCTACTCACGCTGTTAAAGAAATCTTGCGACCTATCTTGCCAACTCAGCTGCTCATTGCACCGGAATCGGGTTATCAGCAGGTCCAGGGGTGTCCTGCGGGCACCAGAGCTGCATCCTCGAAGCATGTGCAATAGACAGTAGATAGCACTCGAAGTGCGCTTCTTCGGTCTGTCGGTGCTGTTTTGCACACTCGGCTATAGGGTATCATCTAGTGCTGCAAAACTATCGATAGTTCCAGGAAAAGAGGAAAAATTCGATACTATCGATAGTAGTATTGGTTCTTTTTCTTTCTAGCAGTGGTCCTGGACATGATGCAAAAAGAAACCGAAAAAAATATGTTTTGGTTGAGCATTGACGTTTTGCGCAGCAAACCGGGCTGCATTGGTTCATCTGTTCATTGTGTTCTGCAATAACCGTTTTTTTTGGCAAGCACGCTGAAAAGATTAACGGTTATTTGCGAACACTGCTTTCTAGCTTTAGTAGGAAGGTTAAACGATCATTAGCGAAAAAAACATCGATGGTAAGGCACAAAGGAAAAAATTCGATATATCTATAGTACAGCTCAAGAGTCATCGTTATTGCAGATTCGCGACAATGGCAGTCAGTGCATTGTTCTTATACTGTTGAATCTGTACAGTTCGTAACTTTTCGTAAATTTTAAACACTGCTATGGGTTTGACCCTCAAATGCGCTAATACCGCGTTCTATAGATATTCATGAATCACACTTAGCTTTACTTTAGCGCTACTCTTTCAAAGTGTTTTATCGAAGAAAAAAAGGAGATCTACCCGTGTCTGCACTAACCACAATTCCCACATAAATCATATGCTAAGATTCCTTGTCATTACACACAAACACACCCATTAGTCAAATCCCAATTCACACTTGGCCATTAAAAAGCAAAATCAGCTCAAGATGGCTTATCTGTGGCCTAATGACAAGGTTTATCTGCCTACAACACGTATTACCGTTGCTCATTGCCACCTTATGACACGGCATATGTAAAACGACAAAAAAAAAAGAAGAAGAGAAACCAGATAAACCAGCCATTAGCAGTACCAGAGCAAAGGTAGCACCCAACTTTCAGGCGGCAAATACTCAAGGGAGTACTTTTGCCCCAAAACACAAATCTAATCTAAGCCACAAAGTACGACAAACACCAACTCAAACACTCAAGCACTTGAAGCGTAATTCGCACGTAAACACTCCCACACAGGTGTTTGAGTACTTAATTATCTATTAGATGTCATCAAAGGCTGTTTTATTTAATACAAACTCAAATTATGCAAAAAAGCCAAATGCTGCTGTAATCTCTAAAACAAATTTCATATTTTATTATATCTAATCATTCATATGCCAAACGACATGAGTGATTATCTTGGTAAAGCAAGTATATAATATGGTATATATATATATATATGTACTGTTATGTGGTTCGATAAGTAAGACAAATGTGCTGTATGAATTCTATAAAGCCCAAAATGAGAAATGCTTGATGCGTATACGCAATATTTTTGTTGGCTCAGTCAGTCAAGCCAACAAGGCAGTGAAGGCATGCTGCCAAAAGGCTGAGCTACACTGCCCGGACGGACAGCAGGGTTGTCTGCACGCTGGTTGTCGTTTTGGTTTATTAAATTTATGTTATAACAATTTCTAATGCATATTTTGCTGGGCGTTTTGAGCGTGCTTGAAATATTTTCTTACGCTTTTGCCTGCTGCTCTCAAGCAACAATTTCAAATTGCTGAGCAGTTTTTTGTTACCGTGCATTCTGCATAATGTTTGGCCTCGTCGTGACATATTTTCGCAGGGCACATCACCTGCAACTTTTCCATACAGAACAACAACAAAAAAAAAGAGCGAAAGTTTTTCTACAAAACTATTTTTTACATTTAGCTGTTGTGATTTTTTTTGCTTCGTTATATAGCAGTAGCTTGAATTCCACGCTGTGTTGCAAGTTGTGCGCTATGGCAACAATTTTTGTGCCACAAACTTGGCTTGACAAACATTTTTATTTGGCTTAGCATGGCAACTATTTGCTGCCAGAATCTTTGCATGTTGCATTCGTTAAGGGCTTGACGCCATTTTGTTTGCACCATCACCTTAAAAATATTTGCGTTCAAGGTTGAGACTCTCTCTTTACCGACAAAAGTTGGAACAGTTTTGTGGCAACATCTACTCTTATTGGATTTGACAGTGTCTCAATTGAGTCATCAAAGGTCAAATGTATCTTCATTTCGCTTTCAATTTGCCAAACAACAAACTGTTCATGGCCATTGACCATAACACATGGAGTGAGAGCGAGAGAGACGGAGTGCACAAAAAAGAAAAACAACATCAACTGACTAACTGTCAATCAGCCTACACAAAAGTGCTTAACACACACATGTGTGTGTGTGCCGCATGAGTGTGTGTGTGTGTCGCATGAGTGTGTGTGTGTGTCGCATGAGTGTGTGTGTGTGTCGCATGAGTGTGTGTGTGTGTCGCATGAGTGTGTGTTTCGCATGAGTGTGTGTGTGTGTCGCATGAGTGTGTGTGTGTGTCGCATGAGTGTGTGTGTGTGTCTCTTGAGTGTGTGTGTGTGCCGCATGAGTCTGTGCGTGTGTGTGCGTGTGTGCTTGTGTTTGGCATCTATGCCGGCCATTATGTGCTCTAGTGGCCGCATCAATGGCTACGCTGCCATTTTCACTGTCACTTATGTGTCGCTTTGTGTGGTGAGTGTGACAAGTGTGTTATTCTAAAGGGTGCTGATTTTTTTTCATTTTGGATGGTTGGAGCTTTAAAAAGTTATAGTTTAAAAGAAAAGTTGAGCCCGGCAGATGTGAAATAATCAGCTGTGAGTTACCTTCAAAACAACAACAACCTTCCATAAACATGCGTGCTCTTCTTTTCACTCTCACTGCTTTCAAAGCACACAGAAACAAACGTGTGAGCATTTGCCTTTACGGCTTAATCTCACGGAGTTTCTACGGGTTTCTAAAACTCGATGACTTCATATTTGGACCATATATTCGTTTGGTGCGCAGGAAGGTTTCTCTTCAGTTTGTGTCAGGATTAGCGCAGAGCGCGTGATTTTGACAAGTTACGAGTGATTTACGATGGACAGGATTGCCGCTGCCTAGTTAAGTTCGGTTCCATTGTAAATAGAGAAAAACACTCGCCCTTTCTTTCAAGTTCGCGGATTTTCCGATTTTTGGCATATCAACGCTAAACATTTATTTCAGAAGTATCATCCAATCCAATTAAAGGCTCATAACTGTTGGTAATTTACTTTAAATGAAATAATCAGCGATTTTTTCTCAAAAACGTGACATTTTGTAATTTGAAACGGCAGAATTGGTCCGATGATCGCTACGCTCGCCCACATATTATCTCATCGCATATCATCTCATCTCCGCTCAATCCCCAAGGTCCCTCACTCTATTTCTCCCACCACTGGCCGCCATGTTTTTCTTGAGTAATAATGAATAATTGGGTAAACCCTTTTTCTAGGAATAGTGATAATGTAGCACAGTTTTCAATCAGATATATGCAAAAAATGTTATGAACTATAATCGGTTGCCTGCAGTTTCAGTATGTAAGCTATAATTTCATAGAATCAATCGGATATATGCAAATTATTTCAAATAGGTGCTATTCGATTACAATAAATATCGCTTATATAGAATAGTGTTAATGCAGCGCAGTTTTTGCATATAAGCGATTATTTCATATATACGAAAATCGTTTCATACTGTTTCTGTATGTGACAGAAGTTTCTGCATACAGTCTCTGTATGTAAGCGATAATTTCATATAAGCGAGAATCTTATACATATGTATGCATAAGATACATATGTAATGCGCTAATCGATTACAGTAAATATCGCTTATATAGAATAGAGATAATTTAGCGGAGTTCTTGCATATAAGCGATTATAAGAAGAAGTTACAATCCAACAATCATTATATTGATAACTATAGTTACTCTTCCTAACTTTTTAAAGCCTTGTTTTCACTCACATCCACTTTTATTTCGACGGCTGTTCCAGGCGCTCAAGTTAACGGTAAAACTTAAACTAAACCAATTTGTCACTAAAATAATTTACTCAGAGGTGTGCCATATATCTCTTTTAATCGAATTTCAAACCACTAGCGAATTTTAGCAGAAAACCAATTTGTTGCAGTGCATTGAAAATCTATAATGAAAGATTTTGACTGACATATTTATCAAGAGATTTCGAATGAAATTTTGATTAAAACTGTCTAGAGATTTCTGGCACATCTCTGATTAATTAAAAATACTAACAGACACGCGACAGCAATCCCAAATTGCCTACTGGGTGGTTTTCCAAGTCACATAGCAGGTACTGTTCTTGGTCTAAATGTATGTCCGTCTCGCTCATACTCGCACTGAATGCGCTTTGGCGGTGACTGCTGTCGCCAACTATTACAGTTCACTGCTTGGCCGCCTTCGATCAATGTGTGAGAAGCGTATATTAAGCGCGGTCAAGGTCGCATAGTGTAAGACGCAGGTAAGCCACTAGTCAAAAAATCTGTACCGAAAACTTTACCACATGTGAAAGCCCATGTTCAACATAAGTGGATAATAAAGATATCTCTCAACACAAAAGAAAAACCATAAGTATTCCCAATTTCGATTCCGATAACGATTTGTAGTGCTTTTATGCTTTGAATATTGATATGAGTTACTATTACTATTGATCAACTGTCATGAATATCGTTGTTTCATACTTTTCAAATACACTTTTGGCAAATAAAGTTTTAAATATTTTATGTTCCGAAATAGTTTCTTAGTTTTCGAACGCTGCTCTTAAATAAACACCCTTTATTGACACGTCTATATGTACTATGTGTGTCCAAGTTTTTATGTTTTTTTAATATGCTCGGAAGTCTACCTCGCTGTCATTGTCATATTTTGTTCTATTCTTTTGTTGGCTTCGCTTCCTTTCTTTTATTCTCTACAAAGATGACCACATTTAATACGCACAGTGTTGGTGTCATTCGCTTCTTCTTGTTGTTGTTCTGGGAGTAGTTGTTGTAGTGAGGTTAAAGTTGACATCGCTGCAATGCAAGTTCATAAGGTTTTGCGTCCAAGCGCAAGTTGTGGCCTATTGTTCACTAATTTTGTCACGTTCGCAACTTTTTCGTTGTTGTGGTTTTTGTTGGCTTTTCTTCTTGCTTTCTTTTCTTTTACTTTTTGTTATCTGTTCACTTACTTACTTTTCTATTTACTGAACAATGTGTGTGGCTGTCATTCCCTTCTTGTTTCTTTGATCAAATCAGTTTTGAGCGATTTACTGCATTTAGTGCTTGTTAAGGGAGCTGGTTCGTAGGGGGGGAAAGCTGTGGCCAAGGGACCGGGGGCCCTAAGATGACACATTTGCTTGGCTTGTTTTTCTTTGTTTTCCAGCTGTTTGTGAAAATTGTGCGTTATCGTTTTAGGCTGTAACGGACGTAGGCTGGGTCTAAGGCATTATCAAAGCATTTGATTTGATTGACTCGTTTGCTTGTGTTCTGCTTCTTCTTCTTTAACTTTATTCGTGTGTATCTTTGAGCTGCAATCAGTGTGACTTGCTTGTCTCGGCATTATTTGCATGCACTCGACTAAGACAAGCAAATGCTGAGTGAGTGCGAGTAAATCCATAAGCTATTTATCAGAAAGCAGTAGTTTAGAGCGCGTTTTCTTATTGAACAATGTTTTTATTACTGGAGGGAGGTTCTAAAGGTACATATATATGAGGCATGTAAAAACAAGAAATGCCTTGTTTAAAAGGTGGAATCATGGTTATATATTATAAGTCGCCTCATACGACAAGCTTTGACCTGCTGAGGTCGTATTCTTTAACCCGCTCACCACACGGGAGAAGTATTAAAAATAAGTAATGAAGGAAAAATTGACAAAATTTGTTGGCAACTTTGCTGTTTTTAAAAAATTTCGGGCTTTCGGTCACCCCACAGATACCTCATGATTCCCGAAAATTACTCGTTTCCAATCGGTGATACCAAAGGTAGCAAGTGTGCTCTCTACCGCATTGAAAACTTTTCTCGCAGTAGCACTGAACAACATGACCTAGCAAGCGTAGCCACTAGACTAAATTCGCTCGACTATGTCAATTGCGTCGGAGAGTTCATAGAGTTCGTAGTTCCATCGAATGCGGTAGTCATTGTCAACGATTAAAGAGCCAAAGATCTCTTCCGCTCAAGCACTCCACGGGCATTTTACATAAGACAGCGTCATCACCCATGTTTCAGCGCCCCAAAGCAAAACGGATAGGATAAGCGACTTATAACGTGTCTCTACTACCCATTTGCCTACAAAACACAAAATAACATCTATTGGCAAGAGAGATTCTCCGCTTGATCTCCATGTTAATATCGTTTTTCATTCCGACTGTGGTGCCAAGGTAAACGAAATCCTTGACAACATGAAGTAAAGTTTTTAACAATCTGAGAGTTCAAGAGCGGCGTCTCTCTAGTCGAACAAAACATATACTTTGTGTTGTATCCTTCAACAGCCGCAAAGCTGTGCATCACCTTGGTTTAGGCAGCGCAGATATCACGCTGGCAATTGCCAGGTTAGTAGTGATCAGAAGATTTCACCAGAACTTAGACCCCTCCCCAGCTGCAGCACATCTTAAATGGTCATAACAAACCCGTTATCTGGTTACGGCCTGATTTTAATACATTCTTTTATTGGAATTGTGGTTTTACGTGGTGGGTCCCAATCCTTACGCACAACCGTTTTAAGGGTTACTACTACTGGTCTCGAAAGGGCTCCCACACGGGAGCTGCAGCACATACAAGCTGTTTGTGGGGGTTGTCTCAAAAAGTTAACTCGAAATACGCAAACCACTTTATCCTGTTTCCATTTCTAGTAGTATGTATAAATTAAACAATGCTTTCAAGTGGAGAATTCGCGACTTGGCAGCAGCTGTTTAAAAACTTTATCATGCAAGCCTGTTAATGTGGTTTAGCTATATGGATGTGTGTGTTGGCCACTTTGTCTTAGACAATGCCACCTTTTCGCCGTAAGATGTCACCTAAGTTGCCATCTTTTGTCGCAACAACGTGACATGCCGCCTGCCCCAAAAAGTATGCTATACATATTTGAGCTGAACTGGCAACGAGTCGAGTCGAACTGAAGTGTGGAGTGGCGTGGCGTGGAGTTAACTGTGGTTTTGCACTTACCATATGGTGCAGCATACTTTTAAGCGCATGTTTTGAATATTGCAATATTTTGCCGCACGCCGCCTCCTGGCTTTGGTGGGCGTGGCTTTTGTTGGACTGATATGCATGAAGTAAGTTCACGCAGCTTATCTACATTTTGCTCGCTGACAGGCGGAGATGGCTCGAGAGCGAGCGGAGGTGTGGAAATGGGCGGCGTGCAACGTTGGTTGCGCCTCCGCCATCAGCCACAGTTTTGCAATTTTCGTTGTTAAAATTTTCCGCTGCTGCCGCGCCGCCACTTGTAAAATTTTTGTGCGCTTTTCTTTTTTTTTTGTGTGTAGTCGCTCTGCCGGCGCTTTACATCTTTTTAATGTTGAAAAGCTTTACTTACTTCCGTTGGCAGTGTCAGGAAACGGAAGTTTAACTTTTGTGCACATTTTTTGCTGGGCTTTTTTGCGCTCGCTCTCTCTATTTTTTTTTAGTGATTCCTGCTGCAGACATTTGGCCTCGGCCTACTCCAAAGCCGCAACACTTAATATGTATTTTGTATGCCTAGGAGATGCTTTTCAATATATTTGAAGAGTTTTCTTGGTTGTTGTATGTTGTATGTTAATGCTGCCTGCTGTTTTATATTGGCTGTTAACGAGCTGTGCGTGCGAGTGTGTGTTGTGTCTGTCAAAAAGCACTTTACACAATGAGCTCTGCTTTTAGCCAGTTTTTAAGTCGATTACCTGCCAACAACAACAAAGACGACGACAACTCTGGTTAAACAATTTTTAAGCCTTGCAGTTTAATAGTTGAGCTGCTTAAAAACTTTTGTGGAGGGCCGAAATTTATAGTAATAACTGGCCAAAAGCGCCCAAAAGTTTGCGCCAAAAGTCAGGTAAAAGTCAGTCTAACAAAACAGTTTCGTCTAGAACAGAACGTGGCTATTATGATTACTGTTATTGCTAGCTGATTTAAAGCCAAAGCTGCACAAATACATAGCATGCTCCAGGGCGTTGCGTGAGCAACTTTTCAAATTTTGCTGCACAAAAGTTGGCTACAGATTCTCGGTCAGTACGGATTGCATGCCACTCAGCCATTGCAACAGTTACGCCCACAAGAGCCGCTGAAGTGAACGAGAAAGGAAGCGCATTTTATTGCATGCGGAAATGCATTTTCAGACATCGTCGGTTGCAGCAAGAAAAACTACTTTGGCCATTTATGGCTCACAACGCGTCGTGCTTGTTACGAAAACTTAAGCCGCACATTGGCCATTTTCAAGTCCATTCCATTTCATTTCTCTTTTTCAATTTGCACAAAATTAAATATATTAATATAAGTAAAAATTTTCATGTTGCATGTTGCATCACGACTTCACTGGGCAATAAAAGCATTATGGCAAATTGTTTTAAGCTGTGCGAAAATGCCATAAAAATCAGTTGACTATGCAAAGCAGCAGAGTCGGAACGCTCTTAGACAGGCGCCAGAATGCTCCAGAGCCATGACCCAGCCAGTCAACCAGCCAAACAGCCAGCCAAAGTATCCATAAGCTGCAATGTCTTTTGGCCATTTGTTGCTGTGGCTGTTGCACCCGCAACCGCTTTAAGCCATTGGCATTGCATTTTATGGCTTGTGTCAGCCATTGGCCATTGTTGTGGCCATTTTATAAAGCGTTTTCTACACTTCTTTTACTTTTACTACTTCAATGTTGAACTTTAGTGGCGCTTCAAGTCGTCGCCGCTGCTGCGGTCGGTCAGCAAGTTCGTGCATATCAGTGCATTGTGTGGCGCTTATTCTGGTCAACAAGGGGCAACCCTAAGGGACTTGCAACAATATGCTGCGATTGCTTTTCCAGTGCATACATATGGCTGGCTGTCAACAGTCTTGAAGCGTGCAATGTGCTGTAAAACAACAAAAATGAAAGTGTGACCAGAGCAAGTCATAGTTGCAGCAGACGATGAGCATTCTATTTCTGCAAGTTCTTTAGCTGTTTTCCATGTCTTTATCGGATGGTATGCAAATTGATATTGCTGCAGCATACTTTTCTCTTATGTAATATGCATGCGGCATTTCCATAGAGAAATACTTACGGAAAGAAAGCCATACCAAATGTGTCGAGACTTTTAGAGTTTCTTGTACAACTGTGTTATCGTTTCTTCTTTTATTTTGAACATTTGCAAAATTATAAGAATTTATTGAATTACATTCGAAATCACTTATAACAACAACGCTTTGTATAACATTTCTGTTAAAGCAACCAAATTCCCAGGTCCCGATTTAGCGACCTTAAAGAACATACAAAAAAAGTATTCATTCATATTCATCTCACATTGAACAGCCATTTCTATAGACTTTTCTATATTTTGTATCGGCTAAAACGACCAAATTTGTGAAAATGCAGAAAATAATGGAAATTTGATCAAAGAAATTGATGGTAAAGATAAAAGCGTGTGCCCGAGAGACCAGCAATGCGTAGTCATTTATGCATACTACTCAATACTACGTTTTTCATATTTCCTACGCCTACAAGTACAGCAAATACGTGAAGCACTCTACTAATAGAAAAAAAAGCGTGTACGTCAGAGCCTATCTCATTTAAACGATACTTTTAGCGTCATAGAAGTTAAGAAGAGTATGAGTGGAAAAGCGTCATTGATTCAAACTACGCCAAAGTACGTCTTCTACCTTGTGCCCTTGAAGTAACTTAGAATATATTTATTCCTAAAAAAAAATATTATATCATTTTATTATTCATATAACACATATTTTCAATGCGGTTAACGCATAAATGTCAACTTGCTTTCGCTCTGAGCTTAACACTTTTCCTGGGTTTTGTGTTTATGATTGAGCAAAAATTACCTCTGACCGGTCTTGTAGAAACAGCTTAACAGAAGCCATTTGGTCACGCGCACAGCACATATGTGTTCCTAAAAGACTAAAAAGAACAAACGGTAAAGCGAAAAGGTCGTTCCTTTCTTGTTGTTCGCCTACAAGCGAACAAGCTCACAAGTCATGCGTGTACACAAAAGACGTTTTGCCGGATTTTAATTTTCAAAGTGTCTTGGAAAAACATGAGCTAATAGACACAGGTAAAAACACCTGCTGTGGTAGTATTCGCTAACCCGCTCACCAAACGGGGGTCAATAGTTTAGAACTGTTTAACTCCCGTCTGTGTAAATAGCAAGCATTGAGACATCCAACTTCCGATATATTTATATATATGGATATGTTCAATCACGATTTATTTACTGCAAAGCGTAAACTTTAGCTTAACAACACAAAAATCCCACAAAAGCAATCATGTGTTCAACTGCAGCTTAAGCGGTTTAACATTTAAACTGCGTATACGTAATGTCTTAACTTGACATGCATTTAAGGTTTCAGCTTGACAACTTCTGCAACTTTATATGCAACATCAAAAGCACTTGCTCAACTGCATGCACACCATCTACTATATGTATCTTATAGCACCTTTTTTTCGCACACACACCTTTACACTCTCACACAATTTGGTATGCATTGTAGTCCCTTCAATGTGGGGCTCCCCTTTGTATTGCGTGTGAATTCACGCGGCTGAAGCTGTCACCTTCCATTTTGTTGTACACTCTACATCCGGCAGTGCTATGGTTTTTTAAAGAGGTTTGTGAAGCACTAAAGGAAGCACTTAAGTGCACATGCAAAATTTATCAGTGTTCCAAGGAGATGCAATCTGTGCTAGTTCAGCCATAAATCTGTTCTAAGATTTCATCACAAGGGTCCAAATGAGTTGCAGCAAAATAAACGTCAATTTGAGAAAAGTCGCCATGTTTGTTCTCGGTCATCTTTATGGCATTTCTCAGTTGAATGTTTGCCAAGTATAGTTGCGGAATTGCATTCCATTGAAGAGCAGAAAAGTGGTTACCACTATACCACTGGACTATTGATTTCACAAAATTAGTGAAATTGACTGTTACTTGCCACATTACGCTCGAAAATAATGATAAATTCCAGGGGCTCTTCAAAAATCGCGTTGTTTCGGGTTGCGGACGTTAAAATTGTCCTACAAAAAAAGAAAAGTCTATGTGGAATGGCTCAGCCACGGTTCATCGTTGTCCGGATTAATACAAGGAAACGTCCCTTTTGAAGAGTTCGATTGATCAAAAGATCAAAAAGGTTTGTTATAGAGAAGGCAAAAACTATGAAATGTGACTGCTATATTTTGTCATATTTTGCTAGTTTTTAACTAATTTAATTTTTCACTTGCTATGATGAGCAGAAAATAGCAAATGATGAGGGTTATGGAGATATTGACTAAGACGATGAAGAACATGATAACTAAGATGATGATAAAGATGATGAAGATGACGTTGAAGATGATGAAGATGACGTTGAAGATGATGAAGATGACGTTGAAGATGATGAAGATGATGATGAAGATAATGACTATGATGATGATAAACATGATGACTAAGATGATGTTTAAGATGAAGATTATGATGAAGATGATGATGAAGATGATGATGAAGATGATGATGAAGATGATGATGAAGATGATGATGAAGATGATGATGAAGATGATGATGAAGACGATGATGAAGATGTTGATGATGAAGATGATGATGAAGATAATGATGAGGATAATGATGTTGAAGGTTCGAATACTTGCGTGGACATGCACATGATATGCAGAGAGCTGGCAGAACAAAACGTCTCTGCTGACGTCGCTGATCCCTGCTTTAGTCTGTCATTCTAATATGCTCCTTATGGACTTATGTGCGATAAAAAGAAGACTGATACTACGGTAGTAGGTGCATACCGTGGGGTCACCCTTCTTGGCGTAAGTGCATAGGTTACCAGGGTTCCAATCATTGGGCATACTGTTATCTAGCCATATTCTGCAAAAAAAAAATTAGTGAATGCATCTTACCAGTTCATTGCCTCCATTCCTGAACCATTCTGTACGCAGGCTGTCTGCGCCAGTAGCCTTGTTGGGCTTGAGCCGCTTAAGTGCCGTAACTGCGTCATGGTTAGATTGCAGTATATCCAAGCCGTCGTCTATGATAATTATTCCCGTCGTTGCTCGACAATTGGTCAGAGAAGTGTTCCCACAACAACCTCAGTGCATTCTGTGCATCCAGTACCAGGTCTGCCTCTGCAGCTGTACAGGAAGACACCACTGTACTTAATCTTTGAGCGAATCTTTTGAGTTTTCAATAGAATCTCCTTACGTCATTATTACTCCTGCACATCTCGGATCTCCTCTCGCACACGCCTTTCTTGCCCACGGATTTTACGTTTTCAAGGGCGATGCTCCAATTTCCTCATCTCCCCATAACTGTGTTGCACAGATCGCGTAGCAGCCGACTGCAGGGTTATTCTATAGGCAGTATTCTTTACTGCAGTGGCTTGGCGAAACTCCTGATCTTACCATTGGTTCCTCGGTGGTGTGCGTTGGAAACCAAGGACGTTCACCGCGGTAGCACGCAAGTCGTGTGATATATGTTTCCAAAGTAGACATCTTCTTGACAACAAGTAGAGTAACATATTAAAACTTCTGTATTAAATACTTTTAGAAGATTGTTGCTCGATAGCACCAAGTTCCTCGACGCTATCATGTTGTGAGCCAAACTCTTGACTCTTTAATAGACATCTTCTTGACAACAAGTAGAGTATTAAAACTTCTGTATTAAATACTTTTATAAGATTGTTGCTCAGTTTTTTTTGCTGCGCTGCACTTGGCGCTTGCATAATTTAATGCAAATAATGCACTCCATTTCACTTTGTTGCATGTGTTTTGTGGCAAACAACAAAGAAGATGAAAATGCGCAACTTCAACTTCGTTTTGCATTAATTTCTTGCCGTCTTACACTTTAAAAACTTGGGGCATGTAATTATATTCATTTTCACGCCTACTTTTTGCTTAATTTCTTTATACGCCTCTTTTTTCCAGTGCTTTTTGGAAAATTTATTTAGCATATTTCTCGTTTACATTGCATTTCCGCACAAAGCCGTGTGAGCAAAGCAATGCCATAAACTTAATTTCCGTTTGTCGACGTTTTTCTTCTGCCCTTCGCTTTTCCATTTTCTTTCGTTTCGTTTTTAATTCTTTGTTTGTCGGACGCTGTTTCTGTTACTGTTTCTGTTGTTGTTTCTGTTGCTGTAACTGTTTCTGTTGTTGTTTGTTGCAAGTTTGTTGGTACAACTTGTAGCTGTTGCTTTGCGACTGTCTTTTCTTTTTGCACTTACAAGCCAACACGCTGCGAGGCGACTCATTTCAATTTAATTTCCATCTTTTCCACACCCGCGTAAGCCCCAAAAAGGCGCTCACGTAGTTGGTGGCGTCTTGTGGCATTTGCCATTTGTGGTAACACTCAACGCGAGCAGCGCAATTTTCATCATCATCAGCGGCAACTTGTTGTTGTTGTTTTTGTTATTGTTTGTTGAATGTTGCTGTTTTCCTCTTTGGCGCTTGCTGCTACGTATTATGTGTTTTTTTTTTTTTTGTTGTACGAGTATCTCTTTTTTAAATGAGCGAAATTACTTTTACAAGCTCGAGTTTTGGCTGAGTTTTTCCCAGACTGCGCTACTTTCTTTAGTTACGTTGACAACATCCTTGTTGTTGTTTGTGCCATGGAAATTAGGTTGTAAATTTCTTAAGTGGCATCATTCAGCGGTACTCACTTTTCTGTAGCTCGGCGCTCGTCTTTTATTTTCGCTAGTGAATCTTTTTCTTCTACAAGTGTTCTGTTGTTGTTTATTGCATTCATTCATGAACGAGCTTCTCAAGTATTTTGTTGTACAATAAATCAAAAGTAATGGAAAAAAAAACAAACAGTTTCGCCGACAACGCTGCGTATGCGCAATACTTTAATACCTACTTTATCACATTGCAAATTGCTTCATGAGCAGTTGATGGCAAGCGTGGCGTATGCTTAATTTTTTATGCATTAATGTTATCAACATTATTATCATTTTTTATTATGTGCAGAATTGCCGTTCTGGTTCACAGTGAACCAGTTTCGAAGCGGAATCGTCACAGTGATTTCAAGGTAAGCTCTTTTCTTTGTTGTCAGTTCAAAATTGAAGTTTCTTTTGTAAGATTTGCAGTCAAAAGGGTTTAATTTCGTGCGTCATCAGAGAAAAGTTGTCAATATGTTGAGAACATTCGCATGGATGTTTCAATTGCTATTGGCAACTGTCATTGGTCAAATTTCATCTTACTGCAATAGTATTTGTGAGTCAGCAGAGAAAATTTGACAATGTGTTCACTTAAGGCTGTTTCTAGATTGGGAAAAGATTAAAATTCAGTACTTTAACAAAGAATCCTGCGTATATTTCAAGCAAAAATATTTGTCAATTTGCTCATTGCTCAATGTTTTGACAAGTATTGGGAATGTGAACGTGACAGCAAATGATTATTTTCATTCGTTACTAGCTTCACACTCAAATCACAAATATAAGTTTGAATGTTTTAATCGTATTCAAAGGTCCCTCGGCGCATAAGCAATTAAAGCTATGTCCAAGTGAGCTGCAATTTCGATATTTTCAACCATTGATATTCCTTAAGTTTTAATCTTTCACAAAAGCTATTTCGTAACAATGGGCCTAAAATGCTTTGTGACGTCACTTCGAAAGTGAAAAGAGTGTCACAATGAAAACAGTTGACACTATCAAATTTACAGCTTTTATCAGTAGCTTGCTAAAATTTGGGCATAAAATTCATTCGTTTGTGAAAACCCTGTCAGCACAATTCGCTGAGATTCAAATTTTTGTATGTAAATCTTTGGATATTATTGAGTTTCTTTAAGAATTTTTCTTCTTCTTCTTGACTAGCCATAAATACCGGGCTATGGTCTGATGTATCTCCATTTTTCAAGGGGAGGGCAGTTGTTCGCGGCGGGTCCCAACAAAACAACAACTCTATTTCTTAACAGTGATTATTTTTGACTCGATATTTTCGTTATATTATAAAAAAACCATTAAATTAATCGCGATTTCTTCTTGTTTTTCAGTCTATGTAAAATAACTGTTCCCGCCCAACCTTTTAAATTGTGCCGTGGCTCCCGAAAATAATGAAAAAGTAAGTGAAAAATAATTTCAAATTTGATAAAATTTAAAAGTACTTGATTTACTGCTTAATAAGCTCCATTAAGTAGTGATAGCAAGGCACACTTCGAAGAACTTAATGTGGAATTCTGGGGAATATTATTGAAATCATCATCCATCTATCTATCTATTATATAAATAGGCTAAGGAAAAATTTGCGGACCCCTTTTTCACCAACTATATGGAAACATATGAGTGAAACTTATATCATTGCTTAGGGAATTTTGATAAGAAGTGCAGAATATAAGTTTCATTAATATATTTTGCCAAATATTGGGTGAAATCGTTAAAAAACAAAATTCTTGTATTTGGTATGGAGATGTCTTAACATTTATTGGTAACAGTTCTCAGTAAGCTATTGGCATCTGCAATAGTATTTGAGCTTGCACTTCGGCTGTGTCTGTGTAAATAACCAACGAGTGTTCGACTCGTGCGGGCTATGGACGAACATGACTGTTTTACATGTATTTGTGACTCACAACTCATATAAATCATAAAAAAAGAAAGAGAGCGAAATCAGAAATGATTTTGAATTTAAAAATGTATGGATTTTAATTTGCAGTCGGTATTTTGCTGCGGGATTATTAATAGTTTAAACTAAAAACACTTGACCCGTCACGTGACGAGCGGCATACGTGAAAGATGCGAAACAACATGGAACGCTGCTTACACAGAACGCACAAGGGTAACACCATCCGAGTGTAACACCACTCCAGTATAATACTACTCGCGCATAACACCATGCGAGAGTCACACTATCAGAGAGAACAGACCTTCAGATCTATTAATAACACTGTAATAAAATATGCCAGATATTCTCAGATTTTGGGAACGTCGAATATTAACTGATTTAGTTATTTAAGCAAAATGCATTTTTAAACTTGCATCTTGACTTGCTTGATTTTCCAGAAGTCAATGGACTTTCTGCTCTGTACAATTCTGAATTTAAATTTTCTCATATTGCACATGGCAGACATTTAGATCTGCTCTTAACCCTAACAATCAGCATCTTTTGTTTTCATTTGGCTCAATGATATGCAATAAATAATGCATCGAATCGGAACCCTAAATCAAAACTATCATCACTAGTATGGTTCATGAACCCAATTTACAGCTAGATGCTGTATAGTAGTATATAGACTTGCTTTGTTAACCACTGAACCCCGTTTGCAGTCTTCTTGTAATTACACCTTGTGGCAGTTTTGTGCACATTGGCTCATTACTCATACGCCAGGTGGGCCCAGGCAAGCAGGCAGCGAAGCAATTAAAAGTCTGATACAAAGCGCAAACAAAAGCTGAAACGAAAACGACGAAACTTTTCAGCCAAAGTTAATTAAACCGCAATATTTGCCTATTGCTTTCAATTCAATGGTATCCAACTGGCAGCCCTCGAAATGCCTAAATCCATTTGCCACACACACGACCAACGTTTGTTTAAAACGTGCAACACGATTGGGCCTACCTGACGTGCTACTTGCAACGTAACTCGATGTCTGTTTACCTATGTAGGAAAATATATTGCAAAGTTTATTGCTCAATTTCCTTGAAAACTTTGCCATGCAAGTTTTAGCTACACTTTGGGGTAAAACTTGATTTGCCCTAAGAGAGTACGAGGGATCTAGAGCGAGATGAGGCTGTCTTGAGTTTTTGTTACCAGCTTGATAACGCCTGCAGCGCCGTTGATGTTGATAAGCCGAACCACGTTCCATGTCGGTTCAGCGGGGCTTCTGCCAAGACAGATGGAAATGACTTTTACGTGTCTTTGGTGATTTTTATTAATTCATGTCGAATAGAAAAACTTGGCCTAGTAATAAACTTATTTAAATGGCAATGTTTCGCTGTCAGCGGCAAATAATTTATAAAATTTAACCTTGGCCAAATTGCAGCACCTTGTCGAACACTGGTCAGGACAGGGCAGTGTAGGGCAGTGCAGGAGGGCCAACGGCCAAAATTACTGGCTAAGTTTACACGGCATTGGTTTATTGGTTGTTGCTCGGCTTTTGTTGTTGTTATTGTTTTTGTTGCTGCAACGCTGTCCACTGTGATTTACAGCAATTGCAGCAGGTTCTACCTCCTTGCCTGCATTGAGGCAGCTTACGTGCGCCGTTTACACTGCTAGTGTGTGTTTGTGTCTCTTTCTCTCACTATTTCTATCTCTCTCCCTCTTGTCGCTGCCCTCTATCAATGGCAAAAAGCTGGCCACAAATGTGCGCAAAAAGTTGCCCGCCTTGCCGACCATAGACCACAGCAAGGACATTTATGTTTTTTGCTGCAGGCTGCCAGCAATGTTACTTTTACACTGAGAAAAACAACTAGCAAACATTTCCTTTTTTACATGTGCATTCCAAAAGCGTAAAGTGCCGAGCTAGTTTAAGGCAGCATGTTCGGATCATTTTGGGCATTAAACCTCCGTAATCTCTTTAGGTGATATCGAAACTTCAGAAAAAAACAAAGTACAAACTGTACCAATTACTAGTTTGTTCAAGAAGTCTCTATCCTTACCACTAGACAGAGCCACCTAGAGAAACGGCTTGCTTACTTCACGAAACGCCTAACTCAGTATCAATAACTGGCTTATTCAGAAAATCTCTATCTTGAACACCAGAGGACGCCACTATTAGCAACAACTTCTCAACAACATAAGAGTACGTATGTACAAGGGAAGCCAACGAGGAGGAGAATGTAGAATTGGAAGTAGTAGCAGAAATGGAAGACGAAGACCTTTACAGTTGTAAACTTTCGTAAAAGACATTGTTCAGCAGAACGATCCTTTTTGAAAAACTTAACTTCGACATAATTGCCTCTAAAGATTCTGTTCTGGATAGTAGAGCTGCAATTTGCTATTCTATATTTTCGTTATTAATAGTCGAGAATATCGATAGTACCATTTGATTTTGCAGCTCTACTGGATAGCTCCCACTAGAAGGTAGCGGTTTGTGCGTACCTGTAACTAGTTATGATGTATAATGAGGTAGGATTACTCATAGTCAACATGTATGCGAGTAATACTGCAAAAGATTCAGGAAAAAGATTCAATAGTAACGATAGTACCATCGGTTCGAAAAGATTCGATACTATCGATAGTACTATCGGTTGTTTTTCCTTCCTACCTTCTTAACCTTAGCCACTTACCGTAAGTTTTAACTATCGATAGTGAGACACAAAGGGAAAAATTCGATATATCAATAGTACTATCGATAGTTTTGCAGCTCTAGCGAGTATATAAATAAAGCAGCAACACATTTCGCTCACGCTCGTTCGTGGCAGCTAGAAGAAGAAGAGTAGTCATACCTTATCCGCTATTCCCCTTTGTAGAAGTGCTTTAGTGTTTTTGTACCTATTGTTTTTCTCAGTGTACTGAGGTTTCTTCTTGTTGTAGTGGCTCTCATTGTTTTTGTTGCCTCTGTTGTTTGCACTTTGCAGCCCACAATTACAAACTAGGCGCATAATGCGCACTTTGCAATGTTTTAAGAATTTTGCTCGCAACAACAAATGCTGCCGCTGCTGTTGTTTCTCATGTTGTTTTTGTTTATGTTGCTTTTGCTGTTGTTGTTGCTGTTGTGTTCGTTTGTTGTAAATGTTGCCCTACCCAGCTGGGCCTCTCGCACAGCTTGCTGGAACTGTTAACAAACATTTCTTTATTTATTTTATTTTTGTTTGGCTTGTCAGTTTTGCGTGCTACGAAAGCCTGTTGTGCGGTTTGGTCTCACTTTTTCTCTCTGGCGTTGCCATATTTATTTATTGCCATCTTATTTATGAGTTTGAGGTCATTTGCTTTGACCTCGCTGTGTTTGTTGGACTTTGCTGGCGCTGCCTGCTGACAGCCTAAAGCTGTAGTAAATCAGGTTCTACTTTTGGGGCCGTTTTGTGGGCCGTTTCCCTAATGATCTAATTGAAAATGTGACGGCTTGGACGCAGCTCTAGCTTGGGTTTCGCTCGCACACGTAACCTAATCCAATCAGCAAGTGCTGGACACTTGAAATCCAATCGTTGCAAGCTGCCAATCATTCTCGAAATGAACTTCTATATACTCAGTTGCCGCTTTTAATGGTCTGAACAGTGGTGGACACTGCAAACATCCTAAACCAATTTGCTGTTGGTCGATGCATGTATGTGTGTGTTCTGGTAGAGCTTGCCACCAAGTTGACCACAAAAGTGTTTTCCTAGTTGTTCATTTAATGCTGCTGCACTACTCTTTGCTTTTAGCTTCAACTCCAACTTCAAATACCATTACAAGCACTTTATACCCTTAAAAAGCGGGTTAGTTTAATCTTAAATTTTTAATCTATAAAGTTTTCTGTACAATTTCTTCTTTTTATTCTATATATAACTTCATGTTTCTTCTAAACGCTGAGTGGCGTGAGATTTACTCTTATCAGATATTTTATTAGAATTTGAACGCTACTTACAGTTTTCAAACATTTTTTAAAGAATTATTAAGAATTAGCATAAAGGTACGCAGCACTTCAAGAAAATTCCTATTACACTGTTTTTATGTTTCTTAAAAGTTATATAGGTCCGATCGAGCACTTTTTGGCAATTGAAAGCTAATTTTGTATTGATTTTTCAAAAGACAGTTACTGTCTACCGAAAGTCTGTTGTGGTTGGCACATCAAAAAACTTGTCTACGAAGAGAACAAGCCTTTTTTTTTTTGGTGTAAACATCTATTGGCGTCATGTATGGTGTGACGCTCACACGGCTTGACAAATATAAGTTTACAATGGTGCTATTAGAAATGATTATTAAATGGCGCTAGAGTTTGACCGTATTTCGTAGGATTTAACGAATTTATCGCACTTAAGGAAGGAGGATCGAAGATTTAGTTTAATTGTTCGATGATCGAAGTAGCTTGCTCACAGCTGTTTGTACTTTGCTGGTCTTTTTTTTTAATCTCTTTAAGAAGATCTCTCAGAGCAGTCATCTTTAGACTCACTTGCAGGGATTGACACATCTCGTACATCCCGCGGTTTGTACTTGCCAGGAAACAGATATCCAGGCTTAGCACCTCAATCAGTCGGCATTGGACCATGTCTCGCAAATGTACCTAAGGTGGCGCAATATTCCCTTGTTTCACTCCCTGTCTCGTTTTGAAAGATTCGGAAGGTTAGGTTAAATTAAGACGGCTGACAGACATACCCCATTTTGGTCCAATTGCTCTTCTGCAGGAGTAAATGGCCATCGCTGCCTTTTTGGTGCGTTCTAGTGTATTGAGAGAGTCGGAAAGCTGTCCATTATGTGGATATCTAGCGGTGGGACAGGACCCCTTTGTAACATCAACAACTTATGTGGGATTCTTTCTGCCATGTAAAGATTTTCATATCCATTCACGGTTGTCACGATCAAAGGTCTTCTTAAAGGCTACAATCATAAGTTAGAGCATTGACGCTTACTCGTTTGATACTTCGATAAATGTACGCAGGGTATTGATGTGGCAAAAACAGGAAAAAACGTCAGTTCTTCCAATTCTCAAGGTTTCCTTTTTTTGGTATCTTAACAATAACTCCATCCTTGCAGACCCCGGAATATCGAACGAATTTTGATCACATTTTAAAGGCACATCATTATGTTGAATTCAATGGAAACTTGCATAACATTTTAGTTCGCATTTCGCGTCATCTGTTGGAATTCGTCCAAACTTCATAAAAACTTTCTCCCTAATACTGTCTACAATGTGTGAAAATTTGTTTGAAATCGGTCCACGCGTTTTCGAGTTTAGCGAGTACATCACTTTTTAAGGCTTAATTTTTATATATATAGTTTTAAAGATTGCTTCTATAACAACTTCAATTAATTTGACCTGTTAGAGTATCTGAAAGTTGGCGCGTTACAGCTACAATTGTATTAGCAAGAGTAAAGAAATTTATAGCTGAAAATTAAATACCACACGATCTGCTTTGCACACTCTCACTTTGTTTGCTTCATTGCTCCCACTCGTACCCCTTACTTACATAGTTCTTTTATTTCATTTTACTGGTTCCGACTCTCGAACTTCTCGCTCCCTCGCTGTCTCTCTCCCTCTATGTTGTAGCTCGTGCAGTTGCAGTTTAATTTGTACATCGATATATTTTCTTAGTTGTCAGAGAGTTGCAGCCGAGTTCCATTTCCAGACTCCACACCCACCAATGCACATTGTAATTGTCTGCCTGTAAGTGTGTGTGTGAGTGTGTGTGTGAGTGTGTGTGTGAGTATGTGTGTGAGTGTGTGTATGAGCTTTTCTGGCAAATAACAATAAATTCTGTGCTTGCGTTCTGCGATTGTCGCTTTGAAATATTGTTAAAGTTAAGCCCTAGCTCGTTGGTCCACTTTAGTCTGGTCATTACGGCGTATACGTAATATTTGCGCAATTCCGTACGAAAGAACGTTATGCTGGTCTGCTCTGCTCTGCGCTGCGATGCTTTGCTAAATGAACAGACATTTTGCTAATTAGTCAGCTATTTAAAAATACAACAAAGGAAACTAACAAATTTTTGCCTTGTTCGTTCGTTGGTTCACTCGTCGTCGTCATGGTTCGTTGGGGTCATTTTGGGATGCTTTGGTTTGCTTTTGGTTTTCCTGCTTTATTGCTTCCCTGGTTTGCTCACTTGTCCATTCATATTTCGTTTAGTGCCCGTGCATTAATCAAGTGACATAAAAGAAAAACGATGAACTAGTGCAGAAACTCTGTCAATAGAATTTTCGCCTTTTCCGTCTCCCTCACTTGGTGTTGTAGAACTTGTCGTTCGTCGTCTTCAAAAAGAAACTTTTGAATCAATTCAAGTTGTCCAAAGTTAAATCCGCGTTGCTGCAGCAGCTTTGCACTCAATTAAGTGAGTTGCTGGGCTCTTTTGGGGTGGTCTTGGAGTAGTTTTTTCAGCTGTGCGCGCTGCTCCCGCCGCTACCTTGGTCCACAATGTGCGTGAAGAGAAAAACAATTTTGTTGCAGCTAAGGAAAATCCACTTCAATGGCAATATAGCAATAAGAAAAAGAGAAAACGCCAGCCAGCCATGGCAATAGCAACAACAATAACTCTGGCAAGTTTAGTGCCAACAATTGCAGCAGCTGCCATGTCAAAAGTTGCCAGTTTCTTGGCCCACACACACACAGAAAGACGGACAAACTCCAATACTAACACGTGAGCTGGCAAAGTTTCATCTAACTCGTCTCCGTCGTCTGTCGAAGTGTTGCCCTCTGCCACTCCAAGCTCTCCTCGGCTTCCGCTTGATTGACTTGCATTGAGTTGACTTGGCACAGCTTGGCTTGACTACCCTGTTCTCCTTCTCCTACTGGCGCCATGACAGCACTTGGCATTGGCTGCGTAAACTAATTTTCCATGTCGTCACTCAATTGTTTTAAAAGCCAACTTGCTATTGTTGATGTTGACAGTAACACAAAAACAACAACCGACACACACACTTTCACACGCACACAAAGACGCTCATAAAATATTTAGAGTTTACAATTGGCTTTGACATGAAGTCCGTGGTCTACCGCCCACTTTGCTTCACTTTAATGCAGTTTTTATGTTAGCCAACTTTGTCCAGAACCACGTCGAGTCCTTTGCTATTTTGAATTAGGGCTGCAAAACCATTTAAAACAAAAGTTTCGGTTTACTGTACTGAAATTTTTGTGTATTGTGAACATTAGCTTATACCAGTTCAAAGTAAAACGAAAGATGAGCTTGTGCATAATGTTTCAGATATCCATAATCATATCCATATCCATATCCAAAAAACAAACATGTTAACAACTTCGCCATCCGATTTTCTGCGGCAATTCAGGAATGTAGGCTCTATAGTCGTACTGATAGATGCCACTTCGTGTCTTGATTTCACAATTTCACACATATTTTCATATCTCATATGTTTACATAAAATAAAGCTGCAAAAGCTAAGTATATCAGTCTTAAAAAAAGCTAGATCTAGCAGAAAAAAAGCTAAATTTGCAACATTGTTCAGCGATTATGTACTGTAAAGATTCCTCCTCGAGTTCATAAAGCCTACAATTGGAGCTGGTCATGCCCATCTTACTCAAGTCCCCCTTTAGTTCATGGCAGAATAATATAAGGTATGATTACTCAGAGTAAGAGCCTCTTTTCGGGCACCGCAAAATGTATGTATTTATGCATGCGAGCGTGTGCACAAAGCATCAGGTTGTACATTTCTCTCATGCTGGCTTACTCACATATACTGTGGTGCCTAGAAGAAGAAGAGTCATCATACCTTATATTATTCCAGATATACAATGCCCAGAAATCAAGCTAGTCAGTATGTTAAGATTGCTTTTAACCATTTGCAGGAGTTTATGAACCTATCAGAGTTAAGGGTGCCGAGAAATTGTTGGGCTTGTTTTAAGGTCTGTGGTGCATATCGATTTTCCTTTTTCTTTTATTAGTAGCTGCTTAACAATATGTTTTCCAATGGTACAGAATGGCTATCTTTCTCTGATTTGAATCAGACATTTTTTGATTCAAACTATAAGTTTTCGGCCACAGTTGTTAAAGTGAAAAATTAATGTCCTTACTTTGGCACTTTGAACTATTGCTGGAATATTTTTTTATTCAGACTTTTCTTGTTCCACAACTCCCATTTGCGTAGAACAAAATGTGCCATGTTTTGAGAAAACCGGATGAAAAATGAAGAAGTTATAATTGTTTAAACGAGAATGCAAAAAGTCAATAGTCTTATCGATAACATTCTTTTGAAACGTGATTAATTTTTGAATTTGACAGCAGATAATTTCAACCAAACAAATACGGTGAGTCAGATATCTCTTTTAATCGATTTTTATTCGAAATCTATCATTCAAAAGAGATTTCAAATACGATTTGTGGCACTGTTTCTTCTTCGTTATAACTGGCCATAACAACCCGTTAATGCGTTACTGCTTGAAATACATTCTTTCATTGGAATTGTGGTTTTACGTGGTGGATCCAAAACCTTACTCACAACCCTTTTAAGACCTGGGGTGGCTTTACTGGTCTCGAAAGTACCCACTGTCATTGTTTGTCGCCTCATACGACAAACTTTGACCTGCTGAGGTGGTATTCTCTAACCCGTTTATCAGACTCTCACTGTATCTTAAATTAAATGGCCTGCCAACTTGCTGCCAAAACTAGGTAACTCCTTAAGCAACATACAAACAGTGTTGTAAATCAGCGGCTACATTGTCATTGATAACAGAATTGTTACACATTCCGAACTAAAACTCAGGTAAGACTATCTGTTCTTGAAGCTTCGAAATTCAATCATCCCTCGTTGTTCGTGGTTTTCACTTTTGGCCAGCATTGTCGTTGGTGGTATTGATGACTTGGACAAGCCGCCTAATTGTATGCCACTCTGCCGTAAAACTGTTTACAATTTGCGGCCATCGTCGTCATACAGAAGAGTTGCGTGTCCAGTGTCTAGTGTCCAGCTTTCAGCTTGTGCTACATTGAATTTCAATCAATTGTACGCCATTTTGTGCATGTGAGTGTGATTGTGTGTGTGTGTGTGTGTGTGGGCCGGAATGTATTTCCGCAATGTATTTTGACTTGAGGTTTAGCCGCTTGAATGATGGATAATGGCATTCAATTCGAGTTGCTCAAATTGTGGCTGCCAATACAATTCCATATGAGTCAACTCACAAGCCGCTCTGAACTTTCGCTGCTCTAGAACGTAGCTCAACTCTCTAGACAACTTGGCATGTGTATTTATGAGAATTTATAGTGTGTGTGTGTGTGCGTCAGCTTTAAATACTTACATCAATTAATTTACAAGTCATTGTCAGTGCTTGGTTGTGCATTATAAATGATTTGTGTGCGTGTGTTCATTAGCGCTGTCATAGAGCAAAGGGCCCTAGAGGCATTGAACCGCCCGCACGACTCTCTCTATCTCGCTCTCTGTTGCAACGTTTATGGGTCAACCAAATGTGTGACCTCATTTGGAGGCATATTGGTTGGCATATTGATTTTATTAGTGTTGATTTGGACGGGGAGGAAGGAACGGTACACGGGTTAACGTATTCCTGAGCACACTTGAATCTATTTGCATTGGTTTGGTTATTTTATGGCCAAGTCAAGTGACTGCAGCGCGCACAAATATGCAACAGAAGTTTTCTAGTTTCCTAGTTTCCCGGCTGCCTAGTTTGCTGGCTTAAATATTCATTGGCAAAAACTTTTAAGCCACATTCCAGTGACATTAAAGTGCCGGAGCGGGGTACTTAAGCAAGTCGGAGAGCGACCACAATACGGCTGCAAAGTTATTGGAGCAGTAAGACAAACACACACACACCGACGCATTCCCACACACACACATACACGTAGCTGCACACAGAAGCGCTGCGCGTTCTCTTTTATCAATTATCAATTAACCTAAATTTTAGCGTCTACATTTTTGGCAACATCTCAGCGTCAGTTAGTCAGTTTTGTGCCAGTTGAAGTAGAAATTTTCAAGGAGCTTGCATCAGGAGCAGGAGCAGCTGCAGTTACGTATAGTAGTTCGCAAATGAAAGTTGACAGCTTTGAATGTTTGGCACCTGCGCTGCTCTATCTACTATAACTTAAAGGTTATGCGATAGTTTATGTGGTGATAATTTAGCCAACTATCAGCTAAATCCATTTTTAAAAGTTTATTTTTCGTTATATAGATACCACGTTTATGAGCCATTTATAAAGTTATGCTACCGCAATGCTACCTTTTCATGATACCAACAAGAATTTTTGTTTGTTTGTTTTCTGTCAGATGATATCTGAACTAGGTGGCAACACCCAACAACACGCCTCAGCAAACAAGAATGAAAAAAATAAGCTAAGTTGCTAGAGCTGCCAGCTTTTAAGCGCATCGTTATGTGATTTGTTTATCATGATAAACTTTAAACTTTACTGTTTATGGCAATTTTAAGCATCCAAATTAGAGTTATAAAAAAACCAGAAAATATCGCATGTTTTGCATAGTTAAACAGTTGCATAAGTTTCAATCGGTGATAATAATGTTAATGGGGAGTGCACCGCGATCTAAGAGATCTATTGTGCCCCCTTCTTCTTCTTAACTGGCCATAACAACCCGTTATCGGGTTACGGCCTGATGTAAATACATTCTTTCATTGGAATTGTGATTTTACGTGGTCGGTCCCAAACCCTACGCACAACCCTTTTAAGACCTACTGGTCTCGAAAGAACCCAGTGTCATTGTTAGTCGCCTCATACGACAAGCTTTGACCTGCTGAGGTAGTATTCTCTAACCCGCTCACCACACGGGGGATATGTCTGCATTTAGCGATTTAGAAATCGACCAATCGGAGCTTAAAACTGACAGTCCTATCTCTGAGCTTAAAACTCCCCTGACGGTCCTATCTCTGCAATAAATTTAAATATTTAGGATGGTTCGAGTAGGGCTACTTTAGTCATTATGATTCTGTATCCCTCCAGGAGGAGCCAGTATGTGCTGCGGGGATTACTCCTCAAGTTCACAGAATCTGCAGGCACTGGAGCTGGTGATATACAGCTTGTTCGAGTGTCCCTTCATCCTACAGTGTCCAGTATGCAGACCTGTCAGAATCCTAACAGTATTCTTCCCTAATTGTCATATTTTCTTGAACCTATGCAAGTTGTAGGAGCCGAGCAATAGTTTGGCCTGTTCTGTGCTAACCAACTCAGGCTTTTCTACACGTTTATCAAACCAACCGAAATTAGCTAGGACAAATTTAAACAACAAAAAAATGAAAACAAAATTTCGAAAATTATTTACTCTTATTATTCCTCTAGCGACCCAACTATAGCGACTAGAGTGGTCAAATTCGATAGGAAACCCTTTGAAGACATGCTCAATACAAAAACTTATCTAAATCGCTGGAAAAGTTGTTAGAGTGCTTAAATCGTCGAAAAACTTAAAATTAAAGATTTTAGTTTTTTGGCCAATCCCAATACTTTTTTGCGGAAACTATGGCACTATGTGCATAGTGTAATTAGCAACAAATTATCCAACAAATCGTGAATTGTGCTTTGCTAAGTTCATAGTCACGAAATGTTTACCTTTTTAGCAGCCGATAGATGAATGTGACGGAATTCCGAAGTAGCTGAAAGGCTATAGCATAGTGCTATGTCATGATAAAGAGATATCTTGATATGGAACGCAGGAATGAACTATTTTTGTCAAAGACACTAATATCTATGACAGCAGCCTCCCTGCTATTATGTGTCATTAGTGAGAAAGGATTTGTAATGTTAAGCGTAAATGACAAGCCTAAAGGCAAAATCCGAATTCTCTCGGCTTAAATGGTCAACTGATTAAGGGAAAGTGTCCAAAGAGGGTAAGAGAGCCAAATGGGGCACAAAGAATGCTAAGTGTAGGTACAGTTAAAATGCTAAAGTAATACCAACGTTTGACCCCCCTGACAATAATCATTTTCATTAGTGCCAAATGTCAGCAGTGTCAGAGAAAACTCAAGGCTCTTCTAGGATCTCTGCTAGAGCTGGACAAAGAGCAAAGCAAGGCACAGCGGAGCACAGCAAGCAAGTTGACATGTCCCAGCGTGATTGTAGGATATGTAGCTGAAAGTTGATGATACAGCTACACACACACACTCATGCACACAGAGTCATCCTTAGAGCCGAAAATCTAAAACAAACAACTATGTGAGGCATTTCGAGGCAAAACATTGACGGCATTGCAACGCAGCGTTTAAAAACTTCTTGGAGCTACCCGGGGCGCCATTTTGCAGCTACTTTTATGATGCACACCAATATAGATACATAGATGCACAGATACTATAGATTCACACAGATACAGCGTTGGTTGTGGGTGTTGTGCTTGGCTGTGTCCCAAGCCCAAGCACTGCCGTTTGATTCAAAGTCTATAAGAAATGCATTTGTTCAAGTGGAAATGAATTGAACTTAAACCAAGCCAACGACGGCGACAAAATGCAATCTCGTTTTGTTGTCAACTTAACCTCCAAATGACGACGACGACGACAACAACCATGACACTTTTACAACTGTTGTTGTAGTATTTGTATTTGCAGTTTTCCAGTTTTCCCGCCTTGCTCGCTTGCTGGCTGCCATTGTGTCGTCACCAGCAGTCGCAACTGTAACTGGAGGAGCAACTGCACGAGACGGCAGCCATTTCTGAGGATTTGATGGGTGCTCGGCTGCTCGGCTGCTCTGGCTGCTCGATTTTTAGTTTAAACAATAGCTTGAGCATTTTTGATTGTCAAATGTTTGCAAAGATAACATTTACCAATGCCGGATTTCCACTGAGGACTCGCCATAGGATGGCGAGATGGCGTTTTGATGATGCCAAAAGACAACGACAAATGTCGATGACTGAGTGTGGGCGTTTTGTGTGTTTGGTTAGATTGAATTGAATCCGGAATGGGTTGGGGTTTTCTGAATGTGGTGCGGAAGCATTAATTTGTAATGATACGTATTATAAATGCAATATAAACATGACTAGTGATACAGTTGTGCGAAATGTCAGTCAATTAGACAGTAATTTGTGTGTTGGTATGCAACATTTTGTTTGCAAATTATGCAATGAATTGCTTTTAAGCCGTGGTAATGACGTAGTGACAGCCATTCATGTTTTTCAACCTCGCTTTCACTCTATTTTGAGATGTACGCCATTGTTAACTTGAACAGTATAAAAATAAAACTATTAGCCCTTACCAGATTTCTTCTGTTCTTGCTTATGGTAAACAAAAAAATACTCTTTTGTTGTCATCACATAAAAGAGAGAATGTTATTATGAGTTTAACCAGAAACTCGATATAGTGTTCTCAAAATGGCTTTCTGCGAATAGTAACAAAACATTCTGTCGAAATACGGTGCAATATTGTATCTATCTTTACGAAAATAACACATTCAATCGAAAATAATAAAATCTGTGCAAATGAGTATTTAGTTAAAGAAGCAGGTGGTGAAAACTCCTAGTAAACTACATTTCAAGCTCTGGAGACTACTACTAAAACGCTCTTGAATTGTGGGGCTTTTCAACTTTAGTAGATTAAACCCTGCACGCTGTAGAACATATTTATATTCGTCGTCGTCTTCCTGACTTCATCGTCCTTCGTCATTCCCTTCATCTTCCAGTTCGTCTTCAGCTTTCTCTTTTCTTACTCTTCGACCTCCTTTTCGTTTTGCTAACTTCATGGAATAAATGAATGTCGTCAGAGTCGGCTACATCTTGAGAACAATACGGAAAACGTAGTTTCTCCCAAATCTTTCCAAAAATGTTAGACAAAAATAAATGATTAGATAGAAAATAAAAAAAATTATAAAATTTTCTAAAAATCTTTTATTGCATTAACTGAATTTTTTCCCCAATAGTAAATTACTATTATTATTTTTTTTACAACTGTTTTTGTTTTGTTTTTATTAAATTTTTTTTTTTAGATATTTATAGTTTATTTGTAATATTATTAATAATATATTTTTTAGTTGTTTTTTTTTTTTTAATAATTTTAATTTTTAAACGTTTTATAGTTTTTTTTTAGTGTTTTTGATTTTTTTTAAAATATCTGAAGGTTTGCATTTTTTCTTCTAATTTTTATATTTTCTTCCACTTTTTGGCTGTAGCAGGTTTTTTAAGCAATACCAATAACAAAAATAGTGTACGTATGTTATGTGCGCCAAACGTGGTAAGAAGTGGCATTTCCTTAGAATCAAAATGTTCCTTGCTTTCGGCACAAATAAACAAAAATAAACCCAGCAAAAGCAGCCATAATTAGCAATTAGTTTCCATGTTAAGAAGTACATATGTATAAGTGTATTTGTTTTGTGAAACACGGAGAACGAATCCTTAGCCAAGTCATCTGCACCAAAACATCACACTAGGCAGCACATAACTAGCACCACCATGACAACAAGAAGGAAGAGCTACACAGCTACAGGTCACAACTCTACGGGACGCGACAAGGGTTGACAGGGCATCGAAAACATGAAAAGTTGACAAGGACCCCATACAGAGAATGGCAACTCTTTGTCAAGCCAACTATGCCAAAGCATCTTACAAATAGTCAACAAAGAACCCAGCGAGGCAGAAATCCAAGCACACACGAACTCAGCATTTCAGAAAAACTAAGCAGCACGATTGCATTAGCTTTATTTTACAAGCACGACAACTGCTCAAGTTCAAAGATAGCAAAGTCACTATAACGGTGTCTTCGGTAGTGTTAAATCTAGCTGGTCTATCAAGGTACAAGGTATAATAGCAAGACTGTCTTTGTAGGCACGCTTCACGCCGCTCTTTATAATATTTCGAAGTTAGCAATCGAAAGCTAAAGATGATGAGGAAGGAAAGATGGGATAGCATGTGTATAGTATTGGACCGACACTAAGTGGCCGTGTTGGAGAGGATTAGGAGGAGAACATGATTTTGACGCGATTAAAAAGACAAAACCTCAAAAGCATGCTGTTGAGGGATGACAAGGAGGAGCACATGTTTTAGATACGATCGAAAGGACGAAAATCAAACCCCTGCTGGGAATGGTTAGTAGCACCCAAGGCCATGCTGGGGAGAATGAGGAGAACCACACGACCATGGTGCAATTCAACGGACCAAAACCGAACCACATAATGAAACGCGTTGTGCAATTCAATTCCAGAATTCCATTGTTCCGGATCCAAGGTTTGATACCAAATGAACTGATGCTGGAAATCGTTTATGCGTCATTACCATAGACACCAAGTACATAACACGAATATATTACACGCCTAGAAATAGTGGTGCGCAGCCCCGCGCTCCATTTATCTCGAGCCATCCTTCAAATATAACATATTCTTTCACTTGTAATGCAGTTTTAGGTACGGCTGAAATTTCATATTAATTTCATTGATTTCTTAAATTTTGCACATCTCTTATGTATTTCAATTGCACTTGTGGTTTGCCTGCGCCTCACACAATGCGGCCTTGACCGTGCTCAGTCAATGCGTCTCACACACTGATCGAAGGCGGCCAAGCGCTGCATTACCTGCTGCTAGCGACTGTAACGACTGACTAAGCGCACGCAGTGAGAGTGTGAGCGAGACAAACATACAATTAGCTAGTACAGTTACTGGAATGTGACTTACAAAACAGCCCAGTAGGAAATTTGCGACTAAACAATTTAGTTGCCAAAGTAACTGCAACAACACAGCCAAAGCAGTGTTTTTTTGTCATTGGCTTCAATGATGTGTTGATCGAGACATGTCCCAACCACATGGAAGAAAGCGAGAATATGTATGATCCATGTAAAAAGGTCTTCCTCCATGGACTCAAAGGGACCAACAAGCTTACTGCACACGGTTGCCAAGCTCTTTGAACGCTGCCTGCTAGCTCGCTTGTTATCCATAAAAAGCATTCAGGAAAATATCCCTTCTTTTCAATTTGGTTTCCGAAAGTCCCATGGAATTCTGAAACAATTGCATAGGGTAGCAAATTGTATTATTGAGGGCTTCGAGGCGAAGTAGTCAAGCCTCAGTTGCGACCTCAACTTTTCTGAATAGTGCGTTGCTATTTAACGGACCGGTGCTGCTGGAAGGTGTGGAATCTAGAGTCAAGGCCATCCGAGGTGGGTTTCCGCAGGGAAGTGTGTTGGGGCTCACGCTTTACGCCCTTGTAGCTCCGAAATTGGCTAAGAGTACCCACAGGACCTACTCTTCGCCACTTATGCTGGCCAGAAACAAATGGCACAAATGCCTCGTAATTCCGCTGACAGTGCAGCATTCAACATTTAAAAAGTCAAAAGTACTGGATTTGAATAGCTTTGGTGATGTTTGGTACTCTTTGGCACTCAAAAATCCCTTAGGATATGGTTTTATGCTGCTTTCGTTGCCTACTTTTCTGCGCTATGGTTCCATTTAACAAATTAGTCAAACTTTGATATCTCGTCTCGGTTATTTCACATATCGTCGAGCATTTCTGCCGATGTATTTTACGCTAATTGAAATCGCAATCGAATTACATGAATGGACGCCCGCTGACTGGTTACGGCTTTGGCAGCTCCTGCTGCTGCAGGCATATAAAACCCAATGAAAGTATAATCACATTTATGCAGTTTTTATGCCTGCAGTGTAAATATTTTTGTTGTAAACAAGTGAGGCTTATGCCCATCAACGGCAAGGGCGGGCGCCGCCATAGTTGTCCTTCTCGTTAGCCAACGGCTGAGCAAGCAGAATACACACACACACTCACACACACACACACTCACACACTCACACACACTCACACACACTCACACACACACGCACTCACATACACTCACACTTACTTACACATGTGAAACGATATGCATAAATGCATGAATGTTTGTTTGTGTGTGTGTTTGTCCATGTTTGGATGATGGCTCCTGCTCCTGCTGCCGCCGTTGTGCACTTTGTGTTGCTGGCCTGGTCATCGTTTTCACTCAGTCAACACGAATCCTGCTGTGCCGCAGCAGCTGCAGATCCAGCAGCAGCCATACTCACTTGTATTCGATTCCATTTTGAGTTCATTGAATTTGCGCTGATTTTTGTCTTCCTCTTCTTTATGTTTTGCCGCTTTTTCATTTATGAAAATTGCATTAACAACATTTGGCAAATGCGAAAAACATGTGATATAATATAAAGTGTGCTGGGTGTAGAAGTTTGTATACCCTGCGAAAATATACCAACAAACTAAATGACGAATTAGTTGAGAGAGAAATGTAGGCATAAAGTTTCGTGTTGCTTAGGTGCCAGTTACCCGAAACGAGGCACGGTTATATCGCCCGTAAGTGTTGTCCCCCCTGGAACCCTATGTTACTTGCTTGAATGCGTTATTTTTTTATTTTAAAATTTATGAAAATACATTTTTAATTTTATAATTGAATTAAATCAAAATGCGATATGAGCAAAGAAACAATAGCCTTTTTTCATAAAGATTAATAAATATTGGCGTTCTCTATCGAATGTGTAGGAATCATGCAAATCCCGGCTTTTTTCACTTATTTTACCCCATATACATATACAAATTAAAAACTGAATTATGTCGTATAACAAAAAAAGAACAAAGTTCTAAAAAAGTCGGCCATTTTGTCACATCAGATCAAAAACATAATAACAGTGCAAAAACTTAATCAGGAACATTGTTTTTGAAAAATGATAATTACACTGGAATATTGAAACGGTTCGGATTAGGACTAGAAGCCGCACAGAGGTCATTGAGCGTAGCGAGCAGGGGGCGGAACCCCTCCGTAATTAAAAAAAAGTTGTATTTTTTTTTATGAAAATTGGAAAAACTTGGTTCTTTCTTTCTAGAAAACGCCAAAAAAAGTAAACAAAAAGTTATTTGTGAAAGTTTGATGCTATCATAAATCAAAAGAAAAAAGTGTGCTAGATGATTGGACATGGCTTGACCCTTAATACTAACGTTGTGACTATCTAGTGAGGCCTCCATTCATGCGTTGCAAACATTGCATCAAATGTAACATACTCCCTGATCAATATACAAAGTTATATGTAGTGTGAAATTTATGTTATATGTTTTAAAGCCAACTTTATGTTTACGTTTGGCAGACTGCAACTGTGTCTATTCGTGTGCGGGTGAGTGTATCTTTGTCGTTGTTGTTTACAACATGCGCATAACTGTATTTTTCAAATAATTGCATTTCCTGTTTGAGTTTTAGCCAGCCAAAGTTTTGGCCCACACGGCGCTGCGCCCATTAGTATGCTTCAATAATTTAATAGCTTTTCAATTGGCAACATAATTGGTATTTTTTTAGCAGTTAATAAAGCATTGACAGGCGCCAAAAGTTGTCAACTTTGTGTGTGTGTGTGTGTGAGTGTGTGTGAGTGTGTGTGAGTGTGTGTGTGTGAGTGTGTGTGTGTGAGTGTGTGTGTGTGAGTGTGTGTGTGTGAGTGTGTGTGTGTGAGTATGTGTGTGTGAGTGTGTGTGTGTGAGTGTGTGTGTGTGTGTTGGTTGCAGCTGTTGCATTATTAATGGCCATGCAGTCTATGCATTTCCGGTTTGACTCTTTTTTGCTGCAAGTAAATTAATAGGCAACATTTTAACGGGAATTGTAAGCACAATTAACAGTTTTTGCACATACGTATTTTTTTGTGACTTTTGAAATGATAAATGATGACATGATTTGTGAACTTAAATATGCAATTAACGTCACATTTGCATTATTAATAATAATATTTATTTACTTTGTCCCATTTCAGTTGAACAACTACAAAGGGCAAAAAGAGACACAAGAGACAACAAACAAAGGTAAGCTCTTCGTTTTGAACAAACTATTTATCATATTGTCCAAGATGTGACAACTCTTGACATATCAGCAGCATCATTTTTCCAGTGACAAACTGTCAAAGGGCAAACAAACAAACAAATAAACTGATTAGCCATGTCGCTTTCTACATGGCTTGAGTCGAACTTTTGTACCACTAAAACTGACAAGCGCAGTGACTAAAGTGTCATAAATCCATAGCCAAGCGTCAACAACATTCACATCAACATCAACTACTACTACTACTAACAACAACAATTTGTTTGTTGTGACCTACGCGACATGGAAGTCACAAATTGCTGAACGAGTGCGTTGTCTCTCTGACTCATTCTCCATTGCGGCCAATGAACCAATAACCCCTAATTGGTTCAAGCGCTAGACAGACTCGCCTCGAACTCATGTCAAACGCAGGCTCGCAGCGGACTAACTCACTAAATGAAAGACTGACAAACTAAAAATTCACTATATACACTGAGAGAAATGCCGTCAAAGTTTAGTGTTGCTTTTAGTTTCCATGCATGTGGAAAAGTCTTGGTGTGCTTTGAGTCTTATTTTAATGTAATGGTAAAAGAAACCGAATCCTCTAAATCCAAATCCGTAAAATGGTCTTATCCAAAAAAATTTTAAATAAGTTTGATGAGGGGGAGTGGGAAGGAGAACGAAAAGAGGAGGATGACGAGGCAAAAGAATATGATGAACTTTTATAAAACAATTTACAAATAATCCCACGTCTCATTTTGAGCACTTGATACGGGTGTGACTTTAGCAAAGCCAGCCAACATAAACACTATCATATCGGGAAACACCCGTAAGATTGAAGCAACGTCGGTTGTATGTTGTGCTCAACGAATGTTTCATAATTGTTAGTGACATACACAACAATCTGTAGTAATTTCTGATCAAAAAAATTGGTCAAACAAGTCAACAACAAGCCCATTTTTGGGCGGTATTTGCATACCAATTATCGTCCTGTTTGACCGTAGCTTAAGCAATTACAATATTTGGTTCAGAAAAAGCTCTATTCAATGAAGACGTGTGTTAAATTAAATCGCCATTTATATTTATCGCCAATATGAGATACAGTTACCTTGATATCTATACGCGGAGGCAAATACTGCTCTGACTTACTAGGTTGTGTGAGTTTAGAAACTGGCATAAAATTCTCGTCAGCTGATACATGAGCATTACATATCGTCTGCCTCAGTGCCCTTCCGACCCATACGAATTTCGAACGCCTGATCCAATTGGTTGAAATGAGGTTCGAGAACAGCACTTCCCTTACGTTCATCTGAGTCGTGCTCACTGCAAACGTTTCATACTTTTGATGGCTGTACGTACATTTCAGGTTCAACGTAAGGCTTATGGTCATCGGTTATAATCGCATCCAGATTGTTCATCACGCCATCCAATTTATAAGCGTTTCCTCATCATCATTCAAATGTGCCCATGTTTACCATCTACATAATCATGTTTCTTCACACCAAAAGTTTTCGCGTCATTGCATAGATCGATTTCTCACAAAACAAGATCAAAAGCATGTATAAACATGAACGCGTATGTCCACAGCACACTGTGAAGCAAACCATGTTTGCTGATGGCATCACTGGCAGGTTATAACATCAGCCATCCCTGAGATGCAGGTTGAGACTTTCCAGGTTTCACAGACATGCAGCAGTCCGGATTTGACATTGGATTCGAAAAGTTTTCCAAAGCAGCTGTGGCTTTACTTATACTGCTATGCATCCAATGCCGTACCTCCATCAGACGATACAAAACTGCCTAGATTGTTCCTCATAAACATCTGTCTCAGAATAATCCGCTGATATGCTGAAAGACCAGTATGCATTATTTTTGTCTTGTTGCAATTAATTTGACTCACCTGCAGTGATTCTCATCTCAATCATCCCGCTATTAAGAGATTTTGTTGTCATAATCCAGTTGGCTTAGCCCCTCAAACGGGTTTCATTGATTGACATGTCTATCAGATGTACCTACAGCCAATAAAAAGAACATCGGCGGCAGAGTATTCCCTTGTCGCCCTTCGAAAGAGTCGGAGAACTATGCCTTATGTGAAACGAAAAAGCTTTCGGCGTGCTAGAATTCCTCTATAACAGAAATCTCTCTCCTAGCTAAGAATTTCCAGATCCATTTCCGATTGACTCGGTCGCAAAGTCTGAACTCAGTTGACGCTTCTAGAATTATACGCATGGTGTTGTTGTGAGCGTCACAAGAGCGACGAGTACCAAAGAACGCTTGATTCTGTCCTTTATCCCTTCGAGATTGTTAGTTGACATTTATTTTGTGAAAGCAGAAAAAACGGTTCTTAAGATTTCCTTTCATTGGTATCTTAACAATAACTCCAAACTTCCATTTCTTGGGATATTTCTCGCTTTCCCAAATAGCTTGTATAGCTTTCTTTTTAAGGATACTTAATTCACACCAGTTTGCTAAGTCACGTTTTCAAACGCTTTGAACCAATATTGAGAAGACTTTTTTCACTTCCAAATATTAAATGTTTCTCTGAGTGAAGATATATGTGTGTGTGTGTCTGTGTGTGTGTCTGTGTGTGTGTGTGTCTGTGTGTGTGTGTGTCTGTGTGTGTGTGTGTGTGTGTCTGTGTGTGTGTGTGAGTGAGTGTGCGTGCTTTATAGTTTGACTAGCACTCAAAACTGAGCGCGAGATGCTGCTTGTTGTCTGACAGATAAAATGAAGTATTATGTGTGTCTGCCTGGGTTTGTGTGTGTGTGTGTGTGTGTCGGTGTCCGACATGCGGAAAAACAAAATGCTTTCCAAACAGCAACAACAACAACTTATCGTGAGCGTGTGTGTGAGTCTCTGTTGGAATTTATCGATAAGTTGTCGTCATAGAATAACTTAAACAAAAATGCTATGACCGCTTCTCAAAACCACTATAAGTAGAGACACAAAAAAAAAAAAAAAAAAAACAATGGCGCATAAATTCCGCTTAACTCATACATACATATAGGCTTACACATATTTATGCATAACGGTTTATGCTTGGCTCCTGTAATATATTAAATTTATAACTTATAATGTATATATGGAATATCGCATATGAATTCATAAATTTTCTCTCGCACAGACGTCGCAGCTACAATACACGCTCTCCACACACCGATTTTTCTTCCTAAAAGACAGGCATTTAATATAAACGAAAGGAACGGATTTCTTCAAAGGCAACGAAGCTGAAATACTCTTCTATAATGTAAAGAAAGAATTTCTTACTTGGTTTTTTTCATAGCTGAAGAGTTTAAAAGAAAATGTCAAAGATATTTTCAGCACGGCTATGAAACGATAGTGCTTAATGGGTTTTTGTGTTACTAGCCATGAAATATTGAACAAGTTCTAAAAAAACCACATATTTTCTTTCCAAATTTAAAATTGTAAATCTGTTACAAATTGTAGAGCACAAAGTCAAAAGAGTACACTAAACATATCTTCTTCTTGACTGGCCATAACAACCCGTAACCGCTTTACGTCCTAATGAACACTTCTCCAGGCAGATCACAGCATCTTGCATTGGGAGGGAGGTTTTACGGGTTGGGTCTAAACCCTAGGCACAACCCTGTTAAAGTCCTGGGCAGACTTCGTTTCGAAACATATCGCTTATCTACTAGAAGACTGATGCAGAACTATTGGTTATATCCTGCTTCATGTTGTGAAAAAATTGTATGTTAATATCTTGTATACTTTCCGCGTGAGAAGGGAATATGTCGTAAAATTAAGAACTTCGAAGTTGAGTCGTTCGAAAAGTTTCGTAATTACATCCTTGGTGTTCAGTTTAAGATGGTAACAGTTTGCGCAGCGTTTACTCAAACAGCAAGAATGATCTTCCATGAGAAGTAGCATAATGGATTATTCTAGTTGAACATTAAGATGGGACACGTTGAGTGTATCGAAGAATTGTATTCAGCGGAGAAAAATTGTGTAAACGGCAAAATTGCCGTATATGGTCCGAGGAGCAAGCAGAAGCATTGCAAGAACTGCCAATGCGTCCACAAAAATGTACCGTTTGGTGTGGTTTCGGGACCGGTGGCATCATTGAGTCGTATTTTTTCAAAAATGATGATGGCAACCGTTACGTTGATGGTATCGTTTGATGATTTCTGACTTTCTTTTGGCCCAATGGATAGCTGGTCGAATTGTGGTTTCAAAGGGACAGCGCGATCTGTCACACAGCACTCGAAACCATGGGCATATTGTGAGTTTGATTTTGGTGACATTTCATGTTTTGCACCTGTGAATTAGCCGCCTAGATCGTGCGATTGGATTCCGCTGGACTTCTTTTTAAGTCTCTCGTCTACTACTACGGTTTGGGAAGATAACTTCGTCGTGTAATTGGTAAAATTCCAGCTGATATGTTGGAAAAAGGTATGCCAAAATTGGAAATTCCGGATGGACCACTCAACATTTGCACGAAATAATCTTCAAAAAAGTAAATGGCAAGCATTGATTCAGCGACGCCATTCCAAAGTTCACGCCATTTTCAAAATTTTCGTTGTTTTTTCTTAATTTTAAAAACCAAAAGATGGAAATGGTTTGCTCTACAGTTTTGTAATCACCGGAAAAGGATTTATTTCGCTTAGCAATGGACAATTGTGTTCCAAATATCCGATAAAATTGTGCATATACCTTACAAGGGTATAACAGCGACATTGACAGTTTAATGAATGACTTTGGCGGATCCGTTTTGCTTTCGTTTAAGAGTTTCTGTCTTCGCCATTTGCCCGTTAGGTTTTGTTTACTTGGAAAATTTATGTAAATCTGTTAGTAGTTTTTTTTTTTCCTTTGTTACTCGTGTTGTGGTTGTGTTGGATGTGTCTTCTGTTGCTGATGCTTTCATCACAAAAGTTGTCGCAAAATAGTTTTGTTTGTTATGTTGTTGTTGTTTTGCGCTTTTTTGTTGTTTTTGCTAATATAATAAATAAGATTCAAGCATCAGGCTTATGCCAGCAGCAGGAGAAGCAGCTCGCGGCTTACCCACTCACTCATTCATTCACTCACTCACTCACACACTCACTCACTCATTCACTTATTCTCTCACTTACTTTTATATATATAAATTTTATACAATAGTTTTGTAGGTCCTGTTGTTGACAAGCCAAGGAACACTGTTGTTGTTGTGTGAGGTTATGTGTGTGTGTGTAGGGGCATTTTGTAATGGCTTTTTCCATTTCTGGCTTGTCTTCATATTTTTGTCGTAGTTTTGCTGAATAGCTTTATATTTATGTAAAGTTATGCGGTTTAACAGATAAGCCAAAAACACTGAAGGAAGTTTTTTCTAGTATATGATGACGGTGTGACAGCAGCAGCCACAACAACAGCCACAGATGGCACAGGATATAAGCAATGACGCCTGAGGCTCAGCCAGTGTTGCTCATTGAATACTAAAAACTTATCGATGTATAGGTCAAGTTATGGCACACTGACAGTCGGAGATTTGCATTGAAATTCTTTGTCTGCACTGCTGTTATATTGCGTTGACTGGTAAGAAAAGCAGTTGTTGTTGTCGTTGTTGTTGGCAAAAAGTTGCTGCAAACTGTTGGAACTTGCAGCAACATAATTGAATGCATAAATACCAAAGCCAGAACTTCATTTGTGTGCCGATCTTACCATTTGATTCCATTTCCCATTCAACTATGCGCAACTTTAAATGCACTCTGTGCCACTCAAAAAGTCTCTTCAAAACATGGCATATACAATATGCTTTTATTAAAATGTATAACACACTCTGCTAGTAATACACATACACAGCATGTCAGCTTGTTTTACAACTTGAACTTTTCCAAACAAGACACGCGTTGCGTATGCCACGTTGCGTATACGCAATCTAACTCATGAAACTTTTTCCTACTCCCACTTCTCTACTTTTAAGCCACTCAACTAGACACAACTTTGCACAAGTCTACTCTACTGCATACATATCCACCTATTATATTACGAGTATATTGCACTTTGGTTAATTTTAAAATTATATTAAAAACTTTTACTTAGTGGCTGCTGTTTTATTTTCTTTTTATTAGCTAGCTGTCCAGTAAATGGAAAACGCCGCTCTTTAGATTAGTTTTCTTTACAAAGGCAAAACATGAAAAATGTTTTTCGGACCTGCCAACCTCTACAAGAGCTTAACTGGCATCATGCTTAAACGTGTTTTTTTCTCTCTTAGTTTTTCGAAAAAACCAAACTCTTGGCTGCCTCTGGCTCCAACGCCAGTTTGCATTGTGCACTACGTGTAGGGGGGGAGTACGGCTTGTTGCTTTTATAGCTTGAAGCATTTTGTTTTTACTGAATACTCTATAAACGTATGGGGTGCAGAAATAAAGAGTATATAGCTTTTGTGCAAGAATGCGGACTTCTGTAATGAAAACATAGATATTTGCTGTACACTTTTAAGAATTGCATTTTCAAAAAATTCGTGTGAATTCATTAGAAGTTTCTGCGAAATACTCAAGTTCTTGGTTTCGATGTGGTCTTCGTACCAACTGTTTTTGTCCAACACCACAAGAATAAACAGCGAGGAAAACGCCAGTTAGTCTGTTACACGAAGCGAAATTTTCACCCGTAAGTTGTCTCGCTTGCCATTTGCGTCATATTAGAATGAATATGGCTATGAAATGCTACTTTGTAATTGACAAAGCAATGGTGGGTCTTTTCAGGGATTTGGGGTAGTGCCAATGTCGGTGGTGGACTTCTTCTTCTTAACTGGCCATACCCACCCGTTACCGGTTTACAGCCTGATGTATTTCTTTCATTGGAATTGGGGTTTTACAAGGTTGGTCCCAAACCCTACGCACAACCCTATTAAAGGCTCTACTGGTCTCGAAAGAATCTAGTGTCATTATAAGTCGCGTAATACGACAAGATTTGACCTGCCGAGGTTCTCTAACCTCCTCACCACACGGGAATGGTGGACTTACCAGTCCTAAAGAGACACTTATGAGGTCCAAGTCTCTTACACAACTCGCTTGATAGGGCTTTATAGTATAAAAGCCTAATACCACGGTAGTATTTTACTCCTGAAAAGGCGCTCCTCCATCTGCCTCATTTTAAGATACTGGTCTTAGATCGTATACATTCTTTTACTCTAAAAACACATAGACCCGTCAGAGCATCGCTTGTTCGATGCAGCCCAACTATGTATAGCAAACTTGTTGTTTCTACCTTCTTCTGTTTTGCATTAAACTGAAATTACCCTTTTAAACCATTTAAGCTTCCGCCCCCACACCGCAACATAATGAACCGCATGTTCGTGCCTCGACTCGAGTGCTGTCCGTATTTTGCCTCCGGCTGCAAGTAGGAAGCTTTTGTAATTCGGCGTTCGCCTGTTACGTGGCGCCACAATAATCTATGGCATTAGTTGCATTGAAGTTGAGTTAAACCACTGGCAACAAATTCGATATTCGGTTTGCGCACTTTGCTTCACTGCCTTGACTTGACTTGACTTTAGTTGAAAAATGCTTCGAATATCGAATGTTGCAACGTGACACTTGGCTGGGTTGCCGCTCATTTAATTTGGTCAAGCAAGCGCAACGAAAAGTTGCAAACTCTTTTGGAAGAACAAACAAGCAAACAACAAAACCAACAAGGAGCAATGAGTGCAATGAAAATGATTGCACCATGTGCTAACCTGTGCTGGGGTGGCACTTTTGGCACTGGGAACCAGGAGCTGACTAACTGTTGTTGGAGGCAATGCCAAACATTGATTTGGGCATGAATCTCTCTTTCTCGTGCTCAAGTGGCGTTTGTTGTGCGGAGTTTGCCTAACATACTTTTAGGCATTAAACTTGAAGCAAGTTGTTACTCTCTCTCTGTTGTTGTTGATGTTGATGTTGCACTTGCGGTGCGCGTTGTTGTTGTTGCCGCATGGGTCTCCCATTCGTTAGCGCACTTGACTGACCTCTTAAATTCGTTTAATGTTTAGTTAGGTCGGATGCAGCTCATGAACCCCCTTAAGCTACGGTCAGACAGGACGATAATTGGCATGCAAACTCGGATTGGTCGAAAACACATGAAATTGGCCTTCAAAAAAGTGGCCGGTCAGACAAGGGCCAATTATTTGCGAAAGAAAAGTTCGGCCCAATTTTTGCAGCTCGCATATTATTTGACGTACTGGTCAGACGGTCGGCAGGCAAACTTTTCTCTCACATGTTACCAGCATCTCCATTTTGAAAAATGAAATGAATCGATTTTTCGCTAAAGATAGAATTGAGTTATCTGAGTAATAGCTTACAGTCGACATTGACAGTGTAAATATGGAAAACAACAAGGCGTCGGAAAGTTTTTTAACTGTAATGCTTGGAGCAGCAGCTCTATATGCTTCTAAACAAAAAAGAAAAAGGAAAATGAAAAACGGAGTATTTTATCAGATTGTTTTATCGATGTCTGATTACGATTGCAGACTTACGAAAGTCGGCCGTGTCGGTTCTTACAATTTGTTTGCAAGAAGCGACTGACAAACTCGATAAATGTTTGCAGTGTGGTGTTCACACACACCAATTTTTGGCCGCCAATTATGGGCACACCTGACTCGTTTCGGCGAGTGTCGGCATGCAAATTAATGTGCGGTCAGACATGCTGCATACCGATTAGCGCGATTTTTGTGTGTTTGCATGCAAATTATCGTCGTGTCTGACCGTAGCTTTAGACACAGGTAGGCCCGCCGTGAAGCGAAGAGCAGAACAGAGCAGAGCTCCAGGTCAGAGTGCTGAATTAATGGGCAAGTTGAAGTGCTCTAAATTTTGCCTCACTTCATTTTGTTTTCTTACTTATTGTTTTGTTTTTGTGCCTATTTTTGAGCCCATTTCTTTTAATGAGTTTCTGCTGTGCGGCTTTGCGTGAAATGCGCTTGAAAATTTAATTATGTATACGACTTGTGTTGCGCCGCCATATTGTTTTTGGGTATTTAAATATTTTTAAGCTGCTTTATAGAGCAGTTTACTTTATGAACTAAAGAGAATGGTATGCTGCAATTAAATAGTTTCCGCTATTAAAAAATAGTTTTTATTTGTTTTAATTTTGCTCACATGCATAAAATTTTAACGGCTAAAAGTATGCAATGAAAAAGAGAGAGTGAAATTGCACACGAACACAAAATGGCGGTCATGGTGTGACCTAATAAAAAAATTATGCCAAACGAAAGCGAAAGGCTAAAGGAGAAAGCCAAAATGATGGTGAAAAGACTAAAGGGTGGCCAGAGTTGCCATTGTACAAATTTTACAGCGGAAATGAGCGTGTGAGTGAGATAAACGCCGTGCAGTGCAATGCAAACAAGCGGGTTGCATGTGTGTGTGTGTGTGGTTCTGTGTATATGTGCGATATGCGCATGCAGCACTTATGAGATATTAAGCTGAGAACTTAGCTGCCTCTGGCCTGAGATGCGTCCCCCCTCAAGTTAAATTGAGCAGAATAATGCGGTCAATTTATAACGAGAGTGTTATGACCAGCGCCAACGTGCAGCATCGATGGCGGCCTGAGCATGTTCAATATGGCCAACAGCAGCCTCTGCATATAAGCGTCATTATTTAAACACTTGCCACAAACCCACCAGCCACCACCCACCAACCACCGTCCAAGCGCCAGTGTCAGGCGGCAGCTTAAACAAAAGGAACTGGTCCGTGCTGTTACGTTAACTTGTCGTCGTTGGGTTGCCAGTCGCCGGAAATGCTGGCATTCAATCTGCCATTCACTTTTAACACACACACACTCATTCCTTACTTACCTCCACGCCCCGACCATGACGGGTGTCATCATTTGCTTGTCTGTTTGGTTGCACGCAAGTTTGCAAAATTATGGTCACGACAACGAGCTGCTTGCAATTGCTCGGTAATTTTTAAGCTTAAAACTATTATAGTTTGTTCAAATTGCTTTTGGGGCTGCTGTCGTGTGGTGCCGTACGTGCCGGCCAGTGTGTCCTTTAAGATGAACCTGGCCAACTTGACTATTGAAAGTGCAAGTATTTGACTTTTTGATATTGGCAAGTGACCCAAATTATGAACCGCATTTCGGTCAACTGTGGCATGGGACACTTTGCAGTCCAAACCACACACACACACACACACATCTTTACAAAGCTGCATGCATGTGGCATTTGAATAGCCTGCAGTGTGGGGATTGGTTTCTGTCTTTTGGACTTGGGGGCTTGGCTTGCATATATTATGTACTGCGCTTGACATGCCTTAATTTGGGGTTGTGTGACATTTGGTTTCACTTTTTAATGAGCTGCATTTTAATAGAGTGCAAGTGCATAAAGTAAACTTAATCCAATTATTCAAAGAGCGGATAAACGAGTTGAAAGCGCAGCAAATGAAATTTTATCGAGAGTGCTTAAAGAGGGAGAGCATACAGTGCAGTTACTGTCTATATGACTTCTTTTATGAGTAAGCATAACGATGTGGTAACCACTTCGATTTTTATGTGAATTTTTGTTATAAGATAGTAAAGTGAATATAAAAATACACTTTATATTTAGTTTTGCTGCTTCTTCTTGACTGGCTATACCAACCCTTTACCGGGTTACGGCCTGATCTAGAGCACTCCTACAGGTGCCTCAACTTCGTGTGCGCCTTTGTCATTAGGTGATACCTAGTTAGGTAGTTAGTGTGCCATGCCCCTTCAACAAGCGCATTAAAGACCTTTCTCGCAGTAGATGTTAATTCGCTTGACTACGTCAATGACTTCTTAGAGTTCATCGTTCCATCGAATGCGGTAGTCGTTGCCAATGCATAAAGTGCCAAAATTCTTACGGAGTACTCTCCGCTCAAACAAAGGTATCTACATTAGACTGAAGTAAGGATGAGTGTCCTGAAGAGTGTAAGTTTCGTCTGGCGAGAGTGGTCTCTACTTCTCATTTGCCTACTGAGACCAAAGTCACATCCTTTGGCCAGAGAGATTCTCCGCTTGATCTCCATGCTGACATCGAAAGTAAAGTTTTGGACATCAATCGGAGAGTCCAACCGCCGCGTCTCTCTCTATTCGAAGAATAGATATACTTGGTGCTGCTCTCATTTAAAACTAGACCCAACCAGGCAGCTTCTTCGTGAATAGCCGCAAGGCTCGCTCGTCAATATTGTCTGCTAGGCTAGCAATCCTTGTAGAATATAGTCCCGTTCCTATGTACTTCTGCCTCGCCTGTAGACGTATTCTGCTAAAGAGCTGGTGCACTCGCCCTGCCAGTCTTGAACACTTCTGCAGGTAAACTATCTGTTGTTCTTAAGCTGCTAAGCGGCTTGGGTGCGTCGGGAAGTTAACTTTGGAGGCGCATTATTTCTGTCATCGCTCGACAATAAGCCGGTGAAGTGTTCCCTTCACAAATTTAGAGTACCCCGTACCTCATGGTTCTCCACAGGAAATTGTTTTGGTACTATATCCTTGAGTCAGATGCTTAACTTTTTGTAAGAGCTTCCTAACGTCATTGCCGCACCTGCGATCTGCTCTTGCTCACACTTTTCTGCTCGCGTTTTTTACGTCTGGTGCTTCTTTGGTATAAATAGTTTATTGAAAAATAAAGTATATCCGTAGCTATCAAGATAGCGTAAACATGCATTGAACTTGTTTTTGCATTTTAATGTTTGCAATCAAATGGTTGATGTTCAGTAATCACGACTATTATCAGAAAATTCCGTCGGTCATTAGAATAAAATCATATTCAAAATTTCACAATTCAGAAGCTTTGAGTACATGTGCATATATCTTACTTAAAAATTGTGGTTTGTTTAATGTTTTCCTTTTTACTTAAAAAACTCAAAAAGTAGGGCAGACTAAACTGCTAAACCGGACAGTCGCGATATTTCGAAAACCAAGCATCGTATCGGAACGGCCAAACTCTGTCTGAACGCGCCCCAGCATGAGCTATAATCTCCACTTGCATGAAATACTTTAAAACATATCAATAAAGGTTCAATCTTTCGTTTCCTCACAACTTAACATCAATATTCTTTGTTTACTGGGCGTGGCTGTCCGAATTAGCCACATTTGGTGTACAGCTTAGTACCATCATTTTAGAGATTTTCTATTTTGAGGTTAGTGCAGTTTAAGCTTAAGTCTAAGTAACTTATACCAACAAACAATATGCGATTTCTAGCTGAAAGAACAAGCTTTCGAAATAGTATATCACATTCTGGCAATATAATCTGCACTATTTTTGGCTCAAGACAAAAAGTGTCTCAGTCTCGCCTACACAAATTATCCATAAGAGTCAAAAATGCACGAACTGAATAACTCAATTCACTCATATTGAAACGTCTCATAAATGTGACTAAAATTCATTGTCACGAAAATAACTCAATTCATTTACGAAGATTTCATGAATGTCAAGAATGCTGTGACATTTCTCGTAAACACTTTCAAATTCCTGATTATATTGCTTTTGCTTTGCCTGCAGCTTATGCCACTAACATCTTATCAAATCCTTAGCATTTTCATTAGCAAATCTCATGCACTTTATTGTTCTCAATTGGAAGCCAATCCAAACGCCAAAGTGCATCGCAAAGACGCTCTTCAGATTGCACTCAAAACTAAACCACTTAACACGTAATGCAGCTCAAATTAATTACGCATGAAATTGCAATTAATTTGTTTAAGAACTTTGCTAAGTTTATTTTAAAGTTTCTGCTGTTTCTGCTTGCCAAAGAGTGCCAAAGAGTTTAAGCACTTGGATAAACAAAAAGTCGCTTCCTAACACACAGAGCGTAAGAGCGAGCTGCAGAAGAAATTCCAAAAAAGCCAACAAGTACGACGACGAGGACGAAAAGGACGACAACGGCAAGTAAACATAAACATAGCACAAAAATTTTTACTGTGCAGAAAGTGAAAATCTTTGGGAAAGTAAAAACATCAACAAAAACAACGAGTAAAGGAGATAGCAAATGTGTGTGAGTGAGTCAGCGTATGGGCCAAAATGGCTAAAAACAATGGCGGACTCTAGGAGCGGAAGAGGAGAGGCAAAATGGCGGCAGCAATAAAAATGGCGCACAAGTTCAGCACGTAACACGTGAGTCAGAGAGCCTGAAATGTTTATTTGGGTCTGCTCGAAATATGGTGTGTGTGAGTGTGTGTCTGTGTGTGTGTGTGTGCAACTGTGTGTAGGCCATGCAGCATGGCCGCATAAAAACAACAACAACAAGTATAACAACAGCCTACTGCTGCTGCTGCTCTGGCGACTCTGTCACAGTAACCTAGATAATACAATATACACCAAAAATTTTACCCAAAATGTGCCACTTTCGCTTTGACCCAGAGTCGAGGCAATGAACGCAGCCAGTCAGCTGCTGCTGCTGCCACTGCTGCTTCAAATGCGTTGCATTTGAGGGTCAATGTGGCAAGCATTAAGGCCCCAAAGCACACGTCAGACCAAGAAACGCAGAACAGTCCGAGCAGCTGTTGTAAATTGTATAAGAAATCATGCTTGAAATATTGTGCATTGTGGTTAAAGTACGCAGCCGGTCAGATGGCACAAAATTACAGCTATATGTCACCCGACAAACACACACACACACACACACACACACACACACACACACGCAAACCAGCAATCACTCACATGCATATAAAGGGTGTTCTTTTTCGCCATTTCGCAGATTGATGGCACGTTTAATGAAGATAACTTTTGAACTTTCACATATTTTTCTGATAGTCTTAGCCACAATGCGTGAGGAAAGCATCGTTTAGCTTGAAAAATAAGCGATATCTCAAATAACTTATTTCTAATCGACAGTTAGATGTTAGGGGCCGTCCATATATTACGTCATCACTGATAGAGTGGCGAGGGAGTTACATAATTGATTATGTTTGATTACATGGTGGGAGGGGGCTTAAAGGTAGCGATGGCCTAATCAATATTTTCCAGAAAACAAAAATGAAGATTAAGGCATTCACGATATTCCACTCATTTCTTACAGTAGTATTTAAGATTTGGTCATCAATGTGCGAAGAAAACCAATTGCGCGCTCGTTTTCAAAACAGCTCAACAAGATTAGTATATAAATATATACAATGTTTAAATCCGTCATCTGCAGCAAAATGTCGCAATCTCTTTATGAGATGACAGTTCTTAGGTTCTAATATTGGGGCTGAGTACCTGACGATCCTTACTGACACTGACATGTTTAATGGGGCTGCTTAACCAAGCTCCTTTTGTGTATCGAAAATAGGCACAAACGTGATGACGTAATATACAGAGGGCCCCTTATATTGTGTAATAGAGCTATACAACTCTCATTTGATATTTTCGAGGTTGCAATATCGATAAAAGACCAGTATATTTACAGCAAACACAGTTGAAAACTAATCTGAAAAGCATTTCAACAATCTTGTCTTAAGCGACTATGTGATAACATTATCTCCAGATGGTAGCTATCCTTTGTTCATAAACATCTTAGCGAAAATCTTTGAGAAGCATTGATTGAACGCGTTCAAGGCCGCATAGTCTGAGTATGTATGAAATGAAATAAAGATTTCATAAAAACCGTAACACAAAAGAAAAGCTGACTTTTTTTAGACGAAACCACACAGCAATACGCTTTCAACAGCATTTTGTAAGTTCTCCGTACGGCAATACAACATTATACTTACTAAGATAAGTATGACAACTTAAAAGGTGCGTGGTTGGCGAACTTCTATTTGCTTTAAAGCAATGTATAAAGTTTTGGTGTCATCAGGCGAAACGAAACGTTACAAGGCAAATCTGTGGAAATGCAAATTTAAAGACACTCGAAACACCCTGTATATAAATATATATGTATAGCTCACACATGCATTGTCATGTCTCTGGCACTCTGCTAGCCTCTCTGACAAATGGTTTGATTTTAAGCTCAAGTCAACGCACATTCCGCCATGTTTTGCCTTTCATTTTATCTTCTTCTTCACCTTGGGGAAATTTTTTTAAAATGTAAGCAATTTATTTAGATGTCGTTTTTCTGCTGGTCACCAAAGGATTGCACCCGCTCCCGCCCTCCTCTCTATCAATCTCTCTCTGTCGCACTGGCTTTAAAATGCCAAATATGTATTTAATTTTGCGCCACATTGTTGACATTTGTTGCTGACAAATTTTCTATGTCGAAGGGCAGCGGAAGCATCAAGAACGTTGCATGCACCTCATGTTGGGGCATAAATAACTTTTTTGCTTTTGGAAGGTGCGGGTGTTTCGCTTTTGAAGTCGGCGATCTCCATGCAAAAAAGGGATCAAAATTAATTATGCAAAGTGTGACCTAATACAACAACATAGCTCGCTTATATTCATGAGTTTTTTATAGGACGCTTTGGCTGCCTTAACCCAACCTTTTTGTGTTTTTTCCCTTCTATTGTGTACTATGTACACACTTTTTTCCATCATCTTTGTTGTGGGTCCCATAAACGTGCTAAAAATAAACAATTTGCGTCGCTTTTATTGTCGCCATTCTGTTGTTCTTGTTGCTTTGGGAACACTTTCTCTCTTGTTCAATGTTCGCCGACTTTGTGACACTTGATGTGCGAATATTTTGTCATTTGGGCTGCGCTTAGGGCACCCTTTGATTTTTGGGGCTTTTCGGTTTGGCAATTAGCAAAAGCTTTTCGACGTGTTTGCACAAGTTCAATAAATTTTCGCTTGATTTTGTAGTCATTATGAACTGGGACAGGGAAAGTTGTAGGCATGAGTCTTGTTAATTAAGCAGCCATTAAGTAAGGGACTGTTTACATTTGTTCTAATATTTTTAATGAATTTTCAGGCAGCTTTAAGGCTGCTAAAATTGAAGAAAATGTTGATGATATTTGTGCACTCCTTTGGGAAATGTGTTGACTATACTTTGATATTGGATGCTGTACTTTGGGTTTTTTTTTTAAATAAAATTTTGCTACTTTTGCAGCGTATGCGTAATATTTGGGGTTTTTTTTTTCTGCTGCGTATACATAATATTTGTTTGAATATGTAGTCTTTTACAACATTTTATGATTTTTCAATAGATTCAGTAAACCCGCGAAAATCTATAAAAGTAAAATAAATTATCGCTTTTTTTGGTATAACGTTTATTTAAAATTTTTTGATTAAAGTTTTTGCTGCATAATTCTTCTTTATTATACGCCAAAAACCAGCACGAAAAGTAAAAGGGGCGGGAGAAAAACGTGGCCAAAGGTAGGAGAAAGAGAGTGAGAAATGACGGGGAGTGAGACACGATGAGATGAATGAGAAAGGAGAGAAGAGGCGATAAGAGATCAGATGAGATATGACAGATGAGAGATGACTTATGGGAGATATGGGAGATAAGATGAGATGAGGAGAAAGAAGATGAGTGAAATTTGTGCTTCTTATGGCCAACCTTGTTAGTTTTACAAAATAATGTTGATTTTGTGCAAACCTCTGCTTCACTTAAATAACACTAATATAAAAACTTTTCGTTTTGATTTTTACTCTTACTGATAATCTGGTAATTTCGGAATTGATAATAGTACTTGAGGCCTGTTCATTACTGACGTCACTACCCGTTACAAGTTACTGATCCCCTCATCCCTATTCCACACATCTGAGGACAAATCGTTACATTTACTTCGTTAGTTAAATCGCTATCGCGACCTACTCATCAAATTTGTTTTGATTTTTTGATAGTGACTTTACTTTTCGGTATACCCGACGTGCCATCGTCACAAATTGTGGATATACTTTTACCTCTGTCTTTCTCAAAAACACTAGTCAACCTTACATTAAAAACAAAAATTCACTTAAATCGGTTTATTACACGTTGACTGATGTCGCCTAACTTATTCTCTCTTGACTCATAACAATCCGTTGCCGGGTAGCGGCCTCATGTAAAGCACTCCTCCAGGCGGCTCTCCAATCGGTGATACCAATTGTAGTGCTTATGATTTCTACCTGGTCCTTTTAACGAAGACACAGCCAACCCCTTCTTTGCATTTCATTAACATCCGTATTGACGACCTTGCTCATAAGAGCTTCTTCGTCAACTCACAACATGACCTTGTTAATTCGCTTGACCACGGCTAAATCGTTGTTTTATCGAATGCGTTTATCATTGCCAAAGGTCAAAAATCTTTCGGAGCAATTTCCGATTCCAGACTACGTGATATCCCATGCATCAACTACTTAAAGCTTATTTAATAATGGGAAAAATTGCTCTTTTAAAAACCATACATTATTTAAGCTCGCAGAAGGCGAACCCAAACGGTTTGTGTGAGAAACTGCGACAGTCTTCACAACAAATTTTAAAAACCGCAAAAGCAGCTGTCGGCTATTATAATCATATATTATCATTTCACAACGCATTTAACCCTATCAGCTTTTATCTTAACTATACCGCGTTTATATTTAATTGTCAAAACTGTCCACCAACTACTTACTGTCCACATAACACTCAGGCATGCCAACAAACCAGGAAAAAAAAATGGAATGCCGTGCTCTGAACTGTTTTGCTCTTTGACCAGCATGAGAGGTAAGCCGAAATGTCATATGTAACACCGCAAAAGTGCCAAAAGCAGTTACAGAAGCGAACACTGAACACTCCACACAAATGCTAGCACTGCCAACGGACTCTTGGTTGTCGTCATCATCATCATCGTCATCATTACTGTCATCATCATCAGGAGCTACGTCAGCGTCAACTTAAAAGCTGTCTAGCATTGCCCACGGGCCAGAGCACTTTGCATATCACTTGTCCTCCTGCATATCTCGGCTCTGGCCAAAACGTCAGCACACAAAAGTGTCAACAGGGAAAAACGCTGCCTGATAGTCATGCAAATATTCAGTTAGCGGCGTTGCCACACTTTAATTTTTAGTGGCAACGCTTAGATAATGTGTCTCTTGGTTATATTGGTTAAGCAGCACTTTTTTTTGCTTCTCCTCAGCTTGTCGCATTTGTTATGATTGGCTTCTTTTATGGGTATGTGTGTGCTCCTCGCTCTTCCCTCGTAATGCGCCTTGAAGTGTTCTAGAGAAAAACAAATAACTTGATTGTTTTGCTACTTAAACTTTCGCTCTTGGAATTTCTGCCATGGAGCAGATGTTGTTTGGCGCTGCTCCAAGTAAAATGCGAACAACGCACAAACAATTGAATTGTGCAAATACTGTGGTGTTTGTTGTAGGGCGGTGGAGTGTTGGGGGCGGGGCCTCTGGTACAAGCAGTCACATAGCGAAACAGTCAACATGCATTCAAGATGAGCTTACTGCACATGCTATATATATATATAGCGCCAAGTCAAGCTGAATTTATTGGATTTGTTGTACAAAATTAAATAAAAATTGAATTATTTATCTATGCGCGATGGTTGTCGTTGTTTTTGTAGTTGTTGTTGTGTTGCCTGTGCTGTTTATGCACTTTCTGTTGGCATGTTATATTTATTTTGTGGTGAAGTTTGTCTGACATCGCAGAAGGCAGGAACTTCGTCTTTCAAAAGAGAACAATAATCGAATCAAACACAATGGGACCTGTTTTAGTCTATGCATAGCCGGTGTAAACACGATTTCGATTTTAAAAAAGATAATCAAGGTAACGATTCTTCTTCTTTATTGGTCATAAAAACCCGTTGCTGGGTTACGTACTGATGTAGAGCCCTCCTTCAGTTGCTTCTGCTTCGCGCACACCTTTAACAAACGTTGATAACACAGCTAATTTACCTTTTGTCGCCCTCCTTCAACAGAAAGCTGAAGCTTCTTCATCCATACACACGCGATATGACCAAGCCAGCGGAGACACTGAATGATATTTGCCCAGGGAATCTGCATAAGACTACATCACCGCCAATGCTGGATACCGTCTCGTTCCGATGCACTTCGGACTTTCGCAACACATTCTTCATCACAAGATTGAAAGGTCGCTGGAGAGAGCATCGCCTTGTCTGAAGCATCGCTTGGTTTTAAAAGGATCGGAAAAACTCTTTTCTACCTTGACGGAGCTGCACGTGTTGCTCAACGTCATTCTGCTCAGTCGCACCAATTTTGCAGGGATTTCAGACTCAGACAGTGTGGCATATACTAGATCCCTCAATGGGCTATCAAATGCTGCTTTATAATCGACAAAGAAATGGTGGGTGTCGATTTGGTCTTTGTGGGTCTTTTCCAGAATTCGCCATTTACCAGACAGGCTAGCAGATTTGTTGTTCTTGAGCCGCTTGATTGCGACCCTGTACATCCACGCCGTCGTCTATAATTAGGGATGTGCGGCATTATCACCCGATAATAAGCCGGAGAAGTGTTTTCAGCCCAACCTTAACCTCTACAGGAAGGCGCACCAGTAATAAATTCTTCCGCCAGACGATTGACTTTTAAGAAGAACTTCCTAACGTCATTCCTTTTCCTGTACATCTCGACCTCGTCTCGTTAGCGCTTTTCCCGCTCGCGTTTTTTGCGTTTAAAAAGGCGACTCTCTATCTTCCTCATCACCCGATAGTGGTCTCGCGGCGTTCTTCTCTGCAGCGTCTTCGCACCACTTCTTTTCGTACCATTGCTTCCTCGTCAGTGGGCGTTGGAAACCAAGGACGTTCTTCGCGATAGAACGCAAGGAGCGGGATATATGTTTCCAGTCCCTCGGCGCTATCAGGTTCTGAGGGAGGTTGAGTGAGCTGCTAAGAGAGTTGAGTAGAAAAGGCTTCGGTAGTCTGCTGTAATTGCATCTTTGTAATGTCCAGCGTGTAGATTGATCACGTGACGGCCATGTAACCTTGTGTATCCTAATCTGGCCACCCAAATCACACCACTCTATGACTTACGTGCCGGTTTTACCCCCAAGGCGCAATTTATATATGCTTCACATCAAAAAATGCTTATCAGCATTCTTTAGGATTGACCAAATATATATGTTTTTTTTACTATTTACTTTCGAGATAAGTTATAAGGCTAATTTTGAAAAGAAAAATTTGTAGTTGGTCCACTCTAATATGCATACGTCGTTTCATTGAATCTTTTTAAGAAAAGTGTTTTTACTCATCCCCATTTTTAGTAGCTCATACGTCATCGAATTTATTTTCTTCTCTCTTTGTGTAACAAGCACTTTTTTGTTTTGCTTACTGTGGCAACGCTGCAATGATAAATGGACTAGAATACAACAATCAGTTCGTAAAAGCTGGTCGATGGGATGAAAAAAGTTGTTCAACTGATTTGCTCTTTTCTTATACAAATTGTGTTGGGCAAAAACAAATTTGATTCAAACATGAAACACAATTTGACGATGTTTATGGGAAATATTCAACAAGCATTCGATATTTATTCATTAAATGAATCAATATTTTTGACTTAAAGGTTAGTTCAGAAATCGAATTTGATTTTGAGCTAAAGTGATTTATGAAATTGTATAGGAAAAGATCTTTACCCCATAAATGTAGAAAGTTGCATTTTATCCATTTTTCATTTGTTGTCAGGGTTGATCATTCTTTTGAGATTTTGTCCATAAATTGAGTGTTGGAAAGAATTTGTTAATTATGTAATATATTTGCTCCATGTGTTTCTGGAAAACTTTTTCCTTACTAATAAGAAGGCTTTGTAAGAAGTCATTGAGAGCACAACAAACTTAGGTAATAAAATTTGTTTAGGTAACTCTAGTCGGCGGATTAACCCTGACAACAATTTTAAACTCGTACGTGCTCTCTATCCGTAAAAAAATGCTCTGAACTGAAAACAAAATGGTTTATTTTTCATGTTTTCTAATCTTAGCTGAAAATGGTTTTCCACAGCGGCTAGAGGAGCAATCCTAGTGCATATAAACTTTGGAACTTTAGCAATGTTTTTCGTCTTGTTGTTGATTTTTTCCTACTGATTCCATAATAACGCACTTTGCTTGCTATTTGTTATTCATTTCCTCTCTGTCTCTTGATTCTCTCACTTTGCGTGTTTTTCCTTTTATTTTCTTTTTGCATAATAAATTGCATTTTCCATGCCAGTGACTCGTTTGCTCTGTTTGTTTGGCAGCGACTGGCGTGACGCCATGCCGCCACGTCCCGTCAGTATGCAACATGTCTTGTCTCCATGTTGCTGTCTTGCCGTCCCTCTTACTTCTAATTGCACCCCGGAATCCCCCGATGCACGCGGTTTTGGATTAATTTCATTTCATTGCTTTAGTCTTTGGCTTTCTCGCTTTCACCCTTTTTATTCACGGAGCTGGAACAAATCTGTGTCATCATCCGACCCTCTCTCTCTTTTGCCGCTAAATCAATTTGCCGCTTAAGCTGTTGTCGATGGTTGCAACGTCTGTGGCGCACCTTGCTGGCTTTTTAACATGAACGTCAGTCAAAAGGAAAATGGCTGCCAAGAAGACGTCAGCGTGGAACACGCTGGCGCCAGCAGCAAAGAAGGGCTTCTTTGGTATCCCTTTGCTTCGCTTAGCTTTTCAGTTTTTACGTGCAACTCTGTTAAGTGATTTTCAGCAGTTCAACGAAGTGGCAGCCCCTCAGAATAAACGTGGCACAGTTGGCGTTCGTCATGCTTGCCACGTTCGCAGCATGAAAAATTATAAGCAGCAATACGTATAAATATATGCGTTTTCTTTTGCCGAGCTCATTTTTATGTGTTCTGTGTCTTTGACGGAATCAATCATATATGTAGTTTATGCATTGTAAATCATTTTAAATTTTGGAAAATAATAAAAAATTTCGAGAGCTGAGTATTTAGATAGCTTTAGAATAGCTTGTGTTAAGAGAATAGATCTTTTATTTTATTGACTGAATGTCCTTAAAAGAGCTTTATAACTGAATCTTTTTATTCTTCAGGAAATCGTACAGCAAACGTTAAATGGTTTTTACTGTTAATAGTAGCTAGTTAGGGGAAACATACATATACATAAGTATAACACAAACATATGAAAATAGAGTAAGTAGGGATAATAGAGCAGATTATTTAAGGTATTTGGAGAAGGTCTATACATAGGTAGCATTCAGGTCCAGATCAAGGAAGCGAGCTACATCAACTGGGTTTCGAAGGGGAATTGAAAAGGTTAGCCGTATTGTGAGGGTCAATGGCACAGAGCAGACTGACAACCATAACTTCGTGGCTCACCCTGGTCAGAGAGTTCAGGATTTTTTTTCGTATATCGCGGTCTCGATGGCATTTGTGTTATTTACTTGGATTTTTTTCATTGGAAGAGGGAGTTAGGCCACATCAAAAGGAGGTGTGTTAAAAAGGGTGACCAAAGAGCTGTTGGCGCCGGTAGCTACGCCTCTTCAAACTAGCTTCTCTACATTATAGTTGCCCTAGTGGTTGTCCTCGTGGTTCAATTGCTTGCTGTACGTTGCTCTTGAACTTTGACTTCATGTATTTTCGCTTCAAGTCCGAGGTCAACTGTCCCCGTTGATTTTAGTCTACCGGTAGATCAGCAAACCTTGATCGGCTCGTGACCTTGAACATCGTCTAGCACTCGCTTCCACTCTTCCTGCCTCTTGCTGGATGGCTTGTATTCGTGGATGTGATCAAGGTACAACTCTTCTGTTGCTGAGCGTTTGCTCGCAGAGTTCATTGAGTTGCGCTGCTGCTTCCTGGCTTGGTGTAGCCAAGCGCAGCCTTGCATGTTGAGAATTGGATTGTGCGTGAACTCAGGTCTACTGGCTCCTGTGCTCTACTCCTGTAGGAATCTTTGTGTGGCTCAGAATGCGTCCATTCCCCATTTAACGTTCATAAGTTAGACATTTATGTATATGCGCATTATTTTCATGTTTCAAAATCATGTATTCATAATTGCATTTGTCCCCTACGCATAAACAGAGAGCAGCAGAGCAAAGAAGGGACTGGGAGAGATCCAGCATCATTCATGTTTAGAAAGTTTTTCACTTTGGCATAGCATACTTTGTGGCGCAACCCAACAATGGATTTTTGAATGTTGTTGCTTTGTTTTTACCGTTATATTGCGCAGCGACTCCAGCAAAAAGCAGCCACAAAACAACAACAACAAGACACTTACAACAAAAAAGGAGTTGGCTGCTTCAAAGCGTTGCCCTTTTTGTTGCCACAGTTTTGTTTGCTGTTGTTGTTGTTTATACCCTGTACACAAAAGGATGTAAAAGGGTATTATAGATTTTTGCAGTGTATGTAACAGGCAGAAGGAGGAGTGGCACACCATAAGTTCCATGGGCAAAAAGTCTTATCATTGACTCGGATAGCGATTGGACCATGTCCGTCTGTCCGTATGAGGGGATAGATCTCCGAGACCATAAGAGCTAGACACAAAATTTTACCAAAAGATGCGCGTAAACTAGTCGATATCTTACCCCCTTCCACCAGTGACAGATTTGCGCGGCATTGAGTCTATCAATTCGAAACTCCTCAGAGATGTGCGTCGTCTTAATGTGCAGCTATTTTCCGAAAATTATCGAGATTGGATAATAACATCAAAAGTTATAGTCAAAAAAAGCTTATTTCAACCCCCCCCCCACTCGCCGATAAACTGCTTTAAAATTCCACTACGTGTAGATATGGATACATGTGAGCTAATCGTTAAAACTGCATCCAACTTTTTTCAATGGAACTCCTTCCCCCGCAATCGATTTACCTTAATTACTGACACACCCCCGAATATATTGATTTGAAAATTGCCAAAGACATATATAAGTGTTTTTTTGATCTATGTTACAAAATTCAACGACATTGACTCGAGAATACTGGAGTTATGGGCATAAAAGTAATTTTTGCCTCCCCAATAGTAAAGTTCCCAATAGGAAAACTTGTCAATTGGAACTTCCCAATAGGAAAATGTTTACAGGCATATCGATCTTATGAAAGGAAATACAAAAGTGGATACTTCCATTCCCATTTTACCGTATTTCGTGTTTATAAAGAAAAGGGGCACAGGGTATTCCACTGTCTGCATCAAATTTTTTGTACTTTGGTTTCTATGTCTGTGCCTCGTTTGATGCGCACATTTAAGCAATTTTTTTGTTGTAGCTGTTTTTGTTTACACAGTGCGTGTGTGTGTGTGTATATATGTGTGTGTGTGTGTGTGTGTGTGTGTGTGTGTGTGTGTGTGTGTGAGTGTATCTGTGTGTGCGTGTGGCGCGTGTCAAAATTGGTTAAACGTGAGTGGCTTTCACTTGCCGCTCATCTAACTGGCTGACTGCCCAGCCTTTGCCGCATCGTTTAAGCAAATTAGCTGCGCATGCACATTTTGTCTATGTGTGTGTGTGTGTGTGTGTGTGTGTCTAGAGCTATTGCCTGTGTATTGTAGTTTTGTGGTCATATAAATTATGCCACGACCCAAAATTGTAGACCATGTTTTGTGATTGGCTTGAATCTGGCTCTTATTTTCCATAAACGTAAATTGGCTTAGATGCTACAAATCGTCTGGTCGTTTATATTAAGCAGCTCATAAGCAAAGTTAATTCTCTGCGAATTATGATGAATTACATAACATTAACTGCCTGACTGCCTGTCATGCCATGATTAATGATTAATTACTTTTGGCCAACTATAGCATACTTTTGTGGGCAGCCGCAACTCAATTAGCTGACATATTGAGGCCGTTGCAAAAGCTGTGTGCCAAAATTGCTGCAATTGTTTTCACTTTTACGCTAAATTTATGCCGCTATCTATGCTAAGCATGCAGCGTCCCTCTCTCTTTCTCTCTCTGTCTCTCTCACTCTAATATATGTGTGTTATGTTGCAACAAATTTGCATGCTCTGCACTAAAAAAGTTGCAGCAACAACAAACAAAAGTGCTGCTGCCGCTGCTGCTGCTGCTGTTGCCGCTGTCAACAACAAGTTGCAGAACAAAAGACGCTGCTTGTCCAATGCACATGGCTCGTCCATTTCATTGTGTGCCACATGGAAAAGACACCAGTTTTAACAAACAAGTCGACATGCTCACACACACACACACACACACACACACACACACACACACACACACACACACACACACACATACATACTTATGTATGACAAATAGCGCTTAGTCATAATGCTGCTGCGCTTAGCTGTCCCAGCTGGTGGCGCATAGGCGCACACACCAACACATGTTTGTGTCACTCGGACTCGTTTTATAAATCAGTTATTTAGTTTATGCCGTGAATATCACAAAAACGTTTTTGTTTTGGAAAACAACTTTATGTCGAAGTGTCAAAACAGAAGCAGTTTCTGTGTTGCCTTCGTCTAATAGACACCGCAGGTACAATTTCTAGGTTTCTTTTAACGAGTAAACGTTTAACAGTATGATTCAGTAAACGCTACTAGCGCCACCTATGTTTGGGCAAATCTTAATTCTGACATCGAACAACTAAAGGAATGTTGTCAAGGTTGGCTTACTTCGATTCTATTAAGACCACTGGCGCCACCTCTGTTTGGGTATGAATGGAATAACCATCTTGTGAGCTTATATGCACGAGAGTTCTAGAATATATAGAGAACGCATATTTTTCCAGTTTGTCGGCCTATAACTAAATGAAGTAAATGTCGTCTAGGTTGGCCCACTGCGATTCAGTTAAGACCATTGGTTCCACCTATGTATGTATGTTTAAGCTAATCTTAAGTCTGACATCGCAATACTAAAGGCATGTTGTTTAGGTGGCTTAAAACCCTAGGTGTTTTGTTTATTTCATGAAATAATCTTAACTCTGACATCGCAAAATGTTGTTTAGGTCGGCCCATCCTCGCAGCACATATTAGCTGAGTGTTATGCCCTGGCAAAAAGAAGGATGTCCCTTCAGTGCGGGTACGGCATCTTGACGCCTGACGCAGCACATTTGGAACCATCAAGGAACCATATCAGAGATAAGACAGACAGGGGAGTTGTAAGCTCGGTGGGAACATCATAGATCTTAAAGGTCGCGGTGCTATACGCTCGAAAAATATTACATTGTTAGTATTATTTAGTAATTTCACGAAGTCTAAACCAGAAAAAGGGTCAAATTTCCAAGGCATTTGCATATACGTATTTTGCTGAAGCCAACCAATTAAGTGGGCAAACCTGACGAAGAGCTGCAAAACTATCGATATTTTCATTTTGTGTCTTAATATCGATGTTTTTTTTTTTCACTATCCATAGTTTAAACACACGCTAAAGGTTGGTTGTGACAAAGAACAGTAACCGACACAGAAACTGAATTTAGCTCATTTGGAACACAAGCTAACAAACATAGAAATGGAAACAGAAATAAGTACATTTGAAACATCAGAAACAAAAAACAAGTGCTTTTGACTTGTCTGTTTGTGTTCAGCGTAAACAGTCATTGACGCCATCTTTCTGGTTGTTAATTCACTGCATCCAGGCATTCTCTGTTTACAGTAGTAAATAAAGCGCCACCAAAGCACTGAAATGAGCTTCGAAATAACATGCTTCAATTCGTCAATAGTTTTTCTTTTAAAGAACTACACACACACACTTTACTCAATACATGACACCAATGTTCATCATTCAATGACACACTCGAAAAACAGAAACAGGCAGAAAGTGAAACAGAAACCGAAATTTAGTCTCTATTTCAGTTTCCATTTCCGTTTTTGTTCTTTGTCACAACCAGCCTTAAGTGTCTTAGGTAAAGAACAAAGAGCATGAAAGTAATAGAGTGGAATTCTGAAGCGTTTTTTGAAATTTTTTCTCAAAAGCGAACATTTGCAAAGCAGCTTACGTGTGAAGCTGCTTGTGTTGCTGTCTCTGTCCGACGATAGGCAAAATTGAAAAAGTGAAAGGGAAAAAAAACGCACATGTATGCACTGTCTTGGGAAGGGTCGCTTTTCAGCAAATCGACTCAATGTAACGGCTAAGGATACCACTCTATTACTTTAATGATCTTTGGGTTAGGATGGTAGGAAGGAAAAAGAATCGATCGAACGAACGTATCGCTGCTACTATAGTTACTATCGAGTCTTTTTCCTGGAACTATCGAAAATATCGAATCGATTGTTTTACGGCTCTACCCTGATGCAGATACCTTTTGTATCAGCAAAAATTTGCCTGTTTTCATTACATATGAAAAAAAGCTTGAACATTGGTGTGTCTGAAACCTCTAGGCAGTTTTTCGTTTGGCGCTTATGAAGGATTTCAATTGGTTGGATAACCGACACACGATTGAAATTCAGTTGAAAGAAATTTCTCGCGCACCGCCTGATATCATTATAAGTTTAAGCTTAATTTCACGCATTGAGCCAAGGCATAAACGCTGTATGCTCAATGTTAATGTCTCTGTGTTTGTGCTATGTAGCTTGGCTCATAAAACTAAATTTCTAAACAATCTGCGTTTTGGCAATCTTATGAGGCTGCTGCCAAAGTTGCTGTCTCCGCTGCAGTAGCTGCGCAACTTTATTGAAATGTTTGGCAGTTTTTCGTGTCCTGCTCAATTTGTGTCACAAAACACAGACACACACACACACTCACACACACACACTCAAACACACTCACACACACTCAAATAGCGTCGCAATTTTGATTTTTACATTTTGGCATAGCATACTTTTTGGGGCGTGCTACTGCTGCATGCTGCAATGCATGTAAAACAAAAGTTTTTGATTACGCCACATTTTGTTTTAGTAGCTTCAGTTGCCAATGTGTCGAGGTATGTGTTGCGGTATGTCTGTCTGTGTATTTTTATTTCAGTATGCGTAAATCGATTACACAAACATAGCAGATTCATTGATTTTTGATTGAAATTTAATTGAAACATAATTCAAATACGTGGCACTAAAATAGGTCCATATCAATGCCATTAAATTGAAGCACTCAAGCATAAAAGGGTAGCAATTTCCAAATTCCAGAATATATACGTGCAGACAGTATTTATGTATGTATATAAAAAACTTTTCACATCAAAACATTGCCGAATTGAAGATAAATACGAGCTTCAAATAAGCAATAATAATATAAAACATATATATGTATATGTATGTATGTAAGGACAGTCTGCTGCGCAACCAAACAAATCGCTTATAAAATTCGGAAGAGCTACAGGCTAACTTGCAAGAGCCTCAGTAGTGTACAGTGGTCGAAATGAGCATATCCTCAAGTAAATTGTGTTTTCATTTAGATTTGCTAAGAAATATGCTTACAATTGTTATAGTTGATGAAAGATTCTTGTCTAGCTTTCATAAAGTGCTGTAAACTAAGTAGTTGTAAAGCGTTCAATGAGGAACTTCCAATTTAATAAGGCTTCAAATTGAAAAAGAGTGAATATTAAACAAATTTTTGAATCTGAATGAAATGTTTGACATCCGGAAAATCACTTATGTTTAAAAGCCAATAATGATCTGCCTAGACAGTTTGAAACTTTAGTAGAGAAACCAATGAAGTTCCCAATAGAAACTCATATCCACTTAAAATTTGAAAAAGTCACCTTCTCCTATTGTCTTCACCTTAAAACCAGTTGTGTGTATGCAATCCAATGATTCGAAAATGTGCTTATTTTTGCACTCGTACGTCTATTTTAGAATTAACACTGTGCAACAAATTTTACCTCAATAAAAGGACTGTAGTTAAAACATACCTTTTTCGGTAAATTTGGGTTCGCTGACTTCGAGACCAGAAACCGTATTGTGTTTCTAGCAAAGTTTTCGAATATTGGATATTTAAAAAAACTAGTTTTCGATGTTTGCGAAGTTAAGAAATCTAAGGTTACTTTGGAATCTTACTACCGATCAAGATGAACTGTATGTATAATTAAAGGAAATTAAATATAGGTTCAATGTGAACGAGTGACATGGCGGTGGTCTCAAATTATGTTTTTTCGAAATTAGAAATTTTTTTTTTTTCAGAATCTAAAGTAATTCTATCTAAAATTACAGCAAGTTTGTTACATGTTGCTTCTAAATTCAATAAGTGCTCTTCTTTGCGAACATTTCAACACCAATTTGAGCAGAATCGGTAGTAAAATAGCGAACGATGCCGGGAATTTCTTAAAAAAATAAAAAGCCCATTGCGCAAACTTAGATTTTCCGGTAAATTTGGGTTTACCGAAATCAAGTCTGGAAACCGTTGAATTATCTAGAATGGCAAGCAAATGTCATATTATTCGGAACCTTGGTGCCGATCAAGCTAAACTGTAACTTGCATTATGCTGCACTTGTTACTCTACAATCTCTACGAATTTGATTATTATTTATCATTGATGAAATCAATACTCGAATAGCTTTTATCGATGCAAGTACAGAAAGATTGATTTTTTATGCTCTGGGGTAAGATGCTCTAGTATGCCGTCACCGCCTTGCATAAACTTCAATATTTAACTTCTGCCAGGCGTTCCGTTTCTCATAGAGTCGTATAGTTTCGAAGATATACAACTATTTAACGTTAATTTGAGCTTATACTTGCACTTCTCCTCTAGTTTCAGTAATATAACTACTTTTGTAATTTTTTAAAAGAGTGTCAATTTTTCGCTGATATAAAAGTTTGTTCTTCAAAATGTATTTTGCTTGCGCATTTGATTATTTCGACCACTGTGCTTAGGCCTAGGTCGTCCGTTCTTGCAAAGCCATGCAAAGCTCTTTCATTGGCCATTGAGCCACTTGAGCTGCGTATGATGTGGCAAGACAGCAGTGGCATGAACAGTGGCAGCAGATAAGCAAACAGTCCCTCGGCCAACTGCTGAATAAACATTTGCACATAATAGATATGGGCGTCGATGTATATCATATGTATTCACTACTTTAATATAAGTATAACACTTTCACATACATACATTCATATATGTGTACTATAAATAATATTTTGAGGGTCGTTTGTGCCAGATTAAAAAATACATTTCCCACGCACACGCTCAGCGCCCACAAAAATATATCATATATCGATTTTAAGCCATTAGCCACAGAACCCTCAATATTAAGCTAGGCAACTCTGGAAATTTATGACTGTCTTAAACAAACTTTTGGCCCAGCGGAAAACAAAGCTAGGCAAAAATTTAAAAACAAGATGAAAAAAAAAACAGAAGAGAAATGCGAACACTTGCACTTTCTTTTGCCGCAAAAAGTTTTACAAACTGTGTCTGGCATATTTCTTGCACAGATTGAAATTGTAACTTGGAAATTGGGGCACAGCTGCCTTATAGTCCTTGCCTGCTCTTCTTCTTCTCTTTGGTTGTGCTGCGTCCTCTGGCAGCACCTCAGCTAATCAATGAGCAATATGCCAGGCTGCCTATCTGGCAATCTTTTGAACAATTCACACATGTCCCCAAACGCATTAGCATAGAAATGATCTTTGTCAAAAGTTTTGCAAATTAGCCAAAAGTAAAACTCAAATCGAAAAGGCAACTTAATATCACATAGCTATAAAACCTGCCATTTAATGTGAGGCCAGACAGTAAAGAAAAAAGTCATTCAAACTTGAGCAAGTTTTGGTTGACACAAAGCGAAAAATGACAATTAATTTAATACGCTTCGATAGATACGGATTGGCAATAAACCAAACGAAATTCTGGAATACTGAATGTCGGAGTTTAGTTCATCATCAGCAGAAATTCTTTTCTGCACCAGCAAAAATCGGAGAATAGAGAAGGGACAAACGCAAATGGAGATTACAAAATTTTGTTGTGTTGTACATGTGCCCAATGGACAGGAATTTAGAAATTAAAGCAAGCAAAACTCATAGATTAGCAGCGCATAGCCAGCACACTGAGAGAAATCAGAGAGTCGTCAATGAAGTGCGGTCTTACCGTTTATGACAGGTTTCATCACTTTCTTTGCTCTTTATTGTATATTTTTACCCTTTACTACTACCTAATGAAGAGTGTTGTATATAAACCGAAATCGATTTGTAATTATTGAGTTGTATTCGTGTAACTTGCTGAGTTGCCGGACTTTCACATACGAACAATCCCAGTTGAAGCAAGGCTTCAGTTCGAACTTTGCTAAGTCCGGTCACTTGCCACCGGCTTACTCAATGCCAAGACATTTAATTTCAAGTGTATTAGCTTTGAATATTTTAAATTGATTGTTGATAGTTACTACTGATAGTTACTACTAGATTATGGGTGTGACTATGACTGACTATGTTAAACTTTATTCTTGTGTATCCGACGTCAGCTTCAGTGCAATCTTAATAATTGCTCGATGTTAAGTGAACATTGAACGAGCATATCGATGTCATGGTCAGTATAGCGAAATCTCTTCTTGGATTCATAAAGAGGAAGTTAAAAGTGTTCTTGTTGTCACCAATCATATAATCATCATCCTAGAGCCGATATTCAAGGAAATACAAACCACTTTAGTGATATCCTTCTTCTAAGTCCCTTCGACTCAGGCAATGTGCTCAGAACTACGAAGCCTTTAAGCCAGTCTTTACAATACTTTTATTTTCTTGTATTATTCGGCTGTGTTTGTTTCAAGGAAAAATTTAAAAAGTTTTTTCTGTTTAAAAAGCAATCAACCCTATATGAACGTCAGCATTTTGCACTTTTTCTCACAGTGCACTTACACACACATACGCGCTCATACATTCATCTAAACAAGCTTTCACATTTTGAAGCTTGGAAATCAGCGCAATACGAAACAGCGCATAAAACTCACAAGTGAAGGCAATGGCGACGACTACAGTTAGTTGTGTGTCTGTGTGGGTGTGTGTGTGTGTGTGCGTGCGTGTGTGGGTGTGTGTGTGTATGTGTGTGTGTGTGTGTGTGTGTGTGTGTGTCTGTAGTGGTAGTGGAATAAAATATACGACAAACGTAAAGCAAACGTTGATGGCTATGGCGACGACGATGACTACGTCGAACCATGACGAGACATTAGGGGAAGAGGGTTAAGGGAGCGTATATACATAAGTAGTAACTGCGGCTAACGTCAGCGGCGTCTACAGCGACGCAGACGGAGACGGCGGCGGCGACAACGATTACTACGACAACAACAATATGCATAAGTGTGTCCATGTGTGTGTGTGTGTGTGTGTGTGTGTGTGTGTGTGTGTCCATGTGTGTGTGTGTGCGTGCGTTTTGCCGTGCGTTTGTTTTGTAATAACGGAAATGGACGCCATGTCGGATGTTTGAGGAAATGTTTGTGTTGTTGTGTTGTAGTTGTGACGGCAATGCTGAAAAATATGTTAGCTTTTTAGTTTCTCTCTTTCTCTCTTTGCTTTTCTCTTAGCTTTTTGTTTTTGTTTTCATTTTCTATACGAAGTATGCAAAAAATGAAGAAATCGTTGCATACACACAGGCGCATATGGTATGTGACGTTCACACTGACCTGCTTAATTTTAAGACTTTGTTAAATTGTGAACTTTTGAGTGTAAACGAATAAAAATGCGTACTTAAATTGTATTAAAAGAGGTTTATCGGTTACGGTTACAACAAAAACTCAGACAAAATTGCTATAAACTTTTCACAACACGCCGAAATGATCAAGTCAAAGTAGTAAATTGAACCGTTACCAAAACTTCTCACTAAAAGTTTATACAAAAACGATGTCTGAGAAATGCTTGATGCACTTAGCTAATGTGTCCAGCTCTTCGTCGTAATTAGCATACATGAGTCTATTTCAAGTTACATTTTTATTGTTGACTTATCAGACTACTTCTTCTTCCTTACTGGTCATAACCAGTTCTCAGGTTACGGCCTGGTAGCACTCCTCTAGGTGCCTATGCTTTGCGCGCGCCCTCGCCAATCGTTGATACCACAGATAGTTAGAGCAGCCCCATCGTTCACAAAGATCTTACGGAGTACTTTCCGCTCAAACACTCCAACGGTTCAGCATCTTATAGAATGTTAATTTCGTCTGGCGTGATTAGTCTGCATAACAACCCGTTCTCAGGTTACGATCTGGTAGCACTCCTTCAGGCGCGTCTGCTTCGCGCGCGTCTCTTCCAGTCGGTGATACCAAAGATTGTTTGCAGCCCCATCGTTCACAAAGATCTTACGGAGTACTTTCCGCTTAAACTCTACAAGAGCATGTGACATTAAGAAATACGGAAATAAAGGTTGACCATCTTATAGGATGTTAGTTTCGTCTGGCATGATTGGTATCTTGTCTCACTACTCATTTGCCTACTTAGACCAGAATAGCATGTATTGGCAAAAGATCCGATTGATTAGAGATCAATTCACATCATTCTTTTTGTCCGGTAACTGCTTGCTAAGCACGGCCAATGATATCAATAGTGCTCGCCTACATAGCAAATGGATACTCCTAAAGAATGTTGTCTCGTTCCGAGACTCTTCTCTTGAAGAAGTCGCAGAGGGCGTTCGAAGAGGTCCTTTGCTACCTTGACGGAACTGCGTGTTTTGCTCAACGGCATAATGCAAAGCATAAAGCAAAACTAAAGACCCACTAACAAGGTCCGATGAGTTCTTAAGCGAACTTTAACGCTAGTTTTGTGGGGTCACCCTTCTTAAGGACACAGGGCAGAGGTTCCAATCATCGGACATACTCGCATTTGCAAAGTAGCTGGTGCATGCATCTTACCGCCCGTCTTACTCTTCATTCGTTTGATTGCAATCCTAAGCTCGTCATGGCTAGGCGGTGGTATTTCCACGCTACTCCCCAGGCTACAATGTCCGTTAATACAAACACTTGCGATGCAAATGTCAACATCCTCAAGCATACTGACTCGCTTAGGCTCTTTACTGGGATCGAGAATCTCTTGGCCTGTGGATATTTCTCTTTGTTCCTGTGCCCTAAGTATTTGCATCCTCTAAGCATCTGTTTGTTGATTTATTACTCCAACGCAGCACATTCAATTGTCGCTTCAATCGCGGCATTGTTCGACCTCGCCAAAGCAACAACACTTACCATCGACAACAACTTGTATACGCATTCACACTCATTCACTCACTATTCATATGCAGGACAAACAGACTAGCCGACTTGCCACACACACTCTACTCCGGCAACTAACCGCACATATGTTTGCTTGCTGTTGTTGTTGTTGCTGCTGAATGAGCGAGTGGGCGTAGTGTAAATGCAAAGTGGGCGTGTTGCGTAAATGAATGAGCTTGACTGCGATTGTATGCACATGCATAGTGTATATGGTAAGCATGTGTTTGTGTGTGGGTAAAGTGAGTGTCGCTCGCGTGAATGTTAAGAGTACTCGTCATGCATGCGTATGAGTAACGAGTATATGAGTGGAGCGGCAATGCCTATAGCTAACCCACTCTCTAGCGCTGAGTGAGCGTAACTGAAGCTGAAGTTGAAGTATCTCAGCGTACACTAGTGTTCGGTATTCAAGTATTTGATGTATTACGAAATATATACTCATTCACACACTCGCACACAGCCGGCAATTACAATGCCAAGAGTATTGCATGTGAGTTTAAGTGTAAGTGGGAGTACGAAAGTGTAACTAATGTCTGTTTGCCACTGAGCGAGTTTTGTAAGTGTGTGTGCGTGTGTGTGTGTGTGTGTGTGTGTGTGTGTGTGTGTGTGTGTGTGTGTGTGTGTGTGTGTGTGTGTGTAATTTAATAATACAAACATGTGCGGTCTGCCATTTTGTTTTTATGATATTAATAAACATTAAATTGGCATAGACTATGCGCAATTGTTTGCATGTGTGCCGACCATAAGTTCTGGTCCACAATAAAAACAACACCAACACACACACAACACACTCACACACATATTTACATATACAGTGGATGCCAAGCAATCAGAGCAAGTCGACTACAAAGGGCATTTTCCTTGAGCAAGTTCTGCAGCTTTGTTTTTTAAGGATATTTTATATTTCAAGTTACGGTTGTGCATCCAATGACCTGGATTTGCAGTACCTTTGTAGTAGATCCCTCTACCCTTTGGGGGTAACCCTTTTAAAAAGGGAATGGCATTTCAAGTGCATTTGTGTGTTTCAATGCGGCCAGCAAAAATATCATTCGTCATTGTGCTTTTTCGGGAAGTAGACCAGTGAGTAAAACGAGCATGTTACCTCCAACTACAAAAACAGTATCACTTAAACTAGCTTTCAGAATGGCTGTCTCAACAAGAACAGTGTCTGCATCCTCGATCGTTTTTGAAGTTGAAGACTCGCCAAACGAATGTCTACGGCGCGCTGTTTTGCAGCTCATTGCCAGCGATCCTCATTAACACCGCCGTTTCTTCTTCAACAAATTGTAGTATTAATGGACAGTATTATATACAAATTAAGGGGCTCTTCCGAAACGTCACCCCCAGACAAACACCAAAACACACAGTTTTCGCGGGTGCATTTCACCGAGTCCACAACTTCAGCACGCTGCAGAGAAAAAATAGAATATGGAAAAGAAACAAATTGAAGGAAATTTACTCAGCTAAAATTGCCCATACAGTTTTAGCAACTTAAATCGCTGAAAAAGTGAAGAAAACACAATTTTAACAATTGTTATTAACAAAACAATACAGTAATGAAAAAAAGTTATGAAGTCAAAATTGTTGCAAATCTAATTTTCTACAAAGTTGGCGTTACAAGTTTTTCTGTAGAAATACGGCACTTATGGGCCTAAAAGCAAACCCCTCCTTAACCATCTTTCTGCACAGTGGGAGAGGTCGAAAAAGAGGATATAAGCTAGTCTTTCCAGTTCAGCTTAAACCAATTTAACTTTGTTCTCCTACCTTTAATAATGGATTCAGTTTTTGAGAATTTTATACAATTTGTGATGTCATAGTTGGTTGCATGGATAGTTGCAACATTTGAAGCTTTACTGTACAAAAACAAAACACAACCATATTTAGCGGCACTTGTCGCATATGCGTTGGCTCGCTCAGCTACATCTCCTGCATTCCTCTATGCATTCCCTGGCAACGCTAGCCAGAACTGTACCTCTATCCCCCACTCGCTTTCATAGTCTCACTCTTATGCTCTATTGAATTGCCATAAGTGGCCATTTATTTTGCATATTTACGTCGACTGTGTAAAGAGATGGCGGCATGAAAGGGTCGCGGAGTGGCAGGGGGGGCGAGGGGGCATGGTAAGCGCACTTCAATGTCGCTTGGCTGTTTGCTATAACTGTTTCTACTGTTTGTTTTTGTTGCTGCTGCTGCTTTATTGTTATTGTTTTGTCATACTTTTAGTCGCCTTTTTGTTGTTATTTGTTGTTACTGGCACACTTTGCGCAGCATTTTATGCAATTTATGAGTTTATTGAACAAAATGCGTGTTGTTGTTGCTTATACCCTATAAGAGGGTATCATAGATTTGTGCAATGTATGTAACAGGCAGAAGGAGGCGTGGCAGACTATATGTTCCATGGGCAAAAATGGTTAGGGGCAATAGTCGAGTCGATATAGATATGTCCGTCTCTCCGTGTTGTCGCACGGAGTCTCTCGGAGACTATAAGAGCTAGACCAAAAGATGCGCATATTACCTATTCAGTGCAATTTTGTCGAATTATGTCGCTATCTCACCCCCTTCCACCGTGACAGATTTACGCGGTTTTAACCCACACCATAAAAGCTAGCCAATTGAAACTTGGCAGAGTTATGCACACTATTACTGTGCAAGTGTAGTGTAAAAATGATTCATATCGAATTAGAACTTTAGAAGATATAGCTAATATTGTGCCAATTTTAGGACCCCTCTCCCATGAACTGTAACAGAATTTCACTTTTTACAGAAATATTAAAGTTAACATTTATGTTAACCAAATGTGGTACGTTAGGCTTATAAACCAAACAATTTTTACCTTTTTCTGCACCATCCCCCTACCCCCGTAGTATAGTTACCGTTATTACGCCCATACCCTTCAACGCTTCTTCTTAACTGGCCATAACAACCCGTGTTATCGGGTTACGGCCTGATGTAAGTACATTCTTTCATTGGAATTGTGGTTTTACGTGGTGGGTCCCAGACCCTAAGCACAACCATTTTAAGCCCTGGGGTGGCTGGTCTCGAAAGAACCCAGTGTCATTGTTAGTCGCCTCATACGACAAGCTTTGACCTGCTGAGGTGGTATTCTCTAGCCCGCTCACCACACGGGGTGACGCATCGATACAAAAACTTGCATGAAATTTGATTTTCATGGAAAAAATGGGTTCAGGGTATCCCACAGTCGGTCACCGTTCCGACTGTTTTTGTTGCTGCTGTTATTCGTTGTTGTTTTTATAGCGTCAAAGCGCGTGCTTACAATTGCCACTTGACGCTTTTCATACACAACTTGCGCTGGCTGGTGGCTGGTCATGTCATCAGCTGTTGAGCTGTTGTACCCTGTGTTGTTATCATTTTGTATTGACATTGTCAATGCATATTTTATGCAAATAATAATTGTAAATCTATTAGAGAGAGAGCATCATTTTTAATCAGAAAGAGAGAGAGCATCAGCTAGTGTCAGACACGTCAATTGTTCAGCTATAATTGCCTTGCACAATTTACATAAACATTGCGTCATAAAACGAGGCTGCTGTGCAGCAATTGAAATGGCAGTTAGAGCCACAAGACAAACAACAACAACAAGGAGCACTACAATAGCGTCCACATGGCTATGGCCACTTTTAATAGGCAACACGCGGCGTAATTAACGTAAATTAGCAATGGAAGAAGGCAACGGGCAAAACAACAGCAATGCATTGCCACCAACTACAGTTTGGTTTGTGTGTGTGTGTGTGTGTGTGTGTGTGTGTGTGTGTGTGTGTGTGTGTGTGGTGTGTGTGTGTGTGTGTGTGTGCGTATTTGCTAGTTTATTGCATCTGTGTGCTTAAGATAACAGCAAGTTACGCTCTTAGTAAAGTGCAGACAGTTGGCGACTGGCACAACATGGCGTATGGTTAATTTTATTAGCGCACAAATTAGCTGGCATGCTGAAATTGGGAAATTATTCGTTTATTATCTCTATAGAGTCACTTTGCGGGTGTGTGTGTGTGTGTGTGTGTGTGTGTGAGAGTGTGTATATGTGGATTAAGCTTAATATTTCAGTTGGTTTATGCAAATAAATGCACAGATTTATGGTAGCATAGATTAAATCAGTTGGTTGTGTTTGTGGAGCTTTTAAATGCTATGCTGAAAGCAGTACAGCTTAAAAACGCATAAATTTTCCAAGATATGAGTAGCTAAATGGATGCAGTTTGCTGATGTTGTCCTTGTTCTATATATGTATATTAATGCGTGTGAGCAGATTGTGAGATTTCAAATCATAACAAAAAGTTATGCGCTTAACAAAGGTTCATCAAACTAAATGCAGAAATAAGCCAATGGGGAAGTTTAAAGCCAATAAGAAGGGCAATCGTACTTTTCAAATCCATTTAACTTTAATTTTGTGAGTCTAATAAACTTAAGTGTTGTGAACTGCTTCATACCACTCTACTGAATTGCCATAACACGCTAACCGAACTGGTGCAATGCTTGAAAAAATCATATCAGTTTGAGCTATAGTTTGAACTATAGTGGATGTTATGCACTACTTGTCTTACAGAGTACTCTCCTATTGCACTGTTTGCTTAAAGCAACTGCTTAAGCTCACGGTTTACTCCTGAATGCATGATATGGTCTATCAGTGCTGAATTACAGCTTATCGATTATTAAAATGCAAATCATCACTGTAAAGAAGTTGACTTGATGTATATTTTTAAATGAAATATAAGAGGCAGCCTTTTCTTCGAGAAATGCAAATTACCGTTCACATAAAAAAGGTAGCAAAAACAAGGAAGCAAGCACAATGCCAAAATGAAACCTATCTTGAAATATTTATTTTTAACTGCAATTTTATGTATTCTGCGTGTTTTACCTTAAGATAAGCTCAACGTAATCAAATCTACATTCATTAAAATAAAATAATGCACTTAAATCAAGAAAAACGCAAATTGGGAAGCAAAATGTAGATGGATTACCGATGGGATAAATCGCACGATCCATTACACAAAACGCAAATTTTAAAGAGAATTTAATTGGTCCAGTTAATAGGATATAAGCAGATGAAAGGAAAAAGAACCAAATGAAATAAGAAGCCACAAGTTAATATTTTATTACACTGGCAAAAATGAGACTCAATAAACCAATTGACACATTGCTATCCTTAAACGCTTAAAACCGTTTCTAAACAACTGAACAAAATACTAGAATGAAGCAAAATTCGTCCTTTTAGTCATATGAAGAGAAGAATCTTAAGATAAGCTAAACTAATTTAACCAGCTGACAAGCTCTTTTGAAGCTATTTTTTTGTTGGCGGGGTCTGCAGCGTAGGAATCATATATAATGTTACAGCCAACCTTAATGTTACCAGACAATAAGTTGCCTAAGTTGAAAGAACCCCTAGACCGGTGTTCTTATGGTTGACCGAGCTGGCCAAAAAGTGACGGCTAGGAGGTTGATTAATGTAGGGCTTTTCACACTTCCCAACCGCAGGTGATAAAATTAGTTGCATATGCCGTCAAACGCATCAATGAATACCTTTCGTCGTTGACTACTTTCTTTCATACCCCAACATTTTTCACCACTTGGGCCAAAGAGACCCAAATATCGTCTCTGGCGTCCGTATTATTGCCGCAGCTAGGAATCCCAAAGTTCTTCCACTTCCTTTGAGAGACAATCTCTAAATTATTCACACTGAATCTGTCGAGGTCGCGGTTTTGCATGCGAAACCCAACCCTTTGTTCGGAACAAGACCTCCCTGGTGGACCCTTTAGAGAGGCAGCTTTCAAGACCCGAGAGTTCCACCTAAGCGCGGCTACGTTCAGTATACCGAAGCTGAGTATATCTGCCAACTCTGGGACTAACTTAACTGGCCATAGCAACCCGGAACCGGGTTACTCTGGGATTATAGCATCCCATAACTCAGCTAAGTCAGAGTCATATTTATATATGATACCCTTCTCACACTGAAAGTTGCACGACAATTGCTAGCCGATTACAACAACTTTTGTATGGCATAATAATCGATTATTGTTTTTTTTTCAAGGCATTTTTGGTTAACATTCATCGCGACAGTCTATGAAAGATTTAAGCAAACTCAAAATAAGACTCTAAATGTTCTCAGTGTATTTTTTTCTGTATTTTATGATTTTTTGTTCATTGTCTAGATCCAAGAATGGAATTTTTTAAAAACGAACAAATTTTTTTTTCTCATTGTAGCAATTGAAACGGTAAGACCGTGAACAACGGTAGAAAGAATGAAGCAAATGCAATTTAAATTAAATAGGAAATGCAATTTCATTAAAAAAAAAAAAGAGAATGCAGACGAGAAAAAGCAAAGGTCTAAAGTCTAGTTTTTAAAATGACATTTAATGGCATATTAATGTCCATTGAGGAAGGAAAAAAGTAAACGTAATAGTTTTTCAAATATTTCAATTAACTCCGAACAAGTTGGACCATGAACCGCGTCAAAAAATAGTAAAAAAAAAAAAATAAATATTCATAAAAACTAATAATAATTTTTGTTGGCTAAAAGAAAAAGTTACCAAAACTTTCTTGCTTTTAAAAAAGAACTTGCACATTTTGCGAAAGGCAAGTCAGTTCAGTTTTTTTCATATCAAATTTGCTAGCTACATCCGGCGGCTAGTCATTTCAACCGTGTAATTCTTATTATGCGCACGGACAGCTTCCGTATTACTTTTATGCATTTCAGAATTTTAACGTCTTGCTTTTTGGCAACTTTACAAAAACTTCTTAATCAAAATAAGTTAATGATTTAATGAATTTTTTCGTTTTTTCGTGCTCAGCTGCTTACTTACTTTTCCTGCCTTTGCTCTACTCTTTGCAGATTACGCCGCAAATACAGCAACAATAATAATGTCAATTTTAACTACTTTTCGTGGCGGATAATTGAATCATAAAAGCAAGGAGGAAACTCGACGACGAAGCGCACCAAAAGTACAAACAAGATTCGAGCGTATATAAACCGAAAATCTGAGCAGCCAAAGTTTCCACATATGAGTGTGTGCATGAGTGAGTGTATCTATATGCATGTGTGTGAGTGTGTGTGTCTGTAAGCAACGAACGTGCGTGCGCCTGAATACTCTGCAGAAGGAAATGTTAACAAAGCCAAGTAAATAATTGCAAACCGAAACGGAGAAGACATCCGAGAGAAGGAAATACCAGAAACAGAAACAACAACATTGTTCAGAAGAAACGGAGCCAAGAAATGAACAAAACTGTGCAACTTAATTAAAGTTTGGCGCGGAGGGAGGCGCGAGATGCAGGCCACAGACAACGGCGGGCCAAAAGTAAAATTTTATTATTATTATTATTTTTATATACATACATATATATGGTATATGAAAGCAGCAGTGTAAAAGGAGAAAAAGGAAATTAAAACGCAATGTGGCCAAAGGATGCAACAAAGTCGATAACAAGGCTATCGAAACAACGCGAACGATTATTGAGCGAACTGCAGCGATAACAACAACAATTCGAGCAAAAGAAAAAACATCAATTTTTATTACAATTTACTTTTTTTACAAGCAAAGTAACGACGACTGAAAAAAAACTTCACAAAAACGCATAGAAACAACAAAAACATTAAAAAAAAAGATATATATATATATATACATATAGAGAGTATATGAATATATAACGACTAAAGCGAGGCAAAGTTTTGGGCCAAAGTTTAAATTATATAGACTACAAGCATACAACGAGCATTAACGCTTGGCATAACAGCCAAATAACCACAACAAGAGAGGCAAGAAGAAGCTTAGTTAAAGCAACATACAACAAGAGCAACATACAACAGCAGCAACAACAACTAGTTCATCAACAGCTACACATGAACACGTCGCAGCCGTAAACTGTCATTGAAGAAGCAACGAAGTAATCGCCGCCACACACACTCCCTCACTCACTCAACATTTTCGTCAACTTGGCTGTTTGTATGTTTGTGTGTCTGCCAGCTCATCAAGGCAACAAGGTTGACACCCACCAGCGACAAGAATAACAACAACAGCAGCTGCAACAAGCAAACTTGGTCCAACATCATCATCAACGCAGCCAGCCGTGCAACTTTAGAGCCAACAGTCGCTAGCTATCTTCAGTAGGCGTTATCCTCCCTGCTCTCTCCACTTAACCCACAACGCTAGAGAGGAGCTACCACTCACTCTCTCTTGCCGTCACTCACCAATGAATTTACTGTGTTGTTGTTGCAGTAACATGGCACCGAATCAACGCGTCACACGCAAATGGGAACTATTTGCCGGACGCAATAAATTCTACTGCGATGGATTGCTAATGTCGGCACCGCATACGGGTGTCTTCTATTTGACGTGCATTCTAATCACTGGCACCAGTGCGCTCTTCTTTGCCTTCGAGTGAGTACTTTGTAATATAGATGTACACCAATGTAACCATTGCACATATATGATATTTGGTTTATGGGAGCACATAAAACGCAATAAGAAAACAAAAACTAACATCTGGATGGGGAAATAGTACTATCAAAAACAAATTTGCACTATCATTCATTAGACACTTGAGAAGGGGAAAAAAGCGTTAAGTAATCGCCTGCCTGTTTAATTGGTATGGCTCTTTTTCTATTCTGGTAATTCCTGTCCGGGTTTACATTTGCTCATCGGTCTATGACGCTTATTTTAGTTGCGAAAACGCCAATGTACATATATACCCATAGAGTCCGTTAGGTGCGTTCCCGGTCCCGTAACTCCAAGACCGCTGCCTCCATAAGTTTAAACCCCTTCAATTTACCAAACAATGTCATGCCTCTTCATAGAACCCATCTCTTTTAGGATTGTGTATTCTCATTTTACTAAAGTTTCTGCTTTCATAATTGTGTCACACAATCAGTTGATCGGTATCTCTGGAACTGATTATACATTCCCTTCCACTAACATTCTTTCATTTAAAGTTCCATAAGAACGTACTGTACGGCTGATTTTCATGTCTTCTCTCGTTTTGAGCATGGGTTAGTTCTACTCTTGTTTTCTTGTTGCTATTGCCCCTTAAGTGAGCACCGGTGCAGTGTCCTTCTGCACGTTTAAATGTTCTAATGCATTTATTGTTTTTATTTGCGACATGGAATCCAGATCTGGGTTCACTGTCAATTGCGACTTTAGCTGACAAATATGTACTCAACATTCCAACTCGTCTCTATAGAACAGCCCCTGAGACCAAGTTATTTCATTCGTTAATGCTTTGTACCTTCAAGTGATTGCCAATACTACAGCTTTTGGTGCACAAAATTACTATCTTTAAGGTCACTGGCTACAGTACTTAACAGCAGTTGGAATTTGGAACTTTGAAAAAAAATCATAGTATACATTTAGGATGCTCCTCATAAACCAATGTAAATTGCAAAAATGGGTATACTTAAAAAGGTATGCACATAGCATATTATATCATGGTACAAGAGTGATTCTTAATGAATTGACTGAATGAAGGTAAATTAAACTAATAGAATAAACCGTTAATTTCCCGCTTTCGCTAGCTCATGTGCTATCACCTCAGTTGAAAGGTAGTTTAGACAAGCAAGCCACATATATTTTCCTGATAGGACATGACATTATCGATTGTGCCCTTTCGCTTGACAGCTACTCAGTTTTGCCCATGCAGGAGTAATCTAGCAACAAATCAATATGTTCACCACAAAACATGAATCTGGTCGTGTATGCTTGGACCTGCATGAAGATTCCATTAACCAAATTCGCTCGCCCTGTAGAAGAATCGTTTCCAAATACGGAATATGTTTATCTCATGTCGATAAACATTATTCTTCGGCCCCTTATCAGCAGTCAGCCTTTGCGATATGGCCGCAGGTGTGAAAAAGAGATTGATGTCATCTATTGCAAGACCTCTCAGTAGACCGGCATTTAGATTGGTCAATTTTGAAACTAATAAGTTATCCCATCGCGGAAAGCGCGCACTCCCAAGACGGACGAAGCTTTTGCTATACCCTTTATCTTGAAATACTTTGACAGTCATGTTTCTGTTCTTGTCAAAGATCAGTATATCATATATGTATCTCTGCTGATATTGTAGTTCAACAGCTTAGGGGTTGTTCATTAATGACGGCGCCACCGTGGTAAGGGAGGAGTTCATCAAATTGTGACTTTTTGTGTGAATGGGGGAGGGAGGGTTAAAACTCTTCAAAACTTTGGTGACATCATATATGAACAGCCCCTTATATTTACTTTTATTTAGCCCAAATGGACCATAACTTCAAAAAGTCCCATATTCCAAACTCGACGCCAAGCGTTATGTCGATCGGCTTAGAAATTTAAATGAATTTAAATTGTAACGTTAATTTCATCTTCCATATGACTCAACATATAAGATACGGTTCGCCGAAAACTTTGATGGCCTCCTGCAGCTCCTCACGGTGTTATATTGCCAGTTGTCCTCATTTACTTATCCACTCCCAATTTTTAAATTATCCCTGTTGACGTCATCGTGCTCTTTGACGTCATCTGATAAAAAGCAATAGAGTATTTACTTCCTTCGTTAGCTGAGTTTTCAGATAAAGTGACGTGCACAATATTGAGGACTTTTGTATGTTGTAATTCTACAATTTTTTACTACGACTAATTAAATCTAATTAATTAGACTAAACGACTTGATTTTTGCCTTTTGGAGAACATAACTGCAGCTCTTCGTGTAAACTACGCAAAGGAAACACACCCACTACACTCCTTCACAAACACACACTTACATTCCATCATACGACAGTTGCTGTTGCAATTTGTGTGACAAGCGCTGCTAAGAGTTTGTCGTAATGTTGGCCGGGTCCGGTCTGTTCTGGTCATTTCTCGTACTTGTGGCTGTTGCCTGTCGTCGTTTGCACTGCCTGTGGCTTGCATTGTTTGCAAAATGTATTCCTTGCTAATTAAGCATGGCCGCAACTCGCCCTAATACACCCGTCCGTGGTCGTCTTTGGTCCAATTCTAATTACGGCAACATTAATGGTCTATTCGGTAACGGAGATCTGCGTCTGGTCTGTTGCCGACGTTTGGCTTTGATTCTGTGCGGCTTATCCAATGGTATGCAATTATTACGAGTAGCTGTGGTGCAATGTGGCGTATGCGTTATGCTTGACTTGGCAAAAAGACACATTCATACAAAATGGGCCAACAACTTGGTCCAAAAGTTTTTTTGTGTTTGTTAAACTTTGGTCGGTTTGGTTATCGTGGCTTTTAGATTGGTAGTTAAAAGCAAAAGTTAACCGTTTGATGACTAAAGCTGTGCAACTTTATGATTTGTCATTTTGGTGCATGCCTTAAAGTGTGTAAAATATTTAAATATTTGCGGCAGAAATGCAAATATTAACACATACGAATATTTGCTGTGACTACGCAAAATTTCGTCACATTTTTGTACTCTTATTTTAAACCCTGGTGTTTGGAGAGAGGCGACACCTAGCGAGCATAGCGAAGACACCACCAACGCTACAGTTGACCTGAAAGTGCAAAGCACAAAAACGATCTGGCAGAAGTACAAAACCCCCCCAAAAGCGATCTGGTGGGAAGCTCGTTTCGAAAGATCAAGCGAAAGTCACACTGTGAAGAGTGGTATCGTGATTGGTGGAATTCATTCTAGTGCGAAGCTCGAAACGTACGTGGAGAAGAAGCAAACTCAAAGACACGGGTATACAGCAACGTGCAAAAAACTTAACAATCGAACACAGAGAAACTCATAATAAAAATTAAAATTGAGCAAAATCGGCCACATTGAAATAGCACGTGGTATAGGATTAGAGAATACCACCACAGCAGGTTTGTCAAAGCTTGTCGTATGAGGCGATTACCAATGACACTCGTTCGTTTCGAGGCCAGTAGGGTCACCCTATGCCTAAAAGTGTTGTGCTTAGGGTTTGGGACCCACCACATGAAACCACAAAGCCAATAAAAAGATGTAAAAAAGGATACCCCGACAGTTGACGACCCCTCACGCAAACGCATAAAGGACTATGATTTGACAATGCGGGTATGCACCTGAAATGTCCGGACCCTTAATTGGGATGGTGCGTCTTCCCAGCTGGCGGATGCTCTCGAGCTATGCAAAGTAGACACTACCGCCATTCAGGAGATGCGATTGAAAGCAGCGCCTCTGTGACATCGAATCCCGCATGCTACTTAATACTCTCTAACTTAGCACTAGAGGCATTCAGCATCGCCTGGGGTCTCTATATTACTCTTCTACTCTTAGTTGTAGCATGTGCCGAGTTTGTAACGCATTAGCATCGCTTTTGCTTTATTAAAACGCTTGCTACCTTCTATCCCGCTCTTAGTCGTTAGAGACATAAAAGCATCGCCTGCTGTCCCTAATCTACTCCCTTTCCCGTAATCGCATGATATTTTCAGTTCTCTCTTAGTTGTTAGAGGCATAAGAACATCGTCTGGTGCTTCTAATCCGTGATTCCTTCGCGCTACTCCTTCAGTTTCATAACGCATCAGAATAGCCTCTGCGTTACTGAATCTCGCATGCTACTCAAACTACTACTACTCACTATCAGCCCCACCCTCAGACGTCCCGCAGGATATAAATATCTCTTACTGAACCCTGGACAGGCTGATTATCAACCTCAAAGACAGCGACTATCGTATAACTGCCTTCGAATAGTTGTATGACCCTATTGAGCACGTTTTTCATTAAATATTTGTTTACTGGTTTCACTGACATGCGCTCAGAGGAGCCAGGACCTTAGTAATTTGTTTGAAGCCCAAAATAGCTGTCTTCAACATACTATACATACTGTAACATAACATTAGCTATCAACCATCGCTATCAGAATAGTTTTACATTTCCAGGAAGCTCTTTGCAATTGCATAAATGACAGTTTTCTGCTTTTTTATTTAAATATTCAATGCCTGAAACTGACAATTATGCGAGTATGCAACTTTTTCCATGTATTCATTACCAAAAAGCACACAATATCTTTTTCAATTTACATTTGCTTATATATGATACACAAACTTTAAATGAATTCAATGAAAAGATATACATGTTCATAACGATAATAATAATATTAATATTACACATACGCTATGTGGGTTTTACCTGCTAGTTAAATAAATATGCTCACGTGTGGATACACTGAGTCTCTGTGTGTGTGTGTGTGTGTGTGTGTGTGTGTGTGTGTGTGTGTGTGTGTGTGAAAGCGTGCTGTCAAAAGCTCGACATTTTCATGATGCTATTTTCTTTTTATGCCACATTATTTGTATGGCCTTTGCTAGCATTTAATTCACTTCCCTTTGGTTACATGTGCCGTATACGTAATAGTTACATTGCTCTCTATGACAGCTGGCAAATAACGTATACGTCACGTAGCACAAATACAAACGCACACAAATAAAACATGTTGCTTAGCTACTTTACTAACTATGCAGTTCACTATAGTACAGTGTTTTCCAACACTGGTTGGCTGCATAAAGTAAAAAACGTGAGCGCATGCTGCACGATTAGAAAAAATTATGCTCAACATTTTCTGCACGAAATCATTTCAACACCGCCAAAAGAGATTGCAATGCATGTAGATGATGCTAACTCCCACACACACACACACACACACACACACACACACACACACACACACACACACACACACACACACACACACACACACACACACAGACACACACACACACACAGATACGCCTACAAGTGCTATAAAGAAATGAAATTGAAATTCCCGCCATGTTGGTCTTGGCTTGATGGCGGCGCTCGCTGCATTATACTTGCAAGCCAAAAATTTATGCGCTGCTGAAAGGCAGCGCCAGCAGCGCGGCCGATATCGGCAGCAACGGCTCGGCATCGTTTTGCCAACATCGGCGCGATTTTATTTTCATTGCTTGCTTTATATTAGCGCACAGTTGAGCTGGCAGGAGCAGTGCGGCAGGAGCCGTGCGGCAGGAGCAGTGCGGCAGGAGCAGGAAAGCCAGGCAAACTATTGGGATTACAATATCTTCTATGCTTTTGAGTGCTTGCATAGTTATTTTTGTAAATCCCCGACACACACACACACACACTCACACACACACTCACTCACACACACCTCTATAGGCAGCCACAAATTGTATTTCGCTCAACGCGTTCGAAATGCTTTTTATGCACACGCGACTGACTAGCTCAAAAAAAAGAAGAAGAAAAACAAGAGCTTACAAAAAAAGGTAGCATACAATGCAGCGCAAATTTTGTTCTTCTTCTTGTTCATACACCATTGTCAGCGATTTGTGTTGAATACAAGAAAACAATTTTTTTGAAATGCTTATTTTCCCCAATGGCATGTGTTAGAGTGTGTGTGTGTGTGTGTGTGTGTGCACACATTGCCATGACAAATGTATTTAACTGTATATTGTATTTTTGGTTGTACAATACGCTCACACACACACAAACACACACACACACACAATCACACACACACACACAATCACAGAGAAGGAATATGGATGTGCACACATACATTTTGACTGGCCCAAAATGATGCAATTCACTTCTGGGACTTGTCACACATAATTTTCATTACACTGTGTGGTCCTTTGTGTGTTAACCGTTGACTTGTGTTCGTCTGTATGTACTTGTGTATGTAAGTATGTGTGAGCTATGGCCTGCTATTCACAAATCGTTGGCACGCATTGGGCAACAGCCGCAAACCGCAAACCCTGCCTAGGGCCAAAGTCAGAGCAAGCAGCTTACAGCATACATCATCCATATAAAGGGTGCTTGCTCAATCTGAAGGGTCTGCTAGGAACCGATCCTTATGTACCTATATGCAGTGCTACTGCAGGCCGATAGCATTCCTGTTCGGCCGCGATGTGAACGCAGTGTCTCCCATGTGATTCAGTAAGCTCTCTGAGTATAGTCAGAGACAAACGAACCGCAATCGGGGCGAGCTGCTCTTTGGGATACTGGCAGTGGCTGCCAACAAGTGATGACAGATGTCAAGAGCAACACTGATGTCACAGTTGCAAATGAAGCAACGTCTATGTTGGCCACATATAACTGTAGAGTGAACGATTGGCTTCTCGTCTGCTCGCAGCGTTGACAGCGGATAGCGCCATAGCGTCCCGTGCATTTAGCCAAAACTTTCGGGGTTCCTCAAATCCAACTCTGTCGGCGTTAAAACGGGAGCGCCAACCGAGCTCTTAAAATCGGTTAACACGGGTTGAGCAGTTTCAAACGCTGCTCATTGAGGTCGGTACTGCGCCTTGCGGCAGTAACTTGGTGCCTGTGGTTACCAGCTAAATCGCGGGTAGAAACTGGTGTTCGGCTACAGCATATATTTAAATCTGTACTACACAGATTCCCAATCCTATATTTTCTTTTGACGCTATATTCTTCTTCTTCATGCCTGGTCATAACAAACCGTTACCGGGTTACGGCCTGATGTAAAAGTCTCCTTCCGACGACTCTACTTTGCGCGCGCCTTCTCCAATTACTGATACCAAAAGTAGCTAGTCTACTCTCTACCTGGTGCTTCCAACGGAGACATAGTCTACCCCTTCGTCGCCTTCCGACCATATCCACATTGAAGACCTTTCTTGCATGAGCTTCTTCAGCCATACGCACAGCATGACCTAGCCAGCGAAGCCGCTGGATTTTAATGCGCTTAGCTATGTCACTGTCGTCGTAGAGCTCATACTGTTCGGCCTCCATCGGGTGCGTTAGTCGTTGCCAACGTTTAGAGTGCCAAAGATCCTACGGAGCACTTTCCGCTCAAACACTACAAGTAGCATATCATCAGCCCATCAGTCTTATAGAGTGTTAATTTCGTCTGGCGGGAATGGTGTCTACTACTCATTAACCTGCTGAGGCCAAAGTAACATCTATTGGCAAGAGCTATTCTCCCTTGATCTCCATGCTGACATCGCTCTTCATTGTGACGGTTGTGACAAGGTAAACGAAGTCCTTGACAACATCAAAAGTATAGTTTTCAATATCAATCTGAGTGTCCAACCGCAGAGTATCTCTAGCCGAAGAAAGCATATCTAATATCGACAGTATCGATATTATCTGTGCATGCAAGCAAATGACGCCCTTATAGAATACAGTCCCGTTCCGAGGTACTTTGGTATTCTTCAACAAAATGTTGAAGAAGTCGCAGGAGGTTGCATAGCCTTGTCTGAAGCCTCGCTTGGTATGAAAAGGCTCGTAGAAGCTCTTTCCTACATTGACGGAGCTGCGTCATTCTGCATAGTCGTACCAACTTTGCAGGGATTCTAAACTCAGACAGTGCGGCACATACGCGATCCCTCAACGGGCTATCAAACGGTGCTTTATAATCGACAACGAGATGATAAATGTCGATTTGGCGTTCGTGGGTCTTTTCCAGGATTTGGCGTAGTTTGAATGTCTGCTCAGTGGTAGTGGACTCAGTGGACTTACCAGGCCTAAACCACGCTGATAAGATCCAATCACACAATACGCTCGATAGGACCTTGACTGATACCACGGTAGTTAGCGCACACCGTGGGGTCACCCTTCTTGAGTACAGGGGCAGACGATATATTACATTGCATTCTCGTAAAAAGCACCCTATGCAACTTCAACAGCATTATCCTTGTGTTCACTATTACTATCAGCATTTCGCATCATCATCATCATTCCCATCATGCTCATCATGGTTGTCAGTCCCGCTGGGTTACATATGCTTTATGCTATAGTTTGCTTATTTTTGCTCCACTGCTGTTGAGACTTGCTGCTGTGGCTGCCTCCGAAAATTCCCTTGTTGCATATTTGTGCGGGTGATAGCATTTTGGGGCAATGCCAAAACGCCAGAGACATTTGCATGCATTTCTGAACAAAATACTTGAACACACAAACATATATGTACTTGGTTTTTGTTGCTTAAATATATTTAAAATTGTATTCTAATTGTTGCATTTTCCATTCTGTTTATTTGCCATTGCAGCTGTCCATTTCTGGCCACACGCATTAATCCTGTTATACCAATTGTGGGCGCCATTTTATATTTCTTCACAATGAGTTCCTTGCTGCGTACAACATTTACAGATCCTGGTGTTATACCTCGTGCCTCCAACGACGAGGCAGCCTATATAGAAAAACAAATTGGTAAGTAATGCAGTCAAAAAGTAAATATATGAATGTATATATATATATAGAAGTACATATATGTACAAGGTCGTTACACACACAGACACACACACACACACACACACAGAAAGCTATTGCACATATTTGTTTTCACTTCATTAAGTTTCTCTCTGTGTATGTGTCTGTGTGTGTGTGTGTGTGTGTGTGTGTCTGAGGGGCGCGAGCGCACATCAAAAGTAATGAGCATAACATGACATAGAAAAAAACACTGCGAAGGGAAAAAATACGCTGGAAAAAAACGGAAAAAAACCCGGAATTATGCTTGTTTGTATAGTATAAAAATCATCATCAAAGTCAACGCAGCGTTTACACTAATGAGTTCTTGTAGTTGTTGTTTATGTTTCTTGTTGTTGTTGTTTCATCCAGCTTAATAAAAAATATGTATTTAAAATGAGAAAACTTTTACTCTTCACTTTACTTGCATGTGTCAACAACGTTGTTTTAACAACGCCCATCCACGCCACGCCTACACTGTCTGTCTACTGCCTTCATGTTGCTGTCGCTGTCGCTGCTGCTGCTGCTGATGCTGCATTTCCGCTGCCACGAACGCTGCGCATATCCGTTTCCGTTTTGTATTGATGCTGTTGCTGTTGCTGCCTGCCAACCTTACTTAAATGCGCGTGTGTGTGTGTGTTTTTCGGTTTCACCTGACTGTCATCTTAATGAGCGCAGAAGTGCCAAACTCACTCAACAGCCCAACATATCGACCGCCACCGCGCACAAAAGAGGTCCTCGTCAAGGGACAGACGGTGAAATTGAAATATTGTTTCACCTGCAAGATCTTTCGACCGCCACGCGCATCTCACTGCAGTTTATGTGATAATTGTGTGGATCGTTTTGATCATCATTGTCCTTGGGTAAGTGGATTTGTATATAAGTTTATTGAAACGCTTTTAAAAACAAGTATCATATAGAGATGGTGAATTTTGAAAAATTTTGTCATCGGCCAATGAACCGATCGTGCGAATACTCAGAAGAAAGTATTTTTCGTGAAATTTTAGAAGGTCCCCTTACATTCTCCATTATAGCAAAGATAATTCTCCACTGTGTATCTATATTTTAAGGTGCCGATGCACTCTTATATTGTAGTTCATATCAAATCATATCATATTTATTGTAGTTCTCAGAGACTGTAAGAGTTAGAGCTACAAAAATGTTAAAGGCAACATAATGTCACTTTTTATAGAAATGTTAAGGTTAACATTTATGTTAGCCAAATGTGGTACGTAAGACTCATGCTAGGCTCATAAACCAAACAATGTTGACCTTTTTCAGAATCATCCTTTTCGTCAAAGCATCAATACAAAAATATGCACAGAAATTTGATTTTTTCCCACTGTCGGGCACTGTCCCAACTGTCTGCATAAAATTTTTTCCTAGCTGTAGTTCAGTAACTTCATTAATACTCTGTTGTAAAAATGGGCTACCTAGCGTCAGAAAGTTTAATTGTTGTAACTTTCATTGTTGAAAGATGTGAATGTAAGAATTGCAAATCTGTCGCGGGGAATTGCTGAGTGGTATACCCAAGATATAGAATGCATCTTTAGTTTAAAGTCCACAGGTTTTCATAAAATTGTAACGAATAATTTGTTGAGCTTGCAAATTAATGAGGGAATAAAGAAGTTAAAGCTATCGACCGATAGCATTTCAACCATCGATTTGTCTGAGATAAAAGATAGATCAGTTTCCAGTTACTAGAGTTACTTGTAAATAATTAGTGTCTCTGATCGTGATTGGCTGTGGGCCAGGACACAGCTAGCTAATAGGTGTATAGTATTCCCCCCACGGGTCGGAGTTTAGGGACCTTATTTAGGACAGGATGTGTCAAACAACTTACTAGCTGTGGTCTGGGCGCATAGCTGGTCTTCTGGCAAATAAAATCCGCCTACCAATGGACAAATCGATTTCTAGTTTTGAGCTCATCAATGTGACACAGTAGCGTAGATAGCTCTTTGACATGAAAGGGGGAGATAAGGCTATGATTGCATGTATGTAAGAAGCTTTTCCAATCCATGGTGATTGATCCTCTTATCCCCCCTTCAAAACGACAATGTTGTGGTATGGATATGTGAAACTCATCAATGAAGAACTTACTAAATTCTTGCATACTTTAAAGCGTGTGCCGGTGTTTAAATTTGCATTTTTTCTTCTTTTGCTGTTTTTCAAAAACGTTTTAACTTTAAAACAGATTCGCGCCCATATACAAATTTATATATTATATATATAGTACATCATAATTTTAATGAGTATTCCAGTTGAATAAGTCGAAATGTACTCTGAATAGAATGACATTGAGCTGCCTTCGTTGCAGCCTAATGCAAATGTGGGTCGCTCGAACTACACACACGCGCGCAAAAACAACAACTGTCACTTTCACCGCTTGGCAATGGCAGCCGTCGGCCATTGCTGCTGACTTTAACCCAATTCCACGACAAAAACCGCAGAGGTTGCTAATTTTTTAGCAAAAATAATTTCAGCAAAAAGCGCATGTCACGTTCAAACTGCATGCTGTCAGACCGCCCTCCAGCCTTATAGTTTTTCTCTCCTATTTTGTTTGTTTTTTTTTTTTGTCACATGCAATGTAAATTTCCCGCGAGCGCCTAAAAGATGCAACAAGATGTGGCGGCGGTGGTGTCGTCGGCGGCGGCAACCACATCAGCTGGCTTGGCGGATATGCGCCAGGCTTGGCATGGACCAAGCAAACAAGCCACACTCATACATACATTAAGTAGCCGCACTTGTGTTTGAGGATGTGTGTGTGCACTGAGAAAACAAATTGAAATTTCAGTTTTAGCCAATTGTATTATTCAGATGATACAAGAGTGTTTGAGCGGAAAGTACTCATTAAGATCTTTGGCCCTTTACGCGTTGCCAACGACTAACCTATGAGCTGTACGACGACATTGACATAGTCAAGTGAATTAAAATCCAGCGGCTCCGCTGGTTGGGTCATGTTGTGCATATGGACGAAGAAGCTCCTGCGAGAAAGGTCTTCTATGCGGAAGGGAGGCGACGAAGGGGCAGACGATGTCGCCGTTGGAAGGACCAGGAAGAGAGTACACTAGCTACCTTTGGTATCACCGATAGGAGAAGGAGGAGAGCTTTACATAAGGCCGTTACCCGGTAACGGGTTGTTATGGCCAGTTAAGAAGAAGATTATTCAGATGAAACTAAAGCTTAAAACTATTTCAAGCACAAATATCGAATACTATAGAATACAATCTTATGAAAGGCCTTTTCGCTTACATGAACCAATTGTCATCGTCACATTGAGTCAGCACCCTCCGCCACTAATCGGTATACATAATCTCAATTCCCTCCCTTCATTTTTGAATAACTTCTAACTGCATTTCTTCACCATTTTTACAAGTACTCTGATTTAACTACATATGTTTATCTGATCTAAAGGATCTGGAAAGGGGCGAAAGCTTCTGACAGCCATTAACCTGGTTATTGCCAGCGTGATGCCTGTCTCTACCTCTACCTCTCTACCAAGTTGACAACAGCCTCGTGGTGCCCGCTGGTTAGCCGCCCTAATCTCTATCTCGTGTTAGGGCAGTGCGCTAATGTGAGCCCCTCCCACTGAAAGAAGACGAGAAAGACTCGGAGGGGCATACCCCAAGAAGTTGACGACCCACACGCAAACGTACAAAGAGCTAGTGGGTTCTAACCCCTGCTCGCTCTGCTCGCCAACCTACGTGCCCCAGTCGAGATAGATCATATTATTCTTCCTGTTCCCTTTCTCGTTTCCATTCCCCTTCTCGATACCCCTTCCGTTCCTTTTTTTCTTTATCTTTCTGTTTCTGTTCTTCTTCCTCCTTGCCCCATTGTTCTTCCTTCTTCTGTTCCTCATACTAAGTCCATCTGCAGATATTGGTACCAATTGTGACAGGTGTCTCATCAAGCTCCTACTGCTGGGAGTTGTCAAACAGCCATCCTCATTCGAAGAGCTATAAAGTGCAGCAACCCGATTTACGTTTTACTCAACCTTTTGTCGTAACATCGACCACATACACAGTTTTGGACTAATTTTTATATATATGGAAGACTATAGATGATTTGATTGGGAGAGTGTTCCTAAGGTGTGTAAAGAAGATATAACCGCCAGCCAGGAGACGCGAATAGTATACTAGAACTGCAACAACGAAGTCCACGAAGCAACAAAAGAAAAGAGTTAATATTTCTCAAAAACTTGACTTCCTTAAAAGAAATAAACTTAAAAAAAATTATAAAACTTTAAACAATCTCAACTTAGATCAGAAATTGCAACGCCAGACTCTTTAAGTCGACTTGCTATTAAATTTCTCTAAGTGTATTTTGTACTTTGTTTGTAATCTGGTTGGTTGCATCAAGTGCAGTGCGCCTTTTCAGGCAACATCGCGAACGTGGCCAACATTGCCAGCGTCGCCGCCACTGATGAGTGGGTTTTGAATTTTTCATTTGGCTCCGGCAAAAGCGTTTTGTATGTGTGGGTGAGAGTGTGGGTAACGGAAAGTCCCCAAACGCACCAAAAGCAAAGCCACTGTCCTGCCACGCCTCCCGCTCTCATTATGAGCTGCGTCTGTCTTGCCTGAAGGTCGCTTTACTTTTGCCTTTGGTTTTTATAATTTCTTTTTTTTGCTGTTTTTATACCCTGTACACAAAGTGTAAAAGGGTATTATAGATTTATGCAATGTATGTAAAAGGCAGAAGGAGGCGTGACAGACTATATGTTCCTTGGGCAAAAATGAGGGAGTTTGTCGAATGAAGTCGATATCTTACCCCCTTCCCCCGTGACAGATTTGCGGGGTTTACAACCACTCCGTTGAATCTATCAACTCGAAACTTCTCAGAGATGTGCGTCGTGCTTATGTGCATTTATGTTTCAAAAATAATGGAAATCGGATAAATACATCAAAAGTTATAGTCAAAAATATGTGCTACTATGTGAGCTAAAGTTACAAAATTTGGTGTGGTCACTCGTGTGACCCTCGTTAAAACTGCATCCACTTTTTGGCAAACGATTTACCTTGATTACTGCCACACCCCCCATATATTGATTTGAAAATTGTCACAGACATCTATAAATGTATTTTTGATCTATGTTACAAAATTCAACGATATTGGCCCAAGAATACTAGAGTTATTAGTTATCCCAATAGGAAAACTTGTCAATTGGAACTTCCCAATAGGAAAATGTTTACAGGCATAGATATAAAAGTGAAAACTCCCGTTCCCATTTTCCCGTTTTTAGTGTTTATAAAAATGTACAGGGTATCCCACTGTCGGGCATCGTCCCGACGGTCTGCATCAAATTTTTTTCATTTGAAACAGCTGCTGCTGGCAGACGAAATTGAGGCATTTCGGAGGGTCTTGAGTGAGAGTGTGTGTGTGTGTGTTTGTGTGTGTGTGTGTGTTTGTGTGTGTGCACACTGCGCGTAATTTCATTTTAGCGCCCAATTATTTTGGCTCAACATACGCTCATTATGCTTGCAGGCGAGGATCCCATCAAAAGGCAATTAACCTGATTGTCCTGATGCTGCCACCATTTTGTACACTAACTACACATATATACATATTGTATACATTTTGTATACAGTTTGTCAAGCATTTTTAACCACATATTCATTCTTTTCTTCTTCTTTATGCCAACAGGTGGGAAATTGCGTGGGCAAACGCAATTATCGGTTCTTTTATTTGTTTCTAGTCTCATTGGCATTTTTAGCTGTATTTATATTCTCATGCTCTGTGACGCATTTAGTTTTATGTAAGTATATATATATATATATATGTAACTGTAATCTCTTAATAAGCTCCGACTTAACATTAAATACCATTCCGGCTCTTTTTGCAGTAATGAAAACGGAACAGGAGGTCTTCGAAGTAATAAAGAAGGCGCCGTTCACTGTGATTGTTGTGTTCATTTGCTTCTTTTCGATATGGTCGGTTATTGGACTGGCCGGATTTCACACATATCTGACCACAAGCGATCAGACGACGAATGAGGATGTAAGTAGTACTCACAGCGTGTTTACACCTGATTATCGTTCTGTTAATTGATTTTTTATGCAAGTGGAACAATAACTGCATTTTCACTGTCATACGTAGTCATTAATATATTTAATCAGATTAAATGCACAATATGATTAAAAAGACATACGTATACGGTTAAACAGAGAGTAAATCATGTTCAATTGCATGACCTTTTTATATAAGAAGCATTGCGATTAAAGCTATGATTGTGTTGAAGGCGAATTCAATTTATTTGAACTCTACTGTATTATACAGTCGAATTGGGCGAATAAAGAAGTCAATCTAGGTATAAAAGATAGTCAGCTGAAATTTTGATTACAACAGTTTTGTCAAAAGTCCCCATGAATCCCGTGGAAGCGTCGTAAGATATTCAAGGTCGTTCACGAAAATCAGTTTTTTCCAAATATGTATCTCGTTTCTTCAGGAAAAATCAAATGATTTTTGAAGCTATGACAACGGGATTCATATATTTTGCCAAATCATAGATAAAATTAATAAAAAAAAAAACATTTATGTTGAGATATCTTTGAGTGACGGCCTGAGCTTGAAGTTCGACAGTGCCTGTGTAAATACACGACAAGTGTTCGGCCCGTGCGGGCTATGGAAGAACAAGACTGTTTTATATGTATTTGGGACTCATAGTTCAGTGGCTCATTTAAATAATGGTTAGAGAGGGGCTACAACTAGTATATATTAAAATGAATGTCTGTATGTATGTCTGAATCCAGTGAGCTCAAAAACGGCTCGAATGATTAGCTTGAAGGAGAACGGAAAGGGGAACGGGAAAAAGAATTCTATCCACCTCGAATGGGTCACGGGGTTGGCAAGCGGATTTCGATAAAAAACAATTTTGGTTTAAATCGTGAATGCTTCAATCTATTTTGGGAAAAAGGAAGTTTGCCGGGTTTGCTAGTATTGAATAAACTTAAAACATTTTAAAGTTGACACATACATAGTACATTCGTATAGTCTATCCCAATCTTAATGGTTACTTATCGAAATCTAACAATTTGTAATAGCTTAAACATTATTGTAAGTCTAAAGAACGAGATATTTGCAAATCTAACATAGTTGACATATAAAGTTTTCGAATTTTCATAAATGGGCTCTCTCACTCTTTGTGGTATATCTTGATAACGGTTAATTACACTATGCAACAAAAAAAAATAATCAGTGATTGTTTAACATCCCTTAAGGTGATTTCTCAGCAGTTTTTGTAGTATCTTCGAAAATCGTTCGGGTTTCGCTTCCCTTTTCTATTCAGAAAATCGTTTCAACTGAAGTAGTGATTTCAGAAAGCAAAATGTCATGCCTTAATTGCTTTCTTCTAAATACACACGCCGCAAGGAAAATATAAGGACACACGAGAAACAGATTTTCTTGTGTTTTTGTATAATTTCCAAATTATATAAAACTAGGGGGTTTCGCCGTCTGCTCGCTTCGCACGCCGAGCCGCTTCATAGGCAATGTTTGGTAACGTCATGTGATGCGATTACAAACATTTCTACGACATTATGTTCAAGATTTTAACTTTTTTATGCATATACTTTTTAATCAATTCCAGCTCAAGGGCTCATTTTCCTCAAAAGGCGGTCCGCGCACCCAGAATCCCTATTCGCGTGGCAATATATGCCTCAATTGTTGTCACATACTCTGCGGACCCATGACGCCATCGCTGATCGACAGGTAAGTTCAAGAGTTCCCTTTTTATAACATATAACACCTTGTGTATTATACCCACTTTAGACGCGGCGTAGCCACCGATGAGTACATACAACAAATGCAGCATCATTCCAGTCCGCGTCATCCGCTCAGCGATGTTATGAGCGCCACACATGTGAGCAGCGGCGTCGGCGTCACCACCACGCAGCCCGTATTGGGTGGTATCGCTGGTGCAGGCGGCGGCATTAGCATAGGTGTTGCAGAGCTCAAACCGCGCTTCTACGACGAGGTAAGAATCAAACTTGCTTGTTGACCCTTAAACAACTGGCTCAATCACTTGAATCACTTTGATTTTTGCTAACCAAAGTACTACTATATGACATCTAAATGTAAATCAGCACTGTGCTTGCTTATAATAAATCTTGTACAAGAACTTTGATGCACCTAATTTTGACGCTCTTTTTTGGGTTTCTTTTTTTCCGTGTCTTTTTCATCTTTTACTTTTTGGATACTTTTTTGTTGATTGCGTGAATTAAAACAATGCGATTCACTAAAAACACCAATAACTACAACAACAACTACAACAATCAACAATCAACCACAACAACTCATCAAAATACACACAACTACAAACTACTGATAGTCCAATCCCTCCTCCTCGACATTGGAGGGCAATGGGGGCCTGGCCACAAGTACCGCAGCCGCCGTCAATGGTCATCACGTGGGCAGCAACGGCTTCGACAGACCGCCGCCCAGCTATGATATGCTACAAAATGGTAAGTCCCGCAGACAGCAGCATCAAAGATGCTCGCTGCAAACCCTGCTACCCGCTAGCGCACAGCAACAGTTCAAAGCGAACAAACATAAACAACTAAAACAACAAAAGCAACACAAGCAGCAGCTCATTGCCGCCGAGCTGCAGCAGGAGACGCACAGCGGGTTGGGAACACCCAATTCGCTGCTGCGCTCGCCGGCTACCTCCTCCTACCGTCTGAATCTTAAGCGTTCGCTGCATTTGCCACTGACGCCTTCCTATAATGATGCCAGCAACTCGCCGCTGCCGCTGCTGCATCATCATGTGCACTCGCAGCATACCACGGCCATAGGCAGCGTATCGGCCAGCAGCGGCGGCGCCGGCGGTGGTGGCAGTGGTGGTGGCGGTGGCTCTTCCTCCTCTTCTACAGCGCCAACATCGGCTTCTATGGCTACCACATCAGCGGCACCGCCCATAGCGCCGCGTCGTCCCTCAACGCTGCTACTGCAGGCCAGCACAGCGGTCTCCGCCAGCCAAACTACGTTAACTACTATAAACACTACGGCACCACCACCGCCAGTGCCCGATTTCAAGTACTATTCCCCGCAACGTCTCAAGGACACCAATCCTTTGCGTAACTATCCGTTCCCAAAGTCAGGGCGTTGCAACATAAGAAGACAATCGACGCAGTCGGTGGATTCCCAGAAGGTCAACATAGCTGGCTATCATCCGTTACCCATGCGCTCGCGTTACAAACATCAAGAGGTTATGTTCGAACTGAAATCACCCACTAATCGACTGACTATACGCGAATGCGATTTTGGCGGTGGCGGCGAACCCTGCGACGATGATCAATCGATAAAGGACAGCCAGATCTTTCGTGTTAGTAAACGAAATCTTTATATGAATCATAGATCGCCATGGAAGGAGCGCGATCGTTACTCGAATCTTTACGAGTACTCATTTAATATTGATCTCAATTCGATTATTGAGGATGCGGCGGGCAGCGATTCATCATAGTACGCAGCTCACTTGCAAGCAAACACTGCCGATGGCAGCATACCCTGGTCAACAGTACCGGTGTCTGCTGTCCTTGTTCACTACTTTGATTGGTTGTTAAATGTTGTATATATAGGGCATAAATCGCATATGATATGGCATAAAATAATGCTGCAAATAACCGTTGTTTAGAGAGTACTATTTATAGCGTGTAAAAACACATTTGGCTTCCATGGAAAGATGTTGAAAAATTTGTTCATTGAAATCGTTTTTTTGGTTTTTGCATGTAGTAATAAGTAGCAAGGATTTTATTTTATGTTTGATATAAATTTGAAACCCATCATGTAACTTGCACTGAGAGAAAAATAACAAAATTAACAAAAACAAATGAAAGCCTAAGGTTAAAGGCACAATCTAAATCGATTACTGAGAATCGATATACAAAAACGTAATAATATAATTATGCTTTGCCGCTTTAAGAACAGATGGTATTTTAAGCAGAAATTTTGCTTCAAATAATTGATTCTTCAGTTAAAGTAAACCAAAATGCACATTTTTATACCTATTTAAAAAGTTTATTTTGGTATTTCCCAAAAACGATCTTAAAACTACAGTCACATGAAATTTAAAAATTTTGTTTTTGTCATATCAAAGATTTATTATAAAATTGTTCCTTCAATTTAAAATGTAATAAATTGGCTAAAAATATTTACATTTTATACCTATTTCTAATATAATTTTGCTATTTTTCAAAAACGACCATAGCTCAAAATTGGTATACAATTATTTTATAAGTTTAAAAATAATGTTTGTAAATGTTTATACCTTTTGTTCAATGAGGGTGCAAAAACAAAATTTAATTTTTATACCTATTACTTTGATTTGGCTATTTTTCAAAAACGACCAAAGATCAAAATTGGCCAATTTCTCAATAAAATTTAATGTTTTTACCTATTTCTAAAGTTTATTTAGCTATTTTTCAAAAAAGACATTGAATGAAGCTTGAAATTGAAACGGCTATGGACCTTTTTTTAAATCAAGAATTTATTATAAAATTGTAAAAATTTTATTTTCATGCCTATTGTTAAATAAGTTTCTATTTTTGAACTACAAGTATCTACGAAAATATCTATTCCATTCTGTCGAAATATTTCGTTTATAAATGCTTTAAATAACATTTTATACCTATTTTTTAGATTTTTGATCTTACTCAATATAAGGTGTATTTTTTCTCTCAGTTTACCAATTTTTTTTATGCCTATATATTTTTAAGTCGATTTCGATATTTATCTCAAAAATTGAAATGCGTATTATTGAACAAATCAACCTTGCTCAAAATTAAGCCTATTTTTTCTCTCAGTGTACACACAACCGCCTGCGTCCTGCCTCCCAGTATAAATGTAGCGTAATGTAAAACCCTACAAAAGTTGGTTCATACAAACTTTTGCGTTTATTTAGCACCTGCCGCTGCACCTGTTGCCAGTTGCCCAGGCGCATCCTGCTGGCATTCTGCGTGCCCCATGTGGCACACAGAGCACCAGTGTGGTCAATTATATGTTTTCAGTTGTAAATACGAAACCCAACGCCGCCACCTCCAATAGCTACAAAATAAAGCAACGAATACAACAGCAACAACTACAACAACAATAGCAACTAGAGCGAACCTTAAACCAAAAGTATTTCCCATAGTTTGTTGCATGAAACCTCGTAAACTATAAAAATATTTTTTTAATTTTATTTTTTTTTTGCTTAACTCTTGCTCGTGCAGTCACTTGCGCAATTTTGTTTGAAATTTAATTTTTAAGGTTTCAAAAAGATTGAAATATTAGCTAAAACATAAATAAACTAACTTAAAAAAAAAGAAGTAACAATTAACGAAAACACAAGAAACTTAGCAAACATTTAAATAGCCGAAAAAACTGCCATCTATAAAAAGCAAAGTTTTGTTAGAAATTTTTTAGTTTTTTTTACAATGAAATAAACAATTAACTTATGAAAATCTATACGAGTTTGATAGACAAGAATTTTAAGCAACATAATAAAATTTTACGTAAAATAAGACAATTGAATGCAAGCAAAAGTTTTAAGATAAAAAATTACTGCAAAATTTGCCAAGTGACTGCAAATTGGTCGTAAAAAATTAATACAAATAACTTAAATAATACTTAAAAATATGTACAGGGTTGTTGCGGTTCTTGCTTAATATTTATGGTACAGAATAAAAAAAGCTATAAAGGCGATCAGATATTGGGCCCTTATCGCTTTTCACGTTTCCAACTTCATTTATGATTTCATCCAAGTCTCAGGCTGAGGCTGGTTCAGAATACTAGCATCATCTTATAATTTTGTCGTGATGTGAAGCTAGAGGACACATAACAGAGATGCCACGAATCCTACCTCCCATCTGACATCCATTATCTCTCTCCGCGTAGCAGCCCAAGCACTTATCGCATTTCAACCAAGACTCAGTCTGTACCCGAACAGAACAGCCTTGAGTTCGATTTTTAGTTTCTTTTTAACATCGGCAATCTTTCCAAAAACCGGATCCTGCTTACTTTCGTGTCATGCAGGACTCAGTCTCTTGAACGTTCTTGACTTGGTCAAGCATAGACAAACGACGGATCAAAACAGCACTGAGCCCTGCTCTACTTTCTTTCTAACTTCTCCATTTCTATACGAATAGCTATCAAAGTACGTATCCAACTGCTCAAATCACAACAGTCTTGAGACCTGATATTTTCCTTCTAAAATCGGCAATGTCCCTGAAAAGACACCAAGTTACATATGCATACATTTCTATTCGATAAGCTTTCCAACACTCAGTCACTTTCATCAATTGTTGGCGGAGCTTGGATTAGAACAGCCATGTGACTTTATCTGTTTCCTCGGATTCTACTTCCTACCCCTAAAGTGTCCAATATCTCCGAAAAGCAAACAAGTTAGTCTGTCCCTAGGCACTCAAGCTTTCATCACTTGTAGGCGGAGGGCGGACTAGAATGGCCCTGTGACTTCAACTGTTTCCTCGGATTCTACTCCCTACTTCTGAAATCTCTAATATCACCAAAAATCATTCAAAAAGCTATCCAACACCCAGTCTGTCTCTAGGCGCTCAAACATTTATCAATTTTTAGCGGAGGGCGGATCAAAAGAATCCTGAGAGCGGATCAGATTCCTCGCATTCGGATACTTCCGGATCTCTAATATCTCCGGAAAGCTATCAATGTACTCCAGTTTTAGGCTCTATAACTTTTAACATCTGTATCTTGCTCTGAATAGCTAACCAATTACTTGTACATTTATATCAAAGCTAAACTCTCATTTATCATAAGCTGAAGGCAGTTTGGAATCCTGTCCTGAGCCCTGATCTGATTTCTCGATTCCTAGTTAGGACATTTAGGATTTAGGACATTTAGGGTTCATCGTGCCTCTACTACTCATTTGCCTACTGAGACCAAAACATGACGGCAGTGCCAAATTAGACGAAATCCATGACAACATCAGAGGTATACATAGTTTTCAACATCAATCTGTAAGTCCAATCCGTCTTTTTTTTAGAAGAAAACATGTACTTTGTGGATTACTAGCAGATTCTCTCTTAATGGCAACAAAGACTAAAGATTCTACGCAGCAAATTATTTCGGAAATGACCCTAAGCTTTCCAAAAACTGACATGACCCCGGTATTTGTGGACTTGTGTAATCAATCAGATAGTATGTGTCGATTTGACATTCGAGAGTCTTTTCCAGGATTTGGTCAAGTGTGAACTTTTGGTGAATGATGGACTTGCCAGGCCCGAAGCCCCACTGCTAAGGTCCGAATAGCTCTTTCGTAAAAGGTTATCAAATGCTGCCATATAACCGACAAAGAGATGGAGGCTCTCGATTTGATATTCGTGGACCTTTTCTGAGATTTAAAGTGAATAGCTGGTCAACGGTGAACCAATAGGCATAAAGCCACACTTAACAGATCCGACTCTTCTTAGTACCTGGATGAAGAGCATTCTTCACGCCATAAGGTCAATAGCCCCTGATACACTACCCAACATCGATGCTCCGTCAGTTTCACAGTAAATTTCAAAATACATGTTTAAAGATAAATAGAAACAGGATAGATGGAATCCTCTAGGAGGCAATAGCTGCTTATTTGGCTAATGAAGAGTATAGAATAGAAATTTCGTTATGTCACGAACCTCTATCTGCCACTTACCCAAAATATTCAAATCGTAAAATAAAAGTGAAAACCGGAACATGCCCTCTTAACTAGTTCTAAACAAATTTGAAGCGAAGCTTAAAGAGAGTTTAACATAAATTTCATTAAAAAACAAAATGGTGAAACGAGTTAATTAACTTGCGTATTGTTTGTGCATTGGATTTTAAATGAAAATATTAAAAAAAAAATAAAAAAAGAAGAAGACAATTATGTATTCATAATGTATTTAGAACAATAAGTGCAAGCTTAGTATGTGTCTGCAGTGCAGTCTCGAAGGCTTTAAATGTTGCGCATTAACAATATTATGAGTTCCTTTTACATACATTATAATTATAGCAATAATAGCAACAAATTGTAAAAGTAAAAAGAATATATATATATATATATACAAAAGTATATAAGAGTTATGTGTAATTGATGAAAACTGCGTGTTACATAATAAAATTTATATGAATATATATATACATAAATGTTGAGCAATAATGCATATAAACTAGCATAAAAGTGTTAATTCATGCATAAATAATAAATAACGAACAAGAAGAAGAGAAGAAGTTATGCAACTAAAGCAAAAATATTATATACAAACAAATGCGCCATGTTAAATTGAAAGGAAACAATTCGAATTAAACAAAAAAAAATTAGTATATATACATTAAATACATTACATATAAAACTATATGGGAGCATATTGCTGAACAAATTGCATTAAAGACTTACTCACACACACACACACACACATATAGACACAAAACCAAATTGAATAAAAGTTTAAAAGCAATGGCCGCCAGCCGCCATTTTGTAATAGCCGCCGCCATTTCTTCCATTTCTTACGATTTGAGTTCGCGTCACTTTTTAAAGCCAAAGCCGTTGCTCTTACACATATAAACAATTAACTGCTATTTAGTTATCCTTTTCGATTTTTTTTTTGGTTTTTTCCAACACTAATGCCAAAACTCTTTCTATATCTTGCAACACACTACTTGACAATGGAATATAAAATGATATACATATATTTATATATATATTGTGTGTCCCAAATAATAACTCTCTTGAAAAATTTAACAATTTTTGAACTGCAATTGAGCGAAAGTAATTAACGCAAATGCCGCTATATAAGAACTATAGTAATCTATGCATTTTAAGCCTCAATTGGGTGAGTTCTCTCTGCAAACAGAACAAATTACTAATATTTATATTGTTGTATGCAAATACTAAATGTAATTTTACATAGTTTATATGCCTTAGTAAATTATTTGAAGAAAGTAAAATTGATATCAAAAGCATATATAAGTATTCTAATTACACTATGCAACAAAAAAAAACGCCTATGTCTAAAACTTATCTTTTCCGGTCAACTTTGGGTCGCTGATTTCGAATCCAGAAACCATTTTAGATTTTCTAGTATACTTTTCGAATTATCGCTATTTCAAAAAAATCGTGATTTCGAAAGTTGTGATTGTATCTTGGGAACCTTACTACTGATCGACTTGAATTATAACTCGAATTGAAGATAATTTAATATGAAATCAAATTTTTTCAAACGGTTTTGGTCTATTTTGATTCGATTGAAAGTTACAGGGCAATGAACTCAAATTTTTTTTTCGAAAATTGAAAATAATTTTTTTTTTTTTTGTTGTACTTCAAGTAAATTAAAACAAAAACTAAACAAATTTTTGAATGGGTTATTTTTTGATTTGATAAATTCATTCTCGATTCACGAATTTTTTGAAATAGCGATAATTCGGAAACGATGCTAGGAAATCTAAAATGGTTTCTGGATTCGAAATCAGCGACCCAAAATTTACCGGAAAAGGTATGTTTTAGTCATACGCCTTTCATTGAGCTCAAATTTGTTGCATAGTGTTATTTAATGATTTTTGCGCATAGTTTGAAATTGCTTAAAAAACGCTAGCTTTAAATGCAAATATCTTATTTTGTTTTTATAATTTCAACTATATTTTATAATTTGCTAGTGTGCAGCAGCCTACTTAATATGATTTTTAACCCTTAGGGCTTCAAATCAATTGAAACTACATACATACATATTTATATTGAAAGATACTTATATGCAACACGAAACGTAAACACTCTCAAAACACGTCAACACTGAAAATGTTTTCAATTGAAATACTTACAACAATGCTTGAAATGTTCTTATACCGAAATCTAAACAGTTTTGTTGTAACATTCTTCATGTTCATAGTTCGAATATTTTCTAAAAGCATGTTTTTCAAAATTACTCTATGTGTTTCGATTGGCACCAAAATTCATTAGACATTGCTTTTTATAAACTAAAATGTTAATTTTACATTCATTTTCTGGTTAAGCTTTTTAGTTATTGTACACAGAACGCTCAGAATTTGAAATTTTCGAAATAGGCACATTGACTCCTGACTCCTAAAAGCTCTCAAAATGTCTTAACTTTGCGTTATATATAGGGATTTTATAGGTCTTGTCGAGTGTCAAACGAAATCGTCTTGAAAAAGTTCCGTAAATCTGGCAGTAAACAATTCTTCTATGATTCTGATAACAGCTGATAACGAAGAAGAGAAAAGAAAACACGAAATAACAACGTTTGTGTGTACAATGTATTCTGTTGCTGTTTTTTTTTCTACTTTTCTACTGCCATCTACTACTGAGACAATAGAATATCTAGTGGCATGAGTGATTTTCCGCTTGATCTTCATGCTGACGAAATCCTTAACAACATCAGAGGTAAACATGATTTTCACCATCAATCTGAGTGAGGTCGCAGAAGATGGCATCGCATGTCTGAAGGCTCGCTCGGTTTCTTAAGGTACCGAATGGTTCTTTCCAACTTTGACAGAGTCGCATCAGTTGTGCAGGTTTCGGAGTCCCAGTGCGGCAGTGAGGCAATCCCTCAACGGGCTATCATATGCTGCTTTATAATCGACCAAGATGGTGGACGTCGATTTGGCAATCTCACACAGGTTATAGGGCCTTATAGGTGATAGAAACTGACCGATAGCACGGTTGGAGCATACCGTGACGTCGCCCTTTATGCGTACAGAGCAGAGCACACCAAGGTTGCTTTGACAGCAAAGTCTAAATCTGTGGATTTTTGAAAAACCACTTATCTTGAAAAAAGACAATTTCCCAGGATTTTTGTTATAAATATATAACTTTTGAAAATGGTTATTTCTGTCTTACGTGGTATCTTTCTGCTCTGAAAAGTTCAAAAGTTATAGAGTGCGTAAAATCAGCTTTTGTTCGAATTTTTTGAAAATGCGTATGATTTTTTCGCTCTCCTGTAAAAATTGTGGATTTAGACATAAGTGGTTTTGTCAAAAGCCCACAGAAATTATTAGGATATTGGGGCATTATGATATTTTTAGAAAATTCCTTAAAGTATAACTAGTATTTTGAACTATGCGGTCAAAAGCCAAATAGCTAAACTTTGCACACAGGACTTCATTTACAGTGAGAGAGAGAAACAGAGTATAAACTAAGTTTAAGTTCTGTCTAGATATTGGGTAAGAATTTCTCAAGTGGACCTCTAAAATTCGTCATGCCGGACTCATACTCAAAGTTTTATGAGATATTTAGGGGTCCACTTAAGAAATACCTTGCCTTATTGTACATATCTCTTAAATGTACCTGTAACTTTTCAAGTTCTATGCTCAGAATACAAGACTTTATGTTTGCTTATGCCTTTAAAGGTTTTATTTTTGTTTTTTAAATTAAGAAAACATGTTAACTTTGGATAAGCTTTTTTAAATTTCAATTTTATTTAATTCTTTCCAAATTTTTGTTTGTCATTTGTTAAAACTCCCGACTAACTCTTGCATAAGTCTTAAATGCATATTGAGGCTTGAAATGCTGTGCTGCTTTCTACTAACCAAAAAAAAAACCACAACAACACATTCACACAGCAGCTTCCGAAATTGAAGTACAGCCCCGCCCAAGAACCTTTTCCAACAATTTCATGTATTACAAGTGATAATTTATATGTTAATTTAACTTTTAATTAAACTTAATTGCATAATTGAAGATTTTAATTTGCCGCCTTTTACAGCATTGCGTTGCATTAATTTACATATTTTTGAACAGTTTGTTAAGCCAAACAACAAATAAACCACATCAGAACCAGAAACCAATCAACTCACCCAAAACAAAACGATATTACCAAAAAGTACTTAAAACTGCGAATTTTTAATTAGTTGGCCAATTTATTGTAATGAGAATTTTGAATATTTTTAATGTTATGCATTATTTATACATATATATATATATATATATAAAATAACATGTAAATTACTTGTCACTAATCGATGTGTCTGTCTGTTGCTCTATCTCTCCCTTCAAACTCTCAGGTAATTCCAATAGTTTAGCGCAGCTGGTGGACAATGAGATTCCCTTGGCGCAAATGGACATGCCCGCATATAGCCAACAAACGGCAACTCAGGCACGTCAATTCCGGCATTACAAGCAGCGACAGCTGTCCAGAGATGCGCCAGCCAGCACTGACTCGGCCTATGAGAATCAAATGGTCACGGCAAGCAGCGAAGATGAGCTGGACGAGGCGGAAGTGGTTGTGGTCGGCGGCACGGAAGTGGTGGCTGCGGTGGCAGCCATTGCGGCCAGCAATAAGGCGCGTGAGCTGCGTAATCGCAGCGGCAGCTACAACAATCTGTTCGATGAGGAGTATGAAGCGGCCAGCGGCAGTGCTGTCAATCCCATAGTGGCAGCTGCTGCGGGTGAGACCTCATTTAAGCGCTCGGCGGGCGCTGCTCTGCTGGCAGCGGCCATTAATGGCGACAATACGCTGCCCAAGTCGATATCACAGACTGAGAACATGTATAGCAATGTGCCGCCTGCCACAGACACCACATTGCATGTCTACTCCAATCTTATAGACGAACAGCAGTTGCAACAGCAGCAGCAAAAGCTGCAGGCCACCAACTTGCTCTCCTCCACGCTGCTCAGCGATGATCTGGATCTGGATGATCCAGTAAGCGCTTCATTTGTGGCCAAAGCCACGCTGCGTGGCAAGCAATTTGTTGGCGCACAAACCAAGCCTGTCTGCACTGAAGCTGTTGGCAGCAAGTCCGGCGATCGTTTGCGCATGTTGCATGATACAACCATGATGCACACAGCCTTGGATCTGGACAGCCTGGACAGCTCTAGCATGGGCAACAATTCGCAGAGCTGTTTGGTCAAGTCCAGCAAAGCTAAACCCAATGGGCCGCCCATGGTCTGAAGCCAATTTCCCTAAAACGTCGCTGAATGTATATAACTTCCGTTATGGAAGATTTTAGCTATTAAAACTGCAGTTAGTATTAGTAACTTAAAGGCTTTTGCTGAGCTTTTTGAAGCAGTTCTGTGAAGCATTTCGAGTTTATTTTACTAGTTTTAGAGCTTCAACGTATTGCTAGCGAAATTGCCGTCGAAATCTGTAGCAGAGCTGTTTGTTTTAATTAAGATTTAAGTTCTCTGTAAGCTCTGGTCACACTGAGCAAAGTGTTTTAGGCTTTTAAAACAATATGGCGCTTGTGTGTGTTAGTTGAGAATCATAAAACACAAAGAAACGCATAAAAAATGGTTAAAATGCAAAAAAAAAAAACAATGTTTAAACTATATGTAAAAAAAAACAGCAACTAAAATATTACCTTAAAGCGTTACGCATTAAAAATAATAAAAAAATTGAGCAAACAAAAAAAGTTAAAAAATATTAAAGCATTATGCATAAAAATTATATATTATATACATAAATACAAAACGTGGTGAACAATGTTAACAATTCAAAGGCATTAAAAATAATAACAAATAAATAAAGTATATATTTAACAAATAGTATATATATATACATATAAAACTGTTTATACAATACACGCATGCATGTAAAACAAACATATATATATATACACATAGTTATAGTATATAATTTTTTATATTTAAGTTTTTACAACGACGAGCCTGTTTCTTTGTTTTTAGACTTTATTACCAAACACGGTAATAAGCATTAACAAGCAGATGACTAAATATAATTAATAATAAAAACAAAAACAAACACGTTAACAGCATAAAATGGTAACAATTAAAAAGAAATTCAAACAGTGCATTGTGTATTAAATGTTTATAAAATATAATTTTAAGTGTATTTGCGTGGTGTAAAATGTTACATAAGAGTATATGAGAAATTAAAACAGAAAACAATTCGATAGCAATAATGAATAAAGAGAAAAACAACAATGTTAAACGTATGTTATGCGAAACTAACAAACTATAATTATACAAAGAATAAAAACTTTAAATAGATACAATGAATTTAAATCTCTTGTGTTTTGCTTTTGGAGCAGGAAACTTAGGGCAAGAGGAGAAAGAAGAAAGTTGTACTTCCTGCAAAGATGCAGAGCGAAATCTGGTGCAGGGAACAATTCTCTGGCTAAGTCCCCAGGAACCCACGGGGTGTAACCAAATAGGTTAAAGAGATACATAGACAGGCTCGTTAAGATCCCGAAAAGAGTCAAACCAGAAGCCGAAACTACCGAAGTTGTTGGTCGTCATCTACCTGTTTTTGACTTTGGCTTTGCTACTGCTACCGAACTATCAGGAGCAGGAGCAAAAATTGTACGACTCCTGCTACGGAGCAGGAGCAATTTTAAACACTGCTTTTGAACACCAACTCCGGCGAACATTGGAACATTTTTAGACGTTAAACAGGCTTTCGACCGTGTCTGGCACGAGGGTATGCTGCATAAAATTTAAGCTACCCTTCCTGCCCCTCAATACAGGGCATTCCTTGAAAACCGCCCTTTCAAGGTGTCTCCAATGGGAGAGCTCTCCGAAAGGGATTCAATCAAAGCTTGAGTCCCTCGAGCAAGCGTTCTTGCCCCATTCCTGTATACAATAATCACAAATGATATACGCACTCAACAAGTAACGCTAAACTCCTAACGGCTACCCATGCCGACGATACCGCCATACTGTCCTTAGATCCTCCGTACAAGAAGACTCGGATGACTTGCAGTGCAACTGGAAGAAATAAGAAGATGGCCCAATCGCTGGAACATTCAGCTAAACGGTGAAAAATCGATCGTTTCTCTGTTCACGTTGAGGAGAGACCAATGACCAACACTAAATGGGAATATATCTTTTGAATCTTTTGAAAACAGTATATTCTGCTCCTCGTAGGGTAAGCGGGTTAGAGAATACCACCTCAGCATGTCAAAGCTTGTCATATGAGGCGACTAACAAAGTCACTGGGTTCATTCGAGACCACCACCGAGGACCCACCACGTAAAACGACAACTCCAATGAAAGAATGTATTTACATCAGGCCGTAACCCAGTACCGGATTGTTATGGCCAGTTAAGAAGAACTTATGATAATCAAGTTTGGGGAAGCGCAGCCAAAATAAGACTGCAGTCTCCAAACTTTAGAAAACAAAACATTACGAGAGATAGCTGATACCCCCCGGTATGAACGGAACATTTATCTCAACAAGGGCGTACCTTTTCTAGTAAACAACCTTAGCGGACGATACAAGCATCGCCTAGTAACACACCCAAATTCATAAAAAACGACTACTGCTATAAACTGTAGCAAAAGTCAACTTTTCTTACATTTTGAAGCTAGTCAGCCAATTAGGTACGCACTAAATAAAAATCAGAATTCACTATAACTATAAATTTCGGAATGTTAGGTTTAACTGATTTTCAACAATTTTTCGAGTCTATTTCGAATGACATAAAATGGTATTACTTTACAAATTTTCACAAGTGATCTGAGTGACTAATTGTTTGCGAACATATAATACTTTATAAGTAATTAATAAGAGTTAATAGAAAAATGACATAGTCGAAATTTATATAGAAATTCAGCCTACAAAACGTTTTTTCGTTTGCCTGGCATTCTATTTCGAGCTACTTTTTAAAAAATAACATGCAAGTGGCGCCATCTAGTGCTTACTAGAGAAACATGAAGTTGCAAAAGTTCAGCACTTAACAAGAAACTTGTTCATTTGAGCTAGCTACAGTTCCGATAACAGCCTAAAGCGGCATATTTAAATTCGATAATTTTGCTGCGCTAATTAAAATTTAACAAATACTTTTATATTTTGTAGTTTTTATTTAAAAATAATACATTTACTTCGGGTTTGTAGTATTATTATATAATATGTATGCCCTATATTTATTTAAGTTATGCATATATACGCAGAAGACTTTTGCAAGAATTTTCAAAAAATATCTTTTCACAAGTTTGTTTTTAATTACTAAATAAGAATCTTTGTAATTTATCATATGATTAAGCCATTATATTGTGCAAAGTTTGTTAAATAATAGACGAAATCAAATAAATAGACATAACTTAGGCTTTAACATGAATATATAACTTGCCTATAAGTAAGGCAAGTGTTTGCTTATTTTGTTTCATTAACTCGTATTTGGGTTTCTTTGTGCTAATTAGTTAGTTTTATGTGCATTTTGTCTTTGTTTTAGTAGCTTTTGTATACAATTTGGCTGATGTAACCTTTTTAAGAGTTTTAAATGTTTATTTCAAGTACATGTTTGCATACTTAATATATTTAAAATGAACACAAATTGTTAACCAAACAAGAATCAGAGACAGAAAAGAATTAGTATTAAGTAATCCGAAAAAGTTAAAGTAACATTATTTCCAGTATTTACGATGATAGTTTACATATAATATCGTTATAGTTTTTGCAATTAAGCAAATATTTAGCTGCTAAATTAGGATTTTTTAACTTCTGCTGGCTCTAAGCTAAACATAATGCAAATACCGTCTACAAGTTAATAAAATAAAAAGGATATTTCCTTTACAGTTGCATAACAATTTTTAGATTGTTATTTAATGTCTCTGATCAAAAAAAGAAAATAACATTGGATTTGAGCAATTTAGCAAGTTTTTTAAACACATTAGGCATTAAAACATTGTCGACGCAGCTTATTTCATCGTGTCCGTGTGGAATACGATTATAAACTGAATTAATTACATTTAAATAAAATATATAAAAAGAGGCAAAAGCTCGCTTAAATTTAACACTGTAGAGCCCAGTGTGCCCGACACAGAGCTATATCTATTTACGCTCCAATTTGCTGCTATCTTCTGCCTTGCCGTTGATATTGATGTGTACGTGGCCAATACGCCCTGGGGGCCAGTTGCCTTGATTTATCGACGAAAGCGTCCCAAGTACGCCTTGCAGTTGGGGCACGTGTGATGCACATCCATGCAGTCATCAATGCAGCAAGGTATCAGACAGCAGCCCAACCAGCAACTGTAATCAAAAACGACTCACTATCAAGCAAACTGAGCAGGATCCATTAATGCCGCAGCACTTACCCAAGCAATGCAATTACAAAACCGGATAGATAGGCAATCATTCCTGGCTCGGTGCGTGTTGTTGTCTCAATCTCCGCATGACATGACGGACATATCATGTGTGTCGATGTGCGACTAATGGGCACCACCGTCGTCACAATTGTTGCATTTGTGGCCACAGTAGCGGGCGCTGGCACTGGCGTATACGGGCCCACTGGCTTGACTCCGCCTACAGCTTCCTGATAGGAAGGCGGAGCCGATGGTGGCGGCACATAAGTAAACTGTGGTGGTGCATTGCCCGTCGACTTACTCATTGTTGGGCTAGGCTAAGCTCTATTAAATGCGTGTCAGTAAAGTTTATACTCTAAAAAAACACAAAATGAGACAGTTAAAGAAAGGAAAATGAGTTTTTAGAAGAGTTTAATTTATAGGTATATATAAAAATTGATGTGAGTATATCTGTTTGAGGACTGTGTATAAGATTTTTATGGTATTTAGTTTGTTGTAACTCGCTGCCAGTTGGCTCTGCAGCAGATTAACTTTACCGTTCAACCGATTGCCATGAATTTTTATATTTGAGCATACAGAGTATTTACTCGCTATCCGATGTTACTTGACGCGCAATCAATCGCAAATATCTTATCGACGGAATCTTAAGTAATCCACAGTATAGGATATATGCGCATCTATCCATACTTTTACGATTTAAAGTTTTATGCCATATGATACGGTGCGGCTTAATCTTCTTCTTAACTGGCCATAACAACCCGTTATCGGGTTACGGCCTGATGTAAATACATTCTTTCATTGGAATTGGGGTTTTACGTGGTAGGTCCCAAACCCTACGCAAAACCCTTTTAAGGCCTACTGGTCTCGAAAGAACCCAGTGTCATTGTTAGTCGCCTCATACGACAAGCTGTGACCTGCTGAGGTGGTATCTCTAACCCGCTCACCACATGGCGACTTAATGGATACAGGAAATGCAATTTTGTATAGACCAGGTAACTTCATTGGGCATAGCTCTTTACATAGAAGTGAGTCTGGTGTCTCGAGTACCAGTCCGAGTACAATACAACAAATTTCACAATTCCTCTAAAAATACCCATTTAAAGGTGGTTTTCTCTCTCCCCTTCATGGACCCTATCGCATGTGCAGAGACAATTTAAGAACATGGTAAGAAGAGAAATTATGAATTCTAGTTGAATATTCTCAGTTTGTGTTAAAAAAGTCGAATAATTTTATATTTAGGTTACTTTGTGCCTATTCCAAGTCTGCTTTTTGAATAAAGCAAGAGTACAAGTTGTACTCATTTCAACTATTCTGGTAACAATTTGTAGTTAAAAATTTTCGTTTGCTTATGCATTTTTCATATTTCAGAGCTTCTTTACTCTGTACGCAAAGTGTAAAAGGGTATTATAGATTTGTGCAGAGTATTTAAAAGGCAAAAGAAGACTTCGCAGACTATATGTTCCATGGGCAAAAATAAACAGGAGCAATATTCGGGCCGATATAACCTTGTCCGCCTGTCTGTCATTCTTACAGACTTGTGTTAAAGCCACAAAAAATGTTATCGAATCATGTTGACCCCGTTCTCCCGTGACAGAATACCCCCAGACAATAAAAAACTCAGCACAGCTATGCATTCTGTTCAAGATTGGATAGAAACTTCAAAAGATATATGTATTAAAGTCTCAATGTTAGACCTCTCGTACTACAAATTGCAACAAAATTGCACTTTGATATGTAGAATCATTGGGATGTAGACTCATGTTAGGCTTATAAACCAATCAAGGTTGTTGTTTTGTCGAAACAACCCTTCATCCCCTTGATTAGGCCTATTCCTCAACTCATCGATACAAAAAGTATCACAAATTAGATTTTCATGGGGAAAAAAACGGGTAAACGATATCCGACTGTCGAGCACCGTCTACGTCAGATTTTTTTTCTGTTTACGTTAGAACGCTTCATTCAAAATACAATCTACAATATATGATAGAAGGAAGCTTTAAACGCCTCTTGATTGCACATGTTAAAGTAATTAAAATTGTAATCTTTTAAGTACTATATCATCGAAACAAAGTTGCAATATATCAAATTTGAAATCTACAGCTAATTTTCAAACTACAAGTCCGAAAACCGACGAAACTCTAACCAAGCTAAGCAAACAGTTGGCGAAACCCCTTTAGCATACAGAAAACAAACTAAATCTTGGCCACAAAATAAATGTACAAATAAAGTTTATAAATAACACTACGCAGCCAGTGGAAGCCTTCAATGATGACTCATTTCTATCGTGAATTTTGTGGTTTTTCTTTTTGGCATATATGCATACATATGTACACATGTATATACTATAGAGACAACATTGGAAATCAACAGAGAGTGAAATCGCAAGTGATATTTACTCACGGTGTGTAAAAAGTGTATATGTTTCTGCAAACAACGAAACCTCTTTGCAAAAAATTAAACTATGTAATATCTATTGTGTACACTGTAATTTACAACAAGAAGGGGGCTTTGTCCGGATCCAAGATTTCCCAATATATATGTGTGTGTGTGTGTGTGTGTGTTTGTGTGCGTATTGCTTAAAGCACTCCGATGGTCACATGCCAATTTCAATTGGAACTCTGATTGATGGCATAACCATTTAAATGGAAATTGCAATTACAAACACACACACGCACACACACACATATACACACGCACAGCACTTTGCATATGGAAATGTAATGCCAATTGGAAATATCGGCAACTTGTTTCAAATTGTTCTGATAAGCTTGAAAACAAGCTTAGATATAAATAAGATAAGATAAGCAAACTTCTTCAAAATTCTGAGAGAGAAAAACCCACAAGTTTCCAGCAAACTTTCAACTAATTAGCTGATTAACGTATAAATATTACAAGCTTTTTCTGCGAAAGTTTCTAGTGAAAAGCCTTGAGAAGAGTCTGTCAAAGTTCAGCGATTGTAACTATGTATTAAAATAAGTGCATAGTACGCCCACAAATAAGTATTAATAGGCCCAATCCGGTTTTCACACTAATTTCACTGGCAATAAAGTACATCTTACACTCGACACTGGAACACAGCATCTTTTTTAAGAAAAAAGAGGGGGTCAAGCCCACTAAGCAATTTCAAGGCAGAGTCCACATGTCTGTCTTAGGGTTTCTTTACTTTTCTTTGTAAAGCACTGACAATTGTCTAACATTTCCGAAGAATTCAAATGAGTGTTGTATTTTTGACTAATGCTTTTTTAAATATCTTTATATTACCCAAACTTGACAGTGGGGCAGTTGGGCGAAAGGGCTGTGAGCTGAGATGAGATCATTATCTTTTGTAGAAACCAAAAGCTTAACTGCTTAATTTTCCCATCTAAATTATTAATGACTTTAATTATCTTTTATAGTCTTTATTCTTTAGTTAGCGTTTTGAAAGACGACAGCGAATGCTTGTAGAAATGTTAATTTTCATGTTTTTGTTGACAAAGATATTTTAATTAACTAATTGTAAACTTAAGAAAGCTTATAGAAAGCACTTGAATTGAATCAAAATTACGATATTTCTTCAGATAGATTTCTAAACGAAGCTTAAAATTAATCGCATGTTAAAAGTAAATCGCATGTTTAAAGCACAGCAGTTAAAATAAAGTTCAAATAGGATCTTATGCGACCCCAAGGATCTATCTACATCAAATAAATAAGCTCGATAAAATATGTCGATAAATAGGCAAACAGATACTCTTCTCCCACACGACAATTGCTAATCAAAAATGCCTTAAAAACATTTTTAAAAAAAACTAACAATCGATTACTAAGCCATACAAAAGACGTTGTTATCGGCTGGCAATTGTCGTGCTATTTTCGGAATGGGTCTTAAGCTCTTTTGCATATACATGAGTCGAAATAAATAGGTTCGATAAAATATATCGATATGTAAGCAAAAACATTAATACTTTTTGCATTTTCCCTCGTCAGCGTGAAAAATTTTCCACTTTTACAATTAAATTTTAAGCATAACGCCTAATGCTAACTGTGGCCAAGAACTTATAATTCAAATCAAAAAACGAGTTTAAAACATTTATAGGTGCATTTGTCATCGAATGTCGACGACAAGGCGAATGCTAGTCTATATATAAATACGCTAAGCATAAATTCAGTGTGGTACCGATTACTTTGCAATAACGCCATTTTTTCAGGTGAAACCTATACCATTCGAAACATAAAGTGATTGCGGTTTGCCGAATATACGTTTCACCTGGACACGTTGTATTTTAGACAGGCAAAAAATGATTTGAAGTAATAAATGTAAACTATATACGTTAGATAAAAAACAACAACAAACTACATTGTACACACGAACGTTGGTTTTTGGTGTGTTCTTCTCACCTCTTCGTAATGATCTGTTATAAGAAAAAAATTGATTTGAAAATCAGTAAGTATGGTTAGCCACATTGAAAATTTCATTATATTTTTGCACTTCACTATACGCTGCATAAGTTTTAGTTGTCGCACAAAAAATAGCATTCAGCTGTTGGTCCAGTGGAAATAAGTTTTTTGCAATGCTTAGAGTCCTACCCTTGCTATAGAAATCAGGGGCGCCTTAAAAACATAAGGCAAAGGATCGACGAGACGAAAGTCAGCTCACTTCGCAAAAAGTGAAATATTTAGAGATTGCTTATAGTTAGGTAGGAAAGTAAAGTCAACCAGAAGACAAGAGGTTGATCCTCTATTAAGAACAACTTATGCTAGCAACTTCCGTTGTGTCAGTTTCTCCAACTCTTATCGGATCCTCAAAGAATTTGCACCGAAATAACGTTCTGTAGAGGTCTCCTTATGACCCGTATTTCATATATTTTTGCATAAATTATACTTCGTTCTCTCTATTATCACATACTCAAACATTTTTCTTATTTTCATTAATATGATACTCGACTACAACAATCTTGTCGTCAATTACCGAACGACTTTATTGAGCACATCGAGATGAGCCGTCTCGAAGTTTACTCAATGTGTATAATAATTGCCTTTCAGCGTCTCAAGAAGACTGCTAGCAATCAATAGAGATTGCAACAATTGTTGCAAGCTACCCAAGAAAAATCTTTGGATTTTCTAGATTTTTTAATTTACTGCCATACTATAGAAAGAGCTATGACGTCAACTATGCAGTAACTATGCGAGCGTAAACGGACGTGACCCATAAAAACTGTGCTAATTTTTCGCATAGCTCTTTAAATGCGTTAATTTGTGCAGTCGTATAAATTGAGTCAATTCCATGACAAAGCAGAGGCTACTCCTCTCTTTCAACAGACTATTGCAAAAAGAAAAACGCCACAAAACAAAGCCCTCAGACATGTCATTGTTAAGACATCATAACGCCCCCTTTGATAAGCCCGGACGGGCAACTTTCACCGCTCTTAAGCCAATGTGAGGCTTTTGAGCCATACAAGGAGCGGCTGGCCTGCCACAAACATACTACTTTCGGTTTAAACAAATACAAAACACAGACCGCAAAGTGTCAGTTGCAAGCGGAAGTATTGCGGTGCCGCTAAAACCAGATCTCGATCTCAGCCATAGAACAAACAACGGCTAACTGGCCATGACAACTTGCCACACTCATTGCTCCCTCCTCCAAGCGCTGGGTTGACGACGTTGCACCAAACGGAAATACGTTGCGCTTGTGTTGGCCGAGTTTCTGAGTTGGCTTAATGCATTAGAGTGCCAGAGAGTGCGTGTGGGCGAGAGTACACACAAAGATACAGTGTGAACAAGCAATTTCATGGAAAACTGAATGAACCCACGTACGTAGCTTTAAGCGTGTTCTAAAAACAGCTTGGCAACAACAATTTTGATTCCATTTATCAAATGGTGTAATTTTATTTTTGTTGCCTGAAATGTGCTAATATAATTAGCAGTGGAAATAAAATGTCATTTTGTTTGAATATGAATATATATGTATGGCCACAATTATAGCTGTTATTTAAATAATATTTATATAAAAAAATCATATTATCATTAGGTGTTGAATATGCATGTGCTATATTTGCTATAACTCAATTAATGTGCATGATTATCACAAATCAAACAACGACACTTTCGTGTGGCTGGTCTCAAATACTCTGCAAAGACTCAAAATGAATGAATGCAGTATCACTTAAATTAAGCCGATTGAATGTGAGTTTTGATGCTATTGTCGCAATAGGGAAAAATTAGATTATTTCTAGGTTTGCTAAAATGTTACTTAAAAAGTTCTGACCTATTTATGAGGCTTATTCGAAAAACAAGTTTTCTTCTCAAACTTCACAAAGGAAACTTTTTTCACGAAACAGAGTTATAACAATTTAAAAACCACGCTTTATTTCTAGCCTTATAGTGAAGTAACGATAAACCATCATTGAAAATGGTTCTATTGCCATGCATTAACCGCCTCTGATATTTCAATCAATATTTGAATTGTTGAGAGCAAAATCAAGTTATTACTTTCCAGTAACACTACTTGTCGGGGCTTTAAGACGAATAACCCCTTAATTCGGTATTTTGAGTGTTTGAAAACAGGCCCCCGTGTGGTGAGCGGGTTAGAGAATACCACCTCAGCAGGTCAGAGTTTGTATGAGGCGACTACTAATGGCCCTGGGTTCTTTTCGAGACCACCACCGAGGACTCACCACGTAAAACGACAATCCCATTAAAAAATATGTATTTACATCAGGCCGTAACCCGATAACGGGTTGTTATGGCCAGTTAAGAAGTAGAAAACACTGTAGTTTGAACCGATGTGTAAAATATGGCATTGTCGTGATGAAGGACAATCCGTCTTCGGCGATTGGTTTTGCTCGATTCTCTGAAATGCAAATGCCAAACAAATTGCAAAGATTGTATACCATTCAGTCCTACGTTGCTCAAGCGGAAAAATTGCTAAATAGCCACCATAGTTTTCCCAAAGAAACAGGCGATCATTTGCTTTGATGTGCTGTATTCGCAGACATAATATGGTTATTTCCATACTGTCGATTTCTGCTTTGTTTGGAGCCGCAGAGGCTATATTTCTCAAAACTTTTTTGGACAATGAACAAATTATGCGTGAACCTACGGTAACAAATATTTTTGACACCCAATTGTTTTGGTGCTAATCAGCCTAAAATTTTCCTCGAATTTTTCATTTGAAAGATAGGAAGCAACGAGCCTTAAAGTAATAGAGTGCAATCCTGGACTGTTAAAAAACTAAAAACTTTTACTGAAAAGCGACCTTTTCCAAGACAGTGTACGTGTGAGACTATTAAATTTTATGCTCTGAGAAATCATATCATGGTCCAGAGTATTTATAAACTTTCTTGTGTATACTTTTTGTTGTTTTGTGGTGCTGTGCAAAACTTATTTTGGTAAATTTGTCAAATAGCTTTATCGTATAGTTTCAGTTAAGAAATTACGAATCAAATTTTCAATTACGGGAAACTGTTTAAGCCGTTTTAATTAGTTTCTGCTAAAAGTGAAAAAAAAATGTTTTAATTGACCATTCCAATTTTTAAAATTCCTTTAAAATTTATACAAACATCAATTTTAAACATCTTTTTTATTTTTGGTGCCTTTTGGGCAATAAACTTTAGGCCACAGCTTTATTTCAATGTCTCGTAAATTTTACGTTTACACTGTACGATAATGAGTAGAAAGTCGGATGATCGAGGTTTATTGTAGTCATGCCACAAAATATCGGCAATTGTTCGGTTTGCACGAAAATTCGCATTCATTTGGCAAATGGGAAACTTTGCGCAGAAATAATACATCCATTGGAAAGGGTATAACAAAAACTTTACGTGTACATTAGAGCGATTAAGCCAGATTAGTTGAGCGTGTAGTTTTTTGTTGGTTGCCTATTGAAATGTCAGCTGTGTCTAGTGGCAAATTAAATCATAAAAGCAATAATAACAATGGCCCGTGTCAACAATATAAAAAAAACAACAAAAATCAAAAGCGGCTAACACGCTTATTTGTGCTACAAATACATCGTATATACATCGTAGACACATCGTACATTCACGTTCATATAAACAAGCTTGTATGCGATTTAGTTTCTGTGACGTCACGGAGCTAAACAAAGCATAAACATAAAAAGCAAGAGAGTCAGAGAAAGAGAAAGAAAGAATACACCAATATAAAGGTAGTGTACACATATGTTGGCTTACTGCTGAAAATGAAGAGAAAACCAGCCAACTTTCGACTCATTTTTGTATCTCATTTAAAGTTGAAAGTTTAAGCTACACTCTGGTCATAATTTCGAGCGATAAGGCCGCACAATTAATAAGCAGCTGGTGGAATTTCAATTCACGCGATTATTGTGTTAACTTTGCGTGCATTTAATATATAGTTTTAATAGTTTATAAACACGAATTTCTAGAGAACGTATGAGCTGTTGAAATATGTTCACTCCTTGTGTGAAATACGTTTATTAAAACCAATCGTAAGATATTTTGAAGCGTATTTGGTTTAAATTTTTTTATGACGAAATCAGCATGAAAAAATAAAGACAACACAGCTACTAAATAATGTTCTCTTTGCTTTTTCTTGTTGTTGTAGCGCATCAAAAAGCTTGAAAATTGAATAAATTCATATACTGATACAAGGTCGCCGCTCATCGCCGCTATGTTGTTCTGAACGATCATCTGTGCTAAGCAACGCGTTTCTATACACTTACGAAGAGTATAGCAGCTTTTTTTAAGTTTTGTGTGGCATAGCTAAAGGAATAAGAGCCTTCGACAATCCTCGTTCAACGTAAATCAGTAAGAGATCTAACAGACGACTTGATTTTATGCCATAATAGAGTCAAACAATACTAGACCCCATCTATGAAATTGAAATGACAGATGAACTGGCAAATAAAGGATCAAAGGGACTGAGCCAAACATACCTGCCAGCACTGCAAATTTGTTTGGATGAACAGCGAACCATATAAAAATTTGTAAGGAAAGTTGAAAATCTTTCAGTAAATATTACTTAGCTAAACACTTTGTGAAGAGCCCAAGTTAAAAGCCCCCAACCTTCCTCTTTGTCAAAAGTAGAAGAAGGTGTGTGAGGACGGCATTCATTCAATATGGTCTTAGTGACGACACCACTTGCCCGAGAGAGAGTGAACAGTGGTTCGAACATAGACTGCTCTCACTATCCAATCTTTGCAAGGACACAAGTGCGCCTTTTGGGAAGGGACACACTTCACATGAGCGATCTTCATGAGTTTCTACGGAAATCGAAAGAACTGCATTTAGGAAGTAGGTAGCCCCTTTTTCAGACTACTTTTCATGTAATTTTTTTTGCTCACAAAGGTACTATCTCTCTCCTTACTTTTTCTATCGAATATATCCCAATGATCTTGCTAAATTTCTGTAAAAAGAATTCAACGAAATTTTTGCAAAATTTTCACTGACGCAAATTTTAAGCGAAAGAATGTGAAAGATTATTTAGAGGGCATATAAACTTTGACTGTTCTCAATCCGTTTTCGATTGGTTGGGTTTCCCGTACAGTGCATGTATTTGTGAGTTTCTTAGGATAGGAAACTTGGCCTTTTTAGTAGCTATTTATTTAGAACATACATTATTCCAAAGCGTTTTTAAAAGGCATTAAAATGTTTTTTATGCATATATTTTTTGGTGAACAATTTTGATGTCCATCACAGAGGTGTATCTATAAATTTTATCTGTGCATAAGTAGTAGAAGTCAAAAGATTTAATTGAGTTTTAAACTTGACAAGTACAATGGAACCCACGGAGAGTTGTTAAGTTTCCAATTCCATACAAACACAAACTGATACTAATGAACAGTCGGCAATCTTCAAATGGAAATAATTTATCTAAGAGTCGGTCTAATAATAGACACGTATCGAACAACAAGCATGAAAAGCAAATTACACACAAATTGAGTCAGTGCCGGCGCCAAAGCACATTTGGCGCCCTGTTCAAACATCAAGCAGATTCTTCTTCGACTTTCGAGTGTTTCTCAAAGGAACACATTGTCATCGCTAATAAGATTTTCAATTTTGGTGAGATATTCCGATGATCCAAGTGTCGTATGACATGAGCGTTTCTATCAAATGGCAACAATTTTTTAAACTCGTATTACTCGTATTCAAACGCAAAATGTGCAATCCATTTTTGTCGTTGACGAAGTGTTCAATATTTTTGTATATATACTATATTTTCTATTTGTTTTAATAATTTAATTTTCGACGCTATGATAATAATTTGTTATCGCTGATTGATAAATTTTTTTCAGCGTATATTATTAAATATCATTACCACTATTTCACGTCATTTTCTCTAAAACCGACACTGGTCAGAAGGTTTTTATTTAAAGAAAGATTTCTCTTTTTGTCATTCGACGTATCTACGTTATCTTGATTCTGAGAAAGATCAATCTTCAAGGAAAGTGTTGACAATGAACATATAAAGATGTTCAATCTTTGGCGCCCAAAACAATTTGAACGCACCTTGGGCCGTCACTGAATTGAGCGAACCAATTTATACCAACAATGATGGCCAACACATCATTAGGAATTAGAAAAGTTTAACATTTTGGTGATAGTCAACAGTCAAACCTTAAATTTTCACACAAAAATTTGTGTACATCTTGCGACCTTGACTAGAATCTAGAGCTCAGAACTCTTCGAGCTTTAGACGCGACTTAATTAAAAGACAACACTTGTGAAAACAACAATGTTGGCGACAAAGGCAACAAGAATTTGAAAAAAATTAAATAAAATTTAAAACAGATGCTGTTGCCTGGGTGTTGTTGGTGTTGTTTAAAAGATGACGTAGTCGCGCCAAAATTATACTAGAGCATGAAATCGTTGGAATTGAAAGCAAAGACGGAGGCGGGACACTAGAAGGTGCACACCTTATGAATAAAGGCATTTTGATGTGCCGCACACACATATTTTTAGCATTGTATGGGCGCAGGTGTATAGAGAATATTTGTCTGTATGTATATACGAGTATATAATATCAAAATACATATTTAAATGTAACTGCAAGATACATTTACTTTGATGCACTTTAAGCCTGGCTAACTAGCACTGTAAATTAGTTTGCACAATTATTTAGTTAGTTTACGTCACGCTTATTTGTTATATTTACAAGCGGAGTTTCTTGTTGATCTCAAATAACGCGGCGCACTTTCAAGGCACTCGTAAATAGCACAAGCATATAACAGATACATATGTATGTACATGATACAAACATACATCTGGTTGTATTTATGTCGCAATACAAATTAAAGAACTTTCGTACCTTTTAAAACACTAAAAAAATTGTGCTTTCGATTAGTACACACGAACACAATTACTTCACCCGCGCTTAAATTATGTTTTGAACTAGTTTTTGCCAAATTTTTACTTAAGTTAGTAAATTTTCTCCTTCGAATTTACAAGCGTCCGAATGTTTAATGTTGTGAATGATGTGAAGTGTGGCCGCACAATGAATTAATAAAATACGCCATCTTGGTATTAAAGCATTTTTAAAAATACCAACTTAAGTGTTGACAAATTCTGTAACAATGCATTACGATAACACTTTTTCCACACTACAACGAATGCAGCATATTCCATTTCCGAGTTTGAAGAGTTTGATAGTTTTTATGCTTCTGTAAATTAAATTTTTCCTTGTTAATAACCAGAAATATTCACTTGGTGTGTTGCCTTCTACCACAGCATAATTAAATTTCATAAACATCGCTTCAAAAAAAATATCGATAGTCTCAATCCAACGAGCTGCCATCTCTTTAAAAGTGCATTGTTAGCTTGTTTACATATTCAATTTACATATAGAATTCAATTTGGTGTATTAATTATATGCAAAACGCACGATTTAAAAGCACCTTGCACCATGTCTGCGCAGGATGAACCTTTCGTAATAACTCCTCCAGTCTGGGAGTTATTACCCGACCGTGAGCGCCAGTGCAATCAAAAAGGCTGCTCTCATGTTTTCAGCAACCAAAGTCACCTAAGCATGCATATGCGTAGATTCCACAAAATTGCTGTGCCAAAGAAGCAGCCGGGCCAAAAAGAGCTATATCATTGCCCTGTGCAACGCTGCCGCTACCACATTGATCAAAATTATCCACGTAGTTTCAAGGGTATGCAATTGTTGCGACAGCATTACCAAAAAGTGCATATGGAAAAGAAATTTAAATGCGAAACATGCGAACAGAAATTTCTTTTGGAGTCCCATTATACTGCACATAGATGCGAGAAGTTTGAATGTCCAGTGTGTCTTCTAACGTATGGCAGCAAGGCTGCCGTGTCGACACATCAGCGACGCAAACATTTACTTATGTACACTGACAAGGAGCAGAACAAAGGTGAACCAAAAGTGGCTATACCGAGACTAAAGCCGAATAAGCCATACCAGACCCTTAAGATAAAAGGCATCACATTCATACCCGTAGTAACTACTTTTGATATAATTAGTTTGCCAGCAAATGAAGTAAAAAGTGATATAACTCCAACTATTTCATCCAACATGGAACCCAATAATTGTAGCTATAGCTTGCTAAATGATGCACAACTGATGGATAACAATGTTTTCAGCGTGGAATCCAATAATTATAGCCTTTCCATAGCAAATGAGGAACAGCAAATTGCAGAGGACGTCTACAGCATGGAAACCACTCAATATAGCCATAAGGCACAGTTGATAAAAGAGCATGACTTAGACACTGCTACAGATAAACAACCAGAGCTGGCCAATAATTGTAACGAAAATCCAAATTACATGTCTATTCAGCAAAACCTTAAGCAAAAGCAGGAGGAATGCAACAACAATATTTACAATAGTGATATATCCATTCCAAATTTTACTGCTGAAATGGTGGATAAACTGCTGCAAGATACAGAAACCCAGACAGATGATATACATTTAGATACAATTGAGGTGCTGGCACCTTTACTACGCAACGAACAAACGCAAACACTCGAGTACATGCGTCATCAGAGCACCATGACGGAGGAAGAAAATCTTACTTTAACTGACAATAGCATTGTTTCCTACGAGGAGCCCATGTTTGGTACACAAACCTCATCGCATATGCATACCCAAACATGCGATGAGCTGTTCGAGGAGTTAGGCTTGTCCCAAATAAACAATCAAACTCAAACAAATTGGGCAGACGATCTACAAAATACTCAGTACACACAGACATTGGATGAAATATTTGATAATTTTCAGTCTACCTATACCCAAACGAAATGGTTGGACTGGCAGGAAACGGAGGATGCCAATCACTAATTGTTATACACGAATCTGAAGGTTGCCAAAAACTGTAGATTCAAGAAAAATTCGTCTGTATATTAATTTCAAAAAGATAAAATATTCAGTTGTCATATCAAAACGACTCGTAACTTATAACCAGTAATTAGTCAATGGTTTTTTGGCTCGAGATCATCTGTAACTCTTGGAACACAGAAATGAGGTCAAAAGCATCGTGAAAGCAAATTCAGTGCATGGCACAGGATAAAAAAGGCGAGTTCCTTGCCTCTTTTGAAAAACAACTATAGTAGTTTATATAAATTTAACGAGGAAAGAAAAATCTGTAAATATGTATTGTAGGCATTAGTTAGAAAATATCATTTATATATTTGTAAAGCAAAAATGAACCGACAAGTATGAATAATTGTTCTAGTTAATACTTATACGAATTTTAGAACGTTTCATTTTACTGTACTTTAGGAACTGCCAGCAGTCAAAAGTTGCTTGTATAAAAAATATAATACATGTTGAATACAATTTATAGTCATATATGAAATTAACGCTGTTTAGATTTATGTGAAGTCTTGGTTAAGAACATTTCCGAGCACTGGAAAAAACAGTAGCTGCAAAAGCACAGCGCCAAATAGTTGCCTAAACCACTAAGATAGGCACCGCGCATTAAATAGTCTCCCACCTCTTTTCCACCAATGAAGTAAACATTTGAGAAAGCAGCAGGAATAAAGAGTTGAGTAGCTAGTAAGGCGTGCAAGCGTTGTGCGCCGCCTGTTCCCAAATGCCGCTGCGTCCAACTCTGATAAGCCGGCATGGAGATCAAGGTCCTATAGTATTTTTCTGCAGCCAGGCAGAGAAAGTTAAGCACGCTCCAAATTAACACGTAAGTGTAACAACCGTGCCACACAAACACAAATCCAAACGTTAAGGCAGTAGCTCCAAATTTAGCTAATCTAGAGGAATGTTTGCCGCACAGCTCCGCATAAATGTGCTTGAAAAGGAACTCGTATAGTCCCTCGTCGAAATACTTCCACATGTCCGAATAGAAATGAATACGCCCAATGCAGCGTGGGCGTCTAGGTGCCGGTATGCCGTCCTGCTCGGCAAAGGCAATGCCCAGTCCGTACGTAATAACATAGTAGAGAAAAAAGAATTGTCCCATAAAGTAGCCTACTGCATGTTGCCAAAACACTGAATCCATCATAGCCACAGTGCTGACATCACGCGCCATATAATGGATGTAGAAGTAATGCAGCGCTCCCTGCATAAAGAACCACCAGAAGGTTACTCGCAATAGATCAGCTAGAAATCTACGCAAAGTCAGCGGTTCATTTGGCTCCTGTCTACTTGTAAAACGTTGATAGCTTATAAAAGGGCCATAAGTAAGGCAAGGAAAGTACATGGAGTAGCCCAAGTACTGTGCCAATGTATGATCTGTATGCTTGGTGCCACTCCGCGACAGCGCGTAGCTACATCCTCGCAATAAACTCCATGAGAGCGTGACTATAATCAGCACATATTCCGTATATCCGACACGTGCTAACCACCACTGGCTTCCTTTGATCACATTGATAGCTAGCATCCATAGAACGGAAAGCAACCATATTAGCCGCTTTGATTCCTTTTGTGCCACCAAATAATAACTGCTTAGCAGCGCTGCAAACATTAGCAAGGATGTCCAGTGCAGGTTAATGCAAACCGCCAAGGCACAAACACCACAATATGCATAACATTTCCATTTCCAGGCTCCTACAAAGTAGCTTGCAAGTACATGCAACAGGTAATAAGGCCAGTAGGTGGCTATAAAACCACTAAAGTTCTCCAACTCGTCATTGCTGTCATCGCGCCGGCGCTTTTGAAACAGTTGCCAACCATCGGCAAACTGGAATTGAGCCGCGTCCAAAATGCGATCACGGAGTACATAGATTTTGTACAAACCTATTACTATGTAGACTATATAAACAGAAAAATATATGAATATTTCACATTTGTTTACAAAAGTACGACCCCGACCGGCGGACATTTCGATAGCGATATCGATGTAGGCATGCGAAATCGATGTCTATGAGATTACGATGTGCAAATTTTTAATGGAATATAATTTATTTATTTATTAATATTGATATCATAGTTTATAAACTAAGCTAACAATGAAAAACTTGAATATATAGCACTGGCTGCTGAGGCCTTCGGCTAATGGAAATTAATATTTTGTTTTATACAATTTTAAATTAATAACTATACATTTGTTTACAAAACAAAAAGCATTTCAATATTGCCATATGAAAACATATCGGCGTAAATGTATCGGACGAACGATCAAAATGAATTTGAAATTGTACACTATCAATTAAGCCAAGTATTTTTCCCGCAGAGTTCGTTTTACAATTAGATTCACACAATTTCATGCTCCAACTTTTACTCCGTATCTCATGAATCTACGATCGAAATAAATTTTGGCCCGTTTTGAATGTGAACATATTTAATACGTAAGCTACTACTATTTAAGTTAAATTTACAACTATGTGTATTCAATTGAGTATCTCTTCTTCACCATCTTGCTCGTCCTCCTCACGTTTTACTTTCTGACCCGATTCGGCCACACGGCGCTGCAAGTGTCGCCACAAAGTACTCTTGGGAATTTCAAAAAGATTGGCCGCATGATTCTGTGACATGCCTTCGTTTAGACAGGCATGCACTGCCTTCGCCAGTTTATCTCGTAGCTCATCCTTGGGCGTAGTATCGCGCCGTCGACAGGATACAAAATCTGGTAGGCGTCCTTGAGCAGACAGTCGCACTTTGTGTCGATGTAATGTGGACATGGGAATTTGCAGATCTTGGCTAATACTCTTTAGTGAATCACCATTTTTCAGACGTTCATAGGCTTCTGATAGTGACGGTTTCTCGCGATTGTGCTTCATATAATCCGGATTTGTGCGCACACGACGCCATAGAACTGTTTTTGAAATATCAAAACGATCGGCAGCTTTTTGCAGACTTAGTCCTTCGTGAAGCACTGCCTGAGCTGCTAACTCAAGGGCATCATTTGCGCCTACAGTCTTGATTTCACATTTCAGCGCAGTAAATTGCTGCTGTTGCTTAGGCGTGGGCCTCTTTATAAATTTATTTGCTATTGAACGACGTACTCTGACTTTTAGATCGGTTTTTCGCGGCTTCATTTCAAGCAAATCGTCATCCATGTCGCCATCGTGCATACCGTCGTCATCGTTGCCCAAATCTACTTCTGTATGTAAATCAATGAGAGGATCAGAGGGTGTAATATACTCCTCCTCGATAAGAGTTGATTCTTCTACATCTTCAGTTGTTTCGCCTTCTGCTTCGTCTTCTACCAAGCTTTCGGATACATCTGCGTGTCCAACTTCTACGCCAGAAGAGACATCCAATTTCGCCACGGGTGCGGACGATTGTGTAATGGTAAAGGAGCCTGTGTTTTCGGTTAATATATATTGATTTCCATTCGGTGTGCCGCTCATATGTTCAATGGAGTAAGTAATCTTTGGCTGATCATTGTACACATCAATATATTCTATCGAACGCGCTGCTTGTGTCTGATGTAGTTGCTGTTGATCCGTCAGAACTGAATTGCCTACTGCTAGTTTGGCTACCACAGCATTGGGATCTTCGTCGTCCTCCTCCAAGAGTTCCGTCTGTGCAATTTGTAAGCCACTTATAGATTTGGCGGCCTCCATAGCCATATTGTTGGCAACGACATTTGAACTATTGATGGCACTTGTGTTGCACTCAAAACTAATGGCCGATTTAATGCCCAATAAGTTTATGGCTTCCAGAAACTCTGTGAGACATGAAGAGGGCAAACTAGTCTCGCCCATGTAAATAAACGATAGCATACTCTCCAGCAGTTCCCCACGTATATCGGGTAGCACAATTGTAGCCTCCTGTCCTGTTGGCACATCCACTAGTAGATTCCGCATCAGATCGCTGCAAGTGCTTAGCACAAATAGATGAGCCCGTACATTTATGCCATCTTTTGCCACAAGCGTCACTTCGCAAGTTTCGTTGTCGGTACGCAAAGCGCGTTGTATATCCATTATGGTGGACGAATGGCCCATCCATTTTAGGTGATTCTATGCGTAATTACGTTGAAAATGCAACATTTAAAAATGTAAACAATGTATGTTCCAAAATTCCATAAACTTACCATATTACCAGTTGTTGTGTTTAGTTTCCAAATATTCTGCACAAATTTTGTATTCAATTCCACTATGCGAATGCGAGAACAGAATGAAACGCGATGAAATAGCAAATGGAAATGAAAGCGAACGACAGAGAATGGACAGCGTTAGGGTTGTCGAACTAAAAAAAATTATATGCGAATCGTAAGTTAGTCTTTGCTAAGCTGATTAAATAGAGCACTAAACAATTGATATAATTTAATTTTAATTATTTGAACTCGTTTTGTTGTTGAAATTGTTATAAAAACTGAAAAAAGGTTTATGAAAAATAATCAACATTGCGCTAACAACATCTGGCAACTCTATGCTGCTTTGACGTTTTGTTATTACATAAATTTTGACAAAACTTTTTGGAATTTATAGGATTTTAGTTTCAATAATAATCAAAAACGTGCTATGGCAGCCTTAATTAGAAATCTGGGCGCCAGAATGGCATCCGCCGGACTGGCGGCTAAACATGGTAATGATAATTCCTCACTGCATTGTATAACCAAAACTAATTACAGCCTGCTTTTTTCTACAGTGCTGCCCGTTGGCAATGTTGCTGCATTGCGTTTGTCCAGCACAGCAGCTGCAGATGCTAAGAAGCCAGATAAACGTAAGTAGTTCCTTAATATATAAGGCAGTTCCAAAACTGAGCTATCTTTCTTTTAGCCACTGTGCGCAAGCCAGACGCAGCTGCTCGTACCAGTCTTTCCGATTTCGGCCGCTATGTAGCCGACTGCCTACCCAAGTATGTGCAGAGAGTACAATTGACCTCTGGTGATGAGCTGGAAGTGCTTATTGCCCCCGAAGGCGTAGTGCCCGTACTGCAGTTCCTAAAGGATCATCATCAGGCACAGTTTACCAACTTAGTAGATATTGCTGGCATGGATGTGCCCTGTCGCCAGCATCGCTTCGAAGTCATCTACAATCTGCTCTCGTTGCGCTTCAATGCACGCATACGCGTCAAGACTTACACGGATGAGCTTACACCGTTGGACTCGGCTTGTGAAGTACACAAGGCTGCCAATTGGTATGAGCGTGAAATTTGGGATATGTACGGTGTGTTCTTTGCTAATCACCCTGACTTACGTCGCATTCTCACCGATTATGGGTTTGAGGGTCATCCTCAACGTCGCGACTTTCCCCTATCCGGTTACGTAGAATTGCGTTATGATGACGAGAAGAAACGTGTGGTGTGTGAACCCTTGGAATTGGCACAGGAGTTTAGAAAGTTTGATTTGGCAGCACCATGGGAGCAATTTCCCAATTTCCGCAATGCAAATCCACCAGCGGAGATTGTAGAACCTGCAGCAGCAAAGAAGTAAAGAATCAAGTTAGTTAAACGAGGATGCTTCAACTTTGTTAATTTGATATTTGTGTAGAGAAAGATAAATAGAAAACGTATGCTAAAATAAAAAGAAATGTAGGGAAAACAATTTATTTGCTGCGCTTTAAATATATTGAAAACATTGTTTGAAATTTTATAAAAGTAATTTACTTATAATTTGTTTCCAATATCTCTTTTTGGTTTTGTTATTATGAGCCCACAATTTTCTTGACGTTCACGATTTCTTGGTAATTATAGAATTTTAAGATTGAACCAAGAAAGAAAGTGTTTATGGGATATTCTAACTTACATTAACCAGGTCATATAGAGACCCATATGTATATAATCTATACTAATATTATAAATATTGAACTTTATAAAAATGGTTTGAAACTATCTATACGAAAATGGGCAAAAACTTGATGACGTAATATATGGACGATCTCTAAGAAGCTTTAATAATTGTTGTCAAATAACCTCATTTGCCGTCAGCAACATTACTTTTACGGATGGCGTGATGATACTGTTGCGGGGCGACTTCTGACAAACACTTCCCGGGATTCCGAAATCAACAGCGGCGGATGCCGCATATCTCAAAAAGAGGTTGAGGAGGGGGTAGAGGAAGCTGAAGGGGAACGGGAAGATGAACATTCTCTACTTCGAGACGGGCGAAGGGGGTGAAATCAGCATATTTTTGACTATAACTTTCGACTTACTTACCAGATTTTAATCATTTTTATAACTTAGATGCACTTACACGATATATCAACTCAATTCGACAAACTTCATCTTTCTGGGGACTACGCGCATCTTTTGGTGAAATTTTGTGTCTCTAGGTCTTACGGTCTCGCAGATCTATCAACACATACACTGCACAAATCTATAATACCTTTTACACTATGTGTACAGGGTATAAAAAGGACCTCTTGTACAAAAAAAGTACAGTGCATATTGATAATAGAATTACCAAAGTTCTTGTGAATTATTAATAGGTAAACGATGATAAAGGTTTATGACTATTGCAACAACAATATATTTCTTCTTGATTTTTATAAAACAGAATTTAAATTAAATATTCTCTATAAGCCAGTGGAGTAGATAGCTTTTGACCTTTTTGGCGGATGGCCGGGTAGCGGAGTGTTGATCCTCTGACCCGCGTCAAATTTGCCACGGCTACAAGCCATAAATAGACTGTAAAGAATTTTAATAAGTTAGTTGACTTTCGTTAAATCATCTATGAAGATCTCAATGAAACTATTTTGGTTATTTTTGTTCCTGCAAGCATTGCTCCCGAGCATTGCATCAACTACGGGTAGGAATGCAAAAACGTTAATTTAATTCGTACTGAAATTAATGGATAATTTTTAGAAATTGGTGGAGCTTGTACTACACCCGATGGCATCAGAGGCACATGTGTACATTCACCTCAGTGCCCAAGAGTTACAAATAGTTTGAATAAATTAAGGAGTAAACAATTGTTCACTTGTGCCCGAAGAATAAATTTTGTTAAAAAATCTTCTTCTGCTTGTCAGGACCGTAGGAAAGTGAGTACTTAATTTAAATTTTTTATGTTAGTTGCAAACGCTTGCAGCACATTATATGTCTGATTTTGGAACAATTGTTGGTCCGAAGTACCATTGTTGTGTTAGTATGTTCTTCTCTAAACAGAAAGCACTCAATTTGAATTGCATTTCGTTCGTGGCTCTGCCTGCTCTCAGCAATAGTCTTCCTCCGATAAATTTTCTAAAGATATCAAAAGAGTGTTAACCAATGTATACTTAACAAGGTAACGTCGTCGTTGTGACGTCAGCAGCGCTGCTTCTTAACTTTTCATTCTCTATTCGCGCATAAAATAGCAAAATTTAGGCGGCTCTCTCTTTCGCTATTTCAGCCTCTCACAAAATTTTAACAAGGGTCGATCAACGACGACGTTACCTTGTTAAGTATACATTGCGTGTCAAGTGCGAACACAATTATCTGTAAATGTTTCCTAAACCAAAAAAACAAATGAATATTAATAGCCTGCAGAACTAACATATGTAAGCTTCTCTTCCATGAAGTTTGACTCTCATTTATTTCTTTTAATTTTGGCAATTAAATAGAGTGTGACCTGCTGTGCTAATGACTACTACAAGGGCCTGCAGATCTTGAACAATCAGGAATGCGGTATTGTGAGAGAACTTCATGTAATCAACGGCCAGGAAGTTAAGCTCGGCTCAAGACCTTGGATGGCTTTACTTCAATACCAATATAAGGATATGTTACTTGGCGCGTGTGCCGGGACGCTTATCACAGATCGTAAGTTGCAGAGTTTTGAATGTGACATCATTTACGAATCAATTTTATATACAGGGTTTGCGCTAACCGCCGCTCACTGTATGAATAATCATTATGGGAAACTGTAAGTATTTACTATCTTTCGAATTTATTATTTCTCGGCTTATAAAGAAAAGACATTACGTTTTACTTACCGATTTCTCACTTTCTTCATAGAGTATCGGTACGCTTGGGTGAGCATGACTTAAGAAGCGAACGAAACTGTGTACAAATGGGAAAGAAACTTCATTGTATGCCCGAAGTTGAAGACATTCAAATCAAACGTTTCTTTAAGCATGAAGGATATGACAACTCGTCACTAGAAAATGACATAATGTTACTGGAACTTGAGCGACCCGTAGAATTCAAAAGTGAGAAGAGAACTGCACAACCGTAAATCAAGTTTTAACTACGAACTTATTACTTACAGAGCACATTAAGCCTATGTGCAACTGCAAGTCGAATCTATCCGACATTTTAGTCTAATGGGCTGGCGAGAACACAAAAATGCGGCTTTATCTAATGTACTCCGGGAAGGAAGCATTTACAAACGCAATCAAGACTGCGAGAGTACTATTGGAAAGCAATGCAGCAGCATTCAGCTCTGTGCAGGTGATGATTCCGGTGTCTCGTGTAGTGGAGACTCAGGCGGTCCATTAGCGCATATTACCAATTACTTAGATGAATTGCGTTTTGTACAGTTTGGTATTGTTAGTTATGGTCCATTGCCTTGTGGCGGCGGAGCGCCAGATGTATATACAAATGTTGGTAGCTATATACCCTGGATATCGAAAATTATAGGAGACCAAAGTTAAGTAATGCTACTTATGTATTTCATAAAAATATGATTTTAATTCATTAGGTGCACAACCACACTTGATATGATAAAAACTTCTTCGAGGTAAAAAACTTGTGACGAAAGTGTTGGTACTTGTGATAATAGAATTTTAAAGCTCATTTGTATTAGTTCTTGTAAATTTTTATTTTTTTTAAATTCGTCTTTAAAAAAAGGGCTGCTTTCCGGCAAGCTGTAAAAAATGAGCAGAACGTCCGAGCTTGACGCGTGATTTTCGCAATGTACTCACTTTCGTACTGTCATGACAAGCAGATTCAGATTGGTTAACAAAGACCTTTCCTTCTGGCACACATTTTCCACTCTTTAATTTATTGAGAATATTTTAAATTTTTGGGCATAGAGGTGAATGTACACATGTGCCTATGATACCGTCGGGTGTCGTACAAGCTCCACCAACTTTTTAAACTTGTCCATTAATTTCGGTGCGAAATTAATGTATTTGTTTTTCATTCCTACCCGTAGTTGATTTGATGCTCTGGAGCAAGCAGAAAAATAGACACAATAATTTCATAGCGATCTTTATAGATGATTTAGCGAAAGTCAACTAACTTATTAAGAAGTCTTTGTGATCAATTTGCTAAAAATTCACAATAACCTGTGAAATTATATTATCAACAGATGGGACCGCTCCCCGTTGCTGGTCCTAGTAGTAATCTTATAAATGAATGGTAATAATCTTCATTAAAATGTAATAGTTTTTAAAATTAACAATGAATAAAATTTTATATTACTTTACACCGACGTTTCAAATTCAGATGAGGCAACCGCCTTCACAGTTGTCGATCAGCGTGGATTGGTTGTATCTTGGGGATGGCTCCCCCAACACTACTATGCAGTTGCCATCCTAAAAGCTTTTATGCATGCTCTTGAACATAAGGGAAAGCACATCATATGTAGCGACTGTATATCCACCCTAAAAGGTATATCAAACTACTACAACAGTAACAATCTACTATGTAAGACCGAACACTACTGCATACCAAACCAAGCCAGAATAAAGCTACTTTGGGTTCCAGGGCACATGTGTATAGAAGGGAACGAGCTTGCCGACAACGCGGCGAAACTAGGGCTCCAAAAGGACATCAGTCAATATATTGGGACATTGGTGAAGTCTCGTGAAATGACCGAATGCCACTCCTATGACCACCGGTATAAAGCCTCTAACCCAATGAAGGAAAGAATGCGCTACGATGCGCTATGGCATGGAAACGTCTGTAGTCTACTAACAAGGCTTAGAACTGGGCACAGCAAGTTAGCCCATAAGCACATCCTCAACAGGGAAGTCAAGCCAAACTGACTGACAAAAATCTCTCAATACAACATAAACTAGACGAGTGCACAGACAACCAAAACACCAGAATCAGCCTGTTTGGCAGGTCTAAGCCATTCAGTCTCTTAAACAAGCCAACAAAACCAAACACGGAGTAAGTAATGCAATTCTCTAAAAACTGTAACCTCTATTACTATTTGTAAGATCCATAGTAAAAAGTCGAGTCGATGGCCTTGTAGCAGCTAGTACTTATAGTTATTAATTAGTCATTATATTGTAAGTACTTATGTACTGATATAAAAAAGAAACACATCGAAGTAAAAAACATGTGACGAAATTGTAAGTACTTGTATGCAAATCAAAATATATATGATAGAATTTATGTGACGATTTAAAAAATACAGTAAATTGCAATATTTTTCATTGATAAAGGAATTTTAAAGCACATTTTTAAAGGTTCTTGAAAATTATGTATTTAATAAAAAAATAGACAGCATTTCGACAAGCTGTGAAAAGTTCGTAGGACGTCCATTTAACCATATGCCTTAAATAGAGGTCAAATTTGTTTCATATTTGTATGTTGCATGTGTTATTTGGAAGGGATGAACAAATTGGAGCAACGCTGGACTAAATGTATCCAGCTTAAAGGGGACTATGCCAAAAGCAAAAAACATTTTTCATTCAAAAAGTAACTGACATCTATATATCTATCGCAGCGTGTATTGAACTTTGGTGGTTTCGCAACAACTGCGGTAATACAATAAGTTTTGACTGATAATTTCCGTATAAACGAATTATTTTGCCTAATTGAAATGATTGATTTTGCAACTACCAGTTTTTGAATATGTGCTACACGTGCCGAAGTTGTGAAGACAATGAAAAATAAGTTTAAAAGAAAACGTAAATAGGCGTTACTAATCAACTTTGGCACCGTTTTTTTTTAAACAAAATTTGGATAAATTTTTTTGCCTTGCCATTGAAAATAAAGTCACGCACTGATTTTGCAATTATTTTAGTTCATAAAACGACCGCACAGGCTCAGATTTAGGGAATCTCGCCAATTTGGGCAAAACGCCCGTGATTAGTTACCCATGCACCTCTTGTGGCACTGCCAACAATAGTAGTGGGGCAAATACAACTTTGGCAAATGATGCTAGCAGTCTTGTCCTCCCAGCGCGGTACACCACTCCATCGATGTTCCAGCTGCCGTTCTGCATCCGAACTCCAAGTTCATCGACGTTTCGCACATCTGCGAGATTTCCAGCGCGGAGACTAGATCCAAAGTCTTGCCGGCTCTAAAAATAGTTTGCGTTCGGGATAAAGCGGTGTGACACACGTCCGTATTCGATACCTTCATTCCAACTGTGCTGCCACGTACACAACAAGCAGCGCCATCTTCTTCTTCCAACCAAGATTTGCCAAATCGCTGTCGTATAGTCAATCGCTTTCTTCCAGCGGGTAATCACACTTAAGTTACAACCTAACAGATGGCAGCTAGGGCAAACGGGGGAGTTCCATTGAATACGTGCCGTTGGCAGGACAAAAGACGCCTCCTGCCGCTTTAATGTTTCATCATCGGGGTATATCACACAGTTTCTACGTTGGTCATGAGTTCAACACCTTTCATCTCGCGCATCTCCCACGACGAAGAGCAGCAAGTCGTCCGCCTGCGCCCTGAGCGCAAGGAACAAAGAACAGCCTAACTGAAATGTTGTAACAGGGCTATTACATTATTTAACATAGAAAGTTCGGAAGTTTCCCAGCATTTATAATCTGAGCCCAGCCGTATTTAATAAAACTGAAAGCCTAAAACTCAGTTGAATTTTAGTGGTCTTTGAGGTTTTCTGCAAAGTTGTGTAGATTTCAAAATCAAATTTTTGGCAATTATTTGTACTTCTAAATAATATATTTGCAAATGAATGAATATCAAATTATTTTCAACTTTTATTATGTGTATATTTTTGAAACGCCAATGCGTTAACTGTAAAAATATTGTTGATGGGAATGTAAAAACCGTAACGGAGGCGTTATTAACAAAGTGTACACACAAAAAAGAAAACAAAAAAACTGTTGAACATATATATATATATGCAAAAGACTGGCTCTAACGGTGTTGCTTTCCGGATTTAAACCGAAAGATTTTATGCTGTTAATTGGTTTTTCAAACACTAGTTCTTTTTTAGGATTAAAGATCGCGTTTGATTAGCTGCTCTTTTGTTTGACAGTCAATTAGCAAAGATTTGGAAATTCCATTTAGTTTTCCAACTATTAGTTGCACATTATTTAGCATAAGTGTTAAGTGATTTTTTTTTATGCTCATTGCAGATTAATTTTATGGCTGCATTTAGCATTGATCTTTGAATTCAATCAAGTTTAACGATTAAAATTCGTCATTGCAAACAAATGACTAATTAAATGCTACCTAACCAATTCCCATGAACATGCAACATTTTTATATCGTACTTGGCTCTTCTTTATTATGTAACTTAACAGTATTCAAAAGAGTAAGCTCTCGAAAAGTAGGCTAAATTTCGAATCGGTTGTTAATATTTTCTCTTTATGAATTTTCATGCAACCTTTTTTAATGTTTTAAACCCAATTTAAAAAAGGAACACTTTCCATAACGGTACGCCTATAATACGTCTATAATGTGAAACTCACTAATGTGCCAAAGTAATGGCTTATACGCGACATGCGCTGCTGAAAAGAATCAACAGCTCTGAACTAGTTCGATCGAACTAATTTTTCCATTGAACTGCTGAACTTGTTCGATTCCCGTTCGTTTAGTTCGATCAATATATATGAGAGCGGTTTGGACTAACTCTAGTTTATATGCTAGCGCCATCTCTATCTCATCGATGTATCTATGTATATGAGGTATCAGCCTTCTGTCTATTCCATATAATCGAGCCGCTCTTTGTCGATTATAAAGCAGCATTTGATAGCCCTGTGAGGGATAGCGTATATGCCGCTCTGTCTGAGTTCGGAATCCCTGCAAAGTTGGTGTGACTGTGCAGAATGACGTTGAGTAACACACGCAGCTCCGTCAAGGTAGGAAAGGGCTTTTCCGAGCCTTTTGATACCAAGCGAGGCTTCAGACAAGATGCCCACTCCTCCGAGCTCTTCAACCTTTTGTTGAAGAATGTGTTGCGAAAGGCCGAGGTACATCGGAACGGGACTGTATTCTATAAGGATGTCCAGTTGCTTGCATACGCAGATGATATCGATATAATTGATCGTACAAGGCGAGCAGTTACTGGAGCCTTTGCGGCTGTTGAAAGAGAATCTGCCACTTTTGATGTTGTCAAGGATTTCGTCCACCATGGCACCACCGTCATGGAGATCAAGCGGATAATCACTCTTGCCAATAGATGTTACTTTGGTGTCAGTTGGCAAATGTGTAGTAAAGACCACTCTTACCATCCTTTATGGCGCAGAAGAATGGGGGTTGACGCGGTCTGATGAAAATGCCCTAGGAGTGTTTGAACGGAAAGTAATCCGAAAGATTTGTGGCCCTATATTTGTTGGCAACAACTACCGCACGATGGAACGACAAACTCTATGTGCTTTACGACGACATTGACATAGTCAAGCGGATTGAGATCCGGCAGCTCCGCTGGCTAGTTCATATTGTGCGAATGGATGATGAAGCTCCTGCGAGAAAGGTCTTCATCGCGAGGGTCGAAGGGAGGCGGCAAGAGGGCAGTCCATGCCTCCGCTGGAAGGTAGTGAGCACACTAGCTACCTTTGGTATCACTGATTGGATAAGGCGCGTGTAAAACAGAGACGCCTGGAGGACAGATTTACATAGGGCCGTAATGGGTAACGGGATGTAATGGCCAGTTAACAAGAAGAAATCAGGGATTAAGTCGCTATAGATGTTTCACATCTAAAGCCTTATATACTATATTTGTATGTTTACCTCTTTTGGAAACTACAACTTATTTTGTTTTTTTTTTCATATTTGACAATTGTTTATTTGAACCATGGTTACGATTCAGACAATTGTTGCTCTTTTGGCTTTGCATCTAGGGCTCACTTCTGTTTGGAGCCGTCCATATATAACCTCAACAGGTTATTGCACATTTTCGACCCTTTAGTGATGATAGCTTCGTCATACCACCTTCTATCCCCTTAGTGATGACATAATATAAGAACGGCGCCATAGGCCTACAAAACGTATTTTTTGAACGTCTACTGTAGCAAACGCTGTTGTATACAGCTGTTAATTGTTAACAGAATTTCAGCTGTTATTAACAGGGCACAACAGATGCCTAACAGACCTCTGTAAACAATAGATATGTTAACACAGTGCATTGATCTTGAATGTTTATGTCTGCCTTTGAGACTGCAATATATGTAATTATATTTAATAACAATTTAACTAAATACATAAGCGGCTAAATCTTTATGGGCTATTTTCATGGGTGTATTTCATGAATAATGCATAAATATTGAAGAACATACTTAATAATCGCAGAGTTGCACATCGATATCAGCAAGAGCATCTTTATTGATTTACATTTTCATCTTTCACGGCAGCAATTTCAGTAAGAATTTCAAGGTCAAGCTGCAGCAAAATTAACATTAAATAAAGGTAAAAAAAAAACTATAACAACTGCATGCATTGTCTTCAGACGAAGGCTGTGTTTGTATTGGTTTGTGTGAACCGGTTAAAGATCTTCTTTAATTTGGCAATTTCGAAATACATAAGTCCGAGCGGCCACAAAAAAAAAAAAACAACAGATACCAAATAATGCATGCATACCAAGCAACATGCATGACATTGAATTGTAAATGAAGGCGATAAAAAAAACGAACATAAAATTATAAAAAAAAAAAATATAAGTCGAAAGATGTACATAAAAGTAAATGCCGGCCGTAACCACAAAAACATGTAGTAGTATGCTGCATGTGAAATTTTGTGAAATAAAATTGTACCAACAAAGTGCACAATGCACATTGGAAAACAGCTACACTGAGCGAAATGGTCTGAGAGGAAATCCCACACTGATAGAAAAATGACGTTCGGAAATTATGTACAAATGGGCATGATTTTTCTCATTTGTGGTCTTAAATTTGCGGGCATAAATCGAGACCGCTGGTGCTTGATTTTCTTCGAAAAATGTACCCGCGTGTTCTAATTTTACCGGAATAAGCACGTCGTTCTTGAAATACGAACAATTGTGTACAATTTTGGTAGAATATAAAACAAGAATAAGAGTTTTTATTTCTTTCCTTTGCTTTGCTTTTAACTTAAATGTTTATACAGCTTAAGACCGCTTTTTTCTATCAGTGCACGTATCAGCCAGACGTAGAAAGCTGGTGCATGCATCCTACCCGCTGATTGCAGCCACTCTTGCCTCTTCTTGAGTTAACCCTAACGTTATTAAGGCTTGGCGCTGCTGTGGACTAACAGATTTCCCTCCGGAGCTCTACAGGAAAACGTTTTTGACGTTTTTGGAGAACCTCTTAGTATCATTGCTACACCTGCCATCTCTATCTTCCTTCACTTCCGCTTTCCCTGCTCACGTCTGAAAAAAAAAACCCCACCACCTGATAGTGATCTCGCACAGATCGCTTAGCAGCCGTTTGCAAGGTCCTTCTATACTGCATTGGTTTTGCGACACACCTGATCGCACAATTGGGCGTTGGAAACCAACCTTAGTAGCCCAGAGAGTTGAGTGGAGAAGGCTGCGACAGTCCGTTCAGATTGCAACCTTTGTCAATTAGGGTCTGGCCGTTGTTCAAGTTGGTCTCGTGAAGTCTGAATGCCGACTGTCGGACCAAAGATAGACTCGCCTCCAAACTAGCCATTAAAATCGTATAAAACAATTTAAATGCCTTGAACTGGACATAGACTCGAGTCTTATCTTCCTAGTCCTCCAGGCTGATGTTGAACAATTCATTCCTAATATGGATTGCTGCCAGCCTCCTCCTATCAACAAACTTGCACCCAAAATTTGCGTCACAGTCTGCTAAATCGCAGCAGCCTTGACCTCTCCATTGCATCTCTTCGACGGAGTTTATATCTGCTTTACGTAGTTTCAGAGCATCAGCCACTTGGGTAGCGGAACCATTTAAAGTGACGAATATTCCTGTGGCACACTCTAAACTCAAAGCCCTTTTTATGTTTCCGGAGGTGGTCAACTTTCGGGGCTTACCGTTCCAGGGCCAAGTCTTTCATTGGAATCCAACGAAGAGCCTTGTTAAAAACCGGGGAAGACCGGGTGCTTATGAAAACAGCTCAACAGGTGGCACCACATGAAGCTTATGCGACAACTTGATTAGAATAGAGTCAAGGAATACATTGACCATTCCCAAGTGAAAGGCAATCAGAAGTTTTACACTGTTCTATCGGAACCTAGGCATGCCCTTGCTATACTTTCACTAATTCGACCAATCTGTACGCCTAAAAAATTTTTTATGATTTTATTTAAAATATCCGTATCTGGTTCTCCCTTCAAGATTCCCACAGGAATAAATGAAAGTAGACTGTATTTAAAAGCCTAAATAGATCGGCAGCAATGCATCTTACGTCTCATCAAGTAAAAAATAATAAAATTATCAAAATAAAAAAAAAATAGTTTTTAAGCTAACTATAGTGGTTTTCAATCGATTCAAGAAAATTGTCACAAAGAATTTTTGTAGTAACGTCATATCCGAGGCAAAAAACCTTAGTTCAAAAGTCTTTTTTAACCCGCACATGAATCACAACCAAAGTATACTATGTTATAGGGCTCAGCCCCTGCTCGCTTCGCTCGCCACCCCTTGTGCCCCTTTCGAGGTGAAGCATATTCCTCTTTCCATTCCCGAACCCCTTTCTCTATTTCTTTTTCTTCTCTCCTCTACCTCTACCTTTATCCTCATTTCAATATCCTATTAGTAGGTGCCGCCAGACTCTGTGCACAGTTTTGGGAAAAAATAATTGTAGGCTTTGAGATTTTGTATACTTTTTTGTAGATTTACTCTTTTTTGTCCACCTAAGCCTTTTTTTGGTAATACAAACAGTAACAGTGTGCATATCTGTGCCAAGTTATAATTCGATGGCTTTTATGATGATGGTGTAAGCCGCGGGGGAAGGGGTTAATACATTGTGACAAATAAGAGCCTACTTTACCTAACACCCCGTGGGGTGAGCGGGTTAGAGAGTACCACCTCAGCAGGTCAAAGCATGTCGTATGAGGCGACTAACAATGACACTGGGTTCTTTCCAGACCAGTAGAGCCATCCTTAAAAGGGTTGTACGTAGAGTTAGGGACCCACCACGTAAAACCACAATTCCAATGAAAGAATGTATTTACATCAGGCCGTAACCCGATAACGGGTTGTTATGGCCAGTTAAGAAGTACTGTGCTTACCTAACTTACTTAAAAAGCTACCAAACTTATCGTTCTTTTAGCAACGTTTCTGATGACATTTCTCCCAGTGTACACGCATGGACGCATACATTTGTGGTTACCAAATCAATGGCGGCCAGTGGGACACTAACGTTGTTGCTGCCTTCTCCGCGATCATGTAAAAGACATTGACATTTTTTTCTTCTTTTTATTTAGTAACTTTTTTTTGTAAGTTTTTTTTGTTGTTGCCATTAATTTGTACTTTTTTGGTCTTTTTGCCAGCACCAACGCATTACGTCACTTTCACCATATTTTGTTGGCTTTAACTAAATGCTGTTGTTGGTTGCTATTTGTACTTGTTATTTGTTGGTACAAACAAGCGGATTGCAATAAAATGTTTAAATTAATGGTTGTTGGCATATTTTTTATGATTTATCTTACATTTGTGCGCTTTGTTGGTAGCTGTTTTAATACTTTTGACATAATTTCCGCACGTTTACCGTGTTTTTTACAATTTTTTTTCAAGTTCATCAAGCTTGCAGCTTCATTTTATTGCAAATCCAATGCTTCGAATGCATGGTAATGAAATTGTAAGGCTAAAAAGTTTGCCAGTTTTTTGTCGAAACGAATTTCCATTAGCGACTGGAATGGAACAGCATTAGTAAGAAGTGTTTGGAAGTTATACAAAACAAAAAAACATTCAGTATTATTATTACATAAGTTTTGTATGCTTGACTATTAGTTAGGTTAGGTTGAAATGGTTAACCCATCATTCATTAGAAGAAAGGCAAAAAAAGGAGGTACTTTTCTAACAACATTGAACATACGTTCCGGGAATGAAACACTCGGCTTTTGAGTTCCTCAGAGTTATGGATACTTAAGAGTATAACAAAATAAAACAAAGAAACGCAACTTATATGTGTATGAACCTATATATGAACACATTATTAGTAAGGGGCTGTTCATAAATGACGTCACCAAAATTTTGAAGATTTTGAACCCCCCTCCTCCCTTATCATTAATAGTCACATTTCGGCGGCCCCCTATTGTGACGTCACAAATCGTGCCACCAAAAAAATCAAATCAACTTTGAGCATTACCAAAAACTTGGAATAGAAAATCAACTGAATCCTTGCAGACGCACAAAAAACGCTGCTATTACAAAAACGAAAGGAGGATATTTTCAAGTCAATCTTTGATCGATATGTTTGAAATCGAAATGAAAAGAAAACATTGCATGAAAATATACAGATTTTTGAACATTGTATTAGCATTTTGATTGTGACGTCCCGTTTTTGGAACAACCCCTCCCCCATCGTCACAAAAAGTCGGTGGTGATGTCATTTATGAACAGCCACTAATTGCTAATACATAACACACTGAATCGATCTAGAAATAGTTTAACTTCCTTTGAAGCCTTACTTAGACGGCTTTCAAATAAGATTTTCATATTAAACGACTTGGACTCTCATCATCATTGCTTAAGCCATCTTCAGCAATATCCTCACTCTCTGCTTCCTCTTCTATCTCGTCTTCAGCTTCCACTTCTGCTTCAGAGGTCTGATACTCTCTGCCTGATTCAGTTGTCGTCTCCAGACGGCTGTCGTTGTCATTAATTTGTTCACTCACAGCTCGTTCCGTCTCAGCTTCATCAAGGTCCGCGCTTGACTCGCCTTCCTTGCTTTGCTGCTCTACTTCCGACTTGTCCGGCTGCTCTTCTGCCACCACAGGCGTCTGCTTTTTACATATTACCTTTAGGTTTAATAATTTGGTCACTTCCTCGTAAACCTGTATCAACTCCATCTGCACAAAGTAACGCCCATCCTCCACACGCGTTGGAAACAAGCTGATGTCGACAACGCCTTGCTCCACAAAATAAAAGCCAGGCACCAAGGGGCAAGATATGAGAAATGACGAGGACATTATAGATTCTGCCTGCATATGTTCGATTGTCAGATTACGCAGCGATTCCAAGGTCTTACAAAAATCCATATTCTTAAATCTCAACAGCTCTATACCCTTGACACCAGGTGTATCTGACAGCTTTCGCACAAAGATGTGCATCAGCAGTTTGCCGGGAAAATGCGTTTTGACTGTCATATTGAAATTGATCACCTCCAAGCGTTCCACACTGTAGCTAACAATTATGGCTTTGGGCACAAAGGAGTTGCTGTATAATTGTTCGATTTGTAGATTGAACTGTTCGAAAATCAGCTAATATTTGCCAATTTGTGGTTACTTTGTTCAACTTACGCCTATTACTTGAGCTATGGTCAAAGTCAAAGCCACAAGAGTTGTAGTCAATTGGTATTGCGCCAACATGATGACCTGCACACGACTGCCTAATGTGGTCTCAATCTATTCAACATTTTTTGAGGTCTGGACTTCGCTCTGCTCCATTTAGTTACACCACGTCGCCAACGCTAATTGCGGCGCTTTGTGGCTACACCTAAAAATGAGACGGCTTCGGCTTTTTATGCCCTCTACACAAAGTGTAAAAGGGTATTATAGATTTGATCAGTGTATGTAACAGGCAGAAGGAGGCGTGGCAGACTATATGTTTCATGGGCAAAAATGGTCAGGAGTCGAGTCGATATAGACATGTCCGTCTGTCCGTGTTGTCGCACCGTTCTCGGAGACTATAAGAGCTGGAGCAAAAATTTGTTTACCGGATAAAATACGAGTTTGTCGATTTTTGTCGATATCTTACCGCCTTCCCCTGTGACAGATTTGCGTGGTTTACAACCGCTCCGTTGTATCTATCAGCTTGAAAATTTAATACATTTATTTTTGATCTGTGTTACAAAATTCAACGATATTGGCCAAAGAATACTGGAGTTATGAGTATAAAAGTAATTTTTTCCCCCATAATAGCCAAATTCTCAATAGGAAAACTTGTCAATTGCAACTTCCAATAGGAAAATGTTTACAGGCATATCGATCTTATGAAAATAAATATAAAAGTGGATACTTCCGTTACCATTTTATCGTATTTAGTGTTTATAAAGAAAAAGGGTACAGGGTATTCCACTGTCGGGCACCGTCCCGTCTGTCTGCTTTAAATTTTTGTGTATTTGATACGCATGTGTGGAGCACACACATTTATTGTTTAGATCCTTATCAGCTCGTTTTGTTTGGTTAGTGCCATTAAAAAGGTTACCTATGCGAACAATGCTTGAATTTGAATGGTCTCCGGCGCGTATGCGTGATTAGTTTTGGATTGACAGCCAACTGTTAACAGCGAACCGTTCATTGCAAACACAAGGCGCAATATTTCTCTTTTGTTTTATATAAAAAACACATCAATTTTAATGAAGATTTTTGGAACTTTGTTCCTCTTCTTCTTAACTGGCCATAACAACCCTTTATCGGAATTTTATGGAATTGTGGTTTTACGTGGTGGGTCCCAAACCCTACGCACAACCCTTTTAAGGCCTACTGGTTTCGAAAGAACCCAGTGTCATTGTTAGTCGCCTCATACGACAAGCTTTGACCTGCTGAGGTGGTATTCTCGAACCCGCTCACCACACGGGGGAACTGTGTGGAACTGTGTTCTCCATATCATATTCTGGTACTCACCTCGCATATTACAGAAATCCAAATCATAAGTCATGATGCATAGCCGAAAAAATTTGTTTTAACTCTTTTTTTAGATTGATGTACCGCTTCAAGCATGACTAATGTGTACGTGAATCCTTTTCTGACTTAAAGGCTGTGAATGTCCCAACATTTCTTTCTTAGACCGTTTCTTGATAAAAGTCAAAGCCAATCGTGTACAGCAGGATTTTGGCAGTCGTGTCTGAAAAAGTAGTGTAAACTCATTTATATAAACACACAATCTGTACCCTCAAACACTTTTAATATTATGATACCATATATGGCAGGAATTATCCGAAACATAAAGGTTCGAATTTTGTCTATCCCATTTGTCGTTTTTGAAGTGCAACAAATTGCCAGTGCTCTAATATGACGCTCGCTGCCCATAACACGTACTTCGCTATATTATGCAACTTATTGCTAAAGGCCGGAATTGAGAGCACTCACACTACGAAGGATTGGACGTACGTTGCGAAAAAATAAGAGCTTCGTAGTTGAAAAGATCATGGAACCTTATGGTCGGTAAAAAGTACGTCGAGCTCTATGCAGACTCGGGGAGGCTACGAAGGTCCATTAAGAAATTCGAAGCAACCGCTTAATCGAGCTAATTCAAAGTGTGTACTTAAAGGATAAAATTGAGAGAAAGATAAAAAGATATTGATATTTAATGACCAATTAGAGCTTCCAGAACCAAAGAGGAAGAATAACCAGTTGTTTTTCCCTATGTTTTCCTATATTGTGACTATAAATCGGGAATCTGTTAAAAATCTTTTCACAACTTGCCCAAATGCACTTCGATCCTTAATCAGCGGCAAACAAAACGAATCCGTTTCAATATATGCATAATTTGTATCCCCACAGTTTCGGTTTTCATATCCAAAAACGTTTTGTGAATATGTTTAGGAACGCAGGCACATTGGATTTGTGGGAAGTTCAAATCGGAACAGAGCAGCATAATTTGAAATGAATAATTGTGGACACTCCTCGGATGATGATTTCATATCTTATCTTTTTTACTTAATATATCCAGCAATACAAATTGGTGGTTGAGCCTGAGTTGTGGTAGGACATGGTGAAGCTGCCTGATCCATGTCTAGACCATTACCAAGTTGACGCACAATCACCACGTGGTGCCCCTGGTTAGCTGCTCTAATTACCAATAGGGGTAAGGGAAGTAAGCTAATGTGACCCCCATCCCAATTGTATGGTATGAGCTGCCTTGAGAAGTGCTCTACATTAGGCCGTAACCCGGTAACGTGTTGTTCTGGTCAGTCAAGAAAAAGGAGACAAATAGGTACTGCCATTTGCCACCTTCAACAGCTATCGCAAGAGTTTAAACTTAAAACTCGTCGCACTTTTTAAGTACTAGATAAACTATACACACGGTTTACACGTTTATTACAAAAACACAAAATTTGGCAAAAAAAAAAAAGTGAAAAAAAACATCTGTCAACATGATCTTATAACACGCCCTTTTGTCACACAATAATTTATGACTTAATTGAAATGCCCATGGGCAAAAAACGGTTAACAATATCAACAGGTAGACCGCAAGACAACAACGCCAAACCTGAATCAAAGTTCAGATTGTTTTTAGTCTAGTCATGCCGCAAACGAGTTCAAACGAATTCATTCATAGCGGCGAAAACGCACTGAGTCTCTTTTGAATCAACACAAAACGTGAATACTGCAATGTTTAGTTGTTGAATTGTGCTACATATAAATTTGAATAAAACAATCTGTCTTAATTTATGGCTGAATGAATGAACCGTAATGTCATGTCAATTGATTAAGTTTATATACAACAACAGATGGCAGGCAACCACTCTCGCCAGACGAAACTAACACTCCATAATACGCTCATCTTTCCCTTTTGGCTTAATGGCTCTGAAGCATGGGTGATGTCGCGGTCTAAAGAAAATGACCTTGGAGTGCTTGAGTACTCCGTAAGATCTTTGGAACTTTAGGCGTGCGCCTAACAGAATGATCTACGTCAGGTCGCAACCTGGTAACCGTTTGTTATGGTCATTTAAGAAGAAGAAGGTCACACATCTCTTTATTGATTTCTTTGCAATCCATACAACAACACTATATTGCAGAATTCGTACCGAAAAATTACGCCTATCTCCATACTAGGCTTCAGATGGCCGCTGAAAGCAATGCCTATTGAACCTTCTAATTGGAAAACCATTGGCTAGAGCGTTTGCAGTAGGCCAGGAGTCTGTCTAGAGGACATTGAATGTGTGCCTCTAAGCGGTCGAGCCTCGAATACTATATATCAGAGTTAAGGCGCAAGTCTTTATGGAACCATTTTCGATTCGATTTTGCAGAAAGATCTGTATGCAGTACCTTCAGTTGGAAGCAATCACCTTTTTATATATTAAATGCTTGAATCTTAACGACAGTCTTTTTCAGCTTGCTGATCTTGGCTCTACAGGTGCCAACTGTTACGTCACAATAATTACGCTCAAGTCCGTTTTACCCGCAAGTTTTTATGAGTTGCTTATGAAAACAAATTATATGATTATAGATTTTTTTCTTAAGAAAAAGTCGGTTCAAAGAGTTATTTATAAATTTTGCATTGATAAGGTTTGACACTTTAACAAATTTTGTCAAAAACATCATTCAAATTGGTTTAAGCGTGGGTGCAATATCTTGAACTACATACCATATAAGGCACGCGGTATTAATCATTCTGATATTATTTTAGACACACTCTTAATACACATAAATTCCGTGAAAATTCACTCAGCTTATTTGGTTCAGCATCTGTTTCCGGTTTGTCGCTCGTCTACATTGCGCCCAAGATATGCTAATCCATAACATGATAATAATAATAATACCCAACTTAGACGATGACTTGCTTGTATTAACAAAGCCAAACGAAATTTGGCTTAAAAGGCAGCTTTTGGCCTTTCATTACCTTGCTTTTGTTTGCTTTGCATCGCATTGAAGACATCGCCCCATCCAAGCATTTTAGCAAGTTTTATTGACTTGGTTTCCGAGTCTTTAGGCTAGATGGTTATTAGAAGTGTTAAATATTTATTATACTTATGTCTGTGATGTTCACTTTTTGTCAATGAAATTAATTGATTTGGCCAGCTTTGAGGTGTGAGTTTCAATACCCTACATCTGAGGCAATCGGTGAAATGGTAGATTATATTTGTGCAAATTTGTGTCCAAAGCAACATATTTCTTATTCCTTTTAGGGGCTGTTCATAAATGACCATTTGACAATGGTATAGCCACATTTGGGCAACCCCATTCCCCCTAATGTCACGTCACAAATCGTGCATTACTAGAAACTTGGAATAGAATATCAACTGAATCATTGGAGAAAGGACGCACAGGGTATACGCTGCTGTTATAAAAGCGAAAGGAGGATATTTAAAGATTCAAACATTTAAAATTTGATGCAAGATCTTTGTCGGTCGAAAAAATAAAGATTTTTTCAGATTTGATTAACATTTTTTATTGTGACGTCACGTTTTCGGAACAATCACAATTGGTTAAGGGAGAAAAATATCTAGAGTTTTACATTTAGTTAAATCTCAACTCTCATAGAAAATGCGCCGTTAAGATGTTTTCTTGTTAGATTTCCCATGATATCAAAGATGTTTCTGGGTCATTAAAGAATTGAACTTCGGCTCAAAAAGTTCTGTGATATCTATTACTATTCGATTACTGGAACCTATGAAAATAATTTCTTAATGCCCAAAGATGTGTTCTTCCTGAACGACTCTAGACGCACTCCATTGATATGCCCAAATTTTTTGATACCTTATAATAAATCTATCAAAATTAAAAGAAAAAAAAAAACCCCAGGCTACACCTTTTCACCTTTCAAAAAAATTTGTTGAAGGTAGAAAAGGATTTGCTTAATGGAAAAGAATCAAATATTTTTCAGATAAAATTGTGTTTTCACTCAAATGACGTCACGCTTAGAGGTAATTACGCTTGACTGTGTTGTGTTAGCAGCGTACACCGGAGAGCAACACGTTTGTAGGTTTGTTTTTGTGTGCTGTGTTGACGGTAAGATCGAAAAGAAGAGCATGATTGCATGTAAATTCTTTTGAGAGTATAAGAGAGCGAAAGTTACTGGCGCAAATCACTACAATTCTTTTTATTAGGCACACTCATATACGCCAAGGACTAGGAAGTAGGGTAAAAGTACTTCTTTTCTCATGACTTAATCAGGTAGCAGTATAGTACTTACAAAATCTTAAGCTTTCCTTTTATTTTTTATATGGGATGGCAGCAAATTACATACAGGTTATAAGGGGTTTAACAACTTTGTAAATCTTCGCTTTTTTCCATTTCCCCTTACAAAAGAAGGTATTTAGAAGTTTTACGCTGCATTTATACTTCCAAAAGAAGTATGAAAGGTAGTGTGATTATAGAAGGACAGTAGTATACATAGCTAACCGAGTAAGGAAAAAAGAAGTTGGTGCTTTTTCATAATGATTTTTCTCATTCTATCATAATGAAAACGTAAGATGCTGCTTTTGTCCTGCTAAAAGAAGTATGAAAGAATCCTTCTTTTAGGAACATGCTTCTAAGGGACCGACTGGGTAGCTGTAAACATCAAGCAATACATACAATAAACTTCCTCGTTGACGTTCGCAGCAAAATGAATAATAAGATGCCATTGCGAGGGACTTCGGAAGAGTAAGCTTACCTGGTATTCGTCTACTATTGACGTTTTCAACAGAATGAAAAATAGTGCTTTAAAAATGAGTTGGCGTTGGCGGATGGCGCATATTTTGAAGTGGATATGCCTTAGAACAATCCTTAAATGAGATATTAGTGGTTTTTCATTCAAAGTTTTTCATTTGCTAAGCGAAATCGATCGTTAATTTTCTATTATACTATTACACGATTTTCTATTACACTAAAACATAAGCAAAAGTGGTAGAATTCACTTTAAGAACTGTGTAAAGTGTCTACAGCAGTCGAGACTGAAAGCTTGCAAAGTTCTGACTACTTTATTTGTTTGTGCCAATGCGGTAAGTTTGCATATCCGTTACGTTCTTCAAGATTTATTTCGATTGGGTAAGAGTTTAATCGATTTGTGTGACAATCAAAACAATTTGAAATTATAATTTGTATTATAAGTTTAAATATATTCGGAAATTGTTGGCCTTCACTCACACCGACTAACTTTAAAGTTGGGTATTTCTAATTGAATGCAGTTTGTGGATTCTACATGTGGGATTTAGGTTACAATAGGTGCCAACTTCACACATAAAACGTTTTAATGGTAATTCATGTTAATAGTTTTTGCAACTGTCTACAGCTTGACTTCTAAGCTAATTCACAGAAATTGTATTGTATGCAGTACGCAGATAGATTTCGATAATTAACTAATTTGTCGAAATTACGACAGAGCTTAACTTTTAATAACAAATTTTATATGACTATTTACAGATCAAGTATTCTTTCTGACCTTTATTATCAAACGAAATCGAAATCTGTAGCTGTTGGTGTTACCTTCGAAGATTACCAAAAATAAAACTTAGGTGTTTATGGTAGCCGTGTGGTGAGAATACCACCTCAGCAGGTCAAGGCGACTAACAATGACACTGGGTTCTTTCGAGACCAGTAGAGCCACCCCAGACCTTAAAAGGGTTGTACGTAGGGTTTGGGACCCACCACGTAAAACCACAATTCCAATGAAAGAATATATTTTTTATACAGGCCGTAACCCGATAACGAGCTGTTATGGCCAGTTAAGAAGAAGATAGGTTTATTGTAGCCAGATATTATATTATACTACGCATCATAATCCAAAAGAGATTGATTCTCATACTAGAACCCTTTCGTCTATTTGCTTTTACTCTTTAGGTAATTTACTCACATGAGTACTTTTTTCCCTTCAGTGCGTCTGTGCTTGAGTACTTCAAGTGATTAAACAATGCTATTTAAATTTCAGCAATTAACCTTCTAGGTATTTCAATATTTAGACATTTGTCATAGTTTGTTTACATCCAAGCTACTTCAGTGGCACAAATGCCCACATACAAACAACAAAACTGTTATAGCATCAAAGCCGATGAGCAACAGACCAAGTCAACAATCACGTTTTCAAGTAGTTTTTCATTAAAACGCATACGTTTTATGTATCTGCAAACCTACCAGAAACTGACCCACAAAGCCTAAACGGACCCAAGCCCAATGCTGCATGTATGCAATTTTTCAACATATTACTACAACTTTTATTTTTTGGTTTTGTTGATCATCTTTTGAGGGTTCGTGCGCTTTTGTTTATGTATCGCTGTTTGGCAGCTTTTAACCATGCATGGGAGGCAGTGTAATTCGCAGTTTACATATGACATTATCGATTGGGGTTTTGCTTATGTGTTGGTTCCGTTTTGGAGGCGTTATCGGCACTTCTTGTGCGCAGCTGTTCCCGGCCTTGTTGTCCAGCTTGCTATAAAAGGCCTAGTTGCTGATGGTTGCAAGTGCAGTCAGTTTTTGGATTAACCAACGAAACACTTTGCAGTTACTTCGGTTTTTTGTGGCTAAATAAAACTTATAAGAAATGAATTATCTGGCTTTGGTGAGTAGTTAAGAAAACAGCTGAGCTTCGTGCAAGGATAACACGTTTTTGTTCTTCACAGACCATTTTCGTGTGCCTGCTGGTTTTGGCTTTGGTATCCGCTGTGCCTGTTGATGAAACGCTGCCGGGCGAGCTCTACGGCGAATCTGATACACACAATCCACATGATCCACAGGCCATTTTCAAACTGAAGAAATTGAAGAAGCTGCTTTTGGGTTAAGCTTATAAATCCCATAAGTTGTTGATCATTTTGCTGTTGACTCTAGTCTGTGTACAAAACTATACATGTTTAAAATACGAAAAAAAAAAAAAAAACAAATTACAAAAAATGGAACAAAAGCTAGGAACCTAACCTCAAGAAGCGCTTGGGAATGCCAGTGCCAACTGCTTGGAATTTTTGCTGCTCATAACCCTTTGCTTGGACTTGTCAATTGGTGCCCAAAACTTACAATATAAAAGTGTAACTAAATAAATATTATTTTTTAAAGAAGACTTGTTTGAGCGATTTGACTTGTGCATTTAAGGATCACTAACGCCTGTTACACGAAGCGAGATACCGTTTGTAACGCTTTTTGCGCCTAATAAAGGGATATTTCGTTGTAGCTTGGAAATCGAGAACGACCGGTGTCAAAAGTACTGCCTAACTTAAATAAACAATGAATGAATTTAAGTACTTTTTTAAGAAAAGTTGCTATTTTGAGATATTTTTTTCTCTCTACTAGATAAATCACTAGCTTTCCAGACATGACGATAGGGCCTATAAAATCTTTAAAGATGCTTTGATATAACAGTTTGCACTTGATTTATTATATCTCGATTTCTGTAGAGTTCCTTCTTCACCGTGCTTGAGCAATACTTTCTATATGGAGCAGAGCTACTTGCGGTCACTGCAATCTCCTAAAAGAAAGTAGGTTATGTTCTGTCATTGTTTTTTCGGGATGAAAATGGTAGCAGTCTTGCACAGAATTGAATGAAGAATAAGACACACATGACCCATTTTTAGACACACAAACATGCAACAGGATTTTAGTTTTCTGTTTTCTACATATAAATACATAGGAAAGAGCTTCTCGGAGCCGTTTGATACCAAGCTAGGCTTCAGAAAAGGCGATGCCCTCTCCTGCGACTTCTTCAACCTTATGTGGGAGAATGTGTTAGCGAAAGGCCGAGGTACTTCGGAACGGAACTGTATTCTATAAGGATGTCCAGTTGCTTGCATACACAGATGATATCGATATCATTGGTCGTACAAGGCGTGCAGTTACTGGAGCCTTTGCGGCTATTGAAAGAGAATCTGTCAGGGTGTGTTTGGTTGCTAATAAGAGCAAGACAAAGTATATGTTTTCTTCGAGTAGAGAGATACAGCGGTTGGATCTTAGATTGAATTAACATCCAGCGGCAGCCAGGAAGGGAACAAAGGGAAAGGCCGTGTCTCCGTTGGAAGGACCAGGTAGAAGGCGCACTGGTATAAGAAATTGTACGCATAGTAGAGAGTTAACAAAATCAACATGTCCCAAGGTTTAAATGCATTTGACCAAGAAACATGGAATATTGTCTACAAAACAAATTTCTTAAACCTGTTGCAGTTAATCTTATATTTCCATAAATAAAGTCAAAAATTATTTGTAGAACTAAAAAACGCATATATTTTTCTTCACTTATAGCTATAGACAAAATAATCTTAAACTTCATATACGAAGTGACTAGCCCAATAAGAGCAGCTTCTTGAGCAGTTTCAATTTCAGCAGGAAGGACTGATCATCGCTGGGACTGACAGTATCGCTGCCCGCACCCTCAATGCCTCCTGGAATGGCCTCCTCGTAGGGTGCAGCGCTGGTTGCCATAAAGCAGACGGCCAAGCACACGAACAAAGTCTGTAATATTGTAAATAGTCCACAATTATTAGTCACATATAATCCACAATATCACTTTATGCAGACAACGCACCAAGAGCAAGAATTTCATTGTGTTTAGTTTGAACTACTTATAACTTCTTAGGAGACGAAGAAGCGCTGATTGATGAACTCGCGTTTTACGTTGACAAACTTCAACTGAGCACAGACAACACCGGGCATTGCCTATTTATATCATTGTGGAGCTGCGCATGCGTGCCTCTTTCATAGTTATAAAGAAAAGAAAAAAACAACACTAGGGTTAATGCATACAACGAAATATCTCAAAGCTATGAGCAGCCCCATAATAAATTTGTTTGGTCTATTAAATGTGCTTTTAGTGTACCGTGCGTGGTACTGTGTGTAGATACTAAAAAAAATGACCAAAAATCTTCAAACTAACGAACTACATACATAAGTGTGTTTCTTAGGTGCAGCTTTGTTAGGGCCCAGTTTAAAGCTTAGTTTTTATTGTATTCGGTCGCTTTTGTATGCCTTGATGTGAGTCAATTGTTGACTGATGTTTCGCTGTGGTTTTTTGCTAATATTTCCTGGGTTCTGATTCTGTTTGAGTATTCCATTAGCTGTAATCTATTTGTTTCTCTTTTCTCACCAAACAATGATTAGCGGTTTCATGCTTGGCATTTGGCAATTGCATGCGATCGCCTGCTAAAGAGCAATTTATATGAATAGTCTCTGAAATCGTTAAAGGGTTAAGACATTGATAGAGCTAATGGTGATGTAATTTTGACACCTTTGTTGTTATCTAAAAATTCCTAGAGAAGAAAAAAAAACGTTTTAAGAATAAGTGAAATCGTGCTTAGTTTCATAGGTTTCCAAAATGGATACGTACTAAAAAAAATTTAATTCCTTTATTTACTCAAGCGTGGAATAAGCATATAAAACACGAATCAGGACCTTGTGGTCTAAACATATTGTTTTGGTTTTCCATGAATCGACCTTAAATAATTTGCACAACGTATTTCTTTGAAATATATATATTTTATTCGTCACAAATATTAGGCGTTTCAATTTTGTATTTTTAATACGTCCGCTACTTATTTCACCATTTTGTCTTGGCGCTATTTTTATTCCGTCTGGCTTCGATTCCTTCTCGATAACTTCCCTAAACGATAGTCCCTTTCGACTTATTTCTTAAATTTTCAACACTACAAAATTACTTCAACTTTCCGTTTCTTATTCAAAAATGTTATACATTACACATATAATAGCAGTTTGGGCTTGTTTTTTATGTAGTTGCTTATGCAAAGTGCCCTGAATGTAATAGCCTCACTAAAGTTAAGCAGCATTAGCATTAAGCAGACTGAATTCTGGCTTTAATCAATTTGCTTTTCTATAACTTCTGACATTAAAGTGTATAACGTAGTAACGCTTTCTATTTCAAATCAAAACTGCAGGTTTCTTTTCAAAATAACCCATTTCCAACAAAATAATAAGCAACACAAGCAACTTATCTTATATTTATATGGCCATTTTGTGACTCTTAAGCGGTTACCTTTCACTTTAATTTGAAAAATAACACTTGGGCAGATATCAGTACAGATTTACAGTGTTGAGCAGTTTTAATTTGTGCACAGCTGCTTTATCAATCAAAAAACCGGTTGGCAGCACATAACTAAGTACCATGACAAATTCCTATTGGTGAAAACGGTGTTTAACATTTAAGTAACAGCTCAATTTAAATCAAGTGCAAGTAGTTAGGCAATAGAATTGAGTAAAATTTTGAACATAATAAGTGGGGTGGAGGGCTTTGATGAATATGTACATATGCACGAAACTGACATAACGAAAACCAAATAAGACAATATAAAACTACAAAATTAAATAAATCAAAATTCAAAAATAGAACAGCAAGAAATTTATTGTGCACCATGACCGGTTCATTTAGCGTAAAGCTGAAGTCAAAAAAAGGTCAATTTATTGTCAATGACCTTAACGAGAACACAACGTTGGCGGAACTCAAAAGGCGCATTGCTCAGGCAACTCAAATCCATGAACCACAGCTCCACGTACTGGTCGGTTATCCGCCACGGCCACTGGACCTAACGGGCACTGAAGAGGAGCATCGAAATTTACGCACCGTGGGTATTAATAGCGGAGAGACGCTTATCGTGGAAGAGAGACCAGTAGCAGCTGCAACGCCTTTGAGTGTAGGTGCAGCCTTATCTCAACATTCCGCAACGCTGGAGGATGACGAGGCACTGGCACGACGACTGCAGGCAGAGGAGGATGCGGAGCTACAGCGGGAAGCCTCCAGTGGCAGCAACGTCGAGTTGAGTGATGGTGCCGCTGAAATTGTGCCTGCACCGAGTGATATTGGACCGAATGGTGATTTCAATGGCATACTCCTCAAGAAAGTAGTGCCGGCAGACAATTCGTGCCTCTTTACCAGCATACGCTTCGTACTGAACGGTAAGGTGGACAACGAGGGAAGCGAAATGATGCGTCACATTATTGCCACAGAAGTTGCCGCCGATCCACAAGAGTACAATGATGCAGTGCTAGGTAAATCAAACTCGGAATACTGTGCCTGGATCCAAAAACCAGACTCTTGGGGTGGTGCCATCGAGGTATCAATACTTTCCAATTACTACGGGATTGAAATTGATGTTGTCGACATACAAAATGGCATCATTAATCGTTTCGGCGAGGATAAAAATTTCGGCTTGCGTGTGTTCCTGCTCTTCGATGGCATACACTATGATCCGCTTTACATGGAGACCTCCCAAAGTGCCTCACCAGCTACCATTTTTCCTGTTGAGGAGCTGGGCGTTTATCAGCAGGCCGAGCAATTGGCCAACGAGGCAAAGTCCTCGAGGCAGTTCACTAATGTTGATAAGTTTACGCTGCGCTGCCTACAGTGCGATGTCATGCTAGTCGGCCAGACTCAGGCACAACAGCACGCCAAATCGACCGGACATAAAAATTTTGGTGAAATTTAATACGTATTAATTTTTGGTGCCATTTATCTTTTGGCTTTTATTTTGTTTGCCTGTTACATACTTTCAACCTAACGTGTCCGAAATATAAAACAAGTGAAACAAAACGAATAATATTTTAGTTTATGTCAAACGATTTTTTACACTCAAGCAACTGTCATTAGACAACATTTCACACATCAATTTCGATTATTATTTTTGCATTATAATAAAGTTTACATTCATTATTGAAATAAGTTGCAATTTTTATGTGGAAGCTGCCCAAGGCGGCGTCATTGGTGCTGGATTTTGCAGATAGGACATGAGCACAGCGCTGACGCTTAACATAAACGAGGACAGAACCTAAAAAATGATAAAACCAAGTTAGTAGGACAGATTTCTAGCATAGACAAATAATATTGGTCTGGTTCCAGTTCAAATGCACACAATAAATTTAGCCGACGTCACGTCAAACCTTTCCAGGCTCCAAATTTATTGCATGCAAAAAAATGAACCGAATTTACCTGCTTGGCATCGTCGCTGACGCGTGAACTGGCAAAGCTAATACAGGAACAGTACAGCGCAAACCAGGCGCACCATTTTAGCTAAATAAAGATAGACTTTTAATACTGATAAGCTTAACACAGAGGATAAATCGTTTACCTTAATCATTAAAGCACACATTGATAGGAACATGCCCAGTATGTTCATATAATCAGGCATTAAGTCCTCATTGGCGCCGCCTTGAGTTGGATTCTTTGGCGGCTTATAGCGATTGATTTTTTCCTTACGACGTGGATCTACGCTCATGCTCATGTTGATATAGCCTTTTTAACTAATAGTTTTACTTAAATAAATTAACCAGGTCAGAGTCTTGCAGCTGCTTCTTTCTTTATGAAAATTCACTTGGAGTGATGACTGTAAAGATGGGCAGCACTTTTGAAATTTTTGAAGGGTTTGGCAACGCGTGCTCTTTTAGTAATTTTAACAGCTGATTCTTTATTTATACTTTGCGGCATGGCGGTTTAAAAATTGTTTAATTACATAAAAATTTGGAAATAATGGCTTTACGTTTTTTAAGCATTTCGCTAATGCGAAATATGTGCCAGATGCGTCTGCAGACAAACCGTACTTGGTTATATAAATCCGAAACAACGTCAATAACTTCTACGATATGCACTCGACAAAGAGCGCTGCACGTGCGTGTGTCTGACCAGGAAGCCGGCTTGCAGGCAAAACGGCTGGCAAATCAACGTGGAAACGAAGATATAGAGGTTGAAGACAGCACCGAAATACTTACAGAACAATTGCCTACTAAGAGCAGACAGCGAAAAGTGTCAGTTAAAAAGCATAATGTTAACGGAGCCAATATTCAGGACTACGGAGATCCTGACACATTTGGAGATGTCAAGTTGAACGACGCACAAACTGTAGATGCCGGCGACATTGAGGAGGAGAAATATATAAGTAAACCCACGCGACACGCAAGGAAATTACGCACCAAGGAGTACGCGCATTTAATCAAACAACATTTAAATGCACATCGTTTGAATGAAGCAATTGCTGTTGTGGAGCAGCGTATGCTTAAGGAGGATCGCGTCAAACCAGAGAATTATATATACAATTTATTAATTAGTGGTTGTGCTAAGGCTGGTTACACCCGCAAAGCCTTTTCTCTTTATACAAAGATGCGACAACGCGGCCTGAAAATAACTGGTGGAACTTATACCTCATTATTAAATGCCTGCGCCAATGCACCAGCACATGCGGATGGTTTGGCCAAAGCTCAGTATTTACGTGAAAATATGTTGGAAAAGGGCTATGAACCCAATGTAAAGAACTATAATGCTATGATTAAGGCTTACGGTCGTTGTGGTGATGTGCAGACGGCGTATTTGTTGGCCGATGAAATGCTGGATAAAAATTTGGAGGTCAATGCAGAGACCTTTAACTTTTTGTTACAGGCTTGCGCCAGTGATGAAGCGCATGGATTTCGACACGGTTTACTTACTTGGCACAAAATGCTGCAGCGCGGCATAACACCGGATTATTATAGTTTTAATGCCATACTGCGTTGTGTAAGAGACTGCGGCTTTGGCGATTTAGAGGCCATGCAGCAGCTACTGGAGCAGATAACCCCGGGAACATCCAAAAATAGTGCTTACTTAAAAGAAGCAGATGTGCAACAGGAACAGATAGCTCCGGGAAATTCCAAAAGTAATACTTACTTAACGGAAGCAGACGAGCAGCAGCAACAGAAGCATTTAACGTCCATCCCTAGCAATCCATTTTCCCGAATTGAAATTTCTAGCACGGCCACTGAACTAGAAATTCCAAATTTGCTACTGCCACGCCCGCATTTGGGAAGTTTAGTTGCATTATCAGAAGTCATGCGACCGCATGAAAGATTTCTACTCCTAGGTGGCCTAAATGGCTTTTTGGATTTAATGAAGGGGCACAAAATAACGCCAGACATCGAGACTTTTACCACCATGTTGGAGGTAATTCCTCCGACTAATGCGGCAGAAAAGCAGCTGCTTACATTCGTGCGCAAGATTGGACTTAAAGCGGACATCGATTTCTTTAATATACTCATTAAAAAGCGTGCGATGCGTTTTGATTATGAGAGCGGACGTGAAGTTCTTAGCATGATACGTACGGCAGGCCTAAACCCAGACATTGTAACTTATGGCGTGCTAGCGTTGGGCTGCCGAACACAAGAAGAGGCAAGGGAGCTATTACAACAAATGCAGGCGGCAGGTATACGCATGAATATGCCCATACTTGGTGCTATGTTGCGACAAGGCTGCGCACAAAAATCCTTTGCTTACATAAATGAAATTATGCAATTAAGCTTGGAACAGCATGTAAAACCAAATGAGTCGTTTTTGCGGCATCTACACAACTTTCACAGGGGCTGTGCCAGATCAATTGATGCTAGGGTAAGTCATGTTTAAGTCTTTTACAATAGAAATTTTTTTTAATATATTAAATTTAAATATTATAGCATCCGTCTACGAAATCAACTGGTTTCAAAAAGGGTCACTCAAAATTCTGTGATAAATATCGCCTTTATTACGAGGAAAATGGTTTGACTGGACTCAAACTGGAGGACGCCATAGCCAACATAAAAGAACGGCCATATGCACAGTATAAGGAATTGCCTGTAGATGGACAGGAACCGCTAAAGAGTGACCAAGTGGCTCGAAAAACAAAAGTGCGAAAATATATTAAGAAAATTAAAATCGATAAGCTGCAGGACGATCCGCAAAATTCACACCAAGTTAAAAGTATAGGATAGTATTCCAATTTATTAACAACATTAAACTCAACATACTGTTAACCAATCATTGTACGCTTCCGTCCACGGGCACGCACTTCCTCAAATTTGGCCATTACTGCCTCCTCGTCTTTACCACAATCCTTACGATAGGCCTTAAGCATGTGCTCAAAAAGATACGGCTGTTCGCTGTGTGTGCTTAGCAAGGCACGCTCCAAGACGTAAAGATCGACACCCTTGTCCTCCGTTGCCTGATTGTAATGACTCAAGCCAAAGTCTATAAAAACGATATCGTAGTCCGCAGTCTCTGGCTTGGGGTTGATAAGCATGTTCGATGTGGTTAAATCGCCGTGTATTATGTTGTTGGCATGCATTTTACCAATAATACCACCAATGCGTTCGCACAGTTGCTGTAAATTTTGCTCCGCCGCATCTGGATTAGGCGCTTGTGCAACACTTGTTTGTATAAACTGTTTGACTGTTTTGGCATTACCAAAGTACTCCATATATATTTTGTGGCTGTTTAGGTCTGAGTGAAGTACACGTGGAGCCAAGATGCCCGCTGCTTGGCAGCGGTTTACTGCCTTTACTTCAGCTTTCATGCGCTGTCGTGTAATTTGTGTGTCTAGATCCGGATGCCGGTATTTCTTTACAAATCGTTCCTTTATTAGGCACGGTTCGCCCTTGAAGTCACCAAGGTAAAGACGCCCCTCAGCACCTTGCTTTAGGATTTCTACCGACATATTCGGTTAAAAACTTTTAAATGTTAAAAATGCAGCAGATCCAATAAGCGTTTTTGCTTCCTTACGATAACCATTCAGTTTAACCGCGACCACTTTGTCATTCACAGCGATACGCATACTTACATATGTGTGCATCATATGGTTCGTCGAATCAGCTGTGTGATGTTTTTCTTTGCTGTGATTCATCACCAGAAAAACCCTACCTCAAAACACATCACATCATCTTTAACTTCGTAGTTGCTTTATTGTCTGGACTCTCCTTATACAAATTAAAATGTTTAATAATATATTTGGCAGTAAGCCCAACCCAAAGGAGCAACAGCGTGAAAACGATCGCAGCCTGCGTAAGGCAACGCGTGACATAGAACGAGAACGCCGCAAGCTGGAGGAGGAAGAAAAAAAACTGGAGGCAGAAATCAAACGCAGTGCTAAAGAAAACAATCAGGATGCTTGTCGCATATTGGCTAAGCAGCTAATACAAGTACGCAAACAAAAGACGCGCACTTATGCGGCTACAGGGAAAATTACGTCAATTGGCTATCAGAACAAGAATATGGGTGCCAATATAGCGCTTGGCGAAGCCATGGGTACTACAGCCAAAACGATGGCTGATATGAACAAGATAATGCGGCCTGAGGCAATTGCAGCTAATGTGCGTGGCTTCCAGGAGGCTAATATGCGCATGGAAATGACAGATGAAATGATAAATGATACGCTAGATGATATGCTTACCGAGTCCGGCGATGAGGATGAGTCCAATGCTGTGGTTAATAAGGTGCTCGATGAAATTGGCATTGAAATATCGGGAAAAATGGCCCACATTCCAGCCGCTGGTTCGGGAGAATTCGAAACAGCTGGCAAACGGACGGAGAAAGACATTGCCGACCAGCTGGCGAAATTGCGGTCGTCTTAGTGATTATTATTTTGATCTGTGCTTAATCTCGTTTTATGTACTGCTTTATGTATTTTGAAATTTTTGTAAACACATTCGTTACGCGTAGTCTATAAGCAAATAAAGGTTTCTGTATACAAATCCTAAAGACGCGCACTCATGCCGCCGGAGGCTACTATAGACTCGCCAGTTATGTAGCCCGCATCATCTGAGACTAGAAATGAAACAACACCAGCCATTTCCTCGCTGGTGCCCAGTCTACCCATAGGTATTTTGCTAAGTGCTGCTTCATTGGCGGCTTCGTTCTCATAAAGCGCCTTGGAAAACTTTGTCTTAATAATGCCAGGCGCCAGACAATTGACGCGTATGCCCTCGGGCGCCAAGTCCTTGGCTGCAGCCTTAGTCAAACCAATTAATGCGGTTTTGCTGACAGAGTATGCGCCCAAAAGCTACGAATATATAAAGTAATACTAATTGACGAACAAAACATTTGATAAACGCAACTAACCTCAAAAGCATCATAGCCGGCTATGGAGGAAACAAATACAATGCTGGAACCCTGCTGTTGTCGCAAATACGGCAACGCCTCCTTGGCCAACAGATACGAGCTCTTTACGTTTACATCAAAGATTTTGTCCCAAACCTTTTCATCACAGTCTAATACACCGCCCACGGCTGGATTTGTCGCCGCATTGCTGACAAGTATATTTAGTTTGCCATACTTGCTAATTGTTTCCTCAAAGAGCTGTTTGCGATCCTGTGCATCGCCTACATGACATTTCAAGCCATGTACGTTTAAATTCAGCTTACGTAGCTCGGCAAGCGCATTGTCTACGTTTTGCTTCTTACGGCTACTGATTACTACGGCGGCGCCATCTTCAGCCAAGCGCTTGGCAATGGCAAAACCAATGCTAATACATATTAAATTGCATAAAAATTAATTTTCATTTGGCTGGGAACTATTTCCAACTTACCCATCAGTGGATGCTGTGACTACCGCAACTTTTCCTGCTAAACGTTTCATATTGCTAGAGCTTGAACTTTGACTGGCACTGCTGCTGGACAAGCGTTTGTGGCAACGATTAGCGTTCACAAGTGGTTTATGCTTGTAATCTCTGGCAGCCGCCGCACTTTGGACTCCACTTCCAGCCAAAGTGACAGCTGTTAGATTAGACTTTGGCATCTTGATGGCAATTTGTCTTGTTATTTGTAACATGTTATTATATGTTATATAGAGTATCACTTTAACAAGTCACTCTCTTAATTTTTCTTCAAAAGTTTTTGCAGTTTGATTATCGATTGGAAAGTTTGTTTACCTCTTCTTCATGCAACCCAAAAAGTGGGGACTGGAAATGAATGGATGTTAAAGCTTTGCCATTCGCAATGAATGCAAAAATTTTAAAGCTTTCATTTTTTTCAACGTCGTCGGATAAGTATTTACAAACAAGCCGTTGTCACAAGATAAGAAATTTGAAAAGGAAATCTGCACAGAAAAGATAATGATTATGTTAAATTGAATACGTATCCCGTGACGTGAAACACGAAAGCAAAATCTCTTTAGGTACTAATAGATAATATGCTCACATTTAAATTAAGCCGTTAAGAAAACAAAATCAGCCTTTTCCCGCACTTACTGTTTCGTATGGTATACCCTGCATGGTGTAGTTATTTCAATACCTGAAGATAACACAATTTGATCAGAAATCATCATGCATTTACTCTTATCTTTAAAAAGCAAACCTTTGTTTTACCAAATTTCACTTAATATCTCATATTAGACCAGCGCCCTAAATTCACTAGAACAGAAAGAATACGCAAACAATTTCGTAACGCACTACATAAAAAAAAAATAAACAAAGATTATATTAAAACAAATATCCAATAAAAAGTTGCTGCAAATTAGTAGATATCAGATGCTGTAATATTTATTATTATTTGAAAGTAACCGATTTATAACTGCCATTTATATTTGAAATTTGATTTTGATTTGAAATTGTTTAAATAAGTTTCAAATTAACGTTTGTTATCGATAAGTATAATTTTAAGTACGGTCAGTCTAATCTTGTGGTCACACTGGACACTGAGGATAGCAGTGGAGGAGGAGTTCGAAATGTGCCGCCAAAACGAGTAGACGCGGACAAAAATACAAAATTGAAACGTAGTTATATGCCGCCGCCACCGCCATTAAATATATATACCTATAGTAATCATTAAAGTTTAAATTATAACGTTAACAACTGAGTTTGCTTTTCGAAATCCTTACATTTTTCAATTTTGTTAAAGTGTCGCTGCCAGCTTAACTTTACAATATTTGCGCGTTCTCAATTGATACCCGCGCCTACTCGTCGTTAATACACATATGCATATATATATGTATTTAGTTGGAAGCCATCTTCTATATACATATTATATATATACATATGTCGCTTATATGGATTTGCGTGAGATCACATGCTAAGTGACTCTGTGTATTGGTGGTTTACAGACTTATGTACAAGCCATTGTGAAATTGTGAACAGTTATTTGTGTGGTAAAAATGTGCATACATATGTACATACAGCATTGACTATTGCGTCGTTTATGTGGACATTGTGAAATACGTAGTTGCAATTTTTGCTTGTCAGTCGTGAAACTATAAAATATTTTGGTAAAAACTATGGCGCCGCGAAAGAAGAAAAGTGGACACAGAATGAGTTCGGGCGACGAAGGTGAAGATTTGGACAAAACTGTCATGAGTGTCAATAACCAAATAGAAATGTCGACTATTGTGTCAACTTTACAAACCTTGGCTGAGGTTGTAAAACAAGGTCAACAAGACATAATACAGCTTAACGAAAAATTTGTTAAGTTGCTGCAGCATGATGAGATGCCGGTAGAAAAATTGTGTGTTAAGCCAGCCGAAGAGAAAACAATTTCCGAGGTCCCTGTGAAGTTGTACGATTTACCGCCGTTTGGGGGATCTCCCGAAGAATGGCCATTATTTATATCCAATTTTAAAGACACTACTAGTGAGTTTCACTATAACAACCGCCAGAATTTAATTCGATTACATAAATGCCTTGTGGGCGAAGCCAAAGAAGCAGTCGCGGCAATGATGATTTACCCAGAGGATGTGCCTGCACTTATTGAGGAACTGGAGTTTCGTTTTGGTCGTCCAGAAATTCTAGTTAGCACACAGTTAGCTAAAATAAGAGAATTTCCGAAAGTTGCCTATAATAAACTGGATCAAGTCATTGTTCTTTCCACCAAGGTACGCAGTACAGTAGCATTTTTGAAGTCTGCTGAATGTCATCAGCATTTGACAAATCCTATGCTATTGGATGAGCTTTTGAACAAGTTGCCAACCGATTATCAGATGGAGTGGCTGCGTCATGCGGTCACTCTAAATGTGGGTCCATCTGTTGCTGATTTTTCGATATGGCTGTGCAAGTTGGCCAGAATCGTAAGTCGTTTGCCTACAGTTATAGAAGCTACCAAGCTGCCACTTTTGAAGAGCGTAAAACCAATGCTGCATGCCAGTGCAGCTGCCAATAATATTTTCTGTATTTTGTGCCATAACGATCACACTTTAAGCCAGTGTAAGAAATGGAATGAGATCACAGATGTGTCCGCACGTTGGGATATTGTCAAGTATAATCGTCTTTGCTTTGCATGTTTAACCAAGGGTCATAACATGCAGAATTGCATACATAAAGTCAAGTGCAGTATCGATGGTTGCACGCGTGTGCATCATAAAACACTACATTACCAGCTGCAAGCTGGAAGCCAAGTTCAAGGAATGAATACAGAGACTGATAAGCCAAACCAAATAATGACATGTAGTTTCGATGAAGCCAAATCGGAACAGCTATTTAAGGTTCTGCCAATTGTTTTATATGGTCCAAATGGGAAATTTGATACATTTGCTCTGTTTGATGATGGTAGCGCCATAACTATGATCGAAAGTCGCATGGCCACCAAACTAGGGTTAAAGGGCCAGACACGAGCGCTGTCAGTGCAATGGTATAACAATCAGGTTATCACGGAGATGTCTCAAAAGGTTAGTTTTGACATCAGTGGGTACAGCGGGGGAAACCGCTACGGATTAAAAAATGTACAAACTATCGATGAATTGAATTTGCCAATGCAATCTTTTTCAAAGGAAAAATATAGATGCTTTGAAAAGTTACCAATAACTGAGTATCAAAATGCCAAGCCAGTTTTGTTGATAGGTCTCGACAATTTGCATTTGGGTTTGTCCAGCACTATCATTGGAAATGGAGTCTCGAATCCAGTGGCCATTAAGACTAAACTTGGATGGTTTGTATATGGACCAACCAAAGTCGAATCTAGGATTAAAAGACTGCTACACTTGAAGCCATCTGCAAGTGATGAATTGCACAATTTAGTTAAAGATTATTTTGCATCTGACAATTTTGGTACCAACAATTTTCCGCCACTCGAGAGCTCTGACGACATAAGAGCAAAAGAAATACTGTTACAAACGACGTCACGTATAGACAAGCATTTTCAAATAGGAATGCTCTGGAAGGAGAATGTAGAGTTGCCAAGAAGCTACGATATGGCCAAAAATCGTTTGACGGGTATTGAAAAGAAAATGAGTAACGACAACAAATTTGCTAATAAGTATAAACTTGAAATAGAAAAGTATTTGCAGAAGGGTTATGCAAGAAGGCTGTCACCAAAAGAGTTAAATGAGTCGGCTAAAAGAGTATGGTATTTGCCCCATTTTGCTGTGCAGACTGTGCACAAACCTGAAAAACTTCGTGTTGTCTTTGACGCCGCTGCTTCAGTTGAGGGTGTATCCCTCAATTCATCATTGCTTAAAGGTCCAGAGCAAGCAAAGCCACTTATGTCCGTATTGTTTCATTTCCGTTTAAAAGCTATTGGAGTTGCGGCCGACATTAGAGAAATGTTCTCACAAATTAAAATACAGCCGTCTGATCAGTCCGCTCAACGTTTTCTTTGGCGGAGTGGTGATGTAAACCAGCCTATACAGCATTATGCCATGACTTCTCTGATATCTGGAGCCAACGTCATGAGCGGACAAAGAGTACCAACAAAAAGGGAACTGTTGGGCATCGTAATGGCCGTTTTTGATCCTTTTGGATTGTTAGCCGATTTTCACGTACATGCAAAAATAATAATTCAAAAGACCTGGAGCTATCGAATGGATTGGGATAACGCCATTCCCAATGAGCTACATAAGGATTGGAATTGCTGGTTGTCAGAATTGAAGAACATGCATAAAATTTGCATTCCTCGTTGTTATTCGCCAAATATGAGCCACAGCCAAAGCTTACAATTACATATTTTTGTAGATGCAAGCCAAAACGCCTTCGCAGCTGTAGCATATCTTCGTATAGTGTATGCTGAATCTACGGAGGTGGTCTTTGTCATGGGGAAAACTCGTCTTGCGCCAACTAAGTTACTGTCAATGCCACGTTTTGAACTGCAGGCCGCAGTTTTGGGCGTACGTTTGGATGCTTTAATACGGGAGCATCATAGTTTGAAAATTGATAAAACTACCTTTTGGAGTGATAGCAAAACCGCCTTGTATTGGATTCACTCAAAACAACGTAAATTCAAACAGTTCGTCGCACATAGGATTGCAGAAATCGTTGCCATGACAGCACCTTCACAATGGAGGTGGGTGCCGACTAATGAGAATACTGCTGATGCTGCAACAAGAACGTTAAAAATCTGCTCTAATACACCATGGTTGTCCGGACCAGCCTTTTTAAAGTCGTCAGAGCAAAATTGGCCACAACTTGTCATGAAGCCGCCAACTGAAGCAATGGAGGAAGAAGTTCTCAATTGTGCAGTTCTTCAGTGTCAGGTGACAAAACCGATTATTGAATTTAATAATTATTCTTCCTTTATCAGAATAAAAAGAGTAATTGCCTGGGTCCTACGAGCCAAACAACATTTTTCGAGGGGTCTTTTCAATGGTGACCCGATTGCCAGGGGTCCACTTGTCGCTGATGAGTTGGCTGAAGCTGAAAAAACTTTATGCCGTCTGGTTCAACAAGAAGTTTTTACCGACGAAATAGTCAAGCTTGTGCAGAACAGGCCATTAATGAAGAAGAACAATATCTACAGTCTGTCACCATACCTGGAAAAGGATGGATTGCTTCGTCTTGCTGGGAGAATTGATGAGGCGTCCTTTTTACCATTCAACGCACGCCGTCCAATTTTATTGCCAAAAAGCCATGCATTTTCAACTCTTGTGATGCGCCATTTTCATGAGAAGTTCCACCACCAGAATAACGCCGTCATAATCAATGAATGCCGTCAAAAGTTTTGGATACCAGATGCCAAATCATTACTGAAGAGAATTCAACGCCACTGCTCTCAATGTATAATAGACAGGAGCAAACCAGAAACGCCGAAAATGGGTCAGCTACCTACAGACAGGCTGACGCCGTATGTCCGACCATTTACCTATACTGGAGTCGATCTTTTTGGGCCGTTCAACGTTTCTATAGGCCGTCGTCAGGAAAAGCGCTGGGCTGTCATATTTACTTGCCTAACAATTCGAGCTACACATTTGGAGATTGCCGAGAATCTGTCAACTGATGCATTTATTATTTGCCTTCGCAATTTTGTAAATCGTAGAGGAATACCTACTGTCATTAGAAGCGACAATGGTACTAATTTTATTGGTGCCCAAAAGAAGTTAAACAATGAAAGTCGTTTGTTCGACATTGACGCCCTTACAAACGAAACTGCGAAAAATGGAATCAAGTGGATTTTTAACTGTCCGTTACATCCTAGCACTGGAGGTTGCTGGGAACGCCTAATTCGAATTGTCAAGGGTCTACTAGCCAAAACATTACATGACGTCACACCGCGTGTAGAAACACTTCGCTCTGCACTGATTGAGGCTGAGAATATTTTGAACTCTCGGCCATTAACAGAACTGCCACTGTCACGTGAGGACGATGAACCATTGACGCCGAACCACTTCTTACTTGGATGTGTCAACTCTACCCAAACACCAAGCTTGCCTGAAGAAGTAATTTGCCTGCGCAAACAGTGGCGCATTGCACAAGCCCTTAAAGATCGCTTATGGAAGCGGTGGGTGGTTGAGTATTTGCCACAACTTACACGCCGACAGAAGTGGCATGATTCAACCAAGCCGGTTCAGTTAAATGACCTGGTCATAGTAATGGATGCAACAATGCCTCGTAACTCATGGAAGAAGGGACGCATCGTAAAATTGTACCCCGCCAAGGATCAGCAAATACGATTCGTAGACATTAAGACCGCCGATACAGTACTACGCCGCCCAGTGTCCAAATTGATTATCCTAAAGTTGATGTGTGAATCCCAGAGCGATTCACGGGAGGGGGGGATGTAATATTTATTATTATTTGAAAGTAACCGATTTATAACTGCCATTTATATTTGAAATTTGATTTTGATTTGAAATTGTTTAAATAAGTTTCAAATTAACGTTTGTTATCGATAAGTATAATTTTAAGTACGGTCAGTCTAATCTTGTGGTCACACTGGACACTGAGGATAGCAGTGGAGGAGGAGTTCGAAATGTGCCGCCAAAACGAGTAGACGCGGACAAAAATACAAAATTGAAACGTAGTTATATGCCGCCGCCACCGCCATTAAATATATATACCTATAGTAATCATTAAAGTTTAAATTATAACGTTAACAACTGAGTTTGCTTTTCGAAATCCTTACAGATGCGTTAAAGCAAACAAAAAACTCACATTCGTGTTATTGTATAGCATATGCTCGGAAATATTACTTGTAAGAGATAAATATAGATTGCTCCATAAGAAACCCTAACTAACTATAAACAGCCACAATCGCAACTTAACGAGAAGATGCGAATTATTGAGCTTAGCTCTGTTATAGCTTTAACTTCTCCATTCTCAACCTAGTACATATGTATTTGCTATCGTAAGACTTACTGCTCTGATGCCACCGCCCAGTCGATCCGAAGCAGTTTTAGTGTATAAACGGTTTTTGGGGCTAGCACGCGGTAACGGCTTTCGCTCTCCGTTTTTGTTGTTTTCCGAATCATGTGATACAAAAAATATCCAAGTGCTAAAAGTTGATTTAATTTCACTTTTGATTATTGTTTTGGCTTCTGTGGGAAAAAGTCAGATAAAGCTGTTTAATAACAAATAAATCATTTTAAACGTATTCAATTAAATTTAAAACTAAAAATGAGTGACCAGCCAAAAGAAATCGAAAATGTGCCACCCACTTTGCGAAAATTCCCAGCGCCCGTGTTTCAGGATGACAAGCTGGTTCTATACTTTCATCCCTACAACTTTTACTCACAAAAAGTTAGTTGACATTGATGTAAATCACGTGATAAAAAATAGCTCTAAATTACAAAACTAATCATCGTCATTAGTCAGCACTGTACATATATATCATTATTAACTACCATAATGATGAGCTAACTCGACGGCTCAAGCTCGCCCTTATCCAGCGAAGCATACAGTCAACCACTTGAGTAATACTCTTGATTCTTTTAAAGTTCATGACAAGTGCAATCGAGCCTGACGAATGATCTATTGTTATAGCAAATGATTGAATGCGTTTGGAATCCAACATTTGAATTTTTAAGATTCAGACTTTGTTGTCCGACTGGAGCTTATTTAAAAATGTAAACTAAATTTAACTTGTGTTCTGTGTTTTAATAAGTTGACGATTATAATAGTACATATATGGTTTGTTTTTAAAGAATTATGTGTTTATGTGTGTTATTGCTGATATTTTAAACCATAAACATACTTTTAGGTTTTGTTGGTGCTCTATGAAAAAAACATTGACTTTACGCCGTATGTTCTTGACCTGTCCAATGGCGAACAATACTCTAGTTGGTTTCTAAATTTAAATCCCAAAGCCGATGTGCCAGTGCTTCAGGATGGCGCCTTTGTTATTCCCGACTCTGCGCACATAATCAACTATGTTGAGAACAAGTTCCGCGGTGGTAAGCAATCGCATTTTTTCATAGATCCTTTTCGAAGCCAAGTTTTCACATTTCCCTAGAAAATCATCCGCTGTTAAGGCCAGGTCAACCCGACTCTCCGGAGTTTGATCAGGTGGTGCTATATGAACGCATATTGGGTCGTTTGCCTATGGGCGCTCTGAGCCTCGGTTCCTTTATACATGACGATCTTAAGTTGCTTCCTAAGCCACCGTTTGTCGGGCCAGTACGACAATCCTGCCTCAGTGTGTAAACGACTAAGACCACTTAACGGCAAATTCATTGATAAATTATTTTCATGCACAGAAAACAACGACAGAGTGTTACAACTGCTGAAGCGCTCCGTCGACCTGTTGGACTCGCACCCTAATAAATCTGCATTGCAGCACAAACTGGATCTACAACAGCAACGCAAAGAACTTGTTAGCTCGCGCATAGAGTTTCAACGCGTTCTGGACTCCGTGCGCAATGTGCTACTCTATTTCGAGCAGGAGCTATCCAGAAAGTCGCGCCGCTACGACTGGCTCATTAGTGATAAGCTGACGCTGGCTGATATTAGCTTAGGACTCTTGTTGCATCGCTTGTATCAGCTGGGTTTTGAGAACTACTATTGGGCGTATGGAAAATTGCCTCAAGTGGAGGGATTCTTTTTGCGCTTCAAACAACGCGCAGCCTATCACAAGGCTATGCCCAGTAACTTCGAAATATTAAAGGATATGTGGGCCAAGACACCGGGCAACTATAAAATAGGCGCCGGAGCTGGCTTTATTGGCATGGCCATGTTTGCCACCTTTGCGCATAAGTAGTCAGCCGACAAAACGCTTTATCTTTAACAATTATGGTTTAATAAATAATTCAATTATAAAGAACCATTTGTTTGTTGAAAATAATAAAAGAGATTAGAACTTAACAATGTAAACAAAAAGAGAGACAATTTGCACTATGAACTAGTTGCATATTAGCTAACTCAAAGTCCGAGCCTCTGCCGCCACAAAATAATGAAAGTTATAAAGTCCAATTTGGTACAAAAATATACTAGCTAATGCACCGATGCAATTTGATTCAAAGCTCAATTCCCTGTGCTTCTCCTGGTTGTGGTATATTCCTGGCATTGCTCAACTTTCGCTGCCAGTCTGCTGTTGTTGCTTTTGCTGTCCATGCAGCAAGTTTGCTGCCGCACTGGCCGCTTTGGTGTTCGTAAATAAGGGCATGCCCAGAAACGTTGGTATTTGCTGTGGTGCGGTGGGACTCCCTGCGCCGGCTTGAGCTGCTTTGGCACTGCTGCTGGCGCCATTGGGATTTAAATTTGTTCTCACGCCACTTGCAATGTTCGTGGCGGCGGGACAGCCTGGTAAATGCGAAGGGCGTTTAAATGCTTGGAAGCCTTCACGTTGATAGTAGAAAACGCCGTCGCCGGGCGCGTCAGGCAAGAATCCATGTGTAGGATACCAAAAACGGTATGTAAAATACCAGGTCAATATGGCTATGATGCCGCTGATGACTTTCTCAATCATGCGATGATAATACAACATGGTACCAACTAACATTATGTCCCAGAGCAGCTGTAGAGCAGCCATGCCTATAAACAACGTCCTTATAATGGGCGTTAGGCGATTATAGAGAAAATTCAAGGCGCGCATTTGATCTTCGTTTAGGCCACGTAATGGATTCGTGCTAATGCTTTCAGAAACGCTGCGATTGTGCAGCTCATTGCGTAGATGCTCCTTTATTGTTTCCCATTTGATAATGGGGCGCGCTTCCTCAATAAGCACGAGACTAGAGTGGATAAGGATAAAAGCGTGACCGGAGACATCAAAACCTTGCCAAAGATGACCAGCCTTAAGGCAACTGGATTTGCTGCGAAAACCTAAAATAAGAAATAAGTTAGCCAATTGCAAATAAATTATTTTTTTATTTATAAACCTTTAATTGTGCAGCGACCATAAGATGTTTCGACAATGTTGAACATCTTTGTCCAGAAGAACCAGAAAAAGGTGGCTATTAATATGCGTGGGAAGTGATGCCGTAACATGCGCTTCATATCACCGCAGGCAAGCGTATAGGCTGTCAACACCAGAAATGGTACCGTAAAGAGTAAAGTCCAGCCCCAGCCGATTTTGACAAAATACGTGTTGAACAAATTGTCGGAGCGCGAAAAATAGGTCTTGGGAAAGGGCACGAAATCGCCAATAATAGATATAACAAAAATGCTGCCCAGATAGAGCGCTACTTTTAAATCCGTATTAAAGAAAATTGTCTTTTTGCACAAGTGTATTACTCCCATTACAAATATTTCACGTATACTCGTAGGGGCTGCTGTGGGTCTGGTACCACGAGCTTCAGCGCGCGTTACATCTGGTCCACCAGGTCGAAAATTCATATTGGAACTGCTATAGCTGGCCGTAGGGGTAGGCCGTAAAGGACGTCGTTTAGTGGCCATGTTGCTACTGCGTTATTATTAGCTTCTATATTTTGTGCACTTCGTTGTATTTATTCCGTTTATGGTAATAGCTAGATCTTAAAAGTGAAAGCGGAACTGTCTGCAAAAGTGCGTCGTAATGGTCAAAGTTCAAAGTGCCGCGTAATATTTCCTACCGAAATGTTTACACATTTTTATGCGTATATTAATTCTGATAATCAGCAAATTCACACAAAACTAAGCAATTTAGTAAAAAGTTCTTAGCATGTTTTTTTTTTTTGTTTTTCTTTTATAAAAATACTTTCAGCTGTTGCGTTGGTAGAAAATAGAATAAAAGGTTCACTCGCGCACTGTGAATGGCATATCTACAGGTGAATGGCTGTCAACAGCTGATTAGATGTGTTATGAAGTGTTTAATTGCCGGTGCGTCGACGTCGACGCGCATTGCTTTTGTTATTAAAAACTCATTAAATTGGCATGTACAATTCAGCCAAAAAGCTGCAGCGCGTGTTGACGGCTCGCGACATACGGAAAACATTTATTGACTTCTTTACCGTCAATCATGAGCACAAATTTGTGCGTTCGAGTCCGGTGGTGCCGTTTTGCGATCCCACCGTGGCGTTTGTCAATGCGGGCATGAATCAGGTCCGTAATACAATCTATATTAGTTGAATTGAATAGTTACTTATTTTTTTGATTATAATTTTAGTTTAAGTCAGTGTTTCTGGGCACTGCAGCAGCGCCGCATAAACGTGTTGTCAATTCACAGAAATGTGTCCGCGTAGGTGGCAAACATAATGATCTTTCTGTGGTGGGGCATGATGGCTATCATCATACGTTCTTCGAGATGCTGGGTAATTGGTCCTTTGACGATTACTTTAAGGTATGGAAATTTGGTGTTTTTTTTTCTTTAATGTAGTTTGCTTTAAATTTCAATTTGTAGCGCGACGCATGTGAAATGGCTTTGGAGCTGCTGCGCGGCCCCTACAATATTGATCCATCGCGTTTGTATGTTACATACTTTGCTGGTGATAAGCTGCTTGGCATACCAGCTGATTTGGAGTGCCACGACATATGGCGAAGCTTGGGGTATGTTATTCTATATGTCTTACATACGGTCTCAAAACGAATCTTATATGCCTCTTAAATAGCTCCTTACTAAATTTGTGTCAGTGGTGAGAATTCCCGCGAGGTTTAGTCAATAGGTTTTTACCTATAAAGAAGCTTTGGCTTAAGCGTTAATCCTTTTCTTCAAAGTACTCTTACATTTTTTTAATGAAATGTAAAAGAACTTATAATTATAACAAATCTATGTTTTATCTATATATAAATACGCTAAATTCAGTGTGGTTACTTCGCAATAACGCAAAGTTTTCACGTGAAACATATACTATTCGAAAGATATGTTGTAAGCGCTTTGCAGAATATTATTATGTTAAATATAATACGTATCCCGTGACGTGAAACACGAAAGCAAAATCTCTAGGTACTAATAGATAATATGCTCACATTTAAATTAAGCCGTTAAGAAAACAAAATCAGCCTTTTCCCGCGTTTAACCTTGATACGTTGCGTTTTAGTCAGTTAAAAATTGATTTGAAGAAAAAAATGAACAATTTTTTATTCTTTCCTCCTTTTTGAAATCAGCTGTTATGAGAGCATGTATTAAGTCGTCGAATGTCGACGACAAGGCGAACACTAGTTAGAATTAAAACTTTATTGGAAATAAAATCTTAAATAAATCTAGGGAATGTAAAGGATTCAGTTGATTAGGCTCAATTCCCGCTTAAATTTGGGATTTTATTTATATACTGTATTTAAGAATATTGACTCGGTCGCAATTTTTCGGAGATAGATTAACATTATCTTATAATCTTTTTTAGTATTCCTGCCGAACGTATTTTGCCTTTCGGTTGCAAAGACAATTTCTGGGAAATGGGAAGCACAGGCCCCTGCGGACCCTGCACAGAAATACATATTGATCACAGACCTGAGCAAGGCAACGTCTCACAGCGTGCTAAATTGGTAAATGCTGGACATGCAGAACTCACCGAGCTGTGGAATCTCGTCTTCATCCAATACAATCGGTAAGTGCATTTACTGTATGATAATAAATATACTAAGTTGCTTATATCTTCAGAAACGCAGACGGTAGTATCTCACAGCTGCCAGCTCGGCATGTGGACACGGGCATGGGTTTTGAGCGCTTGGCGGCTTTATTGCAAAACAAATCATCAAACTATGACACTGACCTTTTCACACCGCTCTTCGATGGCATACAAAATGTATGTATCTCTTACATTAAATTAGCGTTTGTGCTGAAATTCGATTTTTCACAGATTTCAAAAGCACCTAACTATTCCGGTAGCTATCCCGATGCCAACAATGCTGCGATGCTTGACTGCAGTTATAGAGTATTAGCCGATCACGCACGAATGGTTACCGCTTGCCTAGCCGATGGCATGCTGCCAGATCAAAAGTAGGTATTTTATGATAAATCGAATATTCTGCTATGCGCACTATTAAAGAATTTAATTAGACTAGGGTTCACCCCGAAGTCGGATCCCGACTGCAAATTAAAATCCATAAATTTTTTAATTCAAAATCCTTTAGCATATTTGATTTCTCTCTCTCTATGATTTATATGAGACACTTAGCTGTGAGTGCAAATTTTTGTATCGCTAACGCAACGATACAAAAATTTGCGTATGGACTAAATAAAGGCACTACGGGTGTAAGGGGAATTAACAATTCTATAAAAAGTGAAATTTTGTAGGTGGAAGGATAGACCTCAACCCAAATTTTAATGCTGCTAATACACAATGCTTATCATCCCATTTTAATGTTTTTGATTTTAGCCAGAAACTTCGACGTGTGCTGCGCAAAGCGCTAAACATCTCGGAACATGTTTTTTCACATAAAGAGCTTCTCTCACAACTAGTACCTATTGTAGTGGAAACGCTTGGAGATGCTTATCCTGAAATGTCTGCAAAACAGCATGCGGTTATTGAGCTTATAGCTCACGAACAAGATGTTTATAGAAATCTGCGTGAAAGCTCTTCGAAAGCCTTTGCAGAGGTGCTCACCGAGTTTCCCAACCTTGACGACATAGATCTCATGGAATGCCCAGGTTTTGTTCCAGCATACCGTGAATTCCAGGTGCAACGTGGTAAATTTTCAAACAATACCATACCTGGTGATTTCTTGTACAAACTAACGGATACTTATGGGCTTACCGAGGAAAGTTTTCTAAAACTAGCCGATTTGGAAAACATGAACTGTGATTTGGAGTGTTATCGTGCGGCAGTCTCGCTGGCCAAGCTTAAGTCCAAAGGTACACAGAAAAGCAGTAACAATGAAGAAACACATATAGCGCTGCACCAGCGAATATTAGATGCACTGGTGCATCTCACAAGCCGACTGGCTGCCACGGATAATAGTTCAAAGTACGTGTACGACTATGATGCTGAAAACGAGACTTATATATTACCCAAACTGCAAACAAAAGTGCTTGGCATGCTGCACAATGATGCGGATGTCTCACGCACTTTGGGCAGTCGGCTGTTAAATCCCGCTGATATGCTCTCTATAGTAACAGAGCAAAGCAATTTCTATTACGAATCTGGTGGCCAACAATCAGATTTGGGCAAGCTGTTAGTCAAGTCAAAGCGGAATCCTAGCATTATGTATGAACTTAACGTGATAGACGTGAAGCACTTGAACGATTGTGTCGTTCATGTTTGTCGATTGGCAGCGCCTCTAGATGATTTCGAATTAGCCATTGGCGATGAAGTGCAGCTTGTTGTCGATCCCACCCAACGGCAGTTAAATACATGCCATCATACGGGTAACTAAATGTCAACAATCCATATAAATAATTTAAATTATTAATATCTAAATTAATTCCCATAGCAACACATCTTCTTAATGGCGCTATACGTGCACTATTCAACAAAGTCACATATCAAGTATCAAGCGCTGTTACCAGTGATCATTGTAAACTGGAACTAGGTCTTATAGGAAAACGCATATCTAAAGCTGATGTGGAGTTAATTGAGAATCTTATTAAGTAAGTTTACTACGCAAAAGTTCTAAATGTAAGCGCCTTTGTAAATTGTTGCAATCTAATTAATCTGTAAATTGACTTATATTTATGACTTAGTTTTACTTGATTATTTCGGAAAAGTTCCGAATAGCTTATACAAATCGGTTTGAATCTGATTAATCAAGCAACTGACTAGAATTGGCTGCACTTTTGTTTAAAGTTCTCGGATGGGAAACTACATCTTTTTATAATTTCATCTTTTTTAGTCGCATCATTTGTTCTGCAACGCCCGTTCAAGTCGAAAATCTCACAGCCGCCGATGTCTTACAACAAAATGATATAACCATGATACCAGGTGAAATTTATCCAGAGAGTGGTCTACGTCTTATAAATGTTGAGTGCCCTGAGCTACAGCTATGCTCTAAGGAGCTCTGCTGTGGCACCCATGTGACCAATACTAAAGAGCTATCATACTTCTGCATTGTAAATTTAAAGCAAACGAATCGGGCCCGGTTCGCGTTCACTGCTGTGGCTGGTCGTGCAGCTGAGAATGTAAGCAAAATTATTTCATCTGATTTCGAAGCCTTGCTTAACCCTTCATTGACAGGTACTGAAAACCGCTGCCTTGCTAAGACATCGTGTAGATCTATTGGAAAAACAATTTCAGACTGACAAGCTAACGAATGCCACGGAGATTGAGCTACAAACCATACGCCATAACATGTTGCACAGTGATGTTAAACTTCCTTTTGTCTTTAAGCTTGACACCCTGGACCGTATCAATGATATGTTAAAGAAACTCAAAGAAAGCACGCGCACAACGCTCAAGTGAGTGCTCTAGTTATTGTGGTTAGTATATTTTATGAAATTTGTATTGTTTGCAGAGAATTTGTGGAAGTGGAAATGCGCAATCTGCTGCAAGAGAAACCCTTAAACACACATCCCTACATATTGCACTACATCACAAGCTCTGCTTTAGTAGAAGAGATACCACTACAGCGAGCTACTAAATTATGCACAGATCGTCCCATTCTGGTTGTAAGCATGTGTGATAACGTGGTCAAGGCCCGCTGCTGTGTGCCACAGGTGTGTAATAATTATAATGGAATCAAATATGGGCTACATATAATTAATTCTGTCTGTTTAGAAATTTGTCAGCTCAGATTTCAATGCTGAGAAATGGCTCCAGTCCTTTGCCAGTGTCTTCAAAGCACAAGTTACACCTCCGAAAAACCAAGACGCGAACATAGTATGCAACATGAAGGGACGCAAGGTAACTACCCAGTTTGAGGAACAATTGGATCAGGCGCTTCTAAGCGCGAACGACTATGCGAAACGCCATTTGCATTTGTGATTTGTCAAAAGTTAAGATTTTTAAGTATATTAACATGTTCTATAGAGTACTCGCAGAGGACAATATATTTCAATCAATGTGTAGATAATAAAAAATTATGTTTTAATGTTAGTCGCTATCATCAATCAGCTCTACATTATCGCAGTGACCCATGCTGACATCTACAAGTTGTTCAAAAGCATCGGTACCTTCAGCATCACTTTGATTGAAGAAGTAACTGACATCGCGCGATGCTGATTTTGGCGTTACAGTTCCTGTGGATAGTCCATGCTGACGTTTGAAGCGCTCTACGGGCGTTTTTACTGGCGTAAGTTTTTGAAGCAAATGTGGAACACGATTTAAATGTCCTTTGACAAGTAAATCGAAGCTGTCGTCCAGAGAAAAACGCTTCTTGGTTCGATGCTGATATTCAATATTAGACAAATTGCGACGTTTTTGTTGCAGCAAGTCAGAATCATCTAAAAGAGGCTTAGGTTCTATTTCTGCAGCTAAGCTACTCTCATGTACGCTTAGCTGTGCTAGAATCATGCTCAGGTCTTGACAGATTGGTTCGTAGTGCAGTCTGTATCCAGCATGCTTGGTAATAGCTGGTAAAGCTTTCGGATTTGATACAATGCAATTAACAACATCGGACATGTCAAACTCAGAGGCATCAAAGTCACTATCCAAATCAGAGGGCAAACATTTGGTCATAGGTGTCGAACATTGTTGATATGGCTTAGAAACTAATTGCTTTATCGGCGTGTTCTCACTTTGCTTTAAATATTTGTCAATCCTTTGTAGACCCGCAGGCTCTGCCTTTTTTCTGCCTCTTTTAGGCTTGGCTGCGATTTCCTTATTAGCTGTAATTAAATCTGTTAGATTTTCAAGTGCACTAAGAGGTGCTTCTAATGCAGCCTTCTTTTTTCTGCTTGTAGTTTTTTTAGGCGGTTTCTCTTTTGATTTTACAAATGCGGCAACTAAATCGGGATAGGTGGCCTCTAACATATGCAACGGCTCAACTGTATAGTAAAGCTCCTCAACGCCCTTTGGATGTTCCAGCTCAAATTCGGAAATCTGCTTATCCGGTATCAGCCCTGTGAAAACACCACCCGTATCGCTCCAACGCACTTCCAGGCTGGGCACTCCCTTTAAAGTACGTTTCTTTATAATTTCCAAGGGTTCTACAAGCCTGACGCTTTGATCATGCTGTTGTACCTGCCAGCGGGTCAGTATGGGAAAAAATTTCTGGAAACAGTAGATCTCAGTCCATTGTAGAAGGTGACTAATTTGTTTGATAAATTTCACCAAGTTTGGACGAGACCAGTTGAGATTCAGTTTTGGTATAGTGGCGGGTTCACTTAAAAACTCTGATATGATCTCTTCGTTAGGAAAGTCAGCTGCTATCAATGCTTTTTTACGTAGCGCGAGTTCTGCTTTGATGGACAAACGTTGCTCTCTGCAAAGGGATTATTTTTTTCTTCTTATAAACAATAAATAGGAGTGCCTGCTTACTTCCATAAGCTTTCATCGCAGCCTCGATGAGTGCGACAAACTCCACATCCACTCTTTGTGTGACTTTGCGTGCGCCCAATGTGCCCACAATTACTACAAATGGATTTATCATCCACGCGTATTTCCAAGGCACTGTATTTTTCGGTTTCAAAGCGCCAGTTCCGCAAGCTGTTGGGTAGAATTTTGTGTATTTAACGGTTGCCCAAATTTTCTGTTAATAATTTTAATATCTGTACTTTATTTACCGTGCCAAGATATCAGCATCCTTGTACTTGTTGAACAGCTTCAGCACACCATCCTTGCCTATGCCGCCAATTCCATCTGGACAATAGTCGCAGCCACAAAGCAAGCCCATGACTATAATCTTGTTCTGACCGAAATCTGCAATAAACCATTGTATGAAATACATTTTAACGACCAACAAGCCTTACCCATGTGTTTGCAAATCTCACGCATATCGTAAATATCCACAGCACCACCTGCTGCTGCCTGTGCACCTTGTGTGGACACTGAAAAATTCCGATAGACACGCAAAGCGCCATAGGCAAAGCAGTCGGAGTCCTGGCTTATAACACCATCTACTAACTTAATCGGATTTGTAGGTAATTAAAAACTGTTTATAAATTAAAACAAAGGTCTAAAACTCACGCCATGTTTGTTAAGGAAAGCGCAGTAAGCCTCAGCCTCGCCTGGTCCTTGCACACACTGTATGCCCATGGACAACAATAAATTTTCGCACTGTTTTAGTACATGATTAAAACGTGTGCGTCCTTTGTCACCTTTTGAAGGTTGTGTGGTTGCCGGCGCATCTTTAGGACGCACGCCACGGAATTGCAACTCATTACGTTTTGCTATTACTTGGCTCTTCAGCTTTGGTGCGGTGCCTTCTAACACAAAAACTGGTATGACCTGCTCCCAGATTAAATAACAGGTTCGAAAGAAGAGATTTCTAAAAACGAATACAAGTTAATTTAAAGATATTAAAAGGGAATAATATTTACTTTAAATGCTGGCGCGGATGCACGAAATAGTCCACAACATTCAGGCTCTCGCAAACCCAGCCGGCCAGATCTATAGCCACTTTTTTACCGCGTAACTCCGAAATGGGCTTGCGATCAGCGTAGGGAGTTAAAATCGTCCACAAATCTTTAACGCCCATTGCGTTTATTAAAACTTTATTTGTACGATTGAGCGCGTAAAGTTTAAAAATATTTACCAGCTGCTTCTTCTTGCTCAAACTGTCATTCACCGTAAACAGCTGACAGTGTAGATTGTCGTTTGGCTATGCCTGCATTGTTTTGACATTTACACGCGTGCGCTTGAATTGCCAATCACAGTGCTTCCTCTTCTTTAACATCGACGTGTCATACAAAGGAAAAGTAAAGTAAAAGTTTTTGTATTTCGTGTTTTTTCCCATATAAAGCGACAAAATTGAAACGCACATTGAAGCATAATATTCAACAATACTCACACATAATAAGCCAAGATGGTTTTAGCTGATTTAGGACGTAAAATAACAACGGCGCTGCATTCGCTCAGCAAAGCCACTGTCATCAATGAGGAGGCTCTTAATGCTATGCTAAAAGAAATATGCGCTGCATTGCTGGAGGCAGATGTAAACATACGTCTAGTTAAGCAGTTGCGCGAGAATGTAAGGGCAGTAATCGACTTCGATGAAATGGCTGGTGGCCTCAACAAACGGCGCATGATACAGTCTGCAGTGTTCAAAGAGCTCATCAAACTAGTAGACCCAGGCGTTAAACCGTATCAACCCATCAAAGGCAAAGCAAATGTGATCATGTTTGTGGGTCTGCAGGTGGGTTTCTTTTAGCTGCACTTGAAATAACTTTTAATTGTTAAAATTTATGATCCTATGTAGGGTTCTGGCAAAACAACTACGTGCACCAAGCTAGCCTATCACTACCAAAAGCGAAACTGGAAATCTTGTCTTGTGTGTGCCGATACGTTCCGTGCTGGCGCCTATGATCAAATCAAGCAAAATGCAACAAAGGCACGCATACCATTTTATGGCAGTTATACCGAAATAGATCCCGTGGTCATAGCTCAAGAAGGCGTGGATATGTTTAAACGTGAAGGATTTGAAATGATTATTGTGGATACTTCAGGCAGACACAAGCAGGAAGAATCACTCTTCGAGGAGATGTTGGCAGTTGCAAATGCTGTTAGCCCTGATAATATCATATTCGTAATGGATGCCACAATTGGACAGGCTTGCGAGGCACAAGCAAAGGCTTTCAAAGATAAAGTGGACATTGGTTCAGTTATAATAACAAAGTTGGATGGTCATGCCAAGGGCGGTGGCGCACTCTCTGCAGTGGCTGCCACACAGTCGCCCATTATATTCATAGGTACAGGTGAACATATCGATGACTTGGAGTCATTCAAAACGAAACCCTTTGTTAGCAAACTGCTCGGCATGGGCGATATTGAGGGACTGATAGATAAAGTAAGTAATTGTAGTGATTTGAAATCTTGAATTAAAATGCTTTTTATTTAAATTCAGGTCAACGAACTCAAATTGGATGGCAATGAGGAGCTGCTCGAAAAAATCAAGCATGGCCATTTCACCATACGTGACATGTACGAGCAATTCCAAAACATAATGAAAATGGGACCATTTTCTCAGATTATGAACATGATACCCGGTTTCTCACAAGATTTTATGACCAAGGGCGGCGAGCAGGAATCCATGGCGCGCATTAAACGCATGATGACCATGATGGACAGCATGTCGGATAGCGAACTGGATAATCGTGATGGCGCCAAACTTTTTAGCAAACAGCCAACGCGTTGTGTGCGAGTGGCTCAAGGCGCCGGCGTCATTGAGCGCGAGGTCAAAGAACTCATTGCCCACTATACAAAGTTTGCCGCTGTTGTAAAGAAAATGGGTGGTGTCAAAGGCCTGTTTAAGCAAGGTGACATGACGAAAAACGTAAATCCCACACAAATGGCCAAACTAAACCAGCAAATGGCCAAAATGATAGATCCGCGTATGCTGCAGCAAATGGGCGGCGTGGGTGGACTACAGAATATGATGCGTCAATTGCAGCAAGGAGCGGCTGGAGGCTTAGGAGGACTGGGGAATCTAATGGGTGGCTTCGGCGGCAAATGAGCGATATGTGTGTGTTTGATTTTTGTTTAGTTTTTTTTAGCAATAATTTGTTAATGGTTTTCGAAACGCTACAACTTATTTTGTTTCTATGATGAATGTCCTCAAAATATATGCTTATATTAAATTCAAAATTAAACGTGGTAAGAAAAGCGGCAAAACGAATTCAATTTCGTTTTGATATTCTGTACAAATATGCTAAATTAGGTCGACAAGCAACAGTTAACAATAAAAAGAATACATCCAAAAGTAATTTTTGTGTACAGTTTGGCAGCTTAGCCGCATGCAAATATTTTGCCTTAATTTTCTAGCTATTACCACTTTAACATTAATGAATTTTTGTCAAATTTTAGTTTAAACGATATAAAATAAATAAAAATAAAATGAGTAAATTGTGCGCAATACTTGGCTATTCCAGAAAATAATATTCGTCTTTTATTACTGTGCATGTAAAACTGTAGCAGAGCCCCTCAAACTGTAGCATGACCAAAATGTCTGATGCTAAAATTTGACAAGCCGGAAACAGACGTATTGCAATTGCTGTGCGCCTATTCGTTTGGCTGCTTTGATGATTTTATGAGGTTATTTTGCTGACACTTTTATGGCCGACATTGGCTGTAAAAGCTGTCTGCAACTTGGCTTCAACTCAATAGCTGTGGCAGAGTACAATTTTATTGCTCTTGTTGCATACATTTCCATTTCGTAATGCAAATATTATTTGAACTACTGTGAAGTTGTGTATAACTTGTATACAACCGATTAACCTTTTCTTAAGCAGCTCTCAAAAAAAATAAGTATTTATGTTATTTTATTAAATTTAACTTAATATAATATAAAAGTATTCAGATTCTCTTATACGCACACGTATTTGCTTAACAAATACTTATACAGATATGCATGGCCATGTTACAAGTTTCACATTGATTTTGTTTATACTCTACGTGTAGAATTGTATATGGAGATTAGAGTACAGCTTGTACACCGCAGAAGTAGCTACAAGTGTCATTTTCTATCATACCTCTGATGAGTTTGTTGACATCATGTGCGCCGGCTGAATTTGGTTAACTTTTGACAGCTGTCAACACTAAATTATTTTTGTTAATTTTTTTTAGCAAGGGCGGATAGGTTCCATTTGCTGATCTTGAAACAATGTCGGGAGTGGTATCCCTAAAAAGTAAAGTGATTTATGTTAGTAACAGTAGATTTAACAACAAAAGTTCAACTTGAAGGGAATTGAAATAGAACACAAATGAAATCGGGATGTTTGTTTCTATGGGATCGGAAATAGCCATAACAACCCGTTATCGGGTTACGGCCAGATGTAAATACATTCTATCATAGGTTCATGTGGTTTTACGTGTTGGGTCCCAAACCTTACGCACAACCCTTTTAAGGCCTGGGGTGGCTCTACTGGTCTCGAAAGAACCCAGTGTCATTGTTAGTCGCCTCATACGACATGCATGAGGTGGTATTCTCTAACCCGCTCATCACACGGTTTTGATAAATGGAAGTATTAATTCGCAAAAAGCTTTTTGTATTATCTTGGCAAATGCACCTGAGCTCCTTTAGTTAAAAAAAATTGGTTCTTATGTTTTTCTCATGATAGACATGCTAAGATTGCGTCCAACATGCATCCACTATTCACACCTAGTCTAATGTTCACTCATTAGTTTAATCATTCCATTTGAATAATTGTAAAACTCAATTTCTTTCAATTATAAACACATATTATGCTCAAATACCAATCAAGTTAAATATTTAACTAATTGTTGTTTTCATTTTGAGAGTATTTAAACTTCGCAACAGCTAAGTCTCTTTCTCCACGCTTTGTATTCATCTTCCCCTTTTGGCCGTAGTATTCGTTTATGGTAACGGTACTCAAAACAATTTTCAGAGCTTAACGTCACGCATACAACGCTGGCAACAATCACATGTACAAAAACAACAAACGAACAGGCGCACAGCAAAGAGCGAAAGCTGCGAAAGCGAGACGCAACAAAATAACGGTAAACAAGTAAACAAATGTAAAAGCTAACTGTTGTTGTTATTCTTGCTGTTGGCGCATTCGTGTTGTGTGTGTGTGTGCGTGTGCGTGTGTGTGTGTGCGTGTGTGTGTGTGTGCGTGCTTTTGGGATGGTTGTTGTTTTGGTTTGAGCTGCTGCAGAGGTTGGGGGCCGAAACAAGTCCGTTTACCGTTTACTTGCCTATGCGTGTGTGTGTGTGTGTGTGTGTGTGTGTGTGTTGTGCGTGTATTTTGTTTATATAAGAACAACCCCACAACAGCCGACAGGACATGCAGCATCCCTTGTGTTTGCTAGGACATTTGTGCGTGTGTGTGTGTGTGTGTCATGCGTATGTGTGTGTGTGTGTGTGTGTGCTCCAAAATAAGCAAACACACACAAGGGCATTTGTATATGCACACACGTACACACGCTTAGAGCGCCGCAGCGCTTTCGTTACAATAACAATGAAAAGGGCGATTGCTGCCATAAAAATGTCTATTAAACTGTCAAGTTTTGACACTCATAAAACCATCAAACAAGTCAAACGAACAGGTTCCCAGCAAAAATTGTATGCTGAATTGCTGTCAACATTTTTCGGTTCATCCTTGCGGTTTACACACGCACACACACACACACACACGCACACTACATTTATAGGCATATGTAAGAGCCACAAAGTGTAGGCAGTCACCACTGCTCCCGGCCTGACATGGGTAGTGTTAAGCTGTAAAAGGACGAGCCTATTATAATAAGGGCAGCGCTCTGCAACAACCGGAACTTCTTTTCAGCTCTTAACGCAGATATGGGTAGTGATGTAAATCTAGACCAAAACATCGATGTTTACTATCGCAGAGTCCATCGACCATGGACATCGATGTAGGGACTAAAAACATCGATGCATCGATGGTTTTCCGATGTTTTATACTTACAAATTTAGCTTTTCATTATAGAAGAAACTTCGTTATATAATATGAGATATGTGAAACTAAAGGTACCTGAACATAAGATTTCTAGATACTATGTAAGGCCAATAGATCTACGACTAAATTATGACTGTAGCTTAGCAGTCTATTTCGCTGAGAGTTTGGCTTTTGAATAAACTTTGAGATGACACACTCAATTCTGCAAACACTATTTGTAAAACTGAGAATAAGTTACTTACTTTGGCATGATCATAAATTATAGTCGGTTGGTGTAAGAGATGGTGAAATGTTCGATGGTTTTAAAAACATCGATGTTTTGCCAATGCATCGTATGTTCGAGAACATCGGAAAATGACAGGCCCACCATCAATTTCTTGCTCGTTGCATACATATGTACCTCGTTGAGACAAGTTTTAGAATTCTATCGTGAAACTTTTTAACCGAATGACAAGACAAGGCGTTTCATTTTTCCATTTTTTGTTTAACATCATGAATTTGTTTCATGCTTATTTTCGTTAAAAGTACATTGAACAAATTTATTCAATTAAGAGTGCAAAAAGCGTGCAGATTTTAAGGATCTTAAAGAGTAATATAACTAAAGCAAACGGAACTTGTTTTTAGAAACACTAAACGACTATTTGCCAAACAATTGAAATCCCCAAACTAAAAGTAAAGCAGGGGAGTGTCAGAAAATTTTTGCACAATTTTGGCTCAAGTTTCTTTAGAAATTCATGAAGGGGATGTTCACAAATGGCGTCACCATCGAAGGGGGGAGGGGTTCATCAAATTGCGACTTATTGTGAGGATTGGGGAGGAGGTGGGAGGGAGCTTTGTTGTTCTGAAAACGTGACTTCACAATCAAAATGTTAATGAAATCTGAAAAATCTTTATATTTTCATGCACTTTTCTTTCGAATTCGAACATATTCTTGCATCAAATTTTAAATTATTGACTCTTCAAATATCTTCCTTTCGGTTGTACAATAGCAGCGTATACTCTGTGCATGATTGAGAGTGAATTCAGGCACACAGCTAAATGTGGAGCTTTGCTATGGTTTCTCAATTTAAAATGCTAAGCCGTTTCGTAATCGGATGCAAATTAAGGAAAGTGCATACATTTGGAAAATTTTGGCTAGGACGAGCCAAATCTTGAATTAAAGGCTGCCTGCCTTCGAGCTTTATAAAAATTTGCAACTAAAAGTATGCTACATATTTTTATTCTCTTCGTCGTTGCACAGCGGTTTCTCGACTCTTTTAAACGCTGCCCCCCGTGTGGTGAGCGGGTTAGAGAATACCACCTCAGCAGGTCAAAGCTTGCCCTATGAGGCAACTAACAAAGACACTGGGTTCTCTCGAGACCACTAGGCCTTAAAAGGGTTGTGCGTAGGGTTTTGGACCCACCACAATTCCAATGAAAGAATGTATTTACATTAGGCCGTAACCCGATAACGGGTTGTTATGGCCAGTTAAGAAGAAGAAGTGTTGCATTGAATCATTTTTAAGGGTACTAGGGTACGCTGCAGAGACTCAAAACCTTTCCCTCAACACAGGATAGTTGAGGTATTCTCTGAAAACCGCCTCTTCAAGGTCTTTTTTAAAGGAAGAGCCCTCTGAAAGAGGCTCAATTAAAGCCGGAGTCCCTCAAAGAGGCGTTCTTTCACCATTCCTACACTAATCAAAACTGATACGCAAAGGTAACGCTAGACCCATAATGATAGCGCTGCCATACTATCCTCAGCATTCTCCGTACAAGCCGTGGATGACTTGCAGCAGGAATTGGGAGAAGTAGGAAAATGGGCAAATCGATGGAAAATTCAGCTAAACGGTGAAAAATCGACCGTTGCATTGTTCACGCTGAGGAGAAAAGCATGCCCCACATTATTACTAAATGGGAATATTATCCCAGTTAAACCGCACATTCCTACCTTGGAATTCAACTCGACGCCAAATTTACCTGGGATCATCACATATCGAAGACCAGGACGAGGTGCAGGGCTAAACTGGCAAAAAGGGAATGGCTGCTATGCAGTTGAAGAAAGTTGTCAATAGCAAACAGCTTTCTGCGATTCAAATGTATCATAATACCAACTTTAACTTATGCCGTTCAAGTTTGGGGATTCTCATCGTAACCAAGTTAATTCAAACGCTTCAACATTTGGAGCATACTTTCAACCATCTGTTGTTATTCTGTTCGCCTAATATTTTAGCTCACATGCTGAGTTCACAAAGACGGATTCGATGCATTTGCCGTGTACGCATAGTGTGTATGGTAAAATAAAAGCGTTTGTTACACGATGCGATACCTTTTACCTTTAGTGCATAGTTAGCCTGAAATTATGTGTATGTGTGATTATGCGTATTTCCTTCTTGGCTTAGAGCTCTTACAAAGACAATGCATACAATTTTCTGAGATGTGAAAGGATAATCGGCGAAATAACCGAATTGAAAACGATATATTTGTACCGATTACTGTGTGTATGGGCCGCATTATAGTAACGCTGCTGCTGCGATTCTCGCTTCCGTATCCGAAATAAGTTTCAGTTTAAATCCTTGGTTTGAATACTTGCTGCCCGTGTATCGTATAGTCCTTCACTTTAGTTAGAAAATTAATCTATCTATTTAATAATTAGGAAGAAGCTCAGTCTGTTTTTTATATGACAGGTTCTTAGAGACATTTAACTTTCTATTTACTTCTTTTATTATTTTCGTTAAACCTTTTTCTTTGACTTTCGCTCAATAATGAAAAACAGGTAACATATAGAGAGCAAGCGGGTTCTAAAAGAGACAATTTACAAATATTTTTCTTCTTTTCTCAAAAAAGTTTAAGGAAAATCAATTTGTCTTTTCATTGATTCAGAAAAAGTTCATCACTTTTTTGGGTGAGAGCATTTTCTCTTTAGTTCAGTCAACCTTCATCATTGACGGTAGCACTGTGCTTAAAAATTTGGAGCATAAAGTGAGCAAGCGACTGCAGCTTACCTTGTTGAGTATACCTTGGTTTTTGCTGCCGACCACTGATTTAAATTCTTAATGCTCGTAGAATCCATCTCTTTAGTAGGAAAAACAAAGCTTCAATATGGAAAACAGGGAGCACAAAGAGAGCAAGCATTATTTTCATTGAACTTTTCTCATAGAACGCAACGAGAGCAAGCGACCGCAGCTGCTTACCTTGTTCAGTATACCTTGGTCTATGTTGACGACCAGTGATTTCAATACTTACTGCTCCTGAAGTCCTTCACTTTAGTTAGGAGTAGAAAAAACCAAGTTTTTTTTTTGTTTTCTTACAGAAAATCAATTTGTCTTTTTATTGATTCAGAAAAAGTTTCAGTTTCTTTTTTGGATGACAGCATTTTCCCTTTAGGTTCTAAAAGAGACATTTTACATAATATTTTCTTCTTTCATTATTTTCATTTTCATGTTTATTTTTATTTTTTGTTTTTAAATCTTTTGCTATTTTCTGTTTACTGTTTTTGTTGCCCACAAACGCGACGTTGCGATTTGCTCAATGATTTCGTCAGTTTCTTCTGCTGTTTCTTTTTCTTTTGTTACTTATATTTAAACTCTTTGTTTTATTTTTATTTTTTTTTTAATCTTTTTCAACTAGTCTTACTTTTCTTAAGCGAAATAAGCACAAAAGCTGCAAAATGCTTAAACTAATTTTTTTTTGTTTGTTTTTCAATCATTTTTTTTTCCAACTTTATCCCCTTAGCTCCACGATTTTTTTAAATTTTTAATTTTTTTTTTTGTTTTTTTAATGTATGATTTTTTGCATTAAAGTTGAGGGCACACAAAAAGTACGCGTATAAATTTGAAATTTGTAGCAAAGTTTTCTTTTCTTTTCATTTAGGGTTTGTTTTTGTTGTTGTGATTTTTTTTATTACAATTACGTTAGTAAGTTTTAAATACAATCATTTGTCATATAAAAAATGCTTAAAAGCGTCACATTGATGCAAAAAATAATACGTTAAAAAATACACACACAGAGAGTTCTTAAAGGATTTTGTTTTCTTTTTTTTGGAGAGTTACAAAGAGATAGAGTTTGAGAAGGATTTGCGCGTCTAAGCGTCACATTCACGTTACGTTTATAAGAAAAAAGAATAAAGTTCTTTAAAAGACTTTGATTTAAAACTTAAAAATAGCAACAAGCGAAATTTACATTACTTTTGCGCCCAGCCGCACAATTAAGTTTAAATCTTTTGTTTTTTTGTTACTACTTAAGTTTAAGTTGTTTTTTTTTTGTTTTTTGCTGCCTTTTACTTAAAAATTAATTTACGCCTTGCTTAATTCTTAGGTTTTTATTTGTTTTTTTATTTTTTTTATTTTTTAATTTAATGAGCTGGTGTCTAGCGTTGTCCACTGCTGTCGACGTTCAAACGCACGCCATTTTGTTGTTTTTTTGTTATATTATTTTTGGTTTTGTCAAAAAAGTTTCAAAAAAATATATATATTCATCATTTCCTTAAATTGGCTTAATTAAAAAAATGTTTCTCTTTTACACATACGTTTTACTTTGCTCTCTGCTTTGCCGTTTACATTTAAAAAACGATTCAATTAATTTAAAAAATTTGCGTTTGAAAACTGTGTTTTAGGTTAGGTTTCTGTTTGAATTAAGCTTAATTTTTACTACTAAGAAATCACACATGAATTAATAACTGAAAAACAAAACATGGCGAAAGAAACAAACTTTGTTTATTTTTTAAGTTTTTTGTATTTTTTTTTTATTAGTTTCTTTTGTTTTTTTTTAAATTACGCACTAGACATTTGCTTGTTTTAATTTTTATTTTTTTTTTATTTTTTAATTACTTCAACACATATATGTATGTATGCTAGGGTTTTGCTTTAGCTTACTTAACGGTTTGCAGTTTAAGACAAAAATAAATTAACTACTTAAAATTAGTTAAAAAACTAAAATAAACGCATTACTTTAAAACAAAATACAGACGCAAAACAAACAAGTTTTTTTCTTCTTTCATTTCGGTTTGGTTTATCGAAGCATTTGCAAAAACACAAAAAAAAATTTAATAATTTGAAAGAAAAAAAAATAAAAATCATAATTAAGAGCTTAAAAAAAAAACGTTGCAGCAGCGCGCAGCCATAAAAAGGCTCAAAAATATGCTAGTAGAAACTGCTGTCAACATTTAAAGAGACTTTCTTTCGACTTGATTTCTTCTTTTTTTTTTGTTTTGTTTATTTAACTTTAAATTTAGTTTTTAAATTAATTCTAGGCTTCTCTCGTTTCGTTACGGTTTGCTCACGCTTTAACTTTCTGCTAAGACAACTTTCTCGCTCGCTCGACTAACTACACACAAAAACTACTTGGCGCGCGGCAGTACTTGCCGTCACGCCGCTCCAACTAAGTGCTGCTTCTGCGGCGTCTATCAACTAAGAATCATAGGCGCTACACACACATTTGCCGCTCTCTTTCTTTCAACTTTACTTAGGTTTACTAGACTTAAGGACTAAGTGCTTTGATCTTAATTACTAAGTGTTTCTTTGCTGTTCTTTACTTCCGCCATTCGCTTTAGTTTCAACTACAACATGATTTTTACGCTTTCTTAGCCTTAAAAACTATATCTCTAAACTGACGCAGCTTAGAATTACATTTCTTCTCAAATCTTCTGTCTACGGCTCTTCTTCTTTCTTTTTGTTTCTTTAACTAACTTATAGTTAATGCTTTGCTTAAACTTGCCTAAAACAGCGCAAAAATTTGCTTAAGTTTGTTTGCTAATTCCAAAATGAAAAACAAATGTTCATGTGTAACCAAGGCAAAGAAAATTGCACTTTGTGTGTTGTAGTTGGGAAAACAAAACAGTTATTCAAAAAAGTACAACAAATTCCTGAAATTCGCTTTTGTATTTGTGATTTTCATGTTCAAAATAGGTGTAGTATAAGATTCGTTCTAGAATTTATTCTTTAACAATTTCTGCACTTTTTATTTTTTATTTTTGGAATGTTTGCAACATGTGTGTGTTTTTTTTTTTGTTGCTTTTATTTATAATTTGCATACTCTGTTTTTTTTTTATTTATGTTTTTTTTAAGGTGGTGTATGTTGGTTTTTCTTTGTTTTCATTTATTTGTGTATGTGTAACTCTGAGTTTTCATATTATTATTGTTTCATTTGCATTTCACTTCAGTCTAAAAAAAATTACAATAAAATTAAAAGTATTTAATATAAGAAAATTACTTATTTTTTAAAAAACTTTTCTTCATTTTTTATCTTTTTTAGAAAACATGCACTCCATTTTGTTTGGTTTAGGCTTAGGAAGACTTTTGGCGTTGTGTTTTCATATCATATTTATACTCGTATGTATATAAATTTTTTTTAAGTTATGCATTGTTAGCTTTTTATTTTTTAAGCAGTTTCAGCCAAAATGAAAGTCTTGTATGTAATTCAAAATCATATAATGTATACGTATTATACATAGTTATATGAAAATGAAAGACTTATCTCAGGAATGTTATTACATTTGTTGTGTTTACAAGTGCCAGTGTGTGTGTGTGTGTGTGTGTGTGAGTGTGTTGGTGTGAGTGAGAGCGCCTACCTGAGTGAAGCATTTCAAAAGCCACGACTATTTATACCCTATCTTTTGCCATTATTTGCTGTTTTCGTAGTTTATACGATTCATTCAATAGCTTTTAGCAAAATTTCAAGCGATTTCCAAAGGAAGTCGGGTGAAATTGTGAACAATACTGCATTTCTCCAATGTGTTTGATGTTAGAAAGTTTACAGGATCTCAAAATCGATTGCTATCAGGACGCTACCAATATTCCGCTCGAATTCTAATTTGCGTGTTTCACATTACATATTACTTATAGTTACATTTAATCAATTATATGACGTTTGTTACTTATTACTCATTAAATAGAAGATTTTCATAGCTCAAAAAACGCGATTTTGCGTAAAAACACGACGTTTTAGATAATGTGATTTTGTAGGAAAGGCTATTGGTAGAAAAAGCTACTTTGCGGAAAACGCTGTTTTGTGAAAACGCGATTTTGCAGAATTCGCTGTTTTTAAAAAAACGCTATTTTGTATAAAACCCTATTTTGTGGAAAACGCGGTTTTACCGAAAACGTGATTTTGTAGAAAATGCGATTTTGCGGAAAATTCACTTTTGCAGAAAACGCTATTTTAAAAAACCCACTATTTTGTATAAGCGAGGTTATGTAGAAAACACGATTTTATAGAAAGTGCACTTAGGCAGACAGCGTGATTTTGAAAAAAAGGTGAATTTGTAGAAAACATGAATTTAACGAAAATGCACTAACGCAAAAAATGCGAATTAACAAGAATTTATAAAAACGGAAATTTGGGGTTTTTTTTTTTGTTGAAAACCCGATGCTTCAGAAAACGCAGTGTTGCCGATGGGGAAAACACATTTTAGTTGAAAAAGCGAATTTGTAGAAAACGACGTTCAAATTCACTGCCACCGAGACAGGCATGGCAAATTCTCTTCTCAAGCGCAGTGGACACAAGATTGTAGCCCGAAATTTAAAAGTTAAATCATGATTTTTGTAAACTATGACAGTCTTCTAGTAAATGAGCGTTTTGTCGCTGGCAGACCTTATATTATAAACATTGTTACTGAAAGGGTATGATAGCTACCCTGTGAAGCTTTGAGGGTCCCTTGTTCAACACGAAGTCATCTTCCACTTTACTGTTTTCTCTCCACTTTGCTGCATCTATACCATTTCTTTAAGAGCCCAAGCGTTGCGCCACACTGTTTTGTTGTGCTTTAGGAAGAGTTTCATAAAATCTGCCCTACAGATTATAGTTTAGAATCTTTAGGTGTTTTGTTCTGCTGTTAAGAGTTATGATCATCAAGCGTTGGAAGCGTCTAATGTGCAGCGCAACACTGTTTTTCTGTGCTTCTTAATGCTTTCCTTCAATCTTTAGGTGTTTTTATGCTTTTAGAAACACTGTTGATGTGCTAGGTGCTCATTTGACCATAACATCTGTCTTATGCTCCCACCATAGTTGTTCCCTATTTTATTCTTCTTTAAGGATGTAAATCAGAAGCATATGTGTTTTAGCTGGAAACTCATTTCAATAGCATCTGCTCTCTACACCTCTCCTAACTTTCAGTGTTTTGTGCGGCTCTTAGCAGCTATGCTCACATGCATGCAAATCAGGGATGGGCTGCTTGTATGTATTTGGTATATATCTGTGGTCATATGGAAATCGACAAAAGGAAATATTGAGTTATTGCGTTTAGGAGCTTTATAGAAGTCAATTCAAGTCACCATTTGTTTTTTCAAACTTGTACATTTCTTCTGCCACAAACTTAAAAAAGGAACGGTGACTTGTAGTGACTTCTATAAAGTTCTAGAGCGCAATAAATCAACATGTCCTTATGTTGACTTAAGCTACTCTTCCATCTGACCACAGATATATATCGTTCATTTACTAGAAGACTGTCATAACTCAAAAAATGTCATTTTGCAGGAAACGCGTTTAAAGTTTTAGTAGCCAAAGGCATGACATATTCCCTTCCCACGCGAAGTGTATGCGAATAACAATTCTGCATCATTAGCTCGCAAACCACGTTTTTTGAGTTATGACAGTCTTCTAGTACAGCTGCTGCTGCCGATCTCTGCTTTAAAGGCTCAAAACTCAGTTAGAGATTCTTGTTGCTGCTTCACTCAGCAGCTCAACTCACTTGTTTTTTTCTTTGTAGTGTATAGTATAAATGTTAAATGTTTAAAAATCACAAATACAATTGGTAAATTGGTGTTTTGCTTAGGCGTTGTATGTGTTTGTTTGTGTGTGTTTGTGTTTCGGTTTGTTGTCGGTTTTAAAAGAAAATTTAGTTGAAATGAAAATACGTTAGGCTTCAAATTCAAACACTTGCTGTCTGATTTTTTTGTTGTTGTTTCTCTTTTTTTGACTACTCAAGACTTAGGGACTAAAGATAGCTCTTGGCTTTAACTCTTTACTCTCTTCCCTTTCAGTTGTTTTTCTTATAAACTAGGTTTTAACATTAATTATTTTCTGCTTACGCAACCAACAACTAAATCTTTGTTGTTTTACACAATGTTTTTAATTTTTTTTTTTTTAGTTTTATGTTTTTATTTTTTATTACTGCTGCTGCGCTGTGCCTTTTGCAGTTTTCAGTATTTTTGAAAAAAATCCTACATTCGCTCTCTTTCTCTCTCTTTGCGTTTCGGCCTTACATTTTCACTACTATTCTTTTCCCACTTACATGCCACACATGCTAAACTACAACTACAGTGTTTTTTTTTTGTTTCTTTTGCTACGCTTTCTTCTTGTTGTTTCTTTCCTTTTATAAAGTGTTTCTTTCCTTTTCCTCTTTATGCCTCAAATTGCCTTTGCCTTGCTCCAGCTTTAGCTATCATCATATACTCGCTTCTGTATACTCTTTCTTTCCGTCTCTTCAAAGTACACAGACAAAAATCAATTGCAACATTTGCAGAAAAAATACTCTATGCTAGTTTTATTTTCTCTTCTAACTTCTAGTTGTAAATACTAAAAAAAGAACTAAACGTAAAAAACTGTAGACAGCTACAAAAAATTCTTTAAATCGACTGATGAGCACAAAAAATATGCTAAAAACTAATACAAGTTTTTCTTTTATTTTCGTTTGTTTTTGCGTATCTTAACTTTTCTTTTCTCTTGCTTTTGTTTAAATCTAAAACTACTAAATTTGCTGCTTACTGCATTTTTCGCTAGTACTTAGGCTAAACATTTCGCTTTCGCCCTTTGCGAGCGTTTTGCTTTTAATTAATCTTTTAGTTATTATTTTCAAATCAAATTTCAAGCATTTACAGCAACATTTGCTTTTGGTTTAAAGGTTTTCTTTCCTTTCGAAAGTTGCTCTATATTTTCCGCTTTGCTTGTATAAAATCTACACAAATACGCTTTCTCTCTCTATTCGCTTTTCGCTTTTCTTCCTTTCTTCCTTTGTGCTGCTTCTTAAGTGGCATTACCAAAAACAACACCAAAAACTACATAAATAAATTAAATAATAAAATAAACATTTTAATTTCAGTTTTGCTGAAAACTTCACAAACTGCTCAGTGGATTTTATTTAATTTTTTTATTTTTGTTTTTTGTTTTTAGCGTTCGCTTGACTTAAGTTTATCAAGTTTCTTTTGCGCTTTCTGTGTTTTAACATACATTGCACACTTGTTTTCTTGGTTTATTTCAAAAATTTCTTTCGCTGCTAGTTCAAAATTAGCAAACATTTTTTTAAGTTCAAATCATTTTCATGCCTCTCAAGAGTTTTTCATCTTTGTTTCATTTTTGTTTTATGTGGAACACAAGTTCTTTTCGAACTTGTTTTTCAATTTTATAAATTTACTTAACTAGAATTTGCTGTTCTTTTTTGCAAAGTTGTTTGTTTTTTTTTTATTTTTTATTATTATTTTTTAGCATCTTGTGTTTTGTTTTGCTTGCTTTTTATTAACAATGTATTTGCGTTCCCTCAACATTCGCGTTCAACTCTTCGTTTTTCTTGAATTTTCCTCATCTTTTCATTTGTAAATATTTATCTTGATTTCTTCTGGTGTTCTTGTTGTTGTTGCTGTTGTTGTTAGGCTTGTTTTTGTTTTTAGTGTATAACTATTCTCTAGTATTTAAGTTTAGTCTTTGCTTTTCTTCACTTTTTACGCTCTTGTTCTTAACTCTTCGCTTTCTCCTACATTTTATTTATGTATTTTTTTCATTTCTAAGTTGATTTTTTTTTGTTTTTAAACTCTCTTTTTTACATTATTGTTTTGTTAATTTTTATTATATGATTTAATGAACTGCCTGCTTGTTGTTGTTTTTTTTTTGGGGTGTTCCAGTTCTTCTTGTTGTTGTAGTCTTCTTTGTTGGGTAGTTTTTTTTTTAGCTGATTTTGTTGCCGCCGCTGTTGTTCTTGTTGTTGTTTTAGTTCTCACAAATTTCTTACGCTTATGGATCCCAATGCAGGCTTACGCTCTTGTTGTTGTTCATTAAATAGTCAAACGGGGTACTAATATGTTATATCTGAAAGTGTTGTAAAACATAGATTAGTTTTCTTATAAACATTGTTGGATTAGGAGTTCTCTCAATACAATAAATAAACAATTTCATCAAAGTCTTCTCTGGCACATAGCTTTCTTCAGCGGTGATTTTACTTTTTTGTAAGCACTATTTCATGTAAGTTTTTTCTGGGACATAGCTTTCTTGAACACGATTCTACTTTTTTAAATGAACTATTTCACCAAAGCCTTCTCTGGGACATAGTTTTCTTTAGGAGTTCTCTCAGCACGATTCTACTTTTTTGTATGAATTTATTTCATGTAAGTCTTCTCTGGGAGATAGTTTTCTTCAGCAGTTCTTTCAACATGATTCTACTTTTTTGTGTGAATTCCATGTAAGTCTTCTCTGGGACATAGCTTTCTTCAGCGGTACTGCCTGTATACATACAATATCTGTTTCTCGAGTCGGGACTACGTTAATTTCGACCAATGCGCATTGTTGAAAGTCGCTGTTTTAAAGTAATGGAGTCTGACATTTGTTTTCCAAAATTAGTAATTTGAGAGTTAGTTTGAAATCTTGAGTTTTATGCGTTATCCTGCATATTATCCGGGCAAACCAGCTGCTGTCAATCACACGAGTGTAAGTGCGGTACGAGTGGTTTTCCCTTACGGAACGCAAGCAGCTCTCGACTTTCTTTAACTCTTCTTTTGTCAATATGCTATGTATTCGTCCAAAGGCACTTTTCCTGGACAGATATTCCAAGGGGCAATAACATTTTGCATACTGACACTATCTTTATGTATGGGTAAGCAATAAATGTTAGTATACGAGACACGAACAACAACTATTGCACTTTCTATACATTTCTAGAAGCTACTCACTCACTCACCCATTTGGGTCAGTTGAGGTACAGTCTGTTGTGCGTGCATTTTCATGAAGTGCACAAAGTGCTGTATATCAACTGCCACAAATAGAGTGTCAGTCCGTTTCGGAACGCATGCAGCCCTTGATATTCAAAGTACAGTCTCTACCAAAGGAACTTTTCCTGTACAGATAGTGCAAGGGGCAATATACACTTTGGGTACTGAAGGTATGTTTGAGTAATGTATTCACAGCAGCTGAACTTTGTTGAGAAAGCCCTTTAGTTTCTCAAGAGAAGAAAAGCTCTGATTGGTAGTTAGGAAACTCTGTGTGTCTGCCGCGTTGTGCTGTAGAATTCCCAAGCTAAGATCCATTATATGGTCCTTCCACAGAAAGGGGTTTCGCTTACATGTGTAGTACGCTGTTTATATTTGTTGTATTTCCCATGCATAAATAGAATTGATATAAAATAAAGGTTTATTGATAATATTTACCTAGTATGTATTACCAGTATGTAGACTGCTTAGTAACTATACTATATAAGAAATAGTGTGTTCGTTTAGTTTTGGGTGATCGCAATTAAGTGGTAGCACAAGAAATAAAAGAAAGAAAATAACAAAATCGCTTTAGTTATAAAATTTCGTATATTAATAAACAGATTTCAGCAAACAGGCAAGCAACAACAAGCAGCACACAAAAGAGGTGAGAGTCCATTGGCTATATGTGTTAGTTTGTGATGGTTTTGGAGAGTGTTTGGTATCGAGTCTATGTTAAGAGTGAATATGCAATGTAAGAGCAAAAAGCGTGTTAAAAATAATGATGATTTTAAGTTTGTTCGAATTCCAAGTGAACAGTTTAGTACCCAAAATAAGAAACACGGAACGGTTCAACTTTACAGTTTGCATTCAAAACGGCAAACGAGAGATACGTGGAACTAAACGTTTGGAACGAATGGCATAAGTGCAAGCAGTGTTGACAGCGATTTGACTCATTCGACTTGTTTCGAGTGATTTGCTATTCGTTTTACCATTTTGAATGCATGCAAACAAGTCTCTGGCACAAAATGAAGGCAGTTAAGAAAACCGAGCTTATTTTTGCAAATTTGGATTATCATGATTTAAGTGGGAATAAGAGCTACTGTCGATTTGCACACATGAAGCGAGTGACTTGTTGTATGTTTTTGTTGTTTTGTTAGTGGCGGGCAATACAAAGCTAAGCACACCACACACCACATGCAAAAAAAAAAGAAACCAAAAAAAAAACAGTGTTGGCAAGCGTTACAAAGAACTAGCACTAAAGGCACTACCAGAGCCAATGTTTCAATAAAAAGCAAATAAAACTCATTTCAAGGCAGAGTTTAGTTTGTTAAATGTGTGTTTAAACTTTTTTGTAACATGGGAAACACTTAAAGTTTGAAGCGCGATTTCGAACCTAAAGTTAATGCTCTATGCGAAAAAGGGACTGAAATGATTGCAACGGAGTGCAATTTAGGAACGGCGAGAATAGAACAGACAAAGGAGACAGTGTTTATGTGAGCGACAAAGACAGCAAGAGAGACAGAGAGAGAAAGAGAGACAGATTGAGAGAGAACGAGAGACATCACTCACCTCGCGAAGACCTATTTGGGAGCGGCTTGATGTTGATACTGTGTGTATGCCTCGTCGGGTGATGCAGCTGTGCTAGCCTGTTCGGAATCTGTCATTGGCATTGTTGGTATAATAGTTGGTGGTGGTGCATAATATGGATAACTTGGACTAATATACTGTAACGATGGAGAAAAATTCTATAAAAGAACCCAAAAAAAAACGAAAAAAGAACGTAAAAAAGAAGAGATAGAGTACAAATTATATTTAACATTCAAAAACATAGAGAGCAGCGCGTTTCAAAGATTCCTCTTAGTTTTCTTTTTTCTTCAGTTGCATATTTTCACAGTGAAAAGTGCATTGATCTTTTTTTTTCTCTTTCTTATTTTTACAGTTAAAAGTTCCAAAATCAGTTACATTATAATTTATATATTCGATTACATATGGCATAGAGAGTTAATACAATTAAATACATATATTTGTGAGTAAGTTGAGTATTATTTTTGGAAATTTTGGAAAACTGGTTAGAAAGTAGACGCATAACGAAATGCTGCAATCTTTGGTCATTTGTATACTTCTTAGAACTAGTTTAACTTACAGAGTTGCCAATTTGCAGTGTGGCCAATTGTGGCATCATTGTTCCATATGGCACACCCGTCTCACCACTGACCATCATTGAAATGCCGCGTGGTTGCACTTGGTTAACAGCTTCCGGTTTATATGAGGTGACGCCCAATTGTGGAGCGGCAGCCATTTGCATGTACTGAAAAACAAAATGGCGCTTGACGTTAGGCTACATTGCTGCTAAAAACAATAAACGCTTACCTGATCATCTACCTGAGTGATCGGCTGTGTCATCATATAGCCGGGTATCCATTGGGAGCCAGTCGCCATTGGATATCCACCCACCTGTGGGGCACCAAAACGCGAGTAGGGCACACCAATGGGTGTGCCTACATTAACACTGACGCCATTTTGCTGCATGGTTGGATCATAGGTGACGGGTATGCCCTCGGCGGAGACATCACGCCACGTGCGTGCATTCGGATCGGGTGTCTTGAAGAGATTCTTCTTTTTGGGTCCACCGTCGGCAAATTTCACCAATAGTGGATCTTTGGCACCCGGTATTGTACTACCATTGAACATCTGTATGATTTGTTCGCATTTCTCGCGACTTTCCATGCGTGCAAAACCAACGCCTGTAAGGGATAGGAAACGGAATTATTTCATTTTGAAGGATTTTTGCTATTAGCTTATAATTCGCAAGTGCTTTTCACAACTGGTATACACATATTGCTATAAGGTTGAAATTCGGTTGAAAGCGTTTTAGCTAAAGACATTTTAAGAGCATTTTAAGACTTTAAATTACATAAATATGTATTTATGTCTATAAAAGTTAATTATAGAAAAACATTAAATTTTTACTATATGCTTATAATTCGTAAGAGATCACAGCATCACAGTGTATCGAATAAGTGATTTGCCTATTCTCAAGCTTTAGTAGTTACAAGAACTACAAGTGACTACATCAGTGTTAGGCCATATATCTCAAGACGACAAAAGTTTCCTACGGTTTGAAGCGGTTTTGATAGATTTCCTACACTCTCAAAGATATTTCTGGCGTATTGACGAATTGCGATAGTCATATCTGTCACTCATAACGAAAAATCTTTATTGAGTGGTGTGCCAGAAATGATTTTCAACTGAATTTCAAACTGAACAGCATCACAGTGTATCGAATATGCGATTTGTCTGTTCTCAAGCTTTAGTAGCAACAAAAACTACAAGTGACTACATCAGTTTTATGCCATAAATCTCAAGTCGGCTAAAGTTTCCTACGGTTTGAAGCGTTTTTGATTGATTTCCTACACTCTCAGATATTTCTGGCACATTAGCGAATGGCGTTTTGTTTGAAATTCGACTTAAAGCCACATCTGTCACTTATAACGACAAATCTTTATTGGTTTTCAACTAAATTTCAACCGAATCCAGAAACACTTTTGAGTGCTTTGGCAGTATATCAGGAAGGAGCTTGAACAATGTATTTTTCCAGAGATTTCAAATCAAACATAAGGTAAAACCTTATGAAATTCGTTGGAATCGTTCATCTTCAACTTTTTGATGGAGAATGTGTTGAAGTGGTCGAAGTGCATCGGAACGGGACTGTATTCTATAAGGGTGTCCAGTTACTTGCATACGCAGATGATGTCAATATGGTCGGTCGTACTAAGCGAGCAATTACCGGAGCTTGAAAATGCCCTAGGAGTGTTTGAGCGGAAAGTACTCCGTAGGATCTTAAGCCCTTTTAGCGTTGGCAACGACTACCGCACCCGATGGAACGACGAACTCTATGAGCTCTACGACGACATTGACATAGTCAAGCAAATTAAGATACAGCAGCTCCGCTGGCTAGGTCATGTATGCATGAAGAAGCTCCTGCGAGAAGAGTCTTCAATGCGGTTGTCGAAGGGAAGCGACGAAAGGGCAGATCATGTCTCCGTTGGAAGGAGCAGGCAGAGAGTACACTAGCTACCTTTGGAGGAGAGCTTTAAGTCAGGCCGTACCTCGGTAACGGTAAGTAAGTACTATCTATAAAATATGGTTTATTTTACTTACCCTTAGAGTTCATCTGCTGATCACGCAATATTCTGGTCGAAACAACTTGTCCATATTTCGATAGCATTGCCTCCAGATCAGTTTCTTTGAAATGTGGCGGCAAATTTGCAATATACAAATTTGTGGGATCCTGTTCCTGTTGCTGTGTAGTTGTTGTTTGCATTGGTCAGCGTACAACATGGGTTGTGTCATTGTTGTGGTTGTTGTTGATGTTGGTGTTGTTGTTGGTGAAATTAATCAATCAGTTTTAGTTTGATTTGTTTTATCGATAAGTATATTTTTTTTGGTTCGTTTCAATTTCACACAAATTAACGTACACAAACAAAAGCGTTTGGCAAAAGCATTTTTTGTATGCGAATGAGTGTGGCATGTGTGTGTGAGTGAGTGTGTGTGAGTGAGTGTGTGTGAGTGAGTGTGTGTGAGTGTGAGTGTTTGTGTTTGGCAGATGTTTGTTGTTGCAACAGACGCAAAAGTCATAAATAATATGACACGCATCATTCGTAAAGAGACAGAAAGAAAGAGAGAGAAAGAGAGAGAGAGAGAGAGAGAACGGAGAGAATGTTTGTCATTAGTAAAAACTCGCGTTAATTAAAATTTTGGTATTGGTTTATGGCTGCTCTGGCTGTATCTGTGTGTGTGTCTGTTTGTATCTTTGTGTGTGTGTGTTTGTATCTGTGTGTGTGTCTGTTTGTATCTTTGTGTGTGTGTGTTTGTATCTGTGTGTGTGTGTTTGTATCTGTGTGTGTTGTCAGTGTGTTAGTGTGCGTATGCCTAGCAATATGAGGATGTCAGTTTTAGTGGTGTGTGTGTGTGTATCTGTGTGTGTGTTTGTATGGGTAATGTGATGCCTTTCAGACCTAATTCTGTTATATTGTCATACCTAAAACACAAAACGAGCTCTCTGCAGTGCTCATAGACCTACTAAATTATGTATTCGCCCCATTGTCGCTAAATGTTGTATTTCTGTGTCTGTGTGTTTCCTTGTTCCTTGTGTTAGTACTCCAAATCCCTGCACTTAACTAAGTTAAATACCTGACAACTTATATATGTATGTAGGCGAGTTTGTTCTTAAATTAATGCATTTTATACTTAGTATAGAGTTTTATTTTTTTTATAGTTTTTGGCCGGCGCAGGTGTAGCATTTTGCGTACTCAAACAACAAATTTGTAGGTTGATTATATGGCTGGCTATAACTTCAAAATACAGTTTATACAGTTTATATATATATATATATGTTCATATATAGAGATCAAGTTAATATACGTTGGCTATAAGTGATGTCAAGTCTAGCTAGCTAGCTATCTATCTAAGTCTTAGATTATATACTAGTTATTTTCAACTTTTAAATTGTACAAACTTTTTAATGAGCAGCAAATGTTATCGGATTATAACAACAAGAGAGCGACAAAAATAAAATAACAAAGTTATTTAAACCACAAAAAGGTTTTCACAGCTAACTAAAATCTATTTTGGTTTATTTAAGCGCTTTAAATACCTAAATACATGTGTATTTTTGTATGCACTATATTTGCGTGTACTTATAATGGTGGTTCCAAAACTAAACTTTAGCTAAATGACAGTTTATTATGTTTTGAGCATGGAATTTGTAAATACAAGTTAAACTGCTTTATTACAATTATAAATATATTCGAGATTTCAATTAACATTAAGTGAAACTTAAACAATGTTTTTTTTGGCGCTTTGTGTGCAATATTCATTCCAGATTGCTTTTAAAATACCAGATGTACAGGGTACTCCATAACCCAACCCTATTCATCATCATTTTCAAGATCCTTCTCGATTCCATTGAACGATTTTTAGAAATCAAAAGCTGTCCGCTGCTATCATTAATTTTTTCAATAAAAAAGTTTAGGGTTCTCTTCGTAACCCACCATTCCCTTAAAATGATCTTTTCTATGCACTACATAAATAGTTTTTAAGAATTTCAGAGAAAATATTTCGAGTTTTTGCTTCGATTCTATCTGTAGCAATAAGGTAAGTTTCGATTCTCTCGTTAAACTTTCTTAGGTATCCGATCTGCTTCACTAATTACGCTTTTTTTTTTCAAATATATCTATAAAAATATATAACCTATTAAAGGCCATTTAAGTTGAGCTTTTACGATCTGTTGCAAATAAGGTACTGCCGATTGCAGCGCCATCTATTATTGATCTGCTGAAGTTTGTATTGACGAAACGATGAAAACAGTTCACAACTGATTTTATTTTACTGGCGATGAAATATGATTCTTCATATTTCGTATTTGACGATGAATGCGAATATCAGTTTCATCTATAAAAGGCAACAATGAAAACAGTTAACGATCACCCTATGCCTCACTCATGCACAGGTATTCTGATGATTTGCTAGATTCCGTTATGGTCATGAAGACCTTGAAGACGACATACACTCATCAAAGCTGAATAGCAATCGAAGATTGAATGTTGAAAGTTGTGTGTCCTCCACGAGAGGAGACGACTGGCATTCTGGAAAGTGTGGCCTATCGCATTTTGATCGAGGATTTGAAAGGGAAAAGAGATGTACGTGCTTTGTTCTTCACATACTACACATTTCAGATTCTCTCACGAAGGAGCAGAAAGGCATGGGAATGAGTCATTGCAGACATAAAAAAAAGACTGATCATTTGTCATTTAACGTTACTGCAAATGAAATGCGACTCATTATCCAGTTTAACTGGCAACAAAATGTGATTCTTCATCTTACTTAACTGGCGATTAAATGTGTTTCTTCATTTTACGAAACTGACGGTGAAATTGACTGTGAAAAGTGATTCTTTCAATTCAATTCTTTCAATGATGAAATACGATGGCTCTGCAGAACGCCTTCTTTTTTCTCAACGGAAATGGAACGAACCGTGTAGCTTAAAAGCAATTACCATACTTGAAAGTACATGTATGTACAGTATGTACAGAAGTTAGGAAGTAAATCTGTAGCATTTGACAAACTTAACGCATTTGAGATTTTACGTTAGATTTTTAAGAAGAAATTACGGGAAAACCGTGTCTGATTCTATTGTTTATAATCAGAATATCGGGTCATTTGCATAAGTTTCAAATAGTGTAAATTACACATGACATCCTTTAGGTATTGTTCACCCATCACCAAAACATATACTACGTTCAGAAGTCACTTAATATAGTCACGTGTTTACCATTCCCATAAACGTAGTTATACACATCTTGCAATACATATAATAATAGTTGCAACACCTACGTATGTTTACTCTATGAAAACTTTAAAAACTATTTTACTTATAATTAAAAAGTAGTAAGCATAATTAATTTTACAAATACGAAAGTCCTCTAAAGAGCAAATAAAAGTTAAGGGCTTACTTAATTTTGCTTACCACTTAGGGAAAATACGAAATATCAGACGTACACAATCTAGTTTTAATATACTTATCTGATTTAACAAGTTTTTGGAAAAAAAAAAATAAGCTATGTATAATAAAAGTATATCGAATATTACGCTAATCATTAAGTTAAATAATCCTCAAATAAAAATAGACTTTTGTATAAAAGGGTTTCTATTCCAAAGGCTTCTGTTATTGTTTGGTGTTGGCTACAAGTTCAAAATGAATCGATCTATCTATTTATGCAACGAATATTCGCAAACTTTTGGGTACTCAAATAGTAAAGAGTATTCGGCCGAATAGCGTACATTATAAAGCCTGCAGAAGTAGGTTAGTGGTGTAAAAAATACATTGATGCATCGAAAACATCGATGGTTGGCGTCTGACTTTCTGATGTTTTCCGATTTTCTCGTACATACATAGGATGTATCGGAAAAATTTTTGTTTTTACAACCATCGAACATTACACAATTTCTTACGCCGACCTATTATTATCTAAAGTGAAGCTCGTAATAAGTCTTATTCTCAGTGTGAAGTGAATTTCAGAATTGAGAGTGTCATCTCAAAGTTCACCGACAGTTTCACATATTTTGTATTATATAAAGAAGATTCCTTCAATAATAAAAAGTAAAATTTTTATGTTTTTAGTTCAATGCATCTGCGATGGTAAATATCGATGTTTTGGTTTGAATTTACATCACTCGAAGTGAAAAGAAGCTGCTGCAAGAAAGATCTTCAATGCTGCTGTTGAAGGCAGGCGATGAAGTGAAAGGCCGTGTCTTCGTTAAAGAGCGCAGAAACTACCTTTGGTATTACCGATAGACGCCTGGAGGAGTGACCTACATCAGGCCGTAACCCGTGAATGGGTTCTTATGACCGCTCAAGGAGAGAAAGAAAGAGAGCTGTCGAAAGAACCGTCTCCACGTATCTCCGATGAAACTACCTTTGGTATTACCGGTAGACGCATGGAAGAGTGCCCCACATCAGGCCGTAACTCGGTAATAAGTTGCCACTGGATTTGCATCACTAAAAGTGAGCAGATACTCTTGCAAGAAATATCTTCAATGCGGCTGTTGAAGGCAGGCGACGCAGTGTGATGCCGCGTCTCCGTTGAAAGGACCAAGTAGAGAGAGCACGAACTATCTTTGGTATTACCGATAGACGCCTGTAGGAGTGCCCCACATCAGGCCGGAGCTCGGTAATGAGTTGTTATGGCCGCAGGATTTGCATGACTAGAAGTGATAAAAAGAAGCTTCTGCAAGAAAGATCTGTGTCTGTGTCTCCGTTGAAAGCACCAAGTAGAGAGCGCACAAACTACCTTTGGTGTTACCCATAGACGCATGGAGGAGTGTCCTATACGTGAATGGGTTGTTATGACCGCTCAAGAGAAAGAAAGCGAGCTGTCGAAAGACACGTATCTTTGCTTTCACAATCTTCAAACAGTCAAATGATTTCGAGCGAAAAACAAGGCGTTTACGTCGTATATGAAAATTTGGACAAAGACCAAGTTTGCTGCCAAAATATTCGGTATTTGGCCGAATTCCTATGCGTTGCATATCTATTATACGAGTATAACTATCTAGCGTATTATTAAAGCGAATTAAATACATTTTTACAATATTTTATGCTAATTTTTTTAGCTCACCGAAATTGAAAATATATATGTATTTTTTTTTTGTTTTGCTAAATTTACCAACACAAATCCGCTATATAGTTTCGGCTAAAAGGAGATTTAAAGTGTCTGTATTATATGTATTTAATGCTCATATTTACGATTTTGATCGCACTTTGTAAATAACTAATTAAAATTAATGAATGTGTTTGATTTCAATTATTGAATATACACTAAATTATAAACTGGATAAATATTTAATTTTGGACTGGCGTCGTCTAGTGGCCAAATGATGCTACAAATATATATGATGTGTGTTTTTTTTTTTTTTAAAGCTACGCTAAAATGTCCGTTTATGAGAGAGACTAAATATATAAAGTTTGTACTAAATATATATATATATAGAGGGGAGTATATGTAGTAGTGTGTTGGAAAGGGTGTTACATATACAAGTTTTTCAATATAGTACAGAACTACAGACTAGTAGGGCGGGGATGGGCTGATGGGCTGCTTGTGGGGAGCAAAGTACAAATAAATGTTGTAAAATTTTTGGAAAAACGCATTGAATTTAAAGTAAATTTTATGGCAAATTTAGAGAATTTGCGTAGGCTGCAGCATATTTGCTCTCTGCCTTTGGGCGTGACGCCATTTTGGCAAAAAAAAAAGGGCAAAAGGGCAAAGCAATAAAACAAATACAGTATATAAGAGCGGAATACGGACAGACGGCAGGAGCGTGAAAGCGAGCGAGTGCGTGGGCATTACGTATACGCACAGTGGTACAAGTCCAGGCGTGGGCACACTTTTTGACCTTCTGCAAGTTCGAAACAGAGCTTCCGTTACGCTTTGCGTGGGCGCAAAATGGCTTATGATTTGCTCTTAAGCCAGACGCTGCATAAATTTATTATGTCATAAAAGCCACCATCATAAATAACGCTAACTAATAAAAACTAATTGTAACTTAATAAACCCAAGGAGCTAACAATAAGCTAACAAACAAACAAACAAACACAAGGCATATTAAATGAAAGGCACTGAATGGTTTCTCTGGTACTTTTGGTTGGTATGTAGCTAGGGTTTAGGGTTCGGGTTCGGGTTCTGGCTAGGTTCGCTATTTCGTGGTGGTGAGGTTTGTGGGAGCTTTTGGTGAGGGGTGAGTATTACTTGCATGCAAACAAACGTACAATGGCCGGCCTATGAAGCACCCAGATACCCACTTTGGCCATCTGAGCTTGAACTCCCTTCGCCTGAAGTCCCTTGACAGCGCCCTCAGCGTAGGCTGGTTGCTCGAAGTCGACGAAGCCGTAACCTGCAAGAAACATATTTTGTTTTTGTTTTTTTTTTGCGTGTGTATGTTTTTTGTTTTTTTTTTTTAATTGCATGTATAAATATAGATTTTATATTTATTGATTTAGGTTTTTATATTTTTTTTTTGTTCACGAAAATAAAGCCGTAATAGTTTTAAAAATTGAATTTAATTGTAAAAATTTTGCAAACAGGGACACGTGCAACAAGTTTGATTTAAAAAAAATAAAAAAAAATTAAAAGAAAAAAAACGACAAAAACAAAATATTTATGCGAAACGCATTTCGTTTGTAGATAGAAAAAAGTGAGAAAGGTAAAAATTAAATTAATAATTTGTTGATCAGGGTTTAAACTTAGTTATACAGTTGCACAAAAGAGCTTAAAATTGTATACGCAAATATTATAAATTAGCAGTAAATGAAAGGTTTACATTTTATACAGTTACGTTTTTTTATAGTTATCGATATTATTACTCGGTATATCATATACATTAGCAGTAGAGTAAAGTGCAATACGCTTATATAGAGTATATTATATAGTTAATGCATGATGTATGATGGTGTGAAATTCAAAAGTAATACAAATCATATGCATAATTGAAGAAATTAGAAAAGTAAAGTAAAACTACAAATGTAAGAAAACCATAATCAGTGGTCTTACATAACTGCCAATTAATAATTTGGTATAGATTTTAAAGTCTTAACAGAAAAACACATTACATATACACAATAGTACACACAACGAACAAGCATAAGAGTAATTATTTTTCCAAAATAAACCAAATTATACGAAAGTAAGACATTTCAAATTGTAATGCTCAATACTCATGGCATCTTTCTATTCCAAGTTCGAAATTTGTTTCTCTAAAGTAGTGATCGGCAACACTCCCTTTCGCTGAATGCGCTCTACACATTGGCAACTTTTCTATGCTGACACACAAATACTGTTACAGCTGGCTCTGGCGAACCGTGATGCAAAGCAAAAAAAATCATCAAACACATTTTCAGGCTTGTAAATTCTCTGTATTTCATGTCAAAATCTTGCCCATTTGTTATGGGCTAACAATTTTTGAAATTGAACTTACATCTCTAGTACTAATATTGAAATTCCGAACAAATTTCGAAAAATTTTGATGACAATTTTTGATTTTAACACACGATAAGAGAATCAGTTACGGAGGTAGGAATGAAAAAACTGATATAATATTGAATCTCTACGCACCGATGGTAATATCATTACTACCGATTCTTGTTCTTGAAACTATATATTTTATCTCATGCTATCTCATCCGTCCTTCATCTTTTATCTCATCCTATCTCATCTCATCTCATTTCATCTCATCTCATACTCTTCCTAACTCCTCCGATGCGAAATTTGAAATGATTCTTTCATATATTTTCTAAGTTATCTTCTGCCGATTTTCGAAGTTTGTAGAAATCTACTTTTGTAGCCCTCACATTATCCAATCCTTTGAGTACTGAGCAAAGAAATGATCATGAAATTAAGAAATCATTAATGAATATAGTAAGATTATTTTTTTGTTTTCAATAATTCTTATCTTTGGTTTTTAGAATAGAGATAACACATACTAATAATACATATACGAAAAACACACATAAATAAATAAATGATGAGAATGGTGAAGAAAAAAATACCTTTACATTTGTTTGTTGTTTTATCTAAAATAGCCTTGGTTGATATAATCGTTCCATATCTGTAAATAGAGCAAGAGAATTGAAAACCGATAGTTAAGTAAGTAGAGTAAGAGATTAAAATAGTTGTTTGAACAATTAAGAGCTTTAAGCAGATTACAAACAAGTTTATGGTTCTAGTTTCAACTCGTGTCACGAGCTAGGATTGAGCGTGCAGCTGTTGTGTTCTTTGTTTTTGTCACCACAGCGCGTGGCGTTTTCACACACACACACTCTCTCACACACATATCGCATTTCAGTCATTAAAGTGTCATTAAAATGCAATTTTAATAGCGCACGCCTGAAAGTAGGCAACAAAAATGTAGCCCAAAGTAGAACATTATATTGTGCTCTGGGGCTCCTTTTAAATTACCCATTTATGCTCACCAATAATTGACTTAGCCTCCTTGCCAGCCAAATTAAATCGATATCTTCATAGTAACTGCTTTTATACTATGTACATGGTTATAATAATATTAATGTCCCCACTTCCCGTAACCCTCTGCCAAGAGCTGTATGTCTGGTAATAAGCCGCTTATTTTGATTGCTTGCAATGAGGCGCAAAATGTGGCACGCAAAAGACCAGCACAAAGCGCCACGGCTGGCGTTTTTATTGGAGAACTCTAAGACCCAGTCAACGTCTTGAGAACTTATGAAGAAAGTAATTTAACCTTTTTTATTTAATTACTTGACTTATTATGGCGGGCAACCCATTCACTGAGCACAGCCTGGCCACAGGCACTTTCGTAGTTAATGATTGTTGTTTCTGATATTCTTCTTATATTATAAAAGGTTTTTCAAGCAGTTCGTATCACGGCTTTGGGGGCGTCAACCTAGATTCTATATTATTATTATATTGTAATTAATGCTTTTCTCAAAATTTGTTGACAGTGCTGTTCCAAATTTGGTGGTTGAACGCAAGTAAAACATGGTTTTCCCCCTGAAACGATCCGGGACTCATAATGAGGGGAAGCAACCATGTCTTCTATGCAGGAGGTTCCAAAATGCAGAATCGGACTCGTACTAGTTATTATATTGATAAACACTCAAAATGTTCATGCATGACAGGCCGTTTATTGCTGGTTTTTCAAACAAAAGTCTTCGCTTTGCTGAATGCCGCTAGCGGATGTTGAAGCTATCGATAGTACTATCTATATAATGGACTTTACCTTTGTGTCTCACTATCGATATTTTATTTTTACTGCCAATAATTTAAACACAAGCTTGGGAAGGCCAAAAAACCGATAGTACTAATGGTTTCGAAACTTTACGAAGCGATGTTATTATCGTTACTAACGAATCTTTTTCCAGAAAATATCGATAACATCGATAGTTTTGCAGATCCACTGGATGTATGATAGAAAGCTGTAACTATAACTGTAGGGCTCTGTAGTAAAAGTCAGGCTGCGCTTGGGGTCCTGGAGAATCCATGCACAAAGTCGATCGACACTGATTGAAAGACCAAACTAAACATGATTTTACGTCATATAAACATCATCCCTACTATTACGGCAGAATTGCTTCGATGAATAGCGGTCTATACAGACAAAAGCTTTAAGTAACGCTGGAAATGGTCCACTGGATGTCGTGTCACTAAACAGTGTTAGTTATTACCTTTGTCAAAAGAGGCAAGATCTAATCAGATCCTAGTTAGGTTTATTAAGGGTCATAATACATTTGTGGGTCTCATTGAAGTTCTAACTTTGTTCGTTTCGCCGTCTCACACGCTACCAATATAATTTCATCTAACGGTATAATGTGTATATCACAAATATATGTTTAATACATCCCGTGCATAGTTTTTCGATCACTTCCGTTACTGTATCTGGCATACCTCCATGAGCGCGTTTTATGTAGTTCAAGCGATGAAATCTATTTTGGGTCACTTGTTTTCGAGAACTACCATCTGTCTAACGCGAATACAACGAATAATGTTCAGCTCCAGCTGCTCTTCAATCTTTGGTCGTTTGTCAGCATAGACCAGCAATTTCAAATACTCCCACAAAAAAGTCTATTGATATCAAATTGCAAGAGCGCAGTGGTACAGGATTGTAGGCATAAGAACCCAATAGATGTAGCTGCTTGCAAAAAGTGTCTGTTTTCTGTATCTGTTATCTTATCATAGCTTAATGTATCTATATCGGTATAAACAGTGCATTTAGTTTAATAAAATTTTCTATCAATTCTTAATTCGTTTCTGATATAAACAATAGAAGTATGGGGAACTCATATAATATTGTCCAACATGAGAATACACGAAGCGAGATTTTCAAGCGAGATCGTGCGACTTGTATCTCGCACCTTTTGTAGGCACGGCAATATCGCCCGTAAGTTGTCTCGCCTGCAACCTATGAGACAGAATGCACTCGTTCTAATATCGAGCGAGATTTTTTTACTTTCTCACGATTTTCATGTCGAATTATGTATATCTATTCAGGATTCATTCTCAGTATTGTATCCTCCATAATATAACTTATTATAGTAAGAGTATTAAAGTAACTTTGAAGTGCTTGATAGGCTTTCTGTTGTGGTTGACAAATTCTGTTATGGGCCTGCAAATTGTTGGCTTGTTTCATTGTAATGTCTAATAACTTATTTTTTATGTGCTGACCAAAAGTAAGCCCTAATAGAGTGTGCAATGTGGCGTATACGCAACGCACATATCCATCAAAATGCTTAGTGTTTATATATAAAGCTGCTTTCGTGTGTTTGTTGTGAAAATGCTTTGCTTGCTGTTTATTATTTTCCGTTAATTTCATTTTTTGTTGTTGTTGTTGTTGTAGTTCTATTTGTTGCTTTTGTTGTGGCTATTGATGAAGCGTGCGCACTAATTAGGGGATTTTGTTTAGTTTGCACAAATTATAAGAGTATGGGGCTACCCCACATATCTTAGCTTTTCTTGCTGGTCATACAATTGGGGGTTGTTCCCTTGCCTGTCTCTGTGTGTGTGTGTGTGTGTGTGTGAGTGTGTGTGATGGTGATGGTGCTGGTGCTTTTGATAAGTGTGTGGCCATGTTGTTACTGTTAGTGGGAGGGTTGTGTTCCCCAACATATTGGAACGCAGCGAAGCGTAATAGCTCCAGCCTACGTTGAAGCTCATTAGCAACATGCAGCATAGCATTGGGGAGTGGGTTAAAACAAAAATAACCCAAACCCAAGTGAAAGAAAACCAGGGTCAACGGTAACTTTTCAGCCTGGCCTAGTCATTAGCATAAGTAAATCCTTAAAGTTGATGTTTGTACTTAAGTAGTGTATTAGTAATATATAGTATACTAGTGTATTGCAAATGTCGAAAAAATAGCTTTTGTTGTTCTGGAAGGTGTAGTGCAAGCACTTAGGCACTTTTTTTTCTCCAAATATCAATCTAGAGCAACCATTCGTTGTCATTCGAAAGAACCATTCGTGCTATTTTATCTTTGAATATTATGAATTTCAGATGTTGGCTGCAACTGCGACTAAGATGGTCCATCCAGGAGGTCTAATTTTCGGTTGCACTTTTGAGCATTGTGGTCAGTAGGTGTCGCATGACAAGCATAATGTTAATGCCTTAATGGTTGCTGGTTTATTGACTTTACTTATGCCCAAAATGCATATTTTCTCAATACACTAACGGTCTCAAGCGGTTTTTGGCATGGAGTGCCGTAAACCCAAATGTCGTTCCGAAAACGTGATTCTACTCTTCACACATTTGTAAGTTTTTATGTAAGTTGTTAAAACCTTTCTTGTTGGAGAACAATCTGAATTTAATGGTTTTGTTCGGTTTTAATAGGACATTATGATAACGCCATCTTTGTAATCTTAATCATGTTAAGTAAAGTCTTGGGAGCTCCTCATCCTCTTTATCGTCATCCTTAGCGTAGTAAGCAGAAGGAAGTAGCTCATCATCATCCTAAGCGCAGGGAGCAAGATAGCTCATCATCATCCTAAGCGCAGGGAGCAAGATAGCTCATCCTCATCTTTCTATGTCTACGGCCATATTCCTCTGCTCTCCTCATCGTCTTCGACTTTCTCTTCATCCTTAGCGTAGCGACCTTAGCGGCGAAACTCCTCATTCCATTCATCCTCTTTTTTCGTATTCGATGAAACTCATCATCGCTTTTTTTCGTTCATATGCTTTATCATCCTCAGCGCATCGAGATGGATGGCCCATTCTCATCCACCTATATTTTCGATAATTTCCTCTACCTATTCCTCTTCTCATCCCCTTTCACTTCCTCTTCAACTACAGCGTAGTGAGCGAGGTCGGAACTCCTTATACCATTCTTTCTCCCCCCTTCGTGATCGAACAAACTCCTCATCGCCTTTTTTCGATCATATTCATCGTCGTCCTCAGCGCAGCGAGATGGTTGGCACATCCTCGTCCTGCAATGTCTTCGATCGTTTTCCGTTACCTAATCCTATCCTCTACCACTTTAACCATAGCGTAGCGAGCAGGGGGCGAAGCTCCTCATACCATTCTTTCTTCCTCCTTTGTATTTGATCAAACTCCTCCTCACCTTCTTTTGCTCATATTCATTGTCATCCTCAGCGTAGCGAACAATCGTCCACAAACAAATAATTAATAAGCCATAACTTGCTATCGAAAAGAAATCGCCTCACAACCGAAATCGTTGTTGCAATTAAACACATCTCAGATTTAAAGAACTTATATTAATGAGCAACTAAATGTGGCCTTTAAGAACACGTAGATTAACCCATTCCCAGAAAAATGAAGCAACATGTCTGCAATATAAGGCAATTGTTTGAGTATTAGCAGAAACACATGTACTTGATGATATGCAATTAAAATTCAATTAAAAATAAAATGATAAAAAAAAAATAACCAAATTACACGGAATGGAAAAAGTAGTAAAGGCAATTAGGAAAGCATTGACATTTGTGAGAGGCAACAAAAGAGAGCAATTAAAATTAATTTGCATAATTTGTGGGCGGGCAAGAATATTGGTTATATAATATAATAAGCAAACCACACAGACAGCGAGTTCACACACACCCACGCACACCCACACACACTCACACACACAAAACTCATACATTGCATAAATATGCACCGAGAAATTGCGTATGCGCCACGTGTTCATTTAATATGCATACAGTACTGGGCTTTATAGCCTATGAATGTATCTATGAGATACTCGTACTGCATATTATCTATATATACATAATTTATGTAGCTGTACTCACTGTGCACACATATTAACTAGATCCTTGTCAGTTGTGCCTTGCTGCAGTCCGCGTATATATAGATTTGTCTTTGACAACTGCTCGCCGCCCTGTTGATTTTGATTCTGTACCACACCGTTGGGACCCATGGTTGTATTTGTGTTTGTCGTATTGCTCAGACTAGTACTCAGTGTGCCGCTTTGGGAGCCCGTGTTCGATGAGCTACTCGAGTTCGTGTTGCTCGGTGAGGCTGCAGTTGGCACTCTTTGACCGTACTGTAAATTGCAAATAAAACAAAAGAAAAAAGAATTTTAGTATTTTCAATATCAAGTAGTCTGAAAACTAAACTAATTGCATAGTAAGTAACTACTACAAGTTTCTAAATGCTAAAAGTGATGTATGATGTAGTGTGTATACACTCATTATGTAGGAGAACCGTTTTAATATTATGAGTTATTTTATCCCCTTTAGTGTTTTCCAGCCAATTTCAGAACTCCTGCCGCATAATGCAAGCTGACAAACTCGATAATCAAAACTGCTGCAGCAAATGTCGTCAAGAGATAGCTCACAAATTCCTCATTTACCTTATTCTATGGGTGAGCCTATGTACTGCTAGAACAGGGTAAAGTTTCTTATTCTCATGTCCGGACCCTTAAGCTGTTTAAAGTAGATATAATCACCCACCAGAAGAACTTTACAGACTTTAAAATCTACAACAGCTGCCATGAAGAGAGTATAGCTGCGAAACTATTCGATATTTTCGATAGTTTCCGGAAAAATATTTGATAGGAATGATAATAACATCGGGTCGAAAGTATTCGATACTATCGATAATAAAAACGAAAACATCAATAGTGAGACACAAGGAAAAAAATGCCATATATCGCTAGTACAATCGATAGTTTTGCAGCACTAGTGGAGAGGTGCCAGTTGGGGGGCGGATATATTGTTGGGAGAAGACTCCGTAACCGTGACTCCTCGCTCACATCATTGAACGAGAAGCTAGTAACAATCACTATGAAGTCAAAATTCCTGAACTTCATCCTTCTTGGCACTAACGCCCCCACAGAGGACAAGGAAGATGCGACCAAAAATACGTTCTACGCTAGACCGTCGATACCATTTATGAGCGCTGCCCCGTCCAAGACTTTAAAATCATTCTAGCTGATTTGAATGGCAAGGTTGAAAGAGAACTTATTTTTTCTCTCACAGTCGGACAATTTAGTCTTCACGAAATCACCTCGCACAACAAACAGGTTAGTCATCCTACGATCGATGGAAGGCATGTATCGAGGGTGTTGGATGTTGGTACGTTCTTTTGGATCAACCTCTTTTCTGATCTTCAAGGTTAAGGTATTCTGCAACCGCAGAAGGTATTACGCAACTAAGCGTATTGAATAAGGTGCGATAGCTGGACTTCACAAATCAGCAATCGGAAGTGGCTACCGCAGCCTTATCCGCTCAACTCGGTCCCTCCAAACCCGCTGGACTTTGACCGCATGTATCCCGCATTTTGCGGTTATGGTTGGTTTCTAAAGCTTACTGCCGGAGAACCAATGCGACGATCAGAAATGTCGCTAAGCCACTGAAGAGAATAACGTGTATGCTTGTTTTGCAGGTCCGAGAGAAATTGGGTTTTTCGAATGGCGATATCTTCAAAACAGTAAAAACAAATCACCGAAACAGGCATATACAATATATATCGCTCATATGACAAATTGTTGGTAAATTTATTATCGTTTATATGCAAATTTTGTCGCACAGTTTAATTATTGATTGATATTAACCGTTTCATAGAACCGATTTCAAAGAATTAAAAGATGTGAATAGAGCTAACCAATTATTACTTATAAAAGATATTTTGCATTTATCCGATTTTCGCTTATATGCAAAAACTGCGCAGCATTTTCGCTATTCCGTATAAACGATACCTACTGTAACGGATTATCGCTTATTTAAAACGTTTTGCATATCCGCTTATTGCTTTTATGAAATGACCGCTTATTTGCAATAACGGCGCTGCATTTTCGCCATTGCATATAAGCAATATCTGCTGTATTCAAAAGAAGAACTTCAAAAGAAATGTTGAATTGAATTGAATTGAACTTAGGAAAAACTTGCCTTTAAAGTTAATGCGTTATGCGTTCTTTTTGTGGTTTTAAAATTAACTTTAATGAAAGAAGCCATTTTGTGGATTGTCAACGATGAAAATATTTATATATCAGAAGGATATACTATAAATATTGTAAAAATCGACAAAAGAGCAAAGAATTTATATTGAAATTCCAGCTTAAATAGCTTCCACTCGCAGTTATTGAAAACTCAAGCTACACATAGGCACGGAAATGGCACACTCACACAGAAACGCAAAACTGGCAGCAAAAACAGTTATGTGTGCCTTCAAGAGAGTTTTTTCACTTCAAATGCCCCACGTGTATGCATCTACAATAACTGTAAAAGTAAGTGAGTGTAAGTGTGTGTGATGTGTGAGTGTAAGTGAGTGTGTGTGTGAGTGTGTGTGTGAGTGAGTGTAAGTAAGTGTAAGTGAGTGTGTGTGTGTGTGTGTGTGTGATGGGTGTGATGGGTGTGTGTGTGATGTGTGTGTGTGCTTGCAAGAGTTTTGCATATATCCCTTCAGGATATTTGGCAGCAGCAAAAGGCAGGCGTTGAAAATCTATAAAATTTGTATTCAACAAACAAAAACTCGCACATTTACAGCTACAGAGCGCCAAAGTACGGAGGAACTTATTTTTACAGCAAATACCAACAAACCATCGAGGCTCGCAAGTATCCAACGGATACTCGCCAATTTGGCGTTCTTTTTATTAATATATATGTATATGCATTTCTTTTTTTTGGGAAATTTGCCAAAATCATTATTTAACTTGACTCTCCGTAAAAAAAAAGTGCAAAAAGAAAATTAAAATAAAAAATGTGAGCTTGCGAATTCCAAAGTCAAACTCAAAGCCAAATAATGAAGCGTATCATTTGCGCTGAACTTTCTTTGCTTCACAGCTAAAATAATTTTGTATGAATTTTAATCTTTGGGGTTGAACTTTCGGGTTTCGTTTACACTTTCTGAACTTTTGCTAATGATTTTACTCTTAGTGTGCATACAGAATTTTCGTTGGTGAAACTTTAAAAATGTAACTTATTGATTGAGATGCAGTTGGTTCAGAGGTGTGCCACAACTTTCTTTCAACTTGCCAACAAATAGCAATCCATTGATGTAATATGTATAAGATATTTGTATCTTTGAGTGCCTTAGGAAACTGCCGTGAAAACTATTTGTCTCATTTTGAAACTAAACCGTCTAGAGATTACTCACATAAATTTGACCGTTTTTAAGAAACGCCGAAATATTAAAGAATTTCTGCGACTTTGCAGTTTGACATTGAGCAAGGTACGCAGAGCCACGACAAGGTTGCCTACCTACATCTCCAAACCCTTTGACGTCAAGCGAGGTGGCTTCCGACAAGGCGTAGCCCTTTTCTGCGAAAGTTGAAGAACTTTGTGTTGAAGAGTGTAGAGTATCTAGACTATTTTCTATGAAAGTATCCAGTGCAAGCGGTGAATCACAAATTGATGCTATTTAGGTCTAAGTAGGCAAATGATTAGTAGACACTTTACGGGACACTCATTCTTCTCGCCTCACATTCGATGGAATAACAAAAATAGTCGTGAGTCCGCTGTTCATGGAAGGCGATGAAAAAGTAAAAGGGCAGACACGGTTCCATTAGAAGAAACCAAATGGATGGCGTGCTAACTACATTCGGTATAAAGAGGTGGTGAAGGCGTGCTCGAGGCAGAAGCGCTATGAGCAGTCAAGAAGAAATAAAACTGAGGATTGGGCATCTCAGAAGCATGGTGATAAAAATACTCTTGAAGTGTTTGAGCGGAAAGTACTTCGTAAGATCTTTGACCTTTTACGCGTTAGTAACGACTACCGAATCTGATGGAATGAAGAACTCTATGAACTCTACGACTTTAGTCAAGCGAATTAAAATCCAGCGGCTACGCTGGCTAGGTCATGTTGTGCGTATGGATGAAGAAGCTCCTGCGAGAAAGGTCTCCAATGCGGTACGAAGTGGCAGATTATGCATCCGCTGGAAGGACCAGGTAGTGAGCACACTAGTTACCTTTAGTATCACCGATTGGAGAAGGCGCCCGCAAAGCAGAAAAGCCTAGAGGATAGCTTTACATCAGGCCATTACCCGGTAATGAGTTGTTAGGGACAGTTAAGAAGGAGAAGTGCATCTCAGATCTCATTTATCAATGTTTCAAAGTACTTTTTAACAGTTCTTTATACACGCTGGGGAACTTTTGGCCAGCTTTTAATTCATCATGCATCTCTCTGCTAATACAAAAGCCTAAGCTTCAAACCAAGTATATTGTTTAGGCCATTTATGCTGATGACTTTTACCCTTATCGTAGTCACTTTCACAATGAGTTTCTTCATCTTCATCAGTGAAGAATAATAGGAAAACTTTGTGCAAATAACGTTTATTTAGCTCAAAGTTTGACATTATGCCGCGATAAAAAATATATATATTTGGCTAACAAAAATTGACAAATGTTTTGATGCAGAGTTGTTGACAGCAGCTTTCAAAACGACTTTTTACGTAAAACTTTCATTATGATTCATACACTCAACTATCTTCAAACTTTTCGCAGTCAAAAGCAGTTCTAATCCAAAGGATTGCCCATTTGCAATTTGAATAGCTTGTTTTTTTGTGCTCGAAATAGCTGCTCGAGTTGGTCCATCAAAATGTCCGACAACCTTTAAAAACAGAGCAATGGCAGCACATCTACAAAAGCTTGAAAGCTTAAAGTAAAAGGTCAAGGGATGCGAACATAGTCAATGAAAGGTAGCCATAGATAAGAGGGAAATTCAAGACCATACAAACTGATGTTGGCATTGCCTTTACCTTGTTGCATATGTCGTATACTTGATTTTTTTTGGCACAAATTTTTTCACTTACAGTGTTGATGCTGGAAGTTGGTATTGGTATAGAGCATAAAATGCTGATAAAACATTTCATTTCATTTCAGTACACACAAGAGACAGACACACACGCACAGTAACAGCAACAAAAACTACAACTACAGCAAGTAAGTAAATCATATCGCATGTTTTTATCATTCCAAGGAAAAAATTTCACTCATTTTGTATGGTTGTGTGTGTGTCTGTCGCTGCTTTTGAGATCTGCCGCAGAGCTCATCGTACTTGGCACTCTGAGTTACTTAAATGAATTTTGCGTAATGCGCTTTATGTGCGCTCTTACCCCAATCCCCACTTAAGCACACACACACTCACACCGACACACACACACACACACACACACACACACACACACACACACACACACACACACACCGACACACACTCACACCGACACACACTCACACCGATACACACTCACACCAACACACACTCACACCAACACACACTCACACCAACACACACTCACACCAACACACACTCACACCGACACACACTCACACCGATACACACTCACACCGACACATCCATCTGTGTCACATTCGCAAAGGAGTGTCTTTAACATTATTTTCTTAGCTTTACTTGCTCAGCTACTTGCTCATTTCTATAGATACAATATATATTCTTCTTTGCAAGCGTATACGATTGAGGGGTTTGAAACAAATAGGAGGGGGTAATATTTCACACACACCCATACACACACACACACACACACACATGTTTGTCACGCACAGTGCGTTGCCATCAATGTACATACGCAGAATGTCAACTCGTCGACTTTGTCATTGTTGTCGTCGTCTTCCCAATCTTACCCAACCTTCCGACCTCCCTTTGGGACCACCCAGTTAGCTACTCATATTGCCTTTTCCTTATGAGGAACATAATTAAATAATAAATTCAACTAAAAATTGAGTTTGTGCCGCTCGCTGGCTTATGAGCATAAGCATGCAAGTACTTAAGAGAAAGATGCCTGAAGGCAAACTTTAAAGCGTCTATGTTGAAATACCCTTGCAGATCTGATAGAAGTTTATCTGTGTATTACCCGAGTTCAGCTGAGTACGCGACACTCGTTTATGTCTTATATCTAGCGACGAGATATAAGAGGGACATCCTTTATCAAGGCTATCACATTTCACAAGTATGCGCTAAAAGGATACTGTAATGCCCAGCACACGAGTCTCTTCCGTCTATAGGGTCCACTAAAAGCAAATCTATCAGTACTGTAATTGTAGTATTCGTGCCCATTTGTTAGATTTTCTTTAAAAGGGAGTTGTTTAGCCTGTCTGCAACCAGATCCAGTCTCTAGTTCGTCTGGATTTTTATTTAAGGTAATTGCTTAAAAATCTGTTTTCGAAAACAACCTGCGTGCAGGCAACGACTACCGCCTCCGATCGAACTCATAAGCTCTATGTGGAGATTAGTGGCTTAGCAGCGCTTCTTCTAAGTTAGTCTGTGCATTGCCGGAAATGTTCATGTAGTCTGATTTTCTTCTAAGAAAGTTCGTTTCGTCGACCTAGAGATCTAATTTGATTCGCGACCTGTCTACCAGATAGTTTTGCTGTATTTACATTCAGGTATAACAACACAAGGACCTATGTTTTGACTTTAAAAGACGCTGACGCTTATGCTCATAGATTATGACAGGAAAATTCTCGCTCTTATATGATAGTGGTTCTTTTCATAGTATGCATCTATTGTCCTTTTAGGTTTGTTACTCTTGATAAAGAGTACTCACCGTGTGGTCAGCGGGTTAGAGAATACCACATCGTATGAGGCGACTAACAATGGTACTGGGTTCTTTCGAGACCAGTAGACCTTAAAATGGTTGTGTCGGTTGGGTTTGGAACCCACCACGTAAAACCACAATTCCAATGAAAGAATGTATTTACATCAGGCCGTAACCCGATAACGGGTTGTTGTGGCCAGTTAAGAAGAAGACTCTTGATAAAGCTAAAGTTCCGTGTCCAGTGATACTGGATAACCATCTCATCTCTGGCTTGCAAGAGTAAACAGTTATCTTGTCGGCGTTGATGTCCTAAAACAATGTGTCTAATACTGCTGTACGATTGGTTTTTAAAGCTGATTTCAAATATAAAGGCAAACCCATGCACTTTCATGAAGTCGTTCTTAGCAGGGCTCATCTCCACACTCATCGATTTTATTATGGCTTAAATTTAGAATCTTCCAAAGAGACTTAGTTTGCATTCCATAACCTACACCATACATAATATGCCCATTGCAAGGGTATGAAGCAAGCGGTAAGAAACATTCACAGATACACGCGCTTAAAAGAACACTCATACGCCCCGTATGCCAATGAACTTTCTAGCACAAACAATTTTCGTTTTTTATTTTTTGTGTAATTGCTTTGCTGTGGTCTTCATTGTTGTTTTTGTTGTTTTCTTTGCTACTTTGCTTTTTTGCCTGATAATGAAATTATATCGTTCTAATAATTTTATGCACCAAGCAAACATAACAACAACAATTCACTCGCTTTATTGTATCTATGTGTGTGTGTATCTGTGTGTGTGTGTGTATCTGTGTGTGTGTGTGTATCTGTGTGTGAGTGTGTGTATCTGTGTGTGAGTGTGAGTGTGTGTATCTGTATCTGTGTGTGAGTGTGTGTGTATCTGTATCTGTGTGTGAGTGTGTGTATCTGTATCTGTGTGTGTGTATCTGTATCTGTGTGTGTGTATCTGTATCTGTGTGTGTGTGTATCTGTGTGTGTGTGTATCTGTGTGTGTGTGTATCTGTGTGTGTGTTTCTTGAGTATCTTAAATGGGTAAACGACTTGACTGACTTTTTTTTTATTCAACTATTTTCAACTCTTTCTTTCATTGCTTTTTGTTTCTATTTGCGAAATTGCGTCATTTGCAAAAAATTTCACGCCGTTTTCGTTAACAACAACAACAACAACAACTTTAACTAAAACAACAACAGCTCAAAAGTTGGCGTTGGATTTACGCATTTTATCAAATCGCTTTTCTCTTTTTCATGTTACGCTTTAAAATTGTTCTCTTCTTTTTTTTATATCTTCTTTTTGCGCTAAATTCGCATGTTTTTCCCGGGAATTGTTTGATTTCGACCATCGTGCGAAACACGTGTGAAGTTTAAGATGCTGCTTTACGTATCTTTTGGATCAAAATATTTGAGTGTCAAACTGAAAAGATAGCATTGAGTATATATGCGGCAATATGTTGAGCTTTCAATTTGTTATAGCTCGGGAATTCGAGTACACTCAGTTATCTGCAATTTTTGGCTATTTTTATTCTTTCAACAAAACTAAAGACTCAGATTGTATTTATGTTATATTTTATAATTCAAGTACAGGTATACTTCAAATGCAGAAATTAGGACACAAAAGGAATATTATTGTTTTGCCAAGCTTGCTTTATATTTGCGGAGCAAAGTCGCCTTCTCAAAATATGTTGGTTTTCCCAAAGTAAGCTTTTGAGAAATTCTATTATTAAGCTCGGTAGGTTTAACACATTTGTATGGTGTTACGCATGTGTATGATGTTACGCATACGTATGGTGTTATGCATGTGTATGGTGTTACCCATGTGTATGGTGTTACCCATGTGTATGGTGTTACCCATGTGTATGGTGTTACCCATGTGTCTGATGTTACGCATGTGTATTGTGTTACGTATATGTATGACTCCTGTGTTTAGCTGTGTCTAGAGGAGAGCGAGAAGATTTGGACATTTGTTTTCGAGTGCTGTGGTAGCAGTGAGACCGAACGAAGCTCATAAATCCGCTGCCTCATCTCATCTGGAGTAATTTTCGTTATGATCTTGATAACTTCTTTGCCTAGAATTTCTTTGCTTTGAGATTTAAAAGATGATTTATGAAAAGATGGTCGACAGAAAGACTCTTATAGCAGCTATCGAAATATCTTAACTGACCAACTATAGAGTATTTATCACCTGCTTGGAAACAACAATATGATAATAACCATGAAAAGATTAAAGTGCTTCAAAAACAATTTCTTCTTCTATTTCGAAGCCGATTAATCTGCCGTCACTAAGGAATTTCCTTTACACTCAAGCTTATTGCGAAACTCGTTGATTCAACGAATCGAGGATTACGGTTGATGCCTCCTATATAGAAGCTTTTGAGTCTGTTAGTGTTCTATCTTGTAATATTTTTGTATAATTTTGCTTTTTAGCAGTTAATCAACTGTTATCATGTTTTGTCATAACTTATATATAAATATATATTTAAGGTGTTCCACAGAATTCCAGTGTAGCTTACTTGCACAGTTATTTAACTCACGGAAAAGGGGAGAAGAGCCACAATGAAACTTAGACATTTCATTCTTTAGATATCTAATGCGAATAGAAGTAGGGAACGATACATTCAGTGTCTGGGATTACTCACTATTTAAGGTGTTCCAAAGTATTCCACTAGACATTACCAGTTGAACAACTTACTAGAGTAAGTTACATACTTTAGATTTATCTAAAACGAAATTTCACGATTTCACAAACCCCAAATGCTGAGAGTTTCTCAATTCACGTATAGAAAGTGCCTAGAGCCTCAAAGGAACGTAGAAACATTCCAAAGTTTAGATTTCTTTGTGACGAATATCCTAAAAGAGTATCTATACCTTCGAGTATTTGCGAAATGACGCGAACCTAGAACTATACGGCAACCATGTACATCGTCTTTCGCTATATTATTATGTATGCTCACACATCGTAGTTGCTAATAGTTTTGGCAAAGGTTTATGATTATTACTGTTTTGTGTGTTAGCTTTGTTGCTATTTATAGGCAGTTCTTGTTTATTTGTTGTAGTTACTGTGATTTCCGTCATATGTGCCCCAATAAAACCGATGACGTTCAAACCGCCATAAAAAGTAACATAAGACCAAAGTTTATGATTGCACCAGTTAAAATAATAGCTTTCGGTAAGTTAAAAATTATCACGCAACTTTGGTATCAGCATTTATGTTTCAGGTCATTAGTGAGTTATTAACGCTAGAGGCGGCTATATGACATACTCCATATGCTGCAGATAATATTAGAGCTTTAACTTTTAAGTAGTAGTAGCTGTTGAGATAGTATCCGACAGTTTATCATAGAGTTTGACAGTTGCAAGCTCGTATATCAAGCAAAAATCTGCGGCATGTCCAGTGTCACGTGCCAGAAATATTGAAAAGTCTTAGATAGAAAAATGAAAACCTCAAATACAAATGAACTTGTGTATGATTTATGATGTCATCGACATGAGCGCCTATAATTCATTTAAACAATCCGCTGCTTTCAATTCTAATAAATCAAAGGCGCCTGTGTCCGAAATCCATAAATCTACTTCATCACGATTAGTGACAGTTATTATTTGCCCGAAAGTACTTTCAACTTGAGAGCTCTGTATTAAAGTTTAGAGCATATGCTTGGTCTATAATCTAGCACGTAGGCCAAGACTCCACAATTAGGCTAAGGCAGCTAGCACATGATTAGATGACAAATTTCGGGTGTTCGATTTTAAGCCATAAAATAAGCAAAAACTTTTAGCTTAAAGTAAGGGTTGCCAGCGTCTAGAAAAATTCCCCTGTTCATACATAAAACTCATAAAATCAAAAAGCAAAATCCGGCACGCTCTGGCTTTGGCAGCTGCCATTGCTGAAGTTCCGTAAAATGTCTGATTGGGAGTGTGGGCGCGTTTGTGGGTTTTGGTGCTATGGGTTTACGGCATTTTTGACGTGCATAAAAAATGCTGCTCACGTGACTTATATAAATTAAATGTGTGCGTATATATATATCTAACTGTGTCTGTGAGTGAGTATCTGCTGCGGGTAAGCACGAAATTTAAGCAGGAAAAGGTAAAGCCAGATAACAGTCAACGCCATCCGAAAACCGTCGACTAGGTCGACTGCCCGGGTTTGCCATGATTGCGATTTTGATGCCTTGGCAAAACGCATAATTGACGCAAGTCATGTATATATGTATGCATAGGCACAAGGAGGTTTGGGGGGTGCTTGCGATGGGTAGGTGGTGGGCGGAAGGGTGTTTGGCATGAATGCTGCCAAGCGCTCGGAAAAATATTACGCGAATTTTGAACTTAATGGCTGGGGTTAGGCGTAGTGGCGGCTGCCTTTAATATTCCTTGAAATATTTCAGACACCATTTTTCTTTTTCCTTTTTTGCTTGGATTATTAATTATCTGAAATATTCGTTCGAAAATATTTCATGCACCTAATCGATAATAGCTTAGCGTGTTCAGCTTACTAATTTATAATTCCATTGCAAGCATTTTCAATAAGCACTTTCCGCAAAATGTGTTTTTGACGGAGTAGTCCTGACTGTGAAATATACTCAGTTCTCTAATCTATATTGAGTACAAATGATTTCCATGCTAACTTTCAGTTACATAAATGAATATGTCATACAATCGGCACACAAAATGAAATGAATGTATAGGAACGAGTGTGCAAAGTGAACTGCTAAAGAGTACGAAAAAAAGAACACTCGGGGTACTTAGTTTACTCATTGGGGTTTTTAACCACATTCGAGTGTTTCTGCTGTTTCATTGAATTCTGATAAGCCGCAACGAAGTCTTGGCTTCATGCCTTTAATATCTCGGAGATGAGTAATTCCAGGCTTTTTCTTGGAGCGTGTTAACATCCGAGCGTTTCTTGTTTTCTTAGAAGAACAAAAAATGAAAAGATGAACATTTTCGTGGGACTATTTTTTGGAAAACTAACGCAATCATTCGTCTCAACGAAAAGGCGTCAATGAAACAGTATTCCTGTGCATTGCCGTTGGACAAGGTTGTCGATTGAGGCAAAGAAAAGTTTAAAAAATGCAACCGCTTTGCTTCAAAAAAAATATGGTTAAAGTTGACAAATCGTGGTTCTATGCGTATGAGTCCAAAACTAGACAGAAAGTGTCTTCATGGATCTTCGAAAACGAGCCAAATTCAATAAAAGCTATTCGCGTACGAAGCACTTCAAAGAAAATGGTGGCCAAACCGTATCCATTAAAAAAGCGTATAACGGTCAGCTACAAGTTTGCGGAGAATTAGGCAAGAGCAACCACCAAAACCGGAGCATCCTTCATCACGACATCTGGTGTTTCCAACCCGCACATCAAGAACAAGTTGCGAGATCAACGTTTTTCAGCACCTGAAGCACACATTTTTTTGGAGGTACCCCATTCGGAGTGACAAAAGTGTTTGGCAAATAATAAGCACTAACTCATCGTTTCAGCGGACATGAAATAACAGATAACATTAGGATACTCCTACAAGCAAAAAGGCAATCCTGGCGAAGGTAAATGGTAAAACTGATAAGCACTGTCTCAACTTTCTCACTTTGGAAGGAAGCTGCTGTTAATTGGTATAAAACGGAGGCAGTGCTGGCTTCCTTTTGGCAATCACCCTACATTTGAACCTCTCACATTTCAAGAGGTGCAAGAAGTCATTAGTCGCTTGAAGAACAACTTGAAATATGAATCTTAAGGCAGTTGCGAAGCGTGCAGTCTTTTTGATTGTGTTTACAACAACTATTTCTTAAGGCTGCACGATAACACGTGGATTTGGTAGTAGGCTCTGGTTTCAGTGACTCCCAAACCTGGCAAGTCGGCTAGCTCGCATGATTGAGATATTTGGTGACAAACAGCTGATTCCCTAGCGCTAGGAAAAATCTGAGATATTGAAATGATTAGTCAACAACATTTAAGATTTGTTTGATAAGAAGCAATAATTCAAGGTTATTTTTGTCAGTAGTCAGTCAGTCTAATAGAGACAGCAACCCAAGCAGCCTCACACGGACTTAGTCTTGGAAATGGTTACTTTCCAGCAAAAGTCTTGAATTATGTACTTTTTGGAGCAATATGTTCTTATAATTTGCAGTTAGACGTGTTCAAGCCTGAACATAAAAGGGCGCCACCTAAGGAGATGGTTAACCAAGGGATTACTCAAACCGTAAAATGGTTTAATGCAAAGAACGACTGTTTTTATAAATCGAAGCGAGCTCAAAAACGATCTTTTGTGCATCCCCGCGCTATTCAAAAGTACAATTTCAAAAAGACGTCGCTCGTTGTTGGCAAAAATGAAACTCTTTAGTTCAAAGTGGTTATGGAAGAAAAAGGCCATGAGGCAGCCTATGTGACAGATCCATTAGAAAAACCAGTAGACGGCATCTGAAAAGGGAAAATGCCGCGTCGCGTACTGAGCGTTAGCGAGCATGACCCATAAGACTCGGCTGAGAAGTTTCTAAGAGAAGCAACTGCAAGCAATAACTTCTGTCCGATCTGCAGGCTTTCGTTTTCTCCGCCGGAAGAATGTTTACACAATAAGTTTGCTGGGACGCCTGCCGTACCTTCTGAATTAAGTTTCAACTCGTATCAAGAGATGTTGAACAAAGTCCCAAATGTCTGCTTAGGCGAGGTCAACACTGTCCCAATTTTTTCTGCGGATAAATAGAAAGATTGGCAACGAGACTGAATTTTTTTAAAAATCTCAGAATTTTGACCTGGTTTGGATGCGCTTCTATGATAAGAAAGAAGCAAGACAAGTAATAAGGTTCAGATTCAAAGCAGAAGGAAAAGTAACGTCGAACGAAACTTACATTATAACTGCGTATAAACTTTTTCAAGCGGCTAAAAACTTTTTCACAAACTAAGAAAACTCTTTATTACTGAGACTACAGCGTATGAAAAACCACAAAGAAAAAGAAAATTGTGTTTTTTACTCTGCTTGGCTACAAATTTCATTAACTTGTAATAATAAATTTTCTATTCTTTGAAAACGCTTAAGTGGAACTTAATTATCAGTAGTTCCGACAAGTCGAAGGGTAGCACCAAACCATGGCAAGTGCTAATTAATATTGTTCGATTTATGGCCCAAATTAAGTGTCTGAAAAATGAATTCGTAGCCAAAGAAATGCGTGTCTTGCAGTTTGTTTACAAAGAAAACAATAAATACGAAAATATTTAAGATAAGAAATTAAACTTAACTTTTGCTTGTGCAATGCAAAAAGTTCAGCCAAATGCGAACTTTCGAAATTGTTTTAAAAAATCAAAGTTCAATGAACTTGACCTTGAGTTTTGATAAACATTTCGCTTATAATTTGCAAAAGGATTCATAAAGTTTGGTATGTATTTATGGCGTTGAGATAAGCTTTTGCAGCGCTTTGTGTATAGCAGCGGGAACAGCCCGAATTATATATTTATAGTCGATCTTTTGAGTTATATACAAATTTATTGGCCAAAAGTTATTGAGGGACAATTGCTGAGCGTTTGTGTTGAACCGCCATTTGAGTAGAAAACCTTGTGAATTTCGACGATAATGGAAAATTGTGTATTTCGTGTGCCTATTGAGTATTGTTTTTTGGATAAAAAAATCATTAATAAAACAAGGAATGGCTCAAGAAATAAGAAAATTTTCCACACTCCATATTTTCACTACATGTACTATAATTCCTGTCACCAAACTTGAATAAATGATCCGGAGGCAAGAGATTTGTGTCAAATGAAGAGATCATCCCTTGCATCATACCTTGAAAAAGAGGAAGGGTTAAATAATAGAAAGAAAAAAAATTGCACTGGACTAAGTGTAGCGAGCCAAGATGAAACTATGTTCATCATCCTCTTCTCTCTTGATCGATCATAGAACTGTTCTACATCTAGGTCATTGGGCATATCTGGGCTATTAGTTTCTGTCAAAGAGCATGACTTAATAAAATGGAATCATTGATCGTTATATTTAGTCAACTTGCTGAGAACTGACTATTCTATGCCTCAATTTTGCTTCATATTCAGTCGGTCTAGCAGAAACGGCAACACAACAGTTTCACGCATACACTGTCTTGGAAATGGTCGCCTTTCAGCAAAAATGTTCAATTTTTTAACGGTATTGGATTCCACTGTATCACTTTTTTGCTCTTTGGTTTTTGGACTGTCGTCAAAAACTGTCGTGACTTCCTTAATAGAGATAACAATTACATTGCAAAAGTGCAAACAACTAGTTTTTTTTTTTTTTAAGAAATGCAGTCAATCTTTAATACATGATATATGTATACATACCCTTTAGTATAATGTGAAAGTGGAAAACTCATACAACTCACTCATTTTTTTTCGCTTTAAATATAAATTTGCTTACCTGCAAATAGAGTAAATAAAATAAATGGAATTAGTTACAATATTCATGAAATATTACTGCTATAACTATAATCTACATATTTAAATGGAGTAGAAAATATTTCTTTCTATAAAACAAAAAACAAGAACGAAATGAAGCACTTGAAATTAATTGTTCGGAAAATATTTATAAACAATTTTTCATTTTTTATGCGCCACCCATAAATCAGTATTTTTTGTTAAAGTTTGCCAAAAAATGTATAAATATAATACCACATAAATTCTATATTATAAATATTTTAAATTTGCAAAGTTAGAAGAATGTTTTTGTGCACTTTTGGCAGCAAATTAAAGTTAAATTAAAAACTGTGTGGTTAATTATTTATATTGTTTATTGATTACATTTCCTTTATTGTTGCGTGTACATTGTTGATTTAACAATTGTTATAACACATTGTTTTAGAGTTCATTTTTAATTTAACATTTGTGCAGAGTATTTTTGTATTTATTTTTAATTTAAATATTTGTATTGTCACTTTTACTTGCAAATTATGCAAGTATGTTTGTTGACACACTTTTTTTCAAACGTTTCATACGCTCTGCGGGCTTTTTTTAAATAAGGTTGTTTATTTTTTTTATTTAGTGTTTGCATTATTAATTAAAATGAATTTCACAAATGTTTTTAAATATTAAATGTATAACTCAGGTATAAATATAGAAAAAAGCGAAATGCCACTGGCTTGTTTTTTTTTGGGAATTTTTTTCTTTGTCGTATTTCAAACCAAACACTCAAAACAAACATATACACTCTTACACACAGAACACATTGTTTCGAATATACCCATTCACATAGTCGTCTTTCATCAACTTTCAAGTCTAGTGTTTGTTTTTGTGTGCTTTTGGCCTATTTTAAGTAATTTGCATAATTTATGGCTCACTGTTTGGTTAAAATTCTGCAAATCGTATGAAAAATTGTGAGAGCTTTTCATAAATTTCCATCAGCTTGATGGTAAAACTGACTGACGAAAATACCTTTGAATGACTTGGTGGGGAGTCACAACTGTTTTAATCAACGCAAAGTTTTTAATGGTTTGCTTTGTATTGTACCTAAACGTAGAATTGAGGCGAAAAAAGGGGTGCGGCAGATTTCCATAAATATATAAGCAAATATTTCACATATTGATGTACGAAAGTAGGTTTCCTTTGGTTTAAACAACATAACCGTTGCAAGAGGAACTACTAGGTGGGGTGAATAGTAACCTCCTTGGGAATGAAAAAAATTAAAAATTTTTTTTTTTTTTTATATTATTCAATATAGTCCCCTTTTAGGTCGATACACTCATTTCAGCGATTTTCCAACTATTTGATCCCGTCCGAAAAGTCATTTTCATTGTCTTTGTCTCGCTCACACTCGCACTGAATGCGCTTAGGTAGTAGCTGCAGTCCGCTGCTTGGCAGCTTTCGTTAAGTGTGTGAGAAGAATTAATTAAGCGGTCAAGGCCGCATAGTGTGAGGTGCAGGCAAACCAAAAGAAGAATCTACATGGAAAAATATGAAACCAAAATTGTGTCTGTAGTGTTATGGCCAACGGTTTAGCGAAACGTTAATCGGGTTGCTCTATATCATAGCCCTTCGAATGCGATGATCGAATCTTGAACGCTGTTCGCGACTTATTGCTAATGAAGCAATTAGAGAATGGTAGAGACCAATGAATAACGTGTTCGACAGGCCGTACCAATAAACGCAGCTGGTCTTAGAATGCTGACAAGAAAAATGAACAAGGAGAAGAAGAATAAGGAGAAGAAGAAGAAGGAGAAGAATAAGGAGAAGAAGAAGAAGAAGAAGAAGGAGAAGAATAAGGAGAAAAGAATAAGGAGAAGAAGAAAAATAACGGAAGAAGAATAAGGAGAAAAAGAAGAATAAGGGGAAGAAGGGGAGCGGGTAGCGGAACGGAATATGATCTACCATGAGTGGCGCATGGAGGTTGGCGAGTAAAGCAAGCAGGGGGCGTAGCCCCTTAGTAATATGTATAAAATGGAAATGAATTAATGTGAAATAAAAGAAATATCAAATTTCCGTACCGAAAATCGTAGAAAGTTTGTGTTTTATTTTTAAGAAATGCCCAACATAAGTGGATCGCGTAGCATTGCGGCTCAAACAACACTTAACATTTAGCTATTTGTTTATTATACCCTGATTTATGATATTTGTGGCCATTTCATTTCATTTCATTTCTCTTTTCGAGTATAAAGATACTTTTTGAGTTTCGCAAACTTAAGTATCTCTCTTCCAAGGCATATGTATTACAAGGTATGGGTCGTCTGCCGAATGAAACTCATCAGATTAAGACGATTTTCTTTAAACATTCATAAAGAAAATAAAAATGTTTTTAATTTGAAACAGTTGAATTAAATACTGCAAAAGAACACCAAAAAACAATCCGAACAAAAGGTTAACTTTGGGATTAACGGTTGTTTTGGTCGCCGGTTTAACGCTGGTTTAGTTAGTGGAAACGACTTTGCCGCAGCGCTTAGTGGCTGCGACACATCTCTGTGATGCACTCTCTTGCAATTTTGTTTTCAGCTGCGGCTATTTGCTCAGTGGAAACGCTATTCTTAGTGGCGCACCATTGGCTGTAATCGCTGAATGTGAAATCTATTTAGGTAATCACTCTATTAATTTTAACTTTTTGTCTTTGTTTATTTTGCAGCTATTTGACAATCAAGTTTATTTGTTGCTGAATTTCTATTTATGTGTGAAAGTTATTGTCAATCATGGCTAAAAATAACAGGAAAAAAAAACACAACGCTAAGCTCATCAAAAACACAATACAAATTCAATAATGCTTTCAGATACTAGATATTGTAGAAAGTTAATCCAATTTTCATAGATTAAAGCAACATGTTGATAATATGTATCTATAAAAAAACGCTTGGCTCAAAATAGATGCGCTCTTGGAGTCAAGGTCCCTTGTGGTAAAAATACATATATCAAAGAGTAACCATCGCAACCCTTAAACCCTAGCCACAGTTATGCCTAACACACAAAAAAAAAGTATCTATATATATGATAGAAAATGTCGTTTCTGGTATAAATATTCTTACATATTTTTATTGCGAAACATGTACAAAAAGCGCGCTTGTGTGTGTGGGCGAGGAAATAGGACTTTTGAAATGTGGTACGATGTGGCTGCAGCTTGAATTTCATGTCATATCCATGAGATACACAACAGATACAATAGTTACTTTATACAGATACTTTATACAATTGCGGATGCTACTTACTGTGCGGTAAAAAGCGATACGCAAATATGTGGAAATAAATACTCAGTCGTCAGTTGTCAGTTGCCATTGTATCGTAAAGTACAATAATTTCATTGAATTAAAAAAGATAACTCAATTGAGTGGGCGAGTTGACTGACTGCCCAGACAGACGCTTATTGTCGAGGCATTTTCTTGTATCTATGAGTCCGTACAATGCACAGCACAGGCGTTTTATACTAAACTGAAACCGAGTGAAATGCCAGATAAAACGCACTGGCGATGAGTCAAGTCTTATGACAACCATATGGAAATGTGCGAGAGCAAAGTATAACCAGACACAAGACGTTGAACAACAAAGGAAGCAGTTGGCTGGCGGCAGCCGGTGTGGCAAAGGGGCCAACGCCTAGAAGCTAAAGCTATTGAACTCTCTTCTCTCTTTCACTTGCTACCATGTGGCGCGCCACTGGCTATGAAAAGCGCTTTAGGAGGCGGAGTAGTGGACTGGGCGGGAACTACACTAATGTGCGTGTCTTTGGGTCTAAAATAAAACCATTTAATGGTCAGCAAACAAATAAACAAACAAAAGACAAAATGAAAATCAATAGCTTAACGATATTTGTATCGATAGAAAAGCAATTTTATCGATAGCTAGCCAATTGACGCACATACATTTATAATGTGTAAGGGCAGCTAATTATACCGTATAATTATACTGTACACATAGTGCACAGGGTATTATAGATTTGCGCAATGTATGTAACAGGCAGAAAGTCTTATCATTGAATCGTGTAGCGATTGGACCATGTCCGTCTGTCCGTATGAGGGGATAGATCTCCGAGACCATAAGAGCTAGAGACACAAAATTTTACCAAAAGATGCTCGTAATCTAATGTAACATGAAGTTTGTCGAATCAAGTCGATATCTTACACCCTTTCAACTCCATCTATCAACTCGAAACTCCTCAGAGATTTTCGTCGTGTTAATGTGCAACTATGCTCCAAAAATCGAGATCGGATAAATACATCAAAAGTTATAGTCAAAATTATGCTTATTTCACCCCCCCCCCCCCCCCCCACCCTTCGCCGATAAACTGCTTTAAAATTCCACTACGTGTAGATATGGATACATGTAAGCTAATCGTTAAAACTGCATCCAACTTTTTTCAATGGAACCCTCCTTCCCCCGCACTCGATTTACCCCCAAAATATTGATTTGAAAATTGCCGTAGACACTTATAAATGTTTTTTTAAACTATGTTACAAAATTCAACGACATTGACCCAAAAATACTGGAGTTATGGGCATAAAAGTAATTTTTGCCACCATAATAGGAAAACTTGTCAATTGGAACTTCCCAATAGGAAAATGTTTACAGGCATATCGATCTTATGAAAGGAGATATAAAAGTGGATACTTCCGTTCCCATTTTAACGTATTTAGTGTTTATAAAGAAAAAGGGTACAGGGTATTCCACAGTCGGGCACCGTCCCGACTGTCTGCATCAAATTTGTTTAACCAGTTTTTATCAGTTATAGCAAGAGTAGTTTTTGTGATTTCCCAATAACAATTACATATATGACGTGACAGCGTCAATAATGAGATAACAATAGTAAGCCAAATGCAAAAGACAAAAGAGACACGAGAAAACATAGAGACAGCAAGAGGAAAGAACAAGCGAAACAACGTTCGATGCTAAAACAAATACAATTTATTGCTAATGAAACACTAAAAACATTTTAACGCGATTCATCGCAACTATTCGCCATGTTGGCCATGTAGGGGTTAAGTGTGCTTTCAACAGTTACTGCTACCTGGTCTAAGCACCTGTTTTTAACCCCTTACTGGCTAAGTGTCTGCCTGTTGACATAATAAATTTAAGCATTAATTGAGTCCTTGTTGTTGTTGGGTGGGTGGTTGTAGCTGCAACAAATAGCCGGCAAATAAGTTTTTAATTAAAGCTTTTAGCAGGAAATGGAATATTAATGGAAAATGATGAACACCAGAAACACTTTGAACTCGAAAGTAAAACGCTAGCCGGGAATTGCCTTGAAGCAGATGTTGTTGGCGTAATTGCAAACCAGTTTTCCAGGGCCAAGTATTGAGCTAGTAGTAGGCAACAGTAAATGTCATAGGGTTGCTAGGTTGTTGTTGGATTATGTCAGGTAAACACTGTTGACATTTGCATGTTATGCAATACTTTGACGCTGAGTAAATTAATCGAGTGAAATGGGCTAAAGCTGTTTAACTGGCTAATAAAAATCAGTTCAGCAGCAGCTTCAACGCGCCAATTGTTCATGACACTTTGTTGTCAATGTTGCTTATAGGTTACAAGTTAGTTCTTAAAATAGCATACAAAGAATCCATTATAGAGCTACTTTGTACAATTGTTGTATAGCATTACGACCTACGTCAACACATGTGTCAAGCCCAAAATCAAAATTGTCAGCCGGAAGTTAAATACGGTAATCATTTTTCGCTAAGTGTCACTATTCCGGTGCACTTTGCGTATATGTGGCATAAATGTAACCAGGTATTCCAAAAGCTTTGCCATTAGCCAGCATACAATGTGTGTGTAAGTGTGACGGGCATGATATACGACTGGCAATATCTGACACCTTTTCCACATTAGCACTGACCACTAATCACTTAAATTTCAGCTCTGCAAATAATTTATGTGACAATGTGGCAGAGAGAGCCAAAGAACCAACCAAAATAAAACTACCCGAGTGGAAACTGATGCAGTAAGCTGAGCATCCAAACAAACTGGTAAGAAATAAATCAAATTAAGCTGCAGAACGTGATCGGAAAAAGTGCCGAGTTAGAATAGTGATTGTGATGGGGAGCTGAAAAACATAATGTTGGCAGCATTAAAAGTCGCTCGTTATTGGGCATTTTCAGAGAAGTTTTCATCAAGATCAAAAAATTAAATGTTAATGAAAATAAGTGTTCAAATAGCACACTTTTGAATATAAAGCTGAAATGACGATCATATAAAATTGACTTTTCGCAAACTGTCACGTCACGCATCACTTTTTGCTTGCTATATATAATAGATTTTTTATAAAACTCATCAAGTACGCTCCAGTTTACAACAAATTAGTTTAAGAGTTTCTACAAAGCAATGTACAGAACATGTTTCCTAGCTCAAATACGAATTAAAGTTTCCGAAACATGTGAGATTCTTCTTATAAGGTCTGCCTTTATATATCGAAAATGGTTTTGTTTTTAAGAACTGTGCAAATTTGGGGTCAGCATCAAATTCTTCTTTCTTATATCAACAATTATATCAATTCTAAGTAATATGTTGGTGAATGCTCTGTATAAACTAATCTTCTTAATAATAAGGAGTGCATACTACTAAGTTAAGTCGGAATAAGGGCAAAAGATATTTCATTTAATACGATGTTTTTAAATTAATAGTATTCGCCTTGTCGTTAACATTCGACGACTTAATACACGCTCATTACGAAGAGGATAGACGAAAACACGAATATAACAACAATGCAAATCGTTGTTGTTTTTTAGCTAACTTAAAAAGTACATTTATTACTTCAAATCGATTTTAACCTGCCTAAAAAGCAACGTATCCTGGTGAAACGTATATTCGGCAAATCGCAATCGTGCTAACTTTCGAATGGTATACCTTTCACATAAAAAAGTTTCGTTATTCAGAAGCAATCGGTACCACACTGAAATTTTGCTTAGCGTATTTATATATAGATTCTGAGAGCAAACACATCTGAGTTAGGAGGTGTCCTCCAAAGGTAGAAGAAGTAAGAAAAGGTAGAAAACTCATGATTTCGTTCAGATGTTTGTTATTGTTTGCTAACGTGAAATCCATATAAGCAGGCTTAACCGATTATCTGTCAAATCATATTATTAGCTGCCAATTTCTATTACCTGCCCAAAACGACAACCTCGTCTATACTAAAGTAGCATCCACATCACAATCAATGGACAGTTGCTTGTGCATGTATTTGACTATATGACAGACCGGCTTGGATTTTTGGTCGGTTTGTGATATTTTACTTTTTTCTTTTATTTACACACACAAACATGTCAATCTGGTGCGAGACTTTAATGACACACACACACAGCAGGACAGGTTGGATAGCCAAACAATTAAACACAAATAAATGTATGTTGGTATGTGACATTTAAATTTAATTAAAGGCCACAAAAAGTTGCCGCTCTTTGTGAAGTTGTTGAAGAGCGGGTCAATAGCAGGGTTCCAGATTACTAGAGCGGGATAGACAGGGGGCAGCGGGTGGAATTCCGACAAGCTCTTGCGTAGACCGCCCCTAGGAGTCGGCATTTTAATAATGAATGGTAAATGCGTGTGTAGCGGAAGTAACACTTAACTCAAACATAAGCACGAACTGGGCACGGGTGCTCTCTATGTATGTGAACTCAGACATATAGCAACACAAGTGTCAATCAGACACAGATACAAAAGCACACACACACATGCATGAAATGACAGCTGAAAAGTGACAAAGACAAAAGCAACTAAAGAACAGACAACACAAAAAAGTTACAGTAATGCTTAAATATCTTATTGTCAATACGTGTAAGTATGTGCACGCTTTTGAGTGTGTGTGTGTGAATGAGTGTGAGTGTGTGTGAGTGTGTGTGAGTGTGTGTGAGTGTGTGTGAGTAAGTGTGTGTGTTGAAGTATGCGGGTATTTAAATTTAATTTGCAAGCTGACAAAAAAGAAAGCAAGCGGTTTCTTGACATACATACTATATCCATATGCCAGTATTAAGAGCGTGCGTATTGGTGAGAGTGTTGACTATGTTTATGTGTGTATCTCAGCCCGCAGACAGGAAGCAAAGTGTGTCGTCATGGCGTGAAAATGGCCGAACGGCATGTGAAAAACTTATTTGAGTACAAGTCAAGTGAAGCACAAAACCAAAATGCTGCTGGCTCTTCAAGTGGTTTTCGGCTTTTCCTATATGCAAGCAGCATCCCTTACATGAAGGAGGCGGCAAAAAGTATCTGTGGTAGTTTTTGTGCGATGTCAAGAAAAGTTTGGCATTTTGTTGTACCTAGTTAGTGGAACTTGAATTAGTGCTGAAAATTTGTTAGCTGGTCAGTTGCCAAGCTCGTAGTTTTAATTGAATTGTTAAGGCCAAGCCTAGACAAGTCAAAATTTAGCTGTTGCTAAAAGGAACTAGCTGGATGGCCGTAAACATGCACACTTTCAGTTGGGGCTTAAGTTCAGAAGTAGCTTTCAGACCTAATTAGTTTAGCAAGTCTACTATCATTAGCAGCACACTTCAATTTTAGTAATGAAACAAGCTATTTGACGCTCATTAAAGAGCTTAAGCTGGAAATCATTGAGCCTCTCCCATATGATCTCAAAGTTTGTATACCCTATTTACAAAGAGCGAATGGGACTGGACAGACCTTGACGTTGCTCTTACAAAAACGACCAGCATCAATAGTTAAGCCATTTAGCGAAGTCTCACCATCGCACAACGGTTGGATTCTTAGATTGATGTTGAAAACTATACTTTTGATGATGTCTCAGATTTCATCAACCTTGAAACCTTGAACCGTCACGATGAAAACGATGTCAGCATGGTGATCAAGCGAAGAATCACTCTTGGCAACAGATGTAACTTTGGTTCTCAGTAGGCAAATGTGTAGTAGTGACCACTCTCACCAGACGAAACTAACACTCTATAAGAAGCTCATCCTTCCCCGTTTGCTTTATAGCGCTGAATGGTTGGTAATGGGTGGTAAAGCAGTCTGATGAAAATCTTTGGCCCTCTACGCGCTGGCAACGACTACCGCATACGAGGGAACGACGAACTCTATGAGCTCTACGCCGACTTTGACATAGTAAAGCGAATTAAGATCCAGCGCTGGCTAAGTCATGTTTTGCGTATTGATAAAGAAAAGTCTTCAATGTGGTTGTGGGAGACGATGAAGGGTGATGCAGACCATGCCTTCGCTGGAAGGACCAGGTAGTAAGCACACTAGCTATCTTTGGTATCACCGATTGGAAAAGCACGCGCAAACCAGAGACGCTTGAAGAAGAGCCAGTTAAGAAGAAGAAGATGTATGAACACCTAGAACTCGAACACCATAAAGCTAGGGAAAACAAAAGATGGGTAGTACATAATTAGTTACACACAAATACAATTCGCTTTAGGCAAAGAAGGAGATCAATTCCTTGATAATTTAAGTATATTTTTTATGAAATACTAAATTTAAACCTATGTTTGTATCAATCATACAATTGAAGGAATCTATAAATTATCAATAGCTGACTGTGCTACGCATTTAAAGTGTAAAGCTGATATCAGATGTAATCTTTTTTTTTTAATTTTAAGCATATAGTATGACTCGATACGTGACACAGCGAACGTGGTATATTTTTTTTATATGCTTCACTTTTAAAGAAATGTTCAATAATTAACCGAGACAGACAAATAAAACAGTTATTCAGAATATTTATTTATATGGATAACGTACAACTTCATAACCAAATAGGTATTTGCTGATAATCCATATTTTCTATTCTTGCATTTTATCAGACATTTTTACTTACATTTGGCTCAATTACAATATGATATCGCTCACATGAAATCTAATAGTTGGGGGCAATCAAATTCCCTTTTCATAGCGACAAATGGTCAGCAATAATTTTGGAAAACCACATTCCCAGGCAGGCAACATAATGGGGAAAAAACCAAAAAAAAAAAAACTCACACACACACATAACTAGGCAGAAAATTATCACTAATACGCCACATGTGTCGGGTACAACGCGTCGACGTCGTTATCGACTGCGTTGCCACGAGACAAATGCGACCCCAGAGCGGTATATATACATAGGTATGTAGAACCAAACTGTATGCAAACAAAACGCCTACGCTTAATTACACTGTGTACATTGTATAACAATAACAAGTACAACTACTAATCTAAGCTATAACTGTAAATGTGTAAATAATGCGTGTTTCTACGGGTGTGCGTGTGTGTGTGTTTATGAAAATGACTCATTAAAATGAAAAAATATAATTGCACTGAAAAAGCAAATGACGACTGTGTATTAGCAATATGCTGACTATGAGATACTCTGTGAAAATGTAAAGAAATTTTGGCAAATTTCAAATTTCTGATCAGAAAGCGCGTTAGAAAAAGTAACAAGAAGAGCTGCTTTGAAATTTAACTGTTGGAAAGTGTAAAAGCACTGAAATTTTTCTAAAACGAAATCATGGTATAATAAAATCAGGTACGATTACTCAGAGTAGTTGCCTCTATTGAGGTGCCAAGACAGTTGTGATGATTGCTGATCTATATATGCACTCGAGTGTGTTTCCAAAGCAGCAGTTCCATTTCTAACACACTCAAATAATCTTGACATTTCTTGGAAGAAGAAGAAGAGTACTCTTAAATTACAAACGAAACGCTTTTGGTGTTAAAGTACTTGATTTGCTGTTTTAACACAATTCATGTAACCCAATTCTCTTCTTTTGTATAGTGTATTGTTGCATACTAGAAAATAGCTTTTTCATTGCTTAAAAACTAGAAAGAAGTACCAAAAAATTGAAAAACGCATAAATAGTAACTAAAATTACACGATTATTGATCTTGAAAGCTATACTATACCAACAGCCTCACAGAAGCTGCATACCCTGTCATAAATGTTACGTACAAAGCTACACAAAACGTAAACTAATTGACCTTTCCAATCGCATTTGTATTCGTAATTGTTTTTTGCGGCTAACCCCTAATCTATTTTATTCGTGAAGAAAAGGGTAACAAACGGCAAGAACGAAACAAAACGTAATTGTCAACAAGTCCATAGAATGGGTTGCCACGAGTCAAAAGACTGCAAACATTCGAAACTAATCAAGGGTACTCATTGCGTATGAGTAATTTACGATAAAAGTGAGACTGATCGCTGAAATATTTTATGCAGTTGCATCAGCAAATATACTATGACAATTACGAGTAACTATCACATATTTCTTTCAAATTTGTATTGTTTCACATAGTATGATTTTTCACTATCAGCAGATATTTTCAAGCTGTACAAAAATTTCTTCAGGCTTAGTCATACTTGCACTTCGTCATGTGTTGGGTTTTCAGTGCTCATATAAACTGCTTAGCTTATGTGTATACGTATTCTCACCGCACTAATTGAGAACTCGTTAGTATATATATATATATATATGTGTTCGTATACCTTGCAACTGGCAGAGTGAGCAAACTTTTTTTTTGCAGTTCCTCAGCTGATTTCTATCAAAAAAGCTTCTGTGAAGTGAGCTATTAAAACTCGGCAAAAACTTGGAAATTTGTAGTTGGTTTTTATTATCGATAGCGAACGTGCCTCGGGCAACATTACCCATTTTTTGTAGATTATAAATCTAAGTGTGTGTTGTCTGAATTCTGGGAATTCACCGTTATTAATATAGAAAAAGCTTTTGTGCAAACAATATCGGCAAAGCAGCTGTTACGCAGTCAAGTTCGGAATACTTCAAGTTTCGCATTACGAAGAAAGAAAAAACTTTCATGAAATAAAAATATTTTTTGACTGACCATAACAACAAATTAATGGGTTACGCCATGATGTATTGCGCTCATCAGGCCTCTGATCAAACATCGCCGTCTTCAATGCTCAATGGCTCATTGAAGACCTTTCTCCGTGACGCTTCTGCGCTCTTACGCACAACATGGCCGAGCCAAAGAAGCCGCTGGATGTTAATCTGATTTCATGACGTCATAAAGCCTGTAGAATTCATCGTTGTACCGAATACGGTAGTCGTCGCCAACGCAACCAAAGATCTTACCTATGTCAATATCGTCATAGTATTCTTCGCTACTAGGGTATTAACTTTGTCCTGCGAGAGCGCTCATTACGACTCAATTGACTACAAAGAACAAAATAGCATCGAAGAATAGGATAAGGCCACTGACATCACTCTGATCACTGTCGCTACCTAAACCAACTTTAAGTACAACCTCCTTGTCGTGGCCCTTCTTTAGTTCCTCTTATTTCGATGGTAAGATTGCGGTACATTTCGGTTGCAAAAAAAATCAAATCATTTTGGTTCTACAACGAGAGTTGGGCAAGCGATGGCTGTGGACTCTAAACAGCGCTGTGTGTGACTTGGAATACACTGTGTAAAAGAGCTTTCCACCACCCAGAGCAAAATGTGAGAAGTCTTAAATATCACCCAGAATACCGAGTTTTACAAGTGAGGCATTAGCTAACATCTTGTTACACAAAAGCATCTATACAGCTATAAAAAAAAAGGTCCAAACGACTTACTCAAGATCCCATTGAAATCAATAGCTTTCAAATGGTTATAAGGGCGGTGCGTGTAGCTATTTAATTGACGAAAATGTCGAAAATAATGTCAATGTCGACACTGTCAACGGAAATGACTTGTACAGCTTTTAGATACACGTTCAAGGCATAAACATAATCAGTTTGGTATCGATTTTATTATGCTGAAAAACCAAAGAAAATCTAAACTTGTGAAATAAATTGTATTTGTTCGGAGGAAAAAAAAATTGGGAAAAACGGAAAACGTGCAGAGCCTTTTATGTTTATCGCACACAGAGAATTTTCTCTTTTCTTTTGTTGATGTTTGATTTGATTTTATTTCATTTTTTCTTGTTTTGCTGGAAATTTTGTATGTACAGTGTCCAAAAAAAAGCATCGCCTCTCATTGTCGATGTGTATTTTTATGACGTTTTATGCTTGTTTTAGGTTTTGTTTCATTTTTACTTATATTTTTGTTAGATTTGCATATTTGAGCACGTAGAAAAGTTCACGCCAATGTCAAAAATATACACACACACGCACAATCATAATCGCATAAGACACACACACGCACACACACACACACACACACACACACACACACACACGCGCACACACACACACACACACACACACACACGCACACACACACACACATATGCATGTGCACAGGGAACAACCCCCAAAAGAGAAAAAGTCTTAAAACCCAAGTAAACTTAGTAACAATTTGTTGTGTAGTCAAGTTTATGGGCGTGCAGCGGGTACAGCAAGTTACCAGGTCGCAATAAGTGCAAAAAAGGCAAGGCACGTAATGCCAAGAAAGTTGCACGAGAGCCAGAACCCAGAAGCTATAGCTATACACTGGGAGAAAACAACGCCGAGAGGTCTAGAATTCATAGTATACTTTTGTATACTTATAGATACTTTTTTATACCTATAGATACTTTTGTATACTTATAGATACTTTTTTATACCTATAGATACTTTTGTATACTTATCGATACTTTTGTATACTTATAGATACTTTTTTATACCTATAGATACTTTTTTATACCTATAGATACTTTTGTATACTTATAGATACTTTAGTATACTTAAAGATACTTTTTATATTTGAACACAATGCTCTTGAGAACTACAAAAAGTTGCTAATCATCTCTCCATCAAATCTATATATATAAAATTTAAGCCTCAAAATGTGATGTGCTCGCTAAACTCGAAAACGTGTGAACCGATTTCAACCAAATTTTTACACATTGTATACAGAGTTAGGGAGAAGGTTTTTAAAAATTTTGGACGTATTCCAATAGATGACGCCAAAGATATCGACAAAAACGATTTTCCACATAAAACATACTAAATGTGTTTCTACTTATATAGTAGGCTTTACTCTACTGACGGCTTTATCAATGCGCAGCGGAGCGCGCGGGTTTAGCTAGTTAGTCATATAAAAAACTAAGTCTTACGATAAAGCGCAGATACCATCTGTGTAGTATTAATAGTAGGCTAATGTAGTTTTTTACAGTGCATCATAAATATGTATGTAGAATGTAAATCCAAAATTGCAAACAAATCATAAAAAAGAGGCGACCAAAAGACATAAAACTGAAACCGACGTCAAAAAGATGAGGCAGAATATAAAAAAAAACACCTTAGAAATCACAAACACCCAATGCAGACAGTACAAATAGTGGGGGGGTTTGGTGGTTGCTATTACTTTATTTCTTCTACAACTTTTACTTTGTTACAGAAATAAAACAAAAGCAGGCGCCAGCTTTAGAGTCAGAGCAGGTTGCTTCAGGGGGTTGTTGCTGACTGGTTTTGTTCTGGTTCTGGATCTGGGTGTTGGTGTTGGTAGTTACGACAGCTGACGGCCGGCCAGGTTAGGTTAACGATGTCTGCTAGGTGGGGCACTGCCACAGAGAGCACTACAAACACACATAAGGGCAGACAAGGGTGCAATGACTGACTGACGACGACTGCAGCCTGACGGCAACTTCTTCTTCTTCGAGCACAAGTTTCGCAAAGAGAAAGTTTCTTTGAGCGCGGCGCTCGATGTATAGCAATTTAGTCCCTTTTTCAGGGGTTGGTGTTCGAGAACAGAACCGCACACAAAGCGAGCAAAAGCGCCCCAACACCTACGGCAGGCACAACAGACGTCTAGCCAAAAAATAAAGGGAATACTGAAATAAAGGGTGCGGGAACCTAACTACGTCTGCTTTAAAGTTGACACAAAACAACATTTTTCGGTAAATATGTTGCCCCAGACATTACCAAAGGTTTAACCTTGGACTTTACAGTGCGCTGCCATGAAGTGCACTGACTGCGACGTCAACAGAGCTAATCAGTCAGTCAAATCGTTGTTTCGTCTGGGGTTCTTGTTGTACCATATATCGTTGATATGGTATGGAGGGCGTAGTATATCACACATTGCATTGGCATATTATATTTGTTGTAAAAAATAAAACACAGTTGTGCCCTGTGCTAATATGTGCATGTGCCTAGCCACTTTTCGACTGACTAAGCACGACTATAATATGCACTCGTGATAAGCGTACCAGTGTTTGCAAACCGGAATTCCACGAATTCGAGCAATATATCGGAAAACAAAGAATCTGAAATCTGTTTTAGATTAGCTGTTATTAAAATATAGCGATTTTACGAGTAATCAGTGTCTCAACGCATTAAGATATTCGGTCTTTATAGTGTTTTGTTTCCCCATGAAAACATTGTTTTTATTAGTTCCATTTCAAGCCAAAAAGACTTTTAAAGCTTATACACTCAGCAAAATAACTCGTGTACTTTTTTTCATACTCAGTTTACGCTTAAAGTGAAAGACGTTACGTTTTCTAAAGCTAAATTTGTTTTATTTTATGCTCTCACAAAATTCTCGATCCTATGGGGAAACGGATCTGATTCTTCTTAAGTCCAGTAATTAGAAATAATATTTACCTTTGCAAATGACTTTCTTTTAATACAACCGAATTTCAAAACAGATTCAATTGAAATTGTAGTCCAAGATGGGTTTAAAACAAACTATTTCGATATCGAATATTCGAAGATTTTAAGAAATTGATTCTGGAAACACTTGCGTTTGCTTTTGCTGAAAAACTGAACCGCGAATTGGAAAACTTTTGAAATCTGGATATTTTTTAGACTATATTTGCAATCGAATATAATGGGAAAACTTTGTCGAAGCAAAATTTTACATGGAAACCCGCAACCGGTAAATAATCATCATCCACAGTCAAGTTGATATAGACATGTCTGTAGATAAACCAATTTATGCTAAACGCTTCCAATCTTATTGATATCTTCCTTTGCCTTGGAACTATAAGGCACCCTGTGCATGAAACTTTTAAAGATTTATGTACCATTTTTAGACCGCTCCTGAAAACTGCAACAAAACTTCATTTAATGCACCTATAAGTTAGAGCCTTCAAGTTTTGTTGTATAATCATGTGATCCTAAGAAACAAAACAATTTTGACACTTTGTCGAAAAAACTTACACCAATCTCATATTAAAACAAATCAAATTCAAAGATTTACTCTTCGGCGGATTTACTCTTTTTACACTATTCTTTCGCTTAAATAGAAATGGTATAAGACCAATTGAAATTGTTTGTTAAGCAAACCCGTCAATTCCGGCTGTAAGGTGGTCAAGGTGATTGTGTGTGTACCAGATAGTAAACACATACGTACAAATAAATTTCGCCAAACGAACAAGAAAAAAAGCGGCAAATGTAGTTACAAGATACAGTCGGCATATACCGACTATTGTATACCCTGTTCCAAGTTTTTGCGTTGAAAGTTTTGGGTGTAAATACATAAATAGCAAAAACAAAAAACTGAAAAGAATTTAAATTTGTAAATTTATATGAGTTAAATGCCGATTTTGATGACTGCAGCTTATAAATAAGTGGTTTTTAATGAAAATTTCATGCTGCTAGCTCTTTGGCCCTCGAAAATAATGCGCTCCGACTTAAAGAATATGGCTTAACCGATTTCTTTTGCAGAGCTGATCATTTTGGCATATACTTTTTGTGTGTGTTACTCGTTTGCTTGCACTAACTTAACATACCCGTTACGCTTTACAGAGTATAATTTATAAAATAAATTGCCACACATGAATAATTTTCACAATTGAGAAAACAAAATTTGTCTCCCCGATGCCCGACAGTGGAATACCCTGTACCCTTTTTTTTCTTAATAAACACTAAATATGGTAAGAGTGGAACGGAAGTATCCACTTTTATATCTCTTTTCATAAGTAGGTTATTATGGGGGGAAAAATTACTTTTAAGTAATTAAGGTAAATCGATTGTGGAGGAAGGGGGGTTTCCATTGAAAAAAGATGGATGAAGTTTTAACGATTAGGTTCACACAAGTCTCCACACCGAATTTTGCAACTTTAGCTCACATGTATCCATATCTACATAAATGTAGTGGAATGTTATAGCAGTTTATTGGCGAGGGGTGGTGAAATTAGCATATTTTTGACTATAACTTTTGATGAATTTATACGATCTCGATCATTTTTTAAACATAGATGCACATTAATACGACGCACATCACAGATGTTGATGAGTGTCGAGTTGATAGACTTAATGGAGCGGTTGTAAACCTCGCAAATTTGTCACGGGAAAAGGTGGTAAGATGTCGACTTGATTCGTCAGCCTCAGCCTTGAGAAAATGCGCATCTTTTGGTAAAATTTTTTTGCTCTAACTCGTATAGTGTCGGAGAAAGCTGGCACAACTCGGACAGACGGACATGTCCATATCGACTCGACTATTGCTCTTGATCATTTTTGCCCAAGGAACATATGGTCTGCCACGCCTCCCTCTGCCTGTCACATACATTGTACAAATCTATATAACCCTTTTACACTTTGTATATAGAGTATACAAAAAATTATTAAAATTAAAAACTATCTATATAAATATGCAGACGTTGACTCTGCTGCGGCTCATTTAATTATTCGCCAAGAATAAACGACAAAAGCAACAAAAAATGTTATTTAAACGAAATTCGGCAAAAAAAAAAAAGTGTATTGTGACGGTCGGACGCTATTGAAAGCAAACAGACATTGAACTTTATGGTCGTTTTTGGGGGCGAAGTCGTTTTGGCTGTGGGGGCGCAAGGAGAAAGGCGAAAGGCGAAAGAGCGTCGAAAGCCAGCTGCTGAGAGCGGCAAGTTAAAGAGCAAGCTGGGTAATTATGTATTTTGGCGTTAATTTTTGCAATATTTTAAGTTTTCAAAAGTAATTTTAAGGGCAAACTATGTCTAAAGTATGAAATGCTGCCTAAGGGCAATTATTATATTTATATTTATTTACTTTTTTGCTTTGGGTTTGACAGCTGCTCTCCTTTGCTTTTGCGCTTTGTTGTTTGCCTTCGTTGGCGGCGAGGCGATGTCAGTTTGTTGCTGCTGTTTCTTTTGCTTTTGCTTTTCTATTTCTAATTTCTTCACACACACACACACAGAGACACAGTTGAAGCTTTCGATGTTTACAAACTTTTGCGACGTTTGCGCGCAGCGCAAAGAAAAACGACGACTTCGACGTCGACGTCGACGGCAGCTGAGCGTGTGAGAGCGAAAGAGCGAGCGCGCAGCGACTGCGACTGAGCGTAAAATAAGAGCGCGCGACGTAAGCTTTAACTATTTTTTTTTTTATTATATCTATATATATATATATAAGTGTATATATATATATATATATACGCTGCGTATAAAAAATATTTTTTGCTGCTGCTTTTTTTTGCAAATGCTTTAATAACTTTCTATTGCTATTTTTATTTTTTCATAGACACAAACACACTCAAACACGTAACAAAACACAGTCCAATAAGCGAACGTAATGCAAAAACAACGGCAAAACCGCACGTATGTATGTACATATAAATTTAACTTATTTTTTACAATTTATATCATTTATTGCAAATTATTTAAGTGTTGCTGCTCTGTTGTTATTTTAGCTTACAAATTTAGCGGATTGGTGACAATGACGAGACCGAGACCGAGACGACGACGACGTCAGCTTTAAGTTAAGCGCACGCACACACAGTGACTAAAACACTAACACACTGTCAACACGAATAGACACGAATTGTGTACAGAAACACACAGTTTCAGTTGTATGAGTAGCGGCGGCTCGTACACGTAGCGAGTTTGCGAGTTTGAACAAACAGCAGCTGATCTCAGTGAAGACTGAAACGAATAATTTTGCCAGCCGCTGCCGCTGCCGCTAGTTTGCCATCTGACGCTGGCTGCGGCGTCAGCCGGCGCGTCGAGAGAGCGCGCCTGCGCAGTTAACGTTCGTAAGAGCCAAAGAGTGCGTGCATGAATGGGGCGGGAGAGTGAATGAGCGTAGAAAAAGTACCGGTATTTGGCGTAGCAGCTGAGGCCGGCAGCAGCGCTGTCAATCGAATGACTTTGCCCCAAGCGGAACTATACGTTCAGCAGCAGCGCAGCAGCAGCAGCAACCGCCAACATCACGCTTCGGCACCCCTTCTCAACACACACACACACACACACACACGACACCCACGCACACTGCTAACTGTCATTGTGCACCGGAAAGCATTTGCGGCGGGGGTGTTTTTTTTTTTCTATTTCTTTTTGGCTATATTGTGAGAGCGCACGTCGAGCGTGAGAGCAAGCGAGCGTCTACAATAGCAGCGGCTGCGACGTCGACAGCGACGTTTGTTGGCCGCTGACTCAACCGTCGCAGTGCCACCACCCAATTTTGCACAGTGGAGCATATTATGGCAATTATTACTTCATTCATCAATTTTCCAATGCTCTCCCAATAGAAGCCATTTGCCATTTGCACCGCTCGACGCTTACGTGTAAAACTGCAGTCATGATTTTCGTCTGTCGCTTGTTTTCGCCAAAAAAAAAAAAAAAACTCAAAACAAGTGATTTTTTGTTGGCTAGTTTTTGTTTTTCGGTTTTTTTTTGTGGTCAGGCAGCGTGAGAAACATTTTTGGCCAGATTGGTTAGCTGGCTAGAGATGTCGCCGTTTGGCATTCAGCTGTCGTCGCTGTCAAATATCAGCTGATTGGCTTTGCCTTTTAGCCAATTTGATGGCAATAGCGGCGCCGGCATTTTCCGACAAGTTTTGCTTCTGCCAACTTTATTTGGCTCGTAAAATAAAAGCATCATATTAAATGATGAGTTATCGTTAGCTAAGTCAAAACTGCGATATTTGGCAATGTTTTTTTTTTATTGCCTATGTGTATTGGTGTTTTGACTTTTAACACTTTTTCGAATTGTTTTGCGATTACACACAACAATCAGAGGCGTAGATAGAGAAGGTCAATCCGCCCCCTCATGAGTGTATGATAATTATCATAGAATTTAGGTTTCATACAACATGTTTTAATGACTTTGTCTTTCATAACTTTGGGTCGACAAATGACAAAATTTTGAAGCTAGTGTACCCAATCATGCCAATCAACTTTTGTTGAATTTAAAAAAAAACCCTATATTTAAAAAAAAAGATTTATGCAAAGATTTATTAGAATTTCAAAATACAGAAGGGATTAGGGATTATGAAAACAGCAGTATTATTCTGGTGAAATTAATAAAGCGGCTAATAATTATAGCAAATCCGTCGAGTAGTAGTATTCCTATCAAAATAACAAGTTTATTAATGAAAACTACTTGAAAAAATAACTTTTGCACACAAATGTGTGGAGTGGAATACGAATTCATATAGCCTCCATTGCAGAAAGCTAGGCTAAGTATCTATATTATTAAAATTTACGAATTAGTGGCGTAACAAATTATTTAACCAATTTTAAATACTTAAAATTTTAGTACACATCCATTAATATGAGTCCATGCTAAACTTTTACGAAATCAAATCATTAAACATAAACAAAATAACTACGTGCAGTCGCGATACAGTGAACTAATTAAAACCAGGGTGTTCACAATACCAAATTTGTTCACTCTATCTATTCGAACATTTTATGATGTGTTTAAATAACATTATACACAAATCTAGTCGGGTTATCCTTTTATTTACTTAAAAAACAACAAAAAAACAATTAATTTCTAAATTTAACATAAAACAGCCTTCATGGGTCATATTTCATTACATATCATCGCATAAGTTAACCAATTTAGTACATAATTCAATAAATGAAAAGATAATGCATTACTTTTAAAGTTTTGTAAAGAATTCTGAGATTTTGGTTTTTTAGTTTTTTAGTCAATGTACAAAATAATTTGTTCACTCTTACGAGTATGTTGCTATACTCTTATGTGTATGTTGCTGCATAATCTTAGCCATAATTTGTTAATTTCAAATACACAATAGTATAAGACTGGGAGCACCTTTAGGAATAATCGAATGGAAACCTGTTCTGAAACGTGCAGTTTAAAAGCAATCTTAGTCACACTAGGCGAGCTATGAACGTGACTTTTAAATTACTTTCATACTTACAGGCGTATTAGTGCAGCATTGCATATTGAATTGATTACAGATGAGACGAATTCAAAATTCCGCCGAAATACTAAGTTTCTATATAAAGAAGTGTTTTTTTTTACTAAAACTCAATTCAAAAGTGCAAGCCAGCTCAGTCTGAAACATGGCATACGCTAGTACGCATGTTTCAGCTTTTTATAGACTGTTATATGAAATAAAATTTTATAAAAACTATATTTATACGAAATTACATGGAACTCACAAAAGCACCTCTATTTCTATGGCCACAAGCCGTACTAAATATACATGGGTTATTAAAAAACCTTTCCACAATAAAAAAAAAAAAGTCAAAAGAAATTTTTAAAGCTTGCAACCGCAGCACTTCCATGGAATCTCGTGACTAGCTTATGACCTTTAATTTCATGCGCATAATGTTTTTGTTGGGTCCTGTACCAAAGTTTTTGTCCTCAGAGCTTAAGCGTAAACAATAATTTTGCCGAGCTGGAAACCAAATTACAATTCGCAAGAAAACGCGACATGCAATCAAATGTGCAAAGACGGTCGGTCGGTCAATTCAGCGACGGATACAGACTGGGGACCGTAACGGGAAAACCCTTGCTTGCTGTTGATGATGTTTTCCAACAAAGCAATAACAAAGCATCAGTGATAACAGTTCTTTGGAATGGCACAAAAAAGGAAAAGAAAAAAACAAACCATGCATAGACAAAATCAAATCAAATCAAATTGTAAAGGAAATCAAGGAAATTTGATAAGTAATGCAAATTTGTGATAGCCAACAAAGTGCGTGCGTAGATAACTAAAGTCGAAAAACAACAACTAAACCAATTTCAATAGAAAATGACAATTTTGTGGCTTAAATTTTATTCGCGATTGCAAAAAAAATAAATATACTTATATATTATATCAGCTGATAAAAACAAAATAGAATGCAATAGAGACAGGGGTGATATCAAAAACAATAACAAAGCAGACGTGTGAAGGAGAGCAAAACAGCCAGGGCCGCTTTTGGTCAAAATGGCTTTCCAATTTATAATACTTTCATATATAATGTTTTAATGTCAAAATCACATTAAGAGAAATTCATTAGAAATTCATTCATTTCTCTGTTATCAAAGTATTTTTGTAACATATTCAAAAAGTTGTATATGAAAGTCAGACAAATAATAAAAAATTTACTAAAGTTAAACAGCAAATTTGAACAGAAGCGCGAAATACAATAAAAAAGAAAGAAAAGCGCCGAATTTGATGCCAAAATATTAGCTGAAACATTAAATTACTAACTAAACTAATATCAAGTTTTCCCACCAAATTTTAGAAGCATAACTGTGGAAGAGTAGCTTAAGTCGACATAAGAAAATGTTGAGGATTTGCGTTCTGGAGCTTTATAGAAGTAATAACAATTCAACATTTTTTTAAGTTGATGGTAGATGAAATATGCAAGTTTCAAAAAAGGAATCGTGACTTGTAATGACTCGTACTCAACACTTTCTTATGTCGACTTAAGCTACTCTTCCATATGACCACAGATAAGGTGCCATATGGAAATCAGCGCATCAGCTAGTTTGGCGCCCCACCCTTAAACCGGCCCTGGCAACAGCCAAGAGAGTGGGAGACTTAGCAAAGCAGCGCAGTAGTTATAGTGAACGGTTCTTGGGCTGCAGCAAAAAAATGTTCAATTGAAAATGAATGCGTATAAATGCGCCCATATGGAAAATGTACACACACACACACACACACATTCGCGCCAGTAGTTGACAATGACGAAAATGGGGGTGCGGAAAATTGCGACGAGCGTTACAAAAGCGGCTGCTGTTGTTGCTTATCGCAACATTCATCACACATGCACATTTAATACTGGTCGCTGCCGCAGTCGCAGTCGACGTCGCCGTTAACGCTGCGGGGTGTGAATGCGGCAAAATTATCAGCACTGTGCGATTACAGTAATAGCTGCAGCAGCAGCAGCGGCCAGTAACGGCAGCGTCAGCGTTGGCGACGACGCCTACGGGCAAAAACGTAGCCACCCTCTCTCGCGCTCTTTGCGGTTTTTGTCTGTTTAATAGTATTTCTATTTATTTAGTTGCTGGTACTAAAGCGTCTCAGTCGCTGCGCGGCCCGCAGCATCCGCTGAGGCCAGACCGTTACTTGGCCATCGGGCAGCTTCTTTGAACAGTTGCTCTTTGCTCTCAACTGTTACGCAAAGCAGCGTCCTCTGTTGCTCCCGCTCACACACACACGCACACACACACACACACACACACACACACACACACACACACACACACACACACACACACACACACACACACACACATATAAGTACATACGGTTCAACTACTCGCACTTTTTGTTTGTTCAACTTCTTTGTCAGTTTCTTCTTTGATGAAACTTCTTACTTTGGACTTGCACGTTGTTTTTGCCGCTTCATTTCATTCGCTTTGCTTGGACTTACGCATACTATTACCGTTATTGTTGTTGCTAGTTGTCATGAAATTAAATGCTCATTATTAGTGTTCTTCTACTTGTTTTTTTCTTCTCTCTATTGCCACCATCATTTGGTTTTCTTATCAGTTTTACTTTTTTTCTTACTTTGCTTTCATTTCTCTTTGCTTTGCTGTAATAACTAAAAGCCACAATTGAATGCGACGCGTGACACATCAAGCAGCGGCGCCGCACAGTGGTTCCAACTGACTTCTTTTTCGGCGAAAATCATAACTTTTGAAAAAGTCCTTAAGCTTCTGCGATATACTGCGATAAATAAGCTGTGTAAAGAGGGAGCTTCAAAACAGCTAGTAAAGTTCGATATTATATTACTGCAAATGTCTTATCCTTGCATGTCATGGAAAAATTCCATTGTGCTTATTTTTCAACAAATTGTCCTCGTCGAAAGTTTGTCTATCTGGCGAACATGTGTACACTAAGATCCAAATAGACTGCAAACTGCCAACAGATTTTCAAAATTTTAACGATTTATTAGGATAAGCCTTTTGGTGTATATAGTTTCGAACTTTACTAACGTTTTTTGAAGCTCCCTCTCTTCGCAGCATATTTATCGCAGTGTTTTAAATTTTGAAAATCCCTTCACTTCCGAAAAAGAAGTCAGTTGGATCCACTGTGCGGCGTCGCAGCCAGCATCATTTAATGCTGCTGTTAACGCATTGTCACACACGCACACACATGTTTAGTTTGGCTTTGTTTTGTGTGACTTGGCAATTGTGAGGCGTCTTTGGCTGACCATTGGTAATACGCCCCCTTCCGCTGCGAAGCCCGCAGCAGATTTCTTTATATACCAACTAGAATAATACATATTAACTATTATGCGCAGACACACACACACACACACACACACACACACACACACACACTCAAGCACATTGTTGTGTACATGCATGGTACATTTATTGCATGCTGCTTGTCAATCGGCAATTGTTGTTGTTGTCAACGCTCTGCCATTCAAAATTATCGCAAAGTAAATAAATACATTTGTATGTATGCATGCACATATATACAGTGTACATTCGATTAAACGAACTTGCATCTTTTAGTAAATAGCAAATGATAACTTACTAAATATGTACAGTCAAACCTGCTTAAGTTGGCCACTCACGGTTCAATAATTTTTGGCCAACTTATGCAGGTGGCCAACTTATGAGGGTGTAAATTTTATAGTGGTATTGTAGTGTATGTTGTTTCTTTAATTTTTTTTAACTTTATATTATGGACTAGCTGGAACCGCGCGCTTTGCTGCGCATTGATAAAGCAATCAATAAATTTATTATATTAATTGTTTCTTCCCGTTCCTCTTCCTTCTCTTTCTCTCACTCTTCTTCATACTAAGTCAAGCTGCGGTACCAATATCTTTATATCCTCTACCTCTGACTCTACCTCTGACTCTACATCTACCTCTACCTAGTCACATTTAATGCTTGCCTACTATATAAGTAGAAACACGTTTACTATGTTTTATATGGAAAATCGTTTTTGTCGATATCTTTGGCGTCATCTATTGGAATTCGTCCAAACTTCACAAAAACCTTCTCCCTAATACTGTCTACAATGTGTGAAAATTAAGTTGAAATCGGTCAACGCGTTTTTGAGTTTAGCGTGCACATCACTTTTTTAGGTTTAATTTTTATATATATAGATTTCGTTTTATTTGATCTAGTCAATAATCGTGTGGTAAGCGAGTTAGAGAATACCACCTCAGCAGGTGAAAGCTTATCGTATGAGGCGACTTATAATGACACTGGATTCTTTTGAGACCAGTAGAGCAACCCCAGGCATTAAAAGGGTTCTGCGTAGGCTTTGGGACCCACCATGTAAAACCCCCATTCCAATGAAAGAAATATATAAGGCCGTAACCCGGTAGCGGGTTGTTATAGCCAGTTAGGAAGTAAGAAGAATGTCAATGTCTCCAACTCACTATTAATCATCCCAGCTTCGCTGGTTGGTCGCTGGCCAACCTATACAACATTACTTTGTATCTAACTAATTAGGAGTAAAATCGTAATTCCGTGGCTAACCCTGACAACATTTCCCTACGCTCAAAACTCAGCGATTTGTTAGTTCACGACATCGAACTTGCATTGTGTGCGTAGACACTATCGAATGTTATTCACATATATGTATGTGGCCTGATTATGTACATAACACGTGTTTTTGTATGGACACACGCATACTTACAAACGAATAAGCAAATTTCAGAGATAAAAATGTTAATGACTAGCATATTTTGGTTTTTGCAATGTCTAACTTTTTATTTGGTTTTCATATAACAACTTCTTGACAACAATGCCAAAAAAGAAAATGCAAGGAACAAAACATTGTTGCCTTGAATTTTGTATAACCTTTACTTCCTTTTCTAATTACAATGTGTAAAGAAATGTTGAAAAATGTATGTTAGAAAATACAAGCTTATCTTTAGGCTCTTTAAAATGACTACTCAATAATGTTTAAAGCTGCTTGACAGACCCAAATACATATGTACATACTTTTCACATTAACCTGTATGTAGGTGGGGCCAAGGGATTTCTTAACACATTTCTCATACTTATATTCCCACATAAATGACCTTATCGTTGCAAACCCCTTAATAAAGGCGCTGTCAACAAAATCGGCCCACTGTGCACACCATCATTGCCGTGATGTGAATCCCATCGAGGGCCTTATGTTTGATGCTGATAAAACTGAGCCCTAACTGAGGTTAATGCGTGCAAAATGCTTTCACCTGACGTCAGTCCCAATGACACGTCACTGCCGCAGTCGCCGCTGACTTCTCTGCCGGCGCGTCGTCATAGACGCCCAGCCCAACATTTGCATTATGTGTGTGGAAGGAAGCGCAGAAAGAGAGCGAATACAAATACAAAGCAATTGGCTAAAAATAAACATACGTCAGTCGTTATCAAGCAAATGTAGCAACAACAAACACTACAACAAAATCAAAGCACAACAACAACAACGGCGACGCATAATATGGAAATCAGAATGCTTGTTTTTTAGCATAGGACCCCGAAAAACAAACCACATGCACCACACATACATAAATACGTACCCACACACACACACACACACACACACACACACACACACACACACACGCACTCTAACGTTTTTATACCCTATACACAAAGGTTAAGCAGTATGTTAAGTTAGTGCATAAAAATGTTGCATCACACTAAATGTTTATTAATGTGTTCTATGGCAGATTGTTAAATTTAAATTCTATTCAATTTAGTTATTTACTTAATTATTATTATAACTAATAGGATGCAATATTTACAATATTAAGCAAAAAGTGGTAGGAAATGAAAACGCGCCGACAATCCTCCCGAATTACCAATTTGGATTCCGCAAAAGACACGGCACGTCCGAACAAGTGTACAGAATTGTACAGCGGTTTCTCGACTCTTTTAAACACCGGCTGTGTTGCATTGCATCATTTTTAAACGTTACACAGGTAATTGATCGTGCCTGGCACGAGGGTACGCTGCAGAGACTCATAGGTCCTACCTATTCTTCAATACGCTGTAGTCAAGGTATTCCCCGAAAACCGCCTCTTCAATGTCTCTTTAAAGGAGGAGCTCTCCAAAGTGGGGTCAATAAAAGCCGTACTCACTCAAGGAGGCGCTCTTAACATGTAACATCTACATAGATGAAGAAGTGTAGGATTCCATAGGGGCAATAAATACCGGGAAACTTGAATAACAAATGTTGACAAATGTGTTTATTTTTAAGTTGGCAATACTGACATCTATGCTAAATTACACGTCAAAATATTCATTAGTGTTCGAGATACGCGTCCTTTTGTAAACTAATGGTAATGGTAAATTTTTAGATTTTTACAATGTCTGAAATTAATTATTCAACAATGCAGTTCAATTAAATTTTGTGTGCGGGTGAAATTTCCACTGCCGAAACGTTGAAAATGTTGCAAAAGGCATTTAGTGAGCAATATCTATCGAAAACAAGAGTTCATGAGTGGTACAAAATGTTCAAAGAGGGTCGAGAAAGCGCTGAAGACGAGGCACGGCCAGGACGACCATCAACTGATGAGCTACACGTTAACATAATCAAAGAATTGGTGCTCGAAAATCGTCGATCGTGGAAAAACAGCGCCGCGTTGAAGTGTGTGAAACAATGCTTTCCGACTATCAAAACAAGATGAAATGCATGATTACGGGAGATGAGAAATGGATCTACGCCTACGACTATCTACTTTGAGGGGGATAAAATGAATTTTGAAGATTATATAAAGGTTTTTTGATTTATAAACAAATGAAACGGGGTATTTTTGCCCACAGTAGTACATCAAAAAGATCGGCACGGCAAAAGTAATGTCCGTTAGTCTGTCTGTCCGGTTCGCCTGTTTCTTCAAAGCCAAAAGGTCTTTGGCTCCTTATGATCTAGGATCTTTAGCACTTGCTTTAAATTTAAACTATCTTTTTGAGTTTCCAAGTTGAACCTAAAAATCATGATTATTGTATGCCACTGGAGTGGTAAGCAACAGACTTTCACTGCTTATAACAAAGTTGAACTTTAACGTAATTAGTTTAACGATCATTTCCAAACTATTTTGGAAAGTGCGAATTGAATGGGAATCGACGTTCGAGGGTACAAGGGTATACTATAGTCGGGTTGTGCCGGCTAACTTGGAGTTTTTTGTCATTGGTTTTGTTGAGTCATCTTTTGTTACCAGTTGTACGCAACCGAAAATATCAGAACATTCCTAAAACCTACATTTTTGGAGAATTTGTGGGCGTTTAACATTTGACTGCTTATCGATTTTTGTACCATTTTGTATTGTTTTCATATGTGTTTTCTTTGGTTTTTTATCATTTTCAACTGCATTGATAAGCAAAGGCTCTAGTAGTCTATAAATCTATTGTAGTTTATGTTGACGAGCTAAAGAAATCCCATTAGGTGAACAATCGCCAGATGTTTTCAAAAACATTTCATATTGCAATCGCAAGTTCAAGTTATCATTTGTTGAGATATTTACTTAAAAACTTAAACGAATCAGGTCATTCAGGTTCATATTAAACGAATTCCTTTTAGTTTTTCTCAGCTATCTGTATCATATAGAAATTACCTACAAAACTGTCTTTATGAAAGAGGGTATTTGCTTAAAAAAGGATTATTTTATTTGCATAAATTATTTTGAGTAAAAAGGTTATTTACATAAAAAGAGCAATCTGCATCCATTGTCATTATACATAAACGATATTTGCATTAAATTGATTATTGGCCAAAACGTGAAAGTAATAAAAAAAAAGTTGTTTGCATAAATTATTTTGAGTAAAAAGGTTATTTACATAAAAAAGACCGATCTGCATCCATTTTCATTATAGATAAACGATATTTGCATAAAACCGATTATTGGCAAAAACGTGAAAGTAATCAAAAAAGGTTATGTGCATAAATAATTTTGAGTAAAAAGGTTATTTACAAAAATAAAACCCGATCTGCATCCACTTTCATTATAGATAAACGATATTTGCATAAAATCGATTATTGGCAAAACTTTAAAGTAATAAAAAAAAGATTATTTGCATACATTGCCATCTGTACCACATAGAAATTACTTACAAAACTATCTTTATGAAAGAGTTTATTTGAATAAAAAAGGTAATTTTGTTAATTTTCATAAAAAAAGGTTATTTGCATACATTTTAGTAAAAATCTTATTTACATAAAAAAGACTAAACTGCATCCATTTCCAAGATACATAAACGATATTTGCATAAAATCGATTATTAGCAAAACCGTGAAAGTAATAAAAAAGGGTTATTTGCATACATTAATTTGAGTTTTTACTTATTTACATAAAAAAGACCGATCTGCGTCCATTTTCATTATATATGATTTACATAAAACTAGTTATTTTAATATATTATCTTGATATTAAATGTCTTGAAAAAAAGTCAGGGTTTTTTGCATATATAGACTTAAATCATATATAATGAAAATGGAATAAAAAAATGCGGTAAATGTCGGTCAAAGTTCGAATAATTAGTTTTTTGTTTTTGTAAAAGTTTAGATTACTTTGGAAAAATCTATATTTAGTTACGTAAAACCAGCCTTACTCTATATATATTTAGAAAGGTATGTCTATTCCCATTCTAAAATATGGTAAAGAAGGAAAATCGGGTGAAACATGGCGGAGTACCAACGACATTCATTTATAAAGTAGAAAAAAAACAGTTATTTGTCAATAAAAAAAATTGTCTTGAGTTCTGCTCGACCAGATACAACCTACAACATATAATTTGTCGGATATATTTTCACCGTTGCACAGTGTGTTGTTTGCATAAAAAAAGTCTTTTTTCAATTATGTATTTGTGGTATTTTTTTCCCCGTTAAACGCGACGTTGGTTGTGGAAAATCGTTGACCACGCAATTTACCTTTAACTGTCTTTGAGAAACAATAGTCATTGCCAATTGCCAAGTTGTGTCTGTTTGGCGCATGATACGGCCATGGTAAAGGATGACTTGACAATTTCGCTATGTGTTTGTCTTGCTACTTTTGTCAGAAAAAATGTTGTATTAGGAGGTTGGAAATGTCCCTTCTAATATACTCTCTGTTACATGCATTTTAAATTTTGAAAATATCTACTCCTTCAAAAGTATGAATGTTGCCGATAAAAAGTCAGATGGCCCCACTGTGCGAAAATGCTTCACAGAATGACGGAACAAAAACACAACAAGATAAAATATTTAAGCTTGCAAAGAAAAAAAAAACGAAATCGAACCGGTATAAATATATCTGTTTCATTTCGGATATTTTGGAAAAATGTATAATGTTTAAAAATTCAATCGGTTGTTTTGGATAACGGTTACGGATACGACTACGGTTTGAAACCCTGCTAATATGTATATTAAAAATGAAACCAAAATTCTGTATGTGGCCGATGTTACGACTGGAAATGGTTTTGTGTAAATCGTGTTGATCCACTTTATAGGTCTCAGAATGAGGAATGTTGTTACTAAAGAAAATTTGAAGAGCCATATTTTGGTGGAGAAAATAGCGTTAAACTACAAAAAATGACAAAAAATTTCAAACCCTACTATTTTTGTCCACTAAAACTGTTCACAGAATCAGTCAACGCCTAATAATAATAACAGGAAGGGAAACCGGAAAGGAATCGGGAAGAGGAATATGATCTACCCAGAGAGGGCAAGGGGGTCGTGAGCGAAGCGAGGAGCTGGCGCAAGAAGAAGATAAAGAGGAAGGGAAACGGGAATAGGAATATGCTCTACCTCCAGAGGGGCACGGATATTACCGAGCGAAGCGAGCAGGCGGCGGAACCGCCTAGTTTTGTATGAAAATGTTAAACAAAATGTACTAAAACTAACTTATTTCTGCGTATAAGCAATTCTATCATAAACGCAATACTTTCATGTAAGCGATACGTCAAATAAGCAATATACTGTAAATTAAATGCAAAGAGTTTGGTACTGATTTCCTTTATATTTTGCTCTTTTGAAATAAGGCATTCACGTTGCTTTACTCCCTTTTTGTCTATAATTGAAATCAGTGTTAGTTTCGGAGTTTGCAATAGGTTAAAAGTCTGAAAAATGGTACGATTCCATTTTTGACAAAATTTTAGTAACTAAATAGTTTTGAGTCTTCAAGAAGAACGTTTCAAATCACCAGTATTTTCTTAGTGTGTTTTCAGATGGATTAGATTTTTTCGAGCTTAATCATTTGCTATTTACCAGGTTTGTCAGGTTACGAATAAGTTCTTTAAGAAAGACAGAGAACTATAAAATTTTAGCTATTTTTTTCAATATTCTTTCTTTGATGCTCCCTAAGCTATTGGTCGTTTTATGTAGAATCATGACGCTGCCACATGTGAATTTTCGACAAAATTAAAGTTCCTTCGACTTTTTAGGATATCAGATTTAGACCTTCAGTCGAAAATGGACGTTGTATACGAAGCTATTATTAGAAAATGCTGTGTAAGTTTCTATATGAGTTTGTTGTAAAAGTCAACATAAACAACCACATCTTAAAATGTCCTTTGTACGTTGTCTGAATTGTAGCGTAAATTTTCGATTTCCTTGGTGGGCGTGTGGGTGTGTTATAACTGTACTGAAACATGTGTGTGTGTGTGTTCCAATGTCCATTATGTATAATGTCCATTAACGGCAATGCTTTCATGATTATGTTATCATTAAAATGAACACACAATCACGCACACACACACGCAGCAGGACATTAACAGTATATATATACACACTCACGAACACACACACACACACATTTCTAGATATCTGCCTTATTTACTAGATTATCCTGTTTTAGTACTAAACTGAAATAGCTTTTGAAATTCAACTGAAATTTGCGTCAAATAAAGCCAAGAACTGCAGCTATCCGCCCAGCTCTTTTCTAACTCGTGAATCTCCAAACAACAGCTAAACACGCCCACAACAATATACCTTATGGAATACATATGTACATGTGTACCTATATAGAGCATATAACATTATTTTATACTACTGTACCTACATATGTATACGAGTTTTCGCACAGCTCAGGAGCTTAACCTTGATTTCTTGTGGCCGCAGTGTCAAGGTGGCAACCCTACACACACTCACACAGACACAACTCAATGCCACACATGGCACACGGGTCTATTACAAGAGCCTTACGCCTGGCTAAGCTGCCAGCTGAGCGCATCATCTATGCCTCTTGAAACGGATGCACTTAATGCAATTCCGCTTATTTCTTGGCAGCAGAAGCTGCAACCACTTTGCTCTCTTCCGCCATGAGATATTTTTGCGCATATCTATATATACATACATATGTAACTTGTCGCTTATTTTGATTTTTCTTCTTTTTTTTTTTGTACACCAGTGTGAAAAATATTTTCCTACACTTGCCTTGAGGCAAGCTGTAGCTGTGAAAATTAGTTTTAAGGTTTTTCTTTTTGTTTAGTTTTAAAAAGAGTTATTTGGAAGCTACGGCATCTTGTTTCGGAGCGCACTTTCGCATCTAGTTTTTTGTTTTGGGCATTGCTTTCAAAGGTAGCAGTGTTTACTTACGGATTTAAAGGGATGTTAGCTTAGTTAGCGAGAAGTGGGACTGTACCCAATTTAAGTTAAATTAATACTTTAAGCTGAACGACGGTAAGATTTTATAATCGTTAGAAAGCAAATACTGCAATATTAAAAGACATTCGGTAACTAGAAGAGATAGAAACAAACTAAGTAAAAGCTGATTTGAGTCACTCGCATCACAATGTATGATTAATGCCGAGATGATACCATTCGTAGCAAGATGGTTTCTACAACTGTAAATGGCTGTAACTCGGAGTCTCGAAGAGGTAGAGCGAAACTTAGCGCAGATTTTACTCACTCGCATTAGAATAGTACCCAGGAGAAGCCAATCGGATTGAGAAAATTGACTTTTTCCCTGGCTATATCTCATAACCTGGAGGAGATAGAGCGAAACTAAGCACGAATTTGACTCTCATTTGAATGATACCAAGGAGAAGCCATGGATATGTGCCAAAAACGTGACGTCACAATCAAAATTTGGAAAATATCTACATTTTCATGCAATGTTTGCTTTTCTTTTCGGAAGACATAAACGGTACCCTAAAAGAAGCTGTTATTAAAAAATGTTGTTTTGGTTCTAGATCAGGCAAGTGCAATAACAGCTGAAATGTTGCAAAGAACAACTGCGAAAATGTTTGCATACATGCAATATGTTTACTTAACATATTGAAACCATTGCACTGATGACACAAAAATGCTATCGAAGCGACTTAGATTCTGCTGACGTTTCTGCTGACATTGCCGATCCCTGGTCTGGTTTTACGATTTCCCCTTTAAAAAGGCAATCTATTGAATGCAACGCACCATTAACCCAACATCTCAATCTAATCTACAAACTGTCCGTTCGCATTAGACTCGTAAAACTATCGATAGTTACCCTATTCGATCTTTTGAGAAAATAATTTGATACTAATGTTAAAAAAAGTGGTTACATCAAACATATTTGAATTTTAATTTAAGAACCAAGAACAAAGGCAAATTTATTTGCCGCACACAGAGTTGACAACTAATTTGAGATCCAATCAATTTTTTTTTTGAGGAAGAAAAGCATTTCATTTTGCTCGTTTTTCACTAACTTCGTTGTCAGCTTTGCAGAACTCCGTTCCGACTTTGTTAATGTCGCCGGAACTCACAGAAATCTTGTTTAAAAGATTTTAACTCAGTTTTGCTCGAAACGCACTAAAAATTAAATGTAGAAATCTCTTTATAACATTGGAATTACGTTTTTATATATCGCAGGAGAATGTGTATTCGCTAGGTATTGGAGGAGGTCCGTAATTGCTGTTACTCCGTTGGAGAGAGGAGGGCTACCGCCTTGAACTTATTTGCTAGGTAATTCTCGAACATTTGACAGCTGGACTGACTTTAAAAGTGGAAAAGAAACCTAACTTTTTTAATCTAGTATCAAGCAATGTTGCTTTTAAATGTTTCACATTCGGCAACATAAGTAATACTATCGATAGTCAATCGATAGTGGCATGCTAGCGAAAAAACTCAATACATCGACATCTTTACAGCTTAAATCCGCATATAATTACAGAGTTTTATAAACATTACATTGAGGCTATAAAAAAATATGGTATTTTTTAAAATATTTTCGTTTTAATAATAATTGAAGCTAATCAAAGGCCATTTTATCTATATAAGCCGAAAATTTAAGCTCGTTAAATAGATCCTGATATTATTATTGTTCCTTTTTTTGCCTGTGGTTTTTCCGCTAAAACCATAAATCATTGTGATTTTTCGCGCAAAGAGAGTGCATTTTCATAAATTTAATGAACATTAAATATGAACACCCGCTGAGACGACAACAACAACAACAACAGCGACTACAAAAGCAACAATAACGAGCCAAATTGTGGACTACAGTGAAACCAATACGCAGTCATCAGTCAAGCGTAATTCAATGTAAACCGATACTAGTTCACACATTACATTGCCGTCCGGCCAGCCACAGACCCCAAAGCCCCCAAAGGCCCCCAGGCTGGGGTAGGGCACGGCTACGGCTACGGATCTGAAGCTGGGAAGGGGCGTTAGAAGCGCTACGGTGTGATGACGCGCAACTTGAGGCGAGGCATAAAACAATGTGTGTGTGTGTGTGTGTGTGTGAGTGAGTGTGTGTGAGTGAGTGTGTGTGAGTGAGTGTGTGTGAGTGTGTGTGTATTGGGGCAGTTTCGGTTGACAGCAAATCTGAATTTGATCACAACGCAAACATTAAAAGCGCAATTTAAAAGCAAACGAGTCACCAAACAAGAAAAAAATAATGTGATTTATGAACGCTTAAACGTGTGTGTTCAATGTGTGTGTGTGTGTGCGTCGATGTATAATTTTCCTTACATTTTGTACGATTTTTCATGCATGAGGGTGCGAATGTTCGACTAAAATTACACAAATGAAAATGTTGATAAAGCGCCGACAAACGTGGCGTATGCGCAATATATAAGCTTAGTGACCAAGCTCGACATTTGCTTCTGTTGTTCGGTAGCGTTGTCATTGTCACCATTACTGCTTTTGATTTCTTTTTTATACACTTATAGTGCACATATTCACAATTCAATGAAGTTTGCAACAACGTTTCTTTAAGCTATTCTAGAAGCAAATAATAAAAGGCATAAAAAAACTTTTTTTTTTTTTTCTCAAAATTACTATATTTAAATGTTTTTTTGGTTTAGAAAGAAACACAAGGCTTACAAACAAAAATTGTAATTACATGGTGTCGAACATGACCAAGGAAAACCAAAAACAAATCGATTCGAACGTGACCAAAAATTAATCTGATCTCAGTGGCCATCTATAGAAACGCAGAAGTTAGAGAAACCTGTAAACATTTTTTAATGCGACTAATTTGAAAATGTTTTAGAATAATTCCTTCCCTTAGATAGATTTAGAACGTCTACATTGGATACACTTGGTTCGCACACTTTTGTCCAATGTAGGCAGACTGTCCCAGGCATCTATAAAAGCAAAAAAGCTAAGCAAAAATTCAGTGTGGTACCGATTACCTCGCACCTACGCAACGTAGTCAGCTAAATTCTATAACATTCGAAAGATAAAATGCTTGCGGTTTGCACAATATAAGTTTCATCTGGATACGTTGCGTTTTAGACAGGTAAAAATTGATTTGAAGTAAAAAAAAAACAACAACAAAATACATTGTACGCACAAATGTTGTTATTTTTGTGTTTTCTTTTCTCCTCTTCGTAATCGGTGTTATGAGAGCGTGTATTAAGTCTTCGAATGTCGACGACAAGGTGAACACTAGAGAAATTTAAAGATTTTCAGTGTTCTGTGTTTCTTGGTTGATTTGAGATCTTTAGTTTTTTACACTTTATTTTTCTTGTGTAAACAGTGCTCCGAAATTCAATGTCCAATGTACACAAAACTTTTACTAGGTGAATGGACTAAAACATACGAAAAAAGTTCCCAATTTCGACAGAAACAAATTTATTTCGTTTCTTCTAAAATTTCCAATACAAACAGGTTGTTCAATGTAAAAAGTGTCCAGATAAGACAGTTTTCACTGTCAACTAAAATTGAAAGTTATTAAGAACAACAATCGTTCAAATGAATACAATTTAACAGTTTTTTAAAGATAATATCAAATAATAAAGTTTTGGAGGTTTTTTTAGAAACATATTTATAACAGAGAAATTTACTACTACTTTCAATGAAAGTTTAATGTTTTTATAGCACTCATTCTCTATTTAGGTTTATATAAACAACTTACTGTTGCTTATCTGAAAAAGTCATGTCTTTTTAAAACTCGTTACGAAACTGATGCCTAATTCTAAACTTATGACTGTGCTTTTGCTTGGAAGCCAAAACCCTTTCCATTCGAACTTTTGCTCAATGATAGTCTTCATTTCAAGCTTATCTTTTCGTTTGATGTCGTTTTTTTTAAAGATATGTGAGAAAACTTTGCAAAGTGACATAATTGTGATGACTTGTGACTAAGGGAAAGCGGATGTTTCGCAAAGTGATGTCACGATTGCAATAGTGATTTGTGACATCATATGAGGTGAGATGCAGCTAGCATAACTAAATGTGATGATACTAACAGGGAGGTATCGGGGTTTTGAAAATCTTAACACAGCGCCAAGCCAGCAAACCTTATAAAAGCTAGGGTATGTAGTCTTCAGTCAACCCAACTTAATGTTTAATTTTGCAGGGTTTTATTTAAAAATTTGCGGCTTTTCGTTAAAATAAGGTTATAAGTTGGGCAGCACAAGGTCGTACTTGTGTAATATCTAAACATGAATATTATGTTCCCCTCTTCTGGTGACAAGCACAAAAAAAAGGTAAAAACACAAATTCTTTGGTACCGTTTAAATTGACGTTTGGGTGGCTGTAGAGTACTCTAAACTCCTCATACTTCTCAAAATTTAGTCAAAGACTTTGGCTTTTTGAGCGTGCCCTTTGGAGTGATGGCGTTTGTGTGTCTAGAACGCTGTTTGCTATACTGATTCCTTGTTCTCTGCTTGTTTTTTTTTTGCTCATACAATTTTTTCGGGTTAAACCCTCGACAATTTTTTTTCGTGACTTGTTAAAAGTGTCAATTTTCGTTTTACGAGCAAAGCGTTCGCGCTTGTTTGAGCTTGTTTAAGCGTCAGCGCTGCCAATCCTCCCACACTCCGTGAGCAAATGCTTCCGCTCCTGCGACTAACGTTGTCTATGTAGCGGTCGTTGTAGCTCTTGGCAGACGCGCTTAAGTACGCGTGAGCGCCTACAAAGGAGCACACACACGCGCACAGAGGCGAGACACAAGTGGCTGCTGTTTGTTTATGCTCACATGGGAGCTGACAGCAAGGCGCTAAAAAGGAAGTTCGGAAGACAGCGGACATGCAGACAGCAGGACAACGGGAGACCGGGACAACGGGAGACAGGGAGACCGGGACACCAGGACACAGCTGCCACTGTCGCAACGTGCCGCTGCCGGTTCCACGCTTAGCTTTGCACTTCATTTTTCGTTTCCAGGCCAAAAAGGGTGAAACTTGGTTCGAGGACCTCCAGCCGTGCTGCCAGTTGGCTTATTGTATTTCACATTCGCACGGTTGCTGGAGCTGTCAACGAGAGACTGACGCTGCCACTGCTTTTTAGTCCTCACAAAATTGCCAATTAAAATGTGCGCACGAATCCCTCGAGCAAAGTCACGGATGCGACGGAAGCCTTTACCAATAGCCTGGTTTGGTGGCTGGTAAATTGTGCTTTTTAGTTAACTTTGAGCCGATTATTTCTTGGTATTAAGTGCAACGCAAACAAAGCGATTTACTTGGGTTGCCTTTGTGCGCCGCGGTTTTGTGTTGCGCCTGCAGCCCTGGTTCTTACCCCTTAGTTGGGGCATATTAAAAAATAGCTGCGCACAATGTAAAAAATTCCTGCTTTGTTGTTGTTAAAGGTTCTTTGAAAGTTAATAGTGCTACAAACCACTTGTGCTTAATTATTACAAAAAAAAAAAGGGCAAGCATAGAGAATTGCAGGATGCACAGTGGCAAACGAGCGGGGGCTTTAACTGGCTACCCTTCGTATTTAAGCACGGCAGCTCCACAATTTTCGGGTTCTTTATGTCAAAAGTTTCCTTTTTAGGCTTGATTAAAGGCAACGTGTCTGGCAGTATCAATTGTTGCCAGCTCCCAAGTTAAACGGCGCTCTGCTACTCGGCCCCAAAAAGTTTGAGCTCCCAGGGGAAGAACTGTTAAACTACTTACCCAAGTGTTTTGGGTTCTTGTTGGAAATCAAAATATGTTGAGCACTTACCTGTAAAGAGAACGAAATACATTAGTTTAGAGTGTTTATGACAAGATTATTATCATACACATAAGTTTCATTCTGTTTTTGTTGGCAATGTTACTCTAGGGTGCACTGAGTTACAATAAATATACTTAATGGTGAATGAGCACTCGGCATAGCAACACATGCACTCCTCTAAGAGTATTGTGTTTACAGTGCCTAATGGAGTTACAGGATTGGATTAAGGGACAGTTGAATTTACATAATTTACTTAGTGGGATTTCTATCTGTGACACATATAGTATACCACCGTGCAGCCGAATTGAGAATTTACATTGGAACAAACTTCCTTGGCATATCAGTATACATTGTCCTTCGGAGCAAATCGAACCTACTTACTGGTTAGAGTTCAACTGCTAATTGTGTCTTACCCGGTGATAAAAATAGCGGATATAGAGGAAGAAGATCGGACGTTGAATGTGACGAGTTAGTAGCATGAAAGAAAAGGAAGATGCACCCTGTCCAAATTTTATCGTAGAGCGTTCAACGTCCTGTTAAACTTAAACCTCTTCAGGAATGTAGGTCCAAACATTAGGCACAGCACTGTTTAGAGTTCAAGGAAGACTTGCATATAGTAGACTAGCTGAATTGAAAAGTCGCCCATTAATTTATTGTATATATACTCTTCCTCAAACTAAGTCCATCTACGGATATTGGTATGTACCATTATCTTCCTCATCCTCGTTCTCATCTTCATCCTCTACCTATTCCTCCACCTATACCTCTACCCCATTTAGGTTTCACTAACTTTTGTCGTAACATCGCACTTGGAGAAGTGCCCAAAGCCTAATAACAGTGATGTACCAAACGTGAGTTTCAGTCGCAAGTACAACTTTGTACTTCCACCACGACTGAACTGGAGCGATCCAGGACTTACGAATTCCCCTCTAAGCCTATGACAGTTTCAAAGCGAGGAATGTGACTGGTGCTGCTTGGTATGCGCGACTGAAAGCTTGCTGACAGTTTTCCAAACGGAAACATCCCCAATTCTGTGTGCCATGAGCGGGATCTATGAGAGAAAGCTTTTTGCAATAACTGTAGGAATTTCTAGTGACAGTCATGTTGAGATTAGGGCTCTGGACAATCCTCCTGGTCAGTCGCTTCATAACTGACGGTTTCTGGACACCGATGTTTGCTGGTTAATGGAAAAAATCTATAAGGAACTCTGGAAATCTTCTATTGAATGTCGCGTGACTAAACACTTGGCCTTTGGGTTGGAAAGGCCTCCAAGTATCTTCTTCGTTAGAAGAGAAATGAAAGATCTGCGAGCACTAGTTGGGCTGATGACGGGTTATAATACAATTTTCCAGCATCTGGCCAATATGGTTCTCATTGAAGGCGCAACTTGCAAGTAATGCTTAGAAAGAACGACGACAGAATACTTTCTGTCGTAAGAATTATGTTGAAGAGGGACCGCTGAATCACTATATGATATCTACTTTATTCTTTTTCTTCTTTTCTTCTCACTGTCCTAACTTCGACCGCGTATGGCACAATGGGCATGGCAGCTTTAGTACTAGGAATCGATAAACTTTCTTGGATCAAACTAATCTAATCGAATGTGGGAAAGCTCCTTTAAAACCCCTTTAGGAAGCAAGATATTTGTAGAACTAGCTAAAGGGACTAAATAGCTAACCAAGTGAACGGTGCTCAGAACTCGGTTTACAAACGAAGTTTTCACAATTGTTTAAATATGATGAATCACATATTTACTTCAATACACCAATTTAACTTGAATTGCCAATTGACTCTAGCCCCAAATTATAAGTTTCCATTGACTTGGTGAGTGACAGTTCGAGTCTATAAAGCGACCCATCATCAAACTTTGGAATCTTATAATTGACATGAGTTACTTGCGGCGTTTATTAAGGCCCCCATTCCCTGCCCCTCACTACACCTCCAGTAGACACTTTGTCATCTGTCAGCTCATTTATTTTGTAACGTTTGAGAATAAACAATTTGTCAAAAAACCTTATGCATAAAACAAAATAGATCAAATCTCGGACATTTCATCTTGATGCTGCTGTTCCAGTTCATGCATTGACGGAACACCGAGCAGAACAGACGACGATGACCCTCACAGATACAGATACGAACACATAGACAAATGCAAATATTGATTGATGTGCAAACAACAAACAAAAGCTTTACAAAGATTGATGATTGATAGTGTCACATAAATATTACCAATTCATGGCGCATAGCATTTGTGGGGAAGCTTCGCAACTACTATTTATGTAAACAATCCAGGGGAAACGTGCAAAAAGTTGACAAGAACTTCTATGCCACGTCAAGTGAGAAACCAGAGGGAGAGAGAGGAGAGGTAGCGAAAAGTTTTCTCTTTTTTTGCTTGGTAAAATCTCACGCAAAAGTCATAGAATATTAATGAAGTGTGTCCAGACAACAGCGTTCAACTTCTTTGTTGTCTAGTGTTAAGTCAAAAAAGTGCCAACGTTTGACGACGCACTTACTCTGATTTTTCTGCCCAGGTGTCAGAAATCTTTCGCAGTGAGCGTGCAGCAAGTGCGACCACGCATAAATGAAGCTATTCAATTGAAACTGACCCAACTGCACAATGACACTGGCAATGGATGCAACATGGGGCAAGTAAGCCGCGTCGGTGCATACATTGCAGAGTTTTGCAGCTTAAAACAGGATTTTCAATAGTACAAAGCGAAGTGCAAAGAGTAGCATACGAAAAGTTGATAACGATTGTAAGAATTGCCCTTGGTAAAGTTACGACTGTGCATGGAAAAACTCGGGGAAATATGAAAAAAGCAAAACGTATCCAATTTGATAATAACGACTTTCTGTTACACTCGCAGACTCAAAGAACATCATGAGAGTAAAGACGACTCGTATGACGCATATATGCCGTGATGATTGCGCAAAACTAAGCTGTGTTTTGGCTCTATCAAATCAGTAACTTTTGTCTTATGTTACAACAAAAATAAAATGTTAAAATTAAATTTGTAAAGGGCATCTAGGACATGTCATTGGCTGTTACCTGTTCGTAATGGCACCTTATATGTGATAGTTGTTTAACGTTTCGTTCAAAGACAAGAAACTCATTGTTCATGACATGTACATATCTCCTCAGCAATAGTAATTGGAAGCTAATGTTGCGATATAATTGAGTTCTTTGACAGTTTGAAGAACAACCCTTTCAATTCATACACTGGTGGACGACTAGTTAAGGATTTTCGTATACTAGTGTTCAGCTAGCTGCTCCGTCAAGGTAGGAAAAAACTTCTCCACGCCTTTTGATATGAAGCTAGGCTTCAGACAAGGCTATGACCTCTCTCAGTAGTACATTGGAAGGAAAACCTATGGTGACCGATATGATCGGTCGTTCAGTTACCGGAGCCTTTGCGGCTATTGAAATGGCATCTGTGATCCAGGGTGGATCTGGTTGTAAATGAGAGCAAGACAAAGTATATACTTTCTTTGAGTAGAGATACACAGCGGTTGGACACTCAGATTGATGTTGAAAACTCTGCCTTTGAGAATCACTCTTGCCAATAGATGTTAATGTAGGCAAATGAGTAAAGACCTCTCTCGCCGTACGAAACTAACACTCTTTAAGACGCTCATTCTTCCCGTTTTGCTTTATGGCGCTGAAGCATGGGTGATAAAAAGGCAACGACTAACGCACCCGATGGAACAACGAACTCTATGAGCTCTACGATGACATTGGCATAGTCAAGCGAATTAAGATCCAGCGGCTCCGCTGACTAGTTCATGTTGTGCTTATGGATGAAGAAGCTCCTGCGAGAAAAGTCTTGAATGCGATTGTCGAAGGGAGGCGACGAAGGGGCAGATCAAGTCTCTGTTGGAAGGACCAGGTAGAGAGTACACTAGCTACCTTTGGTATCACCAATTGAAGAAGGGGCGCACAAAGCAGTGACGGTGAAGGGTTGTTATGGCCAGTTAAGTAAGCTAAGTAGTGTTCACCTAGTCGTCGACATTCATATCTAATCTATGTTCATCTAGAAAAGTTCGGACAACTGCAATGATGATTCCAGGAAGCGTATAGATATGCATATTTCTCTGCTTTTCAGACATTTATCCATAGTTAAAATACACTTTATAAGAGTATATGAAAACACGCAACCCGAAATGAGTTTTTTTATTCCTTGCATTTCAGTCACGTTTGACATTCATATTTGTTTTGGAATTATGTCTTGCCAGCAACCAAGGGAATGTCGACAACAACAACAACTACGATGCGAGGGCAAAGGACGGAAGTGTGACAAAGGCAAGCGCGTGGGAGTTGGATGCACTTCCTCTTGACTAACCAAAGAGGATGAGTGTGCCGGAGAGGTGGGTGCTGCACATGAGCGTGCGGTTTGGGGTGCTCCGAGCTGCGTGGGTGCAACGTTGCGTTGCGTGCATCTTGGTTATTATAGTTTTCGCTATTATGTGCGTTGTTGCTGTTGTAGCAGTTTCTCGTTTAACTTTGTTGACACTTCGTTTGATGAAGTGTGCAACTCGGAAATGGCATAATTGAATATGTCTTGGCGTCCGCTGCGTGAGTTTCATGTAGAAGTTTTGAATTTCTTCTTAGTGCTTTGGCCATGTCAATGACGTTGTCACTGCCAAGAGAGCTGCTGCTGCTGCCAGCGTTTGGGATTTCCGATAGTGAAAATAGAAAATGATATGAGTGGGCGAAAAGAGATAGTCCTACACTTATTACAAAACATATCTATATGTATAAAAATGAATGGATGTCTGAATCCGTTTTACTCGAAAACCTCTCAGCCGATTGGCGTGAAGATCAAGTAATGTTTATGGTTAAATATGCATAATTTTTTCATTACAATGTTTTCGAAATTTGCAATGTTAATCACACAATTGCCAAAGCTATACGTCACATTTAAGGTAACATTATAAAGAAGAAGTGGTCTGATTCCAAAAATCTAGAAGTATCTACTGAGACCTAAAAAAATGGATGGGTCTTTCTTAGCTTCCCAGCCCCTAAGCCCATCAGGTGATGTCCTTTGTAAATTTGTTTTACTTTCTCGTAAATTTCCCATTGATACCTGAGTTTCGGATGGATTGCGAAGCGCTCTCTTCTAACTGTCATAACTTCCGTAAGAGTTCAAATTTTCAAGTGTTTTTAGACTTTTTTTTGACAATTTGTGTCAATTGCCGGTTTCCTACTTTATTTTTAGCCTTCAAATACGTGGCGAGGGAGCACCCTTAGCGTGTTTTTTTATATAGGAAATAATATTTTTATAATAAAAAATGAAGCAAGCAAATTTTTGCCTATCTATTAAAGTACGTTTCATAAAAACAATATATTTGCATAAATTTGCTAATGAAAAAAGGTTATTTGCAGCAAAAAAAGAAAAGGTTAATTGCATACAAATATACGCAAAAGGTTAACTGCATAAACATGTACGCATAATGAAAACAAGGTTATGTGCATAATCAATAGAAGGCTATTTATATGAAAGAAAATTTATAATAAGTTATAAAACAGAGCAAAACTTTTATGTTTTTTAAAAGACGTGTAACGTCGTCTTGGAGCTATGCATAACTCAAAAATGCGTATATTTTAGTAAGGTTCGATTATTATATATGGAATATTTACCTCTGAAAAGACCTCTTTAGTAATCAGGGTGTACTGCTGCAAGAGTTGACAAAAAACAAAAAAAAAAAGAGAGCGATAATTAGCATTTTCATATCAAATGGAAAACATTACCGGAATAAATATATATTTTGGAAATTGCACTGTGTCACTCTTGTGAAATCAGAAACAATACAACTCTGAACATAACTAAAGATTAGTTTAAAAAACGTTAAGTATAATTTAATATCATGTGGCACTACAAAAACTCCTTAAATTATGCACTCTAGCTCTGCCCTCCGCTCGGTTTACCTCTATTTGCCGCTACGTAGCGCTTTCTATTGCGAAGTGCCAAGAGCTTAAAACATTTAAAACATTTCATTTCAATTTGGCCGAAAATGCAGCCAAAATATACCGTATATAGAGTGCTAAAACGTACTAAAAGGAAGCTGGCTAAAACCCACAGCAAAGTGCCAGCAACTTACATTTCATGCATTAATTCAAAATTCGTGTTCAGATGGTAACCGCAAGAGAAAAAAACAAAAGCTACACACACACTCACACACCACACACTCACAGATACACACACTCACAGATATTCATTGTGGAAAAGTTGGCAATGTTGGCGCACATGTGTTGCCAACCGAGTCGGAGCCATATACGCCAAAGTTGCATTAGTTTGGCGGCAAGCCTCCCCCCTTGCGCCTTAATGTATGCAACCCTCCGACAACTTAGCCAACGTGCCTCCTCTCCGCCCCTGGCTCATGCTCCTGGTCATAATTGTTGGAGCGGAGTCTATGGCCAACGGCTGTTTTGTACACCTGCACATCAGGTAAAGCAATGGAAAAATATAAAACAAGAAAATAACAACAACGTTAAGAAACTTACAAAAGTCCCGCTGGCATTTGTTTTTTGTTGTTGTGAATACTTTCTTTTTATTGTTGTTGCCCTCCGTGGAAAAGTTTCGGAATGGCAAAAACTTGAGGCGTCAGCTCTTGGACTTAGGAGTTGGCCAAGGCACGTGAAGTAAAACTTTGTGCTGCACGAAACTCGCATATTATGTGCGAAAATATTTTTCGTCGAATTAAAAATGCGACGCAAAGTGAGTTGGCCTTTGCGTTCCTAATAGTTAAAAGTGGCGGAAGAGGGGGATGCTTTTTTTTTTTGGATTTTGTGGAGTGGCGCCATTTGGTAGCTGTTCATCGTATGCAACGCACGCGGCACAATTATCCTGCAGGAATTTCTTAATTTTTGTATAAAGTATAGGAAGCACAGGACGTTGATGCTGCTGATGAAGTTGATAGGAAAACTGGAGATGGAGCATGCAGTTCGCAAAATTCCCAATGACAGACAATTACAAGGCTTAGCAAGGCTGGCGTTAGGGCGACGAAGTTTGGATGCTCTCTAAAGTAGGCTTGCTGGCTGTTGTTGCTACAGAAAGTTAAGAGAAAAGTAGAAAGCAGCTCAGATGAGCACTAGACACCAGCAGCATTTAGGTACAGATCAAGGAAGCATACAACCTTGACTGTGTCAGTCGGGAATGATGACGGTCGGTGCAATCCAACTGCAAGTCCAAAAGGTTAGGACTTCGGGAGTCACGCTGGCTAATATACTAATCAGGATCTTGGAGTAACGTCCTGAACGTAGCTGGGCTAGAGTGGAGGTCGCGTGTCTAGGTAGCTGCTGCTCCGACGGATGCACCTAGCTACGTCCGCACAGCGGGTAAGCATCTGAGACTTCGGGGTTTACGCTGGCCAATTAACTAATCAGGATCTTGGAGTAACTTCCTCAACATAGCTGGGCAAGGGCGGAGATCGCGTGCAGCTGCTCCGAGGCATGCACCTAACCCTGCGTCCGGACCACAGCCTGAACAGCCTCCATGCGAAAGGTCTCAGGTTTTTATCTGATTGTAAGAAAAAGTATGGCGAAAATCGTGGCAACGGGCCGAGATTCAGCATAAGGATACTCAACACTGCATGATCTCTCAAAGCAATCGAGTCATCGTCCCCGAACTGACGCAGCTTTCAGCCTACCCAAGGATTGCCATATGCCACAGCCAACGGCATATGCTTAGCTTTGCTGGTTAACCACCTGCAAGTAGAGCAAGTTGATCCTTAGACTAGTAGCACTTTATTGACTCCTTAAAGTGCTCCGACCTGGTGTACGTTTAGATGTCTCATTTTAAAAGGTTGCAGGTGGGTGTAGCTACATAAGAGGTGATTCAGAATGGTTTTTTGGGTTCTGTCATGCGCTGCAACGGTTATGAAATCGGCCGTATTCAGCCGGTCATGCATCACCGTGCTCATGAGTGAGTCACAATAAATCGTGATGTTACACACAAAACAAGGCGACCTATTGACTGGTTTTGCATTGCTAGGACCCGACCCTACCGATATTGGAAGGGGCGGAACATCCCAAATAGGCAAACCATAATTGCATAAAGGCTTTACTATTGACTAGTAAACAAGCATGTTAGTGTTAAGACTCAACTAGCTTCTAGCACGTAGGAGCCAGTTCAACTTACTAAGCTGTGAATAGCAAGTAGCTATATGCTTAGACTGGTAAGACGTCTGTCCAAGTGTATACTCAGGTATCGGATAAAAGTCAAGTGAGTTATAACCATGACTTGATGGCAGATGGTAGGATAAACGGAGTCTTGGAGTCATTAAACGCAATATTCCACCCGCAGTACCATCTGCCCTTCAAAACTCTTGACTGATCTTCGATGAATTACTGGCACAAGCCACATTGTTCACAAAGACGGTGTCATCAGCATAAGTGGCAATCATGACTTTGCTGCAACTGGGACTGGCAAGTCGGCAGTGCATGAAAGTTCCAAGGATATAGTCATATGCGACACCCCAGCGTTAATCAATTGCGCTCATTACACCTCAATCAAAAAGCAATGCCTCCGGAGATACAATCAAAACAGCCCAAAATGAGCAGCTTGATGGAGGTTTGATTTGCCCATGAAAAGCAAACTCTCTTGCCAAATGCGTTCAAATGATTGCTAGATATCCAGAAAGACGGCAGAGCGGTATAGCTTATTTGCAAAATTATCACGAACATTTTAGACAATCCGATGAACCTACACAGAACTAGCATGATGTTGGCTGCACCCAAACTTATAGTCGGGAACAGCTTTCACCAAGCAAATTCTCTCAAATATTTTTGAGAAAGTAGTCGACAAGCTAATCGCAAGAAGGTTTCTCCTGCTTAACGAAATTCGGCGCCTTTTTTGTAGCCACGAGTTTCCAATGGTATGGGAAGGATGGATCCGTAGCAGGTCATTAAAAAGCGTGGCCAAAATAGAGCTAAGTTGCTAGGAAGGCACTTAGGACCTTTGTCCTTTTGTCAGCACAATCAAACACACGTTGTCCGGTTTAATTCTTAAAAGTATACTGAAATGCAAGTTCGAATCGGTTTGCATCTACGTTTGGAATATACTAAAAGAAGTAAACCTTCGCCGATCTGTTGACTATTTCGAATATAAAACTGTATGCCCCATCAAACCAGGTTTTACAAAAAATCAAAATTTCAGACTTCATAAGGGCTACTAACCACCTTTCCTACCCTCCAAGGCAAGCTGCATCAAGTAGCGAATATGTCCACCACAAAACTTAATGACATAAACGAGAACATGAAAAACAGAGCCAAAGCGTGAAAGTAAAAAAAAATCTACAATGCTTTGGGCTACGCCTTGTGCTGGGCGTGGGAAGCCCGTATACTACCTAGTGCCTTGCCCTTGCACCCAGTCCCTACGGTGTGTTTAAAAAATTACTTTGGCAACACACCGCTTAATGCACATCAGGATGTACTTTCGAGGCATTGGCGACAGGCACAAGCTGTCCCTTAAAGAAGACAACAGCGTCTGGATGCGACAGTAGTTACTTGTGCTGAAAATTGCAAAGAGGAGCTGCTGAAACTGAAGCTAAAGTTGCAGTCTACGCCAAGTAAAAGGACTACCAGGAAAGACAAGGACGACGTGTCAGCAGCTTTGCTGTAAATATCATTAAGTCCGTGTACGTGCCAAATGACAGTTTAATTATGGGCGGCGACCAAAGCCACCAACGGAGTCAGTCGATGTCAGCTCCAAAGCCAACAAAGTCAACATGAGGCCCAACTGGGGTCTGCAGGGTCTGCGCCCTGCATGCTACTTTTAGCGCACAAAATATTTGCAATTAAAATAGAAATAACATAAAAAATTGGCGCAACTATTTTTGAAGCGACTTCAACACTAAAACTATAAATAGATTTGAAAACAAAAAGATATAACGGCACACCGGAGGAAAAATTACATTGGAAAATAAAGTTTTTGCACACAATTAAGAACATGCTTCGCTGGGTTTTAATGAGTACTAGACGCCGGAGCTATGGAGCTCCAGGGATGCGTGTGAGTTATTAGAAGTTAGTTAATGATGCAACATTCTATAGAGAGAGAGTGAGAGAGACTGAAGCTTTGCAACAAAAAGTGGAAGCAGCATGGCAAAAGTTAAACATAACTTTTAAGTATTTTTAAGACTTAGACCGTGTGCACGGCGTACATACTTTTTTTTTGTGTAATAAATAGGTACATACTGTAATAACTTGCTTATTTTATAAGTATACTTAAGTTTAGTAATATTTACCATAACGCAACTTGCAAAAACTTCAGACAAACAAAAAAAATTTTGAATTTTTATTTTTTTTCAAAAGCCTGTCAATGCTTCTTAGTATTTAGTGTGACCAGCTTAACAAAAACAAATTTGAACTTTTAGTGTGTATACAAAATACTAGTTTTTGGTATTATTTGGAATGCGTTGTTTATACATACAGATAAGAATAAGAAGCAGCACGAATAAAAGCAGCTATCGATATGCGTTATCGAAACTATTTCTCAAAATACGTAGTTGACTTTAAATTTAACCGTCATTATCGTTGCTACATATAAAATAAGCATGGTTTCTGCATACACATTTTTAGCCCGTTTCTACTGTGGTTGCATCCAAATGCCAATGTAGGCGGCTCGATAGAGAAAGAATGGAGAAATGCAGTGCTAATGGACTGCGTAAAAACAATCATAAATTTGTTTCGTGTCTTTCTTACGAAGTCAAGACGGCAACTGTACTAAAAATCCAACGTCCGACACTTCCAGAGTTTTCAAACATAACTGTCTCCTCAAAGGACTCGTTTCGTCTCTGTTAGAATATAGTTTGCTACAGAAAACTTCGGAACTCAAAGATACTGTTCCTAACTTATAAATGCACAACCATCTTGCTTAGAATCAGTGGCAAAACTAGAGTCAGCCACTCAACGCTTATCACAAATAGCATGAAAGTAATAGAGTGAAATCCTTACATTGAGTCTACTTGCCGAACAACGACCATTCCCTACACAGTGCATATATGTGCGTTTTTTTGCTCTGTCTCTTTCTCAATTTTGTCTACGAGCGAGTCGGGCCAACAGAAACGACAACACAAGCAGCTGGTCGCTGGTCGCTTTTCAGCAAAACATTTGCATTTTATAACGGTCCTGTGTTCCACTGTGTTACTTTCAGGCTCTTTAACTTAACTTAACCAAGTCAAAACACCACATTCTTTGATATCGATAAACCGTGGATGCGATGACAAGACGCTTCTCAGCAACTAGGTATTTCATATAATTTATATACGTGATTCCAAATACGAGCGCCCAAAAATCTTTAGTTTCGAGCCCTCCCATCTATTTGTGCTATTGCCATTGGAAATAACCATATCATTGCCACCTTAAAGGCCCACATTGGAGCCATCTGACTTTTTATAGGCAAAAATCTTGACATTTTCAAAATTTAAAATGAATTCCTAAAGCTTCTGCGATACACTGCGATAATTGTGCTGTGGATAGAGGAAGATTCGAAAAACATTCGAAAAGTTCGATAGTATTACTCGACATACATACTATATGCTTTCTCGAATATGTTCACAGCGGTTGGATTCTCAGATCGATGTTAAAAACTATACTTTTGATGTTGTCAAGGATTTCGTCTACCTAGGCACCACCGTCACAAATACCGAAGAACGATGTCAGCATGGAGATCAAGCGGAGAATCAAACTTGCCTAATCTTACGACAATGGCGTGTTATCAATATCAGAAATGCCAAAAACGTATTAATTTGCGTTTTTTTTAACTATTCTCTTTCTCTATATACCCATAACAATCCAGTCGGACTTTGCGGAACGTGGTTCCCAAAAGAATGCCTTCTGGCACGTTTCTATTTGCAGGGAAGAAGTACAATTTCTTTGCAAGCACCGACTGACAAACTCGATAAATGTCTGCAGTGTGGTGGTCACACACATTAATCATTTGCATACCGACACACAGCTGAGTCGTTTCGGCCTGCAAATTATCGGGTGGTCAGACATGTTGCAAACCGATTTGCGCGATTTTTGTGTCTTTGCTTGTTAATTCTTCTATCTGACCGCTGGCATATAAAGTATAGTTTTCACAGCAGATACGTGAAATAAAAAAATAATAATGCGTAACTGCATTGTAATCCAAATATTTATAGGTTTTCTTTAATTATATAGTCTATGTTTTTTACGTATAACCGTCCGTATCGTTCAGTAAACTGCATCAGTTCAGTGTCAGAACAAGAACAGCTGAAAAAGTTTGGACAGTTAGTTTTAAAACCATTTCGTGTACTCAAAGTTAGCTGTCCAAATGAGGTCTAAGTGTTGTTCAAATTCTTGCCACATCGTCAACGTATGTAGTTGTCTTCATCAACATCATCATCATTATAGATACAACTATATAAGCTGCTATTCAGATATTCAGTGTTAGTTGCTCCCTAGGCCCAACTTATTTAAAGTATCTACACTCACACACACACAAGCCCGACAACAAATGCAATTTGCGTAAACATTTATTACGCACTCAAAATGAGAAACTTTTTTGCAACTTGTATTTTTGAAGTGCACACTGCAAATTTTATGCTGCAGTTTGGAAGCACATTTCAAATTATCGCACGCACTAAGGCGGTGGCAAGGGGGGGTAACAGGGTGGTTCACTGGCTTAGACATGGTGCACACACAGACACACTGCATAATTTTATGATGACAATTAATTTCAGTTGTAGTTTCAGAGAGCGTGGCAATGGCAAGTGCCAAGTGGCAACCAAACATGCAACCTACTAACAAACAATGGTGTTACCTACGCTGCAGGCTAATCTGTGGGTGACAACATGCAGATACACTTGCTACCCTCCAAACCCTTGTGTGCGCTGCAAATTGCGCAAAATGTCTTAATCATTGCGGAAATTCTCGCAAATTACTTTGAGTATGCACTTGAAAATTTCCGCGAAAACGCGCGCACATTTTGTTGTTCCGCCCGTTGTGCCCCGCCCTTTTAGCTATAGCGTCAGCATTTGCCGCCGCCATTGCCAAAGGACGAGCATGGCATGCAGCAGCACCCAGCGCCATTTTGTAGCTAGTATAACATTGCCACTAAAGTAGCTGCAGCACAACACTCAACAGCAGCCACAACAAAAGCAGCAGCAGCAGCAACAGCAACAACGCTGTGGGGCATGCCACATTGTATGGCAGGAAGTGGAAGTGGGCGTGCAGCAAAGGGGCCAAGGGGGTCAAAAGCATTGCGCTTTTCCATTGCCATTTGTGGTTACAACTTGCTGCTGCTTTTTTTCTTCTTCTTCTTTTTGTTGAGTTCGTTTATTTGCCACACTTAATGTGTGTGTGTGTGTGTGTGTGTGTGTGTGTGTGTGTGTGTGTGTGTGTGCAAGTGTCTTTGTGTTTAACCCCAAACTTTGCCGCATTTACAGTTTGTCCAATGCCTATAGGCCATGCGTTTATTGGTATGTGTGTGTGTGTGTGTGTGTGTGGCAGCGCTTCAATCTCCGTTTTATCTACGCATTCCGCCAACGCTTTTTACTACACACAATTTGCATTTTTATACCCTTGCCGCGAGTACTTTGGTTATGGTCTTAGCCCTAGGGTATTATACAAATCAATAAACATCTATAGATAGTAAGCAGATTTCGTGTATTCGAAGTATGGCACAGCTTGACGCTTTGCAAGCCGTCACGCTATTGCTGTGTGATTCGGCTGGTGTGATTTTTTTAATTTCGGTATACAATTTTTAGATAACATCAGTATATAGCAATGCTGGTAGGACAGGGTGAAGCTACCTGATCTAAGTGTCTACCTTAACCAAGTTGACGCACAATCTCTACGTAGCTGCTATAATCACAATCCGGTATTAGGGCAGTGAGCTTATCTGCCCAGCAAAATCTTTCCAGAGCCGTAACAGGGTTAAATGTAAAACTCCTCTCCCATTGAAAGATGTTATGAGGCGCCTGGTTGTTATGGGCAGTCAAGTAGAAGAATAAATAAAAAAGTTTGTTTTCAAACGAGAAACATCTCTAATAGTTAAATTTGGTGAAACTAAGAGCCAGAGGTAGGAGCCAGAGCGAAGCACTTATCAGCCAGATAGAATTAAATAGCCCATATAGAAAAGATTACTTTCCATAGTGAAGCTGATGTTCCCAGGTTGGTAGGTTGGAACCAGTCTAAATAACTTAAAGCATTTGCAAGCTTCTGGTTTATATTATCCTTGATTCGATTGGTTTACAGTATAAAATATTGTTTTCAACTAATTTTCGCAAAATTCCCTTCGTTCACGAAAACAATACGAGTACATACGGAAATATCTGTCCGTACGTCTGGCTAACTCCTTACATTTAGAGGCCCTTATGCAAATAACCTTTTTTATGCAAATAACATAATGTTTTTTTCGGAAAACAAACAATCTTTATCATATAATTTTGGTTAAATATGTAAAATGATGCAAGAAACTTTTCGTTTTTAATACGAAAATACGAACGCATATTGACGCAAATAGCTGTCTTTTATTTTGAAATTCATAAATCTAAAAGTTTATGTAGCGAAGAAAACTATCTTTTATACAAAATAGTTGGCGGTATTATCACAGAGTTGCATCACGAGCGAAAAACTAAGTTATTAAAAAAAGTTATGCATTTCTATAAATGGCTACGATGGTCTTCTCCTTGGAGACAGGAGTACGTCTGATATGAACTTTGTCACCACGATATCGATACGAAAGTGCTATTTGTTCAAGTAACGGAACACAGTGTTTTGTATAATTTTAACGTATAAGACAGTCACGCTCGACACCATGGAAATACCTTTATAGATTCGTTATGCCAAAGTTTTCCAAAAATCTTAGATAGTTAAGAGGTTGCCAAGCAATAACCAAAGGTTATTTTAGTTTTGGAACTTAGTTTTCTTCTTACGAAATGGAAAAGCAAACCAAAGCTCAGCGATGTCTTAAATTGCGTATGAATTTGTTCGAGATTTCTTATATTTATAAATGTCACTGAATTTCAAAAGTTCAGCTTTCAAATAGCCAAGGATTTTAGTACAACACATCTGAGTCACATAAAATTGGGTTGCTGAGTTCAATTACTAGATGTTTCTTGGTTAGTTAAAATCGCAGCATTATAGAACATCGCAACCGATCAAGGGTATTTAAGATTCGGCGTTTCGAAAACAGCCTTCCGGTATCTTCTTATATCTCTTTATTTTATGTTTTTTCTATTTTCGCCATTGTCTTGACGCGCCCTTCCCGCGTTTTCGTTTTTGGTATTCGAGTTTTTATCGTTCAATGCTCATTATTTTTGTTCTTTCATTTTTGCTCCTTGTTTCTCTTCTTTTTTTTTGCCACTTTCGCAGGCTGCGCCGCTAACGGCAAAGTATTCAAAACTATTTTCAAGTAATTTCATGAGTTTTGTTCGATTTTCAGCAAACTTTTGCCTCGGCATTAAGTTCCGTTGTAGGAGCACTGTGCCGTTAGTCCCCCAACAGACCTTTACAGCCCTTTACAAGGGAGTGTCGGCCATTTTTTTTTTGTATTTCACTTTTGGTTTTTTGGATGCTAATGCATTGTTATTGTTGTTGTTATATTTTCCCAACTGTTGTAGTATTTGAAGTTTGGCTTCTGCGGTTTCCGCTAAGCTTTTGGGTATTACTTTGATTGGGGAAAGGAATTTTCCGAGTTGTTTTCTGTTTTTTTTTTTTTTATTGTTTACTTTGCGGCATTTGCTTTTCAGTATATTCTTTTGGTATTTGCCTTTTGACTATGCCCGAGGGTTTTCCACATTATTTTAGCAATAATAGCAACAAAAAAACATGCATCCATTTGTGCATACTATTTTAAAATGAATAACTAAAGTATTTTAAAAAAGTTTCTAATGATTGTAATATTCTGTTTTGTGGTTCTTGGAACCACCTGGGGCATGCTTGGTTTTCAGTTAAGGGGTTTAAAGCTGGAACTTGCTTCTGGCAATACCACAAATGCGGTTGCACAGAGTTTTTTTAGAATTCGTACAAGAGAAAGGGAAGGACAATGAAAGCTTTCATAAATACATTTATGAATACTAAAAATAGAAAATTCAAGAGTGCTTACCGACAGATATTTGGTGAAACTTACCTGTAAGAGATTCAAAGAAAATAGTTAGTTATGTTATATTAGATGGAATTTCACAAGAATGTATGTATTTAAACTAATAATCTTATTTTATATATGTTTGGATAGACGATTGAGTGAAACGTGAATCGGGATAATCCACTTTATAGCACTTGGCATGGGCCATGTTTTTACAAATGAAAACTTATAAAATAATACACAAAATCTCAAATCGTACTATTCTTCTTCTTTTTCCCAATACTGTGCAAACAGTCTGGCAAGGCTGCCATGAGGCGGAAGTGCTGCGCAAGAGGTTTGCGGAATTCATCAAGCAAGGTAGCCTCGCCGACGAAGTCAGCGCAAGACTTAAGAAACTGACTGTCCGCTTCGCTAGAAACTAAAAATTTCTAGCAATTACCATTATCAAATATCTCCCAATCTGTCCCTACTCGCCCAGTTTCAGACCTTGTTAGTAGAGTGCAGCTCTTCCCGTCACATAGACGATCGCAATGCATTCTTTATATCAGTGGTAAAAGGAGTGCCATTCGGTCATTTCACGGGTCTTTATCATTGTTCGAATATATTGTCCGATGTCTATTTGAGCCCAACAAACAAGAGGAAGCCAAGCCCGAATGCGGAGGGAATCTCTTAGTACAACATATACTAGATGAGTGCAAACAACAGAATCAGCATTTTGGCAGGTCCAACCTATTTCCTAATATTTCTCTGTCCATTATAAATTCTGTTTTCTTATAGTTTCTTGGGAATAACAAGTACCTTTCCCCTTGATTGACTATAGAGCGAGCAACAACTGGTCATCCGACATACCTCCTATGGGTTTAATTTTAGCTGCCTTATTAGGACGGAACTTGGTTACTTATCTGTATCCGAAAAAACACTGATTTTTACATATTTTTACATATGTCAACTTCAGTACTAATTAAGTTATAGGAACTTGTTAAAGTCTGCTTTATAAAGTGTGCTACCCTCGCTCTCAACTATGTATATTGAATTACTTTTGCTTCATTTCAACAGAATTATAAAAAAGGTCTTATAACTACTAATCAAACCATATCCTAAAGAAGGAAACATTTGAACGATATTCTTGTTTTACTAGTAATATAAACCTAACGTAAAAGTGAAAAACAAAACGAGGCTTTTTATATCCACATAACCATAAATATCGCCGACTATTTTTAGCCGGGCAAATAAATCTGATACACGACGCTTTTGGTGTGGCAACAGCTGCGGGAAGTCCTTTGTTGCGCGGCAAATGTCGAACATATGGCAGCACTTAGTATATGAAGGCGAACAAAATGCGTAGCAACTTTAAATTACATAAAAAAGATCTATGGATAAAAGTGAAATTTTCAGTCTAGAACAGGAGTGAGAGAGTACACCTAAAGCAAGGGATACCAACGAGCCGGCAGCTAGGAAAACATGTCGAGGCTGTAAAAGATGAAAAATAAATAACAATCATACAAAAATCAATATTGACAAGCAGCAGCGATGGGGCGGGCCGGGCCGGGCCGGGGCGTGGCGGGTTACCTACCATGTAGTAACCCAGGCGATGGCACAGACATTGACAGTAGACAAAAACAAAAAAAACAAAAATAAAATTTGAAATCAAGAGCAAATATCGAGAGCAAGGCGAAATGCTAGACGTTGCGGCAAAACGGGCTAGATGCCAATATGCTTAAGCTGTGGGCGTTGGATGACTGAGTGAAACTAAAGCTGGCCATATGTTAAGGCCGTGACGCAGTGCGACAATTCTATCTATATAGACATATATATACATATAAAAAATTATGGACAAACTTACCCAAGAAACAGTTTTCAAAATGACTTTGCCGTGTTGTTGCTTTATTTATGATCTATTTTTGCGGCAAAACTTTTTTAATCAAGTGTCAAAATTCGTTTCTGAGCAGTTTAATTGAATTTTTTGTTTTGATATTTTGCTCGCTTTGCTAGTTTTAAAATGCCAAAAAGCCAAACAGCTGTTCGCTGGCTACACACACACACACACGCACACACACACACACTCTAATCCATTCAAATACTGACACATACACGCACACACACACACGCGACAAGCTCTTTCCACTGTTGCGCTGGCACAACGACGCCTGAAAGTATGCAATGTCAGACTATTGAGCGTCTCTCTGTGGTTCTGCCTCTGGTTTAGCGCACGCACATTATGCTCGCAGCGTTGTCAGGCAAGGACTGAACGCTCTGGCGGCGTTGCCAGCTCGGCAAACGATTGGGCACAGGACGAAGTCAGCGACGAAGCCGCAGCGATGATTGAATGCGCGCCAGTCCGTCAGACAGCCGGACGGACAAAAAAAAAACTTGTAGCTAGCCTGGCCAAGGCTATGGAGCTGCGCTGGAGTCAACAACAAACGGAAACTGAACTGGACGCAACGTTTTTTTTTGTTTTTGTTGTGGGCAGAAGGGACAGCTATGCACAACCTGTTGAACAGATGGAGACTGAGCGCCACCTTGTGCGCTTCTACCACATGTTGCCATGTTGGTCAGCCTTAGCGCCACCTTGTGCTCTTCTACCACATGTTGCCATGTTGCTCAGCCATATTGAACGCGCCTGGCAATGTCAATGTCCAGCCTCATTGGGAATGCTGTTGGGTGCGTTGGGGCCGTGTACCAAATGTAATTGACGACTATAAGTATGCAGCAGCTGTTGCCATATTCTTTGGGCAACTTTCGACCACTCGCTTTTCATTCGCTTGCAAATGATGAGCTGCCATGCTATTTTTGTATGCCCGTAAGGCAGAAAAATGTTGAATTTGTCAAGATGTTCGTAATGCGTTTAAGGTGTTACTCAAGAATCCATTAAGTATTATACAGGAGTACTCTCTGAAGTAATATTGTGTAAACTCATTGCTCATTTTGGTGAATAAGTTGAGTGAGTCAATATTTTGGCATAGTGGCAGGCTGTGGCTCAGTCATGTTATGTGGATGAACGAGAGAAAGGTCTCGGTTGTTGAAGAAAGGCTATAGAAGGAAGGATCACGTAGACGATGTACTTGCTTTCCTTGGTAGCAGTGACGCCCGGAGTGCCACTCATATGCCGTGACGTTAATAATGAATAGCGCTAGCATATGCAAGTTTTAATTGCGGTATACTTCTGTGTTGTCGTTTAAATTTATTCTTCGTAACGTGCAATACCAACCCGCTACCGAGCAATCCTCCAGGCTCCACTGCTTTGCACACTCCTCCAATCGGGTTATACCAAAGACGCTTGAATGCGGAGGGAATCCCTCAGTACAACATATACTAGACGAGTACAAATACCAGAATCAATATGTCAATAACGTCGTAGAGCTTATAGGGTTTGTCGTTTCTACGGATGCGGTAGTCGTAGCCAACGCGTAAAGTGCAAAAGATCTTACGGAGTACTTTCCGTCGTTGCGGAGTACTCTCCGTCGTTTAAACGTTTGTTGCAATTGACATATTGGTAAATTGGTTCACTTTTAGCTATCAAAAACAACTGCGAAGCCCATCTATTCGTCTTTTTGTATAAAAATTAGTTCATTGTTTTTTCACTGTATCTACGAAAGTCTTCTTCAATTTATAAGATTAACATTCCTTACTGCATTTCAAAGCGGTTTATTTCTCTTTAATATTTCGTCGCCTAGACGACTGAAAGGGGCGGAAGGGGGCTGGTTGGATATTGTTCTGAAAAAGTGAAGTCACTATTGCAAGTAAATACAAGTATTGCTATACCGATTCGTGACGCCACATTGTGGGAAGGGGGAGTTTGATTAAATGAGACTAAGAAAGCCTATCTCTAAAATATACCTTTTCCGGTAAATTTTTTCTCACTGATTTCGAATCCGGAAACTATTTTGGATTTTCTAGCACCGTTTTCAAATTATTGCTTTGTCATTGCAAGTCTCATATTACTCGAGAACCTTACTTAGATAACCGGACAATAAGGAAATATACTTAAATGGAATTTAAACTCCAATCAGTAAGTTTTACGAAAGAAATAATAAATTTGCATAAGTAAAACTTAACTAAACCGTATCGTCAAATCAAGTTCTATACTAAGTTAAAAAAAAAGAACAATTAAGTGTATGCGAAAATCGGTAACTCCAAATTAGAATAACGCTGTTTGTGCCCCGGAAACGTCACCGACAGTCAATTAATAACTGTTCGACGTGTCAGCTCGCCAGAGGGCGTGTTTGTCGCATGTCTCTCTGATGCCTTCTCTCTTTATCTTATTACACTTTATTTTTTTGCCGTCACAAATCATTGCCGTCGTATGCTGTGTGGGCGCTACGTGCGTCATTAAAAGAGCGTAGATGCGCTGTACGAGTGTGTGTATGAGTGTGTGGTTTTGCGGGTGTGTGTGTGTGTGTGTGTGTGTGTGTATGCTTGTGTTTGTATGCGCCATGTGGAACTTGTCTGAAGGCATACTTAAATTAAGGCGCGCACATTTTTTTAGCATATATTTTGCATGAATCGGCATTTAAGCCATTTCTGGACTCTTAGGCTTAGACTAATGGATTGATTTTTACAAATGACTTTTTTTTAATTTTAAAACAATAGAAATAAACTCAATAAAGTTTGTGAGTGTACAATGACGAAAAGCTTAAAGAAATATGAAGTATGGTATGTAGACAGGTTTTTCTATGATTGCTGGTTGGAATATTCAAAGTTTTCTATTGAATTGTCATGGAAATTTGCCATTTGATTAGCGTCGTACAAATAGTATGGGGAATTGAAATTTTCATATAACGTCTGGTTTTTCCATTGCCCATTGGTGACCATGTTTGTCTGATTAAACTTAAGATTTTCATCCTCAGTTCCACTAACTGTACTGAACTGGGGCTTAGCACATGTTTCACTCCTATGTCGATATATTAATAATTGTCTTCAACCATACAACTTTAATAAAAAGATAGTCGAATTCATTGCTGCTGCACGGGTGAATCGACATGAATTTGTACTCTTTTGCCATTTACTTTTTATGTCGAGTTCTAAAGGGCATTACTTTTGAAACCGAGTAAATTTTCTCGGAATCGAAACAATTAGAACAGCAAAACTTTGCGATTCCGCATGTGTCGTTAGGTATCGAAAACTAAAACAGACTGCGACCCATAACAAGCTACAGCTCCATACATGCCTACAAATCCATACATAGTGCAGATGACGTTCAAATGTGTAAATTTTCATTTCATTTGAAAAGCCGTATTGCTTGTTTATTGTCCTTTGATTTGTTGGGAGTCAATTGGGTAATGAAAGAATTCAACGAAAGCGATTAAGAAACGCATAAGATCCATTGACAAAACCAACAATTGCCTGGAATTATTGGTTTTTTTTTTTAATTCAAGCGACTTTTTCTTCTACTTTGATTAATCATCCATTTTTTCGAGCTCACTAAACGCTAAGCTCGATTAATTGAGAAAATAACTTCAATTGTTGTATTTCATAATACAGCCCAAGCCATCAATCACTTCAAGAAGTGAGTCCTAGAAGTATTAGATATTTGTATTTGAATTTTTCTTAGACAGGTTTTGAAGCTCTACTGTTCTGTTTAGCGACTATGAAGAAAATGTGTGAAACAAAACCAATGAATGAGAGGAAAATAAAATGGACATTCTAAAAGTTCTGCATACTCTGTTTAATGATTTTCATTTAATTTGTTTAATCAAATTATATTTTACCAAATCTCTAGCAAAAACTGAGAAAAGTTTCGAAATACTATTTGTAACAAGTTTGACAGTGTAGTTTTGGCGAGGTTTTGGCTATCAGCAGTGAACTGCATTATTTTGTTAGAGATTCTGTATAGAAAAGTCCCAAATTTCCTACTGGGCTGTTTTGTAAGTCTTATTACATTAACTGTTCTAGCTTAGTATGTGTTTGTCTCGCTTACAGTGCATGTAGCCCCCAGCAGCAGCTACTGCAGCCCTCTGCCTGGCAGCCTTCGCTTAGTGTGTGAGAAGCACAAAGTAAGCGCGGTCAAGGCCGCATGGTGTGAGGTGCAGGCAAACCGCAAGTAGAATTTACATGGAAAAATATGAATCCAGTTTAGTGAAACGTTAATCGGATTGCTCCACTTTATAGCTCTTAGAATAAGATGATTGAATCTTGAACGCCGTTCGGGACTTACTGCTAATGAAGCAGTTGCAATTAAGGTTTGAAGTAAATTAAATTTGCTTTAAGTTATAGTTGTCCCTTTTACTGGCTATACCATATTTTTTGGCTTAGACGAAAAGCAGAATGTTTCAATTTCGTTACAAAAACCACCCACACCAAAACCAACTTAACTATTATGATGTGTTCCATATTAAAATGTTGATGATATCGATTATCGTGCCACTTCGTTCGCTTCACCGTCGCCTAATATTTAACATTAATCGCAATCATCAGACCATTTAATTAGGCTAAGTGCAGGACACCGAAAGGTTGCGCAATGAACTTGCCACAATTTCGGTCAGTTGTTGCTTCATTGGTCAACTGGCAACATGTCACAGTCAACGCAAGTGGTGCAACCATTGCTGCAGCAATTTCAGCAATTGTTTTTCATATCTAAATTGGTGGGTGTACTGCCTCAGGACTCGCTGAAGTTTCGCAGCAAGAATGTGCTGGAAAAGTCACGCAATGGCACGTACTATATGTTGTGCTGTTTGCTTGTCTATGTGGTGCTCTACAATTTGCTGATTTACTCCTTTACCGAGGAGGATCGTTCACTCAAGGCATCGCAGAGTGAGTCATAGTGTATGGTAAAGTGCTTCAAGCACTTACAAAATGTATTTCGCAGGTACGCTTACCTTTGTCATTGGCATATTTCTGACTTATGTGGGTCTGATTGCCATGATTTCGGATCAGCTGACCGCTGTGCGTAATCAAGGTGAATTGGGTGAACTCTACGAGCGCATACAACAAGTGGATGAGCGGCTCTACAAGGAGCACTGCTACGTCGACAACAGTCGCATAGCCGTGCGCATACGTTGCATGCTTATTATGACCATACTCTTTGAGCTGTTTATACTGTTGGCCACCTACATTAAGCTGGTGGACTTCTCACAATGGTTATCCTTGTTGTGGTGCATATCGTCAGTGCCTACTTTTATTAATACGCTGGACAAGATTTGGTTTGCTGTCTCGCTCTATGCGCTCAAGGAACGTTTTGAGGCTATTAACGCCACGCTGGAGGAGCTGGTGGCCACACATGAGAAGTTTAAGCAATGGTTGACGGGTGAGGAAACTATTGATAATAGCAAGCCGCCAGAATATGATAGCAATTTGGAGTATCTGTATCGCGAGTTGGGTGGACATGATGTAGGCTCGCTTAAGGGTTCGGCCAGAAACAAAGTGACACCGAGTAGGTTGAGTTTTACTTAATTTTTGTCCCATTTACTAAGAACTCTTGCTTGCAGTTGCTCATTCGATGAACTCTTTTGGAGAGTCTGTGCAATCGGCAAAAAAACCATTTAAAAACAATCCCACGGTGAACATGGCACACGAAAGTGAATTGGCCAATGCGGCCAAGGTGGAAGATAAGCTTAACAACTTGTGCCAGCTGCACGACGAGATCTGTGAGATTGGTAAAGCCATGAACGAGCTCTGGAGCTATCCCATACTGACGCTCATGGCCTATGGTTTCCTCATATTCACCGCCCAATTGTACTTTCTCTATTGCGCAACGCAGGCTCAGGCCATACCTTCGCTCTTTCGCTCGGCCAAAAATCCCATTATAACGGTTGTGGCGCTCAGTTATACATCGGGGAAGTGCATCTATCTCATTTATCTCAGCTGGAAGACCTCGCTGGCCTCAAAACGTACTGGCATCAGCTTGCACAAGTGCGGCGTCGTATCTGATGATAATTTACTCTATGAGATTGTTAATCATTTGTCATTGAAGCTACTCAATCATTCGGTGGACTTTTCAGCTTGTGGTTTCTTCACACTGGATATGGAGACCCTGTACGGAGTTAGTGGCGGCATTACCAGCTATCTTATTATACTCATACAGTTCAATTTGGCGGCACAACAGGCCAAGGATGCCATACAAACATTCAATACCTTCAACGATACGGCCAGTTTAGTAGGTGCTGCTACGGATATTGATAATCTAACCTTTACCAGTACAACAATATTCTCGACTAGTGTCGATTATTGAAAAGAATACTGTATTTTATTACGTAATTTATGTATTTGTCAGCTTTGCGCACTGCACTTAATTTTACAAGATTTTATGTTATACACAAATAAAACTTACACCTCTAAAATCAAAAAAGTTTTGACTTCACTTTGACAATTCTTAACCTGGCGCCATCTAGAGTGCCATAGCGGCATTGATGGGCCCTCATCACGGAATTTACAGGCCAAATATTTCATTTTGAAAAATATATATTTATTCTCAGTTTGCAAAAATAAAAAGTTCCGATTTTGGAAGCGCATTCAAATAAATTCAAAAGATTTTCACTAGAGTCCTATATACAAAGGTTTGGCATTTTTATTTCTTGGGAGTGTTAGCAGCGGGAGGCTTTGCAGCGGGCGGATTTGCAGCGGGCGGATTTGCAGCGGGCGGATTTGCAGCGGGCGCTTTTGCAGCGGGCGGCTGTGCAGCTGGCGCTTTAGGTTTGTCGCCCTTGGCTGCGGCCTTTTTGTCTTCTACAGCCTTTTTAGCTGCAGCCTCTTTTTTGGCCTCTGCCATTGCCGCCGCCAGAGCCGCATCCCCTGTTGGCACATCTTTCATTTCGGAGCGTGGTGTTGGTTTTGGCTTGCCAAAACACACTTCCGACAGTTTAATGTGTTCCATATTATAACCGGATATACCGCGTATCTTCGGCTCAACATTCTTGGCATACACATCCGCAACGAGTTCCTTTACTTCCGCTTCACGTGCCTTTAGCGCTTTTTGCACCTCCCCATCGATTTCCTTACGCGCTTTGGCCTCCATATCCTTCAACTCCTCCTCGGTAGCCAGTTTCAAGTCTATTATTTGCTTGCGAAAGCTTGAAATGGGATCTCGGCTTTTGCGCACCTCTGCTACTTCCTCACGTGAACGATAACTTATGCCCGGATCGGACATTGAATGACCCACGTATCTATACGTATACATTTCCAATAAAATCGGACCCTTATTGAGCGCATGGTTTATGGCAAACTCTGTGGCACTACGCACTGCCAGCACTTGGTTGCCGTCCACCCAAAGGCCTGGTATATATTGTCCGCGCGTATAGTAATCGACGGAGGCCGAAGAGCGATCCATTCTAGTGCCCATGCCGTATCTGTTATTCTCGCACACATATATAGCTGGCAGACACCACAGCTTGGACATGTTGTAGGCCTCAAAGAGTTGGCCTTGGTTGGCTGCACCATCGCCGTAGCAAGCAACGCACACGCCGCCATCATTGCGATATTGATGTGCCAGCGCCACACCAGCTCCCAGCGGCACCTGAGCCCCCACTATGCCGTTGCCACCATAGAATTTGTCGGAATACATGTGCATCGAGCCGCCTTTGCCTCTGCTGCAGCCGGCGCGTACACCCACAAGCTCGGCCATCATAGCCATGATGGGGACACCCATCAGATATGTCCAGGCGTGGCAGCGATAGGCTGTGATCAAGGAGTCCTTTTCGCGCATGGCTGAATGCATGCCAACGGCAACGGCCTCCTGGCCAGTGTAGAGATGGCAAAAGCCCCGAATCTTTTGCTGCTTGTATAATTCGCCAGCGACCATCTCCATGCGACGACACATGATCATTTTTCTAAACAATTCCAACGCTTCTGGTCGCGATATTTCTACTTCTTCGGGTGGTCCGGACTCCAGATCATAGCATTTAAAGGTCTGTTTGGGAACGTTGACATTAAGCGAAATAGGCGTGTTTAGTTATGAAGCAGCAACTTACATTCTCCAGTGTCAGAAAGCCGCAAGATTCTGTGCAGCTGCATCTTATTAAATAATTATGTTTAAATACATATGGTGGGTTTTTGCCGTATAAACACAACAGCTGTCTGTATAATACGGACATATGCTTATAACACAAAATTTGGCGGGACGAAAACATTTTTGTGAAATTTTGACCAAAATTTATAGTTTTTGTTTCCCAAAAACAAAATGTCTACTTAAAAAGCAACGATACTATGAAGTGCTTCTATAGGCTACATTGATAAGCAAAGTGTAGAAGCGCTTTAATATTAAGAAACGGAACGTTTTTTGCCGTTTCAGAACGAAGTTCTTACCAAACTGTTATTGTATTCTAAAATATTAGGGAAACACACGTGTTTCGCATACTATAAAATGAAAAATTCATCCTTTGTCTTTCATTCTGATAATGTTATTGGACGCCACCTTTAGGATATATTGTGCCCTTTACTGAGTTCCTCTGTCAGTTCTATCTCTGAAATAAACTTAAATATTTGGGATGATTCCAATCGGGAGACAATCTTCTTCTCGCCAGGGCATCACACTCAGCTAGAATGTAGTGCGAGGATTCACAGAGCCTGCAGGTTCTGGAGCTGATGATGTCCAGCTTGCTCAGGTGTCCCTTCAGTCTACAGTGGAAGTAAGCTGACATGCTAGAATTCTAATAGAGTTCTTTCCTAACTGTAATACTTTCTTGAACCGAGTACTGATCCAGTTCACGGTTCGTGTTAGTCTTCCCACTGATTATATAAGTTGCCTAACGGGGTGCTGTATCAATGTGATCGCAGCACCGTTTTGTCCGGGGATGTTGGTGTGACTAGGGATCCATCGAAGTAAGAGTGTGTTTTGGTGGCCCAGAAGGTCCACCTTCATTCGGGTTTCCGGAACCTGTTAATTCCTGTTTAGGTTTATGTGTGCACATCGACCTATGACGAAAAATTTAGCTTAAAAGACGCTGCTCATAAATTGTCACACTTGAGTGTCATAAAATCCTCATATGCGTTTTTGACAAATGTCAAAACAAGTTTCAATTTTGGTGGTTGCTGCGAAAGGGTTAAATCATGTACCAGTTTTGGGCTTATCAATTCGAACAGTATTTCCTGCAACTGGGAACGTAGATTTGCAAAAAGACTGAGAAAGCATATATAAATACGCTAAGCAAAAATTAGAGATAGTTTTTTAGCTCCAGTGGTTTTATCATGCCTAAAGCCACACTGACAAGATTTCATCAGACCATTTTTATCTTTCATACAGTACGCATTTGCCATAGAAAGAATACTAGTACCACGGTAGTTAAAGCTTACCGTGAGGTTACATTTCTTGAGGACAGGGCAAAAACAACAATAATCGATTATAGTGAAGTTATTTTGAAAAAATTAACTATTTATATACATATATATATATATATATATATATATATGTAAAGCTTATTCTGTCTAAGTACTGGAAAAATGTTATTCAGAAGTAGCAAAAACAATTTGATTGTACACTTACTTTTTTCATTATAGATATAAAGTAGTACCAATTAATCAACGTTTAAGCACAAAAATAAAAATAGTGCTTAGCAATTTGACGAAATTCGACACAAAACTCAAAAAGCATTTGCCAAACAGTTCTGTACCACTGTGCTTCCGGTATGCCCCTTGAGGCTTCAACATGGCCGGCGGCATTTGCGCTCTTGCCAAATGAAGTTCTCTTGCGAGAGCAGCAATGCCTAATATGCGGTAGAGGAAACAAGTTGTTGTTTCAATGCCAGCGGCCAAAAGAGCGAGCAAAGCACAAAAGAGCCACATGACGTACGCGCTCTTTTGCTCGCTGTCGCAGTGAAAAACTCATTTCCGGTCGAGCAGGCGCAGGAGCAAAGCGAAGAAATAGTTTTCTAAATGTCAAGGATACAGCAACAAGGACAACCAACAACTACAATGGCGTCGCAGCAGCAGCAGCAGCAGCAATATTGCGGTAATTAATTATAGTGAAGCATACACTGAGGCGTCGCGCAAGCATACAAAATGGCTACTTTGTTGACAATTGAGTGCACGGAGACGTAAGCAGACCGCTAGATAGATAGATGGACAATTGCGATATGATATAGTACGGAGTGTACTCGGTGCTGGCACTTAAGCTCTTGAAAGTAAGTGTTCTTACAGTTAAGCAGTTGGCTTTGCTAGCACTTTGATGGTAGTTATAGTTTCAGTTGCTACTTGTGGTAATGCCTGGGTTTTAACAGTTAATTAGTAGCAATGTCGCGCCGTCTGTCAACTTTTGCAATTAACGGTAAACCGATGAGTTTGATGGAAGGTGCAAACGTACACACACACACAAACACATACACACATGCGCATATAAAGTTATTTGTATGTCAGGTATTGACCCAAAGTCAAGTTAAATTATAATTCATGCCAAACAATTTACTGTTATTTGTGTGTTAATGCGCACTCTTGACGTCAGCATGGCATGCGAGCGTAATGCCGGGTTTACACTGGGGCACACAGCGTCACAGGCATACCTCAGTGTGAACAGCAAACCCGTTGGCACAGTTACTAAATGTCACACGAACGAATACTTCTCAGTGTGAACACAAGTAATCGTTTGGTGTCATACGACTCGTGTGACAGTAGCTGGCGCATTTTGGGGAACAAAATGTGCCACCGCAGTGTAAACAGCAGTGTCATAAAAATGGTTCAAATAAACAATTAATCAGTGTGCCTGCATATCGAGCATGCTGGCTATTTTTTACACTGTGCCAACAACAACAACGTTTGTGGGTTGAATTTAAAAACAAATACAGCTTATTTAAATACAAATTTAAAAAAAAATGGAATCAAAGAATTTTAATGTTCGTGTGCGCTGTGTGGTAATTGATTGGAGTGCTGAATGTATCAAAACGCTAGTTCAAGCCGTGGAGCAGCACGAATGTACTGTAGCGGCGGGCTACAAAAATCGAAAGAATTTCGATTTCGTCGATGCAGCTAGATCTCTTTGCCGTAGGCTCATCATTATCATCGTCAAGCAACCATGATCCAAAAACGGCACACGCAGCCAGTTGCAATTTTCTTTTATGATTTATGGCGCCAATAATAATAATAATAAAAATAATAGTGACTTGCACATTAAATGTTCGCTCTCAAACTCTTTTCGTAGTTCTTGGTCACAGCGTCATACAGTCATAATGTAAAAAGGTGTTTACACCTAAACATATTACAGCCGTGTGCCTCATAATTTGTATGCCCCCAATGTAAACACTTTCCACGTGTGACAGCCATTGGCGCACACAGGCACACGTCAAAGTGTCATACAGTGTAAACCCGGCATAACTCAGAAATTTCACTATTTATAGAGTAATATTTACAGCTAGACCGCAGACTTATTTTGCTACCCCAGCTGCCTGAAAATCCATCAATCAAATAAAAGCAACAAAAAACTAGAAAGAACCAAAAAAAATGCGTAAAATATAAAGGAAAAGCTGAAACGAAACGAATGGCATGACAACTCACGTCCACCAACTCCACACAAAGTCCTCGAAAAACTACCCAGAGCAACGGAGCCGGAGTGTACGGAGACTTTGAGGGTACGGAATTAAATTAAAAACGTTTACAATTCGTGTTGCATACTTTTGGGCTGGCGACGAATTGATGGAAAAATGCCAGCAAAAAAAAATCAAACAGAACGGAAAGAGTACAAAACAAACTTGCTGCTGCTGTCGACTTGACATTTAAAGCTTAATGGAAAGCCAAAGTAACGGCTGTAAGTGTGTGTGTGTGTGTGTGTGTGTGTGTGTGTGTGTGTGTGTGTGTGTGTGTGTGTGTGAGCGAGCCGCACGCTTGTTGCATGTGTGTGTGTGCTTGTATTACACATGTGGCACAAATGCAAAGAAATTTTACTCTCGTAGGCGTAACAGAAAACTTTTCCCTTTTGCCTTGTTAAGCATCCAGCTCAAACTGAGTCCAAAGTAAAGTCAAGTAAAGTTTGCTCGAAAAAAAGAAGAAAAAATAAAAGTAAATCTGACAGCTGGCTGGCACTTGTGTTTGTGCTTACGGCATCGCTCATTACGTCCGTCGGTGGTTCATACATCTGCTTAAGTTGTCAAAGCAAAGCATCCCGGACTCCGTCGCTTGGCCCGACCCCTTTTTTTGCGCCTGACGACTCAATATGTGGGCCGGTCTTTGACTTAATTGAATTCTGTGCAGTTTAAGCTGTACGGCCGTGTCTCGACGTAGACAGCTTACGCTTCAGTTACTTCCAAGTCGGTTTTGCACTTGAAGCTATTTGCGTATCTTTAGCATATTCATAAAGCATAAATTCCCACTAAATTCATAAGAAAAACTTCCAAGAACGTTGAAAACACTGCGTATGTCTTAGGCATGGAAATTATTTTCGGCTTGGTTTTAGCCAATTTTGTCATATTTTATGAATAGTCTTCACAGCTTATCTTATGATAAGATTATTGGGTCGTGTAGAGATGTGTGAAAGTTGCGGCGGCCGTTGAACGCCAGGAGGGACTCTGAATGCTTTTAAATGTGATGTGAGCCTATGTTTGCTGAGCGTTTTCATATGAATTGGTTCGCTCCGTAGTGACTGTCAGGACTGTAATTAAGGGGCCTACGGCAAATATTCCTCTATACACCTTCACAAACAACAGGCTGACATTCAAGCAACACCTTTATTAATGTACTGTCATGATGGCTAACACTGGCGGCCCTAGCCAACACAGTAGATGGCTGATAGCGAACGTACGTAATAGTACGGTCAATCCTGCACCTACAATGGCGGTGGGGTCCTACAGCCGCGCGTGTAATTGAGCATATAGGAGAAGCGCTCTTCGCATGCTTTGTGCCTGACGCACGGTTTCCGAGAATAGCCGCAATTTTAGATGTCTTCTTGTTGATACGATACCGCTCCGTAATTTTTAGCTGGCTGAGTTTTCCGACATATAAGTTCCGTATTCTTTTTTGTCCGTTTTTAATTTCCAATCTATCAAAAACAAATTTATGGTCGCTAAAAGGTATCGGATCATCTCAGCAAGATGTTGTTATAACTCCTGCTGATGACAATTTGGTCAATGAGATTTCTAGTACGACCATCGAGGGACTGCAATTTGTACTTATGGGCGTGTAACGAAGTCTCAGGCTGGGGGTAAATCTCGCGGTTGCGGAAATCTGGATAAACTTATGAAAAGCTGCTGGCTTGTGCACATAGATTAGGCGGCGTTTTATGAAGGTTTTATGAAGGCGGTGTATCAGGTTTCTTTTAATGAAGCACTTTCTAATTGGGAGTAGCTTCAAAAGTTCTTAGACATTTTAATTATTGACAGAATCCTGACTCACTCCGAAGATGTTATACTTTATAGGCCTGCGAATGCTGCTTGATGATTAACTAACATTTAATAAGCATGTCGTCTTCAGGGTCAATAAAGGTCCATTAATTGATCTGCCGACACTCATTCGAATTATTTAACATATTTCATTTCAATTAGAACAACTCGAACCATCGCTGCTGGTGTTTTGAGACTCTTCTTTTAAGGCATTTACAAATCAAATCGACTCAAACTTCCAGGGGAGCGTTATAAAGCTGTTGGCGAAAATAACTTTTAGTCTGCCTGTTTGCAAGTATATTTCTAGCCTCCAGAAGATCATAAATGATAAAACCTCGGGGTTATTTTATTGTCACCCAACACTCTTAAGAACTCTGTGCACTGGCAGAAAAGTGCCTGAACCTCAACTCTCATTGATTCGTGCCTAGAGTTCTAGACAATGCAATTAGCTACCGCTCACTGTTTAGAAGTTCTTCTACAAAAAGAGTTTTAGAGAAGTGCATTCATATGTTAGCAGTTTAGGTAAGTAAGTCACAAATTTAGGTATAACTCGTAGTAGCTGTAGAATGTGTTTCTCTTATTATCATTGCCTTCGGAAATTCTGAGTTCATAGCACTATATTTAAATGAGAGCCCCAGTTATTTACTATACCGTGACGGCGACAGTCATTCCTCTTTTTTCAATCTTCTTACTGTACATAGTTTTCAGTATATATACCACTTAAAAGAAAAAAAAAGCCAACCACAATAAGTTCTTTAATAAGCCTTTGAAAAACTGACTAATACTTTTCACCACATAAAAGGAAATGCTTAATGATGAAAATAACTCAGAGCAAAAGCTGCACTCTGTTATTAAGCGCTGACAGCTTGAAATACTGTTACATACTAGTGACTATGGAAGTCTTATAGAGAAGAAGAAGAAGTAGAAGGGTTTTTTGATATAGCGCGACTTCCTTTTACAGCTGTCGTCGTAGTCGTTGTTGTTGTTGTGCATATAACTTATATGCGCGTATTATATGTTTATGTATATGTATATGTATGTACAAGTATTTTATGCATGAGTATGTGCACACTTCCGGTACAAGCCAAGTACACCCACGCAATTCGCATACATACAAAGATACTCACACACACACACACACACACACACACACACACACCACACAGACACCAAGTCATGTGGCTGCCACAACTTAATACCACTTTAAATTACTTTCATTTCCGTTTTTGCTATTCCAGGCGCGTCTCTTATGCGTCGTCAGCGTGGCTGTTGTTATAGTAGTTGTTGTTGTTGTTGTTGCTCCGTCGATGCCTTCTTCTGGTAATGCTGTTGCTGCTGCAGGACCAACTTCATCTCATCTCCCATCCTTGCCCCTGCGGCAGACACAGATCAAGCAGACTTGCTTACCAACCAATTGCCACCGCGTGCCTCCACCCACGTCTGACTCTGAGCCATTTTCTTTTTGAGTTTTGAGGGCATGTTGCTTATTCTTAATTAAGTTTAGCAGCGAAATATTTGTTAGCCAGAACTTCTAGGGAGCTCACACACACACAACCAGCACTGGCGTAATCCGGAGCGGAAGGCTTTTTAAGGGGCGCCGAAGTTTAGTTACACTTTGCAACTAAAGACTATATAAATGAAATGATTCTTACGAATCAGACAGGTAAAAACATAATTTTACAGAAAATACAAGCTATGAGGCCTGTCGGTTCTATGATGAAACATGTTCATAGATAACATAGAACTTGTCAAAGGCAAGTTCGATACATATCTTAAAAAAATTTGTTTTACAACTATGTTCTAATTTGCAACAATGTGACATTTTGACAGCTCATTATTAGGACCTACAATTTGGAAGTAGAGTCAGTAAAATTAACCAGATGTTACTAGTATTATGAATAGTACTGTTAAAACGCCAAATGCAAAAGTAAGCGAAATTGCTATCACATCCGTTTAGAGGTTTTAAACTTTTTATTTAGAATCCTTCAGGTTGTCGCTACGGTCCCGAAGCACACGTGCACCCAACAGGTAGGGAGCCGCTTACTCCTCCTATCTTCTTTATAGATACAGCTACTCCCCATCTACTCGTTTTTCCATTGCTTCTTCTACAGGAAAGTGGGTTCTTCTCCTCCTGATCTTTTTTTTCGTTCTTCCAATGCTACTCCTATGCTTATCTCTAATGCGTATGCCTATTCCGTATGGCAATGATTCTTCTACAGAAAGGCATGTTCTTCTTCTCCTCTTTTTTTCTATATTCGTATGCCTCATCTTATCCACATCTTCCTATGCTTCTCCTACAGGAAGGAACGTTCTTCTTCTCTTCCTCTTTTCTATATTAGTATACTTCTTCTTATCCACATCTATATTTTTTCTTTTTATCCACATCTTTTTTTTCTTCTTTCTCCCGCACAAACTGACTTTCCCTTTTCCTCTTTCTTTTCCGTATAGCTCACGTTTTTTTTGTTTTGCCTTCTCCCGGTGCTCAATCATCTATCTAATCTCTCGTACAATATATCTGCAAGATATTATAGAGTGCTTCGTATTTGGTTGCGCTATTCTAATACTGACTACGAAACGATAGGAATACTGGTTGCGGTTATGCCCATTGTCAAGTTGTAGTAACGGTTACAGCACTATCGCTAATGTCGCCTTCAATTCGTAGAGTTTTTGTTACCAGTCGGGCAACTATGAGATTCTCTACTAATGTTATAGGCGAGCAGTGAAACGCGACCTTTAGGATCTATTGTGCCACCAACTGAGCTTATCGCTTGTTCTACATCCGTGTGAATTGTAACTCGAATTGAAGGTAATTTAATATCAAATCAATCTTTTCAGATGGTCTGTAATTAACTTGATTCAATGCAGGTTACAGAGCAACGAACTCAAATTTTCTTTTTTTGCGAACATTGCAATCGGCGACCTATAATTTACCGGAAAAGGTATGTTTTAGCCAAAAGCCTTTAATTGAGGTCAAAGTTGCATTGTATAATCAGCTCGATTAAGAGAATACTTATTGAATTGGTATCAAATTTCGATATGTTTTTATTCGATTGTTACTAGTTCTTCAAAAAAGTAAAAAATTATGCAAACTTTCATTCGTGTCTTCAATAAGCTACTCTTGTAATCGTGTGCATACGCTCTCTATAAGAGTATGCCGAAAACTTAGATTTAGATTTCTATAAGAATCGATAAGTATCGATAAGTTATAGTTTTCGTTCGATTGTTACTACTTCAAAGTGCGCTCTGGGCAAAAAATATCAAAGAATTATGCAAAATTTCCGACAATGCGTGTCTGTGTCTTCAATAAGCTAGTCTTATAATCGTTTGTAAACGCTCTCTATAAGAGTATGCCAAAAACTTAGACTTAGATTTCTATAGCTTGCGCGTGTTTCTAATTTCGGCGCCGAAACGCGTGCTGTGAAAAATTCATAATGTTAAGCAACTGTAAAAACATGTACCGCGTATATAAGAGAGCTCTATATAGAAGTAAGTGGTATATAGGCCCCCAGGCCATAACATAATGTTGATTAGCAGCAAAGCCGCCGCAACTGTCGCTGTCGGGCATTTGGACTAACAAGAACAATGACAACTTAATGCAATCCCATTAACGCCTTTTGCATAAGCCCTCTAAAGACCCATCAGCTGCCACAAATAAACCTTAAGCCCTGACCATGCTGCCCCATGTGGGTGTGGGGTGTGGGCGTCGAAAGTTGTAATTTTAAATGAAATTTTATTAAAGCTGCGCGGTTTTGTGGCGGTTAATTTAATTATGTCATTAAACTGTTGATTAAATTACAAGTCAATATCTTTTTTAATAGTGCAAAGCCAATGTGTGGGCTGGCAAGGGTCAAATAACAATGGCTGACTTGCGGCAAAAGAGCGTAAGTGTAAGAGAGCGTATGACTTAAGCTAAGAGCGCTAAGATTTGTGCGCTCTTAAATATGCAACAAAGCAAAGTCATGCGCGTAGTTTGTGCTGCAAAACTTTATATGAGATTTTAGCTCTTAAACTCGAAAAAAACGTGCATTAAGTTGCAATTGACGCATTGTTCAAACAAATAACGGTTGTTGCACGCAGCAGATTGCATATTTAAGCGGCTTACCAAAATGTGCCAACCTGTGCAATTATACCCCGCCATTTCGGCTGCACGTCCGGAAACGGATTCACGTGTTGCTGCCGTGGCCAGCAAGCAGCCAATTAAAAAATGTATGAACGCACAAGGACATTAAAATTAAAATGGTTGGGTGGCGATGGGTTGGTGCCACGCCCCAAGCGCAGGCAGCGTCAAACCAAAGCAAAAGCAGCGCCCGCAGGCGTAAGCTTGTAATACGGCACTTCCATTATACTTATAGTATATATATATATACTATTTATTATATAGCCCACAAGTATATAGCAAAAATAGTTGTAGCAATGCATTGTGGCCGAGTCAGAGGAGCCCCCGGTCGCCAGCTACAGTTTGTCGTCGTTGGCAGCGACATAAATAGATTCAAAAGCCGCAGGGATTTGTGTTCTTATTGGACTTTGGTGCAAGTTTAGAATTACTAGACGTAATTGAAAAGTTTCTACAATGTTGTTTGCCGTTACCATGTGACCATCCAATACACAGGCCAGGCGCCGCCCAGTGAATTGCAGCTTGCTGGGATTTATGGCCAGGGAGCAGGGGACTTCACTGTACTGCTACAACTCTATATGCGCCATTGCAATTGTCTCAGCATCTTACTACGAACTATCGAAGTTCTTGGCCTTAAAGTTTCATTGAAGCGAGTTAAAGTTGTCTGTTGTGTCCTGTTGACAAACAAAATGCGTATACATGATATGTGTGGGTGTGTGTGTGTGTCTCCCACATATAACATTCATAGTTGGCCTGCAAGTTTTAGTTGGCTTAGAATTTATTTGGCATTTACTTGAAATCCTCAGCGGGATTTTCAGCAGAGTTGAAAGTTGAGCGTAAGCATGCATATCCTGCTGTGTTTCAATTTCAATTGACTCAAGTTATGAGTTTGAATCCAATTTGTTACTAGCATTAAAATGCAAGTTATTGTTATTTAAACATATATACATGCAAATAAATGGATTCAGTTTGTTTTGTTTCCGTCACCTAATCTTTTGAATCCCTAATTCTAAACAAGAAAAAACGTTTTTTCTGGAGTTAAAGACGCCGAACACTCAGAAAATAGTGATTCCTAAAATTTAAGGCAATTTTAGCCCATTTTAGGTAGTTTTTTTTTTATTGGTGTATGTAGAGTAGTGTAGTTTGTGGGTTTATGCAAAGGTGTCTTTGCAGCTTTAATGTAGTCAGTCGTGTAGTCAACCGAAGAATTCATGTTATTGCTAAGTTATTTCGTCGCCAAATAAATCCTTAATTTAACATTACAAAAAACATCTTTAAAAAAAGGTAAAATTTTCTGATTAAACTCTTTTTCTTTATCTTGTTTGAAAAAGGGGTCAAAATCGACCTGATAAGTGTTTTTGGGCATAAAATGTGCTATATTTATGGTAACCTAGCAGGCCCCTCTCGAGGTAGATCATATTGCACTTCCTGTTCTCTTTCCTCATGAATAGTATCTCAGATCTGCCGATTGTCCTAATTGTTTGCGCTTGAACAAGAAGGGAGTTCTCTGTTGCATCCTAGGGTATCACAATGGGCCGTAAGTCTGTCAGGCAGTATGTCAGACGTCGTCCTCACCTAAGCCATGTTATCAATAATACCCTTTTTAGACTTCGCGCGTATGTTGGGCCCTTAAATTAGTTTTAAAGGATTTACAACAGATGGTGTTATTCAATTGCATCGGGTACAACTTCCTGTTGAAGTCTCACTGACAGACTTCACTCTTTAGTACGTGTCATTTCGTCGAAGTGTGAACAAAACAGTTTTTAGTGCGTTGAAAATGTTTTAATTTGTACCGAGTAACTCGCATTTGCGGCAAGTTTTACTTTTTGACTTCAATTTGAAAAAAATGTCGACTGAAGGTCATCGAATGCTGTTTGAAGCAACCAAGCTCCATCGATTTCAGTATGTGAATACTGATTTCGACGTTTTAAAAGCGATTTTGCGATTTTGACACCAAACACAAAGAGCGTTCTGGACGCTCGTTTGAACACGAGGATTTGAAGACATTACTCGATGATGATACGTGTAAAATGCAAAAAGAAAAAAATAAGTATTTTCGATTTTGGGAATAAAATTTGTGTTCATTGCCCTGTAAGTTGCAATTGAATTAAGTTCGACACAAACTGTCTGAGACACATGGATTTGATATTATATTACCTTCAATTTGAGTTACAATTAATCTCGATCGGTAGTATGGTACCCGAGTAATATACAATTTTCTGACTTCGCAACTCTCGAAATCTGGAGCTATTGGAAATAGCGATTATTCGAAAACGGTGCTAGAACATCCAAAATGGTTTCCGGATTCGAAATCAGCGAGCCGAAAATGGTATGTTTTAGAAATAGTCTTTTGTTTTGTTGCATAGTGTAATCCACCTGGTCATGCATAGACAACAACGGCGAAGCCGAATATCCAAGGATCCAAGTGAATTCTCTGCATTTTGTGGAATCAGCTTTGTGTGGCACTCAATGAGCGGCTAAAGCCTAATTAAATCATCAATTTCAACACTACAGTTGAAAACATACTTGGAAGCATGAAAATGCGAAGTGCTACCCCAACCGCCGTATTCTCCAGACCCTGGCTACTTCTGGTTACTGCTTGTTCTGACTCATGAATCGTGACCTGTCTGAGCAGCGCTAAACTTCTTATAAAGATACAATAGTCCAGAATTCTGCGGATTAAATCAATCTATTTGCTTTATGGAAAAGCGTACCTGGTGGCCTTATCACACCACTTGGGATACGTTTTGGATTGATTCCTTTATTATTTTGCGGCTACACATATCCCTAGAGTGTAATTGTTAAGAACTTACCAGCCAAATGTATATTTTTCACAAACAAAAGTAGACAACTTACCTGTAAGAAAAAATGAGAATATATTAGTTTACAGAGTTAAAGTTTTTCAAAAATATTATTAAAGGTACATCTAAGGACATCCTTGCATGCATATAAAGTGTATTCCTACAGCTTTCGCCGCATTTAGTAATCTATAAGTAGAAGGCAGAACCAGCTGTAATTCAATATTTCCAGCATCATTAGTAATGCAATGTGGAGGTTAATCAAATTTCTCGCTTCGCTTTAAACAAACGCTCAATTGGCTTAATTCAGAGATCATATACCGTTACAGGGGATGCAATCAACTGCAGAATTCAATGATACAATCAAATTCCAAATACTTAAACTTGCCGCTGGCAAAAGCTAAGCAAATTGCAAATTGCGGCATGGTATATGGCAGTATGCAAATGTGCCTGAAAAGTTGTTTGTGGATAAGCTCTGTAGTTGGGAGGGGGGCGGAGGGGGCGGGGTCTAAACGAGGGTTGGCAACTGTTTTACTTAATGTACGAAATAATTTCATGTAAATGCAAACTAAACAAACTCCAACAAACATACAAACGCACAGACAGTGGAAATCTAGTTTTGGATGTTGTATTTTGGCATTTTGCTGGGTCGATCCTTTAGTTGGTTTGGTTGGCTTTGGCTTGCCCGGCACGACCGTAAAGTTTGATTTATGTACGTTCTTCTTGTCCCTGGCTGCTACATATTGCATACCAAAAAGTGGGCGTGGCACGTGATGTGCATTACAAATGTGAAAGGGCCGTAGTACCAAGCCCCTCCGTGCGCCTGTAACTATGCAACAATTTAATTGCAGTGCCTGTTTATTGATTTATGTATGTATGCATAAGCGCATTAATGCATTTGTTGTGCCAACTCATCGGGAGAGCGAGAGAGCTGCTATGATGAAATTCACAGAATTTATTTTAATATTGTATTTATGTTATAATAAATTTGCATTTATATGCACACAAAAACACACAATACATTTGTGCCATTTATGTGCATTGCATATGTATTTTATGCAAAATGTGCTACTTGACGTATACTTAATTACAAAATCGTTGCGTAAACATTAACTTGCAGCAGACAGACAGCACACAAAAGACACGTTGTTGCACGCAAAAGACTATCAGTTACAAATAAATATTTACTTTCGTTTTAGCAATCAATTGGTAAATCCATTAACAATTCGTAATTCATACATTTTAAATACAAATATGTCCAAAACTTAAATGCTTGAATTAATTGAACAAGTTAAACAGAAGCGCTTTTAATTGCATTGCGCATAAGTTAAAGGCCAAGCTGGGCTTGCATGGCGTATACTTGATGTTTCAAGTCAACTCTCTCTCTCTCAGTCGCTGCTTTACTAATGCCATTTTATTTTAAATTTTGCATGAAATATGCAGTTAATAAATTTATTTGGCATAAAAGTTATGATAAATCACTGCAACAAAGTTGAACAGCAAAAGCAACAACAATGTTGGCAATGACAACAAAATTGTGCAACAAAAAACACCCCAGAGAGCTGACTCTCTCACACTTTCCCACTTTTCCCCTCAACCACACTCCTCGTACTCTCCGAGTTGCTGTTAAATCATAACTTTTTTGTTCCCTCGCGTATGTTCAAGTTTAAAATGCAAAATTGCACAGTGGTCACAAGCTGTGGGAATTACTATGAAAAAATCGCAACTTGAAAAGTTTGAAAACTCTTTGAAAAGTTGCAAAACTCTTCGAGAACTTCTAGTGCTAAACGTTTAACGGAACGCGCAGTGTAAGCGAATTAATAACAAAAGTGATGCATACGAGCGATTGTAGAAAAATGCAGAAAAGTTGACAGAGTGTCGACTTTTGAGCATTGTTGCTGAAACGATTATCATCAATATCTGTTTTTAGAGCAGCGATCGGCAGCAGCAGCGAAAATTTGTCAATGTTTTAAGCAATATTTAACAAAGACGAACATATTTCTCAGTTGTCATTGGCAACTTCTGTGCTGCCGCTGCCCTTCCCTGTCTTAGCCATGCATCAAATTGTTTTAGAGGCAAGGATTAGCAACCCAGTAACCTGAAAAATAGGTACTGACAGTTCTATTCTAAGTATGTTAAATGAAGCGGTAGTAGGTTGCGGGAAGCCAACAAGAATAGCTGGTTGTTCCACAGAACACATCGCTACTAGCTGACATCCTTATTTTAGCGACGTTTCGGAATTTCAAGATGGCGTGTTTCAAGTACCAACAGAAACAGTTCCTCAAGCAAATATTGAGTTGTGATGAAGAAAAAGGTCGGTTAGACAGTTTCCATGCTGAGGGAATCTAATGGCGATAGTGTCATGTGCCAAAATAAGGTTAACGCTGGCACGAGAGGTTCCGGCATGGCATAGAGGACGCCGTGAAGGAAGTACTAACTTCCACGTCAAATTCCGACCAAAATTTGAAGAAAGTGATGGGCACGTTGATCTCTGATCGACGCCTAACTGTTACAAGTTGGCAGATGGATGTATTATGCATCGCATTGTTAACGAAGATTTGGGCATGTGTAAGATTTGCGTGAAGATGATCCCAAAAGTTCATTCTAAATTAGAGAAGCAAGTGTTTGCAACGATCTCGTGTGATTAGACTATTATAGAAACGCTTACTCTTCATCTTCAAGTTGTCAAAATTTTTGTGAGCAAGAATGCATGAGAAATATCGCTGTTTTCTGCACAAAAATGCCCCAAAATAAGCAACTACTCTAAGTGAGCGTACCTTGTATTATTATGCAATGACTTGGAAGTCCTAAAAAGGATTCAAGGCAGAGTGAAATGAGTTAGTAAGGAGATCGCCAACACAACACAGTAAGAAGATTGTCAATCGCCGACGCGGTTTGACAATACCACCCCAGCCGCCGTACAGGCGCGACTTGGCACAAACGCCCAAAAATCTCCGTAAACCTTATTTTGATGTCCTTTCATACCGAATTTCACTCAAGTAGCACTTCAACAATGTACCTCTTGCACCATCTTTGAGAGATCTGATCTAATGGATTTTTTAAGAAACTTCAAATGAAACTTTAGGGGAAACCGTCTAGAGACTTCAGGCACAACACTAATTGTGTTTACCGAGTTTTAAAAAAGAATGCCAAGTGACACCATTTCTCGACTCAGAAAGCTGTCAAAGAAGCGGTGACGAAGTACTTGAAGGAGGACCTCATCGATGCCTTCCAGGTTGGTAAAAACATTGTTTTCGATTTTCCGAAGGTGGCTTCGATGTTCAAGTAGGAGCTTAATAGACATTTTGCCACTTTATAAGCCGTCGAAAAAGCGACGACAAGCTTCTTGAAGTAGATGCGCTCTGCGTTCAGCATCTGTGAAGAACTTTGCAGAAATGTAGTTGCATATACTTTAATCTGCAAAAAATTGTTTTTCCAGGACTTATTCGGCCTACTTTGGGGATGAGAATGTACACTTAACAAGATAGAATCACTTTGCTCTCTCAATTCTTAAAAAAAAACGGGGAAGAGAAAAACAAAACATGGGAGATGCAGAAAAAAGAGTTTGTGCGTATGCTGAGTCGGTGTTATGATATGTTTGTTGTTGTTGTGTTTTTTTGGGGTGTGCCGTAAATTGTTCACGGAACTAAAATTGTTTGCCAAATATGGATTTCTTATCGTTTGTGCAGTATGCACTTTTTAATAGATTGAGAGCAACAAGCAAGAGAAGCTGGCGGAACCCCGTAAGACTAATATAATCATGCTGCTTAACGATTTCGAAATCTGACATGCTTCCTGGCGTATGTTTGATTGCTTTGTTCTTTAGTCGTTTTATGCACGTAGTTCAACCCACTGTGCACAAACGAATTTGGCATTGCAACAAACTAACTTTACTCTAAACAGGCAACAGACAATGGCCAACACGTTGCCGAGCGTGCCATATGCAACATTTAGTACCAACTACGTGACCCAACGGCACACCTAGCAAGCTGCCACGCCCTCCGCCATATGTACGCCCTCAACTTCAGCCGCGTTTGCCTATGAGGCAACAGAATAGCCACGCACAGCTGCCGTGGCGCAATGTGCGGCGCACCGTATGAATAATTTGCCAAATTAATAAATAATCACGGATTTTCTGGTTTGTTAACTTTACTTTTTTTTCCGCCATTGTTTTTTTTTTGGCCATCCCTTGTTTTATGTTTAGCACTCGTATTGCTCCCCAAAGTACGCAAATTGCTGGCCATGTGTCTATTTGGGTCTGTCTATAGAGCGGTTTGCGTGTGTGTGTGTGTGTGTGTGTGTGTGTGTGTGTGAGCGTTGACGCTGGGGAACACGCACAGTGGGTCTCTGGCGCACTCTAATAGATTGTTTGTCATTTGCAATGGAACATTGGGCAAATGAATTCATTTTGTAAAATTTGATTTAAATGCAAAGGGAGAATATTTTTGAAAATTTGCAGTTAAAATGCGTTGTTTTTTTTCGCGCCAGTCACTAAACTAGTCAGTTTATTAAATTTAAATTGAAGCGCAAATGAAATGAAATACAAATTTTTTGGTTTATGTTTTTGTTGCCCCGGGCAATCCCACAGTAAAACCGCAAAATGGCGGCAAGGGAATCTAAAGAGAAAATACAACAAAACGCATTATATGTAGCGCGTGAAAGATAGCTAGAGCGGCAACAACAAAGTGAGGCCATTTTGTCGGCGCACTCGATAGCTTCAATTAAAATGGCAATTAAGAAATTTTCACTTCCGAAACAGAAATTCCATATACGACCGCACACACACACACTCATTCACACATATGCAAACACGCACACAACACTCATTCATTTATGCATTGTACTCATTTGCAGTTGCCTTTTGTTTATCAGCGAATCGTATTCTTTTGAAGCGCAAACAAAATGGCTTCCAGTGCATATGCACACGCACACACACACACACACTTACATGCATCTGTCATATTAACGGAAATGAATTTCTCTGCTGCATTATTTTTTATGCCCGGTTTTGCTGCATTTTATCTACTATGCATAACGTAAAATTCTCCATATTATTATTTATAATTTTCACTTCGTTTTTCTTTTTGCCATTGCGTGTATTTTGTTCATTTCCTTGTGAATGCACAATATACGAATTATGAAAATAGCAGTCCAAAATGAGAAGAAGAAAAATCAACATACCAGATTTCATAGTGTTGCAGTTCCAACACTATTATTTTTTATGTAAATTGGGTTGGGTTTTGACTGAAAAGTATTACGTCACACACTGGACTCACGTTTAAGCATCAAACGCAATGAAACTTAAATTTTTATCGAAATGATCTTCATATCTTCATATCTTCATATATTCATATCTTCATATCTTCATTTCTTTATATCTTCCTATCTTCATATCTTCATATCTTCATATCTTCCTATCTTCATATCTTCCTATCTTCTTATCTTCCTATCTTCATATCTTCATATCTTCATATCTTCATATCTTCATATCTTCATATCTTCATATCTTCATATCTTCATATCTTCATATCTTCATATCTTCATATCTTCATATCTTCATATCTTCATATCCTTATATCTTCATATCTTCATATCTTCACATCTTCATATCTTCATATCTTCATATCTTTATATCTTCATATCTTCATATCTTCATATCTTCATATCTTCATATCTTCATATCTTCATATCTTCATATCTTCATATCTTCATATCTTCATATCTTCATATCTTCATATCTTCATATCTTCATATCTTCATATCTTCATATCTTCATATCTTCATATCTTCATATCTTCATATCTTCATATCTTCATATCTTCATATCTTCATATCTTCATATCTTCATATCTTCATATCTTCATATCTTCATATCTTCATATCTTCATATCTTCATATCTTTATATCTTCCTATCTTCATATCTTCATATCTTCATATCATCAAATTTCATATCTTCATATTTTCATATCTTCATATCTTCATTCATGTTATTGACATCTTAGTAAATATGCAACTTTTGCTTTTTGCTGACGCTCCATGACGTTGACCATGGCAATTTATCTCTCATCTCTACAAACTTCGCAATTTCTTCGTACTTTCGTCGCGTGCTCACGCAAATCCGGCCGAAGTGCCAGCCGAAGGCTTGACTTGCTGCTTCTAAGAGGCAAAAGGCAGCACTACACTCTCTCCCTCTCTGAATTACTGCTTTAAAACACTGCCGCTGCTGACCGCTGCCTTAGAAGAATTTGCATATAAGAAATCGTAAACTTAAATTTTTGTTGTTCTCGATCTATAAGAGTTTAGAGGCCGTTCTTTGTGTCAAAAGTAAATCTTTAAAATTATAGTTTAAGCGGTGTACAGTGACTTCTTTAGAAACTCATTATTAAAACTGTTATTAAAACAACAAAAAGAGCAATTGAAATGTGTGAACAAAGTAAAATGAGTAGCGTTAAGCTGAATGAATGAGTGAGTGAGTGAGTGAGTGAATGCCTGCATGGCATGCATGACTGACTTAATGACTGACTGCAAAAAAGACTGAGTTATGGCAAAGTTTAATGCTGCATATGATGAATTTCATTATTGCTGCTTCTACTGTTGTTGCCATAGCTGCATTTGTATTATTACGTATACGTCGCGTAAGCCGCTCTCTTTTCATATCACTTCAATATGCGTATGAAATACTTTAATATGCATTTGAGCCCGCACTTGTAATTGTGTCAAATGCCCGCTGCTGTTAAATGGCTGTCAAAGGCACTCAAATTTCCACTCATTACGCTGACAGTCAGTGAGCAGGACAGGCCATTATTGATGCATTCGCATTGCATAAGGGCTAAGAGGACAAGAGGTTATGAATGACGTTTGATATTCGTGTCTAGAAAGGCAAATTGCTGCAAATGAAAGCGCACACATAGAGATGCACAAGGACAAATACACCATACTTCTTCATACAGTTGCAGTTGCAGTTAGCAATTGGTTTGCTGACCAAAGGATTGCCAGATGAGAAAGGCAGACACACACCCACACACACACTAAGGTACACACTCTCTAACATTGATTCTATGACTACCTTGTTTAGGTGTTGAGCCAGTTTGTGTCTGATTTATGCTTCGCTTATTCAATTGTTTGTTAGTTTGCTTGCAGCTTCTGCTCATCTCCCTTTCCCAATCTCTCACTCTAAGATCTTCATCTCTTTGTGTGAGCAATTAGAGCGCAGGAGTCGCACTTTCCGACATCCTTATGAAGTATATCTCTGCATTTTGGTCCATCTCCAGCTATTAGCTGCATTTAGCTTGCAAATAATTAATGCTACAATTGCACTCACTCAGAGAGAGATAGAGAGAGAGTGAGAGATAGAGACACACTATATGCAAATGCTGCTTGTCGGAGACAAAAGTCCTTACATTTGCGGTTCCACTTGATTGGCTGGAGTAATGCAACAAAGATACATCTAACTTAATTAGCAGCCATGTCGAGATGCTGTTCATTGTTCTTGTTGCAATTGCTGCATTCGGTTCGTTCGTTATGGTTCGTTATAGGTTTATTGCAGCTTTGAGGTTAAGGTTTTTGGTTTCATTTGGACACTCATTAGGTTTGCTGCCTTTGAGTCTCTTATATAACTTAAATTGTAGCCTTTGTCGCAACTTGTATTTAATCTCGAATATTTGCAGCACGACAATGCTAATTCTCTGTCAAAAGTTGAAAGGTGTAAAAGCAACAAAAGCTGGAATTGGTTGGTATTGTTCCGTATGGTCTGCAGAGTGCACTTATGTAAATCATGAACCACACAGAGTATTTCATTGTACACTTTGCCACTTCTTAGCTGAGAACGTGGAAGGAAAAACATCGGTTGGATTCTCAGATTGAAGGTAAAAACTATGCTTTTGATGTGTCAAGGATTTCGTCTACCACCATAACGATGAAAAAATATGTCAGCATGGAGATCAAGCGGAGAACTAATCTGGCTAATAGATGTTACTTTGCTCTCAGTAGGCAAATGAGTAGAAAATATCAATCTCGCCAGATGAAACTGACACTCTATAAGACACTCATCCTTTATGGCGCTGAAGCAAGCGGAAAGTACTCCGTTAGATCTTTGGCCCTTTAAGCGTTGGCAACGACTTCCGCATCCGATGGAACGACGACATCTATGACCCACAGTAAAATTTAACGTCTCCGCTGCCTATGGTCATTAGTGCGTATGAATGAAGAAGCTTTTGCAAGAAAGGTCTTCAATGTGGCTGTTGGATGGTGGCGACGAAGGGGCAGACCATGTCTCTGCTGGCATGGCTGGGTAGTGGGCACACTAGCTATCTTAGAAATCACCGACTGGAGTACGCCCGCGCAGAGCAGAGGCGCCTTGAGGATTACTTTACATCAGGCCGCAACCAGCTTTTATGCTCGGTTAAGAAGAAGATATGCGTCTTTGTTTCTTTCTCTAGCCAAATCATTGTCTATCGCACTGATCAAAAATTGGAAAAACTTGATCAAGGTTTACAAGCAGCTTTTGGAGAAAGAAAAAACTTTTTACACGCCTTCGATTATTCTGAAATGGAAAATTGTCTAAAACTAAACTAAATTGCTAAAACTATTTTAGCTCCTGGAAACAAACGGAATAAAGTCCGATTGAACGTGGTGCAAATGCTGACAACTCAAACAAGTTAATGCAAGAAGATCAAGTAGCTCTAAGCAATTTCATGTCCCACTTCATTACAGATCGTCGAAAAATGCTCTTAGGAAATTTATAAGATATTCATTAAAGATTTAAGAGGTACTTCAACTCTAAAATTAACTTTTTGTGTAGTGTTTGCAATTGTTTCACCTTGAGGAGAGGTTTTTCTAAGTCTATTCATATGCTTAACGTTGCTCCTGTTGACTTTTGAAAAGTGTTCAATTTTTCAGGAACGGAGCAGATGATTGCCAGATTACAAATCGTTTTAGCTTTGGTAACAGGAGCGCCACTTATAAGCAAATAATTGGGTCAAGAGCTAATCGTATAAAGCTTCAAATCATGCAGAATACGCTTTTAGCTTTCTTTCTAAATAAAACCTTCATTAACGAACGTTAAATTTCAACAGAACTCATTTGGTAGCAGCTTTTCGAGCTTGGCTTGGCTACGATAGATTGGTTGAAATAAGAACACGTATCAAGCATTTAAACAGGAGATTCCAAGCTGTTCCCCTGAATATGAAGGGGAATCACAACTCTATGTGATGCAGGCTTTTCATAAGCTGTCGACTATTTGGCCTTTCCCAATGGCTTCAGACAACATTAATTTCATTATATTTTTCGATAATTTGTATACATATCTACCCTATGTTGGCACTCATACTCATTAGATTTGTGGGTGTGATGGCTCCTCAGAGAAGGTTGACCCAGCTCTAAGAGTCAGGCAGCCTTGCTATATACATACTCATACTTAACTGCAGAAAGCTTTCCGCTGGCATTGCCCAAACGGCAAAGTCATACATTGCCAACAACCTGACTTCGGTGTTGAAGTGGCTGAATCGCTGTACATAATGGCTTCTGCCCCATCTCATTATCTCATTCCTCTCACCACAAAAAAACCATACTTTTCACTGCAAGCTGTCCGTTGGTGCAAGATTTTGAATCGCTTCGCCAGAAGAAGAAGGAAATTGACCAAGTGTAAGTTACATCTTTATAACACAAGCTGAAAATGACGTTGAAAGGACTTCAGCTTCGTTCATTTTAGCTCAAAATTATTCTAAGATAATTTCTTGAGCGCAAAAGACAAATAGGGTTTATGGGGTTAAAGTTTCGCAATAAAAAATTGTCTAAGATTGTCTTCACTTCATTAGAAAGTTATTGATTTGCGCAATTCTAGAAAAGACTATTTTGTTTGTATTCCTTCTAGTATATCCGTATCTATCTAGTTTCTAGCATATCCTAGATATGTATATATGAAGATGAGTAAAACATTATTCCAAATGACTTTAATTTCACTCTATCTCTTCTAATTTTCGAAATACAGCCGCTTAAAGTTTCAAAATAAGAAACTGAAATGCTCAGAAGTGCCTTTGACTTTTGAAAATACTTTGAAAATAGTCAAAATTTTATGACTTAACTGAGATTTTACAAGCACTTTGAGTTTTTTTTTTGGTTTTGAACGAAATATTCAATTTTTGTTTAACCCAACGCTGCAAAACTACAATAAAAGTTTGTTTTTCACTGTTTGCTTCGATGACAGTTGAAATTGCATTGGTTTTTTGCCATGAACCTTGAAAATCATGACGCATGACGTAATGAGTTTGAATTGTTTGTTTGTACAATCATCGTTCAAAACTTTATTTAACGAGTGAATACCAAATCCCATTTAAGCATTTAAAACTTTCTGCTGTTTTCGTGAATGCTGCCTGTTTTCGCACTTAACTAAATTTGTTGTCAATTGTTTGGCGTGTTTTCGTTCATTCTTTCGACTGAATAAACCGTCAAAAAACTCTCTTTCTACAAAAAACTCTAGTTTACACTGACTTTTAAAGCGGATTCGTGGCACTTTTGTCGTGTTTCCCTGTTAAAAGTAAAATGTATAAACTGAACTAGTAGTTCTAGTGCAGCTTGAGAAATTTCATAGCACTAAACTGAGTTTCTACAATCTTATTACATGTCCGCTATTAATGGAATTTCCATGTCTGATTTACGCGCTACAACAACCAAAAAGCTAACTAAACCTTGTGGCCAATAAGCGCCACTTCCGCCTGCAGCTAAAGCAGCACTTCCGCAACACGCCCACACACACACCCACACACACACACACTCACACACCCACACACACACACACACACACACACACACACACACACATATACCACTTGGCCTCGCTCAGCTGCTGCACTTGGCAACTTTTTCATTTCTTAAATTTAACGATGGAAAAAACATTAAAATTTTAAAGAGCAGCAACAAGCTCAACTTAAGCTAAAACAAACTTTTGTTATAACTCTTTTAGATGGCCAACATAGGGTACTCCCACCCAACTACTCTTAAAAGCCAGCCAACCAAAATCAGAACGCGCTCATAAAAAGTATATATGTTTTATATTAACGAAATGCAGCGAATAAAATATGGCAGGTTACTGCTATTTGGGGTGTGCAAAAAGATGGGAGACGACCGTTTAATAAAATATGATATGAAAACCTTGTAAAGCGGGTTTAAACCAATTTATAACAGCTACAGAAGCAACAGCAGTTGTTGCCACAACCGAGCTTAACATTCGATTAAAAACAAAAAAAGAGCAATTGGTGAGAGCGCACCGTGGTGCAAAAACGTAAAAAGAAGCAATTCTGAGTTTCACAAGTTTTGTAGAGCAAAACTCTTAATATAGCATTTAAGAAATCGAGATATACCTTGTAAATCCGCCACATAACACATTTAACTAAATTTTGCAGCTTTTTGTCTTTCCTAAGTAAGGACTCTACTGTTAATAAACAGTATGTCTTATCTCAGTGCCGAACCGGCAAAACATTGACAAAGAATGTTCCTTTGGTTTTGCCACCCAAAGATAAGGTATTTCATGAGTACCAAAGCTTCGTTACTGCAGCAACCCTAGAGGAAATGCAACATATGAGCAGGTTATTTGTCAAGTAAAGTAACCGGTCTTGGAGTTATGAAATCGTACCACCTTGTACCACCGTCACGCTCATGTGGTGTGACTAGGCTGATATTACGCTTGTGTGTGGTGTGATAGCACCGTCTACAGGAGAGCCAGAGGGTAGTACGTTTATTTTCTTGTGCTCTTTTAGTAGTGAAAGCGAAAAGAGGAAAATGCAGCCCTAATTAGGTTATTTTTTCAAAGCTGAATGTTGGTCATCTGCCGGGTGTTCCATGACAGCTATGATAAAAGAGACAGTTTTCACAGTACAATTTTCAAAAAATGAAAATTGATATTGAGACTTTTCGACTAATCCTACAATGGCGGTGCGGAAATGCGAAGCTGCTCGTTTCAAGACTTGTCCCATAAATGCTTAGAAGGGTGCCACTTCTTATTCTTGGCTAGCGGGATACTTCTGATGCGCATTTGCAAAGAGTAATAAGTCGTTAGTTACCAACGACTAGATACTTTTCTGGCACCAATCAGATTAAAGGAACTAAAAGAAGGAGAGAAAAATGCACTAGACACAGCAAGAACTGGCAAATAAAATCAGGCTTCTTTTGAGATAAGAGCGTGATATAAATATATAAGAACATAATGGTTTGAGTGCCTAGCACAAATCTTCCTGACGAAGCTGATCATTCTTAAGTCTTCTGTAGACAATCATTGATCCTTGTCTTTAACTCTAGTGCTTGCTAACTTAGAATCAGAATCGGTCAATTGACCAAGAACATTCCAGCAATCTATGCCGAAAGCTAAATTTTAAGCTTCTATCTTATTTTCATAGTATTTCTCAATATATATGCATCATAGAACATTCATATCCTGCATTTGGGTTCCCTAACGTCAAACATTAATTACTGTAAGGCATCAAGATGCCTTTAGTTTTGCCTCAATATATATGCATCAGAAGACATTTATATACTATATTCTGTTTCCCTGACGCCAAACATTAATTAGTAGCAAGCATTTTCGTCAGCGTTTGAACCACTGTAAGGCATCAAGATGCCAGAACCACAACGCGAAAGCCTTGCAATCAAATTTATTGCGCTTCGAAAGGCTGCCAGCAACAGTAAAAACAACAACAACAAGAAAAACAGCCAACATCAACAATCAGAATGAAAATCGACAACGGAAGGAATACACAGAAACCGGAAGGCTGAGAAGAGGATTGCATAAAATTGCAATGCCGGACAACTGTCCGTGTGTGTGTGTGCGTGTGCTAAGCATTTGGCTCGGCCTCGGGCCGTGGCGGAAATGTGGTTACACTTTTATTGAAATATGACCCCGCATGCTGTCAGCTGTGCCGCTCTGCACTTTGAACTTCAGATAAACTGCTCAAAAAGTGCCCAAAACTGTAGCGTAAATGTCAAGTGGCACGCAGGGCCACACAATATGTGACCACTGTGGTGGCGCCCAACAAGGGGCCATGGTGAATGTAAATGTGTAATGCGTAGTCAGTCCGCGTGCTCTTTGACTTCATGTCAGTGGCAGAGCATAATGTAGCTGTGCTCCACTAGTTGCCCCCGACAGCTTGAGCCGTTACCAGCAGCCGCCATTTTGTGCAGTTCACTTTAAGGCCGCATGTTTTTGGTCACTTACATTTAATCCTAGAACTCTGCACGCAGCACTCGTTGACGTAAACAAGGATGCGGCTAGAGCTGCTCCTGCTGCAGAACCTCTTAAACGCTGTCTGCTGTTGATGGCACAGCGGCGGCTTGTTGGAAACTTTGCGGCCTTTGCTGGAGAGCAGCGTAGGGGCTTTCGCCCCTGTTGCTCTTTATTTGCATTGTGCACACTTTGTCACTTTTGTTTTTACGCTTACGCTTTATTGAGTTAATCGGTTTATGCAACCAAGCGCGACATCTCTCCCGCTCTCCAGTGTCTCCGCCAATTGTTGCAACATGCCTCTTAGCCATTATTTTGTCCTTTTTCATCTGTTGCCATCGTTGTTAGCCATTCTACACTTTTGCCAGCTCGACGCTTTTAATTAATCTTACCAAGATTGTTCGGCATGTCACAGTTTCTCGTGAAGAACCATTTATTTATTTTTTTTATATTTTCTCTCTCGTATAGTCCGCCACCCACTGCAGTTAATCGTTGTCCTCTTTGCTTGTTTTACCGCTTTTTATACCCTATACACAAAGTGTGAAAGGGTATTATAGATTTGTGCAATGTATGTAACAGGCAGAAGGAGGCGTGGCAGACCATATGTTCCATGGGCAAAAATGATCAGGAGCAATAGTTGACTCGATTTAGACATGACTGTCCGTGTTGTTACATGTTTCTCAGAGACTATAAGAGTTAGTGCAAAAAAAATTTACCAAAATATCCGCATTTTCCAGGATAAAAGTGCAAATTTATCGATTTATGTGGATATCTCATCCCCTGTGACAGACTTTCGCGGTTTATAGCCGCTCCGTTGAATCTATTAACTCGAAACTCCTGAGTGATGTGCGTCGTGTTTATGTGCATCTATGTTTCAAAAATTAGCAAAATCGGATAAATACATCAAAAGTTATAATAAAATATATGCTAATTTCACACTCCCTCGCCCTTAAAAGCTTCAAAATTCCACTACATTTAAATTTGGATGCATGTGAACTAGAGTTACAAAATTTGGTGTGGAGACTCGTGTGACCCTAAACGTTAAAACTGCATACATCTTTCAATGGAATCTGTCTCTTCCCCCGCATTCGATTTACCTTAATTACTACCTTAATTACTGCCTCCATTTTATTGCTTTGAAATTTGTCTCAGACATTGGTCCAAGAATACTGGAGTTATGGGTATCAAAGTAATTTTTGCTACAATAATAGCCAATTTCCCAATAGGAAAACTTGTAACATCCCAATAAGAAAATGTTTACAGGCATATCGATCTTATGAAAGGTGATATAAAAGTGGATATACGTTCCCATTTTAACGTATTTAATAATATAGAGAAAAAGGGTACAGGGTATTCCATTGCCGGGCACCGTCCCGATTGTCTGCATCCAATTTTTGTTGTCCTTTCCAAATACAGTTTAATGTGTTTTTATTGATTGCGTCAATATGTGCTCTTTACAATGTTGTTTTTGTATTTCGTCCCAACTCTCTCTCCACCTCTCTCTCTCTGTTATTGTGACCGCCCTTTAAATATATGAAGGTACATTTGTCCTGATCCTTAAATGTGTGTTTGTGTTTTTGTATAGCGCGGGAATTTTGATTGAGCTCGCTTGTTGATTTATGTGCGGAAGTTGTGGAATTTATTGCATATGCGGTTATTGCGCATTGCTAACGGCACATTATGTATATGTATATCGTACATAAAAACAAGAACAACACATTTGATATAAAAGATATGCGATATTTGTGACGCAGACCAGGCGGTTGATAAGTTTTTCAAGGTAACTACGATTTAACTGTCAAATGCGATTGATCGAAGTTTACTCCTCCTCGTCGTCCTTAGCCTGGGTTAACACAGCCTAGCTGCTCCATTCAATGATCCAAAATGTTTGCGCTTAAGTCTTCTAATGGGCACACCCCCAACCATACCATTGGCCAGTCTGTTGGCATGCCTCTTTAGTCTATCATTATGACGATTTGATCGGGAACCACTACTATATTTAAATCCAAATGTATCGCTGTATTCCTCAAATAAAAGGCAGAACGTTATGTTCCAAGACCTGGAAACTCTACCAATTACTTTTGGCAGCCACTCCCCAAATCGACATACCATCTGAATAAAAAATTAGATGTCTTAGATCAATGTAAAGCTTAGAATTGCTGTATAGGAGCCACCCTAACTTTCTCGTCATGTGGCAACCTTCCCAGAAATATGTTGAGCAAAAGTAAGTCTTTTGTCTACAATTAGACCCAGAGATTTAGCCTTGTATCCACAGTAATGAAAGAGTTATTAAAACTTAATTTTGGGTAATGACACGGTTCACGGCAAACCATCCGTTGAGGCACTTATTAATATTGATCTTAGTCACCTCTTCAAGACGCCATAAAAATAATTGGAGTTCCAAAGCAGTAGTCGTTTCGTCCGGAGAAAAACAGAAAACAGCCATGTCATCAGCACAAGTACAGATAATAGTAGCTAGAATCACTTGTAAAATCATCATCATCCATTTCAGGATTTGGAGCATACGTGTAGAACACATACCGCTAGGTCAGGATTGTTGGCAATAAAACTTATTTAGAATGTATAATCAGGCTTGGGAGATCCCCCTAATGTTAAGTGAACTACTTTTGCATTGAACTTCAAATCTCGTTAGCCTATTCCCTGCGTTTACAACGTAGCTTTCACCACACTTAGCGAACCACATTCTATCTTATTATGGTAGCTGTCCTCGTTGTCTTCATTAAGGAGTATCTCCTCAGACTTTGGTTTCGGAATAATATCATTTTACACCATTTAAGAGTTTGAGATGCACAAAATTCATGGGCAATTTCTTAGGTATTTCAATAACCACTAGTATCTTAGCTTGGTATCCAAATCTACATAGTTATTGCCATGCTCAGAAGTCAATTATCTCAATAGATACTACACTATATATGGAGATTTGCGTTTTTAAAACGCATATTCCATCATTCAATTTTCATAGCTTGTCTGCACTTGATGTCCGCTCTGCTGCTTTTGCCACAATTTGTTGCATTATCAACGACACATTTGCATAACACTCATACGACCCATGAGCATTCCGCCTGTGCCATTCTCATGGCTCAGTCAGCAACTAAATATGTAAATAATATTTCAACAATAATTGCTTTTGAAACTTAAGTGTGCCAAACGTCCAACGAAACAGCTGCACTTAAGCAAACTGTGTTGTAGACTCCTCCTCTGCTCCTAGTTGCAAGTTGGAAGTTGCAAGTTGCCAGTTGCCGCTTGGCACTTACTCCTTGGACAAACAAATTCAATTTACTCATGAGAGCAGAAAAGAGAACTAGCTGCTGCCAAAAATAATTAAAATTTAAAACAAAATAAATGCACAAGAATAACATTTACATTTATGCGTTGTCCTTGCTCCATCTAATGTTCCTGGACTCGGTTATCCTTGGTTGCTACACCCAACGCCCCTCCATCTTATTTTTTGTGCTCAACAAATAAATTCAAATTCAACAAGTTGAGCGCACTACGAGAGATTTTCAGGGACGAGTAATAGGTACTTGAGAGTGCAGACTGACAGAAACTGGGGACTAACTGACAAACGCTCACAAATAGTAAATAGAACGAAGTACAGTCAACTGAAAATAAACTTATTCAAAATTAAACTAATGTTTATAGTTATGGCGAAACTATGACAGGCTGTTAACAGAACGCGTTTCAGCGGGGCATCTATGAAACGTTGCAAATGTAACTGCACATTGAATTGCAATGAAGCTACTTCCATGATATGATACTGAAGCAATGAAATGCTATAAACGAATGCTTGTCCGAATGGCTAAAGGGGGGAAGGCACTATAACGTTGAGAACACTCCACCGGAAATGGGCAAACATCTTGAGCGTCCGTACTAGACTTGTAGCTATGTAATATAGTGGCTGTTTATATGTCGTTTGTATGCCCAAGCGACCGGAATCCAAGTGTCAGCTGTGGAAATGTCGATACGTCACCAAATATGATTAGAGAATTGGCTGTAAAGGAATGGAGTGGGGACAATTGAAACGTATCTCGCTTTCTTTTATGTTCGCTTAAGGAAAACTGGTGAAGATTATAATGCGAAGAGTCGTCACGCTATTTCACTCATTCACATGTTTGGAAATTGATGAAACTTCTGCTAATAGGGCTGAAACGGATGATGACAACGAAAGTGATAAAGACTGGGCTACATACACCAAAAAATAATCGGATCCATCCTGGGTTTCACAGTTTGTATTGAAAGATCTGTGCACAAAGTGTCAAAGAGTATTCTGTATATGTGTTAGGGTATAACTGGAAGAATGAGTCGTGGCAGACCATAAGTTTAAGTGGGAAAAGTTCTTAGCATTGACTCATGTAGCGACGACATGTCCGTCTGTCCGTACGTCCGTTTTAATGTATGAGTCGATAGATCTGGGAGATCCTAAGAGCTAGGGACAAAGAAATTCTAAAAAGACGTGCGAAACCTATTGTAAGATGAAGTTTGTTGAATTAGGCTGATATCTGCCCCAGTTTACCTACCCCTTTGCGGTGGTTGTAAAGACTTTTTGAGATTATATTGCGAGCCTGAGACATGCGATAGGGTAAAAGGGGCTGCGTATTCGGCTTTAGCGACTCAAAACAAAAATCATTTTCATTTGTGAACGATGCTGTACGATTTTTTGAGGTTATGTTAGAAACCTGATGTGATGGAGTACAATGGGATTTGTATTTGGTTTCAGTTATCCGAAACACATATAGAAAACATGTTCTTAGGTCATGTAGAAAAACTTACGTGATGGTATAAAATCGACATCGAAATCAGGAGCTCAAAGAATACGCTTGGCTATATAACTTTTTCGAGAACCCGATTGGATAGCTCAACAAATTACAAATTCCAACTAATGTTTTCGTCTGCCACCTGGTAACATCCCCAACGATTAACACATTCAAATAGCAAAACTCACAAATTAAAAAAAAAAACGTTTCCTAGCTGCAACTTTTGCTTGAAAAGCACAAAAGCGGAGAAAAATCCAATTATAATTAAAACAAATTCTATTTTGCTTATCATAGCCAAGTTATCATGCGATAAGACTTAAAAGAAAGTAAAGCGGAAAGGGAAACAATTGCGTCAGTGACAGAGACAAGGGTAGTGGGAGAGTGGTTCGGCATTAGCAACGACACTCAAATCAAAAGCGATAATCTATGACCTGAGGCGCATACTACGGCGGAACGGGGGCGGGAAAACCGAAATGCGTGCCTGGGAAAAGGCTTTCATAAAAATCTGTAGCTGAAGCAGCGCGGAAAATAAGTAGCCGCACTTTATATTTATGAGCAACATTCGCATGCAGCTTTAATGGCCAGCACTTTTGGGCGTCAGCTGGGTGGGGGCGTGGCGTTTGCTACACTGACCGGCAGCTTGAAATGGAGAAATGGGTAAATAAGTGGTCGACAGGCAGCAGCAGGACGCAGGTGCAAAGAACCCAAGAAACAGGAAAGCGCCAACGAAAATACATCTCCTTGGATTATTTAACTGCTATTGGAGGCTATCAAGGCGTATGAATGAGTGAAAAGCAAACGAATGGCGCACACAAAAACAAGCAAATAATAATATAAAAAAAATGAAAACGCAAACAAAATGGCGAAAGCGCCAAAGGCGTCCATTCCAGCGTATTGAAACAACCACGAAAACCAATGCAAAGAAATCAACGATGAGCTTATTTCCACCTGGCGGGCAGAGAAATCTAGCAAAGAGTCCAAGCAACCAAGCAAACTCCGGCCGGAGGGTATAAACGGGTGGGTTATTTATTTGCTCGTTTATTTTCAGCACATTTCGAAGCATTTATTAGAAGCTGCCGTTAGCATTGAACAGCAAAACATGGCAGTAGCTGGAACCGGTAGCCAGGGGCGGGGGCGGGGGGCGGTGGGTATTGTTAAGGGAGTTGGCAACACGCGTGTGTCTTGTAATGGCAGCTTAAGAAATGAAATGCTTAAAAAAATTGAATGGAAAAACGCCACACACTAAGCAATCGGCAAAAAAATTCCTAGATTGCGGCATTGCTTTTGAACTGTCTGACAGCTAGCGCCATCTAGTGTTGGCATTTGAGCCATGACATGTTGTCAGCGTCAGATAAGCGAACTGTGAATTGAAAATCATTTGTAAATCAAATTGAAATGCAAAAGAAACCGCAAAATATCACATAAATCGAGAAAAAGTTAACAACTATGAAGTGCCGAAGTACGTATGCTCTCTAGGTGGCGCTGGATGTGCTTGTCTTACAAGCAGTGATTCAGGAAGTGCTTCGCCTAGCACTTCGGCCGTGCCTGTGTGAGCATACGCCTAAAGTTCATCGTAAGCCCGAAGTTTTAACACCCACAGAGCGTCAATGAGTTCCTTTTGCTTTGAGTGAACGAATTGATCATTCGATCGATACTCAAAACGATAAGCTTGAATGAATGCGTATAAACGGCGGAACGAGTAAAGCATGGCAACACTTACCGTACCTAGGGTTGGTTATACTCAACGGAAACTTAAAGTCGAACCCCGCTTTTGTGTGGAAGTATCCTTACATTAAGCTCAAATGTACCTAAGAGTTTCAGGGCTTGTCAAATGTGGAACTTTTTCATTGACAAGTTTTAGTTAGAATTTAAACTTTGTTTTCTGTATTTGAATAGGGATTGATAATGTCAATCTGGGACATGTGCCTCAGCATGGATTGCAACTAGATCCGTTAGATCTTCTTTCGCGGAGTTTCATAATATGTCTTCTAATTTCAATGTAAAACTCATGTGCAAAATTTGTTATTTGCAGAAAGAGAGCACACAAAAAACGTGAATTGTTGGTATTGTGCGGGACTGACCCTTATAAGCAGGGATCAAGCGTTCGGCTAGCACTTCGGCCGTGTCTGTGTGAGCATACGACGCAAGTTCGGCATTTCCGGTCTATAGGAGCAAGTCAAGTCTTTGGCTAGCACTTCGGCCGTGTCTATGTGAGCATACGACGCAAGTTCGGCCTTTTCGGTCTATAGGAGAAAGTCAAGCTTCGGCTAGCACTTCGCCTGTGCCTGTGTGAGCATAACACAAAAGTTCGGTCCTTGCGGTCTGTCCCATATGTTACTCCCGATGGGAGCTGATCATTAAGACTAACCTAAACCTATCTTTTCAGAAACGTCAGTATCTATCTACTCGTCAAAGCTAAGCAACCATATGTGCACTACCCAAAGTGTATTAAAAAAGGTGAGTTATTCCATAAAGTCGTTTGGGCCCGCCCGCTGTGCCGCGTATTAATACGAGCTGATATTGGGTTGGGTTGCTTTTTGTCGTTAGCTGCTGGTTTTTCCCCCAGATGATGTCGGTGCGGGAGCGCGTAAATAATGCTAGCAGCGGGAAATTTGTCAATACCAACAACGTCATTCGTCATGAGTCGGCGGTGTTTGGATGCTTGGCAATCATCTCCCCTGCCCTAGCTGCTACCAGTTATCAACGTCGTCATTGCTGCTCGTTAATTCAATCGGTTGTTGTCCTGACTGACTGGGACTCCGGATTATTGGCTATGAACTTTTAGCGCCACATTGGTTTTTGGCTTTGTCAGCTTTGATGATGTGGCCGACATTGTCGTTGTCAGTCTTCAAATTTCATAGACAGAGACTAACAGCAATCAAAAGTTGGCTGTATCTGTGGGAATGGTGAGCGCTTTTCTGTTACTCTCTTCGTTTTGCTCTGACTGCCATTGGCTTTTGCTGTCATCTACGAATTCTTAATTGTTTGTTATTAATGATGCTTTGGTCACAGGAGCTGTGAGAAACTGGTGCCAGCTGCCTTTGTGGTTGTGCCTGTTATTGTCCTTGTCTCAAATTGAAAATGACAAAAATGGATGTGCCCAGATACACAGCGACGATTGCTAAGCCATAGCTGACTTTGATGAATGCCCAGCGCCTGTTGAAGCGACCGCCGCCTACTAATTGATTGCGCCTTCCAAAGACTTATGGCCAGGACTTACAAGTAGTAGCCAGCTATGGCAGCCGGATTTACAGCCAAATGCAAAGTCAAAACTTTGTACTCTTCGAGACAACTTAAGCGGCGTATAATAATCTAAATGGCTGAAAAGTAACCCAACCATAGGAGCCATAATATTGGTAGAAAAAATAAGCTAAAGCAAATTAATGTAAGTACTTTTAACGCCAATAACACAACCCAGGCGCTTAGCTCAAGTGCCACGCAGCTGATTGCTTTGAGTAGCGCAGAGGGAGGTATTCGATTGAGAGTGAGAGAGGGAAAGCGGGGAAAAGCGGTAAGGGGTTACGTCAAGTATGCGTGCAAATATATATTGCTGCTTGAGCAATTTTCAATAAATGGCATGTGCCTGAGATATTGAAGCACTTGTCAGGGCGTCATTCCATCAGTCCGTCTGTCAAAGAGGTCAGTCAAGCAAAATGCGTTGACATTTTGAACTGTGTAAATGCTTCACAATCAATAAAAATACTTTCGTAAGGACTTACACAGGCCTAGGGAAACACAGACACACCCTCACACACCCTGACACACCCTCACACACACACACACACATACACACACTAAAAGCTGTACTTTAAAGTGTTAAGCACTTAAATGAACTTTCAATTCCATTGAGCAGCTTCGACAAAGACAAAACCCACATAAATTTACAATTTTGCGGCTCATTTAATCAACTGACAAGGATTCATCATTCTGTGAGCCGAATCCGTACACGTATCCGGAATGCGTGCTAACCCTTAACTAAACTAACAAATATTAGGGTAGTGTTGCTCACCGTGGTTGTTGCCGGTGTAGTGGCCGTGTGTGGCGTATACGCAGTGTAGGCCGGCTGCGGTAGCGGCGCCGTGTAGCGATAGGCTTGCTGTGCCACAGCAGCGGCGGCAGCGGCAGCAGCCGGTGCATAACCCTGCGGTGTCCAGCTTGTGGCACCGCGATAGGGTGCACCTGCGGCTAAAGCGGCGCCGGCAGCAGCAGCAGCTGGACTGGTCATGGCTGGTGGGCGCGGTGGTACGGCGCCTTTAAGTGCAACGGCTGAGGCGGTGAGCGCTGCGCCGGGGAATGCGCTGCGCGGTGTTGGCGGTGCGGCGGTGGCGCTTGTTGAACTGCCCTGCAAGTTGAGACGAGAGCAAGTTAGTTACACATATGGGCCACATAAATAATACTTTTGTTTTTCCTGTTTTTTTCTAGCTAGTACTACTTGTTGGTGTTGTTGTTTGCTGTCGTTCACAAGCTGCTTGTGTTGTTTATTGTTGTTATTGCTGTTGTTGTTATGCCATAAATAAAAACCGCAATGCCAAAGTTGTCAGGCTTAATGTGTGTGTGTGTGTGTGTGTGTGTGTGTGTGTGTGTGTGTGTGGGTGTGTGTGGGTGTGTGTATGTTGGAGCACAGCTGCTGCGTCTAACGGTTGCTAAAGCTTTGGTTACAGCAAAAACCACCATGACATCCGCTGGCCACATACTAAAGATGAGCGCGTTACTCATTCCGAACACGAATAGTGGCGTAGGATCATGCCAAAAACGATGATTAAAAGTTTAGAATCTAGACCAGGCATCGGCACTGGAAGCCGCGAGTCACTGCAAGAGTATTTGTAAGTCAGCTGACGATCCCTGGTCTAGGCCTTAAGTTGTATTTGAAACCCATAAGTAAGTATGTTGAAAGTGTTTTCAATTGCTTTGAAGAAGCTTTGGGGAGGAGAATTGTTGAGCTTTATCTGTTTCTTAAATCTATGGAATTCTTCTTAGTATAAATTATGACTCAGCGCCATATATGAACGGTTGTAGATTTCCAAACTTAGAATGATTTGATTCTCTACAAAAAACGAACATTATGTCATGTTTCCGCAGAAATCAGACCGTAGTGTGTAGCCTGCAATAAAGTGACATACCCTTTAGTTCTGGGAAGTTCTAAAGGGTCACCATGGAGCTTGTTAATAGTCAGACCTTTGAAGTGGTCGCCTACCTTTTGGGTATGCCATTACAAGTGATATCCAACCATCAGCTGCCAAAAATTAGTTGCCTTTAACCAGACGAATGGCAGCCGTACAAGAAAGAGGTCTCATTGGTCATGACAGTGTCGTTTTAGAGCTACGAGAGCACTGGTAGCAGTAGTCTCTCTCGCTTTTTCGGACTCTCCTGCAATAAACACACATGCACACGTTTATGGTTGCAATCGCTTCGCTGTGACTGCGTGGCAACCCCAAGGCATTCGTTTCTTGAACCCGTAAGGATTTAACATTTCTTGAGTCGCAACCGGAATCAATACCTCTGCAGCAGCCTATCCAAAACATGTATAAAAACATGTTCTTCAATGGTAACAGTTAAATTTCCATCGAAGGCGAGTTCCGCGTAGTCTCTATTCCTAAAGGCTTTTGCGTGAGGTTTCCTTTAGGAAGACTACAACCAAGACACACAGTGATTTGAATCATTCTTTGGTACCTGCGCAAGCACCACAAATAACGGCAAAGCCCAGAAGATTCAAGCTGATAGATAGGTTTGTTTCAAAACGAAACCTCGTCTAAGGTGACGACTAAGTTTTTTAATCCAAGATTTAAATAGTTTAATATGAAAGCTGGGAAATCTTTCGTCAAGAGAAGATTAGGTAAGACAATAGAAACCAGACGGCATAGCTTAAAGCTAGCGCTACTACGTGAGGGTTCTGGTGTATGAACAAAATTATGTGGTTTTTAAAACAATTCAAAACCGCCACAATGTTTGCTAAACTATGAAGCTTATAATATCTATCTCTAAGACGCAAAACAGGAAGAGTATCAACTTTTTTATAAGATAAAAGACATATTGAAGAATATTGTGGAAATTTACACAAAAAAACGAAACTTTTAGACAAAGAACCTTAAATTTTTAGAAATGAAAAAAATTAAAATTTTTGTATTCGATTTAGCTATGCTTTCTCGCCAACTCGGCATAATGTGGCGCCATCTAGTGTACGCATATGGTAGCACGCAAAGAACAACTTAATATAGGTAAGTGCAGGCTCTTCTTTTCGCTCCCATTGCTAACACGTGCTACCTCCTTGCACTGCCCATCCTCTTGCTCTCACACATAAGCGAAATACGATCGAAGCGTAACATCTTTTAAATGTAACACCATTGAAGCGTTCCAATAGATTTTCGTGATGGCATACGTGTCGGCTCAAGAAGGAATATACAAAGCAAAAAAATGCTTTTTATCTATGTGATTTTAAATCCTGAACTTAGTGACTCCGCGTGACACGAAAGAGCAGGCCTAGCGCTCCTCGCTACTACGCCGCACACATGTACACCCTTTCACCTACACACACACGTATGCGGCATTAGGTTTATTGAGTGCTGGCCTGTCGTTCATCACAACAATACATATATGGAAAAAAGAAAAGAAGAAGCAGTCATATAAATAAATTTCAGCTTGGCCACAGCGGACCCGTACGGTTTTTCATTTTTGGAAAACTCATTTTTTTTCCTTTCATTTTGCTGTTTTTTGTTGCTTTTTTGCTGGTAGACGCAACAGCCGCTGGTGTTGCCATTGTGTCCTTGTCATCATTGCAGTTTTTAGCTGTTGTGGCTCATGTTGTTGTTGTTGCCAAGTCGGCTCGTCACTTCCTGTGCTCCAGTTTTGCATTGCAAATGCATTCGCGTGCATTTTGCTCAGGGAGCTGCCATCTTTTTTTTCAAGCATGTTAGGGTATACGAGAGTATGTGTGTTGGAGAGAGTGTTGTGCACCTTTTTTTTCGCTAGCTGCTTCTCTCTCGCTCGCGCTCATTTCTTCCGTTTGGGGTCACTCGCCATAAACACAAATAACTGTATTTGTGACTGCGATTGCGTTTAACTGTATGTGTGTGTTGGTGTGTGTGTGTGTGAGTGTGTGTGTGTGTGAGTGTGTGTGTGTGTAGCCTGATATATTTGAATGCACTGAACTATGCAAAATACACCTACACTGAAACGTGAGCACACAAAAATTTTGCGCTGAAATCTACAAGGTGAAAAATTTCATGTTGGTTTCAAAAACAAAGGTTGGCAGCCTTTTTTGGCTCATATTTTACTCGTTTTTTGTGCAATTTTCTGCTTTTATTTTAATGGCGAACGACAGCAGCAAAAACCACAACTCAAATTTGTGTCAGCCGACGTTATGTGTGTGTGTGTGTGGACTTTTTGTTTGTGTTCATGGCATAAATTTGATTTGCAGGCACAACCGAAACCGGAAATAACAAAACGCCATTTTATTTGCTTGATTGGTCTGGTTGGGGGTCAAAATGGTGAATGAACTAGGCAAAGTGTTGCCTGTTCGTCGCGTGCCGTTGATTTCATAGTTCGGCAAAGTTTTTTAAAATAACTAAAATGTAAACAATAAAATTTGACTTGGTTTGTTTTATTCTTGTTTACTTTTTGAATAGAGTTGCCACCCCTACAGACACACACACACAACAGCATTTCCTGTTAATTTTGTGCTTGAAATTCGACTGCGGTTAGGTTTGTAAATTGCGCATACGCCCATTGAAGCGAAATATTGGCGCAAGGTAAACTTTAAGCTGATACATTCGATTGAAAAGCCAAAGATGGGATTTATTTAAAGACCACATGCTGAATCGACTTGAGCTTTTCGCAAAGACAATAATTGTAGTCATGTTCTGTGCATAAGCAAGCAGCCAATTAACATTTATTGGCCGGAAAATCACTAAAATACTCTGATCCATCTTAAGACCACTGAGCGAGCTGCTAAATAGCGCATCCCGTTTGCTCTTCCTACCAACTGCTGGACAAACTCAAGCAGTGTTCATTTCTCAATCTAAAAAAAAAATTAACAAGAAAAAGTGTTTTCCAGTCATCAACACTGTTATTCCATGTAGGAAAGACTGGACCCCTTGATCTCATAGCATACATAGATCTCATACCAAAACTACCTCGACTAATCTTGTGGATATTAGTCATCCCAGCACGATCGTGACATAGTTTGTGCCCCACATTCTTCAAGCGTCTTGGTAAAACGTCTAGTAGTGTCTGCTGAGTGTCTTATAAGCGGCAGGTGGGCAGAATCTTGGGATGGGGACTTATCGATACTCCTCTTTTGGCCAACAAATCTCAATGCCCATTGATACTTGCACTTATGTAGCGGCACCAACCAAACAACTTACCAGACTGTGAAGTCTGAAAACATCTTCACCCCCCGCCGCTGTACATAGCTATCTTTTTCAAGTAATGGCGATTAAACCTGATAACTCTGCTAGGGTTAGGTCCACTCTGCATGTACAAGCCCAAAACAGGAATAATGGAGCCTTATCGAGTATAGACTCTGTCACTCGCTCCTTGAAGGGTCTGTTGTTGGAAAAACTGACGTCCGAAACGTGCAGCGTGGTATTCTAAAGCCAACCTAATGCAGTTATATCATGCCCATGGCTGCGATTCCAATATATAAGACTTTGTGGAAAACTCCCAATGAGTTCGTGAGTTCATCTTCCGTTTCATACGAGTCTTTAGCCAATGATGCAACGAGTTCTATATCTTCAATCGTTTCTGACTTTTCTGCTCCTTTTGTCTGTCCATTGAAACCGTATCAGAACTGATTCTAGATTATTCTAGTCAAAATGCAACTTACATATGTTGCCACAGCGTTTGATCACATTTCCATGTACTCAATAATTTTAGTGTGAAAGGCTAATTTCCAAACCGCCAGACTCTGTGAACTTCAAAGAATAACTATAATAATATATATAATAACGTACTCTTTGCTGCATCCAAATTGTATGATCCTTTGAGCTCTTTTTCAGTACATGATAAAATGTATATGTCCTTTGCTAGAGTATAAAAACAATGAAGCCAATAAATAAGCAAAAGTCTATCTACCTACACAAGTTATACATAATGCGCATACGCCACGTTGTAGCCATAGAGTAAGCAAGTCAGCCCAATGGGCCATCAATTCTATGCCTTAGCCATAAAATCGAATAGCGAACATTTCAAGCGAGCAAATGCTATAAATTTAAGCCGCTAAATTAGACACGTTTGGCACATTGCAGCGCATATACAGCCAGTACCATCCTATAGTATTATTTTTGGGTAGCCTAATATCGTCTGGCAAAAATAATCATAAAGGTAATTATTTTATCGTACGTTGAAATTCGCTTAATTTTGGTTCGAAAATGAAATAAAAGTAAAAAGGCGCGCGGCAGATAATGGAAAATATGAAAAGCCTGTGTCTGTCTGGCAAGCGCTCAGAGACCCAAAAGTTCCAGAAAAAAGGCAGCGGCAACTGTACTGAAAAAAATGCCAAAAAAAGGAGACGTGGCGCAGCAGGACAAGGACGACGTGATTAATTACCAAATTGGGAGCCATTATCGCGTGCACTTCGAGGGTGTTGTAAAGTTTACTACTCACGCACACAGCCGCACATATGACAACCCCACAGAGAGAGAGAGCGACTCTACGTTCTGCTTAGCCATTTTGCTTGGCAATAACGTCTCTGGTAATTTCGTAGTCGCTGCTTTTGACGCTTTTGTTTTCGATTCTATTAGATATTTTTGCACGCTAGCCTAACTTTCAGTTTGCGCCACAATTTTCAGACAATTTTTATGCAAAGCCCGTACCAACCTTCCTCCCGAAAACACCCAACCCCTCTCCCCCAACCCCCTTCCACAACGCATACTAGACGCTACTCAACTTAGGAATTCTCTCCAGTCTCTGACTCCGTCTGCTAAAAGCGGCAAACATTGGCGGTAAAATCAAGCGCAAAATATTAATGATAATAATTTATTACCGCTTGACAGGTAGACGACAAAGGTTGGTTGAGTGTTCCGGGGGGGCGGGCGGAGGGCGGAGAGGCGGTAGTAAGACTTCCAACGTTGGTTTCGCAGTCGATGTTGCTGTTGTTGGGGCTCTGTCGCCATGATGGGCGCTTTTGGGGTGCTGATAAACGTTTTGTGATTAGCACTGCCTTTTGCTCTGCCCCTACTTGTTGTTGTTGTGGCAGTAGCTGTTCGGCAGCCTTTGTAAATTCTACTGTCATTTTGAAAATTTATGCGCAAATTCGATTCTTTTAGTGCCTTCAGAACGTGAGCTAGCGTAATTGTTTAGAGTATGAGTTTCAATGGGTTTCGTTTAAGTTTAAAGTTGTTTCAGACAGTTTGAATGTTTTACAAGGTTTCTAGGGAATATCGCAGTTAAAGATATATATTTTTTTAAATATTCAAATATTTAATCATTACAAGTATTCCCATGAACGTTTTAAAAGCATTTGAATCAGTGGAACGTGCATTTGAGATACATAAGAATGGATGGAAAGTGAATGGCGCAAAATATTCTATTTTAATGGTGTTTCTTTGAACGGTTGAAGTTGTGCTACAGCGCCATCTGCTGGCGGGTTATAAAAAAAGATGCGAAGTCTTTTAAACTTATATTTTAAATAAGTACATAGATTAAAGCAAAACTGCAAGCTACAGAAGGTTCAGGGTCAGATTGAAGAACCAATGAACAAAGGTTTGACCCGAGCCTAGGTTCATTAATGCACACTATGTACGTGTAAGTGCAACTATTTTTAAACAACAGATTTACGTTCCGCTGTTAACTTACAGAAGAGGAAACACTCAATGCTTTGGGTTCATAAGCTTAACACGAACTTCTCCGAAAACAAACCCGCTAAAGTGATCTAGCCGGAGCAAATCAAACAGGTAGGATTGGCAATCGATAAGTTTATAACTGCAAGGGAAGGGTATTAGGATCCTTACAACCATTTAACCAGGTGAAATGTCGTGATCATTACTACAGAATGGCAAGGAACACCTAATACCACATCTTAGGAGAATCATGATAGGCAGGCTGGTGACAGAACGTGTATCTGACCATGGCAAAAGGTGGTTTTCGATTCCATACAAAGTCCTATTAGATCATCTCAATCATACGCTACGCAAGCGTGAACCACTGCACTTCAATGAACAAGTAGAGAGATCAACCGACTTTGCTCTATATAAGCCCTATACAAGCTAAGCAACAACCTGAGACCAGCATAGATAATAAGGAGGTTGCAGTGTGTACCTAAATATAGAAGATTTTTTGTGAACACAATGATATCAGAGGAAGCGATCTTACTAAACACAAGGCTAGCCACAGCGGAAGCAGGGAACAGCTCTAGCACTGTTGCTACTATTCGTATCTGCCCACAAGGAGAGGTCCTATGACTAAAGAGCCCCCTTGTATACGCACTTCTGAAGAGACTTGCAGATAAGAGAAAATAAGTTTACCTCAACCTAAATCCCCCAAACACCGAAATAGTTCCATTACCTAGAAGATACAAACTTCCAAAAATGCGGCAACTTTGTCTCAGGGCATGTATACCATTGCAGAACTAGAAAAAACTCCAAGCTGGTTAGGCAAAATCGAGACAAACTCGACCTTCTAGAAAGAAGAAACAAAAACGGTGGGTACCTGGTCACAACAACATTCCTGGAAATGAACTTACGGTAGAGCAAGCTAAAATAGTGCCACTATATGGGCTTGTAAGACACCCGGTTAAGCAACTTCTAAGAGAGTAGGAAAGATAGAGGCGATCTTCAGGCTACAGACAGCCAAACAGCTCAGAAACCTGTAGATTTTGTTATCGATGCAGTCGGCACTGGTGAGAAGCATGAACTTCCTAGACGGGTATAAGCTCTAGATGCCCGAACCATTCAAGATAATAAAATTTACTATATATAGGAGAAATGTCTATTGTGGGAGCTATTAACAAAGTAGGGGGCCCAAAAGATCCTAAGGATCGCAATGCACTACTCCTTATCAATATTGTAGTACTAGCAAACTCTATTTCCTCTACTCCTACCTTTACCTTTACGTCTACGTCTACGTCTACGTCTACGTCTACGTCTACGTCTACGTCTACGTCTACGTCTACGTCTACGTCTACGTCTACGTCTACGTCTACGTCTACGTCTACGTCTACGTCTATCTCTATCTCTATCTCTACGTCTACCTCTACCTCTACCTCTACCTCTACCTCTACCTCTACCTCTACCTCTACCTCTACCTCTACCTCTACCTCTACCTCTTGGAAAATCTACAATCTAGGTTGGGTGCGTTTTGACTACCGAATATTCGGTTTCGTTCAAACAGTGGCATATTTTAAATACTCTTTGATTGCAGTGTTTGGGCTCAAAATGATTGTGTAAGCTTAGCTACTAACACTTAACTTGGCTGGTAGTGAATCCAAAAGTCAACAACTACCAACTATGCTCTATAATATGTAGTATATTTGTATATTTGGGCCACACGCACATATACTAGCGCAACAGAATAAAATTAAAATTCCTTTGTGGGCGCAACTTTTGCGCTCAAATTATTTTGTTAATAAATTTAAATGCAACTGTAGTCGGCCAGTCTGGCAACCCCTGCCGACCCCCAAACTTGGCCAACAAAAGTGGCAACAAACAAACACAGCGAAGCAAAAAACTGTTACGAATCCGAGTGTGAACAAGCACGTTGCAATTTAAAATGAACATAACGAGCCCTGTTGGCCATGTTGTTGTGTACGACTCATTTAAGCCGCCATTTAAGCCAGTTTTTCGGCGGTCACGTTCACATCATAAATTCCGGGCATTTCGTGTACAAAAATTGCAATTTTAGTTTTTAATGAAAATTTTACGCTGCGTAATTTTTCCAGCAAACAAAAATATTGCAATTGTTAGGTGTGTGAGTGTGTGTTTGGGTTTTATATTAGGTGTGCATTTTTATTGAATTTTTTATGGTACTAACGGTCATTTTATGAACAAACCGAAATTGCATGAATGCGCACATAAGTAGGCAATGAAATTTTATGGCAGTCTAATTAAAGTGCAAATGAGCAACATGATTAGTTGTTGTTGCAAACTAATTCAAACAATGTTACGCAACTTGCGCTCAAAATCTAATTAAAATGTATTTATGTCTTCGGCGAGTGTGAAATTTGTTTTTTTACTTGACATTCGTATTGCTTAGAAGCACAACCTAAGCCCCAAAAGAGACATTCCATTACGGCAATCCTCAAAACCTGAAACTCGGCCAGACCAGACAGCGTCTTTACGCACGTCCATCAGTCAGTTCTCAGTTGTTGGTTCGGTGGGTTGATGGCTCGCTCTTAAATTAAAATCTTTAAGCGGCTTTCTGGTAACCAAGCTACAGACGACCCCCCATACTCGAATCCTGTTCCAGGGTTGCCATCTCGCTGCCATTTCGCTTGGTGTAATCCACGCAAGGCAATAAATCTTCGCAGCACAACCAAAAGCAAACGGAAACCAGCTGCAGCTTTTCTCTTTTTGTCTTTTGTTTTACGCTGTTTCCTTTTTTGCTTCATTCTTATTTATTTGCGTAACGCCTTTGTGTTACGCTTGTCTCGTCACGCCGCAAGCTGCAACAACACTGAAACCGCAACAATTGTAGCGGCTTCGCCTGTTCGTTGTTGCTGATCGGCTTTGTCAGCGCGTGTTATATGCGGCTTAGGAGCTCTAAACGCAAAATTTAATTACAATTTTGGTTTTGTTTTTAAAGTTTTCTTAAATAACTCAATTTTTCGTTAAGCTTTGTGTGTGCTCTGATTTAAGAATTTGATTTCGTTTCATAACTCAAATTCTTAGACACATTTTAGCCAACTTAAGAACTGTTTTTAATTCTATGTAGAGAAAAATATCTTTATCAGTTGCACTTGATCTACGAACCAACACTTTTTATGCATTGAGAGACAAGCATATGCCGTCACGAAAATCTGTCAATACGCTGGGATGGTGTTACGCACAGATTGTGTTACACTCGGATGGTGTTACTCTTGTGCTTGCAGCGAACTTCTAACTTACTCCTCTATTACTAATGAATGCCTTATCTAATGCTTTAAGATGAGAGTCAAATAGCTGGTCATCTTCAAGCGGATTTCACTTTCACTCTCGCTCTACAGAAAGTGTAACTATTGATAAAAGATTTATATTTGATCTGAAACATATATAAGCGCGTCTTGCCGTCACGAAAATCTGTTATTAAGCTTGGATGGTATAACGCTCGGACGGTGCTATGCTCGGATGGTGTTACGCTCGGATGGTGTTACGCTTGTGCTTGCAGCGTGAACGTGAGAATGTTTGCTTTTCTGGCAGGTAGCACGCTTATGTAAGATTGTTGTTGTTGTCGTGCAAGCACATGGGCCCATTTGATGGAGAAGAGTACTCCCAGCTGTGTTACAAATTAATGTCTTATCTAAATCTTTAAGATGAGTGCCAAACAATCCTGTTTTTCGCAAGATCTACAGACTACATAACTTTCTTATGTATGCGTTATAAAAGGTAACTTTCACGTCTTAAATGGGCTAGAAGAGCATTCTCGGTGTCCCAAAAGGATTTTCAGATAGAATGCAGAAAAGCGTTAAGAGACTGGTGCATGCCATTCACAATATGTGAAATGCTTTAGGGGTTGTTCTTAAATGACGAGATAACCCTGACACTGATGTATGCAACGACCTCCGAGCAGAGTTGCCAGAAATTTCAGATTGTCAGATAAGCAGTATAGAGAGCAATTTTTGGAGTGAACATTCTATGGATTCTCCTATTATAACTTTTGGTGATTTCATTGTTTGTTTCTTTTTGTCGCTGTCAAAGTCTTTAGTACGGACGCCCTTGAGAGCTTCTTGATGGGAACGAAAAGTATCCGATCCCACCCGCTTTAGTAGGGCGCGTACTAAGATATTCTTTATGCAGCTTCATATGAGCTTCGTTGTGCTGGGCGTGTATAAAGATATGCTCTATAGACCTTCAAATGACCTTCATATGGCATTAGCAACAAAGCTCATCTTTGAAGATGAAATATTACGTATTTGTTGAAATATTTCGTGCACTATATATTTTAATGTTGCAAATATTAAATTTAATACTTCTACTATTGCAGCCAGAATTGACTATATTTTCCATTGGCCCAGGAAAAACTTGAAATTTATTGACAATTTCAGCGCGATTTTCTTCTTGTTCTTTATTTTTTTTGGCACCAACATAGTGCAAAAAACATAAATAAGAAACATCTGTTTAGTTTTTTGAGCACAAAGCAACAAAAACAACAACAATAGTAAAAATTTGATGCCAGAAAACTTTTGACTGCTGTGTGCAATGTTTAAGGCTTAGCCTAAGACCCCAAGCGACCCCCTTTGCATCCCTGGTACTTACGCCTTATAACGTACCAGAGGCTAAGAGCCAAGTCGTTTGGAATTGTAATTTTGTCGTAAATGTCATTTTTCTGCTGTTGTTGTTTTTTGAGTTGCTGAGTGCCGCCTTTGCAATTGTTATTGTTATGTTGCAAGAAAAATGTCTTCAAATCACAACGACAACGACAAAAACAACAAAAACAAATAGAACATTAAGCACGGTAACAACAACAGTGGCAAGAAGAAGCACAAACGGTTTAACCCCTCATGTTTCAGGGAAGGCGTGCAACATTTCAACTCTTTCGGTTTATTGGATTTGTTCGTGCCAAAAAGCCTGTTGTTATTGTTGTTGTTGTTCCAGTTGGTTGTTACATTTAATGAAAATTTGTTGAATGTCCTGACAGGCAACGGCAACATGCGGCGTTTGTCAGCGGCGTACAAAATTTTAAATTGATTATAGCCATTTCTTAGGCCAAAGTCTGTATCAGATTTTACGTTAGTTCCTAGCAACAGACTTGCAGTTAGTTAATGTCTTTTGTTGGCTTAAATCGCTTTATATACGTTACGATACAACGTATACTTACTTAAAGTCTACGACTTTCTACGATGAAAACATAAAGCATACACGCATCGTTGCCTGGAGCATTGGGGTTTACCCCCATCTGGTATTTTTTTCCTGTTTTTTCGCTCCAGCCGGTCTCTGATGATAGCTTTGGGTGCTTGGGACTTTTATTCTAGCCATTTTTATGCTTCACTTGAATTGTGTTTTGCCAAAATGGCTCATAAAATAAACGCTAAAAATGAATTGCCTAGGTCCAATCCTAAGGAGCTCTGTTCTTTTATCTTTTGCATAATGGAAATTGTTGGCATTTAAGCCTTTTTTATGGACACTTTTGTTATGAGAAATTAGAAGCTGGCATTTGGTACAAAATATTAGTTTTTATTTGCTACTCTACGGTTGTATCAACATAAATCATACAGTGTTTCCATGTATATAATAAAGTTTAAGTGGGCAGGTTGTTCCGATGGGAAATTAAAGTTCGCATAGTTATAATGCTGCAAACAGTTATGTTATTAGTTAAAGGTTAGGTTAGGTTCGGCTGTCAGACTTCAATCTGGCACACAGGCTTATAATAAAGCCATAGTTATACCGTCGAAACATTTTAACCTTTTACCGGCCTAGCACTTGACATCAAAATCGTCTAAGGAATTAGATTTTAATGGCAAGCTTGGAAGAGAGAGCATCTTTGGTCCTAGTGTTGGGTCTAAGACCAATTGATATTGCCGCGGCGCGAAACGTGATAGAACCAACATCCCGATATCCGCATTAATGTTTCCTGATCAATCTCCACGCAACCAAATTGATCATATTGTGATCGATGTAAGGCATTCATCCAGTGTGCTTGATTCTCTTGAGTGTAGAGGGGTCAATATCAACGCTGACCATTACCTTGTAGCATCCAAGGTTCGCATACGGCAAAGCAAAGCAAAAAACGTGCGATCCAGCGCACATTGAAAGCTAAATATTGCAAAACTTCAATCACAATAGACTGCCGAAACCTTCTCGACTCAACTTTCTGAGCAGTTCACTCAACTTTCCTCCAAGCCTGATAGCGATTATAGACTTTGGAAACATATAAGCCACTCTTTGCGTACTGAACAATATTGAACTTTAACAGTATCCAGTGTCTTTCACTTTTTTTTTTCTTCGATTTCAGTAGGCAAATTAGTAGTTGAGAACACTTTCGTTAGACGAAGCTAACACTCTAAATGACGCTCATACTTAGGATTTATGGCATAGGTAGTGACACAGTCTGACGAAAAGCTCAAATACTCTGAGCCGAAACTACTGCATAAGAAAGTTTGCCACTCACCGCATTGGCAATGACTAACTCTATGAGCTCTACGATGTCATTGACATAGTCAAGCGAGTTAAGATCCAGCGGCATCGGCGGCTAAGGCTTCTTTATCCATACGGGAAAGATCTTCAATAAAGCTGTTGAAGGAAGACGATAAGAGGGCATGCCTCCGTTGATCAGCACACAAGCTTCTATTGGAATCATGAACAGAGGCGCCTGAAGAAGTGCTCTACATCAGGCCGTTAAGAAGAAGAGCCCGAAGGACCATGTAAAGAGCACACAATCTTGTATTGGAATCATGCGCAGCGGCGCCTGAAGAAGTATTCCAGGTAATGTGTTATTAGGGTCACTTAAGAAGAAGAATATGATATGAAGTCTACTATCCGCTTTGGGTACATATTCTACAGCTATGTGTGTATCTACCTTGAGTCGTATTTTGCAGAGGGCCGCACAAGCTCAAAAGAAGTACTCAAACGTATATTTTTCCTCCTCATCTCATCAGCTTTAACAGAGATCATTGTAGGGCGCAAGAATCCTAGCTGCATGAACAACAACTGGCTAGTGTCCTGTAGTGGGTCGAAAAACGCCTGAACTAAGCCTCAGCGAACAGACCTCAGAGAGCAGAACTCGGCAGTTCTTTCATAATTTCTTTCCGGCCAAGTTTGTCGAGCATTGCGTATGTGTGGCCCATTTAAGATTGTGGGAACCAACTCGTTTAGAGTACTGCGACAGTTCGTTGCCGATACCAAATTCGATGATGAGAAGTTTAAAGCTTTGATAGCCGCTTGACATGTTGACATTGCTTGAATTGTTATTTGAGTCTCTTAAGAGTGTGAGCGAGACAAGCACAGATTTAGCTATTACAGTTACTAGAATGTGACATACAAAAGTGCCCAGTAGGAAATTTGGGACTGCTGGCGCATAGCTGAATAGCTTAATTAGTTAGCCTTGCAACAGTGAGAGCTACCTGGGTAAATTTACCATGGTATAGAGTGTGCCTGCTAGAAAAGGATACCAAGTATCTTACAGCTTCTTACTGTATCTTTTTAAAATAAACGTAAAGACTCGCATAAGAATATAAAGTGATGAAAACAGAAAAACTTAAGAAAATGTAGGCTTGAAATTCAAATTACTTAATGCAAACGACAACATCAAAAGTTTTCCTTTTTTTTTATGCCAGTCACTTGGCATGCAAAACTTAACAACAAAAGTGAAAATGCAATGGAAAAAGGAAAACTAAGACGAGAGAATGAATATTTGCATTTTGCTTAAGAACTGTCTGCAAAGTGCGCGCTCACACAAGACTGTGTCTCTCTCTCTTTGTATAATTCATATTTTCCAACCAGTTATTGTTTAAACTAAATAAAGCAAAACTTTTTCCATAATTAAAACCAACGGCAAGGAGAACAATAGCAAGGGGCCTACTGGAGAGTGCTGTCCTCGCGGGCGCAGTGGGTGCGCCTAGTCTTGAAATACATTCATATACCAGAGCAATATGCCCAGTGGTAATGGCTGTGCCTAGGCGCAAGACCCGAAACAAAGGATTTGGTTTTTCAGGCACACTGTTTTTTTTTTGTTCCTGCCTATTTTAATTCTATGCGGTAAATTAAATTTCGCATTGTCCTCGCATTTGGTATGAAAATTCCCAAGTGAAAACTTGCCTAGCGTAAGTAAAGGTTCGGTTAGCGGCAGTGGGCGGAGGAAGGGAGGCGGGGCGGCCAGAGGTGGGTGTACGCAGCCATTTCGCCAGCTAAAAATAGCAACTACAAAAATCAGACAACAAAAACGCTGCGCGGAATGGCAGCTAAAAATGAAAATGAGCGGCGAAAAATGTTTTTGTTATTCTTGGCATAGAAATGTGTGTGTCTCTCTCTCTCTCTCTGCATATGATATGCAACTATTCTGCCTACTTTGCATATTTTCTGCGATTTTCTATAGACGTTTTAGGCACCTCGCGCTGAAAGGGAAAACTGTACCGTGTACTGTGCGGCTTTTCTTTTTTTTCAATTATTATTTTATTTTTATTTTAGTCGCACTTGTTGGCTTTTTTTTTAAGCGCTGCTAGCGAAAATCTGCATATGCATGAGCGGGAGAGTGAATAACAAAATATGCAAGTATTTTTCTTTCAAAATTCGAAAAAGTATTTTACAAACAACGGCAAAGCTGACAAATTCACCAAATTCCAATGCATAACTATGGAAGTTTGTCACATTCAAGGTGAAACTTTTGTTTGGCCAAAACTTTTGTTCGAAGCCAATATTTGTTAGTTTAAAGCAGGGGTCGGCAACGTCAGCAGAGACGCGTCGGCAGTATTTAAGTTGCTGCAATGGTATTTGTGTGTTGCAAACATTCGCATGCATGATTTCACGACGAACATTTGGCAACTATCATCGGTCAGCATTCAAGTTGCTACAATAGTATTTGTGAGTTAGCAGAGAAAAGTTGTCAATGTGTTGTATACGAACGTGGCAACCTTTCTGCTCACTTTGTCAATACCTTTTGTTTTTTGCTTGTTTTTTCGAAATCCGCCAGGAACATCATGTCTAATCAAGCAATTCAGGAGCGTACTTAGTTGGTACTGGTACTTTGCAGAGAACCAAAGTGCAGTAAGCACGCTCACTGAGTTATCACTTGGCACATATGGAAATCTGAACAAACAGTTTGTTTTGGTGTTCGGTATAAGTTTCCAATTTAATGATTCCAAGCCGTGTTTCGTCAGTTTGTGCCCTCACCCACAGTATGATAATAACAAGATAAGATCAAGTCGACAGTTCTTACCTATTTATTATTAATGCTACTATGCTCTCACTCGGAGCTCCATCCACCCTCTAGAGAGCTACGGGTAGTACTTAACTATGCGGAACCTAAAAAGCTAGGATGTGATGTAAACTCACTGAACAACATATGGAGTAGTACTGAGTGCAACCCCAAAGGGTCTCAACTTTTAGGATTCGTATTATCCTCCAACCTGGCAGTTCAAAATATTGGCACCGGTTGATCTAACAGTCTATAACCAAAGAATGAATGAACTCATCAAATCTTGGCGTGTGTTGTAGGAGGTCTCGTTGGCTGATCATCAATACATCCACTTCCGATTAGGGATCGACCAATTGGTAGTCCCTGAAGTCCAAGCAATTTGAATGAGTTGGAACAGCTTTTGCCTCAGAATTTGCCTGAAATAGAGCGGCCACGTTGAGAAAGCGGTCCAGTCAATGGAACGCGTCTTGACAGATAGCTACGAGTTAGTGTGTCCACTAAGACGAAAAAGACAAGGTAATGCAGTCCCATTACAAAACTTCGAAAGCCTTTCAGAAAAATCCCTCAATCGAGCTAGACTAGCTTCGGACTAGAAATTTGAACTCTTATAGGAATTTCTGCAGTGAGATCAACGAAACCAGAAACATTGCCCGCCTGTGCAAGGTCATACGAAAGGAACTACACGTACACAACCAATGACTTGGAAACCTAGTGAACTCATTGTGGCCTACTTTCCGGGCTGCAGGGCATACACTCGTAGTGGAACCTCAATGGAACCGAGTCCTGGTGTGGTGTCCAGTCGATTTAACTGGTATGCTGCCACACGAATTGTTTCGGAAGATAGACTTTAAGTCCCCAGGGCCCGAGGTGGTGTACCCAATTATGTTAAAGCGAGGAGGTGACAGGCTCGTTAAGGTCCTGAAAAGGATTCGTTCTTTCTGTAACTTCGTTCTACAACTGACTGCGTTGAATTCGTTTTGGAAAAACTAATTTTTAAATCGGTGAAGTAGCATTTTGTTAAAAACTATCGATATTTAAGAGATTTTTCGACCATCGATGCTTTTAGGGTTTTGCAGCAGGACATTTTGTACAAAATTCTACAATATCCAATGAATCATGCTTGAAAGGCGCCAATTCGTCATCCAAGACGAATATATGATAAACAAGTCTAGAAATCAATTTGACACTTGGCAATAATACTTTAAGTAGAGTTTTGCTAGTTCAGGCCGATGTGCTTATGTATCAAAATGCATATCAGCGACGTGATTGATTTCCTAAGAGGGAACTGTCTCAATTGCAGAAGCAGCAATTCGCTATCCAGTGCTTTAGTATTTGTATTTCTACGCTTCATAAGCCATTTCAATGGAATATGAGAACCTAATGTAAAAATAACTTTTTGTCAAGTCAGTTTTTGTTTATGTTATGTAAACAGCCTTATGAGTTCTGATGAAAAGCTGAGAATGCAATAACTTTAATGACTTGCGAATTGGTTTACCGAACGATTATACTCTATTTTAAATATAAATAAACAAATGTTGTTTCAATTTGTGTGCTGTTAATGTAAACATTAGATTAAGAAGATTAAATACAATCATTTTTCGTTAAAAAACTGAAGTTAGAGAAGTTTACTCTTCTAAATTGACTTTAAATTGCAATTGCCTGCAACTTAAATGTGCATTGCCTGCTCTGCTCTAGATGCTCTGGCTCTCTGGCCACTCAACTCGACTTACGGTCTGCTTGTCATGCAAAGCCAGAGAGTAAGAAATAGGTTCAATTGCAGCTTTTGTGGCAGGATTTAGCTAGAAGAAGAAAGAGTCTCCTCAACTATTTCGTAATCTTGCAATTAAAAAGCATAGACCTGAATTTGCCAACTTTTTTTCATACGCCCTGTTGTACGCGCTGCACTTGAGGTTTCTGCAGTTGACTTTTAAGAAGTCTCAAATGCAGTTAAGTGTTTCTTGTTTTAGTTTTTCTCTGTTCTGTGTTTCAGGCTGCAACTTGCAAATGCTGTTTTAATTAAAAATAATCGAGTTTTGTGGGTTCCTTGGCCTGTGTTTGGTTTTTTTTTCTTAAATTGTAATAAAATGAGTTGACGAAAAGTTGCACATTGCAGTTTATTTTGTGTTTTTGTGTCGTGTCATGGCCGTACGCCGCCATTTTGCTCATTTTGTAGCATAGCATAAGACATGAAACTGCATGTGAACTGTGTGTTTGCACAGCCAACAAAATGAAAATGTCATTGCATATAAAGGCAGGAAAAGCGTACGTGACTCGCATTGCCGGAAATTAAGTGGTGTCCCAACACGTCGAATGCGCATGAAGACGGAAAACAGCTACAGAAACACACACACACACACACACACACATACATACTCTTACACAGACAGTCCATGCCATAGGTAGAAAGAAGCAGCCCGTCAGCCTCTGGCAGGCACAATATGTGGCATGCGGCATGTATGCATGTGGCGCGACAATACATGACGCTACTAGTCTGGCTCAGCATGGGTGACAATCAAAGCCACATAACGTCGCTTGTTTGTCAATAACAATGAAAATTGGAAAACCCAGAGAGCTTACAGCCAGCTAGACAGTGACAGAGAGAGCGAGGGGGAGAATGGGCAACTGTTGCAAAAAGGGCATATATTGCATGCAAAATGCTGCATACTCTAGTGCGTCAGCAAAATAGGTAATAGCCAAGAGCTAAGGGAATCGTGTGAAGAGCTGCTTTAATAACTTGACCGTTTCTTATATATAACATAGCCCAAGAGCTCCCAGCACCTTCGTTTTCAAATTGGAATTTGAAATTGAGCCGAGGCATTGTATTATATAGCGTAGCACAATTCGCCAAATTCTCGATGCTTAATGAATAAAAAAGCGTTTAGAAAAGGTGGTTCCTCGATTCCATGTGCTTGCCATATTTATTACTTTTGATGTTTATCACCTAATGGCGAAAAATCGACTAGTACTTTACGTACTTGAGATAGCGCCAGTGAACATTAAAGTTGTTTGCCATAGTTTCTCTTAACTTTCAAACGATTGCTCTTGCTTATTTCATTGGAACTAGAGCACATCAACCACTTTTGGGAACTTAAAAAAGAATAATTATTGTTAATTTTTAAGTACCTGAGAGTAACGAATCTTGGAATCAAGTTCTTAACGTAGTTTCTTAAAAGTCAATATTAAAACAAATTCGTTTCCTATAAAAGTTCCTAAGATATTTTGGTAAAATGGACGAGGAAATTACTTGTTTTTGATATGAAACAACTAATGGCGTAAAACCAACTAGAATGCCATGCACATGCCGTAATCAACTAACTTGAGATAACGCTGGCATAGAGAAATGCTAGATGGCGCCACATCATACCAAGTCATGATCCATCTATAAAAGGTCACGCTTGAGGGCAATTCGATAATATGTATGACCGCTGTATGATATAGTGCACCGATTTTGATCAAGATTAGCACAAATGTTGAGATTATTCAATAACCAGCAAAACAATATGTCCTATCTACCAGTCACATGCCGTGACGGCGAAAGTTTTTATGATCAATTTCATCCATATTTTGAGGAAAAATGTGTCAACGATGTCATTGCAAGAGAAATGCTAAGAATGTATGATGTTGGAATAGCGGTTAGAATCGAGTATGAGTGCTTTTTGTGAATGTTTCACATTGCAAAGTAACCGCTTAAGTAACCGACTTGTTATTTTCGCTTTCAAATTTCGCATAAAAATTCCACTGAATTTGTTGCGGCATGACTTGAAATGTTTTTTTCAATGAAAAACTTTGTATGATATTGATATGAAATTAAGTTAAAAGTGTTTATTTGACGTTTTCCCAAGCAACGAGTTACACTTTGCCATCTCCAGACTTATCGTATCTACGTTTAAAACGTTTGTTCACAAAATTGTCAAGTTTACCTTGCGTGTACCAACAAATAGGACGGAAACTTCATAGATCGAGAGTTTCAATGTCATATAATAGAATTATATTCTACGAATAAAGCAAATTTTTTAAGTGTCCGTGTCACCCTCGGTACGAGCGTACATAGAATGCACGGTAAATCCTACCCTGGTGACTAGTTCAGGCTTTTGAACTCCGCAGCATCAACATACCATTGTAAACATGCAAGAAAATGATAAATTTTTAGGATTCTGCTGCGAATGGTAGATAAATTTAAATCAGCGATCGGCAGAGCATTAAAAAGTTGCCGATCCCCCAAAGATAGCAACAATCAGAAGGTAACTCTAATACTATTACAACCATGTAGCTACTCTCTGCTGCACCAAATTAAAATTAGTCGGTTTTGTAGTTTTTGTTGCAGATTATATCCAAACATTTCAAAAGCTTTAAAGTGTTTAACACTCATTCGGAAATGTAAACCAAAATGAGCTTAGCTCTTTGTGGCTGTGTGTGTACACACACATGTTGCCAACCCACACAAAAACCACACGTCAGCAGCAGCAAAATGCGTGCGATTGCGCTTGTTTCCGCGTATGCGGATGAATTCTGGCCAAAACTTTTAGGGTTTCGGTTTATAAGATTCCATTCCTGCAATTAGCAAATAACTCACATAATGCACACTTTGAAAAGTCGAAATCGAGAGGCGACTATGGAAACGCTGCATCCCTTGCATCGTTGACAGCTGCATCTCCAGTTCCTGCAATTCCATCGAATTGTCCGACATCTGCCGATTATAATACAGGCGCCGTATGAGCAGCGAACGAAAATATGAATTCCAATTGTAATGCAATCTGGACACTGATAAACGATGCAAGAGCACATCCAAATGGTTGTATTCCTCCGACATGTCACATTCAGAATTAGACTGATTCATCGTAAACGTAATACCACAATGCAAAGCGACGCGTACGGTTTGAGAACCGAGCAAAGACTAATCATAACAGCCGTTGGAGTCGAGCTTCTATGCTTCTCTCTCTGCACTTTGTTTTATTCGAGCGACAGACTAAACAAATTTTAATGTAAACAAATTTCGGTGAATCAGCCATTGAGAGCGAATGTTCTTCCAGTGTTTGTACCCTTTTCATTTTACACAAAGTCTAAAAGTGGAATAACAGGTACCCTTTTTTCCACCCAATAATAGTCAAATCCGAATTAAGATCCAGTGGCTTCGCTGAGTAGGTCATGTTGTGCGTATGGATGAAGGTTAGGTTAGGTTTAAACGGCTGCTAGGTTTCTACCTGGCACACGTAGGCCGAAATTCGGCCCATTGAGAAACCGTAGTATCGTGTTTCCTTCTCGTTACACTCTAGAAATAAATGTTTAAAAAGGGGACCAGGGGCTATCCTATTGGGGCTTATTTTGGAAAGCTCTGACAAGCTGCTTAGGAATTATCTTCCCAGGTACCTGCTTTAATCCTCCCCTTCGTCTTCACAGTTCCTGCACAGGTCGCTGTAGGGATCATGAAGCCTAGCTGCATGGACACCGACTAGCCAGTGTCCAGTGGTGGCTCTAACAACAGCTGAGCAACTCTCCATACTAAGAGAGTTTACGTCCAGTTAGGTTTGTCGAGCAATACGACAGTTTGACACATTTTGCCAGTTTAGATTGGCCCTAAGTCTGAAAACTTAATTTATTTGCAGCTTGCTGGTCGCCATTGGGATGCTTTTTCCCTCTCTATGCCGGTGTCCGAAATGCTGAGCCATCGCGTACAGAGAGTTGCGGCAGCTTGTTCCCAGTATGGATGAAGACGGTCTTGCGGGAAAGGTCTGCAATGCGGTTGTTGAAGGGAGGCGGCAAAGGGGCAGACCATGCCTACGCTGGAAGAACCACTTTGTGTGCACACTATCTACTTTTGGTATCATCGATTAGAGAAGACGCGCGCAAAGCAGATACGCCTGGACGATTGTTTGACATCAGGCCGTAACCCGGTAACCCGGTTTGTTAAGGAAAACAGTCAATTTCTGCATAGGATACAGTGAAAATTTAAGTACCTTTGGCCCACTGGCCAAACAGCCGCAGCCGAACAGCTGTTATTTTTGGTTGGCAACTAAAATTTATGCATCGCAAAAATGGCAATATTAATTGCTAGGGGGCTCCGCCGCCTGACTGCTTCAATCACCAACACACCATACTTCTAGTACGTAGGCAGATACTTCTCCTCCTCGTTGTACATAATCTTCTTCATTCTACATATTCTCGTGCATTTTATCCATCTTAGACATCTAATGAGCTATTGGATTTGATCTTTTCTCTAAGCACTTGTCACATTTTGGCTTCTCTGGCTTTAAATATTTTCCACACTATAGAAAACCAAAGTATCCATCCCAAACTGTGTCTGAAGCTATATATCTCCCGATTTGATCAAATCCGAGTACAATGTTTGTTTCATCCTAATCTATTAGCGAATATCTTCATACACTAGTGTTTGCTTTGTCGTCGACATTCGACGACTTAATACGCGCTCTTATAAAAAGAAAGAAGAAAAAACGAAATCGCTATGTTTGTGTTTACAGTGTATTTTGTTGCTGTTTTTTTTACTTCAAATCAATTTTTAACTGTGTAAAATGGAGCATATTTTTGATGTGATGAACGTTCAGTTTGATCAATATTGCAATTTTATGCGTTTTATGTTTTGACAGCAACGTTCATTTGTCTATGAACGAGAGTCTAGCTAAAGTGTATCTATAAATATGAACACTTTTGTTTACAATTATGCAGTTTACATTTGAGTATTTAGTGCGAAAAATTTCACGATTTGGATTAAAAAAGCTTATTCAGAAAGGACTTCAATTCGTCAAAAATCGTTGATTACATACGGTAAATATTAAAAGGTAAATACATGTGGTAGATTTTTGACCAGTTTTTGGAAACCTTTGACAGCCAGGCATAATTCAGCACCAATTTTGTTACAAGCATTTTTGCCAGAAAGTAAACCACATCCGAATATGATTCCTAATCCGCTTATCATTGGTTGTCATTGCAGTGCAACATTTGTTAACGAGAAAGTTTGTGGTTATATGCAAAAGGCTTGCATTGGTATCGATTTCAATGGAACTCAGAATTTAGTCATCAAATTAAGCGAAATAACCCCTTTTTTGGAATACAGTCTCAACACCCTTTAACTATGTTATAAAACCAATTATTTTTGATTATTTTAGGTGTGTGTGTGAGCAACTTGATACCTTTGAATCATTTCCAAATGCTTTCAGAACAGACCGCAATCTAAGAATATTAAAAAAATCCAAGTTGGAATTGAAAACATTGATTTTATTTTTATTTATTTTTGATACCGAGCGTTTGACATTGTGCCAAAAACTTCAAAGAAACATTGTCAAAAACCTTCTAAGTGCAAGAAATGAAATAAATGGAAACTCCACAGTAAAACATTTAGGACAACGCACATATAAGGCCATTACATTTAGACAACAAAAATATATAAAAAATTCGCATAGAAAGGACGTAAAAGCACTTTAGAAACATAATTCATGCGCCTTGTCCGAGAACTTCAATTTATGTTTATGCAGAGAACATTGTTGCAACATTTACGCACACACACAGTAGACACAGATAGAAAACGAAGCCAAAAATGTGGCATAGAAAGGGGCACGAGTTGCGCAACTCGTGTTTGGAGTCAAGGACTAATGCATGATGAAATGGGCAGCAAAAATGTTGCTCGGGGCTAAAAATAATGCAAAGGATGATAAAAAAAGTAAAGAAGGTTTCAACTGAATTAACAGCAGAGCGTAAAGGAGAGAGAGAAACATACAGCGAAAAAAAAACCAAGAACTTTGTACTGAAATCAAGCACATCCTGGCAAGAACAGAAGTTCCCAATTGGAGCGGCAATTCTCATTTCAGGTATACATGATATGTTATTGAGAATGCGCTTATTGTGAGAATAAGCTAAACAATATATAATTTTATTGGTAAATGAACATATCACAACTGATTGGAAGAAGGTCATCGAATTATGATGGTTATTCCGATAGAGGAGTTCCCAAAATGTGTCGCCACTTTTACAAAGTCAACAACTGCAATAATATACAGTTTTCTGTTTGCTGAAACAATTTGTGACGTCACGTTCTACTCCTTTGCAAATATTTGTAAGAAAGGGAGGGCTTTTCTTGTGTGCTCTCTACTTGGACCTCCCAACAGAGAATGTTAATTCGCTTGACTTTGTGAATGTCACCGAAAAGCAGACTGCGTCATCGCCCATGCCTCTGCGCCATATAGCAAGACAGAGCGTCTTATAGAGAGAAGAGGTTATTTACGAACAGGTTCTGTTGTTATTCTTCTCCTTAAACGGCCATGGCAATCCGTTTCGGGGTTACGGCCTCACCAGACACCTCTGCTTTGATTCTCCAATCGTTGATACCAAATGGTCTACTGGTGTGGATTTGGTATTTGTGCGTCTGAATTTGGTCAATGATGGACTTACCAAGCCTAAAGTCAAACAAAAGATACAAACAGTTCTTTGGCGAATGGCTTCAGTCTTTCATACAATTCGCTCGATAGGGCATTATATGCGAAAGTAAGACTACAGTATGTGATTGATTATATGAATTCGAATGTTTTGTGTATCATATCGGAACTAGAGAATTGAGCAGAGTGCAGTGCAATTTGGAAAGAAAATGAGAAAGAATGAAGTTATTACCACGAACATTAAACATATATTCCCGAAGAGAATAGATTTAGATTGCAATTAACTAAGACGAAGAAAATTATCTAAAGTTAAGGTTTCTCTCTCTCTGTTGCATCGATCAATGATTCAAATATATCTATAAATATATATATGTTCTAAATGCAAAAATTCAGTGTGGTACCGATTGCTTCGCAATAACTTAACTTTTATAAGTGAAACCTATATCATTCGAAAGATAAAATGATTGCAGTTTGCCGAATATACGTTTCACCTGCATAAGTTACGTTTTAGACAGGTAACAATTGATTTGAAGTAATAAATGTACTGTATACGTTAGATGAAAAACAACAACAAACTACATTGTACACAATAACGATGTTATTTCGTGTGTCTCTCCTCTCTGCAATAAGCTGTTATAAAAGCATCCATTAAGTCCTCGTTTGTCGACAACAAGGCGAACATGCATGCAAGGCATGCTGAGACCTATGTGAACTTCCAAATTTTGGTTCGCTTATTGGGCACTCGGAAATTCAATTCAAAATAGCGTTTTTCTATCTGTGTAACAAATGCCAACCCATCGAAACGTACGCAGCGAATTTTTAAACGTTACACTTTGCAAAAATGAAGCTATAAAATGGCAATAAAATTATTTGCCAGTCAATTTGTATGAAACGAAAATACTTTTGTTGAGTGTAAAAATAAAATATGTAAGCAATTATTAGGGCTTTTAACATGTCAGCCACGTGCACACATGCAACAAATCGGAAACGGAAGCAGACAGACAGCACACGCACACACTCACAAAAACGCACAATTCCATATAAATAATGTATATTAATCAAAAGTGTGTGTCGGCCATTTCGAAATTGAATCTAGGCATTGTTTTTGTGCATTCTAGTGAAACACATTTAAAGTAGAAGTACATATATCGAGTGTATTCCACATATATGAGTTACGAATACAACAAGAACATGTCAAAGAAAGTGTAAAGTCACTTGTTTTCGATACTCTCAATGTAGTTACGATTGCGAAAATTGAAATTGAGTTTATTTGTTTGACTTGACAAATACTTGACATCAAAGCATTCTCAATGGTAATTTTGTTTATTTATTTTTAGTACTCAAATCTATTGATGTTAGTTAAGAAATTTAAAAAAGACCTTCAGCAGGCAGAAAATTTACTCATTGTTTGTGAAATTGAAACAATTTGCGAAATATGGTGTAAAGATTTATATATACACGGAAAAAAGTTAATATATTTAGATTTAGTTCACATGCGAACCGGACTGACGAACTTCGAGCGAGGTATAACGAAAGTAATAGTTTCATTTACATGTTCGAATTACGTTCGTGAAGGATTAAAAATGAACGCCCAGCGAATAGATTCAGAATGCAATTAGTGTCAACAACGTGCACATGAACACGGTCTATAGCGCCGACGAGGTGCTCATATAAACCCGGAACGAGCGGCATTCGGAAACCGATTACAAATCAGCAATGATTAGAGACCTGCAGAAAGACGAAAAGGACGGCGAAAAGAAAATAAGCGGGGCCAGCAGAGAAGTTGCTCACCATCGCAGTGACTTAAGTTCAGCCGCTGCCGATCCCTGGGCTAGAACCTTGCACTTCAAAACGAACAATTCGCTCAATAGTGAATCCTCAAAATACGAGAGAGTGAGAAGTTGTAGTTACTATTTTGTTAACTCAATGACATACAAGAAAATTCTAATTCAAAGAGTTCGTTAGGCTAAACTTTGGTGAACGAACTAATCGACCGTTTAGTTTGATCTATTAAAGTGCGATTAAACTTAATTCATTTAGCTAGATGAAACTGGATAAGAGCTGCTTTGGTCAACTTAAGTTCCAGCGAACTAGATCAAGCTAAACCTTTCGTTTATTGAGTTAGACAGAAGAACACTCATATAGCACGATCGAACATAGCTTTGCTACACTAGGCAACATGTTTCACTTCAATTTAAGGCTCTTGACTACATTGTGATTGCTTCTTTCTTAGCACGGTTTTGGAATTATGGTTATTTCAAAATATTCAAGATCTCTAGAGATGCGTAGTCGGCAACTCTAGTTCCGATCGTGATTGTAAAGGTATTCATATATAGTGCCAATGTTCTTTGATAGTTTTGGAATACTTTAATTGACCTTTTTTTTCAATATTCATATTTTGTTGTTATAAGTTCCATTTCGTCACTCTTTTGAGTAAAGTTGGTAGCAAAATGGTGGAAAAAGCATTGTACATGCTCCAAATTTTCCGAACAAGGTATGTTTTAGCCCAGGATTTGATTTTTGTTATATTTTGTAATCGTATTTCAAAGTAAAAATAAGTTTGATTTTTTCAATATAGTTTCTTGGCGCAACTTGTCACTCTAGCGTCAAGTATAAATGGGAATGGTACACAGATCAGTTCCGATTAATAGTCGGTACCATGGTAGAATATTATAAGCTATGATTACTCTTCTTCTTCTAGGCACCACAATCTTAGTGAGTGATACAGCATGAGAGAAATGTACTGCTGCTTTGTGTACACATCGCATGCATGCACACATTTTGCGGCGCCTAAAAAGATTCAATTAATCGGAGTAATCATACCTTATATTATTCTACCATGGTCGGTACATCGCTCTCTGTCTTTGATGTCGATAATCGATAGCTAGTATCCAAATCTAGTAGAGATGTGTGTACGCGTTCGATGTCAGGCTTTCTTTAAATGATAATCAAAAGCATTTAGTTCCAAAATATTAAAAACGCAAAAAGTAGAAGAGTATTAGAGACATAAGATTGTGACTGGGAGCGTAAGAGAAGGCCACAATGTTAAAAATGGGTTTTTTTTTTGGTAGGACGACATGTAGCTTAAACAGGCATATAGGATTCTGAGTAAATTGGGTTTTCGAAGTGAGCTATCTATTAGCGTGCCTTATGTTCTTGCCCTCGAGTGGTGTGATGCTCGTGCGGTGTGACGCTTATGTGGTGTGACGCTCGGGTGGTGTAACGGTAGAATTGTGTTACGCTTCTTTAAGCTGTGTCAGCAATGAAAGCGAAAAGAAGAGCATGGAAGCCTATATGTTCTTGTTGTTTTCACACTTTCAGCATATGCGAACGCTAGATGGCGCTACACTATGCCTAGATGTTAAATGTTGAATAATGTTGTTAAATGTTGCACATTTGCCGGGCGTCGCGTGACGTCAAAAAGTTATTTACAACACGGCTCAAAACAAGCAAAATAACAATGTACAGATTTTGCTGGACCCAAGAAACAATGAAAATGTACACTTCCATAAATTTGGTTGTACGTGAAAACTTTAAACCATTTATTTCTTGGTTGGTTGGCAAAATAATAGATTTTTGGAATTCGAAAAATTTGTACAATCAACAGCTTAAGTTTTCTGCTTGAGTTCAAATGCAAATTGGATTTCAAAAACTCTTTAATTTATCTAGTTTTGCCCCTCGTTAAGGGCATCAAAATGCCGCACTATTCTTTGTTACTTTTGTTACCACATTTTGTTTGACACTTTTGCCCAAAAACTTTGAACAAAAATGTCAGTCAATTTATTTTGGATATTGTAAGCCGCATTCAATTAGGTTTATTCACGCCGAAGCAAGACATTTTATTTTCGAGAATACTTTTCACTCAAGAAGTTTCCGGTAGCCATGCCAGACATCAATTAGGCATGTTTGTGTGTTAGTGTTATTGCCTAACTTTAATATCCTTGGCTTGGTGGCAAAGTGGAAAGTTGGTGGATGCAACCACAGGCCTCACACAAATTGTTTCTTCAAGTCAATCACTGGAACTTGGTGATTCTCTTATTTGGTAAATTTAACAAAGCCTCGCCGCTTGTTGGCTGTCTCTACACAAAGTTAATTACAATAATGAAGCTAATTCAGTTGTTTTGGTAATTTTGTTGTATGCCAAAAGGCAAAGCCAAAAACCACAAAATTGGTTCTAGAATTAAAGCGGCGCAGAGTTAGGAGTTAGGAGGAACGGAACAGTTGAGTTCAGCATGCCAACTTATCTTAATGAAAGCCACATTTTTCAGCAGTGTTCTCTGTGTTTTGTCACAGATCTGCTGCCAGGCATTTTCCCAAAAATACGTTGGGTTGTGGTCAAATGAAAATATTTTTGGTTTTTACTTTTCCTTTATAATTTATAACACTGCACACACACAGAGCCGTAGAAACACTCTCCTTTTAGTTTGTATTTAATTAGTGTTGGGAGGGTTGCAAGTAGAGAGAGGAATTGTGTGTACTTTCATCCAAAACGCATTTGATTGCCAGCCGGTGTTTCGGTGTGTCGTTGTGTTGGTCTGCGTGAGAACTCGCCAAAGTTATTAACGGCTACTAATTACACATTTTCGCGCAACGCATTTATATTCATGTAGTTACTTTTTCATTTTTATACGGCTTCAAGTGGGAAGCGAAAAACCTTACGTATTCCTTGAATATGCTTGTGGCTTCTCTCTATTGTTGTTGTAGCGCTATAAAAACCCGGAAAATTATTGTTGCTTTTTGCTACGCTGGGCCAGTTTGGCGCTTGGCTTAATTACAGTGGATTATAAATATTAAAACCGGAAGCAGTTGGAGTAATCAGACAGAAGTAGCAGCCATTTTTGTTTTCTGCTTTCTTCTTTCATTTTCAGCGTAGAAATTAAGAAATGGCTGCTTAATGAGTTGGCCGTGCCACTTGGGCCAAGGCAAGTCAAGTGACGTAGCAGAACGCGACTGGAATGCAACAATATACGCAGAAAAGTTGATTAAATTGCGAGCCGAAATCAATATGAAAGAACTTCACGCACCGCAGTTCAAATACTCTTTCATCACCGAAAGATTGCTTTCCAGATTTCGAAAGTGAGTATTATTCAAGTTTGATTTGCAACAAAGCTCAAGTATACTATAAATTTGAATACCAATCTGGAAACTTCTTGAGCTTTTAACTCTCGCATGGTATGAAGTTACTGGCAGGGCCGGAGTGCTGAATACAATACACAATTTCAAAAGCAACGCCCATTGACACTTCCTATTGGCATGTCATGTTCTAGGGCATTATACTGTTGTTTGCAGTTGGCCAGCAGTTCATCACCTGCAAGAGAAGAACATCTGTTCCTATACGGCTGCCTGATTAAGTTCCCAGTGCAATGTGCAACCGCGAAGGTACCAGCCATTCAATGCTGAACTTTCTTCGGAAGCGTCTGGCACTGTTTGACGTATCGCCAGTTGGGAGCCATGACTTGTTCAAATACAAGTGGCTTGCATCTTAGCCAAGGGTGATTCTACGATTCAGCAGCCTGTCAAACTTTCAGAGCTTGGCTCTATAAATCTTGAAAGTTGAAAGTTCATCCGGAAAATTACTCTGTTCTCAAATAGTTTAACAAAGTTTTTCTAAGATAAATGATGTTTTCTCTACTAAACCATCTTTCGGTAAACCTAGATTTTGAATGAAATCAATGAATTCCTGCTGCGATAGTTCTAATGGAAATCTCGATTTTGTAAAAATTTTCGAGGTTACGTTTGAACCAAGACCCGTTACCTGTTGGCCAAATTCGAACTCAGTCAGCCAATACATGTACATAGGTATACTTATAGTTACTGCCCCTAAGAAACTTCTTTGTGTATATCACAGTTTTCCGCATATTACTATAATTTTAAGGTTAAGTATGAACCACGACCTGTTGGGAAAAATCTGATGGCGAATACCTATGTCTCGCTCACAGATTAAGAGACTTTCACAATTTTTCGTATATTACTGTTATTTTGGGATCTTTTGGAGGGCAAATTCTGATGGGGGATTCGAATATTTCGGAAGTAGCTTATAAAGTACCGAAGATCCAAGTCTTATCTCCAGCAACAATAGGATTTATGACATTTTTGTAGCCATAATACATTGCTTCAAAAACTTTACCGACATCTTTTTTCAAAAAATTTTGTGGTTTTGAAGTCCAACAAGACAAGACTCTTAAAAACTACAAAACATGCGGCTACAAAATCTTTGATATCATTTGTTGATCTTTTTGAGATGTGGTTTGTTTTCAATGCGTCCTATGCGTCTATTCGACAAATCCATAGCACTTAAGATTTGAAATTTTCAGAAACATTTGAGAATAAACAAAAGATTGACCGAAACAGACCAAAACTTAACTACGCTTTGTAAGGGCTTACAAAATTGAGTGACAAAAATGTAAGAAAAAAAGAAAAACGCAACCTCAATTACAATGCAAAAAAAATTTGTGGTACGAATCCAAAGGGTTAGATGCCACGTCTAACGTTCATCAATTTCAAGTTCTCAAGCACAGCTGTCACCCTTAGCATTAAGTGCTAGAAATTCACACCCTTTGCAGGCACTCCAGTAGCCCTTAAGAGCTGAGCACAGAGCGTGCTACAAGAAGCAAACCCAGAAGAAATCTGCAATATGTTGCAATGGTATAGAAATACAAATAGTAGAACAAAGTCTAAAAATAACAAGCTATGTGTACGTGTATATTAAGCATTGAAAATAAGAAAAGCGTGTACAATGCGGCGTATACGTAATGCGGTTTCGTTTATTTTTGCACAAAACCCAAACCAAAGCTAACTATTTACCACTCAAGCACAAAGTCCGCATTAAATTTACGCAATGCGGGGTTAGGAGAGGGTGAGTGTGTGTGTGGGAGAGACGGGTAGAATTGAATTGGTGGCCGATTTTGGGGTTAGTTGCAGAAATTGCAATCACTGACCGTAGCTTGTGGGTGGCAGCAAACTCGCTTGTTATGGCATTGTACGTTGATTGAAAAATAAAATAATGCATGCAATATGAAAAGGAAAACATGAATATAATAACATGAAAAAGAAATGTTAACACAAACACAACAAAGAACTACACACACACAATTGAGCAACGTGCAGCATGTTGAATGAGACTGAAAAGCGTAGCTCATTTTGGTTTGCAGGTGGACTTGACATATGCGCCACACATTCCACTCGATGCCCACGATGATAGTCAACAAGCCAAGAGAACTGTTCCAGTTCCAGCCAAACTGTCTTGGCTTGAAAATATCTTGGCTATTATGGTCGTTACATGTTCTGATGAAGACGCAGCTCTGGCAGCGGTCGTGTCTTGTCGCACACTTGAATTGGGAACATGACAAGCTGCGCCCACAGCAACCGGCAACAACAGACAGAGAACGGAGTACAAAGCCGAGAACACAGCTAACTCAACACATGCCGCACTTTGACATTTCTACATGTTGGACATAAACACACACACACACACACACACACACACACATATGCCACTTCAACCACTTGAAATGCTAACAAAAGCCCGAGCAAACGTCTTGACTGTCAAGAAGTGAGAGAAGCGCACGGAGCTGGCGAGGTATTTGAATGTTGTTTTCCACCAAATGATTTATGACAATGCGTTGAAAGTTTTAGAAGTGTGTGTGTGTGTTGTGCAGCTGTCAATGGCAGCTACACACACACACACACACCCGACACACACCCAACACACACCCAACACACACCCAACACACCCACACTTATTGACAGCTGCATTTATTAATGTGATAGCCTGATTGTGCACAAGTGTGCGTACAGGAACTGTACCTCGCTCGCTTGTCCCTCCATTGAAGCTCGCCGTCGTCCTTTCGTTTATCTGATATTCAATTTGCACTGGTGCGAAACTTGTTTAAAGCTAAAATAATAATAATAAAAGCTGCATAGTATGTAGAAGGTATGAGCTCCAGACAGTAAGTTGTCAAATAAAACTGGCACATGTCCAGACCGAACAAAGCAACAAAAAGCTTTTAGCTATGACATAAGCAGCACACATACGATTTGAAGCTGCCTGTTTTGTGTTCCGATATTGAAAAGTTTATTGCAAGTTGTGCGCTCTAAGTTAAAACTTTAAAAGAATCTTATAAAATTTGGTTCAAAGTTCAACGCATGTTAGTGCATTTTGTCAGCCTCAAAGGGTTTCACTCGACTTATGAGCATAAGTGGGTATTTCAAGAGAAATCTACACCGCAATCGATTACTATCTGAAATAATTCAAACAATTGGCAACTTGATTTGTTTGCCATGAACGTTTACTTCCTTAACAGAGATGATACACGATGACATTCATTCCACTAACGCTATCTCACTATAGTGATTCACTATTGAAGAAAGAAAGAGACTGAAATACACATACACGTCACCTGCACAGTACTCGCGCTCGAATCAAAAGAAAATTCGACTGCGTTGTTTGTTTTGATTGGAGGTTTGGAAGCAGGTATCAAAAACAGTCTAATGCTTGCAACCAAAGCCATCAAGTACTGCTACCCTACCATAACAATTAAAAAAGAGAATCCCCTACCAGGTTATAGAAATGTTCTGAAACTTAATCTAACTTCAAAGATATCAACCGAAAATCTACTAAAATTAATGTTTGTTTAACCTAATACCTAAGAAAAAGGAAAAACCCTTTAAAAACTGAAATTTAAGAGAATATTTCTATATTGAGGTCAGCCCACTGTGAATGTCACGTTCAAATCGAAAAAATTTTGTTTTCATTTCATTATTTAAAGAGTGTCGTACATAAAATTTAGTAAACAAAAACGAATGGAAAAAAAAGGTTTAGCTATAACAAGTTGGTCACGTTCGCAATCGTAAGTTTAAACTAATGTGATAAGGTAATACAAGAAAAATAAGAAAATTATTTTTGTTCTCTTATCTTAGTTTTAACATTTTTTTTAATTTTTCGGTTTATTAGCATATTTTGTTTTTAAATTATTGCCCATTATAATTGGCAATGTCACGTATGAAGTCATATTATATTGTTAAAAGCTTTCCAACCTAGCAAACTTCGTTTGCATTCACGATTTTACACGAAATCACGATTCTACACGAAATTTTTTTTTATTAAAAAGGTAGGGGGCTCGCCCCCGTTCCCCATTCGAGATGGATAAAATTCTTCTTCCCGTTCCCCTTTCCGTTGCTCTTCCTTCTCTTTCTTTATCTCTCTTTCAGATACTAAATCAACTGCGGGCATTATCGCATTATTTCTCGTTTTCTTCCTCTAAAATTATGCATATTAAAACCATAAACTTTCCCCGGACTTCAACGAAGATATTAAACCAAATTTCACGCCAATCGGTCGTGCCGTTTTCGAGTTCACTGGATTCAGACAATCATACAGACATTTGTAGGTAGATAATATTCCTCTTCATCTTCCTTTTCCCGTTCCCAATGTGTTGTTCGCTTTGTGCAATCTGATTAAAAATGTAAATGTGACACGTTTTGGTAAAAAATACAAATCAAAATCAAGAAACAAAATTTTGTTTATCATCGAACGGCATATGCTTTCTCCTAAAAACTAATCAATGTGTCCCAGAAAACAAAAATATTCGAAATATAGTAACAACCACGAATTCATTAAAAAAAGTACAGCAGTCGCGATGACAGATGAAGAAAGCTGCTGCAAACTTTACCCCGAGGAACTTTTCGGGTGATTTAATGACTTTTGCAGTCAGTTATGTCGATGGGGGATAAAAGCAAGACTAATGACAGCTACAAAAATACGTACAAAATGCGAATTATTTTCAAGCTGCAGCCATGAGCATTGGAGTCCCACTGTGCATGACCGTGGATGATGTTGCAACTTGTAACAAATTTGCAAGGTACGGTCTTTCTCGAGTATCGAGTTCAAATCTAACATATAAAGTTACTCGAGTGTGGAATGCACTCCATTGTCTATAAAGGTCAGCGTTAAGGCCGTGTTGCAAAGTGTTAGAAGGCAGCAAACAAACTCAATTCATTTCACAGTTCATATAATTGGTGATTTTTGAACAATCAATTAAACCAAAACTCTAAATCAGGCCCTTAAAAATGTTTCCCTTTCAGCAAAAGTTGCACCAAATCTTTAACTGTAAGTAGCTTTGAGATGAACTTATATAAAATGACCTGGATATTATCACTTATCAATTTGGATATGTTATCTTTTGCTATTTCAGTCAGTTGGCCATTATCAATGCCACCATGATGCGTCTTTACTTAGATTACTCCATACAACGCATAGTATTAGAATGTACAACAAAGCCCGCAGCTCGTGCAACGTTTGTGGCAAAATCAAAGTATCGCAATTACCGGCAGTGCGGCGAATTGAACAGGTTTCACTTAAGTTAAGAGATGCAATTCAAAAGCGGCGGCGGGCATGGTGTAGAGGAAGTCAAATAGTTAAATTAGAGTCGGAAAAACCCACAGAAGCGCTTAAGTGTACCCAAGTGTGGACCACGTCGGTAGAACATTGGCTCACCGTTGTCTATTTTGCGGGTTACATGCTCACACATATACCGGGTGGACGCTAGGCGGAACGCTATGGCGGTAAGTGGGTGTTAGGTGTGGCCATTTTGTTGGCCGCCATTTTCACTTTGCTGACACCATTGGCCGTGCGCTATGGTGGCCCAATGGCGTTGATAGTCATACGTCTGCTGATTGGATTGTGTGAGGGCCCCATCTTTCCGGCTGTCAGTGCCATGCTGGCACAGTGGGTGCCCACCAGCGAACGTTGCATGCTGGGCTTTGTTTTGAGCGGCGACGAAATTGGCATCACCTTGATGCAGTTCATCAGCAGTTAGCTTGTGCAACAGTAACAGGATTGGCCCTGGGTATTTTATGTGGTGGGCACCTCTGCCATGCTTTGGTTTTCGGGCTTTGTAAGTGAAGGTCAGCTTTGGAATTGATAGCAGCTACAATGGCATTTATTGCAGTCCCTGCTGTGCTCCGGCAAGCCGGATGCTTGCCCCTTTTTACAGCAAGAGGAGCGTAACTATATCAAAGTAGAAGTTAGCGAGGCGCTACTCTTGACAGAGTCAACAACAGAGATGCCCTGGCGCAGTATATTGACCAACACGCCGCTTTGGGCGTTAGTGTCGGCCACAATGCAGTACGAGTGGAATCAGTTAACAGTCCACCCCGCTGTGCAGGATATGGTGAACAAACTCAAGCACGCCAGTTCATTGTGGCAGCTCTTCATGGCCAGTTTCTTCCAAGCCCTGCCGCATCTGTGCAATACGTTGGGCTCCTTGACCACAGGCACGTTGAGTGATTTGCTTGTGGCCCAGCAAATTTTGACTCGTATTGCCAAGCTTCGCCTCATGTCTTGTGTGGCTGTTTCGGTTTTTATGAGCATCTCCATGCATGTGGTCGATGGCGATTTCGCTATGCTATGCGACGAGCTTGGGCGTTTTGGGTGCTGGCGCTTACTATGCGAGCATTAAGCTGCTACCCCTCGATATGAGTCCCAATTATGCTGGCACATTGATGGCAATTGCAAATGGTTTGGGCTCTCTGCCAGGATTATAGTCACCCTATTTGAATCAAATAGATGATGAGAATGCAATTTTGAGTACTGTGCGTAATGGCCTATGGCTTATCTGTGCCTCGTATATATCCGGCGATGTGCAGTCCTACAATCAGGCAGTAGACAATTAATGTGAATTTGGTTGAAATTCCTACATGGTATCGATTGTACGCAATTATCAATTGTTTCCGTTTACTATAGTTGTCAGCATTTGGTGTGCATTTTGCTTGTGTTGTATAGCAAGCAGCTTAGTGTTGTGTAAAACAAGGCGTATTTTTATGTTTTTTGTTATTTTAGCTTTTTTCCTTGTAGTTTTGTGATCGTTAAGATAACTACAAATGCAGAAATGGTTATATCTCGCTGCTGACACTGCTGAAATGCAGGAAAACTGTTTGTTCAAGTGGTCACCGTAGTCGGATTCATTTGAGTCAGTCTTATTTGCTCCACTAGCGTTCCATACACGTTCTAATCTTACGCCAAATTTAAGGTAGGTTGATTATTTCAAGAATGAGGTGTCGGGCTTGGTTACCTTTCTCCGCTTCGCCGTCTTTGAAAAAGACCCTTTAGGGCTATGGATGCCGGAAAAGCCCGGCCAACTGAGCTCTCTGGAGTGCGTTCTCTTTTCTCACTTCCCCCACAAGCATAGACGATCTGTTCGCACATTGCCGACACTTTTTTAACTGTTACTTGAAAAGAACTATGCATGTCTTCTTTTTATTGCATATAAGGCCCTCTCGAGCGGATTGTGTGAAAGACTAAAGTCATTCACTTGGCATGGAGATCAAGCGGAGATCTTACATTGTCTAACTCGGTACGCAAATGAGAAACTTTCGGCAGACGAAACTAACACTCTAGAAGTGCAATTACAATGAGCTCATGAGCGGAAAGTACTCCGATGACCTCTAAAAGCTCAACGACGACATTAACATTGTTAAGCGCATTGGAAATACAATTTGAATTTTCCTACAAACAAACCAAATTTCAAGCCAAAAGCAATCTATCGACTTGACAAAAATGTCTTTACAAGCAATCTAGTATAAAAGTTTAACTAAAGGTTTGTGGAACATTTCTTATTCTTTGCCTTTCGTTTAAACCAGGGATCGGAAGTAGAAAAGTTGCCCACTACAACGGGGAAAACACGTTGGCAGAGCAAAATCCTAACAGAAACGGGAAGTCCGGCTCGGCACGAACCCTGCACCGTGTGTTCACACAGATATGTCCGCACTGTCTTTGAGAGAGCAAAAGCAGCTTTCACTACACTCACAAATTACCGTTTTTGAGCACTCTCTTTCGAGCAAATAACCTTATTCCATGCTTATCTTGCAAATGTATTAAATTTTAAAATTCTTTTCTGAGAATTTTCAGTATTTCCTGTTCCGATTGGGCAATGCTTGGCACGCACACACAAAATTGGGCCACTTACACGTTTCTGGGTATTGGCCATGTTTAACTGACAATACTGTGGCGCTTGCGGTTATTTCTCGGACATCTGCTCTGTCTGTGCTCTATACAAAGTTGTGCCACTTTTGCCCATTATTGAAGATGCAGACAGCTGTCTTGCTCCTTGCTTGTCCTTATCTCTACTGGGTATGTGGTTGAATGCAAGCTCTCCCCCAAACTTTTGTGGCCTGCACTTGTGGCACGTCTCACTTTGCTCTGCTGCTCTCGGCGTTGCACGTTGACTTTAATGTCCGCAAATGTTACTGCTTGTCGCACATGACACGCTCAACGCCAGCCGAGGCAAGAGCAACAACCCAATCCGCCTGGTGGCACTTACCTTGCCACACACCTGTACAAGTGGTACAACCACAGACAGAGGCAGGAGCTGTTACTGCTACTGTTGTTGTTGTTGTTGTTGTCTTATTTGTCTTATGAACTGTCAAAGTGACATTCATTGACGCTTGACATGTAATAAACGAAACGAAATGAAAATGCGAAGGGAAAATAGGGGCAGGGAAACAATGAATGCGCAAGGGGAAGTGAAACAATGCGGCAAATTAATGGAAAAGCAGAGCAGCAGCAGAACTTTTCAGCGATGACTCCGGAAATATGATATTTCAGACAGTTTTTGTGTGTTGTGAAAAAATGTTTCTATTAATAAAATGATGGCTTTTATTAAAGGGCGTTAATTAAATTTGCCGAATGGCATAAAAAATGTATTTTCGATTTTTACAGATATAAACGACACGGAATGTAGCGAGAGTGAGAGAAAATTGACAAATTGAAATTTACACAAGAAGCTTAAAAAATTTGTGGTTGTAAGTGTAAAACATGACGATATAAATTTAAAGTATAGTCAGTGGTGTTCCAGAAATCAGAAACCACGGAAAACCCCAGCTCCAACTAGGTTACGAGTAAGGATACCCTCAATGTTGTTGACCCTGCCAGCAAACGGGTAAAGGACTATGATTTGAGGGTATGCAGATGGAATGTTTGGACGCTTAATTGTTATGATGCCACTGAGTATGTGCAAAGCAAACATGACCGCCATCTAGGAGATGCAGGCAGGGCTTCTGCGAGGTAGCACAAGTGCGTCGAGTGTTAAGGAATGAGTTGGGCCTCAGCAGGCGTACAGTTCGTACTATATATGGTGGTCCTTTTTGGTCCAGCATTTGGATCGGTGGTATGGTATAGGGCTGCATGCACTGCTGTTGGCAGGAGAAGAGTACTTTCCGGGTGCCGCACTGTCTCCACGAAGGCAATGCAGGTGTTATTAGGTGTACCTTCTCTAGACTTGGATTCATTTAAAGCTAAAGAGACGGCTATCATTGCTGCAGTACGAGGCGCACTTAGATGCGGAGAACCTAGGGCTAAGTGGGTGTAAAACACATGGAAGCTCTTAACCAGCTTGGTATTAGCCAAGTCGGGGCTGGTTGCGATGTTAGCAATGCACTCTCCACAGAGGATCGGTTTAGGTCATTGAATATCGCCCAGTTTTAAGCGATTTTAATGGAAAGGTGGCAAGAGTATCTTTGTCCTACTTTCGGGTAACACAGCCTTCACGAGACCATCTCAAACACTACGGCCATAGGCTAATTGACTTCGACTTGACCAGATTTCAGCATTCCGATCACCACAAGGCTACTTGGCGTTATACATCCTAAGGAACAACCAGGCCAGCGAGCTGAAACACACATTTGAAAGGTTTCTCCATCGTGTAAATCGTTCTTTTAACTCTGAAAAACACTTTTTCCGACTATTTTACTATAAGGATGCTTGAGCGTTCGCTGTGGCAGTGCTATAGTGTGTTCGTTGTTGTTTTTTTTATGCGGTGTGCTAGTATGTGAGATTGTCAGTTTATGTAATATACATGTATTTTCTTGTCCTTAGTTCCATATAAAATAACATCATTAAAACGCGTTTAAAGAAGATTAACAACTTAAAGCAATTTCTAAGTAAAATGTGTTTAATGCCAAAAAAGAGAATTCCATTCACAAATCACAAAAACCATTAGTATACCAAAACCGTCTTATTTGGAATTCGTTGCAGCCAAAGTTAAATTTCCAGCAGCAGTCCACAAACAATAAGTTAAGCTCACGTTCCTGTCAGCCCCAAGGCGAGCAAACTGTACCAGGTGGAAGCGTATAGAAGCAAATTTCACAATGCAAACATAATGAGTTCGGGGAAATGCAAATAACTCGCAATGGAAATCGTTATTGAGCACTGAACCAGACAAGGCATGTTGCAACCAGGCAGCCAGAGGAACTGTGGACTGTGCAACAACTAAGGCGACTTTTGGCGCCTGATTTCAATGCAGCTGGTCAGTCAGTGGGTTTAGTTAGACTTTTAAAGGGGCTTTGGTGTTGGGGAATGTTGCTGTATTTGGTTCAATTCATGGCCAGTAAGTAGAAAGTAAAGTAAGTACAGTGCACTTTGGTTGCACAAAAATTTCAGCAGCTTTGCCCCAGGGAATTTGCAGCAAATAAATGGCAAAGAAAATAGAAGTAGACGTGAGCCCCAGAAATCGGCGAATTGTGGGTGGTTGTGGACTCCGATAGGAAAATCACATACAACGCTTTGCGCCTGGCGATAATCGTTAAGCGATTTCGTTTTGAAGCAACGCTGTTAAATGAAGTGTTTAAAATTTACGATTTGCAAGAATTTATTGCACATGAAGATATTTACGCTTGAGATACAGCCAGCGAGCAAATCAATTGAACAAACTGGACTTGTCTTGTAAGTATTACTGAGCACGCGCACGGGCAAGGGGAATGCTGCGGTCAGCGACTTAATGCTGCTAGATAAGACGGATACTTCAAAAGGACATTTTTCATAGCTTCGATTTTTCATTAATTTTTTGTTTCTTTTTGGCGTTGTACTTTGACGGGAAGAGAAATGGCGGCTTGAAGGGTCGAACTTTGTAAACAGTGCTGATTTTGGGCTGATTTTTGTAGGTCTCAAAAATAATCAAAATGCAAACAATAGTTCTGGAGCTATGAGATATTTACTTTGTCATAGGAATCTTTGCCCAGTTGAATCATAATAAAAAATTATGTCACGTTCGAATCATACTATAATTTGTTTAAAAATAAACAGTTGGTAACCAACTCAGACTTTTCCGCGCGTTTATCAAAACAACCGAAATTTGCTAGGACAAATTTAAACTACAAAAAATGAAAAACCAAAAATTGTGTTCAATTATTTACTCTTATTATTTTTCTGGCGACCCAACCATAGCGACTAGAGTGCTCAAATTCAATAGGAAACTCTCTGAAGTTATGCCCAACACGATAGAAAAACATTAAGCTTGCTAATGTCGAAATTACTAAAGTTATTTGACTAACACACTACATCGACAACAACAACGCACGCACAAAAAAACTTCTCCAAATCGCCGGTAAAGTTTTCAGTGCTTAAATCGTCGAAAAACGTTAATTTCGAGATTTTCATTTTTTGGCGAATCCCAATACTTTTTTGCGGAAAAGTAGCAAAAAAAAATAATTTTTACATATTTTGCTAGCTTCTACGTTTTAATAAGTATACCAGTTACATTATGAGACACGTTCGAATACTAGCAACTAGCGTTATATGCAAGCGTTCGGAGCGTAGCTAACAAGCTCCTTCTAGTCTAAACAGATACCGGGTGATGGGCTGGTGGCCCATACTACTGACGATCGGTCCCTAAAAGGTTTAAACGCTCCCACAATATAGTTGCTTAAATGGAGAAGAAGGGATGGCTGTACAGATTAGCGTAGTGCTTCTATTAGAAATCCTTGGAAGCCTAAGTGAACTACATACTACTACTTCGAAGCCTACTCGAAGCACTTCATCATTTTCCCGAAGAGTTCACTATAAAATCAGACTGGCTTTGCTTTTCGTAGTAGTATTTGTTTGAATTCATGAAATTGGACAGGTAAGCAAAGAAAAGAGGATTTCCTAATCCCAAACTCTAGCACAAGAAAATAAGTGAGATTTATGTAACATATTATGTACTTTGAAGTCAATCAAATGACTTAGTAAGAAAGTGGATCAAGTATATTGGAAACCTAAGGAATAAACGCATCTTTAAACTAAGTTTAGTTTAGAGCTTAAGCATCGATAGATTCAAGTGAGTATATCCCATGGACACTATTGACATTTGTGCCACTGCATAAGGTCATTAAGCGAAGAATGTTCAAAGGTGGAAATTAGCGGAAAAGCCACTAGGAGTTACCTTAAAGTCTATTTTCTTATTATTCGAATATTCGCATTAAACTAAGTAAACTTTGGTCACAAATCCAGAATGCCTAAATCGTACCATAGTGTCAATCTACCTTTTGAGGCGTAGGTTAAGAGTAGACAAATTTGCCGAAATGTGTCCCACACATGTTCATTGCTCAGTTGCTGCACTCATGGCAGCTAAGAGACTTAAACATATCCATAGCTGTGCAAGGGACTCCACGGCTCTATAAACTAAGAACATTATTTGGGCAAAAAAATGCCATCAGGTTGTACTAACGCATACACTCAAAACACAACTCTCAATGCACGCTCGGAGTGTGTACGGGTCGATTGTGGCAGCATGGTTGATTGGTTACCAGGTTCGGTTACTTGGTTTCGCCTCAGCGCTAAGGGGCGTACTGATTGGATGGCGTTCACATGATATAAAACTTGCACAAAACATAGTCAAAAACTGTGGGTGAAAAAAGTGAGACGCAATCGTAGGGCAAAATTGTTAATAGCAGCGACTATACAAGCTCGGTTGTTGCACTCCACAAACGCTGACGGAGAAATGGTTTAAGCCAATTACGTGCCACGGCAGTTGGTCGAAACAAAAGGACAATAAAGCGTCAGCTCGTAAATGGTGGCAGCACAGAGAGCTAAAGCTTCAGTTGGAGTGGTCACAGGATATGTGAGACTGACGCTGTGACAGCAGTAGAACTAACAGTAAATGCTGGCAACAAAGCAGCTTAGCTAAGCAGCGATGTGTGAGTGTGAGTGTATGTGAGTGTGTGTGAATGAGTGTGAGTGTATGTGAGTGTGTGTGAATGTGTGTGAGTGTGTGTGTGAGTGTGGTTGTGAGTGTGTGAGTATATGTGAGTGTATGTGAGTGTGTGTGTGTGAGTGTATGTGTGTGTGTGTGAATGTGTGTGAGTGTGTGAGTGTGTATGCTGAGGTTACGTAGTTACCGTTAGCTTCGTTTTCAATAAAAACAAGCTGGGCAACAACAAAAAAAAGAGCAAAATATCATCTAGAAAAGCTGCTACCGCAGCGGCGAAAATACTTTGCATACTTTTGTGCGTTCAAGTGGCACTGACGATGATGACAACAACGACAAGAAGAAGAAGAAGAAGAACAACAACCATGTTAGCGGCAGTTGATGAGCTTTCCAATTACATTTAGCTGTTAACTGTGTTGCCACTGAAATAACTAGATACATACAGTCAAACCTGCAAAGTTGGCCACCTCCTTAAGTTGGACACTTTTCAGCGAAACCAAAATATATTAGTACAAAAACTCAAGTTTTTAACTGCCTAACTTGCACCTGCATATCTTGTAAGCTGGCCACTTTTTGGGCCTTTGAATTTTGTCAATGCAATTGAACCTGGAAAAGTTGGCCACCTTAAAAACATAACGTTATGTATGAAAATACGAAGGCTGCATTTTCGAATCAGAAAAATAATCCAAATCAATGGCAAAATTTACAACTGAACGTAATTGGTTACAGTAAACTCGTTGCTTATAACAATTTGAATGAAATCCTTCCAGATGAAAGAATGCATTTGTTGAAAATCAAAAGAAAGAAAGTCAAAAGCTTATAAATAAGCAAATTTAAAAGTATCTCTTAAGTTACAGTAGACGTTAAGTGCAATTTTGAATTTAAAAGAATGTACAGTACTCTTGAAAAAAAAATTTTAACTCTAACTTATGTATATTTTTATGTTATAAACAATCATAATCCATAATATAAACAAATTCTTAAACAAATTGAAGAAACAACATTAAATCATTATAACACTTACACCCTCATAAGTTGGCCAAAAATTCATGAACCGCGAGTGGCCAACTTAAGCAGGTTTGACTGTAACACTATCTACGTGTGTGTGTGTGTGTTTGTGTGTTGCGGCAAGAAATTAGCTGTGGCATCGTAAAATTGAAGCATGTTGAATGTAGCAAGTGTATAAAGCCGGCGCTTAGTTGCCACAGCACTGTTAGTTTTTGTTTTTGGCCATAAAAATTATCATAAGTTTGTTGTCAGTATGCGGTAAATGAAATTTTCGTTGAGATTCATGCAATTTGTGTAATGAAAGTGAGTGCCATCGACAATGTTTGTGGCACGAGTCATCGGGGAGTCAAATAGACTCAAACGTGAACAACATCATTTTCTATGTAAATATGTGTTTGTATGTGTAGGCAAGATGCCACAAAGTGTTGCACAGGTGTGTGTCAGTCAGTTGGCGTAATTACTACTTAACATAAAGAAGCTGTAAGGAAATTGGGTCTACTTTTAATGGAAATTTTATGCACTTCGGAAAATAGATTTCTAAACTTGTTAAAGTTAAAGACTTTAGAAGTCTTCGTTGCTTGAACTTTTAAAAGAGGTTGGGCGTAGTTAGAATTCGCGATAAATAACTTACTTCCTTATTGCATATTTTTCCCATATGTCAGTCAAAAGTGCAAGCTTCACTTTCACGGGTTAAGTTGGTAAATGAGCTGTTCAAAAAATCAGCCCTAACACCTATATGAGAAGAATTTTTCGCTCATTGAGTATTCGATAAACACTACAGTTAAAGACGTAACAAAACAACTTTTCCCATATAACTCACTCCGTTAAAACTAGGCTTAAGACTCGGTATACTATCAGAGAAGTCGGCTAACTAAACTTTTGAATAAAAGTTACAATATCGCTTATAAAGCGACTTGTGATGATATCTAACTTAAAGAAACAGCCTTTTCGGCGATTTGCCTTTTCGTAATGCTGCTAATTTTCAGGAACAAAGTGCTGAATTTCAAATTTTTCAATCATCAATTCAAAAACCGCCCAGCGGTTAAAGTTAAAAGTTGTTTGCAGCTTATTGAAAAGCTAAAAACTAGTACCTTATGAAAGGTTTTTTTTAATAAAACTTCAATTTGCATCAACAATAAAATAGTGTTTTTTTTTTCTTTCTTGACAACACGTAAATCAAATACACCAAGCAACAAAAGTTTAGCTCAATTTAATGTGCTTGTCTGAAACATAAAATTTCCGGCGTTTTATGGTTCGCTTATTTCGATTTCGGCAACCTTTTTTAGTTAGAGTGCACCTTGGAGGCGACATCGACTTATATGCCGTCACTGCAAAAGGGTAACAATGAGTTTCAGATGGCGCTCAAGAAAATGTTGTATAATGTGTACTCTGTTTTCACGCCCGTGACTACTTCTAAGGTATTACAATATTGCAAGTGTACTAAAGACGCATTGATTCACATGCCGGGGTAGCTTATGGCATTAGTTTGATACTGGCAAAACTGTTTTGTATAATGTGTATTTTGTTTTCACGCCCGTGACTACGCCTTAGTCATTACATTATTGCAAATGTTCCGAAGAACATCGACATTGCCGTGATGGCAAGTAGCATCAATGAGATGCCGCTAGTATTCTGTCCAACGAATTCTGTATAATGTGTATTCTGTTTTCACGCCCCTCAAAACCCCTCACCCAATAAAGTATTGCGAGTGTTCTAAAGAACATCGACTCATATGCCGTGAGAGCAAATGGTAGCAATAAGTTTTTTTTACTCATGGTAGAAAACATTGTAAATAGTAATCCAGTTTTTTACGCCCATGAAAGCCACTAAGCTATTAGAGTATTACGAGTGATCTAAAGCACATCAACTAATATGCCGTTTCAGCAAATAGCCTCAATAAGCTAGTTCAAACTAAACTCGTGTTAAACAAGAAAATTTCTTTAAATATTTATCTAGTTTTTTACGCCCGTAATGTGAAACTCTTCAAGTATTCAAAGTGCTCTACAGAACTTTACAACATTTCCACGTGTATGCGTTGACAGCAACTTTTTCGCTCGAGTCATTATTGACATCAACTGTTCATGTCATTTGAATTCAATTATTGAAAATTACAATATGAACACTTCGAGCAGCTATTCAAAAACCCTCAAGAAAACATGCATTCCATGTGAAGCACCGCTCAGATCTGACCCCACTTCTTTACAGATGCTCCGCTACCATTCTGCCCACTTTTAGAGCGTATGCAAATTTCATGCCTGACAAGCTCAGCAAAGACAGCCAAAGACAACTTTGTCTGCGTTGTCTGCATAACCAAAGCTGTCTCTCTATTATCTTAGCCTGGCAGGTACCAGGTACAACAACAAAAACAAGACCGCATTGTCGTCGTTTACCTTTAGCCACAACCACTTGCATTTTTTTACACATGTATGAGATGTCGAAAAATGCAATTTTTAAATTTCCATTAATTTCGCGCTGTCGAGTTTTGTAAAATGTCACTTGCGAATTCAAAACGTTGCGAGCTTGCCAAGCAAAATAGTATTACGGTGTGTAGAGGGCCTTTGGCAGGGGCTAGACGTTATATACGGGTCGTTTGTTGTTGTGCAGCTGTGGAAAATGCAGGCGAGGCACAAAAACAACACCAACAATGCCAACAATGATGCACTAGAGCATGAGCATACGAATAAAGTTGCCAAGCGAAGCGCTGTCTAAGTGACTGATGTGTATGAGTGTGTGTGCAATGGTTCTGCCCACCTGCAACACCCAAGCAACTGAGACGACATCCACCAAACCGGCCCAAAGGCTTCGGGCAAAACCGGCAGCAACTAACAAACGATATTTTTTTAATGACATACATGGAGCAGGGACTTGGCAAGACTGAAGGACAGCCTAAAGGACTGCCACACTGACAACTGACAAACTGACAGACTGAAGGACTAAAGGACTGTTCAGACAGAGCTCCAAACAAATGGCACCACGTTGCCCATGCGAAAGGTGGCAACATTATGCAGCCCATCAGGCAGCGCCTTCATTGTTCGCGCTGTTGTTGTTGTTGTTGTAGTTACCGTTGCTTGTCGTGCTGCTGAACAAGCAGTCTTACACGACAACGTGACATTTAATTCAAAATGCTTTTTCGTTACAGGTAACTACGACGACTACTACTACCAGGTACACCCTATAACCACTCCCACATGGACCAACAACAACTAACAGTAACAGCTTTAAAAACGCGACAAAAACAAAAACAATTAAAACAAGTTTTTGCTAGTTAAAAACACCTGCTAGGTGACGATTTGTTTCGCTTTAAAATGAACGAATTTGTCTTTTGACATTCACTGAAAATAACTTGTTACGACAACTTCTTGAAGAAAGCAATAATGAAGACAAGCAGGCATTCTAGAAGAAAGCGTGGATTCTGATGAAAAGTAAACGTGTTTCCAATTGTCATTAAATCGCTTTCAATCGTTTTGGAAAAGGTTTTTGAAAAGAAGTAGCAGATTGTTAAAAAATTAAGTCAGTACAAATCACTGCTTTACACTGAAAGACACAGATTATATGAACTTCGAGAAGACCAATGATTTTCAAGTGCGTATTGATAAAGCAGCTCCTGGGAGAAAGGTTTTCAATGCGGCTGTTCAAGGAAGGCGACGAAGGTACAGGCCGTCCCACGGATTACAGAAGGCGTATCTGCAAAATGCATACGGCCAGCTAGGAAGTAACTAACAATTGAAGCTGGTTTTTGTTTCTAATTATACGAGTTTGTCGGCTTGAATACTGAGAGCCAGTTCTTCAGAAATTTGAGAAGATTATTATGGAGACTTTTGACTCTTTTCAATAAGACAATGTTGCTATAAAGTGTTTTAAAACCGCTGAAATTATATTTTTGAATCCTTAAGCGTCTATTACACGAAACAAGGTTTTCAAGCGCAAACGGGTGATTTGCATCTCGCAACTTTTATAGGCAAGATAATACCTGCATTCTAATATCGAGCGAGATTTTGTGTCAGATTTTTTACCTTTCTCATTTAAGAATACATTTGGCACATCATTTGCATAAGGGTGAATGAATTGGAGGCAGCTTAAAGTGAGAAGAATTGAATACACTCGATCCTACAAAAAACCTGTTTAAGCCGTCACGGGACGCTCGGAAGATGGGAACATTTTTCTATCTAGCGTGCGCACATTTTAGCGCCACCATGCGAAATCAACAACAGTTCATGAACATGCATGCTCTTCTTTTCCTTCTCACTCTTACGCTTTACTGCGTAACGTAAGCACATAAGCGTAACACCATCCGAGCATAACACCACCAGAGCGTAACATCATCCGAGCGTATTAATAGATTTTTTTGACGGCATACGACTCCAGTTGGTTATTTTCCAGTTCATAGAGGAAAAACGTAACGCTGTTGTCCTCGCAAAGTTGACTATGTAACGGCTCGTTGTCATTCTGGTGACTCTATAGGGATAGTCTAGGAGGACTTATCAACCTCAAGAATTGGCACATTCGCAACCTAACTGCTTGTCTAGACATTATAGCTTCAAATATTATTATATTATATTTATATAAATTTGTCAAATCAATATTTTCCAGACGGTATTGATTTAAATTGCAAGTTATAGGACAAAGAGCTCAAATAAAAAAGCGAAAAGAAACCTAGTTATGAATTGCTGAAGTCTATGCCAAGATGAAGTTAGTTCGATACATTACTTTTTTTTCAAAACTTCAAAGAAATATATTGTTGTACAAGGTATATAGTATGACAGACAGTGTATAGGTATAGAAGCTTAAAAGATGCACTAAATGTCAAACTGATTTCAATCGAATTTCGAATTCCTTCTTAGGTTCTTTACAACACAAACACAACAACCGCATAATGTAGTACATACAATTTTCAAGTCAATCGAAGCTCTTGAAGCAAATCCTAAAGCAAAGCATCAACTTACCTGCAAAGAAATAATGTTAAAAAGAGCATATTAAACATATTGTCGAATATTAAAGGAGTTGTTAAGTTGTAGTTATTAAAAATGCAGTCGTTAAACAACCCATTAAAACACCATCAAAACGCTTTATACAAAGTGAGCACGCAAAACCCATTGTTCAAAATGCAAAATTTTTTAAATATTCGTACGTAAAAATATTGTATGTGTATTATATTTTTTATTTGCTTGTAATAAATATTAACTTTTAATTTCTGCCATAAAAGTGCCATGGCAATTAATTTGTAATTTTAAATATTTAATGTGCATTTTTGCGAAAGTTACTGCTTCCAAACGCCACAAAAGGGTAATTACTCTTGGCAAGAGGGGTGGCAACACTGCAATGAGCTTGATTGGTTCGGTTGACGCAGTGACCAGGACATGCTGAACCATCAGCGGCCTGGCCACATGTCAACGACAGCAGGCGGCCACAGCTGGAGCGAACAGGGGGCGTTTTGTTTGGGGGCGCGGCCGCTTGGCATAGGCAAGCCAAAGAGACCTAGAAAAAGTGGACAAATAAACGAACCAGCTCACTGGGTGAACACCCAGGGAGTTGGTGCTGACTGTTGGCAGGGTGTTTACATTGTCTACACACAAAACCTCAGCAAACATTTGCAATGCAGCCAGCACCTGCAGTGATAGCAGCGCAATCTCCATGTGTATTAGTGTATGGGTGTAGGTGTGCGGCCGCGTCTGTATTTGCTTATACCCTGTACACATAATGTTAAAGGGTATTATAGGTTTGTGCAATGTATGTAACAGGCAGAAGGAGGCGTGTCACACCATAAGTTCGATGGGCAAAAAGTCTTATCACTGACTCGAGTAGCGATTGGACCATGTCCGTCTGCCCGTCCGTCTGTCCGTATGGGGGGGATAGATCTTGAGACCATAAGTCAATATCTTACCCCCTTCCCCCGTGACAGATTTGCGCGGTTTACAACCGCTCCATTGAGTCTATTAACTCGAAATGTGCGTCGTGTTAATGTGCATCTATGTTTCAAAAATGATCGAGATCGGATATAAACATCAAAAGTTATGTATGATAATTCAACCCCCCCCCCCCCCCCCCTCTCGCCTATAAATAGCTTCAAAATTCCACTACATGTAGATATGGATACATGTGAGCGTGACGTGTGTGACCCTAATCGTTAAAACTGCATCCACCTTTTTACAATAAACCCTCCTTCAATCGATTTACCTTAATTACTGACACACCCCACCACATATTGATTTGAAAATTGCCACAGACATATATAAATGTATTTTTGATCTATGTTTACAAAATTTAACGATTCTGACCCTAGAATACTGGAGTTATGGGCATAAAACTAATTTTGCCGCCATAATAGCCAACTTCCCAATAGGAAAACTTGTCAATTGGAACTTCCCAATGGGAAAATGTTTACAGTTATATCGATCTTATGAAAGGAGATATAAAAGTGGATACTTCCGTTACCATTATACTCTATTTAGTGTTTATGAGGGAAAAAGGGTACAGGGTATTCCACTGTCGGGCACCGTCCCGACTATCTGCTTTAAATTTTTGAATATGTGTTGGCGTAATTTTCGTGCTAAGTGCATGCGATAAATGAATGATTGGGAGTGGAAAACAAAGTGATTAATTGCCAACCAAAGGACATGGGGATTCAAATTGAAACTAAAGCAGTGGAGCCTATCAAATGAAGGGGCAGCTACCGCACAGTTAACCAACTGCAATGCCGTCGTCTAACAAATGGTCAATTTTGAATGACTAACTTGAGTGACGTACCGACTGTAGGGTTGTTACCTTTTATGGCTGATTGTAAAGCAAATAACAAAACCGAAGCTAGTTGCATGCCGGCACAGCGGGCAACTCGTGCAACAACCACAACAACAACAACAACAACTAAGGGGCACAACAGTCATAACATTTGCCATAAAACACACGCTAAGCGGCATATCGCCTTACATGCCACATGTATTAAGTTTGCCACAGCAAAGCTTCAGCTTGCATGTGTGAGTATGTGTAAATCAGCTCAAAGTGAAATTAGCGCACTTGGGCGTAAAATATGAACTTTTGACTAATTGATTGAGCGGCTTTTCACTTAGCTGAAAGCGATGCGAACATAGCACCACACACACACACACACACACACGCACACACACGCACACACACATGCAAATGCCCATATGCATACGATAGTTGATGGTCACGTTTGTGTTGCAGAGTGTTGGTTGGTAGGGCGTGGGAGGGCATATCAACTTTGTTGACTGGCGTACGCCAGTGTTCAATTGCTGCTGGCAATGCATGTGTGTGAGTGTGTGTGTGTGTGTGTGTGTGTGTGTGTGTGTGTGTTGTGTGCGTGCATATTACCGGGGTGGCATGTGCAAATCCTGCCCAGCGGTGTTCGTTTGTGGTAGAAAGAAAATTGCACTTGATGATGCAACTCACAATTCGGCTGCAATGCACTTACATTACGTATACGTCAGTTTAAAGGCATTTAAAAAGGTACGTTGACGTGATTGTGGTCGATATGTCATTTAGATTGATGGGCATATAATATGTAAAAGGGCTACTTTTTCTCAGAAAAAGCCAGTCTAAATTACATTACAATTTTATTGAGCAGTTTGCCATAGGGAGCAATCATAATGCAAACAAATTTCCGCCGAGGAGATCTTTGACGTATAACCGCCGAAACGTGCCATTTTTTCTTCTTCTTTAATAGCAGACTTTGACTTAGTTTGTTAATTAGTGACAAATAAGACGCCAGGTAGAAATGTTCCGCTGAATTATCACTCTGTGTATGTTGATCTTGCGAGGATCACAGTCAAATCCACATGTGTTGTAGTGATTCCAGAATGAGCACTTTGCATATATCGATCACTACCTTGGATCATCCTCGACGCGTAATCATCTCGCGAGGGACACAGTCAAATCCACAAGCGTTGTATTGATTCCAGAGTGAGCACTCTGCGTATGTCTCTCTCTATCTTGGATCATGCACGACGCGAAATCATCTCGCGAGGATCACAGTCAAATCAACAAGCGTTGTGCGATAGAATAGAAGCAGCTTGAACTGTTTTGCAATGCAGCACAGCTGGAAGTGCAAGACGTGTACTACAACAGTGGACCAGCGTTTAAACAGCTGTACACTGATCCAAACTCTAGACGAGGCAGTAGCTGCCTGATCTTCTATTTGCTCTTACTGCTACCAAACGGTGCCAGTTTCTCGCTTGCCTGTGAACGCTGCTAAAACAGCACACACTTATGTAACACCATCCGCGCGTCACACCACACGATCGTAATAATAGATTTTCGTGCAGGCTTAAGTGTCAGTTTTGCTCCCCACATATGTTATACATTGAACAGCAAAGAGATTGTTTATTGGCCGGAATGCTTTGCATGCCCAATGTATGCCCTTGCCAAGAATGATTGCGTTTTCATATTAAAGAATTCGCTGAATCTCGTTGAGCAATAACCGCAGCTCTGTGCAGGCAGGTAAGAAGCTCTTTAAAACTTTTGATATGTTTAAGGCAAGTCTTCCTTTGTTCCATTATGAAGGATGACAGAGATGAATCAGGGGTTCACTCTTGCCAAACGCTATTACTTTGCTCTTAGTTGGCAAATGAGTAGCAAAAACGAATCTCAGTAGACGAAAGAAATACTCTACAAGATGCTCATCCTTGCCGTTTTGTTTATGTCTGAGAGTCTGAGGCAGACGCAGTGGAGTGTTTGAACTCTGCGAGCTCTACCACAAAATTGACATAGTCAAGCGGATTATCATTTAAGGTTCTGAAGACTCGTTATAGAAAGCTTTTGGAAGGCAGTTTTTCAATGCAACTACCAATGGATGGCGCCAAAGGGGTACTTACTACTTTTGGTATCGCTGAGTGAAAAGGCATGCGCGAAGCGTGGTAACCTGGAGAAGTGTCATATAACGATTGCATGCCATAACAGAATTCATTTCTCTTCGATTTAAACATATTCTATGCCACATTTCAAATCCACGGTCTTGTTCATATTCCAACGCTATCCAACTATATACCATTAGCAATGTTAATGACAAAAGTTCCAATGTCTATGGGCAGGCGAGCCGAATGATTGAACAGGCGGAGCGACGACTATTTGATGGACAGTGTTGGACAATGCATGTCCTTCTCTTTGTCCGACTGCCAATCTAACTCTATTTCTGTATGTCGCTAAGCCTGTCTCTTTCCAACATTCACTGTTGTTCGGTTGAATGACCAAACGTTGCAGCGACTGCGAGTGGGCAAATAGCAGCAGTTTCCAAGTGGAAAATTTAATTACATGCAAATACCGTTAACTGTATGTAGTATATGCAGTCGGGAGCTAAACACAAACTACCGTTAAAGCAACAAGGACGAAACTGCAGGCATCGGACTACTACTCATATCAACTTGTAGTAGACCCGAGGGACAGAAACAACAACAACAACAACAACAACGACACTACAAAGGACCTGCTCTACAAAGAGGGCCAAAACCAAATCAACAGCATAGAATGCTGTAAGCTGTTACATTGGCTGTAACAGAGAGCTATCCACAAAGATAGTGAGAGAGAGAGGAAGAGCAAGATTGTTGTTTGGTTTAACTGCAATTGTTATCACACACACACACACACACAGACACACACAGAAACACACACACACACACACACACAGACAGGCACACACAGATACACACACACACACACACACATACACAGAGAGACACACACACACACATACACAGAGAGACACACACACACACATATACACTACCAGACAACCCACATACAAATACTCATGTGCTTTGTTATTAAGCTCTTTTTTTTTGCCAGCAGCGCCATTTTTTCCGCTCTATCTCTTTTCAGCGCAAGCGATGTGTGTGTGTGTGTGTGTGTGTGTGTGTGTGTGTGTGTGTGTGTGTGTGTGTGTGTGTGTGTGTGTGTGTGATAACAATTGCAGTTAAACCAAACAACAATCTTGCTCTTCCTCTCGCTCTCACTATCTTTCTCTTTTTATCGGTATTTGTTTGTGTCATGGTATTAAATATTTGCCCTGCCTGCAGGATAAAATAAATATTTGCATTTTTGCTTTTGGCAAAACAAAAACTCATCAAAAACAAAGTTAAAAAAAAAACTTACTAAAAATAAAAAAATGTGCATTGTAAAAATGCAATTACATTGAGTTTATTTTAAATGTTCCATGCGCACTCAACCACGCCCAATTACGCCTATGTGTCACAGTTAGAAAAGATTTTTCACAAAGTTGAACAGTTTTTCAAATAAGCACATTTCATTCTCTGTTTTACTCGAATAGATAGTTCCAACTGCATTTTTCATGCGTTTCAAGAAAAATTGTTTTGAATTTTCCATTTTCACTTGCTACTCGAACTATTCGTATGGTCAATTTAGTTGAGTGCGTTGCGGCACATGGCAGACAATGGTTCGGAACACGGGTAAGGGGCGTTATGCGGGGTGTCAACTCTGTACCAACTTTGCATGCACTTAGATTTAGCGTTAAATCGAAAACTTGTTTGTTTGTATGTTCATGCCGACATCATCACTATTGTTGTTGCTGCCTCGGTTGCAGTTGTTTGGGGATTTCGTTTGCAAGTGCTTTGTTTTTTTTTTCAGACTGACATCAATTTAATGGATTCGTTAGTAGTATCTGAAAGTTGTACCTATTGCTTTCATTTGGAAATGATTCGATTCGATAGCTTCAAAGTTATATTGCTTTCATTTGGAAATTATTTGAAAATATCTCTAAAAGTCAGCAATCAAATTTGGCACTTCATGGTTATTGTTAACATTTGATTGAGTTCTTGAAAACGTTAGTCTAACCGCCGCTTCTTTCAATTTGAAGCAAACTTTTTTGTTCTTAAAAAACTTATGAACTTCCCCTCGTTCTTGGCATATGTGATATTAGCCTAGCCGCTCCTGTCTAGATACCAAACTATTTCGGTTTTACTCTCCTAATGGGCGCACACACCCGACCTCAGCCTGTTAGCATGCCTCATCAACCTGTCAGGGACTTCATCAATTTACAAATCACTCCAGAGGGTCGCAGCAATGAAGTGCGCTTCCAGTCCACCCCATATCGACAACCCATATCTTTAAAAGGCTACCAGGCGCTCCAGATATACCAAGCCTCTGAGTTTGATAAGCTTCAGCTGCTGGAAAGTTGCAAGCACAAACTTTGACGACCACACCAGTTATGAAGTTATCAAGATGCAATTAACTTAATGTTCCAGTGCACAAGTCAAAGTATAACTGAAGCTCCAGCAGTCGCTTCATCCGAAGAGGACCAAAAAACAGCCATATAGTCAGCATAGGAACAAATAAGAGCGTTTGTACCGCCCCTGAAGTTCTCATTCAAAGAGTTCGAGGCACAAGCTGTTTTTTTCATTATTATAGATACAAAATAAGCAGGCTAGCTACATTATATACAAAAAGGGGAAGAAAAATAGAAATAGTAATAAAGCCCGTTCCCGCGGGACTAGCGCAAAGATTTACTTCGCGAAAGCGGTTGGCGAAAGATGAAAGCCGTCTCCTCTCTTGGCGGCGCAGCTCCTTCCTTACTATAGCCGCCATGTTGGTAACGGCCTGCTGGACAAGATCCAGGTGATCTTTGTAGTTTAGCCTGTTGTCGAGCAATACGCCGTGGTATTGATGGCCAGTTGAGACTCAATGGATGTTGAGCCGACCCGTACCTCCCCACGTTTCGGGCTGCTTATGAGGACTCCGCCTCCGTGTTGTGCTGGGCTAGAGCAAGTCAGTGTTCCGTTCTGCTACAATATAATTTGGGCAACTGCAGCATTGCAAACAACAGTGACTTGATGTAGGTGTTTGGCCACTGTGTCAACCAGCAGAGAAAGCTAACCTGAGTGCTTCATCGTACATGACGTCTCAGAGTGTTGGTCCTAGGGCAGACCCTATCATTAGCTGTATAAAAACTAAACTGCAACCGATCCCACAAAACACAGCTTTGGATTCAGAAACAGCGCTTTTGGCCTTAAGTTCTGCCTTCAAGAGTGGGAAGTAGACCGAGTTCTCTTTATACATCAACCCATGATGCCATACTCTATCAAAGTCTTGTGTCACATCAAGAAACAAAGCATTAGTACAATGGCGCGTATCAAACTCCTTAAGGATGTGAACAGTCAAACGATGAACAAATGCAATAGTCCTATGATCTTCCTTCCCGCAACAGCATCAAACATGTGAACTTTGCTTAGAGAGCTCAAAAGACATGTACTTTGTCTTGTTCCCATTTACCACCAGATCTATTCTGGACTATTGTTTGCCAATAGTCGGTAGTGGTAACATCTCGCTTATGAAGTTAATATCAATCTTCTGTTTTGATGCATCTCGCTTATTCGCAGCACAGTCTTCCTCCCAAAGTTGGAAATCGCAAGAGAGGGCGTCGCCTTCACTGAAGCCACTCACGATTTCAAAAGGTACAAAAGCGGTCTTTTCTCTTTCTGTCATATTGTCATTTTAAGTTGTATTTGTCAAGCAATCGAGTTCCTTAGAGTGCGAAGCGAGTTGCTTTGAGTCAGGTCTGACATTTGGCACGAGCGAAACAAACTTCGTTTTCAGTTATCTTAAGATATGCAGTTTTTGCAGAAACACTCAAGAATTGGAACCCAAAGCTCCCAAATGCAAATCAATTCGGGCAGGCAATAAAAAGAAAATCAAACGAAAACTAAATAACGGCAGCTAAAAGAGCAAGCATAAATAACCAACCAATAAAAATAAGCAAAAATATAAACAAAATTGAAGCAGCGACCGCAAAATAGCACACACACACACACACACACACACACATACTCCCACGCACACATACAAAGCAGAAGCATTTGCTTTTTGCCATTTGGTGAATGAACTTTTTATGAGACCGAAGCGGCAAAAGGCAAAAGCAGAGCTAATATAAGCCAAACAATCCTGGCCATCAAATACCAAACCAATGGAGGTTCAGGTCAGCTCTACGCAATGTGTAATGTCCGTATATTGAATTGAATTGGTGGAACTAGCGAGAAACCATCTACCAACTGGGGAGTGAGAGAGAGAGAGAGTCAGCCATAGTTGGCAAAGTCATTCGAATAAAGCAAAAATTCTATTAAACCGAATCGTTTGCACCAGAACAGGATATTTCTATGGGTTACGGTTGTAGCAAGTGGCATACAAACACACACACGCACGCACGCACACACACACTTTGGTATAAAGGCACTTAATGAATGAGGTGTAGAAAGAAATGTAAACAGATACTTAACCTCGAAAAGAAGAAAAGCGAGCAAATAAAATGAAAATCAACAAGAGAGCGACTCACTGCTGAATATGTATGAAAAGTGCACATAAAGTGAACCAAATAAAAAGAAAATGTAAGCAAATAATAAAAAGAAAATAGCTAAGCGTTTTATGCTTCACATACACAAACACACCAAGCACTTGTGTGTGTGTGTGTGTGTGTGTGTGTGTATGAGTGTGTGTGTGTGAGTGTGTGTGTGTGTGTGTGAGTGTGAGTGTGTGTGTGAGTGTGTGTAAAAAATATATATAATTAAGTGTCTGGCAAGCGCCACAAAGTCACGTAATTCTATTTGAGCTTATTTAATAAAAGAAAATGAAGAGAACGGTTAATTAACATTTTTGCAAAAGCGCTGAGCAACTGAGACACACACACACACACAGCACACACACACACACACACACACGAACACACACACACACGGAGATAAGCAGCAATACGCCGTACAACGCGGCGTATGCGCAATTAAAATACGCTTGAATTCTGCATTTGCTTTTGTATACTTTATATGCTTATACTCCAGTGTTTACATGTGTGTGTGTGTGTGTGTGTGTGTGTGCTTGCGCTTGATTGTATTTGTTTAAAAGTATAAATTAATTAAAATTACGTTAACAAATTAATAAACCAAGCAACTTGTAGAGTGCAATGTAAACTTGACAATGTAAACAAAACAATTTAATTGAAATCGTAAAATGTTAACAATAAAATAACATTCCATAACAAATTCAGGGCATTCATTTGACTGCTATAAAGTTTCCCGTGCTGTTGTGTAATGTCTTGGCAGTCAAATAAAACAAGGCTTTTCTGAAAGCCTGTATTTGCCGTTAATTCGTTGCATTTTTTCTAACATACATTTTTTACTACCATTTTGCGGCCTTGACCGCGCTCAATCAAAGCTTCGCACTCACTGATCGAAGGCGGCCAAACAATAGCTGCTGCGAGCGAGACGACTACACGCTTGGTTAAAACAGTTACTAAAATGTGACTTAGAAAACAGCCCAGTAGAAAATTTGGTACTGTTGGCGCGGTTCTGAACTTAATTAGTTAGCTCGCCATGCAACATGTGGTTTATAATTTAACATTTTAATAGATTTCCGAAAAAAAGGCTATTTGCATTATAAATAAAAAGCTATTTGCATGCAAAGTGCAGATTTGCTTTATAGAAAAAAGTGCATTACGTATTGTATAAATAGACTAAGGAAAAATTTGTGCACCCGTTTTCTCCAACTATATGAGAAGAAATATGAGTGAAGCTTATATCATTGTCTAGGGAATTTCCATAAGAAGTGCAGATTTGTCGCGGTTTACAGCCACACCATAAAATCTATCGAATTGAAACTTGGCACAGCTATGGACACTGTTACTGTACTTAATCAAAAATAAGTCTTACTTTAGTGGACAAAATAGGGGTAAAGCTATACAAAATCTCAAAGCCTACTATTATTTTTTTCCCAAAACTGTGCACAAAGCCTGGCAACAGCTGCTAAAAGGAAAGTGAATGGAAGGATTGAGTTGATCATCTGAAATGCATCTTTAATCGAAGCTGCTTTATTTTTAGCTTGATGATCGGCTCTATTCAGATGATTTCCGAGGCAAATACTCTGAAAACGATTGATTGCACGATAAAGAGCGCAATATGTGATTCAAAGAAATGCTGCACATTCTATACCGTTAAAGGACGTTGAAACAGATATTTTTTTTTGCTTTTTTGCATGCACTTTCCCAATAATCCATAAAGTAAAAAATATGCAGCGTAGATAATAATAATAATAATAACATTCAAAAAAAAAACCGTTTATCGAAGGTTAAACAATGTTTATGCAACTCTTCCATCAACTATTTTATCTTATAAACAATACAAAACATAAAACTAACAAAAAAAACATAATCTTTTAAATACACATGAATTCATTGCATTATTTTATGCAATGAACCGTGCTTTTAATTTAAACTAATCAAAACGGAAATAACTTTGAAATTTTTTGTCTGTTTTCGTAAGCTTATCGCGCATTAAATCCTATGTTTTTTATTATTATTTTGCTGAGCATCAACATAAATTATATTTGCAAATAAATGAGAAACATTTTGTTATTTCCTGACTGAAATTGCAATAGTTAATAAAAAATATGCAAATTGTCATAAAAACAGAACAATTGCAAATTGTTAAGTGCAAGGCCACAAAGGGACGTTTTTTTATATGTTGTAAATTTTATTTTTTAAGATTTATAATCATGATGGAAATATGTAATGGTTTGTGTGTTAAAATCCACGACGAAGCGTAAACAATAAATTAAATAAAGAAAAATGAATAAAAGTGGGAACATTTGTTACCTATAAAAAGAAACATTTATCAAATTTCACAAAATGTGTGCCACAATAATATATTAAATTAGCATTAAGCATTTGATTTGTTTCATATTTGGAGTTATACTCTACTTTTTGTGAGCAGTTTTTGTGAGGTTGTCAGAAGGTTTTGTGTTGTGCGCATTGAAAGTTTTTCAAATGATTTTTCGGGCCTAACAAATACACAAAAAAACTTAAGCCGCCAAGTAACGCGCGGCAGCTGTCAAACCTTTAGCTGTGGATTCTTTTCAATTTAGCATTAAGTGGCGCCATCTATCGCATGATAGCGCGCACAACAACAATTACAGCTTAACATAAGCAAAAATGTTTTTTGCACTCTCATAGCACACAGAGAGGAATGTGCAAGTTTCTCACTCTCCTGTGGACGCTGCTAACACAGCACACACAAGCGTAACACCTTCCGATTGTAATAACACAGTTTTACATCAGAATGGGAAGAGTGAGTGGTATTTTCCGCTGCTGTTTTTTCTGAGTTTGCTACTTCATGTCTTACTTCTAGTAATCCGAAATCAAATATACCCCTAAAATGACCAGGTATGTTTTGTCACAAAGAACAGTGTTTTCCAAACTTTCTTTATCAAATCTTACTGTCTTAGAACCGTAAAGTTCAACCTTTAACTTGGTATAATTTTGAAATTTATATTTGTACACAAGTTCTGAAATTCCGGGGTTTAATATTGTTATCCAGCAGTTTTTGGAAGATTTCTAGCAATATTGTTCAATAGACATTAAGCTGGACCATCATCCAACAACATCCTTATACGCCAGAACACATCCCATAAAGATGAGTGGGAGGTAAAGGGGGCAACGTCTGTCCTTCCTTGCTTCGGCCTGAGTAAGCCGGAGAACGCACAGCCCAAAATGCAGCGTTCTCAAGAAACTGAAGAGCGCTTTGCAAAAAGGTCGTAGGTTCTCCAAAAACAGGTCATTCGCCAAATTTGCCAAGCAAAAAACTCTGAAAAGAGTCCTAGATCAAGGCAATGGGTTTGGGTTTCCCTCACACAAGGTGCACAAGTCAGCAAGCCACTCGAGAAGAATCTTTCCTAAGAAATAGACGCCCCTTATGCGTACATTTCACCTACGCCTGTCAGGCCGTTAGTAGTCCTAAAAAGATCACAGACTTTATCTCTGCATCTGAATGGTCCCCGTTCTGATTTTGGTTTGAGCTATTGCACCCGGTGATTGGTTTCTCAATAGACCCCGCCGTGGAGACTTTAAAAGGCATCAATCAAGATATAATGAAATAACTCAAAGAGAAAAACTTTCTAAGTCCATGAAGAATAGCGTACAGTTTGAAGTTTTCAACCAAAAACATAGTTGACACCTATATAAGCGCTTCTTGCTCTTATTTTTTGATAAGAAGAAATCTTTTTCTTAAGTCATCAATTAATTTAAGTTTCTAAAGATCATAATTCCAAGTGGAACTTACTTTATCTGTAGAAGATAAAGTATCTATTGAAATGAATTGGTTCATGAAGCAAAGCGTATAACAGCTTCGGTGCGGCTCAAGCAAATGACTTTCCCTGGTTATAATTCTGATTATTATTTCGTTGCTGAGTAACGAGTATTGTGTATGAGAATATTTCATTTCAACTTTTAGGCTACATTACGGCATTACCGTAACCATAATGCCGGATTATTAGGTCTGCCATGGCACACCCACATATTAACATTCATTTCTGATGAAAATTTGCACGACAGCTTAACGATTAAAAGTGTGAACAAACTGAAAAAAAAAAAAAAAATACCAACCATTCATTCCAATCAAGCGCCATAGACAGAGGCAGAGGTGGCTTAGGATGAGAGGCACCAAACTGCATATAGGTACTTTATGTGGCAGCCAAGAATTTCAAGAATTTGCCAAGTGACGACACCCAAAAGCGAAGCCAAACAATGCACTGGCTAAGCCAAGTCAAGCCAAGCCAAGCCAACAAAGTAGGCCGAGTTGATGACGCGCTTAGCCAGTTTAAACCAAGTTGCAGAGCCAACTAAGGAGTTGGGCCGCACCTCGCCAGTCAAATCGCTTGCCACTGCTAAAAACTACTAATGCCATTTGTACAACTATGTGGATATTCAGATACTTTGCCCCAAGTTTATATTTGATAGGTAATTTCTAAAAATAAAGCCAGTGTATGTGCGTGATAGACAGTTTCATGGTATTGGTTTGCGCTTGCCACTTGATTGCGGTTTTAGACTTTTCCACTTGTTCAGTTTCATTTTGCAGACAAGTTTACGGCGAGGCGAGGCACAGTGGACCCAACTGACTTATTTTTCGGCGAAAATCATAAATTTTGAGAAAGGAAAGATATTTTCTAAATTTCAAATGCATATAATAGAGAATTCCTTAGGCTTCTGCGATACACAGTACACCAAAAGTCTTATCCTTGCACCTATAAAATGTGCCTATTGCTTAATAAATCGTTAATATTTTGAAAATCTGTTTGCAAAATGTTTGCAGTCTATTTTGATCTTAGTGTACACTCGTTCGACAGTTAGATAAACTTTCGACGAGGACGATTTGTTGGAAAATAAGCACAATTTAGAACAGGGAATTTTTCCATGACATGCAAGGATAAGACATTTAAAGTATATAATTTCGAACTTTACTACCGTTTTTTGAAGCTCCATCTATATATAGCTTATTTATCGCAGTGTATCGCAGAAGCTAAAGAACATTTTAAATTTTGAAAATATCTTTACGCCCTCAAAAGTTATGATTTTCGCCGAAAAAAAGTCAGCTGGAACCACTGTGCGACGCTAACGTCGACAGCGACAGCGACAGCGGCAGAGACGCAGGCGTGCCGCCGCTTCAAGCTTTAATTTAGAACGATGAACAGAACAAAGGAGCAAACAAATAAACAACATGCAAGTAGCACATTCAAAATGCAGTAACAAACGGCAAAAGGCAAAGCAAGAGAGAAACACAGATTGGCAAGAAAATAGTCTGTTAGACAAGAACAGACAGACAAGCGCTGGGAGAGACGAGTTGGAGAGAGAGAGAGAGCGTGTGTGAGAGACAGCTGGATATTGTGGCAGCAACAATTTGCGGCAAGCTGAAATAAAATAAATGAAAACGCGCTTGGAAAAGCATTTCAAGTGCATTCGTTGTTGTTGCAGACACTGTCTACGTAAGCAGTCTGCAGGTGGTGGGAGCGGCAGCTGACCCCAGACCAAGCCAGACCAGGCCAGACCAGACCAAGCCAGACATGAGGTAATAAAGCTCGTTATCGTAGCACGGAACTGGAGCCTAAAAACCAGCGAGGCATGCAATTGTTTTAGGCTTTAAATAACTGTTTGTTGCATTTCGATGGCGCTAACCGAGGCGGGAGTTGCCCATTAATAATTGAAAAAAAAAATTTTTTTAATTTAACATTGCCTGCTACCATGACCATTTAGAGGAGGCGCTTCAAGGCATTTGGCAGCTGAATAATTTGCCAGCCTTGTTATGGCCCATCCATAATTGATGTCAATTTCAATGCATTTATAACGCTGTGATTTATGGTTGGTTGGCTGCCATTTTGTTTGCCTGCTCAAAGCCATTTTGCAAACGTCAAAGCCGAGTGACAATTGTGAAAATCAGTGAATGACTCATCATAGGATTCGGATGACTGCATGAATAGACAGCGGTTATCATATCAATGAGCCGCAAAACGAATCTAACTGTTGACAATGGTCGGTGAGTGACTGAGTGACCGACCAGCTGAACATCCATATCTGCAAGAGAATATTGAGAGCATGAAGAACAAATGAGTTTAGTTATAGTAGTTAACAGGCATTACATGACTTAAAAGTGTTCACTTAGTTGTTTATATCCGATATAATTAGATATGCTAAGCATAACCAGGGCAAGGCGATGCCCTCTACTGCGATCTCTTCAATTTTGTCATGGAGAGTGTATTGCAAAATGCCGAAGTACATCGGAATGGGTATATATTATTTAAGAGTATCCCGTTGCGGCTATTGAAAGAGAATCTGACAGGGTGGGTCTGCCTGTAAATGAGAGCATAATCAAGCGTATTAAGATGCAGCGGCTCTCTTGACCCTCTTAGCCATGTTGTGCATATGGATGAAGAAACAAAGCACATGCGCCTATATGAGACCGTAATCCGGTAAAGATCTCTTAAAGCCAATTAAGAAAAATAAGTAAATTATGCGGATTTTTTTTGGGTTCAGGAAAACCTATGTCGACTTGTAGGTCGTGCGTTGCAGGTTACTTGCAAAGTCGTGAACACCCTAAAAGTCAAAGTAAATCAACAATAGTCTCATGAGAACCCGTCAAGTAGTGCCCCGTTGACTTGTCAGTGGGTTTACTTTACTCGTAATGGTAACTTATTCGAGTGGTGGGCTGCATTTGAGAATGTGGGGGATACCAACTAAACTCTATGTTCCAGAATATCCCCCATGTTAATGGGACCATGTAGCCATGTCACCAGTTAATCAGTTTTCGCAACCTGGAATTCCAGCCAACACATTTTTTATATTCTATGTTCCTAAGGCTATACTATACCATATACGAGAATCTCAATGAGCTTAATTCTCTTTCTCGAGTGACAAACTGAATGTGAATAAAGCGCAGATCTATTACATAAATATATGGTCTGCCACGCCTCCTTCTGCTTGTGCACCCGATTTCACCAACTATATGGCAACAAATATGAGTGAAACTTATGGGATTGTGTAGGGAAATTTAGAAATTAAAGCCACCAAATTTGTTACGTAGAATGAGTCTACGCTTATAAACCTAACAATATTGACCAAATTATCATCCTACTCCCGTAGTACAGTCCATATTATGTCCATACCTCCAACGCATCGATACAAAAATTTGGACTCACAGCTCTGTGGCTCATCTTAATCCTAGACAGAGAGGGAAATCAGAAATGCTAAATGATTTTGAGCCCAAGTATCATATAAGTAGCCAGAACATTTGCAGCTTTAACACTTCAACTTCAAATCAAACTCAAAAGAGCATTCACCCACAATGTGAAATCAATTAAATGGAAATCAACTGCAAAACTCCCAATTCCAAATACCATCGCAGAGTTTCAAGAGCTATGAGAATGTACGCACACAAAGCAGATAAAGTTGAAAAGTGTTGGAGAGAAGGCGCTTGACCGTGTGCAGGTGCATTGACTGTGCCAGAAATGCAAAAATATTGAATGGAAGAAATGGCCAACAGTCGAGACGACTTAACGCACCCTAAATGGGAATCTCGACTATGTTAACTGGCTTAGCATCATTCCAAGCTAAGCGGATGCGATTGTATGAGACGAGCCAAGGCAAGTGTCAGTGATGGCGGACAAGGTAAGAAATGCGGAACAAAGAATGGCATCTTTGGTTGGTGTGGCAAAAAAAAAAACGCGCGCCACTTAAAAAATGCAGAAAAGTGAAAATGTAGAAAACTCGTTGATGAAGAAGAAGATGTTGTGCAGGAACATTTTTGCGGTATGTTTGCTTTTTGTTGAGGCGAGTTGAACCAATCGACCAAGCAAGTAAAATCAATGGAGCGCACCAAAGTCGTTGCTGGCTAACGGTGCAATGCTCTGCGAGAGTTTTAACCAACAAACCGACCAACAACAAAACAAGATCCACCAACAATTGCCATTAGCTGTCTGTGAATGTTGCCATGGCGTTGCCACGTTGATGCTGCGGCAGCATTCGCATGTGGCAACATGAACAAATGCGGTGGCAACAACAAAAACAGCTGCATTAGCTGACCATTTTGTTGTTGTTGTTCAAGTCGTCGTTATCGTCACAGACTTTTGTAATGTTTGTTTGCAATGTCTGCGCTTGACTTCATCGTCTGCAGCGCACAACGGGGCGTATGAGTGTGCTTATTATCTTGCGTATGTTTTTTTTTGGGTGGCAAACTCAGACTGTAGCTGGGCGTGGCTCGACAATCACATTTGATTTGAAGCGTAAACGCGTGTTAGAGTTTTTTTTGAAAATGTAAAGAAAGTAAAAATGTGGTGTCTTTTATCTGCAATAAGATACAGTATTCCAGGATGTGCTTATTCTACAAAAAAGGGCTGCTAACCCTTTGTCAGCGAACATTAAGGGATACCTATTTTGCATATAAGTTGGCTTTATGTTAAGAACGAGAAAAATTTATAGTTCTAACTAAAGATGTAAGCAATTTAAATTTAAAGAGAGTGCAAGTTTGGCAGTGAGAATGAATTCCTTACAACAAAATAAATTATAGCAGAGGAAAGCGCACTTTACATAGTAAAGTTGCAATGCAGCTGCGGATAAAGGTTGTTAGCCTGCCTTCGCTTTGAGAGAGTAAGTTTAGCAGAGAGAATGAATTTCTTACAACAAAATAAATTATAGCAGAGGAAAGTGCACTTTACATAGTAAAGTTGCAATGCAGCTGCGGTTAAAGGTTGTTAGCCTGCCTTCGCTTTGACTTTATCAACAGCTTGAAAAGCATGCGCACATTAGGAATACTTCAACTAAAGTACTTGATAAATCAACACATTTGTGTTAAAATTTCTAATTAAAACCGAAATTTTCGCTCGTTGACTTGTCACAGAGCTGTCAAAGTAATTCAACGACTTTATTACCAACTGGCAAACAGATCATCAACTTTGTTCGTTAGCGAAATATGCAAACTTCAGCTAGTTTTAACAACCTACATAGTAAAACGCCGCGTATCTATAGGCAAGTCAGCAGCGCGCTGGCAAGTTGAGTGTGCCCAAAAATTCTCTACATATAATTTATTTTAATTAACTAACTTGACAGTAATAAGACAAACGAAGCCAAAAGACAGCTAAAGCTAACGGCAGCTTGTGGCAAGGCTTAGGCTAATCAGTGTGGCAACAGGCGACAATTTTATGTGCATGAGACGTGAAGAGACGACAAACGTTGATAATAATTCAATTAAAAATTTAACAAACATTTAATTAACGGCATAATTAGCGCAATTCACGAAATTTTAATGGGATTAACCAAGAATATTTAATTTTCAATGCAGACAGCTAGTATGAGGAGCCAAAATGGCGGCAGCTGGCTAAATTGACTAACTAAATCCCACGTGTATTTGTGATTTAACTGCAGCTGAGTCTGTGTGAGCGTTACGGTAATTGCTAGAAAATAATGAACAAAAAGACACAGTGACAGTAGCTGTTTGAGGGAGTTATAGGCGAAAGATTTCGTACCCTCCCAGAGGCTATACTTTTTTAGCTGGCTGAGATGTCTGAGACACTAAAGAGGTTGGCTGGTATAATCTAGCTAGGTTGCCTTGGTTATGCGTGCTCGTTTAGAACTTGAAACATACAAGCATAAGTATGTTTATGTTTGCATTTAACATTTATCTACATAAAAAGACGCTAAGCGAAAATCCGTTGTGGTACCGATTACTTTTCGATAACGCAACGTTTTCAGCTAAAACCTATACCATTCGAAAGATAAAATGCTTGCGGTTTGCAGAATATAAATTTTAGTTGAATTCGTTGCGTTTTAGACAGATAAAAATTGATACGAAGTAAAAAATGTACTGTATACGTTAGAAAAACACAACAACAACAAAATACATTGCACACACAGACGTTGCTATTTCAAATTTTCAGTTGTCCTCTTCGTAATCAGCTGTTATTTAGTCTTCAAATTAAGACGACATGATAAAATCTTTATATTTATACTTTATATTTCTTAACGTTTATAACTAATATAGTTCATACCTGACAAAATCTCTTAAATGTACTTTGCTGTGTTACAAGAGTCCATTGATTCTACGAATAACCAAAACAAAAATTGAAACAAACGCGGATTTATGTCTGTCTTTACATTAAAAACATAATCTTATTCTATATCTCAATCTACCCTGCCCTTTTAGCCATTCAATCTTTATAAACTTTTCCTGTTTATAAAGACCAAACTTCCCAAGGCAGCGCTCTTGGACCAATCCTCTACGTCCTGTACACGGCGGTTGCCTTGCTGATTGGCGCACACTAGTAAACGCGCGAAAATGCAAACAAGTTACGATTACACTTGACAAACAACCCTGGTTTGGTGCTTAACAACGCACACATCCCGCAAGCTGACGAAGTAACATACCTAGGCGTCCACCTGGCAAGCACTTAAGGCAAGTAACTTTCACTGGTTAATAAACACTCGATCTCCCCTTAGCCTGGACTATAAGGGCCTTCTCTAAAACTCCGTGATTAAACCTATGTGAACTTATGGCTCCGAGTTATGGGGCAACACAAGCAGAAACAGTATCCATTTTATATAGCAAGCTCAGTTCAAAATCCTGAGAACTATCAATGTGGCAAATTGGTAGCACCGGAACGACAACATTCACAAAGACCTTATACATCAAGCTCGTAAAAGATGAGATATCAGAAAAAAAGCGAAACATCAAGCAAAACTTGCCTGACATACAAATCCTCTAGCGAGATCTCTAATCCAAATTCGCAGCCCAACAAAAAGCCAAACCAGCCACAATTTTTCTTCCGTTTAACATAAATACAATTAAATTTGCTAAACAAGTTGGACTAAGATTCGATTAATGACTGTTAGTCCATTAAGAAAAAAGTGTAGCTGCAATAAATAAATGCAATGTTTAAAAAAAAAATATTGTAAGAGTATACAAACTTCGTTGTTAGGGCAAGTTAACACTTGGTGTGCGGCATGTGAGCAGCAAAAACAATAACAACAAGGAGCAGAACAACTGCAGACAAATTGTGAAGCAGGCAACAAGCTTCCGCACGAAATTAGCGCAACTTCCTGCCAAACCTTAAGTCAACCCACAATATCAGCTCAAACATGGCCAGCAGTGGGCGGCCATGATATAGCTAGAGTTGCCATCCTTTTTTTCGACTTTGTCATATTTACCTTTAACTTTTACTTAGCTAGATTGTTGCTCCTCTTCGATGATGACAGCGAGTGGCAGCGTCTGCAGCTGGCGGATAACACGTTACAATGAGCAATGAATGGGCGTTGGGACGCAACCACGAGGGCGGTCGGCAAATATTTTGCAATATGGCAAGGCTGTCTGGCCAGACGGGCACACACACACACACACACACACACACAGATACAAATACACAAAATGTATTTAAGTAAATATTTTTGAATAGCACAAATGCAATTAATAATTATTTTTAGATTTCGGTTTGCGCTCAGCTGCAAAATATATTGACAAAAACAAAATAAATACAACTTAAAACGCGTTGGCAGCGCAGCCAAAGCAAGCCGGCAACACAGACAACGACGTCAACGTCGACGTCGGCGTCGGCGTCAGCAGCGACAACAACTGCAGCAGCCAGCGAGAGCGCCCAAACAACAACAATAAAGCCAGTCTGGAAAAAATCGATAAATTTGTCGACGCTGGCAGCAGCGGCGCGGCAGCGCTTCACAATGTGGCAGAGAGCATGCACAGTGTGTCTAGGTTTTTTAGACATTACACTTTTTAGAACAACATTTGTACCACCTGAGGGTGGTTCGCGGTTCGGTTTATTGTGCAAATTTTGTGGGGTCAACGCAGCGCAAAACGCCCACTGACATATCTCTTGGGGCGTCAGTTAAAAAGCCGGCAAAATGTCTGCTCAGACTTTGTGCTGCTGCTGTTGCTGTCGCTGCGCTGCCGCAGCGCAAATTAAATCAAAGTTCAAAGTTGTTAAAGTTCAATTAAATTTTGCGCGCTTAATCATTGTAATTGCTGTTAGCGTAATTTAATATGCAACAAGAATCATATAATTTTCTTCGAATTGACACTCTTACGGTTCTCACTCAGACGTTTGTTGCAGTTGTTGCTGTTGTTGTTGTTGTTGCAGCGTGGGGAGTTGCACCGTTGGTGGGTTAAAAAGCACCAAAAAAAAGTTGCGCGCCCGTTTCGTTTGGTTTGACTTGGTCTGTCGTTTGTCTCGCTTGGTTTCGTCTCGTCGGCACGAGCAACGAAGTTCAACTAATTGCCGAACGTGTGCCGGCTGCAGCTGAAGTCGTCGAGCCATTGTCGTCGGCGTCGTCGTCGTCGTCGTCGTTGTCTGGCGCTGCCTGCTGCCGGTGTCTACGCTCCGCTCTCTTTGGCCACGGGCGTTGCATGTGCGTCCAGTCGTTGCACATGTCGATGCTGCCTTGCTATTTACTGTTATCGTTGGAGCTCACTCGCTCAATGGCTTCGCGTTGTCTTCTCTCTGGCTCCACTTAATAGAGTTGCCATGCAAGTTGGCGAAGCTGCCGCCGCTGCAGCGGCTGCTGCCGGCTGCGCTGTCCGCTCTCTGGTATCGAATAGTTGCAAATTCTTTTGCTCCATCTCCATAACCAACACAAAGTAGCAGTCTTCGTTGACTTTGACGTCGACTGCGCTGCACTGAACACTGAGCGATTATAGAGCCATGGAGCCATCATTGTTAGTCATATACTCTTTATCTGCGCCTATTTTCTTTATGTCTTTAAAAGTTTTGTGGAAAACTTGCCCTAAATTAAAGGATTTTCAGTAGATCATATCGCTCATTTACTAGTAGACTTTCATAACTCAAAAAAATGCGAGTTTTCAGAAAATGCGTTCAAAGTTTTTATTTTGCTCCCAACTAGTTGGAAAAAGAATGACATATTCCCTTCTCACGCGGAGAGCATGCAAGATATTAACATGAAATTTTTACACAATATAAAGCAGCATATAACCAACAATTCTGCATCATTTACTCAAAAATCACGTTATGACAATCTTCTAGTAAATGAGCGATATGAAATCTAAATGGATGCTTAAGTGCAATCCCCGGAATCCCAGCATACATTCACACTTAGAATGGCTCTTTCTTTGGTTGCTTCTTGTATATGCAATACAGAACGATATTGGGAGATAATGTCCTTGTGTTTTTTTGTACTTTTCTTAGCGAATTGAAGTTGTAGTAGTTATCTCAATACAGAGACTTACCTCAAGTAACCGTTTAAAAATATATGATATGGTATTTCCATTATCAAGTCATAACAATTGTAGTGGAAAAAGATAAATTTTGTTTGTCTCCTATAAGTCACAGTTTATTCTACGGAGAAAGAGGATCCATTATCAAGAGGATTTGACAAATTTCAACAGCATGCAAAAAGGTGCATAATTTAGTCATGTTCGGTGTACCTAACTCTTATGGCCTCCGAAATCTAGATGTTACCGATGTACAGAGAGGAGCGCAAGTCAAGCAATATATATATACATGCACACACAAGACAATATCGTGCGCGGCACAACCTTCTTCTTTGAGATTCGCAGCAGAATGAAAAATAGGCACGCGAATTGTGTGGGAGCAGCAGCATGTGCTTTCCTTGTAATATTATTCGATGCGGTAGAGTATGTAAACTTCGACGATATAAATAAATAAGCTTTTCAGCTTCTCTTTTTGTTTACGCTTTTGCCTAAGAGTAAACTTTGAGATAGGCTAGACAACTGCATTCATAATCAAAAATTATTCATAGAATCAATTGTTTTGGAAGGCAATCAGGGAGGTGGGCGGGAAAAGTGCCCTATTGCAAATGCTGATAAAAGCAATTCTACGTTGTTGCAATATGAGTAAATTCAGCAATAATGATAGAATATGTCAGACATGTATGACAGCCTCATCTATGGACAGACTGTCAGATATTTCATGATTTCAGACTAAGTTGCTATAACTATTGTTATAATGCATATATAATCATTTCAAGTTTAGGCAATGAGTTCTCTACATTTTTCAACATTATTCGAGAAGATAAGCAAAGAAATATATATGACACAGACAGTATGAGCATAGTATTCTGCAATTATGGGCGTTTGAAGAGAGAATGTGTCGCAGATGTGCTCTCAATAACGTGTCTGTAGTGCGATAGCAAAATCTAAGGCTTACAGGACGAGGTGTACGTCGGATGTTCTGTCACTTAAAAGGTCATCCCTATAGTAAAAAGGGATAGAGTAAAGGTCCTGACAACAGTCTTTAGAATGACTTAGAGCTGCAGAGATGCCAAAGTTGCACTTGCTGCTTTCTTGTGAGGATAAGACAAGAGCATGAGTAAGATAAGCCTTGTCGCAAACGGCAAAACAAAACATTAAGCACGTCTAATAATGAGACTATAATTTTAAAGTAAAGGTAGCTAACCAGTTATTGGTGGCAGGTTAACCACAGTTGAAAACCTACTTAATAGCGCCGAAAATCAGTTTACTCTCAGAAGTTGCTGCCAGTTTGTGTCGGGTAGTTAAAATCTTCAACATTTTAACAAGAGCGTCAAGTACGGTAACAACTTTTCAGGAGCAACTTGTCTGCGGCAGAAAACTTCACAAAGTTTGGAATGTCGGCATTTCGAGCTGTGGTTTAATTGTACAAAAGTTTTGTGGGCTTGTTGGGAAAATTCGGAAGGCCATTGCACTGTGACAGCTTACAGTGCATTATTAATTAAGCATGAAAATCCCAAGTAATGCAGACACATAGCCAAAAGCTGAGCAGCCGCTCAGACAACAATGTAGGGTATGATTTTTTTTCTTCCAAAGGTTGCACATGTCAACAGCAGTAGAGTAGGGGCTGTACCAGAAGATAAACGGAATATCTGATAAGAACTAACAACAGCAAACTTTCAAAGTCTTTGGGCTTCAACGAGACCAAAAATTAATGCGCGTGTAAGCGAATACAACAAACAACAAAGGCAAAAGGAAAATCTACAAACAAACATGGCACAGAAGCAGCGCGGCAGATATAGAAAAACAGCCAGAGATGTGGCAACAGAGTTGCGGATTTTCCAGCCGCACGAAAAGCAAAAAAAAAAAAACAAATTTAAGAAAAACTAATTCCAAAAAATGGCCAAAAACACAAAACAAAGGATGGCTTCAAGCTCTACGAAACCGAACCAAGCCAAGCTGAAATGCCAAAAGCAACAACTGAGGCAGAGGCAGCGGCAGAGGCAGAGGCAGCGACAAATTCAGCTTTGTATGGCTAACGAGTAGATATAAAATAAATATATATAAAACAAAAAGCCAGGCAAAGGCATTGACACGCAAGGGCGCAGCAGAGGGGGGGCTGTCGGGGGGGCGGTTGTTCGGCCTGTTGTTAAGGCAAACAACTTTGAGCAAAGCCAAACTCAACAACAACAAAAACAACAGCAAAAGCAAAGAGTAAGGAAAAAATTTGATGCAGACAATCGGGACGGTGCCCGACAGTGGAATACCCTGTACCCTTTTTCTTTATAATTACTAAATACGGTAAAATGGTAACGGAAGTATCCACTTTTATATCTCCTTTCATAAGGTCGATATGCCTGTGAACATTATCCTATTGGGAAGTGCCAATTGAAAAGTTTTCCTATTGGGAAGTTGGCTATTAGGGTGCAAAAATCAAATTTATAGTCGTAACTCCAGTATTCTTGGGCCAATGTCGTTGAATTTTGTAACATAGATCAAAAATACATTTATAGATATCTGTGAAAATTTTCAAATCAATATATGAAAAAGGGGGATGCCGTTTTAACGATTACGGTCACACGAGTCTCCAAATGAAATTGTGGATCTAGCTCACACGTATCCATATCTACACGTAGTGGAATTTTGAAGCATCCGAGAGGGGTGAAATCAGCATTTTTTTGACTATAGCTTTTTACGTATTTAACCGATCTCGATCCTTTTTGGAACATAGATGCACATTAACACGACGCACATCTCTACGGCGTTCTGAGTTGATGGACTCAATGGAGCGGTTGTAAGCCGCGCAAATCTGTCACGGTGGAAGGGGGTAAGATATCGACTTGATTCGACAAACTTAAGCTTTCATTAGATTACGCGCATCTTTTGGTAAAATTTTGTGTCTCAAACTCTTATGGTCTCGGAGATCAATCCCGTCATACGGACGGACATGGTCTAGTGATTGGACCGAGTCAATGATAAGATTTTTTGCCCATGAAACTTATGTTGTGCCACGCCTCCTTCTGCCTGTTACGTACATAGCACAAATCTATAATACCCTTGTACACTACGTGTAGAGGGTATAAAAATTGCCAAATGCCAACGAAGGCCGTTTGCAGTCGCGCTACACAAAAGTACCGTAAAGGCAAACGAATGGGTTTCATTTTATATGGCCTTTAGATAGACAGTGGGAGGGAGATAGAAGCACACACGCACACACTGTTTCCAGCTACAATGTATAGTATTGTATGTTTGTATGTCTAGTTTGGAGCATCCTTCATTGCAAGATACTTTTGTATCTTCTAGTTGCCAACTGATAGTTTGCTGCTGCAAAACCTGACTGCTGCCTGAGACAACAAATGCAAAAGCGGAATGCTGCTTGACAAGTGGCAACGTCACAGCAGCAGCAACTCTGCCAGCTGCGACAGACGAAAGGGCGCAACGCTATGAAGCATAGCGAAAGCTATGCAGTAGCAGCAGCCAGTGTGGCAAGCTCAAAAGAATCTGGATTTGTCTGTTTGCAGTTTGTTTTTCCATGCACTATGATTTCTGTCAGTGTATGTGTGTGTGCTAGTTGCTATACTTTTTTTTTTTGTGCTATTTGGCTTGCAGTTACTTTTATGCACTTTGCAAAGACTTTTTTGTATTGAGCACATGCAGTGTTTATGGCCATATCCAAAAGAACAGCCGCAAAGCAGCAAAACTTGCTGGGCGCAGCTGCTCCATCTATTCTCTAGGGGGCATCCATTTGGTTTCATGTAAATTACGAAGCTATCTGTGACAAAAACTAAGCTCCAAATGCTGACAGCTGAAGCTTCTGTCGCGTTTCAAGCCTACGGACTTGGCCCACATAGCACACACACACACACACACACACAAACGGTAAGCAACCCTTATGGTAGACACACACTCACACAATAAGCGATCTCAAAGAATCTAATGGTTTGGCTACTACCTTCATCTAGGTATAGGTCTAATCCACAGCATACAAAGCTTGTTAGCAGCGCCGAGATGACTTTTCTAGGCCTACCATCAAGGTTAGCTCACTCACATACACACACACACACACAGGCATACACATCCACCTACATATACATACTTATACACGCACCGTTATTATGCCTGAAGGAGGCTTTGCCGTTTCTGCGCTCCAATCTAAGCCCAGTGGCTTAGTTGCTTTGATGTTTTGTGGGGATTGCGAATTCTCAAATAATTTGCAATAAAATTAGTTTGGTGAAATATTCATTAGAAAATTGAATTCATTTAGAAAGAATGTGAAAAAGGATATTTTAAATATGAACAACATTTTTGGGAAAACCTATTACACCATTCACTGTGTTGTTGCTCTGTTCTATGCAAGACGAATAGCGTGTAAATGTAAGGATAAAAACATGGTATGCAATGTATGGGTGAAAAGTAGAAGAAAGAACAGTTGGTTTGTCAGGAAGTACAAAGGCCGGGGTATGATTCTCAGAGTTTGCTGAGACACTGTGCTATGCAGGATTTAATCTGTGTTTGGTGCATTTACACGCATACACACATATATCTTGACTCCTGCACTGTCATTCTAAGCTTCATTTCAAGGCGAGGACCTTACCCATACGAGTTTTTCTATTTGAGCATAACCACATTATTTGGTCAAATTCTAAAATCGAGGCCAGGCGCATGTATATAGATTTTAAAGAAGTGTATTTGGAGTATTGCCAAACATATAAGGTTGAAACTCGCCCAGAAAAACGACCAAAGTAGCTTACGGGTGGAAAGTACGATTACTAACTTCTACCATTTGCTGAGAGAATATTACTAAGAGCGTTTGGGTTTGGATTCTGAATTCACTTGACATCACGCCATATTTACCAACCTCCCTGTTACCTTAATCTCCTTTACTCTGGCTCCTACACTGTATACCTTGCAGCAACTACTCATTTCAACCTCGTCGCGTATTTCTTGTTGCATATTTGTTGTTGTTTTTTTATGTGGTGTGCCGGTAAGTGCTCATTTTATCGTACGAAGGAGTTTGCTTTGATCTGTAGCCTACATCTCGTTCCCATAAAAATGTTAGCCCATTTCCCAACACTTAAATACTTGCCTCTAGCCGATATATGAAACTGTTTCGAAATGTGTCATGTATTTAATGAGAACAACTTCAAAATTGGCTTTAATCACGCCATAAAACATACCATATAAGCTGTTCTGACTTTTCCATTCAATAACTATGATTAAATGGGAATTCGAAGGTAACATTATTATTATTAGTTATGCATTGAAGACCCCCGGCAAAAAATGATATTGCGGTGTCACTGCTCTCATTATATTGCGCTACCCACCATGTACGTACGTACTATATAGTATAACACCGAAAACCTCCAGCATATGCGTTATATACATATATGTCGTACGTAGATACATATGTATCCATGGCCAAGCTACGCATGGAAACTCATTTCATGCAATTTCACCTTCTCTAATTTTCATGTTTAGTGGTTTTTCTTTGCCGTTGGCAGCCGTAGCCGCAGCTCCAGTGGTAGCCCCAGTGGCAGCAGCAGAGACAGCGACAACGACAGAGGTAACAAATTTCCAAAAATAGTGACATTGTTAAGCGTTGACAGCGTTGAGGCTGAGCCGGAACTGTAGCAGGAGGCTGCGGCTGAGGCAGAGCCAAGTGCTCAATCATACTCAGCTATGCGTTGTAACCAACGTTGTTGGTGTTCTCCTTGTAGTTGTAGTTGTTGTTTTCGTTGTCATTGTTGTCGGCAAGATGATGCCGGTGAAATGACAGTCCCATATACGGCGTCCCCAAGGTAGGCCAAAAACAAAAAGCTTTTCGAGCATAGGCCCGCAGTGTTTGTAGCAAGTGGCACGGTCAACACCAATGAAAAATATCAACAATGTGCGGCATGCAGCAGACCCAAATCCACTAGAGCAAAAGGATTTGCCACATGCCCAGCTAGATGCAAACGATTAGGCGCCTACACATAGACGCACTAATAGCCACTACACTGACAAAAAACAATATGTGTAATATTCGTGTCAAAATAGTTGCTCTCTTCTCGACTGCGCTTAGTGATACGCAATGGAGTAGCCTCCAGACTTTGCTGAATACTGTCATTCATAATCGCCACTGGTTAACCTTTACAATGAGGAATATGCTGCCCGTTAGGGGATGCCTATTTCTAACTCGCAGGTTTTTTGTTAGATTCACTCAGAACTATTACTCAAGCCGTGCAGCATTGGATATTCCAATATCAGCTAGATCTCGGCCTATCCGCCAAGGTTTCGTTCGTGAGTTCCCTACTATGGCCGCGCTGCTTATTTCTAAGAGTGGCAAAATTCTTAAAATACATACGGAGACCGCTGAACCTGAAGTCTAGAATACCATTTTCGGTGATCCTGAATAGTTACTTGTCAAGGGTAAACGCAGAAGTTTTGTCCGCTCTGCAGCTGCAATTTCCGCATAGCACGGTTTACCTTTTCGAGTCATCGCTCTGGTCTGACTCAGTGGGGATAGCTCGCTTTCTCGATCTAGTCCTGATTGCGCCCGATTTGTGATTGCACACAACCGAATAGCCGAATAATAATACTCAAAAGCAAAACGTTGATGCACTGAAAACACCTTTGAGCGTGTTGACAATCTATCATAAAAGCTTTTGATCGAGATCTCAAATGAAATGAAGGAAAAACCCCAAAGATATCTGGCTCTTATTGTGGTGGAATTTGATGAAATACTACTGGAATGGTTACTTCTACTCTTGATCTATTGAGATGAGTTCGAGATAATTCAACATTTGTTTTATATATTCCGATTTTGATGGAAAGTTGTCCTTGCATTCTTGAAATCGACTGAAAACGTATTCGACGACTCGCGAAGAAGTTGTAGATCGGACTCAGCGACCAAAGAGTGGTATTTAGTGGAGCTCACTTTAGTTGGATAGTGTAGTTTGCAGTACTAAGTACGACTGTACTTAGATTTAAACGCCATTTTCTTTTCTCAATGTATGCCAGTACAGCAGGTCTTTCAATTTAATGCATGTGTGCGTGCCTCGCCTTGTGACTGAGCGCGTGTTTTAAGGTCTGTGTGTGTGTGTGTGTGTGTGTATGTAAAATTGTGTGTGTGCGGCTTTTAGCATATCCCAAGGCGACTGGGTCTCAGCCAGGAAACACTTGCCGCACTATTTGCCTCTAATAAATGGTTTTCGGCTGCCGCTGCCACTGCCTCTGTGCCCCATCTTCAGCAGAGAGAGTGTGTGTGTGTGTGGTTGTTGCTCTTGGCAATGACGCAAAGGTTTAAGCAACATACGGGAGGCAACTTGGAAATCCTTTGCACGAAAACTTTAAACATGATTAATGTCATCACTGCTGACATTACTGTGCACACTGTACGTGTGTGTGTGAGTGCTTGTTCTCCTTGTCTGTCCGTTAAAGTGTGTATTTTTTCATGAAAATATGTTGTACCCTGCCCTGCATTAAAAATCCATGATATTACTTTTTGGCCCCACTCACATGCCACCCCTTACTTGCAACAAGTGTACAGACCATAGATTTAACATTTTTGGGTCTTAACTGCTATGCTGCATGAATTATGATTCCCAGTAAATGCCACATCCAATCTGTGCTAAAGGTAATGCGATTGCTTACACTGCTCGATGGTAAATACATGTTTCCTCGATAGGCTGAAGGCATTTTAAATCGAAATATGCCAATAAACAGACATCGAAGCTCATCACTTTTGCTCAAACACTTGCATAAATGTGACCCAAAATTGTATGCATATACGTGTCCGTGTGGTAATGTATGTTTGTCTTGGTGTTGGTGTCGGCGTTGGTGCGTTTTGCCTTCCAGGATGCCGGGCAATTAGCCCTGACAAATGTGCGGTGGCCCCGTTGGTTTAATGGACTGGGCCATTGACGTGGCCATTTATTTTTGGTCCATGATCCATGTTTAATTCGTTGCCATAAATATGCAAAAAAGTTCTGCAATGTTCCTTGTTTTATGATTTTTTTGCAGATGGATTGCAATTGATAGGTTTTGTAATTGCAGTTTTTGGGCCAATATGGTAATGACAGCAATTTAAATGAATTTGGACTATTTATGAGACTTTGTTATTTAACAATACAGTATAGAAGACTGAAGTGTCATTCTGTTTGGGCTAACAAATGAGCGTCAAGCCAGATATTTGGTAAGTCAATTTATTTGTTACGAAACTTTGGCTTAGACTTGTTATGAAAAAGCCAGACGAAGTCACATAAAATGCGTCCAACTAATGATGGAAACCGAGTTTTATGACAGTTAAGTGTGAGTATCATAAGACGCTTGCACGATTTTCATTGAGACATTTGATGCAACATGTAATGCTTCATCCAAAACACCTCACAAAGCCCTCTTTTTCACGATAAGCTAAAAAACTTTCATATTTATCTTACTGCATTTACACTTTTTTGAGCAGATGATTAGTTATCAACGTGAACTTGCCAAGGTTTTCGTGGAAACTGGGCCTCCCAAAGCTTTTAAAGTGTCATATATACTAACTAAATGAGTTCAGCCATGGCCCAGCAGTCCCAAATTTCCTACTGGGCTGCTCACATTCTAGTAATTGTTCTAGCTAAGCGTAAGTCTCGCTGATTCTTCTTAGATTATGTTAGGTTAGGTTAAACGGCTGACAGACTTACAGAGCATTCCCACCCTATGCAAAAGCAGACAACATTAGAAGGGATAGGATGCAGAGATAAAATTTGCAATCCGCTTATGTCTAAATACGGACAGATCTGAGATACTATTCAGAAAGTAACTGCCCAGATGCTTGAGCCTACGTCTACAAACAGCTGGACATGAACAATAGATGTGCTCGTTTTTTGCTTCGTCCCCACAGCTCCTGCAAAAATTGTTGAAAGGGGCAGAAATCTTAGCCGCATGAACACCAAGTAACCTGTGTCCCCTAATGGTGCATCTCTTCCGATTAAGAGACAGAGCTCCCCTGTGCTTTTATGGTTGTTTTCAGGCCAAGTTTATTTAGCGAAATGACTTTTCGTCACAATAAACCATTCTTGGCTGACTTCGAGCTCAAAATGTTGCTTAATGTGGAGCTTACAAGTTGCCATAGGCATACTTATGCCATCTTCATCAAGGAGAAGGGGACCAGTAGTGGCCTGTCTGGCAAGCTTATCAGCTATACAGCTACCTTCAATGCCTCACCATATCATGCTAATAATTATTATAAGCGAGCTGCTGAGCCATCTCGTTGAGAGATCTGCGGCAATTTGTTACCACTGTCGAATTAGACGTATTATGTTTGTATTGCCCGTCCGGATTGTCGAGATACTAAGGTATGCAAGTGCAATGTGTATCGCGAGGACCTCAGCGACCTCAGATTCCGACCCCATCGTTCATCTTAGAACTATTCGTGAAGAAGCAGGCAGGGAGCCCAGGAATACCAGCGAACCTTACTACTGCCGTGAAAAGCCATCGGACTATCATAGGGGAAATAATGGCTCTTCTGCAGGAGTACAGGGCCATCGCTGCCCTTATTCTTCTTTTTATATGTTTTCTTTTTGATTTTTTGTTTAGTTAATTTATTATTTTTTAAGCCCAAATCCAAGATTTGATGAATTAAAATATAACTTTTTATTTACTTTTTTTGCCTGTGCTGTGGCGATTGCCGTTGTTGTGTATCCTTGGGTATATCATGCAGCTAATTTTAAAAAATTAAACAAAATTTGCCGAAACGCTTCTTTTTTCTTTGTTATCAACTTTTATATCTAAATCAACTAAGGGGCTCCGCTTTCTGCTCGCTTCGTCCGTGTACTAACTACTTCTGCTCTTCTTCGACAACTTTTAATTCATATCCGTGCATCCGTATCTTCAACTCCTTCTTCGACTTTGCCTTTTCCTCTTCCGCTTTGGGTTTTCTTTGTAAGTCAACATAGTCAACATATCCGTAAAGAATCATTCAAATCGTTTGAGTCATGAAGTAATAGGCATTACTTGTCTTATATATGCAGTGTTTCTAAACAATATGTGGAAATGATCACATAAACCCCTGCGAAGGCAACTTTAGGGCCATCGAAATAGTACTGAAGCAAAAGTCATGGCCCACTTGTAGACTTTTTCTGGTAAAGTGCAAGATAACACTTCATGTTCGCAAATCTTTTTTATGTTTCGGGATATAAATGTAAAGAATTTCGCAATAAATTTGAGTGCAACTTGGTAGGACATACATACATATGTAATGCTCGAAAGTTTGCACCAATAAATTTATTGCTTGTTACATAACAAATTCTGAGCTTTATGGATGTCTAAAAAAGCGAACTTAATCAGAAATCAAGTTGTTAACTCAAACTTACCCAAAACACATTAATATTTATAAGCAATTTTAAGACTTACCTGAAAAGAGAAAGAGTAAGAATTAGTTAGTTTTCGTATATTGTAAGCACTTATACTAAGGAGCTTATAACTAAGGCTGCTAAAGTTTTTAACTATTTGCAGATTTACTGAAGCTTCAAGTACATGACTGTTAACTGTCCTTGACAGAAAAACAAAAAAAAAAACTTTAAGTAGAACAAACCACAAATAAGAAGTCATTACGCATAAAAAATCAACTGAATCAGCAACAATTTGTGCCCCATAAGCGATGACACTAAAAGGAAGCAGCACCCACACACACACATACGCATTTTGTGGCAGCCACAAAGAGTCGCACATGCACGGTCGCAGCTACTGTGTGTGAAACTGAGACCAAAAAACGAGAAACGCTAAAAACAAAGCTCGGACTCATTAAACTTTCATGGCCAACAGAACCATCTGTTTTTTTTCTTCTTCTCGATTTCTGTATATGTACGCATGTAGGTATATAATTTTTTGTTTTTCATATGGTTCAAAAGCCACAAATGCTGCTGGTGACGACGCACGAGAGATACATATTTATGTGGGAAATCGCAAAGCAAATGGAAACCAACTGGAAATTGGCATATAACTCAACAAAGCAGCTGACAAAAGAAAAAAAACAGCGAATGCCTTTTGCAAATGTCAATCGAAGGATAAATTCATGCCAGAAACAGTCACAGCCACAAAGATACGCACATAGATACAGCGACAGATACGCAAAGATACATAGATACAGATACCGTTGACGATGCTTTCTGAAAGGCGCACATTTTTACGACTTCACTGGCGCCCAGTGTCTTCTGCGTCAAACATTTTACGAGCGCAACCCACAGACTCAAGGAATCTTTCAGTGGTTGGGAGTGTGTGTCCGTGTGTGCGCGTGTGGGAGCTGCTCGTTAGAAAGTTTCCGTTGCTTTGACATGGCGACTTTAAAGACAAACTTCAGTTGCAAGTTATGCGTCCAGCTTAGACTACAAATTAGAGGCAATGCTTGAACCTTTTAATTGATTTGTCAAAGTTGGAATTCACTTTTGTATCTGTGGTTAGCCAAAAGGGATACGTGACTTGACGGGGCAATTGAAAGTTTTGGTTTTTCAGAGAAGTTCAGTGAACTTTGGAACTGGTTGAGTTATCGATATGCTCTGTTTAATTTGCTGTGGCAACTCAAGTTTAACGATAATTTCGATGTACATTACTAGATCCAGAAAAGGGGATTCTTTTTTCCAAAAGTTTTAAACATAGAAAGTTTGAAGTTTCGCATTTTGTCAAAATTTTGATATCAGTAATTTGCAATACATTTCTTTTGTGAATCGGAAAAAAAAATTGCATGGTCACACTGTTTTGTCAGTCATTTTGTGTGAAAATAATTGAAAAGCACAACTTGGAGGCTGATTGGCAACAGCGGCTTGGAATGTTTTGGTAAAAAAGGAAAAACAAGGGAATAAATCCCATTGAAACAACGTCTCATCTAAGCCATTATCTCTCGCCCAACTTCTTTCGTCCACCGACATCTAAGACAGCTGGTCTTACGATTCACATATAGTATTTCATATTGGCCCTCTAAGCATTGGCAACGACTACCGCACCCGATAGACTTCATAATTTAAAAGACACATATTGTTCATATTGTTTCATGTTTCAACAAAAAGCTATTGAGTTTATTTCGGACAAGCTTACAAAAACAAGCGTAACACCACCAGAGCGTAACACCATCTGAGCTCAGTAACAGACAAAAAGGAAAAATTTCCCTGAAACAGAAGCTGGAAATTTTCTTTAAATAAGCATTGCGCTTTCTTTATTTAATTTAAACTGCTTTCCTGCTAATAACTCGCAAAACTGACGTAAAAACACACACACACATTGGTCACATTGATCATGTGACCGCATATTCAAAGAAAAATTGAGGGTACTTTCAACTATAATCCACTTTTAGCATCTATCTGTGGTTCATTCGACATCCAAAACTTAACATTCTAGATTGATAGACTTGCATTCTCCAAGGTAACAGGCCCTTTCAAACTTTTATGCATTTGAATAAAGTTTTTTAATTGCTTATTGCTGGCGTCGTCCTGACAAAGCTAAAACAGATTCAGGACATGTCCAAGTGAATTGGAAATTCTCAAATTTGCAAAGACGACGCCATACTATGGCCATAAACTTTATGCGTAAGAGCTTGCTCAGGGTAAGTGTATATTTTATTATGTTCCGATGGTAAACTTTTATGGGTTTGCCCATTAATGCATGGCATCTAAACGAGCTGCAAGAAGCTGCAACAGAAACTGCTGTTAACTCGGTGGGCAAGCGTGACAAGGATATGTAGTCCTAGAGTTAGGCCATCGCCTGTTGGACAGTATTAAACCTTCTGCAGGTATTTGTCAACCCAAAATGACAGCCACAAGGGAAAGTTCTCTAACATCTTTACACATGACAGTAGCGGATGTGGCACTCATCAAATCAATTTCAGCTGTGCTGCCATTATTTGTTAGGATCTTGTAAGACCACTAAGAATGGCTATTTGGTCTTGCAATGGTACAGCTACAACAGCTTATAGTTATACTAGCCAACAAAGTTTACATCAATAGAAGGTTCTTGGCTAAAGCTTAACTTTTCTGTTAAATTCGGGTTAACTGAGTTCAAATTCGGCAACCGTTTTGGGTTTCCTAGGCGGGATTTCGATCGATCGCCATTTCTAAGAATTAGCAACAACGAATGTTAAGAGACAGTAAAGCACATATTAATCGATAAGCTGACCTTATGGGGTTTATGTCCTTCATAAAGCTTTGGTCAATTTAGACACAATTACTTTAACTTCAAAAATTGGGTCGAAAATTAAACAAATTTTTTGCCAATTGCTGTATTCAAGCACTTATTTGAGCCAAATCACTAACAAAATGGAGAAGTTATTAGGAATTAGGGACTTTATCCATGTATGCAACTGGTGCAAAGCTAGTTACAGTTAGAGAGAGTCTATAGAGAGTAGCAGCGTCAGCGACAGACAAGTGAGAAACTTAATACGCATTCCCGATCAGAAAAATGCTCTTCAGCAGTTTCGCTGTTACATAAAATTACAAATACTCTAAGGTAGCAGTATTTTATTCGAAAGCAACCAAGTTGAAGATGAACTTTTAAAGCCAGTAAACGTTGTAAAAAACGAGATCTAAGCGAATATTACCATAAATTATGGATAGTTCACATTTTCATAGAAATATTTGCATTGCTTTAACATCAAAGCTAAATAGAATTCCAATTTAGATTCCATTAGCAGCAAAGATTCTATTGACAGTGCTGTGGCTGCCAATTGATTGAGTTTGCTACCAAAGAGAAAAGAATGAGTAAAAAAAACTCAATACAAATACACAGTCTCACACACACCCACACACACACACCCACACACACACACACACACACACACACACCCACACACACACCCACACACACACACACACACACCCACACAGAGAGAAAGTGTGTGTTTTGCCAGCTGGCACACAAAAATCAACAAACCAAGGCGCTGGACTGCACATTGGAACTAAATGACGGAAGTGTTGATAAAGAGTCACAAAAGTAAAAGCAAATGGCAAAAAAGGAAAAATGAAAATGTGAAGAAAAACCTGAAAATGCTTCCTGCACACAACTACATACAAGTTGACCAGGGTTACCAATGCACAAGCGTGTGAAATTGAATAACACCCAGATTGTGTGCTACATAGAGACACATAAGAGTTTAATCCTGCGGATGCCACAAAACTCTATTGAGTTTAAGCGATAGCGGCCCTGCGGCAAATTTGCCAATTCTACACTGTGCGAAAAAAGTCAGCTTGTATTAAGTTAACAAGAAAAACTTAAGCTAGACGAAAAAGATATTTTGGTTTTGAGCTTGTTGAGAGAGAGCACATGAGAGAACACATTTGTGTAAGTGCTTGAAGTTTTTTGAAAAGCGGAAGCAGAATAGAATCTACTTTTTCAAAAAATTCAAACTGATTGTAAATTTTCAACTTTCTTTATAAAGCCACGGCTCTGCCAGCAGCGAGCGATTCTTCCAGCTTGAGTGAGCCGCTCATTACGCACATTTTGAACAGAGCTCATGAGCGCGAACCACGCCCAGCTCTGCCAGCAGCGAACGATTCTGAACTCAAGCTGGCAGCAGTCCGGCTCAAAGAGCTGGCAGAATCGCTCGCTGCTGAGAGAGCCGTGCATGGCTCGGACTCATGAGCAGGAACTTTGTTCAAAATGAGCGTGACTCATAAGCTCTGTACACAATGTGCGACTCACTCAAAGAGTCGTTGCCGGCTGCTCATTTTGTGAGGAGCTCACTTACAGAGTAGCTCATAAGAGTCAATTTACAAAAACTGCTTAAAACGCATATTCCAAGAATAAAACGCTTTGGTTCTGAGTACATAATGCTCTTTTAGCGAGTTTTTGCTGGTGATTCCTTATAGCTGACTCTATGTTGAAAACGAATGTAAGCTTAAATCGATTGTAAATTATAGCGATATCTTGTGAAATGTCGTCAGGGTTGGACAGCCTTCTACGTCGCCTACAACTGGCAACAACTACGCACGTTTGGGAGACAATTTTTCAGACAACCGCCTATTCATGATATCCATATAATTGTGCTTAAATAAATTCTAGTTGCAGCTATGCATTTCTTTCAGTGTATGCCTAAGCAACTCACAACAATGGCGGCTTGTCGTCGCTCTCACGCTAATGTGCTCTCTGACTCTTTTGATAACAGGTCTCCCGTTCATTGGTGGTCATCAAGTAACCGCACCGTAAGCCATCAGACGAAAACGACAAACTCATCAAGTTTTAATATTATTGCTCCAACGAAAAGTACACACAATTATCGTTACAAATTTTCTTGTTAACTCTTATTTTATGTCGGGGCGGTCTAAAAGCGAGCAATGAGCAAGCTTTGAAATAACATCCTGTCTAAGCAGGAGGAATCTGTCCGATTCGATTATTCTTTGCAGCTTATCGCAAATGACATGTGAGCATAAAAGCTGTAAAGTTTATGCATTTCTCTGCATTTTTACTGCGCCAGAATCTAAACCTGATGAACCTGATGATGTTCGATGGAGCACAACGCTGATGATGATGATGATGATGCTGATGAAGAAGATGATGAACTTGCCTTTGATTGTAGCATTTTTTCCTGGCACGACTGTGTTGAAATTATTCAATTGAAATACTGTTTGTTTTATACTTTAGTTTACTTTTTGCTGTATTCCCCCGACCAACTGCTGGCAAATAACTCGGCAACCACCCATGTAACAACATTGTTAAAGTAGCAGAGGTACAAAAAAAGCTTAAAATTACAGACAGTGAGCACAAAGGGAGTTATTGCCGCAAGGGCTGTGAGCAGTAGTTGGAGTGCAACTGTTGTTTGTATTTGCTACGTGACAAATGCATTGACTCGAACTCGAAATTGACAATTCACAAAAGCTAACAATATTTGAATAGCAGATACATAGATACAGCTCTAGCACAGCATAATATATGGTTTGCTGATATCCAGCTAATGGCAATTGTAGCACAGCACATACAATTACTCTTCAGGAAGTGTGCTATCTTGTCCCTAAAGGATTTTACTTGAGCGGAGTTTTAACAGCAGTGCACGTGCGAAATAAGAAAAATCACAGGCGTACTGAAATAGCTAGCTAAATAATGAATATACAAGGAGTTAGAGCTTTTAAATTACCTTAACTATTTACTTCAAAATTGCAACCCTCTTGGATTTATACAAACTTTAAGAAGTTAGGAGTTATTTAAACAGGTATCACGCTGTTATTCATAGAAAATATAGCTCCCATTGTAGTGGAGAAGTGATTTGGAAAATATGTTTTGAAAGGCTGAAGTGCCTAAAAGATCAAGTTGTGTTCGAAAGCAATTGGATTTTGCGGATACAAATGATGATAGGCAATACTGCCACAGATGAACTGAGTGCAACAATAAGCTACAAGCAGATTGAAATGCGGTGCTCTTGCAGGGGTATTGACCATCTACAAGTGCAGGAATCAAAACAGCAAATTAAACAAATAGTAAAACTAATACAAGCTATATGGAAAACGAAAAATATCACAGAAACTGCAAGGATGGAGTTACTGTTAAGATACCAAAGAAAGCAAACATTAAGAACTTTGCAAGGAAACGGATGCACATTTTGGAAGGTGATACACTCAACATATGCGAGGTGTATACTCTCCACTTACGTAGTCTTTACGCCTTTTACGCAAGTCGAGAAGATTGTGTCAATAGGGAGCATCTATGCAAGTCTACTCTGTTTTCGTACTATTTCTCCCATTTCAACTGTCCTTTCTCTCTTTTAACTTCCTCTGTACAATGAGCAAGGCTGATTGCACCCACCACAAATCTAATCTAATCTTAGAACTTCGTGATTGGCGTGGTATAAGCGTTAAATAATGGCAAACATCATTCTCGATATAGATGAGAATCGAAAATACGCTTAAGAGGCATGGAGCATATGTCCCAAGTGGGCACCACATGATTTGTACAGCGTTGAGCTTACTTCAGCTGCCTATTAGCCACTTCGAATTGGCTATTTTTGCTGAGCACCTCGAGGTGGTCGCTCCAGCGTTAACGTATATGTGAGAACAGTTCATTATATAGGTGGTACAGGGGCACTGGCTAGTCTTCAGGGAGATAGGGACGATAAGGATGTTCCGCTTTGTGTTAGCTCGACTGGCAGATCATCAGAGGCTTCGCGTAAGTTAGAAGCTGTAGCTAAAACTTCTGAGTCGCGTTAGTGACTAGAAGCAGGTGTCGTGCCCCGAGGGCATATCTTCAGTGTACATGGTGTAAAAGAAAGGAGCGACGATACAGCCTTTCGGTACGCCAGCAGTAATGTTGGGCTTTTCCTATAGTTCATCTTTGACAGAAACTCTGAATGACCGATAAGCCTGGTATGATTTGAGCACCAAGACTACTTGAGCTTCTGAAGAAACCAACATGTCACACAAGGTCACAAGCTTGCTTAACGAGAATATGTTGCACTGTATGTTACATTTATTCTAAGGGTGCTGTGCCTCTGGCGGAAACCGAACTAGTGGAAAGTATAAGCTTGTTGCTTTTTTTATGTTTCAAAGCTTGGAATTTGTCCATAATATCTTCCAGCGAAATGGGACGAATTGGCTGTGCCAGAGCAGCAGCAGAGTGAGCCATCTTTATATAAATACGCTTACCTAAAATTCATTTCGGTACCGATTTCTTCGCAATAACGCAACGTTTATAGGCGAAACCTAGACCATTTGAAAGATAAAATGATTGCGGTTTGCCGAATTCAAGTTTCACCTGAATATGTTACGTTTTAGTTAGGTAAGAATTGGTTTGAAGTACAATATGTACTGTATATGTTAGAAAAAAAAAACAACAACAAATAATTGTTCACACAATTTGTTGTTGTTATTTCGTGTTTTCTTTACTCCTCTTCGTAATGAGCATTTATTAAGTCGCAAAATGTCGACGACAAGGCAAATGCTAGTATCAGAAATGGTGTTAAGGTTGAAAGGCTTGAAACTTGATTCTAAGCGAGAAGCGAATGCATGTGCACGGGTTTGAAAAGACCGAAACCAACTGCCATAAGCACCACGGATGGGCGCACCAATTACTACTGGTAGGCGTGTTAAGTTCGTCTCAGATTCCAAAGTCTGCGTACTTCAGCCCAGAAGAACACAGACGCTACAAAGTGTGATGTCATTTGAAGCTTTTTTTTACGAATTTTTTTTATAAATATATAGATTACCTTACAGCAAAGACTGGTGAACAAAAATGATAATGATTTTCGGTTAATGAAATAAAATATACGGTATTTTTTCTACAGACTTTTTTGTATAATTTGCAAGCGATTCCTAGAACAGTTCTGTTCATATTGATTCAGCAAATATTATATTACCAAAAGTAATTGCGGGTAATCACAGCATTTACACAAAGAAGCATACAAATATATGAATTCAATAAATTATTTGATGCATTTTGAAGCTGAAATTCAACAAAGTCAACAGACATGTTTACCAAAAATTTTAACTTTATGCTCCTCCAATTGACAGCAGCTGCAATTGACGACAAAATCGACAATAAAAATGAAATTGAGATTTTTGTCGTAGTATTAAATTTGCTTTTAATAAAATATGCAAACGAATAAAAATAAACTCAAGCAAGAAATATACGTAAAATACGCAAAATGTGCGCACCAGTTGCCAAACATTAAAAATTAACGATTATTTAAAAAAGCATTGAGCCACGCCCTAAATGGCCAAAGGGCGGAGAGGGAGCGAAAATCGGCTTTTGAATGCTGAATGCCGAATCCTGAATAATGTTTAATTTTAAATATTGCATGACAAATTGAAGTAAAAAAGGGACAAACTGTCAACTGTCAAAGAACCGAAAATTAAAGTAGAAAATAAAACCAAAAAAAACAAAAAAAATACTAAAGGCTCAAACTCAATACTTGAGCAAAAGGTAAGCAGCTTTTTTGACAAATGAGCAGTATTCTATGTGTGTGTGTGTGTGTGTGTGTGTGTGTGTGTGTGTGTGTGTGTGGTTGTACGTGCCGGTCCCTGTCTCTGTATGTGTAAGGGTACATGGGCCTCTGCTAATGCTATTAGTGTGCGCCCAAATTGGATGGCGGCAAAGGTCAATGAATAATTCCAAAGCAGACGAACCACAAAATACCAAAAAGAGAAAAACAAAAAAAAATGAGAGACGAAACCGCGTAGCTAACAAACCACAGCCACAAAATGGCGCATGGCAACCATTTTGTTCAACATTTATACGAACTGCAAAAGTCCAATAGCAGCGACAAAAATTAATTAGTGCGTAATATACAAAAGAAGAACCGTACAATAAATGACGATCCAAATGGCAGCCATGAGTAGCATTCCCGGCATCCGAAGCGGAATGCAAGGTAAAAATAACAGCGGCAGCCATCAGACAAAGCGTAACAACAATGGCGAAAAACAAAATCCACGCATCTTTGTTTAGAGTTTCCTCCTGTTTTCCGCTCTACGCATTAATTTTTACACAAATTTGCATTTCATTAACAACTAAAAAAGAATTTGCTGTTTACACAGTATGCTAAGAATGAAAGGCAAAGGACATGAAGAAGTGCCTGAAAAGGGAGGGCTAAGCGCGTGAAACTGTTAGCTGTGGCAAGGCGATGGTTGCATACACTTACAGCTAGTCAGGCTTAATGCACAAAATTGATAGATCTCAAATCTCTTACAAACGAATTTCCAATTAAAAGCAGTTCCTGAAAAAGAAGACATTGCAAATGGCAAAAGAAAGCAAAACTCGTTTGGGGCCTATTCACAAATGATGTCACTCATCTCAATGAGTGTGGAGGGTTCAACACATTGTGACTCTTTGTGAGGATGGGTTCTGAAAAGTGACGTCACAATCACAGTGTTAATAGAAAGTGCCAAAAATTGTCTTCATATTTTCATGCAATGTTTTCTTACTATCTGCAGTCAGGGAAATCTTTAAAAGCTTGGTGACGTCTTTTAGAAACAGCCTCTCTGTTACTCCACTGATTATACCGTCAAACTTCCCTATAACGAAATTTCCTATACAACTATATAGTTCTCCCCATTAAGGATTGTTTAGTACCAGATATCAGCATCCCGATATCCACCTTGTGGACATGGTACATGGCTGTCTCTTGATCAATCTACACGCAACCACATTGATCATGCTGTGATTGATGGAAGGCATGAATCCAGTGTGCTTGATGTTTGTTCGTTCAGAGTGGTCAATATCAACTCTGACCAACAAAGTGAAGAACGTGCGATCCAACGCTCAGCGGAAGCTGGACGTCACAAAGCTGTAATAACAGCAGACTCCGGAAGCTTTTTCCGCTGAACTCTCTGAGCAGCTCAGTCAACCTCCCTCAGAACCAGATTGCGCAGAGGAACTTTGGAAACATACATCCCGCTGTGAAACTTCAAGTACATTCAGCCACTATTGTAATTATCAGCTTTCGGCGTTCATCGGCCGTTCAGGATACATAACTCGCGCGAATAATGGACACGAATACTCTACATTAGGGCGTAGCCCGGTTCCGCGTTACTATGGCCAGTCAAGGAGAGAGAGAAAGAGAATACTGAAATGATCTGAATAATCCAATTGTCTCTACTACTAAGTAAGTAAAAACCAAGGCGTAAGCAAATGCATTGCGAAACGAAGTGCTGTTTAAAAACCTTATGAATAATAGAATCTGTAAGCTATTTTGGGAGAAGATTTTCATCCTTTTACTTTGTTAGATCCACTCTTGACAAGAGAGAATCCAACGTACATTCTAGGTTGTTTAAATTTTTAAGTGTCTAAGAATATTGTGTAGAGGAAGTACATAAGTCGGAATGAAGTTAACTTTTGGTCCCGTGAGAAGAAAACGCAAAGATTTTTACAATAGCCCTGAAGTTGACGCAAGCCTGCCAATAAATGAGACTCCTGTCACAATTAGTAACTATAGCCGCTTTTGGACTTAGTATGAGGAAGCGAAAGGGGAAGAAAAAGAAGATGAGGAATGGGAAGGAGAATATGACCTACATCGAGCAGGGCGCAGAGCCCCTAGACTTTAAGATCGGGTGCCCCCTTTTTATGGTATCTTTTGTGACCATACCATACTTCGGACCTTGTAGTTTTTACAGCATTTTAAAGGTTTTTTGACATAGAAAAGTCAAAAATGTTGTGTTTTGCGTAGTAAACTAAGTAAACGTAAATAGATGCATTTTCCTCTTTCAAAGATACGAAGGACAAAACAATAACTGTTTCACAGTATATTGCCATGTTAATTTATGTGAGGGATGGGCTTAAGGTGAAAGAGTAAGAACAGTCTTTTTATGTTAGTGTGATCGATGTGACTAAATAGTTGAGCATCTGATTTGGTCGAGCCGTATACCGTTGTAAAGGTAATAAAGCTTAGATTTGGATATTATTTTGGAAGATATTGTGTTTAAATGAAAATGTACCTTAACTCTAGCGGGCAAATTATTGGGATAATGAAACATACGATATTCATGGATTCAAATTCGATTAACGAAGTTCTCATAAAAGCAGGAAAAAAGACGCGATGACTATGATGATACACACCAAAGTGAATATACTCTATGCAAGGGCATAGAACACTATGAAATTGTTACAGCAGCAGCATAAACAAGTTTTCACTCGAATGAAAAGTAAATTTACAAAACGTGTGCAAAATGGAAAGCGGGCTTCAAGCCAAACCCTATTCCAAAGCTCAGACGGGGTTGAAGGGTTACGTAACGGAATCGTCAACGAGGACAAAAATAAAAAGCAGGGTACACACATATAAATGACAAAAAAAACGAAAAATGCTTTGCACCTAAACGCACATTTCGCGGATCTAAAGTTGTGGGAGCAACCAAGCCAGAGAGTCATATGTGGTTGTGTGTGTGTGTGTGCGTGCATATGTGTGTGTGTGTGTGTGTGTGTGTGTGAGTGTGTGAGTGTCGCACAAAAGCGCGCTTCATTATTTTGTTTCCGTTCGTATTTTTTCACTTCTCTTTGCTTTTCTGGCTGGCTTTTGTGGCACACACACACACACACACACACACACACACACGCACACACAATAACACACAAAGCCATGGGCTCGAAATTCGCACGAGTTGCGCCTTTGTAGGCGTTTGTTGCTCATACATAAGCAGCATGTGCACTTGTATGTATGTAATTTAGTGTAAATTACTTTGAAACCCCTAACAATTTTAGTTTTGACAGTAATAGACTCACACACACACACACACAAACACACACACACACACACACACGCACAACAAGTTTACGCTGTCACAATACGCGGCACATTTTCTATCAAATTTACAAGCAGCAACCGCACACACACACACACACACACCCACTCACACACACACACACATACACATACATGCTACTGTGTGTGTGTGTCGTCTGGAAACATAATTTTTAATTGTATTTGCTCGCTGTGTTATAAACGACGCGTTTCATTTTAAAAGGATTCTTTTGTCGCTTCCACAAAATGGCGTTACTTGCCAGCGTCTTGTGTCTCGGTCTGGCCACTTGCTGAAAATGGCGCTTGAAAATGGCAGCATTTCGTGAAACGGAAATAGAAGAGGCTTTTCGGCTGCATCATAAAATTAACAAGAATTCATTGCATTTTATAATGTTTGCGCACATAAGTATGCTTTATATTATATTGTTATAATACGGTATTCAAACGAATTCAAGAAGAGTAATATAAAATTTCCTAAATGCATACACAAGAAATTATTAACAAGCGGCTTAAAATGATGTCGTTGTGTTGGAAAAATCTCTTATATAATAGCTGCACCATATAGAGCTTCTCTAATACGCAAGTATTGAATGAATTTTAAAAAATATTATATGTTGTCCTTAATTAAGAATGCAAAATCGATAAAATGAACAACTTTTTACCACATCTAAGACGATGCAGCAGCTTTTTCTGCACGAATAATGCTCTTAAGCTTATCTCCAGCCTTTATATTGCTGAAGTACACTTTGCTCTCCAAGTAACCTCACACATATATGGAAGCGCGGTGGTGTCAAATCTGGTGATCTTCGTGGCCACCCAATATTACTAGTCGCAACTAGAAGTCTCAGAATACACACAAAGTCTAACAAAATCCAATGATACAGCCTTTCAAACTTTTAAGAGAAACAGCTCATTTCGGAGTTAGTTTGTTCTTAGTTAAAATGGTACTTTATGGAATACTATTGGTTGAGAAATGTCAAAGTTCAATACTTCTATATCGAAGGAAGCTGGAAATGTTAATCAAAATAAGTGAAGCGGGTTACTCTTGTCTTCGACATCTTGGATTTGCAAGATTTTTAGCTTTGCAAAAGAATTAATAGATGATTTTTTTTCTTTTAAAAATGCAGAATTTTTTTCAAGTTATCGATAAATCAATACTTTCTACTAATTTATAATTCGTAAACAAATAAATATTTACAAAGAACAGTTCAGAAGTTTGAGCGCAAGGAGTGGAAGGTCCTTTCCCACAAGCAACCTGTCATTCCAACGCACATTACGCAGCCCGTCTGAACGATGCAGCTTCGGCATAGTACTTGCTAAGCAACTATACGACAATGAAGACAACGAGATCTATAACAGAGTTTATTTAATGTGAAAAAATTTCATGGATTGGATTAAAATCACTGTGCTCTAATGTGCATTCTCCTTTTGCATACAACAACGAGTCTAGTACTAACTAACGCCCCTCCAAGAGCATCAGCCGAGCCTATTCAGTACCCCTGAAGGTAGTGGTGAAGTGTATCTATAGCAGCAGCGCCAGGTGGAAACACATCTCCACGCCGAACACAAGGTTCAACCACCTCCACCATGATACTTCCTCAAGGAGCTGACCTTAATGTGCAGCCTTCGAAACTGCTCAGCCTGTGGTGCCGAAATTAAGGGCTCAGTGGGTCCTCCTCTTTTAGGCCCGACAGGTTAGGATTTTAAGTTTTTCTTTTAAAAAATATCATTACTTCCACAAAAGTTACGATTTTTGCGGAAAAAGAAGTCAGCACCGTGCAACGTATATCAAGAAGGAGTCAAAGAGTCACGATTAAGAGAGTCAAAGTCAAGGAAAGTAAAGTTAGAGCAAGAGTTAGAGGGCTACGAGAAGGTCGCCTAAATCATTAAAGTTTGGACACAGAAGGCGCGCAAAGGTTTTATAAAATATGAAATTTGAACCGAAAATAATTTGATGTGAAATTGAAGTTGGTACTGAGCAATCTAAAAGCAAGAGCAAAAAGCCATCAAATGTCCTTTTAGATTTGTTAGTCATGGTCTAAACATGTTTTTACAACGCCAATTACAATATGCAAAAAAAATTGAGCTCAGTGAAAGGCCATACCTTTTCCGGTAAATTTGGGGTAGCTCATTTCGGATTCGAAAACTGTTTAGATTTTCTAGCACCGTTTTCAGATTTCGAAAGTTGCCAAGTCAACAAATCTTATGCTACTCGGTAACGACCTTAGCACCTTGCTTCTCTTGTCTTCATAATGAGTGTATTAACTCTTCGAATGTCGACGACAAGGCGAATGCTAGTATTTATTATTTCATATATGGAATTAGCGACCTTTTCTTATAAAGAATGTATATTATTTCTATATTCGGTTTAAGCTGATTCTATTAGAGTTATACGTGCTATGTAGGAATTTATTAGCATGAAAAATGCTGAGCTAAATGCCTAGATCAGCATGTGCATAATTTAAGCCAAGGCAAACAAAGGCATCCTTGCCACACAAATAAAAAAAAAATTGAATGCAAACGCAGCTGCAAGCATACTTACACAAACACACACACACACTGACACACACACACACACACACACACACACACACACACACACTCCAAACCCACACAGTTACTGAAAATAATCCATTAATTCGTCTAATCCTACAATATTGCAGTAGCATATTTTTTGTTTTTGTCTCAGTCCTGTACCTCACTGCCTGCCTGCCACAAGCGAGTGGCAAGTAGTAGTTGCATGCCACGGCATTGGCGTGGCTCAGTTAGCACATGTATTCCAGTTATGGGTTAATAACCCTGACAGTTCCAGAGTCAGAGCCAACAGTAGCAAAGCCACTTAATATTACTAAAAACACTCAATGCAGCTGCTGATGTTGCTGCAGAGCTGCTGTGCCGCTGCAACAAATGAAACAACAACTGCAGCAGCAATGGCGGCATGCAAAATGGCGGCTGCCATATGATGATGTACACACGGCAACGACGACGCAGACGTTGAGCATATGCATTGCATGCATATTAATAACACTAAAAACTTGCACACGCCCACACAGACAAATGGACAAACAGTTAGACAGACGGACGGAGAGACGGCCGGATGGACGGACGGACAGAGCGAAAGCAGAGATAAGCGTACAAGCGAGACGGACAGATTAAGGAGCAGTGAGGCGTACAGTTTCATGCACATTTGTTGAGTGAGTGTGAGAATTGAATTGCTTGAAGTGCCCTTAAATTGCCCTCATTACATAGACAAACAGACACACACACTCGCACACACACGCACACACACACACACACACACACGCACTTGCACGCACACCATAAAGTGTTGCGCTCAAATGCCACAGCTGCGCTTTTACAAATAGCCAAACTCAACACCAGCCACGCCCCATTGCCGCCCACACAGCACACTCACATATGCCACTTTTCATTTCCGGCTTTAGATTTTTAGACGCATGCAAGCAGCCGCCAAATGCACTGAAAAAAAGCGCAACAAAACAAGATAATGATGTGCGAAATTAGAGCCTTCAATTTTATGTCGATATTATTATTAATATAAGTTTTTTAATTGAAGGCTAAATGCATAGCTTAAATGCTTTTTAGCATTCCAAATCTATTTTAATTCACTATAACGCATAGCTGCCATACAAATTAAAAGAAAATGTGAGTCAGTGACGTCACGCTCTCTTATTTTAATACAGAGAAATAACGGCTATCGCACCTGCTAGGTATAACGTGACGCGATATTTATGCGAGCTCTTATTGATGTGCTAGCATCACGGCATGTACGTGGCACACGTGTTAAAGTAAATGTGAATGCACAATGTGTAACAAAAGTCAGGTGATATTTTCAAATTTATTGTTTATTGGTCAATTGTATGTTCACGGATCCGCTTCTTAGCATAATGTGACGCCATATTCCGTAAGCATAAGCTAGCGCTACCAGGCATATATGCAAGCACTTACTGATGTGCCACCATCATCACGTATCGGCAAACGTGTAAAAGCAAATGTGAAAACACAAAACAGTCGATTAAATTGCGAAATTTTTGAAATTTATTGCTTATCTACCTGTTTGGGCGTTATACTCTTTCAGGCTCAGAGAAACATCGAAAACCGAAGCTTTGACTTGGCATAATGTGACAACGTTCAACTAGCGTCAACCACCGTGCGCATATTGTAGCGCCATATAGCATCTATGCCTAACTGATGTGCTTCCATCACGACATGTACGTGACATGCGGGTAAAAGTAAATGTGAAAGCAAAATTTTTAATAGAAAACTAGACAATATTTTCAAATTTGTTTTCTTGTCTATTGTATATTCAAGCTCTCTCATTTTTTTACATATTCAGAGAAATAACGGACCTGCGCATTTATGTGCCACCAACGCGGTAAGCTAAATGTGAAAACACAAAATAAAGATTTAACGACGATATTTTCGAAATTTATTGCTTATCTACCTATTGAGATCTTATGCTTACCTTATGTTTAGAGTAATATCGAATAGCGAAGCTTTAAATTGACATTATGTGGAAACATCTAGCGCCAAACAACATGTGTCTATGCTAGAATTCATTGGTGAGCTGCCATCACGGCATGCACGTAGCATATGAGTTAAAGTAAATTTGTAAACAATTGAATACAATTATCGCACTAATAATTTTCCCCTACTAGCTTAGCGTATGTTTGAACTAGCAATAATGCACAAAAAAACATCGATAGTGAGACAGAAAGGGAAAAACTCGATATATCGATAGCAATATCGATAGAATTTGTCTATTTCATTGAAATCATCTGTCATTGTGTCGTTAGTCTCTCTTTTTAAGCTGTTTCTCATCGAAAAACATTGTTTTCTTTTTAATTTTTTCCAGTGTATTTGCTTTACACTCTGCTTTGTCAGTTACTAAACATGGCTACTCATCTATCTACTTATGCTTTATATTTTACCTTTCCACGCTGCACTGCTTTCTACCTACCCTATATATTAAGCATACGCCCTGCCTGACCCGACACTTGAGTGCTGCCTGACACTAGTCTTATTTTTTTCTCTTTTTTTTCATCAGCTTTGCTTTTAAAGTAATTTCTCGCTTAGCACTCTTGCTCCACTTCGTTTTTCGTTGTCGTTTTCGCAACATTAACTTCTGTCCGCCTGTAACACGAGACAGAGGGAGAGAGACAGAGACAGAGAGAGAGAAAGAGAGAGAGAGAGAGCGAGTGGTGGCAAAACAGTGAAAGAACCTAAGTGCTCGGGCAAAGGGTATACGTATATGTGCACATAGCAGCATTTATGTTGATTTAATTTCTGTTCCATTTCCTAAGCATTTTCCAAATTAAAAGCGTCAGCAGCTGAGCTTCAGCTGCAGGCCACATAAAGCACTAGCAGCTGCTTTTTAATTTGGCTCGGAATGCGGTCAGAACTGCTTACCAAATGTGCAGACCCCCCAACACCCTACCCCGGTGCTAACTTGGCACTATCCTTTGGCTGTTGTTTTTGCTACTGCTGCACGTAAATGCATATTTATAATTTTATTACTTATTTTTAATTACTTATTTTGGCAAAATTGCTAAAATGCCTGTGCACACAATTTTAAATTAGAACTTAAGTCTCTCTCTTCCATGTCAGTAGCTAAGCTTTGGTTTTTGTCTTTGGTCTGAGGCTGACAGTGTGCTGACTTCTGGAATTCTAATAAAAATAGCTTAGCCTCTAAAATGTCAACACTTGGATAGATAATGCATAAAACTGGCATTGAGCCGGGCATACTGCACGGAGCACGGTACCCACTCACACTCCCACACACACACAGATATTCAAACACAAAAGTTCAATTTAACGTAAATACTTTGATGCCAGGCGTTTTGTTGTTGAATGCAGCTGCTCCAGCTTCTCAAGCTTCAGCTATCAATAGTTCTTAAAAGTGAAATACTAGAAATGCCAATGGAAAAACTACTTAAGGACCACCCAACCGCCAGAGTAGTGGTTGGCATATGCAAAAGAAAAGCGACAGCCAGCTAGAGAACTATCTTGCTGTGAGCAGGCATAGCGCGTTTCAGGAATGTTGAATATGAAATGTGGCCAGATGATGCCAAACAGGCAGACAGCCGACAGCAGGACCTATTGCAGACTCACCACATAACCGACAAATACCAAGGAGCAAAAGAAGCGAAAGGAGCAACCGCACACAACTAGCGCAGACATTGCATTTTGAGTGGATGTGCATGGAGGCATGCCTAGCTTTTGGCTACACTGTGCAAAAACAGTGGCCAAAATCTTTATTTCACGAAAGGGTTGGCAAAACATGTCCAAATCAAAAGTTATATACGAATACACGAGTAAAACAACAAATTTTGCTTCACCCGATTAACCCAGAAAAGGTGTTTTTTATAGATTTTGTGTTGGCTGCCCGATTGTATAGGGCATGACGATTTCCACAGCGAAATCCCGTTTAACTCTGTTCCAAATCGTAACCCATATTCTGAACACAAGAATCGTAACGCCTTTTCGAAGATGAATAATATCTCTAAGAAGGAAATGTTGAAACTTTTGCAATAATCACCCCGTGTGGTGAGCTGGTTGGAGAATACCACCGCAGTAGGTCAAAGCTTGTCGTATGTGGCGACTAACAATGACACTGTGTTCTTTCGAGACCAGTGGAGCAACCCCAGGCCTTAAAAGGGTTGTGTCTAGGGTTTGGGACCGAGCACGCAAAACCACAATTCCAATGAAAGAATGTATTTACATCAGGCTGTAACCCGGTAACGTGTTGTTGTGGCCAGTTAAGAAGATATAATTTATAAATATAAGACACTCAACACCAAAGTTATGATAAAAACTTAATTTATTCGGTTTTTTAGGGTAGACCTAATTTTTTGGGAACCAACGCGTAAAACCTTTCTCCCAATGGAAGAGGGTATAAGCTGCCTGGTGACTTGCTCTACATTAGGCCGTAACCCAATAACGGGTTGTTATGACCAGTCAAGAAGAAGAAAAAGACTTCATGGGCAACCATCAGTTATAGTTATACGGAAAAATGCAGAACGACTGAAGGCTCTTTGTAATTGTACGAAAATAGCTTTGATATCACAATATCGTTATCTTGAATTGTGAATTTTCCGAAAATCAATCAACCCAAGAGTTCGAGGTTCCAAAACATGTCAGAAGACTCTTTGTATTTTCTTCGAATATGGCCTTGATACCTAATTGACAATATTGTTTTCTTGATTTTCACGTTCGAAGAGATATTTCTTTGAATATGGCCTTGATACCCCACATTGGCAATAAACTTTACTCGAAAGACGCATTTTCCGAAACATAAGATAACCACATAGATCAAGGATGCTAAGAACGACTAAAGACTATTTGTATTTGCTTAAATGTCTAACATCGTTTTCTACGTAAGTCCAACCAAAGAGATCACGAATCCAAAGATTCTTTGTGTTTCCTCGAACAGGGCCTTCCTATTGCGCGTTTGCCGAAAGTCGCACCTAACAGATCACAGATCCGAAAAACTACAGAAGACTATGTATTTCCTAGAATCTGACTTTGGTGGGTGCGATTTTCATAATCCCAATTTATGGTGGTACAAATCTATTCAGGGATTCTTTTGGAGCAACTCAATCAATCATCTGAAAACAACCTTCAAGATTACCGAAATGAGTTCTAAAGGACTTCAAATTGTGTCGAATCAAAAAGTAGCCATCAAAAGTAGCAATCTTGAAAAAAAGCATACTTTTGACTTCCAGCTGTATAGCAATTTATGCTGAACTATTTCTTTCAGTGTAGGGTGTGCTGCAGCAAAGATGAAGAAATATGGCGAACAAAAAGAGAGAAAGAGTGAAATAAAGCAATTGAAAAGCGCTCATATTGGCGGGCACACAGCACCCGGGCACGTTAAGTGCCTCCACCAGTCGTCCTCGAACTATGGAGCGGTAATGTGTTGAAGTGCGTTTGGTGTCGACTCCTTAAGCTGGCACTATTTAAGAGTGGCACGCCGCCTGCATCCCTCCGCCCCAATTCCAAGTATACAATGCAATGGGTTATTGTGTTCTAGGCACGCACAGTTGAAAGAAACCGCAGCTGCTGCTGCTGCAAATGATTATGATTAATATTGTGAAAAGCATAAGGAAAATCAAGGCAAGGCGTAAAATTATTGTTAATTGAAAAGTGCATTTGATAGATGGAATTTTGATAAACGATTGGTAGCGAAGAAATTGCATTGAAAGCAGATAATAAATAAAGATGAAGCAGATGATGATGCTGAACAGATTTAATGGCGGCAGTAAGGAAGTGTCTTAAATTACTTTGAAGATTTGAGATTGGTTGCGATAAATCTCAAAAGATAAAAGCATTTTGCAGTTACAGTCAGGAAATGGCTTAGAAAAAATGCATCTCAAAGAATAAAAGAATAAGCAAGTTATTTTAAAAATACATTCGAAGAGAAATGCCAGTAATCTCTAGACGGATTTGATATGATTCTTTTGTGTTGTAAGAGATAAAAACACAGATGATAAATAATAAAGTTATATCGCTTTATAAGACAAGTTTAGTAGGGAGAATCGTTTATCAAGCGAAAGAGCAAGACTAAAAATAAGAACATAATCCTGAGGTCCAAAAAAGTTTATTGTTATTCAGTGTTAGGCTAATGCTGGGTTCGAAGATTATTTTAAATAATCGCTACCTAAAATACCGACTTGGAAACCGTAAGGAAACTGCTTACACGCTTTGGTATTAAGACAGACACGTATGCCGTCACGAAGTCTCTTATTTAGCTCGAACGGTGTAACGCCCTGATGGTGTTACGCTGGTTTGAGCTGTGATAGTAGCGTCCACAGATAAGATAAGGTGATAATATCGACTTGTATGCCATCATGAAGTCTCTTTGCTCACTTAATTGTTAACACCGACTCGTATGATGCCACGAAGGCTGTTATTCAGCTCGGACGGTGTAACGCTCAGGTGGTGTTATTAAAGGTTGGTGTTATGCTGGTTTTCGCTGTGATAGCAACGTCCACAGATAGGATAATGTGATAACAGCGACTCGTATGCCGTCACGAAGACTCGTTTTGGTGATATGACCGACTCATTTGCCGTCACGATGTTTTTAAGTCTCAGACGTTGTTACTCAAGGATTGAAGCTGTGTTAGCAGCCTCCACAGAAGAGCGAAACAATTCTACGTTTCTACAAATGTGATCTTTTTTCATTGAGAGTTTAAAGAATAGCAATCATATGATAAGAAGTTGGTGTTGTTCTTTTCGTACGTCTGAAGATTTTGAAACAATTTCGATAAGGTCACAGAACTCTGTCTCTCTTTTATTTTTCTCAAATTGTTTGATATATATGCTCTCATTAAATGGGTATACTGCCTCAACGTCTACTCCTATAAAGTATTGCAGCTGATGCTGAAGCTCTTAAACAAACACCTGCGATACTACTTAAAGCCATATCTTTTCTTAGGCGAATTGTAATATTTTCATTCAATTGATGTGGACAAACTTTCCCATAACTATGCTAATCCAACAACAACTTGCTCAAAAGTACAAAAGTGCACAAACTAAAGCACTTATTCTTATGCACGGCAATTTACATATTTATGTGTATATATATAGTCTCAATCTTGAAAGTCGTACCCGTGCATTGTCCAAGCCAGACAGCTGATAGAAGCCAAGCTATAAATGTGGATGTGGGTGCGTTAGAGGCATTTGGCAGCGATAGACAGACAAAGACACAAGGCACAACTCGGCCAGAAAATACAATAAGTCGATAAAAATGGCGAAAAACTATTTTCCAATTTCCAAAATGTTGCACAAAATGTTACTACGTTAGCCAAAAAGAGCGCAAGAAAAGCAGAATAAATTCAATGTTGCATACTTTTGAGCGCGCATGGAAGCACACATGAGAGACACAGTACGAAAAAATACAGCAGCTGGAAAGTTAAGTTGTGCAGATAGGAGTTCTTTTTTGGGCGGAGGTGGTTCCGGGTAACACAGATATGTAAAAATTGGTAATGGCAGCTGAGGCAGCAAAAGTTTAGCCAAAGCAAGAAGGAACTTCAGCCACAGAGGAAAGAGAGTACACAGAATGCAAAGACAAAAAAAAAAGAAAATAAAACGCTTACAAATGGCTGTAAAAAGAGGCAAACATGAGGATGAATTATTAGAAGCGTATGCAAAATGGCGCATATGCATTAGAGAGCGAATGAGAAGATATGTGTGTTTCTCTCTGTTTGTGTGTGTGTGTGTGTGTGTGTGCATGTCTGTGCATGTCTGTGCCAAATAAATCAAATGTTGCAAATGCTGCGCTCGTCCGTATAGACCACAAAAAAAAGAAGGAAAAGCGTAGTTTTCTTTTGCAAGAAGCTACCAAGAAATAGAGACAAACGAAGCTAAAGAAGCAGCATACAAAGTAGTAAAAGAGCAAGAAAAAATAGGAAAACAATAATGCACGATTTTGAGTCTTTCTCAAGCGAGAGAGCGCATCTGTGCATTGGAAATGCATTTTCCGTGCTTCGCACGTACTCCGGCAGCATCGTCACAGCTGCACTTTGCCATGTTTTTAATATGCTAAGCACTTTTTTTATGCATTTTACAACACTATCAATATGTGTTGCAATTCGCAAAAGCCAGTGCACACTCGAAATGCGACAAGTCACAAATGTGCATATCAATGAATGTGTCAAAACCCATTGCCGAGAGTTAATAATACATACGGCGTGTCAATCCGAGTTACGGGCTTAAATGCAATTGCCAATGTATGTGTACGGTTTTAAAATGGCATCCTGAAAATCCACTTTGAAGTCCTAGCAAAAAGCATGCTAGAAATGCCAACTAAGTTTTGTGTGCAGTTTGTTTGGATGTGCTCATCCGTTCTACTAAGCTGTTCCTCAGCGCTGCCTCAAGTTCTGACACTGACAGGTCGACGGCTTGCTGATTATGACAGACATAGCGGAACTTGCCATATTTTTATACACAAGTTTTAATAGCAAAGACTACAAGTTCAACTATAGCGTAAAAGCAAATCATCATCAGTTGTCTCAGCTGAATTTTAGAGGATTGCATTGGAAAGATAGTTATTATTGTTAATAACAATTTAAAGTTTGTTTTGGATCGGAGGATTGTGTTTCGAAAAGCAAACTTTATTTACGAATGCTTTAGCACTGCGCCTGTGGTGAATACATACGCCATCTAGCGTGTGAATATTCCAGGGTAATCATGCGATAAAGAACCGCAACAACACAGCGGAACTATAGTACCACAGCACACCGAAGCAAATGCTCTTTCTCCTGTAGACACTGCTAACACAGCACCCGAATCACACCACCCGAGCGTGACGAATTACGTGCCAGTTTTACTCCAAAGGCGCGGCTATAGATGGGTTTCCCAGCAGACCCGTGCTATTTAGAAGTAACTATGCAAGGGGCATCACAGCGGCACAATCCGAAACAAATGCTCTCTTCTGTAGACGCTATTAACACCACATCCAAATCACACCAGCCGAGCGTGACGACTTACGTGCCAGTTTTACGACAAAGGCGCGACTATAGTTGTGTTTGTAAAGAGATCCATGTTAATTAGGAGTAACTATTGAGGGATCATCGCACCAGTACAATAGTACCAGAGCACTTCACAACAAACGCTCTCTCCTGTATACGCTGTTAACACAGCACTCGAATTACACCACTCGAGCGTGAAGGGATAAGCTGGCTGGATAATGATGAGGATTCCGACATTGGAAGAACTTTTAATGCAGTTTAGCATATGGAGATCTGTAGCCACTGGCTAAATAGGGAAAAATGAACTGTGACAATGCGGATAAAGACGCAGAAGAACCATTGCTGATGTTGGAGTGCCAGAATCATATCAGATGTAACTATGGAAAAAAGTTGTACCTACTGACTTGACTACAACGACGTAAGAAAAAGCGGACTTTTTTCGACTCATTCTAGAGAAGTCAGTATAGAAAACACCAGCAATAGAGTAAAGTGGCATTCTCATAGATTTTATCTATCCCACAATTGTATCCATTAGAGTAATCCATTTTAGGTCTTATGGGGAATACCAAAACCCAGCACACAAAACAAACGCTTATCATTATGTCACAATGCACACAAAATCAAATGTTAAAACTTAAAAATATACCAAACAAATAAGTTCAAAACTACGCAAACTATGTACGATACATTCCCCAATGGTCCCCAATGTGGAACATTGTGTGTCTGGCAAGTTCCAAGCCGTTATCTTTTCTATCTAATATGACCGAACAACTAACTGTGCATGTGGTTATGGAGAAGTTTATGCGTTTGTGCAATTGTGTTTCGAAGCATAATAAGGGAACATTGTGCGGTTAAGGATATATATACATACATTCCATATGTGAGTTGGGGGTAACATGGTGTAAGACGGGCGATTTATGCGCAGCACGTTTCATGTGTAAGTCGTCAGCACGTTACACTCAAGATATTTAGCTATGTAACTATCCAAAACTGGAGGGACAACAAGCGGCAATTGCAGCAGCTCCGTCGGCAGTGTTGTGAAACGCCAAATGCAATAAGGGCAAGCTTCCGCTTGCATGCCACTTGCCCCAAAGCAAACGCAGACATCACAAAACAACAGGAACAACAACTAACGGAGCGCAACAAAGGACAAGCACTTAGTGGTAAAGTTGGCAACCGGAGTACTCGAGACCGACAGAGATGGCCAAGGCGCGACATTGTAAGTGGTTTCTATATGTCCAATGTAGAAGGGAACCAACGCCCGGGTCGGGTCTTAGGAGTAACACTGTTTAAGTGACCAAGCAGATTATGCAGCTTTACACGCACGTGCGTCGAACGTGACGTTTCGCGGATAAAGCTAATGATGCGATATGACAATTTGTATATAAACTTTGGCACAACTGTTGCGAAAAATTGGATGAAAACGCACTACATTTTATGCGCTATTTGCTACACGCTCATACACTGAGCGAAAAACACACGCGCAAGTGTGTTCATAACTTTGAAAATATCGATTTAAATCGCATTATATTTTTATACCCTGTACACAAAGTATAAAAGGGTATTATAGATTTATGCAATGCACAGAAGGAGGCGTTGCAGACTATATGTTCCATGGGCAAAAATGGTCAGGAGCAATAGTCGAGTCGATATAGACATGATCGTCTGTCCGTCTGTCGCAACGTTACTATATACTATAGACTATAAGAGCTAGAGCAACAATTTGTTTACCAAAATATGCCGGAAAACATTTTGAATTTTGAAAAAACGAGTTTGTCGAATTATGTTGATATCTTACCCCGTTCGCCCGTGACAGATTTGCGCGGTTTACAACCGCTCCGTTCAATCTATCATTTTGAAACTCGACAGAAGTGTGTGTCGTGTTTATGTGCATCTATGTTGCAAATATTATCTAAATCGGATAAATACATTAAAAGTTATAGTCAAAAATATGCAAATTTCACCACACAACGCCGATAAGCTGTGCCAATATTCCACTTCGTGTAGATATGGATACATGTGAGCTAGAGTTACAAAATTTGGTGTGGAGACTCGTGTGACCCTTATCGTGACCCACCCCTTCCCCTGCAATCGATTTACCTTAATTACTGCCACACCCGCAAATATATTGATTTGAAAATTGCCACAGACATTGATATATGTATTTTTGATCTGTGTTACAAAATTCAACGACATTGGCCCAAGAATACTGGAGTTATGGGTATGAAAGTAATTTTTACCACCATAATAGCCAACTTTCCAATAGGATAACTTGTCAATTGGAACTTCCCAATAGGAAAATGTTTACAGGCATATCGATCTTATGAAAGGAGATATAAAAGTGGATACTTCCGTTAGCATTTGACCTTTTTTAGTGTTTATAAAAAAAAAAGGTACAGGGTATTCCACAGTCGGGCCCCGTCCCGACTGTCTGCATCTGCGTTACATGTAACAAGTTGACAGAGCCATAAACTTACCTGCAATTGAAATGGGGAAAGGAAGGAGAGCGAAAAAATATAGCTCAAAATGTCAAAGTTCAGCTCGCAAAGGACAACAAGAGAATGCGAAACAAAAAGCAGAAACAGAAACTTTTTAATAAACATTGATTGAAACAAGGGCACAGGGCAAATCGGTTTGCAGCATTCGAAGCTTAAAAAGTAACGAACAAAATATGGAATCTTTTTGACAAGCGGCAACAAGAGAAGAAAAAAAGATTACGGTGATTATCAAGGCGGAGCGTCAAACGGCACAGAAAAAAAAGAAAGCACGGAGAACAAAGACGGAATATAGCAACAAAAGCATTGAAATCCGCTTGCTCGGCAGAGACTGAGAAATAAAGCTGGCAAAGCGTGTAATAAATTAATGAAAAGTTACTGGCTGATAACCCCCTCCGAATCCGTAGTCACCCTATCATGAATCGAGCACAAATTTCAACCAATATTATGCGCCGCTCGCGCAGCAAAGGCAGCAAAACTTTTTTCATTAACAAAACTGAGTAACATAAAAATGAGCAATAACCAGAAGAAAAAGGAAAAATTAGCAGGGAAATCAAGGGAAAAGTCAGGCGACAAAAGTTGATGGCATGTGAAAAAAAGAAAAAAAGAGAAAAAACTGGAACTGGCTTTCTTGATGATTTGTGTCACGCTTCTCGTCACAGGACAAATGTCATAGTCGGGACCGAGTTTTAAAAGTTATTTTAATGTTAATGACAATTCATTACAACGCACACACACAAAAGCAACAACAACTACAAGTCTAGCAACAACTTTTTTGTGTCCTGTTGTTAATGAAACTTGAGATGTCTATTGGGAGGCGTTTTTCTTCTTTTTTTTCTTGGGGGGGTTCGACCACGCAAAGTGTGACAAATTGGTACACATATTTTGTGGCTTTGCTGTTGGTGTTGCCATTAGAAGCTTAATGGACACTGGACAATGCATCAGTCAGCGAGTCAGTCAGTTTGTCAGGCGGCAAATTAAATAAATATATTAAGCATACGCACTGTAGGCCAGGGCAAGACATTTTACTTTCACTCAAATTGTCTTGAAATGTTTGCCGCCAAGCTATTGTAGAAACTTATACACACGGATACAGGCATATACTTAAGTGTACACGCACACATTGAAACATTGCCTCGACCCAGCGTTGGCACCGTTATATGCGTATCTCTAGAGTATCCACTTGTCAGCAAGTCTGTACCGTGATGTTTATGCGACATTGTTGATTGTCATTCAGAACTCATGAGTTTAAAGTAAAAAGTGACAAATCTGTTGCCGGGACGGTTTCTCATTGATGAGCCACCACTGGAAGTCACTGATTTGCTAGCATCATGGCATGTACGCTGCAAACGAATGGATTTTAACCCAAAAGCGGCTCGTTAGATTTTTCACTGATTTGCTAACATAACGGCATGTGAATGAATTTTTCAGCCAACCCGTTAATGTTAAGTTTTTATAAACTTTCGTTGATAGACTGCCACTAGTATTCTATTATCACTGATGTGCTACCATCACGGCATGTACGTTGCACATTTATAGGTTATACACCTATGGAGCACCATTAGCTGTTAATTATTACGGCATGTACGTAGTATACGATTCAATTTTAATGCCAAAGCGCGTTATTACATGTAGTTAGATGTTTCACTCATTTGCTAACATCACGGCGTTTGCGAAGCATTTGACTCAATTTTACCGCCAAATTGTGACTCTTATTGATAAGCTGCATACAATATTGATTTATAACCGATGTGCTACCATCACGACATGTACGCTGATAGATAGATTATACTCTTATAGTACATAAGCTGTTAAGCTCCTTTGCTACCATCACGGCGTGTACGCAGCATACAAGTAGATTTCGATGCCAACGCGCGTTATCATATGTCGCTAACTATTTCACCCATATTCTAACTTCACGGCATGTGCTCATCAATTTTACCGCCAAATTGAAACGATTTAGCTTTTTATAAACTTTCATTGGTAAGCTGCCCCCAGTATTGATTTAGAACTGATGTGCTACCATCACGGCATGTACGCTTTATATTTATTGGTTTCTGCTGTTAAACTAATCTGCTAACCTTTAATAGGTTATACCACTATGGCGCACCGTTAGCTCTTAAACTGTTGTGTTACATCACGGCATACGAGTAAATTTAAACGCCAAAACGCTTCATTGCATGTTTCAAATCAAAACCCTCTTAAATTTGCGTTTAGTTGAGAAGACAAACATATTTAATACAGCTCGCAAAAAGTTTTCAGAAAATCACACATTTTGCACGCATAAACCGGATGTGAGTGCAGCAAACACAACTCTGCGCTGAGCCTAAGAAGCGCGCTTGGTTTTCTGTGCTATTTTTAAAATTTTAGGTTAAAATACTTTAGCCAAGTGGCAAAACTAACACACACACACAGATACTTCTATAAATACATACATAACAGGATGCTGTGACACACTCGAGGTACTATAATTTATAAAACTGCGACAAAGACTACAAGAAGAAGCACATGTGTGACGCTGAAGCTCAAATGCTGCTTAATGTCAAAAATAATGCAGAAAAATGGAGGCAAGAAAGTGAAAAAAGAAAATGGCGCCTTTGAGTAGCAACCAGCTGAGTTCCGAGACAACTCAACTAATTACAAGTCTAAATATTAAAGAGAAAAACAAAAGTTATTTACACACTAGTTAACATTAAGAACAGCCTCAAGAATGAGTTGTTAAAGTAAAAGCTATTTAAATTGAATTCATAATTACAGAGTTCTGTTTTAACTTGCCAGTTAATTCACTTTGTCAATTATCAATTTAAATAAGAATTACGTCAATCATTTCGTTAAATTGAGTAATTTCTCTATAAAAAATAAGAATGTAATACTTTAATTGTTGGTGTTTTATTATTTGACACAAAAATTGCCAAATTGGACTTTTAGATATTTTATTACGCAACCAAAACGAAGGTTGGTATTTCGATGAAAATTCAAGCTATTCAAGCCTGAGGGAAGTGTTATCATTTACATGAGTGGGATACATACCATTTCCGTACACCGCCTTCACGACTTTTTACTGAAATCAGCAAGTTTGTATTGATAGGATTAGTAGTCTCTTTTTAAGCCTACTCCATTTTCTTAATACTTTTCTTCTCTCTGTCCTAACAATCTTTTAACTTCCTTTATTGGGCATGATACAGTGAAAGATTGCTTGACTGCTACGGTTGGATCAACTTCCTTAGAAGAGACATTCCATCCACCATAAATCTAATATTATCTAACGTACAAGGCATAGACAACTGGAAACGTATCTGTTAGCCTAATAACGCACAGTTTAGCCTCTTCCAATAGGATGAAAAGCAGTTGTGACTATCAGAACAATATGAAACGCGAATATCGTGCTCAGTGAGTCGAACCCAAAAAACCGCGCCAAAATCAAGCAGAAAGCAAGGACATGTTGCCAGTTTTCTTCGATTATCATGATGTCGTGCATTAGGAGTTAAGTGTTATGCGTTCTTAACGTAAAGCTAATCGCTGGAGGTGGGATCTATGGCTAGACAACTTTTGGTTTTTGCTCCACTATAATGCGCCATCTCACTCTACACTTGTAATTCGCATATCGGTCCTCAATCAGCGAATTTGTCTGGTTTACTTCCCAAAGAGGTACAACTCTGAAGGCAACGTTTATGTGTCTAAAGAAGAGTACTAGTCGAATCGAAAAAGAAATTGAAGGTCATCCCGGAAAATTACTTTACAGAGATCTGAGAGTCCAACCACTGTGTCTCTCAGCTCGTAGAAAGCATATCTTCTGCAAGTAGTAAGACTCAGCGGTTGGACTCTCAGATAGCTGTTGAAAAGTGTACTTCTGACGTCAAGAATTTCGTTCTTGGCACCACAACGAAGGATAATGGAGGTCAATCGGAGTATCACTCGTTTCGCAGAACCTTTTGATACCGGGCGAGCCTGCAACCTCCGCAACTTTGTCATGGAGAGTGTGTTGGGAAATTGGGCTCTCAGATTGATGATGAAAGCTATACTTCTGATGTTGTCAAAGAATTCGCCTATCTTGGTACCACTGTCACAGTGAAGAACGTGGTCAGTATGTAGGTTTATCGGTGCTATATTGGTCTCAGTAGGCAAATAAGTAGCGGGGACGAATAACGTCGGATCAAACAGGCACTCGTCAAGTAGCTCATTCTTCCCCTTTTGCTTAATGGTGCTGAAGCGTAGGTTCTGATGCAGATGCCTTCGGAGCGGAAAGTACAACGTAATAACTTTGTTCGTTTTTTACGCGCGAGTATCGCATTTGATAGAACGAAGAAACCTACGAGCTTAACGTTTCCTAGGTTTGATCGTGTTGTGCCTATAAACTTCTAAATGAAAGGTCTTCGAATTGCCTGTTGAAAGCGACGGAGGTTTATGCCGCGTCTCCGTTGAACAGATTTTTCGTAACACGGAGTTGAAAAGGCGTGCACAAAATAGTGGTGCTCGGAAGAGCACCCAAAAACCCAGTAACTGGTTGTTGTGGCCAGTTTAGAAAAACATAATAGCACGTTTTTAATGTTTTTCGATTTTAGCTTTATTTAAAAGAAAATATGTTTTAATTTAAGGTTCTGTCAACTTGAAAGTTTGTTTTTGGCTATAAAATATATATAGCATTCGAAATTTGAAGCTGTATAAATTAGAGGAATCTCAAATTCTGTCTATCTAAAACACATTGTGTAATTTTAAAACCTACTCAAATAAGACAATTTTTTCAAATTTTCGATTTTACCTAATTTGTTTGCTAATCTTGTACTAAAACTTTTTCGAAAAGTCAAGTATAAGCAATGAAGTCTTATTGCAAGAGAAAAACGAGCTAACTCAAAATAAGCCATATTGTATGTCACTACCATATTACTCATACGCAACGTGTGACAACTTATAACATATGTCACTACCATATTACTCATACACAACGTGTCACAAATTACTATATGAAATAATTGGAATCTCAAATTGTATTTATCTAAATCTACATCTTTATTTGTAAAACCTACTCAAATTAGGCCACAGTGTATGTATGTCACTGCCAAATTACTCATACGCAACGTGTGACAACTTATATCTCAAGCTGCTTTGATTCACGCATGTTTCAGAAGTCATGTGAAGGATTTATAAGAGTTGAGCATGCGTTTGCTTCTTTTTTGTTGGAAAGTATGTCTATTTTGATAAAACTAAATAAATATATCAACAATTGCAACAATATTAAACATTCCTTTGAAATGGAAGCAAAACAGAGTAAGATCTTTTTTTTTTTTAGATTTCTACTTTTTTCCAGTGACTTTAGACTTTTTACTATCCAAAACAAAAAACTTCTTCTAGAAAATAATTTTCTTAGCTTATTCTGTTTTCCACTTTTAATTACACAGTTTATGTTTTATGTGCTTCTTTTACAGTTGACAGTTTTAAGTTCCTGATAAAGGATGCATGGGTCGCTTTAGTAGAGCAACAGTTATTCTGTTTATAATGAGTTATTTACTTTGGAGTGTGACCTTGCCTGGTTATCGTAATGTTCTAGTATTTCTTTTAGTAGATATGCTGTTTTTCCTTTTCTGAGTTTCCTTGATTAGTTGTTGCTGTTGTTGTTTGGATATGTTTCGCACAAAGTAATTACACACAGCAAGAATGAAATTGAATTGAATGAAATGGCATTTCATGGAATTACGTGAAAAACTTTATTTCATCTTTTTTTTTTTTTGTATATTGGAAGCAAACTTTTATTTGGCTTTGGCTGCTATTTTGGCAACATGTGCGCAATGGTAGTTACTATGTTTATATGTATATTTGGCAGTGTGTTCGCAACCTGCTCTGCATGTGTATGTTTGTACCTTTGATTGAGCTCGCACGACATTTGGAACTTTTGTTAAAAACATTAATTAAATTTTCAGTGTCCTTAAATTGAACGTATGCGGACAGGCATTAAATGTGTTATCAAGGCAACTAAGCGCATGCAACACATGGCGTATGATTAATATAGAACTAGAAGTGTTCAAAATTTTGCACAAATTTGTATTTAACTTTTTAAGGCTGAAGCGGGACAGAGATTTGCTTTTGATTCGCTTACTCACTCAAACTTTGGCAAACGAAAATCATTTATGAAAATTGCGAGCGTTGTGGAAAACTGTTTGCACTTTGCTGCTTTTCACTTTTTTATTCCTTTTTGGTTGCCTTTCCAATTTTATGTTAAATTTGCTGGAAACTCTACAAAGCAGCGGCAACAACAATGTGTGTGTGTGTGTGTGTGTGTGTGGGGCCAAAGCAAATTGCAAATGATGAAACTTTGGCCATCATAAACGCCATTTTATGTTATCCAATATGGCGTCGTAGCCGGGTCTGGGTCGTCGCTTTCTGGCCTTTGGCAAATGCTAGCGTAAATTTTCACTTGTTAGTTTTGAAACTTTTTTTTTATGCGTTAGTTATGTTATTTTTTTTTTTTTTTAAGGTAAAGGGAATGGCCACATCGTTATAATATATGTATATGTTTTTTCTCGTTTTTTTTTGTATTTTTGTACTAATCGCCATATTTTTGCAACAATAACAATTACCGACAAATTTTCTTGTTAGTTCAAGTTGTAAACTCAAACATAAACCAAAAGTTGACAGAAATTTGCAACATTTTTCGCACAATTTGTTGTGCAACTTTATGCTAAAGTGGCTTTAAATTTTCAAAATTACTTTTCAGGCATTTTGAAGCAGTTGCCGGCAAATTGCAGCACACTTAACCTCGTCACTAACATGCACCAAATGCGGTGTGTGAGTGTGTGTGTGTGTGTGTATGTGTGTGTGTGTCACTGTAGCTGAGTGGCCAGCGTTTCCATATGTATGTCAGTTGCTAATTAGCAGCACTTCACTTGCCCGGTCTACAAAAATAATAATGCATATTCATAGGCGCTGGCTGGCTATATTACATAAAGCAACTTTGCATCAGTGTGTGTGTGTGTGTCTGTGTGTGTGTGTGTGTGTGTGTGTGTGACGGTGTGTGTGCGTGCACTTTCAACACGTGACAGCAGAAGAAGCAATGGAAAATATGCCGTATGTGCCTATGTCACGCATACGACACGTGAGCCACTGCGCGCTCTCTTAAAAAGTCCTTGAAAGCCGGCCACACGTAAGAGTTGCCCAATTATAACCCCCTTGGGCTGGCATGGGTTAATGGTCTGCTCTGTTCGTGTCATGTCACATCGCACAACATTCGTTTGCTTGAATAATAAATGCATATGAATGTGTGGGTACATATATATGTGTGTGTGTGTGTGTGTGTGTGTGTGTGTATATGCTCAAACATATTTGAAATCTTAATGAAAGTTTACTGTAAGCAACGCTTTGATTGCAGATAACCGACATAATTCAAAACGAACGCCATTTTAATTATTTCGAAATACAAATGGTGCAAGTACACGGATATTCAAACTTGGTTTAAAGCTCCCTTACAATTCTGAAGCTTAAGAACTTTTGGCAGCAAAAAACGAGAATAGGTCACACTTGCATAAGATGTAACGTCTGAAATGGCACAATCGTGGGTTGTGTCGGAAATCTCCAGACGTTGTTCCTAATTTTGAATTAAGCTCCCTATAAAAACCCGTATGCATTTTTGCTCGATTTTCCACGACCTGTAAGATATTTCTGGCACATTGAAGAAAGGCTTTTTGGCTGAAAAGCGGTTTAAATTGATATCTCGCATACCAACAAATTGTAGTTTGATTTAATGTCTGGCATACTCTATTTGTACAATATGAACAGTTCTGGAATATGCTTATAGGTGTGTCGAGAAATAAAGACTAGACTAAATATTGGGCCTCTGAATTGCTTTTAAAGGATTTACAAAAGATGGTGTTATTGTGCATTTAATCGCATCGAATACAACTTCATGATGAAGCCTTATTGACAGGCTTCACTCTGAACGAAAATGCTTTTTAAAATGTCTGAATTTGTACCAAGTAAATCGCATTTGTTGGAAGTCTTAATTTTTAATTCAATTTGAAGAAAAAGGCGGCTCAAGGTCATCGAATGATGTATAAAGCTTATGGCAACCAAGCTCCATCGATTTCAACATGTGAATGCTGGTTTCGACGTTTTAAAAGGTGATTTTGACACCGAAGACAAAGAGTGTCCCGAACGCTCGTTTAAAGACTAGAATTTGAAGGCATTACTCTATGATGATCCGTGTAAAACGCAGCAAGAATCTGCAGAATTGTTGGGAGTAACACAAGAAACCATTTCCGACCGCTGGAAAAATATGGGAATAATTCCAAAGCTTAACAATATGCCGTATAAATAAAAGACACGAGACATTAGAAGGCGTTTGGTCATGTGAAAATGCTGTTTCAACGGCGAAATCGGAAGTGTTTTTTGCATCGTATAGTTACTGGTGATGATAAGTGAATCCATTGCGATAATCTAAAGCGAAAAAAATCACGGTGACCACCTCATGCATTAACATCAACCTAATTATCTGCTGCGGAGGAATCAGATTGTTGTGGTATACAATGAGCTCCTAAAACATAATTAAACCATCAATCCAGAAGTCTTAGACACATCTGCCAGTAAACGCTCCACATTAGTTTTATCAGCGTCCTCAACATCCGACAGAAAGTCATTCAGGGACTCATCGTCGTCATGCGTCAACGCTCAGACACCTCTTGTAAAGCAGACGTATCTGAAAGGTAACCGTCGGCATCAGGGGCGTCTATTTCTGCTCCCGCTCAATTGGTTTACCGGCAGAACCTTTCTCAGAAGCAGCGTCCGACTTGTATACCTTTATGATTATTGATGAAAACTCCCAGCCCATTGTCCCCTTGGCAACTTCTAGCAGAGAAAGTGATTTTCTGTTTAGGATCATCAATATCCGATTTGTGCGACCGTCCGCGGTCTGGTTCCTTGAAGGAGGCTAGGTACATCGCTCCAGTTTACGGAGTTACCAAGACGCAATACTGCCTCGTTGTAAAGCTGGACCGAGCGATCGTCGTCACATGCTATGACTTTGAAATTTACCTGGAACCAAGCAGACTGGTCATCATTAAAAATCGTCACTTTTTGTCTTCAGCGTTGTTTCTCTAATTCTCTACCAATTCCCACAACGGAGGTACTACTCCCAGTTCCAACTCAAACAAATAGATGCGTAGTGGCTTATTCTGAGAAAAACCTATGGCCTTTGCGTAAATAATCATATCATTCTCGAGAATAACTGCATATAAGCCCCTCAATTTTATTAAGTAATTTACAACTAGTAGTCAGTAATTGCACAATTTACATCCCATAGCAGACTTTAATGTCATTTCTTTAGCTTGAATCAATCAATCATTTAGAAATAGATTTTCATACGCCTGAGGAAAAGTTACTTGTATGTATGTTATATTTCCAGGAAATGAAAATTAAACCAAAGCACAACTCAAGCATAAAGGTTTTTCCTTTTCTTCTCTCTGTTTTCTGTTTTTTAATTATCTTAAAGGTAACAATCAGCAGAAACATGCCAGAGATTGGTATCATTTGCAGGCCAACACCCCATTTTCCGCCCGTGTGCTTGGCCAGCAATATAAATTGCAGTTAGAAATAGTAGATATATATATATACATATGTATAACAGACTATATAGATAGTAATACGGCTCATAATGGAACGGTGCTGTTAGCACGGCATTTTGCCAATTCATTTTCACTTCGAGTAAAATTAATTGGAAATCAACAACAAAATGAGCATGAAGCGGAAACGAAATGCACACAAGTTGGCCAGACATGGTCCATACATAAATCTCGGAACGCCCCTGAGCATTTTCCAACAACAACAATAACAACAGGAAAAACAAATAATAACAACAAATAAGCTGGTGAAGCTGCAAGTAAAAAAATATCCGAGAACTTTTTGCACTCGGCAAGAAAGAGAGTAAAAATAATACATAAAAAACCAAAAGAACAGCTAGTCGAGAACAATGAAAATGAATGTAAGTAAAATATGCTGCAAATATTTCTACACTGCATTTTCCAATTTGTTGTTTTCCGCTTTTGCTTGCACTTGTAATTGAAAAGATTTTCATGTTGCAACTTTAATAGTCTTTTAATTCAAGGTTTTTCAAATGAATTAGTTCCAGTCTGGATCTCGGGCTTCTACAGATTGAATTTTTTATTACCCAGTTTAGATTAGATTTATGTCCGGTTGACGAACAGAGTAACATAAACTGTTTTATTAACCGCATTTAAGAGATTTCCAAGCGTTAACAATTTTATTAGGGAAACATTCGGTTTTTTTATTCTAAGACATCAATGATGTCTCCGATGGTAGCTTTGGTTAGAGAGCGGTATTACGGAATGAGATATATCAGGCCATAACCCGCTTTCACCACGTTTGGTGAACCCACTCGACATGCACCTTGAGGATTGCCATCAAAGGACTGGTTCGCTTTGTTGCCATTTCATACCCTCAACGTGTTGCCAATCCAGCGCCTCTTTTTGATCCGTTATATAACACTATTCTTGATTCGGCAGACGCTGAGGTGGTAGAGAATTTAGGACTCGATGGTATACTCTTTTCAACTATGACGAAGGTTCAGTATTGCTACAATATAGTAGCGTCTGTGCCGCATAATGGCTCGGCTACAAAAGGCTTCTATTCACAGTGGGCGACCTCAAATAGTATGTTTTCGACCATACAACATGTAGGTGTGCTTGTCCAAATCGAGCTTATGCGGTTAGTAGTCATAACTCGGAAAACATTAAGTCAGCGCAACAAAATTTTAACTTTATGACAACGAACTGCATAGATTCCCCAATGGCTAAATGGCTAATCCTTTTACTGCCGGAATAATTTGTTTTAATGTGAAATCTTTCATGTACTAGCGGAAACCCTGACGCTACAATAATGAGTCGGCGATCTGCGGATGCAAATTTTGGCCACCGAAAAAGTTCGCTTATAGGAATGGATGGGATATCTGATCCCTGTATTGCACAGGCAGTTATGATCAGCCCAGAAAGAAGACGTGTGGTTGCACGTGAAAAAAGCCAAATTCGTCTATACCAATTGTTCTTTTTATGACAGTAAGGAGGCTATAAGGAGAGCGACTGCAATTGTATGTAAAAAGTCAGTTGGCTTTTTGTAAGCAGAGGTGTATATGACGTCATGCTCATGATTATTGAAACGAGAGAGTTTTTGTTTATAAATGAACGAAGAACGACTTATACCCTTCTCCCACTGGAGAACAACTACTTTTGTATGGCATAATAATCGATTGTTAGTATTGTTTTTTTTTGTTGTCGAGTCAATTTTGTCAACGAAATTCGTGCAACTTCAAGTGGGAAGAGTTTGAGTATTACTAATAGAAGAATATAGTTTTTTACCAAAGCGAACAGTGGATCCTACTTTGCAGAATGTCGTTGAAACCTCTCCAAACCTTTTGATACCGAGCGAGACAATACCCTATCCTACGATGGACGGAGAGTGTTGCGATAGGCCGACGTACATCGGAGCGGTGACTTATATTAGATTTGTGGTGGGTGCGATGGCTCATCAGAGAGAGTTGAAACCATCCTTAGCACTCAGGCAACCTTGCCCATTATGCCAACATCGGAGCGGTTGCTTTAGTTGCTCGCTTAAGCAGCTGATATTGTCACCATTTGTAGTTTTGAGCGACTGGTTACCATAGCCTTTGCTGATTTGAAGGAGAATCTGCCACGGTGGATCTGCTTGTAAATGAGAGCACGACAAAGTATATTTTTTCTTCGGGTAAAGAGTCGCAGTAGTTGGACTGTCGGATTGAGATTGAAACTACCTGTGATGTTGTCAAGGATTTCGTCTACATTGGCAGCACCGTAACAAAACAGAACGATGTCAGCCTGGAGATCAAGCGGAGAATCAATATTGTCAATAGATATTATTTTGGTCTTAGTAGGCAAATGAGTAGTAGGGACTACAATCGCCAGTTGAAACTAATTTTGTCACGTAAAACCCTCAAAACGTTCAAGTAATAGTCATAATTGACCGTTTGGCCGTTTGGTACGAACTCACGGTGAACCAAACTGCGAACATCGTAAAAAACTATGAGTTTTAGCAATATAACTATTGCTCGTTTTTCTGCTTCCATTCCGATGTTTGTTACATCACATCAAACACTACTAATTCAACACCTTTTATAAACAAATTAGTTGACATATCGTGCTAATTTTTGACATAGTAATAAAGGACAGTCCTGCCAACTCAACAAAACCAAAATTTCTGAAAAGTTTTCAACGCGGGCAGTTTAAATTACAAATTCCGGAAACTTTATTGCCACAAGTAGTTATAACCGCTGAAACTTTTCTTTGCCTTGTTCATTTAGCGAATTCCAAAACTCACAAACTCTAGTTCGGAATGGGGTGTCACCACACTGGTTCACATATGTTCGCAAATGACTTATTTACACCATGGTTTAAATACAAACATTTTCTCTGAGCACGCCTTGAAGCATTCACACAAGTCACGAAACGATTATTTCGAGCTTAAAAGCCTTGATGTAGTGACACTTTTCATGTTCATTATTAAAAATTGACTTGAAACTAAACTTTAACAAAAAGTAATTATTCAAATTTATCTACAACAACAATAATAAATTAAAATCTCTACGTAATGGCAACAAAATCCGAGGCCCTAGCCTAAAAACTGGTTAGTTCCATAATGAAAATTTCCATCGCTTGCCTTTTTTGCTTGCCAAAGTGTCATTATCATAGCCGTCGACTAGTCCGTCCGCTCGGTACGGTTCGGTTCGGTTCGGTTCGCTCCTCCAGCCAGTCCAATATTTGTATAATTTGTCTTTATTGTCATTGACATTAGGCACATTTGTTGCGGCGATTATCTGAGCAATATTTAAGTGGACAAACAGCTGACGCTGCTAATGGCCTAGTATGGGGCTGTGGCCAACGACCACAAAGCTCAGCAGCTGGGACAGCCCCTGGTGCCTAACTGGACAATCAACGGTGGTCTGGAATTGTGGTGGTGATGGTGGTGGAGTTGGTGATGTGTGGTTGGACGCAAGAGCTTGGGGTGGATTGCCGGGTCCGTTGGCTGACATTTTTGTTTATTCAAGTGCGGGGCAATTTGTTGAACGAGCACAAAATCAACGCAAAATGTTTTTACTATTGTGCTGTGTGTGTTTTTTTTTTTCTTTTTAATGAGAGCTATGATAAATGGATATTCATAATTTTTGTTTTGTGCGACTTTAGGCTGGAAATTGTGTGGAAAACTGTGCACGAATTTAATTTTAAAAATGAATATTTGGTACTTAGCTTAATTTGAAATTTAATGGGGAGTAATCGTAGCGTCTATTAGTGGAAGTTCTAGAATAAGCTAGTATTTCATATACACATATAATGTTGTTATTAAAACTTCTAAGTAGTTGAGAAATAACTAGAAATTAGGCAGTTAATCGCTTGTGAGAAATGAAAAAGTCTCAGTATGAATCGTACTATTCCGGGGTGTGCCAGAAATCTCTAAACGGTTTTGCCATAATTTTAATTTTAAGTCTCTGGAAAACATCTGTGTTCATCATGGATTTTCACCGCTCTCATAGTTGGCTCTGACAAATCAACAGATGGATTTTGGCCTGAAATTCAGTTGAATGAAATATATTGGACACTGACGGGTTGCAGTTGGGTTGAAATTTAGTTGAAAGAGGTTTTAGGCACACTACTGACTATCTTATATAATACAACTTGAAACTAATGCCCTAATCAGCATTGATTTTTAAATTTGCTTTCACTTTACGTTTAAGCAACTTTTTAGGATATTTGGCATTCGTAATTTCAAAACATTAGATTTAGTTAAATTTGTGTGCTTATAGAAGAAAGTTAAGTTAGAGTGCACATTGGGCCCAATTGCCAAATTTGTGGCATAAAGTCCAAAACTAAACCGAAGTTTTTATCGAATTGCAAAGTGACATGTTTAGTCAGCTGATTTTGGTGATAAAATTGGTAGTAATATTTTTTGCTATTTTGTGAGCTTACAAAATGCACACGTTTCAACAATGTGTTAATGTAAATAATAGAAATTGAAGGTCAGGTTATGTAGAATATGTAAACCGAAAAAGATTTTGTTAATATGTGATACATGTCATATGTGTGTATTATTTTGTTTTGTCCAAAAAAAGTGAAATCTTAACCAATTTAACAGTTGCTAATCTTCTGTGGAGTATAACTAACATTGTGCAGCTCTGTGCGAGAAGTAATCTATGTTCAAATAAAGTTCAAAGTGTGTATTTATTTTTGTTCTAATGACTTTATGCCGTTTTTTGCCTTTTTCGCCGCTCTCACGGTTTTTTTATACCCTGTACACAAAGTGAATTTCACAACTTACACCCACACCATTAAAGCTATCCACTTAAGACTTGACACAGCAATGCACACAGTTATTGGGCATATGTGGGGTAAAAATTAACCAGCTCAGATACAAAGTTCAAAAGATATAAGTAATAAAGTGGCAATTTTACCACTCATTCTACAAACTGCAACAAAATTTCATTTTTTATAGATATTTTAAAAATAAAAACGTACCAAATGTGGTACGTAGATTCAATGCATTTTACTAAATCAACCCCCCACCACACCGGCCATATACCATTTTGAGATACTTATACGCAATACAATATGGGAGTTAATGGTAGGCGTGGCTGGAATCAACCAAAACTTTGGGCAAATATTTTGCGATGTATAGTTACTAGTGATGTTGGACGATCAATGAGACCCATATGTGCCGTGATAAACTCGACTATGATTCGCAGCACTTCTCCCTTCTGATGTCTGTAGGTCTTTGCATTGGATTTCTTCATTAAGTGTGCAGTTATTCGACACTCATTGAAGTATTTTCAGGATTCAATATTGAATATGATACTTTTTTTTCGGAGTGAGTTTGAAATATTGGGAAAGTTAGTCATATTGCAATCGACTTACAATTTGGGCAAGAATTTGAAAAGTAAAGTAGTCAGCACTTTCGAATTTGCTAAAGCTTTCAATTTCTCGATTTTCGCGCATTTAAAATATGCACGTTTCCATGGCTACGCACGTGACAGTTGTACGCTAGTAGCCTTATATTTAGTGTGAAAGCAATGAGCTGTCGAGATAATGGAAATAAGACATCAAAGAGTGTTATGCGACGTCATAGAAAATATAAGTGGTTTACCTATAAAAACGCAAAAGTCTGCGAAAAGCACACGTCTTTTCAATGCAACTAACGTTATTCCATATTTATAAGTTTTTTCTTGAAAAATCTCTTTAAATGGTAATTACGTGACACGTATGTCACGTTACGTGTCAAATTACTCAATTATATTAATTATATAAACAATGTAAATTTGTATTAAGCACATTTTTATCTATGTTGCATATGAATTTAAAAAGACAATGAATGTAAGTCGAATGCCTGCCCTTTTAACTGGTCATCCTTTCATTGGAATTGGGGTTTAACATGGTGGGTTCCGCAACCTACGCACAACCCTTTTAAGGCCAGGGGCACATGATTGCAAATAGTTGCATTCAAAAAACGCTTTCGCTGCATTTCACTCAATTTCATTTCTTGAAAAAAAAAACTGTTTTAAGAATACTTTAGCATCAGATGCAACATGAAGACCAGAAACTCACACAAGCAATGTTTCAAGTGTGCTGGAATACTATAAATATTTCAAACGAAGTCACAATCCCAAAAAGAGAGCAAAACATTATGAAAACCGTATCATAGCAAAGAGCTTTTTAATGAGCCAGACCCAAAAAAGCACATTAAATAGCGAAGCAAAATGTATATTATCTTCTCACTTTATGTCATCCCTAATATAAATGCGTATCTATGTAAGATACTCGCCAAATTGTATACTTTACATAGCAAAAAATTGATGGTGCTTGCAAAATAGTAGTAAAAAAAAGCCAAACTAAAAGAAGGAAATGTTTTTGTTACTGACATCCAAGACTCATAATGCTACTCTAATGCTCTTATAAGAAATGGGCCACTCGTAAATCTTATATGATAATAATTTAATGCTTAAGTACAGTGAACCATTAAGTGCGGCCCACAACAAGACATTGAAGAAATGTCTCACTTGACAAACTGTCTAAAAGTGGCAGCTGGCACCTTTAAAAGCATCCGGACCAAAATTAAAGGTAAACTCTTAAATAAAATTCAACACGTTAACAACGGATAATAAATGATAATGAGAAACCTCACAGACAGACAACGAAACGCCTCTCGGAATAATCATCAAAAGACAAACATACCAGCTGAAGAGCTCACTTAACGACCAATACTAATGTAGAGCCAAAGTCAAATTAGGGCGGCTAAGGGGGGCGGGGAGGATGTGGCTTCACAGCCAGGAAACAAGGAAAACGCGTTTAAGAAGGCCACGAAACAAGCGTAATTATTTTAATATTTAATGACTGTAAAAAATCAAAAGAAATAGATGCTTGGTAAATTGAAGGGGAAGGCGGTGCCACGGGGCGTATGAAAATCTGCTCAAATGAAGTGAGATAGCTGGCAGAGAGAGGAGAGCGAGCGACGCGTCGACAGCAGAAAGCAAGCTTACTACAGTAAACGCTCACAAAAAAGTAAAATCGTTACAAGTTTTTTACAAAAATAGTGCTAACCCCGCAGTCGGATCCCGGCGGCAAATTAAAATTAATGAATTTTTTAATTTCTATATAAAACATCCATGTTCATAGTCACAGCCGACTTGCAAGCTCAGGCCGTCGCTCACTGCTTTTGCGAGAGTAATGCCAATGAACAGTTACCAACACATGTAAAGACATCTCCACTAAAGGTTTTTTTTTTTATTAATTTTACCTATGATTTGCCAAAACAGATGAACAACACTTATATTCTGCACTTTTTATGAAAATTCCCTACACAATGATATAAGTTTCACCCATATTTATTTTCATATAGTTGGTGAAAAAGGTGTCCACACATTTTTCCTTAGCCTATTTATATTTACAAAATATGCTTAGAAACGATATATCGCGATATGAAGTAGTTTTATCGTTCTCTATAATCAAAAGTAATTTTATGATACAATTAAATCACAGCTAATGATAGTTTGTGTGCTTAAAGAATTGATCAATAAATCTATGAAAATGTTAAAGCATGTGTTTCTAGTATAGTTCACATGAATGCGCTCAATAATTGATAGAAAATAACCGATTGTTATGCATATTTTGGTCATCGGTACCATACTTACTTGGTAAGATTTAGAAAACCTCCGAATTTATATTACGTATACTTTCAAAGTGATAGTTTTGCAACGAATATTTTGTGAGAAATCGCTAAAGGAATGTCAATGCGCTCAATAATTGAAGGAAAATAAACGATTATAATGCATTTTTGGAACAGTCTTGACATCCCTACTTGGTGTGCTTGTGAGCATTTTGCGAAATTACTCTACGAGTATTGCAACAGTGATGGTTTTTCAACGATTATTTTGACAGTAATCAGTACATATTGATAAACTAACAATTCATCATTGTTTAATAAAAGGTTGTGTGCTTGTATAAAATAATTGATCAAAAGTTAAAGAAATTATTTCAAGCACATATTGCCAATTAAAATAAAATTGCCGATTACTATTAAAATTTCGCTCATCGGATTAATTTATGCGATTATTTTGTATGTAATCGCTTAACTTTTCGTCCAATCCAAAGTGATTTTACGATATAATTCATTCATTTTTAACAATACAGTTAAATCATTGCTCATGAAATGAGTAATAAATCGATAAAAAAGTTAAAGCAAAGTTTTCTAGCATAGTTCAACAGAATGCGCTCAATCATGAAAGGATATGGATATACGATTATAATCGTTGATCATTTTTCGATCAATCGTGACACCACTACTTGGTGAGCTTTGAACAAACTGCGAAATTACTTTACGATTATTGCAACAGTGATGATTTTTCAACGATTATTTTGGCAGTAATCGGTTAACTTTTACAATTTAATCATTGTTTAGCGATTAAATGTTAAAGCGAAAATAACCGATTAATATGAAAATTTCTGTTATCGGTGGCATTCTAACTTTTAATCACTTATGAGTAACTGCCCTAGTGATGGTTTTTTCAACGATTATTTTGGTAGCCAAACAAAAATTGAAGGCTGAAATTTTTCGCTTAATCGCGTCAGCGAGTTTTTACTGTACACTTGATGCTAACACTCACCACAGGCACTGGTATGACACAGTAGACACAAGGATGTCCAACAGCAGCGGCGGCAGCGACAGTTGGCAAACCGTAAGCGGCGTTCACACACAGATGATCCGTTTTAAATATCTTTGTTGGAGGCGGCTGGGCAATCAGGGAGGAGGAGGCGTTCGAGCACGTGTAGAGCGTTGTGGTGGTTGCCGATGACGACGACGTTGTGCTTGCTGTTGTTGTTGTTGTTTTAACAACGACGGCGCCTGCTGTCGCTGCTGTTACAGGTGCTGCTGCTGCTGCGGCGGCGGCGGCGGCGGCTACTGTGGTTGTTGTTGTGGTTGTTGCTGGTGGCGGTGGTGGTGGCGCTGCCAAGGATATGGCTGCTGATAAGGAACTGCTTTTGTTGTTATCGCTGCTGCTGCTGCTGGTTGTTATGGCAAGGTGGTTGTGGTTGTGGTTGTTGTTGCTGCTGCTGCTGTTGTTGTTGTTGTTGTGGGTATGTAAGACCGAGGCGTTAGCCTTAGAATTTGTTAACAAAGTTGCTGTGGTTGTTGCTGTGGTTGCCGCTTCTGCTGTGGCTTGTTGGTTTGCTGCTGCTTCGTTTGCCGCCGCTGTTGCTGTTGTTGTTGCTGCAACCGCTGCTGCTGCTGCTGCTGCTGCTGCCGCTCCTGCGGTGTGTTGCTGCTCTGTCTGCACAACTGTTGCCAATTGGCTTGCTACACCTGCGAGCTCCTGCTGCGCTTGCTGTTGTTGCAACTGTGCTGATTGTTGTTGTTGCTGTTGTTGCTGCTGCTGCTGCTGTTGCGGCTCTTGATTGAAATTAGCTAAAGTAACTGTAGTTGTGGGTAGCGGCGAGGTTTTTCTCTTGATTGACGCAATTTTAATGGCTATTGATGTGCACGTTGATTGTGAATGAATTATACGCGTTTTTTCGCTTAACTGCTTTTGCTGCGTGTGTTTCTGGCTTTTCTTCTTTTGATTCCTTGGGTTTTCCTTTGTCTAAACTTTTCCTCTTAGTCTGCGCTGTTTTTTGGCTATTGAATATTTTTTCTTTCAAAATTTAACTCGTTTTTTAAACAATCACTAGAAATATTCTTGAATTTTTTTGCTATTTTAATATGTATATTTTATTGAAGCTAACACTGAACACTGAATTAGTAGCAAGTGCACAATAATTTAGAGTTACTAATTACGGATTACAAGTTACTAAAGCACACTGAGACACAATAATTTTTTTATATTTTTTTATATTTGTTTTAAGCTAAGCTTGCTTTTGCGCTAAATTTTATTTAATTTTAATTTAATTTTTCTTTTGTTTTAATTTTGCTAATAGGCGGTTTTTTGCTTTTTTAATTTTTTGTAAATTTTCTATAACTTATTTCACTCACAATTTGCGCTAATTTAAGTGTCATTTAGTTTTTATGCTGTTTTCTTATTATTGTCCTTTTTGGTATTTTTTTCAATATTCAACTTTATTTGAGTAGTATTTTGTTTAGTTATTAAAATAATACTGTTTTTCTTGGTGTTGACTTTGCATGCACAATTTTTGCAGATTTTTGAGCTTTTTAGAATATTTTTTTTATATATTTTAAGCGTTTTTCTAAATTTTTTTAATTAACTTTGCTAACTTCACACTGCTTTTACTTGCTTAACTGTTTCAACTTGTTGAAATGTTTTTAGCTTTAATAAACACTTGGTTTTTTTTTGCTTTAGTTTGCACAAAACTCACTTTAAAATCCTTTTACCAATTGTTGCTTTTCTATATTTACGTTTAACTTCTTAGTACTTTTAGCATAAACTTTTGTTGAGCAGTGTTTAATCAATTAAATTAATTAAACCTTTACTTTTCGAAATGTGTTGTTTAAGAACTTGTTAGTATAGTGTTTGTTGTTGTTTTTAAAACAGCAACTTTGTTGTAAATAATACTGTAAGTAACGTCGCCGCTTCAGACAACTCGACAAAAGCGACGGTTTTGAAAAACAAAGCGCGTAACTTGGTATATAAGTTAGTATTTTTTTTTATATGGACAGAATATACTGACAACAGCAAATATTTGTATAATATCCGTAGTGTAAATATACGCCTCAAAAAGTTTTGATCAAATATTACGTATACGTAGACGCAGCACTGCGACACACACACACATAGACAATTGAAACACACTCGAAATGAATATTAAAGCAATTTTCGTAACGCAAACGACAAAATGGCGACAACTAGTCGATTTTCACTTGGTATTTTGTTTTATTTATTTTTTGCTAATTTTCGTCTTAAATTTTCCTCCTCCGACTTTTTGGCTGCTTAGCTGACAATCTAGCTGGCTTTTTGGCTGCTTGGCTTACTGACTGGCTGTTTAGATGCTTCTAAGGGCTGTCTGTCGTCGCTTTCCGTTTGCGAAAATGAGGAAAAGGCGTTTAACTTAACTTGACAATCGTCGAATGGATTCTGAATTTCTCATTGAGTAAGGTTTTATGTTTGACTTGAGCAGGATTTCGCAATGTTCGGCTGGCACAACTCACAGCCAGTCGGCACAGCTCGTCAAAGGCGTCGTGCCACACTTTGTAGGCGTGAACGGGGGCGCGCACCACGATGACGCACTACGCTCCCTAGCCGGCAAAATTTTGAACGCTTTGCAGAATCCACAAGCCAGCGCATGCGCCTCGCGTAGGCGTTGCAACTTTTGTGCTGCACACAGGGCTCTGTAGGTGTATTCAGCTCTATGGAACAGCTGCAGAGCTGCTGCTCCCTGCTTCCATGCGGCTTTTGGCTGCAGCTGCAGATCTGTGCTACGGTTTGGGTACGCCTTTTGGCTGCACTTTACACGCAATTGAAATGCATCTCAGAGCATGTGGCAGCAATTACCTTAACAACTTTTTGTTGGGTAATTGTCAATATTAGGTACATTTAATCAGAAATTATTACGTGTTGTCCAGCAGCGACAACAACAACAAATCAAATTTGTCCAATGAAATATAAACACTTGTGTGCAAAAGTTCCAGCACTATTTGTGTTTTCAATGAGCTTTCAACAGCATCTTGAGACGAAAGTCAAACAAAATCCTACTCAAGGCGCTCATTTCGAAAAAGTCGAGTGCCAAAAGTGAGTAAAGCAAGAGCAATTTTTGAAATTAGTTAGAAAACTAAAAAAAAAGCACTTCTAAAAGCTATTAAACGAAAGCTCAGTTTTTGTTAAAGATAGTCAGAAGGGCATGGTTAGTGTAGAAAAACTGTCTTTTAAAAAAGACTGTCTACCTCTTAGGCGCACACCAGTTTTTGAGCGAAGCTAGCAGTAGGCGGAGTCCCCTAGTATATATAGCACTAAGTCGTACAAAATGTTTGTAATGGCATCACACGAAAACCGAGTGTTCGATTTGCAGGAGGCGTAGCCCCCTAGTTTTTTATATCAAATGATATAATTTATAATAAATTGCAAATCGAAAAATCGTTAATTACACTATGCAACAAAAAAGAAAGAGTATATCTAAAACATGCCATTTCCTGTAAGTTTTGGGTCGCTGATTTTGAATCGTGAAACCAATTTGGATTTTCTAGCACCGTTTTCGAACTATCGCTATTAAAAAAAATTCGGGATTTCGAAAGTTGCGAGGTCAGCAAATCTCATATACCTTGGGAATCTTACTACCGAACGAGATGAATTCTGACTCGAATTGACTCGATTGAAGGTAATTCAATATCAAATCAATGTCTTTCAGACAGTTTTGGTCTGACTTGATTTGATTGCAAGTTACAGGGCAATAAGTAAATAATTTTTTTTTTGAAAATTTAAAATTTATTTAATAAGAAGTACCAATTTATATCTGCTAACCTAACAGGAACTATACTGAAATGGAAAAAAGAAAGGTTCGCTTGATTTGCCAAAAACGGCCTATTTTGGAGGTTAAAAAATTGTAATCCATCTCTCTGATGAAGAAAAAAAGTAGCAGAAAAAGCAAAACCACAAAAGAAATTTGCAGCTTGTATAAAATCTGAAAACCAGCGTATGTCAAGATACTGACGTGATGCTTTGATACTGAAATGACACTTACCTTTGCAACAACTCAACCTCTAGTTGTCACATTTCGGGAATGCCTCCTCTCTTCGAGCTGACAAGCTATGTACTCTTTCTTTCGAAAAATAACTCTACGCATAGATTGTATAATATTAAGTTGAATCACAATTTCGTCATCGCAAACATTTAACTTAATTTTCGTTTAGAAACCGTCAAAAAAATTATTGAGAATGCGATTTAAAAACCTTTTCTACCCTTTGTACTTAACGTGAAGCTTATATAATAGCATTAAGATAAGGGAGTACGAAAAAGCAACCCAAACAGAAGCAAAATACAATTTATTTCAATTAAAGCCGCAATAATGCAGTTGAAAAAGCGAAAAAGCTGATACTCTTTCCGCAAAGAAGAGTATAGGAAGTTTGTGAAAAGTTATGTTACTCTGTACCAAAAAATCAATATTATCTAAAAGTAAGAGCGAAGTAAAGGATTACTCTTTCAAGAGCTGGAATAGATAATGTGTTTCAACTTAAACTTATTCGCGAAGGGACAAAGGACAAAAACGAAAATAATTACAAGAGGCCTAGTTCAAGCTTTCGAATATCACACGAATATAGTAGTACACCAAACGCTACACTGATAGAAAAAAGCGGTCTTAAACTACCGAAATCATGCCCATTTGTTGACAATAGTCTGTTATGTACGCATTTTCTTGATACCGTGACCGGTCGGTCTCAAATCAAATCAAAGCAAATCCTATAGGAATATACATTTTTTATGTATGCCAAAGTAGCCTAAGCATATTCATTCTATTCGTTTGCTTGTTCAAAACTACACATACATGTTTGAAATTCAAAATTAGTCTCTCCATCTTTTCGAACTATCCAAATTAAATTGATTGTGTAAGTTTATTTTGGTATGCTTACCGCATAGTTAATAAGCTTGTATTTCTCTTCTACAGTTTCAAATGGCGTCCTTTGAATTTTAGCTGTCTCATATATTCTGCTCCCCAATACTTAAGTTGACACTCGATTTAATGCCGCAGAACATGGAGGAATGTTTACCAAATATGCCAAATGATTAATGATTTGGGTGTGCTACCAGCTCAAGCTCAGAACGATCTGAAAGATCCGGTTACAACGGCGTAAAGCAGTCAATCAGTTTTGTTATATTCTACCAGACAATGATCGTGGACCCTTGGGCGAAGTGTTGGGCTTTCTAATATTGGGAGTCAAGCGTCTTGACTTATACGATTTGGATGGCAATAATACGCGCGGTGACTTGGATACTCCGTGCTTACTGGACTTTTATATACATTAGTCAGTTCAGCGTACCGGCCATGGAAAAGTGCTGCTTGAACATGTTTTGAAAGACCAGGGCTGGTCTCCCGTTGGTTGCGCCATTGATTGTCCCTCCAAGGCGATGTTAAGCTTCATGGTCAAACACTATAAGTTAGCTACTGTTATTCCGCAACCAAACCGCTTAGCGATATTCCAGAGCATCTTTGAAGCTTATCCACGTCCTGCGAAATTGCCGTGCTTTATTAAGTTTGGCGCTGTGATACGACCCACTCCGCCGGAGACACGCATACGTGTTTATGGGCGCAGTCCTTTTCGTTTTGGGCTCTAGCTTAATTCCACATTGTCAGTATAAAAATTAAAAACTTCAAAATGTGTTCTTTATGATAAAAATTTGTTGTTGTATATGAAATTGTAATTGTAATTTTTGTTTTTGTGCTCTGTTCGCGAAGGGTTATGTGTGAATTATTCGTGAAAGATATCAAAACGGAGTTTATATGATTAAGAAATGTCTGCAGTTGGTCCGTCCGGGACACCTGCTTCTCAAAAGCCAACTCTTTTAGGAACATGACATTTTGCCAGAAAGCGCACCTTATAATTAAGGTGATTTTCTTTCACAATTGCATGGTTTAAGCCCACATTATTTGACTTACCACCTTAAGAGTGGGCATAAACCTCTCTTTTAACGGATGGGTCTAATTTGTGTAGATATACAAGTTCTGTATTCCTTCTAACGTGGAAATTTCTTCTTTTTAACTGGCCATAACAACCCGTTACCGGGTTACGGCCTGATGCAAAGCTCTCCTCCAGGCGATTTTGCTTTGCGCGAGCCATTTCCAATTGGTGTAAATATCCTGATGTTATTCATTCGAAAATAAAAACACAATTAAAACTAAATTAAGCGCTTTTTCTCAAAAATATATGGATATATTTACAACGCCTAATCCAGTCGTGTTTTAAGTGTAGATTATGAGCGCTAGCTCCTTTATAAGAATTTCCAATGGCATCCTTTGAATCTAAGTTGTCCCGTATATTTCGCTCTCCAGTATTTAAGTTGACACCCGATTTAATGCCGCAGAACATGAAAAGTGTGAAAATCTTAACGGATAGCGTTGATTCTCAAATTTGTGCAATAATTAATAAATTGGATTTGCTATCATCCCAAGCTCAGAACTTAACAGTTCCGATTATAAGAATTTCCAATGGCATCCTTTGAATCTAAGTTGTCCCGTATATTTCGCTCTCCAGTACTTAAGGTGACACCCGATTTAATGCCGCAGAACATGAAAAGTGTGAAAATCTTAACGGATAGCGTTGATTCTCAAATTTGTGCAATAATTAATAAATTGGATTTGCTATCATCCCAAGCTCAGAACTTAACAGTTCCGATTACTTCGGCGAGTCGTTTCCGCGAAGCAGTTAATCAATATTGTTACATTCTATCAGAGCGACCACGGACCCTTGGGCCAAGTGTTTGGCTTTCTGAAAGTGGGCATCAAGGGTCGTTATTTCTACAAAGTGGATGGAAAAATGCGCGGCGACATGTATACTCCGTGAATTTTTGACTTTTATAAACATGAGTCAGTGCAGCGTGCAGGTCATGGCAAAGTTTTATTTGAATATGTTCTGAAAGACCAGGCCAAGATCGTCCTTCCAAGCAGATGTTACGATTCATGGCCAGACATTACAAGTTCACAGCTGTTACTCCGCAACCAAATAACTTTGTGATAGTCCATGGCTTCTTTGACGCTCATCCACATCCTGCAAAGTAAGAGTGCATCATCAGTTAGCATTACGCTGTTATGTGTTCTACTTGGTGGGAACAGTTCTTACCGTTCTGGAGTTTAGATTAACTAAGCACTGGCATTGGCAAAGTTATAAAAATAAAAATATAATTTTTTTTGTGTTTTTCAGTGAAACTTGTGTTGAATTTAAATTTTTTCAATGTTCTATGTACGAAAGGTGTTTATTTAGTATGACTTTAATTTCAAAGCTTTGATGATATGGAATATAGACTATTCGGCCTACTTGAAATCGAAAGAAAGACTAGCATTCTCCTTTTAGTGAGGCGTGTGCCAAATATCGCGTGCGATTATCGATCCGGAGACTATAAAAAATCCCCTTGCATCTATCACCCATTGCGAAGTTCATGGTTTTATGCCTTTTTTGTATTTCGGGATTCCAAGGCGGCGTTGTTCAACGTTTGCACGCCCAATGATAGTGGGAGAAGGAGCAAGTTTACAGAAGAAAGTGTTTCACGAAAACGCGTTGAGCGTTGAGCAAGGGGATTTTTTATAGTCTCCGGATCGATAATCGCACGCGATATTTGGCACACGCCTCACTAAAAGGAGAATGCTAGTCTTTCTTTCGATTTCAAGTAGGCCGAATAGTCTATATTCCATATCATCAAAGCTTTGAAATTAAAGTCATACTAAATAAACACCTTTCGTACATAGAACATTGAAAAAATTTAAATTCAACACAAGTTTCACTGAAAAACACAAAAAAAATTATATTTGTATTTTTATAACTTTGCCAATGCCAGTGCTTAGTTAATCTAAACTCCAGAACGGTAAGAACTGTTCCCACCAAGTAGAACACATAACAGCGTAATGCTAACTGATGATGCACTCTTACTTTGCAGGATGTGGATGAGCGTCAAAGAAGCCATGGAATATCACAAAGTTATTTGGTTGCGGAGTAACAGCTGTGAACTTGTAATGTCTGGCCATGAATCGTAACATCTGCTTGGAAGGACGATCTTGGCCTGGTCTTTCAGAACATATTCAAATAAAACTTTGCCATGACCTGCACGCTGCACTGACTCATGTTTATAAAAGTCAAAAATTCACGGAGTATACATGTCGCCGCGCATTTTCCCATCCACTTTGTAGAAATAACGACCCTTGATGCCCACTTTCAGAAAGCCAAACACTTGGCCCAAGGGTCCGTGGTCGCTCTGATAGAATGTAACAATATTGATTAACTGCTTCGCGGAAACGACTCGCCGAAGTAATCGGAACTGTTAAGTTCTGAGCTTGGGATGATAGCAAATCCAATTTATTAATTATTGCACAAATTTGAGAATCAACGCTATCCGTTAAGATTTTCACACTTTTCATGTTCTGCGGCATTAAATCGGGTGTCACCTTAAGTACTGGAGAGCGAAATATACGGGACAACTTAGATTCAAAGGATGCCATTGGAAATTCTTATAATCGGAACTGTTAAGTTCTGAGCTTGGGATGATAGCAAATCCAATTTATTAATTATTGCACAAATTTGAGAATCAACGCTATCCGTTAAGATTTTCACACTTTTCATGTTCTGCGGCATTAAATCGGGTGTCAACTTAAATACTGGAGAGCGAAATATACGGGACAACTTAGATTCAAAGGATGCCATTGGAAATTCTTATAAAGGAGCTAGCGCTCATAATCTACACTTAAAACACGACTGGATTAGGCGTTGTAAATATATCCATATATTTTTGAGAAAAAGCGCTTAATTTAGTTTTAATTGTGTTTTTATTTTCGAATGAATAACATCAGGATATTTACACCAATTGGAAATGGCTCGCGCAAAGCAAAATCGCCTGGAGGAGAGCTTTGCATCAGGCCGTAACGCGGTAACGGGTTGTTATGGCCAGTTAAAAAGAAGAAATTTCCACGTTAGAAGGAATACAGAACTTGTATATCTACACAAATTAGACCCATCCGTTAAAAGAGAGGTTTATGCCCACTCTTAAGGTGGTAACTCAAATAATGTGGGCTTAAACCATGCAATTGTGAAAGAAAATCACCTTAATTATAAGGTGCGCTTTCTGGCAAAATGTCATGTTCCTAAAAGAGTTGGCTTTTGAGAAGCAGGTGTCCCGGACGGACCAACTGCAGACATTTCTTAATCATATAAACTCCGTTTTGATATCTTTCACGAATAATTCACACATAACCCTTCGCGAACAGAGCACAAAAACAAAAATTACAATTACAATTTCATATACAACAACAAATTTTTATCATAAAGAACACATTTTGAAGTTTTAGAGCCCAAAACGAAAAGGACTGCGCCCATAAACACGTATGCGTGTCTCCGGCGGAGTGGGTCGTATCACAGCGCCAAACTTAATAAAGCACGGCAATTTCGCAGGACGTGGATAAGCTTCAAAGATGCTCTGGAATATCGCTAAGCGGTTTGGTTGCGGAATAACAGTAGCTAACTTATAGTGTTTGACCATGAAGCTTAACATCGCCTTGGAGGGACAATCAATGGCGCAACCAACGGGAGACCAGCCCTGGTCTTTCAAAACATGTTCAAGCAGCACTTTTCCATGGCCGGTACGCTGAACTGACTAATGTATATAAAAGTCCAGTAAGCACGGAGTATCCAAGTCACCGCGCGTATTATTGCCATCCAAATCGTATAAGTCAAGACGCTTGACTCCCAATATTAGAAAGCCCAACACTTCGCCCAAGGGTCCACGATCATTGTCTGGTAGAATATAACAAAACTGATTGACTGCTTTACGCCGTTGTAACCGGATCTTTCAGATCGTTCTGAGCTTGAGCTGGTAGCACACCCAAATCATTAATCATTTGGCATATTTGGTAAACATTCCTCCATGTTCTGCGGCATTAAATCGAGTGTCAACTTAAGTATTGGGGAGCAGAATATATGAGACAGCTAAAATTCAAAGGACGCCATTTGAAACTGTAGAAGAGAAATACAAGCTTATTAACTATGCGGTAAGCATACCAAAATAAACTTACACAATCAACTTAATTTGGATAGTTCGAAAAGATGGAGAGACTAATTTTGAATTTCAAACATGTATGTGTAGTTTTGAACAAGCAAACGAATAGAATGAATATGCTTAGGCTACTTTGACTTAGATAAAAAATGTATATTCCTAGCGTTTCGTTTACTACTATATTCGTGTGTATATAGAATAATTGCTAACTTAACTGGTAGTAATAGTATTCTTCGGAGTACCTAGCCTGACCAGAGGATTTTCTGGAACCACGGGTGCCTGGGATCACAGAGACTATCTCGCTCTCTGCCGTTGCGCTTAAATCTTTTTTGGATATTAGGGACCTAGTTGGCCGCTTTTTCGGTTAAATTTCGGCTTTCCAATTATAAGTGCAGCTTATGCGGAAGAGGTAGGAATGGACCACCCAGTGAGAAAGCCATGCCCATGAGCATGGCGTGTATACTGGTCCACCTGTCGGCTAGAGCTTATGCACTAGTTAACATTCTATTCCATACAACTATGTTCAAATAAATGTTCACTAGTCCGAAACTGTTTGGAGCTTAAACTGGCAGTGCCCTTTGATGATCCTGAGCGGAGGCTTTCTTTTCTGGTACTACGGATGGTCAGTAGCCCACAGAACTTGTTCTGTCCTGACCATGTGGTTGGCATCTTCGGGGAGTATCGTGGTGGCTTTGGTTTGACACCCAAGTGCCGGTATAGCTTTGGTTCGGCGTGGAGTTATGTTTAAAAACCGGGTGCTGCGATCCAAAGACCAGCAGAGGTTTAGATAGGCCTCGATCCATACCATGGAAGAAGTCATGACCAAACAGAAATGATGGCATCGTGACAAAGAGGCCACACGGCAGGTACTCGCTTTAAACACCAGTGACTTAATGTAGAATACTACCTCTATTTCTTTCAAGCGATCTCTCTTTGTATTCTCTTTTCTTAACTACTGCGTAAGCGTGTAAAACCAGCAAAGCCCCTACCTCCATCTTGAGAAGAATATTATTACATTCTTAAGATATGATGGTTGCAAATTATGTCGAACCAAGAATTGTGGCAAGTAAAACTGTTAAATGGCGAAATTGGGCAGCAGAAGTGGCGCTGGATTGGCCACACGTTGAGTAGACCAAACGACAACATCGCAAAGCAGTCCTTCGAATCGAATCCTTAAGGTATACGGTGAGTTGGTGGACAAATAACTACATGCCAATCAACAGTCTTGACCGAAGTGAAAACAAATTGGAAAACGTGGCCACAGCTGAAGTATCTGACTACAGTTCGGGAAGGATGTAAGGCATTTGTCGCCGCACCCAAGGTTGAAGGATTAATGCATATATGCTGAATTCATGAGTTCATGTGAACATCCCCATTAACTTGCGCTGTGGCGAGCTATCGCTTGATTTTCAATCAAGGTAAAAAAATCATACGTAACTGACAAAATATAGCCGAGGATCATATTTTGCTCATTAAGTATATAATAAAATAGCGGGTTCCGACCCCTGCTCGCCAACCCGCGTGCCCAGTAAGAGTAAGAGTAAGATCATATGCTTCTTCCATTCTTTCCCGTTTCCATTCCTATGCGTTACCCTTCCCGCTCCCCTTCAAGTTCTCCTTCAACTTCCTATTTCTCTTCCTCATACTAAGTCCAGCTGCTGATATTGGTATCAATTGTGGCAGATTGGTGTTGCCAGACTGTGCACAGTTTTGGGGAAGAAATATTACAGTAGGCTTTAAAATTTTGTTCCTAAATTGTGAATGGGATCATTTTAATACAAAAGAAATTTGTTTTATAACAAAAAAACTGACTTCAAAGAGAGATTGTGTTTTGATTAAGCAGGAAACCTAAAGAGTATCTTAACTTCAGCGCTTCAAAATTAAGTTGCCGTTTGCATTTCTACCTTTGTATTATAGCTCTAAAAATTTTAGCACACATTTTTATTTTGATGTGGTAGACGCTTCTGATGTTGTTTCTTGTTGTTGTTGTTGTTGTTGTTGTAGTAAGAGTGTGCTGAAAGCTGTTTAAATGGAACGCCTATGGAAAGAAAGCAAAAGCAGTGGCCAGAGCACACGGGCGTCAGCCATTAGGATGCCAAATAGAGAAGTAAGTACAAAGCTGCCTAAAAGGCAACGGGCTGAAGCTTAGCAGGTATACATATTGTGCGGTTTCTCTCTAGTCTGAATAGTTTATTATATACTTGTATACGGTTTTGGTAGAACTGGCAGGCAGTGTGACTACTTCAAAATGTAAAACTGGCTTTGTGCGACGCAGCCCTGCCCATTTCTATTTAGAGGTAAATGCATAAAATATGATGTCATTATAATTTTGCTGAAATCTGCACAGAAATTAGGAATAGAAATGGAAATATAAGAAAAGCAGTCATAGTCATATTATTTGTTGCATGGCATGAAATATTAATGCGCCAGACTTTTGCCTTTGAATAATGATTGCACACGGAACTAAGTGCTAGCCGAATTCAATCAAATTGGCAGAGAATGACGAACTTGAGTCCAGGTTTAACTAGTGAGCTGCTACTGTCAGCAATTGATGTACATATCGTGTTGCAAGATATGGGCAGGAAATTTACTGCGCATCCATATCATAGTTAAGAGCAGCGGTACAGCAAATAGCAAAGGCAGCAGCAGCAGCAGAGTGGTTCAATTTTCCACTCAAATGAGCCAACGCTGCGTATGACACATGTCGATTGCAGCGCCCTCTATTGGGCAGCGCGGAATCAATAGTCAAGCGGAGGCAATGGCAAAGGCAGATGTTAACCTGTAAGCGAAGCAACTATGCATTGCTATGCAACGTCTCCTTGGCTCGATTTGAATGAATGAATGAATGAATGATTGACTTGGAAACTGAGCTGCCATTGCTTTGCCGACTGTCGGCGTGATTGCCTGGCTGACTAACTGATTGCTTGATTGATGCATTGAGTGTTTGATTGATTGATTTCGCATGGCACTGATTGCCTACACGAATTTCCGCAATATGCAGCCAAGCAGATGCATAATTTGCATGCACTTTATGGCAATTTATGCTTAAAACAGAAGTGTTCATACTGCGTGCTCCAAATTTTCAAGTATAAGCTGCGAAAATCCCTTAAACGCCAGTTCTAATTATAGAGGTCACAGGAATTTCTTAAATCGATTCATCTAATCAACAAAATAGAGTAAGCTTAGTACACTTTTTAAAATAAAGCTATGATGTTCACTTTAATTACAAGAACATGAGAACAAGAAGTGAAAAGCTGAAGAAAATTGGCAGTTATTGGATCTGTTTGGGGCATGAGGAATATTTAATATTGACTTTTTTAAGAGAGATGCTACTTAATAACTGGTATTCCTCAAAATCTGGTTTACAACAATAATTAACTAATAACAGAGACAAAGGGATTACATTTTTAATTTGCCTTAGATCGTATATAAATGTCGCGTTCGCGATCGAAAAAGTTATTATAATCTTTTCTATACTCTAGTGAAAATGTCATGGATGCCAGCAGTAAATCTTTTATTGAGCTATGAATGCGTCCATTGGTCCGTTGGAAACAACCTTCTAAAAAAAAATGGTGTCGACAAAATCTAAAAGCGCGGATATTTAAGGACAGAGAAATTAAATTAAATATTTGCCAAAGAAAATCTATTCTTTTCTAAACACTAGTGAAAATGTCATGGATGCCAGCTGTAAAGCCTTTATTGAGCTACGAACGTGATCATTGGTCCTTTGGAACCAACAACAACTGAAAGCGGAGATTTGTACGTACGAACCGACGGAATCAAAATATGTTTGAGTGAAACGCTAGTTAAGCACTTTTTTGAGATATTGTATATTAACTTTTAGTGCTATGTGGAATACTTTCGCTTTCAACTGATCCGAACAATCGATGTTCAACTGCGATACCACTCTGGGATGTCCCTAGCACCAAAGAAATGGAATTTTTATTAAAAGAATAAATGTTATTCTTATGTATGAATGCTTCATGAGAAATCAGTAAAAATTGTTGTCATTTTATGATCTTAATCTGCTCGGAAATGGAAAATCGTAAACCAAATTCATTTTTAAAGATGCGCAGATTTGGTTCACTTGTCTCCCAAACGTTGTTTTCGGTGTTTTAGAAACTGAAATGTTTAGCTTAATTATTCTCATTTCTCTGGTGGAAAAACAAAAATTTACAACTTTTTCGTAGCTTTGAGAGCAGAAAAGAGAATGTTACCTTGATAACTTTTCAGTATGATATTTAGTTTCATCGGTCTTTGCTTCACACACGAGTGGGGCTAACTTTAAAGGAGTTGATTAACAAACCCTTTCTTAAAGAGTAATTCAGGTATGATACATTTCTGAATAACATGAACATTATCTTCAGGCTCTAGAAGGGGTTGATTTTCTTTGCCTTGAAGAAGTTTCGCGCTACATTGTTGGCTGTATAGATTTTCAGCGTGAAACCTAAGAAAAATAGCTGTTCGGCTGCGGCTTTTTACCAAGTGAAAACGCCTATTGCACCCCCTTGCGGCGGCAGTAAAAGCTACAAACTGTGTGCCACTCAAAAGAAACGTTAACTTTCAAGCAAATGCCTGAAATTTTCATACTCATTTCAGTTACAGTGACCAACCTTATTGCACTTAATGCACTGCGACCAAAATGTTTATCGCCAAAAAAAACCAATCAAAATTCCATTGAAAAATTTAATTAAATGTGTAAAATATTTGTGCACTTACATTTGCATAATTCTGTGAGCGCGGCATCATTGGTGGCAACTGCTGCATATTGGCTGGTGCACGCATATGACCGCTGCCACCGCCACCGCCAACGCTTGTGGCGCCGGGTCCGGCCTGTTGATGTTGCTGTGGGCCACCGCCCATTTGTTGCATTGAGCTATTACTAGGCCCGGGACTATACCGTGGATGCATTTTAAACGAAATTTCTGACGTACGCGTATTAGCTGCAACAAGAAAGTGAAAAAAAATGATAAGAAATTTTGTTATTTGCAAAAAGAAAGTGAAAAGCATGGCAAAAAGCACTTGTCATGCGTTGGACTTGTATAACAGCTGGCGTGCACTTGTGACTTGTGTGTGTATAACAGTTGATGTGGAGCACAGCTGGCAGTGATGCCAAACAGTTGTTTATAACACTGTTGCACTTTGCAGTTGCATTTGTCAATAACATCATGTTTTTCACAAGTTTATAGGTTTTAGATTACTGGCACTTTATACAAGCGTTTTGTTGAGGCATTCCCGTGCGTGCCGTGTCCAGAGCAATTGCCTTTAGTCTAATTTTTAATTTGTCATTAGTAGAGGCCGCAGTCGTCGACACTTGCCACTTGTCAGCGCCACTTTTAGACGCTACTTTGTTGCGCTTACTTTGTGCAACGCGACGTATAACTTGTTGTTGTTGGTGTGTTGTAAAGCGCGCAAAGTTGATTGTGTGTAGCACTTGCAAAACGTTGCACTCACCTCAAGGCAAGTTGCACATTGGCTGTATGTATGTTTTGAGGCTTTAAATAGCACACAGCCAAGTTTTATTTTTAAGGTGCACACACACACACACACACACACACACACACACACACACACACACACACACACACACACACACATGTATAGCAACACAATGAGTATTGCAAAATTTGTGGTCACACTTGCCACAAACAATTTGCGTCTTGTTGCATACGATTTTATAGATATTTTAATAATTGTTGCTTACACGAGGTCGCTTGTTGTTGTTTTGGTTGTTTGTTGTTGCTTTCAAGAATACTTGCAGTTAGACAGAAGGACAATGACAGCAAAGCAGCGAGAGCGTGAGCGTGAGCGAGAGCGTGAGCGAGAGCGTGAGCGTTATATGACAGCTGCAGCTGACGACTGTGTCTGACTCTGGGCGAGAGCGCACGAGAGCGATGCACACACCGGCGAACGGGAGAGGGAGAGAGAGCGTGCACACTACACACAACAAGTGAGCAAAATTGCAGCACGTAAACAGCGGCGCCCACACACACACACGATTGTTGCTTAAACAATTCAACAAATTATTAATGCACAAACACTAAAAACATAACTTGCAACAAAAGCCACAGCTGTCAATCAAACGTCAATCAAGCAAAAAGAAATTACACTGTTGTTTTTGTCCAAGTAGGTTTGCTTAAGAACGCGTTGTTGCAAATTTTCACCGCACTTTTGTTATTTCTGCGTGTTTGCTGCTTCTTGCAGCTCTTTTATGCAATTTCCAATTAGCAACTACAAAACGTTTCGTTTTATTTTACTTTTTTATTTATTTCTATTTCACTATTTCAAGCGAGAGAGACAGCGAGAGTGCATTGACTTGCAGCGACAGCAACAATTTTTTTCGCTTTCAATTAGTGACAAGCTGTAAATTTGTTTTGCCTTTTATAACGTTAGTAACTTTTGCGTAGTGCTTCAAAAGCAGCTTGTTGCCCACTTGAAAGGTTGCCTTTAGCTTTGTGGCACGAACGTTGCGCAGGGGTCAGCTGTGTGTGCGTCGTGTGTTGCACGTTCTACGCGCTGATTACGAGATTTGACTTTCGCGCCTGCGACCGCTTCACACTGTTGCCTACTCACTCTGGCACAAGCACTCGCAGCGCTATTTGAATTTGTTTTGAATTTTATATGCGCTCTTCTTGTTGCTCGCCCAGCAATTAGTTGACTTTTGTTTTCTTTTCAAATTGAATATTTATTTATCAAAAATTGCAACGCCAAAACTTTGCGCAACAAAAACGCGACAACGAATTGCGATGTGTGAAGCGGTGGATGAAGCAGCAAAGCAAAGCGAGAGCGCAACTGAGAGAGCGCAAACTTAAAAATAAGGTGGCAGCGCTCTCTCGCCACAAACTTGCTCTTTCGTACGTATGCACATGCCTTGTTGGTGCTCTCTGGCTTTTTGCCGGGCACCGGCTAAATTTTGCGCTCTTGAGGTCTATAATTGTTTAAACTTTAAAACTTGGCGTTTATATAAATAAATAATTACTAGTTTGCGATTATTTTTAGCACAAACAACTAAACAGTTAACTTAAATCATTAAATGGCTTGCATCTGGAATATATCACATTTTTGTGTTTAAGAGCAGCAAGCTTTTTTTTGTAGTTAGTTTAACAGCTGTTTGCTTTTGTCAGCGAGTGAAGCAGCTAATTGCCAGCGAGTGGCAAACCGTTTGCAAATTTTTGTATTTCTTACGTTATTTGATCGCTAAAAGTAGATTTGCATATTGGTGATTCTTTTGAAACCGAACGGAAATTGAAAACGCTGCATTTTCAATTGCTTTAAAGTTTTGTTTTTACACAAAGTGGGTATTATAGATTTGTGCAATGAATGTAACAAGCAGAAGGAGGCGTGGCAGACTATATGTTTCATGGGCAAAAATGGCCATTAGCAATAGTCGAGTCGATATAGACATGTCCGTCTGTCTGTCTGTCCGTGTTGTCGCACCGTTATTTTTTTTTTTTTTGTTTACCAAAAGATGCGCATTTTACCTATTCAGTACAAGTTTGTTGAATTATGTCGATATCTCATCCCCTTCCCCCGTGACAGATTTTCGCGGTATTAACTCACACCATAAAGGCTATTCAATTGAAAATCGGCACATTTATGCGCACTATTATTGTGCATGTGTAGTGTAAAACTGATTCATATCGAATAAGAACTTTAGAAGATATAGTTAATAATGTGCCAATTTTAGGCACCCTCTCCTGTGAACTGCAACAGAATTTCAGTTTTTACAGAAATGTTAAAGTTAACATTTATGTTAACCAAATGTGATACGTTAGGCAACAATGTTGATATTTTTCCTAATCTTCCCCCTCCCCCGTAGAACAGTTACCGTTACTACGCACATACCCCTCAACGCGTCGATACACAAATTTACACAGGAATTTGATTTTCATGGAAAAAATGGGTACACGGTATTCTACTGTCGGGCACCGTCCCGACTGTCTGCTTCAAAATTATACTTAGGAAACAAATGGTGCAAAGTTGGGTCGTTTCACACTTCCGGGTCACTGCAATGTGTTCCAGGCGAAAGTTATTGCAATAAACAGGGGAGATGGCCCAACAGTTCGTTATAAGCCTGATATGGCTACCAGGACATCGGGGTATCGAGGGTAATTGTATAATTCATAAGCTTGCCAGACACTCTCTCTACCCTAGAAGGAGACGGCACGAGTATGTCTATGGCCACTTGTAAAAATCCACAGAAAAATGGATAAATGTGGCTAATTGCCGTTTAGCCAAACAAACTTGGCCTAAAATAAATAAAAAACGTACAATCGTACTCTGTTCTCTGAACAAGGAGAGATGTTCTATGGTTGTACGTGCTATCACGGGACGCGGCCCGACCGCGGGTCCCTTTCAATGTCTTTTGCAGGAGCTGTTGGGACGAGGTAGAGGTTGAAACGGAGGAGCATCTCTTCTGCTCTTGTGCGGCTCTCTGCAGGCAAAGATATAAACATTTAGGCAGATACTTCCTAAATAGTATTGAAAATCTGTCCGAAATAAGACCCAAAAAGATCGCAGACTTCATCGCTGCATCGGGGTGGTCTCTCCTCTGATTCTGGAGAATTGAGCTGTTCCGACGTCACTATTACAAAGTCAAATAAGGCAATTAAATGCAGGATTTTTTGCTATAACGATTTAAGACTTCACACTAGCACAAGGAGGTTTGACTATAATATTGATGTCGTTTAACTTAACTTAACTTAAGTTAACTATTGTATCCCATGCTCACTTTTCATTTCGTCAAATGCAATAGAGAACTGTTTTTATTTAACAAATTTTGTTATGTTCCAATATATGTTTATGCAGTACTCATATTAAACAGTAAAAATAACATTAGCCATATTTATATACTAACTCACTTATAAGCCTGATTTCTTTGCTACATCCACGTATGATTTATGGCGAGTTTCATGCATATCCATAAGCAAAAATATTGGCAAGAGAATTTTGTTGAATATGCGAGAATTCACACCTGAGTGCATACAAGTTTTTAGCTCCACGCGCGTTGTCCAATATTGGTAAGTGATATTCAATCTTCCGCACTTCGTCCCTTTCGCTGAGAGCGAACCCATAAATTTTATTCAAACTGGAAGTCAGGCAGCGGCTACGCAGTGACCCATGCAATGCATTCTTGTGCTTAGCAAGAAAAAACCGCCCGAATTCCATTCAGGCTCATGCCAATGTCACCGAAGCGACGCGCAGCGCTATCTACGGCGCTGCAGCAGAAAATGATGAAAGCTTTTAGCTGGCCAGGGGAGATGGCAGCTGAAAACAGCTGACATTTCACTTTCTTGATGCGATTACGGAGCACGCCAAGCAGTTTGGTGGCCTATCTACTACCCTACTGCAAATTGCTTACGGTCACGTACAGAGCAGCCCATACAGGCGCGCATCCTTTCTAGAGGTGAGCGAGAGGTTTACTGCAAACTTTTGTACTAACACGAACACGAAGTTAGAGTGGACAAAATCACGAAGTAAGAGTAAACAAAAGCACGATGCTGTTAAATAGTTCCCCTTTTTAATTTGTAATTGTTATGTGTATGTTATATATGTGGTAGGCCCAACAATGGCCTTAAAAGTGCCCTCAGGTGATAGGCAGTCTTCCATCCAGCAACATCTTTTGAGACTTCTTATTGGACTAGGGGCTTCGCCAGCCTTTTGCAGTGAGCCAAGAGCCTGTTGCTATTCCCAAAATAGCAGAAATATATATGCTATCTTCAAACCGCGAACGTACCAGTCACAGCAATTGATAAGTTAGACATAGCAGAGATTCCCAAGTTCTGGATGCCGTATCTCTATATGGCAGCTATCACTTGATGATGTACTTGTTGCTTGCATCGTAGCGGCATGTAGTTTACCAGCAAGATAAGCTTACTTATCTTTAACCTACAGGGCCTAAATATGACGTCAACGTGCCTCCAGAAGGTGAGTCTCCTGTCGACGGTTAAGACCATATACTTTATGGACTCAGCTTATCTAAGCAGGTTTTCAGAGACGTGAGCTGCAGGAGTACATGGCCGAACATTCTTTAAAAGCGTACAATGGAGCGTCGATCCTGGTGCGATATATGTTATATATTTGGGTAGAGGGTGTAAAGTGTCGGTACAAGGACGCTGCCTTAAGGAATACCGACCAGCAAGGGAAAGACTGAACTGACCCGCTACACACTTTGACAGCAAAGAAAAAACAAAAGAAAAGGGAGCGGAAGTGTCGACTTGATTATAAGGGCAATCCCCGGGCGCCACACCCTGCCAAATGCTTGCTCATTGTCAAGAAAGATGGCACTGCAGAACTGCTTGTTGTCAAAGGAACGAGCAGAGAATGTGGCTTACGAACCTATGTAACTGCTCTGTGGTTTCGTCTGTGCAAAGATTCAAAAGGATGGTTTTGAGAGGTGAGTTATCAACATTATTTAACATACTTCATCTGCGTTGGGAAACTCGATATCTTTTGCTAAGATGTTATTGGCGTCAACTCTTTTGAGCGCGAGCAGACGAACATGATCTACTCATCATTTCAACATTCAACTAAAGGTCTGCCAGGACTACTTCTCCTCTTCTCATCACAAATATGTATGCTATGTGTACAGACTATAATAATACCAAACTAATTACAGTCGTTTTTATCGTCCTCAACATCAAGACCAAATCTGGTGAGCAAAAGTGTATTTTAAACTATGAACTTGACCACTCCATTAAGGGCGATCGGTAAAAGTCACAATTGATTCGCTTGAGCCGTGTACGGTGTAAGAAGTGTTCTTCAGTAAGACAATGCTTGGGCTCATACTATCTCAGAGCACCTGTACTATGCTGACGCAGCGAAGGCGAACCGAGTACACAACACAAAGATGCCTTTTTAGTACGCTGGTCACATGAAAACTTTTGGGAAAGGATTGCTTGGATATCTTCGAAACACATCAACAGTGGGAATAAAAACATCTGGAGTGTCATGTGATACTGCTTCCGCTGTAGTCCTTAGGCATTCCTCTTTCTGATCATTAGTTCCGAAGGGTGAAACGCGATTTCCATTCACCTATTCACTTCTATCGAAGACACCCATCACCTCAAAAGCCGTGACATTTTTCCGAGAGTTGGAAAAAGTAGCAAACGGCGAGCATATTGCACGAGCCGAACCAATTTATACTCCCAACAAGTGACTAATGATTTGAATAGGCATCTCTCGAAAAACCTATACTATTTAAGTAGATTAATCAATGCTAAGCCCAAAAGCTTAAATGCAAATAAAGCAGCACGACCCTTGTCCACCTCTAGTTGTTTGTAACGGCAGGGTTTGGGGTGCAGCGCTCCTGCCTTCGGATGCAATATGTGCGCGGCAAGAATGTGCTTGCTACGGGCTTGGAATATGCTTCAAGTGAAAACGCCAGCCACTGAATAAAAGAGACGAAAAGCTGCAGCGGATGAGAGGAGCTAAAGCTGAAAATAGAAGAAATGGTGCCAAACTTAATGAAAATACCAACGCGTCGCCATTTTGGACGCAGAGCAGCCGGAACGCCCGATAGAAGAACCCGTACCAACTCAGGAACTACCCGAGTATAAAGCAAACCAGGCAAGGCGTAATATGTTATTTTTCATGCGTTTTAGCGAAAGTGTTTTGCGTGTGTGTGTGTGTGTGTGCGGCTGTGCGTGTATCGGCATTTTTGATTTTTTGCTGTTCGCCATTTTGTTGCTGTTCGCCATTTTGTTGCTGTATCTGTGTGCGTCTGTGTGTCTCTGTGTGTGTGTGTGTGTATTTGCATATCAAGATAGTGTCATTAAATTTGCATATTTTAGATAAATTTAAATTCTTTGCATGTTTTTTGCTTTTCATTTTGTGTCGTTCGTTTGTTCATTTTGTCAATGCGTCCTTTTTATTTTTGTTCTCTAATTTTTTTGTTCGTTTTTCGTTTTTGTTGCTCATTCTTCAAATTTGCGCTGTTTGTTTGTAATTTATTGTTGTAGGCCATATGCATGGAGCATTTTGTTTACACTGTCCTACATAAGTATACTCTATACATATCTATGTAAATATGTAATATTTATGTACACAAGTCTGCAGTTCTAGTTGGCGGGGGAGTTCCAGTGTCTCGTGCCTCTACTCTGCGCCATTTTTCGTTTTTATATTTATTTTTTTGTCGTCATGCATCATTTGTTTAGTCCTTTAGTCCTTTGTGATGTGCCAAAATATGCGACGTGGGTTGTCTACTGCATGTGGGCGTGGCAAGGGCGTTGGCGGTGTGTCGGCGCTGTTTGTTGTAGACTTGTTGTAATATGTGCGTGTGGGCGTCACTTTTATGTCCTGCACTTGTTGAGAATATTAATTTTATTTAAATATTTCAAAATGTCAACGAATTGGGCCTGGAGCATTACGACTGCGTACTGCCCGGCAGTTGGAGGGTGTTGTGTATCTTTTAGGTACATATAAATACCAGAGGACACGTGCCAATAGAACTTAACCACGGAACATATTGATGAAATGGTCATTCAAGCTGACTCTTGAATTGCCGTTGCAAACTATACTTTTTTATGTCAAGATGTTCCTCTGCTTTGGCGTCACCAACACAACGAACAACGATGTTAGCATGAAAATCAAGCGAAGGATCGCTCTTGCCAAGTGAGTGCACTTTGTTTTCAGTAGGCTAATAAGTAACTAGATCGAAAATCTGTAACCACCTATGGTATTTATTCATCACACTCAACTCGTACTTGTTGAGGATTCGTTCGTAGAACCTGCAAGAATTGAAACTGGTGATGCCAAGCTCACTCAAGTGGCCTTTCAGCCGACGGATTCGTAGTAAGCAGATTTTCTTTATCTTTCTTGATTGTTTCTTATTTAAGATTTATAGAGATGGTCGCGTCGTCTCCGACCAACAACAAGTCCGCACACGAATTCGCGCCACCGTTGGAACGACAATGTAGAGCGAACACTAACAATCTTTGGGGTCACCATCCTCTATTATTAAGTAATTATAAAAATCAACAAAATATATATAATAATATCCTTTTGTTAACACGATAACATAGAAGTCTACTACAGTGGTGATACATATTTTTGATGTTATTTTTAGTCAGCAAGCAACTGGGAAGGTTGCTGGTACACTAAGTAAATCGGACCGTGGCGATACATTAGGATTTCTCGTTGGAAGAGGTCAGGGCGAGGTCTATCGTAACCCCGCAGCCGGATCCCGACTGAAAATTAAAATCCATAAATCTTTTAATTCAAAATCATTTAGCATTTCTGATTTCTCTGTCTCTCTCTATCTCTCTTTCTCTGTTTCTCTCTGATTTATATGAGCTACTGTCCTGTGAGTCACAAATACATATAGACAGTCTTGTACTTCCAAGGCCCGTACACTTGTCGGCTATTCGCTTACTGCTTTTGCGAGAGTAATGGCGATAGCAAAATATTTGAAAAGACTTATATTCTGCACTTCTTTTGAAAATTCGCTACACAATAATATAAGTTTCACCCATATTTGTTCCCATATAGTTGGTGAAAAAGGGTTCCACAAATTTTTCCTTAGCCTATTTATATAATAGCTGTTTGAGCCTTCTCCTACAGGAAGACGGACATGACAAGCGTAAGTGTTTCACCGTTTCCTCAAATTGTCAGCTGTGCGGCCCCCGTATTAGCCTAATAACTGTTGAGCCATCATTGCGATAGATGTCAAATTTGAAAATTGTTAATATTTATATACTAATCTGACTCAATGATAGAGTCCTTAAGGCAATCAATTTTGTCAAAAGAAAACCCTACACATAGTGATGCGGCAGACTAAAAGTTGAACTGTTCTGAAAAGGCACCACCACGCAAAGGCACAAAGAGAGCAGTCGGCTTGCTTTGCACCTTGATGGCCAAATATTAAATCGTTTATATAAGAAGTATTGGATTATCGTGTTCGCCTTAATCTTCATCTGACTTGAGAATATAAAAAAAAATATATATTGAAATGCAGACGTCATCACTACCTGTAACCACCCTCCCTAACGACCCATTTACGTTATGTTGTGGCCTGTCGATAAGAAGAAGAACTTTTTCCAAAAGTCTGAAAATTAAAGGAAAGCCAATTAAAATTTGTATTTCTTGTTGCAACTTTGGCTTGAAAACCTTGTTCCCTAGTGAAAATCGTTTATTGTAGAAATTTCAAAAAGCAATGCCTTGTATATCGTGACATCTTTGTGAAACTCATATCAAAAAATTAATATGGATATAGCTATTTAGATGTAATAAGTATGAATATTGATGTCCCATATGGCAATGGTTTCCAGAACATTTCCTGCTTCGCATTTACGCGTAATTATGTATATCCAGCCCACAATGCAAAGAGAAAGGGAGCCTGCCAGGACAATGATGACGAGAAGGACGTGCAGTGCTTAGTTGTGGTGGCTGCCGTTGCCAAGGCTTAAAGCCTAGCGACTGGGAAGACAACGTTAAATTAAATCTATTGTCGTGACAGACGCATTCAATGTGCATATAAATCATTTATGGCCTTCCATACGACGAAAGAAATTACGGGACAGACCCATACAGGCTTACACACACACACACACACAAACACACACACACACACATATAGCCATAGAGCGTGAAATGTAGACATTACAACAATTTATTATTTAATTATCTATGCCACAAAATTTTCATACACTTTTCTCATAGCCACAGAAATCTGCGCCAAAAACTCGAAGCGAAGCCGTGCGACGCTTCATCAACAAACCACGCAAAAGATATTAAAGTGCGCCCACACACACACACACACACACACACAGACATACACACACACACCCGCACACACGTTCTGTATTTCATAAAATTTGATTACAGTGAATGCGTAAAGTTTACGACCAAGTAAAGGGAATTAACTCAAAATGGCAATGTGCTTTCGCGAGTGCATGCATGGGTGAGTGTGTTTCTGTCTTTGTGTTTCTCTGTGGACATATCTATAAGGAACAGTGGGTGAAATTGAAAACATTTTAGTCAAAAATGTTAACGTCTTAAAATTTAAAGGCGGTCCATAAATGACGTCATCTCTAATATGGTGAGGGGTAAATAATTAAAAAAAATGCCTTAGAGCCTTGCACAAATGCTTTCAAAACGCCGTAAAAGGAATTCGCTGAAAATTGAGTTCTCCAAATACTAAGAACCAAATAACAAAATGTGTACGAATGTCTTACAAGTAATGTGAGAAAGCTATTTGGCCAGGGAAAGCGATCCTGTACTTATTGTATGGTAAATTTTGGTAGTTTAATGATTTTATGATGTAAAATACCGAATTGCAAAAAATACGATAAAGGGCTTGTACGAAAAGTTTACAGTATCTGGTAACAGCATGCAACAAATTTTGCTTCAATTAAAGGCTTAGCGATATTTCGAAAACCGTTCTAGATAACTCAAAACGATTTCCAAATTTAGCTTTAATTTGAGTTACAATTTATCATGATCGGTAGTTAGGTTCCCGAGTAATATGAGATTTGTTTACTTCGCAACTCTCAAAATCAAGAATTTTTTAAATATCGATGTGGAAGGGATATATGTATTTTGAAAAGCCATAGCTTTGCTATTGACCTCTTGAACTCTTAAATTAAAGGGTAAGAGTGGTACTAAATGATGTAAGTGGAGATAGACCACAACAATTGTTTGCATCCTGTCCATAACCTCAAAAGAAGGAAGAAAAACGCCGTTTTTTGGGTACATAACCTCAAAACTCAAAATCCAGCCAATTCTGGCTCGGGATTCGAATTCTTCGCAGCAAATTGCTTCGGATATGACCTCAGCTTTTCAACAACTGACATGACCCCGGTATTTGTATACCTATGTTTTTGAGTGGGGATGGATCTTTTGCCATTACCAATCGTCCACAATTCGATAAAATCTCGGCAGTCGGATCTCTATGCAACGCAACTCGAAACTTCTTCAAATATCGCTACAAATAAGAAAACTCATGGCAAGCATTGCTTCATCAGCCGCTCATCCTTTACTGTCAAGAAGTGTTTGTCTCAAACGTCCCATATTACCGTGCAGATCTATTATATATTATAGAGGATTATAGTCCTTTAGAGTGCCTCCAATGGTCGTAAATGTGTCATTAACACATACTCCCAGATAATAGAGACAGTAGGAGATTCAGCGGCTGTTCCAACCATGAGTCGTTGGACTCATTCCAACGATGTGGGTTAAAATCTAGAAATGGCAATGTCAATGCGATTTCTGATCTATGACGCCCTGAAGCCAACAGTAATGAAATAGTGAACGTTTTACAAGTTCCGATATACTGGTCGGGACTGCCAATCGCTTATATCAAAGTGTCGTATACGTCCTTGAAACGTTGGTTTAAAGTCCCTGGTTCAAACCGACTTGAATACAAAAATACTGTAAATCAATGTTTTTGAACGTTTCGATTTTTCAGAAAACTGAGCTTCATTTTGAACAGTGGCAACGATTGATGTTACGATTTATATAAGAAAAATTGCATCTAAATAAGGAAAAACAATTTTTCCAAAGATTGTACAATTTTCCCGACGCAAACAATTTCTATATGCGGAATCAAATCGAGGAGCCTTGCTCGACTTATGCGCGGTCTTACATCACTATCTTTTATATATACAAATATAATTAAACTTTCTTTTTGTGGGCTATCATTATAATTTGACCCACCGTGCAATGTAACAAAAAGATGAAGCAGGAAGCGTAAGCTTGCAAACGAAAGCCACATATGGCAACTGCGGTTACAGTTGCCCCTCGTGTAAGCCACACGCACGTATATCTCTAAGAGTTTTTGTTCGTGTGTGTGTGTGAGTGTGTTGTTGCTATCCTGGGACTAGCGCAGCCACTTCCGTTGATACTCTCACTTCACTCCCACGCAGTCATTATAAATGCGCCTGACATAATCATCCATTAGGCGCGTGAAATTTCACTTTGGTGCAAAGATGGCTGTAACTTCCCGTCTTCAAACTTTAACTGATCATAATTTCAATATTATGCTTGATTTTGTTTGGATGCTCCAATAACCAAGCATTTGCAGCGCCACTTGCACACAATCAAATCATAACTAATTTTATGGCCAAAGCAAAGTTACCCCTCAATTCGACGCTTCTTGCCAGCTATCTCGAATCCACTCAGCCAACCAAGTCTGACATCGTTTTTATGGCCAATTGCGGTTGCTTGTGCAAGAAGTTCCTTTAATATTAATTTAAAAAAACTGTTGCGCTTTTTAGAAAGTTTTCTTTCATTTGATTGATGGTTCGAAGCTTCAGAGTATTAGCCAGCAAAATGAAAACCTTGAATGAATCTGTGCGCAAGTGTTGCCATCCTGCAGAAAGAAGAAGAAGCAGCGTAAGTGCAGCAACTGGTCTATCTTTAAAAAACGTTTCAGCTGTTTTTTGTTTATTAAAGATTTACAGATTGATTGGCCCAAAGATGCTGAGCTGCTTCACTTGAAGCTGCACGCTGTCCGAACTTTTCTTCAATCAAAGTGCTTTAAATGAATGATGGCTACTGAAATTAGACTAAGAAGTTTATTTTTTTTGAAGGTGTATAAATTGAAATTGTTATGTGCATAGATAATTCTTTGTTTGTAAAGGTCGTCGAAGATGGGTTCTTTGGTATTTTCGTGAACTCATATCTAGATACTTGAATATTGAAAGTCGAATATGCTGAATGAACTCTTTTGAAAACTTATGTCGAAAGTATTTAAAAAAAACACTTTTTTGGTCCACTCTAACAATAGCCCAGATGAATTTTTGTTGTAAAACTTTTGCATTTGTTGCCCGACTTTAACGAATTACATATATTTTAGGCCTTTCAAACCGAGCGAGTTTTTTGGAACTTGTTGTATGGTCACCCTAATGAGCAGTCAATCAGCAATATGAATGATATGACTGGCTAACTTCTAGACGAAGATTACATAAGCCAGTCTTTTTATAGATCATAGGGTCTAGGGCATTATAGATTTGCGCATGGCGAGGGAATGTTTCCTTGAAATAGAGAGACGCGTCGGTTGGTCTCTCAAACTGTTGTTGAAAACTTAATTTTGGGGTTGTCAACCTTGGGACCTGCTGCCAGCATATACATCAAGCGGAGAATCACTCTTGCCAATAGACCTTACTTTGGTCTCAGTAGGCAAATATGTAGTAGAAACCATTCTCACCAGATGAAGCTAACTCTATAAGCACTACAGCGACTTTGGCAGTTAAGCGAATGAGCATCTAGCGGTTCCGTGGGCTTGGTTGTATTGTGCTTATGGATCAAGAAGCTGGTGGAAGGAATCCCTTGTGTAGGAACAAGCAGACGAAGAGGCGCGTCTCAGTTGGAAAGACCAGGTAGAGAACGACAAGCTAGCTTTTGTATCACCGATTGGAAAAGGCGCGCACGAAGCAGAGTTGCGTGGAGAAGTCCTAAGTATATACCAGGCCGTAACAGGTTGTTATGGCCAGTCTAGAAGAAGATTTGAAACTAATGTAGAGAGCAAGCTTCTTCTTGGACTCGAATACAGCCTACAAATCCCGATATCTTAATAATGTTGTTCAAATCCTAATGAAATCAGTTAGTATTAAATGTTCATTGTCAAGTAATTAATGTAGAAGTGCGCTCTTTAAATTTCAATTAAATGAAAATTTAAGTTTCCATTAGTTTCCAACTGTGTATCTTAAGCGCTTTGTGGCCATAGAAACGAAGCCACATGCCAATGCCCTGCAGTGTCGAAAAACTAAAACACTCCACAAGGCTGACAACTAAATAATCTGGGAATACACAGCTTACTCGGATTGGTAGCAGGCGGGGAGCGAGGACGGCAGCTGAGGCTTAGAATTACACAAATGTCCTGTCAAAAATGCTTAACACTAAAGTAGCCGAGTTGTGTGTGGTGTAGGTTTATCCTGGGGGAGCCAGCAAGAGCGGATTGCAAATGACAGCTCTAAATTAACCCAAAAGACAAAATGGACAAGTGTCCGGGTGTCAGTCAGACTGTCTGTCTGTGCTGAGTTTCCAAAGGACACGGGCATATACAAGGCAGCTTTAAGAACGCATTCAAGCCACAATTTTAAGACTGGCCACTCACAATTGACATTGTTGTCTGTTTATACTTTAAAATGCCATTATTTATTGACCATTTTTGTACCATTGATGAGCTGAAGCAGCGGCAACTGCTGTTGTTGGCTTTGGCTTTATCCTTTTTATATTTTTCGAGTTTTTCCAGGAATATTATTTTTTTGCCACGGCACATTTGCTGCCCAACCAAGCGAACGCATGAACTTAAACGTCCTATTATCGACTTGAATCGACTTGAATCGACTTGAAGCGACACGAATCGACTTGAGTGGAGCACAATTTTATTTGTGGGGCAGAGCCTAAGGTGAATGAATGGGCAATGGGCAATGGGCAATGTCCTGTGGCGCGTGATAAACGCATTTGCTGCTCAAGCAAGGAGTTGCCTTTAAATATGCCTAGTGTTAGTTTCAAATTGGCCCACGGCTCAGTCTCAGTCTCCGTCTCCGTCTCCGTTTCTTTTCGCTAATGCTCTAACGTATTTTGATAAATTTAATAAATCATTCGATTGTTTGACGCCTTTGCCCAGGCCCAAATCCAAACCCAATCCCAAGCCCAAATGCAATCGTTTGTGTGTAATGAATGGCATTTTATTTATGGCTTGCCTTACGGCCACTTGGACTCGCTCTCTAATGAATGCTTATTAATAATGCGATTAAGTTTAATCGTAATAAACATCCGCAGAAATAGCATATATTGCATAAGAACATATACATATATATACTTAGTACATATATCCCCAAATTACTAGACAATGGCGGACTAGACTGAGAGGCGTCGCTTGTCTCTGTGCTGCTGGTCAATGTGCGATAATTCAATTTTTATGGTCTTGAAAGAAATGTCGCCAAAAGAGCTTCTCGAGTGGCATGTCGAGCATTCCAATGCTTTCTTTGGCCTTGCGGTTTCTTAAGGCTTTGGCATTTATCTTGGACGAACCCGTAGGAAGTATTTTACTGTTCCCACAGCTGTTTACGCGGTTTAAAACTCGTTAGCAATGCGGTCGATATACACTGTGCCTTGTTTATGAAACCTTTTTGGGTTCGTTACGGCAATTTAAACTCGTTTTATGCTGTGCTGCGGACTTGAGAGATAATAGAAGTATAACCGCAAATATGGCCTACGTCCCAGTCGATGAGCGGACCGGGATGCTGGCTGAAAATTATTGCGGCTTGTGGTGTGCATATTGTGGCAACGGATTAATACTAAAGCTGATTAGATTGTCAAAATGCGACAGCTTGACGTGGCGGTCTTACCAAGCTATAAACAAGGCATTCCTTGCCTGCTGTGTGTATTCCTCGTGGATTGGTATTGAGTCTCACGGTTCGTATGGTTTATTAGTATGGCGTCTGTGTGTTGTCAATGGCTGCCAAGTCGAAGCATGCACAGAGTTATGACAACCGACTAATGGAGTTACATACACTTACATATATCCTTACTTGTACGTACTTACCATATATGCATAAGTACATCTAAGCAGCACAACTCACGGAATTTTAATGGCTGTATCGTAAATAATGGTATCTTAGGATTAAAGTTATATTGAAATAGTACTTAAGTGAATCCTAGTGAAACTTCAGGGCGGCTATATAGTCAAATTTTAATGCATATGTTTATGCAAAGTTATATTTTGCTATTTATTTAAACAACACTTTCTTTTCGCAAAACTAGCTTCATAAGAAGTACTCTTTCTCCACCTTCGCCAAGTTAATGCACAAACTGTTCGTGGTGTCCCTGGTTAGCTGCCCTAATCGTCTGACGCTTTTAGGATAGTGAGATAGTGCGTAGTGCCAGGCTTTAACACAGTAGAGTTTGGAACACTTAGAAATATCAAGTGGACACTATCGATAGTTGCGCCATTCGATATTTTCGATAGTTTCAGGGAAAAAGATCGATATCGAGTAACGATAGTACCATCGGTTCGAACAAATTGAATACTATCGATAGTACTATCGGTTTTTTTCTTCCTACTTTCCTAATCTTAGTTACTTAGCACGTTTGTAAGCTATCGATAGTGAACCAAAAACATCGATAGTGAAACACAAAGGAACAAAAATCGATATATCGATAGTACTATCTGTTTTTTTTTCTTCCTACCTTTCTAATCTTAGTTACTTAGCGTTTTTGTTAGCTCAATAGTAAGCAAAAAACATCGATAGGGAGACATAAAGGAAAAAAATCTATAAATAAACACCCCCCTAACCCCACAAAAGTAAAGGGACTATGATTTGACGCTGTGGCGCTGCCCAGTTGGCGGACGCTCTTAAGATATGTAAAGCAGACAAAACCACCATTCAGGAGATGCGATGGAGAGGCCAGCTCTGCTGTTGCGAATTCTGTTGAGGATTTATTGTTGGCCGGAGATTGTGCAATAGTATCTTCATGTTCTTTTTCACTAATATGTTTTTCAAGTATAGGAGAATATGAGTACTAGGGCTATGGTGGAACAGAGTGAAAGGTTCTGACCACCAGGCTGGTACCTGACTCCAACTACCTTCACCAAGTTGATGTACAAGCTCTTGGTGATGTCTTTGGTAGCGAGGCCACGCCAGGCATGACATGTTTGGTACATAATGCGTAGAACAAAGCTTGCGCTGTCGAGAACACCTCAAACCTCCAAGGCTAATTGACTTTTAATACCAGATTTTAACATCCTGTTAGCCCCTGACCAATGCACATGCAAGCAGAGTGATCAAGTTGTGGTCGATGGAAGGCATGCAAGCAGTGAACGAACGTCCAGCAGTTCGTACATTCAGAGAGGTCAACATCAACTCTGATCACTACCTTTTTGCAGCCAAGGTTCGCAGGTCACAGTGAAAACTTTATGCGTTTGCAACGAATACCTCAATCGATTGAACAACGAACCCCACCAGCTCAACGACGACATTGACAAGCGAATTGACACCACCACTGCGCTTGGTGGATCAAGTTGTGTACATGGAGCTTCAATGCTGCTGTTGAAGGAAGGTGATCAAAGGTCAATCCGTGTCTCCGTTGGAAGGACCATATAGAGAGCACACTAACTAGTTTTGGTATTGCCATTGGGAGAAGGCGCGCAGCGAAGCAAAGTCACCTGGAGGAGTGTTCTACATCAGAACGCGACCCAGTAACGGGTTGTCATAGCCAGTCAAGAAGAAGAACGCTAAACTTTGTGCGACAGAATCTTCCCTATTCGAATGTCATGATTTTGACGAAACTTTACATTTTACATATGTATGTCAATTAAAATGAAAAATAAATCCAATTAAAATATTAAATTATTATGCAGCTTCAAAAAAAAAAACAAATTCCAAAAGTATAATGTAATTGTATATCAATTCAACGGCTGTAATTACTACAGCAGCCGCCTGAAAGTATGCAACGATAATTTGCACTATCAAATGCATAAACAGGCAGCGCTCTATGCAATTAGCATTCACATTAACGTTGAATTATTAAATAACTTGAAATAGAATATAATTAATGCATAATGTTAAAGATACACTCAAATAACAGCAGCAACAATAACAAAAACAGCAACAAATTAAAATGCCACACAAATGCACAGCGGCGTAATTTTGGCAAACTGAAATTTTGTTCGATAACAATTGCAACACAGAAGTCGACAACTGCAACAAAAAGCAAGTAATGCTGAAATGTGCAGGGAAGCAAAAGCATCGAAATCAGAAATGGCAGCAGCATTTGCAATGGCGGCATTCGTTTCATTTGGTTTCATTTTGTATTTGTTGTCGGCATTTTCCGCCATTTGGTTGCTGCCGATAACAACTACGAAATGCAACAGTGGCAACAGCTACAACAACAACAACAATGGCGACAATTCAAACTGGCAAACAGTATTTAGGCGGTTAAATATATATATGAAGTACAATTGTTACAACAAGTACAACAATAACAATGACGTTGGCAAACAGCAAAACAACAAAAATTTGAACATGAGGCCAACAAATTGAAACTTTTGCTACTTAAGGGCCCTATAGCACATTCGTTACCAACTGACGTGTAGAGAGCGCTTACAGACAAATATAAATGTGTGTGTACACCGTAAGAAAAAGAGTAGCTACAAAAGTCTGAGCGCAACTTTTCAGGCAACATTACTTAAACTTTCAGTTTAAAGCTTTAAAAAGAGCACCAAAGGTGAAAAAGACATAAACTTCAGATCTAGACACACAAAAGTTAGCACCAAATAAATGAAGTCACATTTTAAACCTCCATCGCAAAATCGCCACATTTAGACAAACACACCCCCACTACCTACTAATGTGACGTCACAAATCGTTAAGCTAAAGATTTATACAATTGCAGCTTTTGACTTGGTAACAGTGACGTCGATAAGTAGCACCATGGCTAACATAGCTTATATTACCAGTTAGTTCTGAAATGAAACTCATGCCACAGTAACTACTTATGCTTTGTTCATCTATTACATTGTTCCACAACACTTTCTCCAAGTGTATTTTATACATATGCATGTATGTACTTTTATATATATTAAATAAATTGCACAAAATTTGTGCAACGTTTTTGGCAGACTTTTCTCGGGCAATAGCCGATTTTTACGTAGAACTAGAGCCCAAACTGATGACGACAAGTACCAGAACTTCGACGAGGACGAAGGCAAGGAGCAACTGCAGCAAATGTGTGCAGCATGTTAAACTACGAGTTTCTGGGTACGCCAAACGAATGGTTCGGTGATAGCGGCAGACCCTAGCGAACCATGCGACATTTGAAACAGAAACAGAAACCGGAAATTAGAACTGCAATTTATGCCGCGCTCATGTAGGCGGAATGCCATTGTAGGAATGTTGCAGTCTGCCACTGCGATGCTGGTCGGATTTCATGTTGTAACAACAGCATAATCTATTTTGGGGTCATTTCCAGAGGGTCAACACATGCCGTTATTTTCAATAAGCATCATTTGCTGGGCATCATTGATAGAAAGCGAGAGAGAGGGGCCTGAGAGACCGTTGGGGCTGTTTGGAGGCCTGGGGCGTTGCTTGTAATTAGATAGGCGTTTTGATTGTCGCTCTTTTTGGTTGGGGTCAAATGTGTCTCACGATAAATTTTAAATAGGTCACCAGTGGAATTTTATTTATTGCCATTGAAGGAAGTTGAGCTTAATCCAAACTTAGCTAAATTTAATGAAAATTTATTCATAAGGCCTTGGAATAAGGCTGAATATGTGTACGCATTATTTCATTACAGAATTCAGCTATATATAAATATAGATATTTGTTTGACTTCTAAACTCTCCACACAGTCAATTGCACTTTAGATTCGGCATCTGTTACAATTTTTAAAACTTTTTTTGAAGCACAGCGGCTGCAATTTTGAACATTGATTTACATAATCAAAACTAACCTTCTCCTTAGCAATTGTCAAAATAAGGGGTATTCAACGCGAAGAGCTCTTCTTGAAGGTCAAATGTGCATTGTTGGAACTAAGGCCTATGGATGCTTCAATATCACAGTATGTCACGTGACGATATTGCACAATCCGTTCACGCACAACATCCATGGTTTCTGGCAAAACAACTGTTTTTGCACGAAATTCACAAAATTCGCCAAGCGCGAAATGCACAAAACATTCAGGAATGCACTCAAGTTGTCAGTTATCCCTACATGATATTGTCCTTTCCTTATTCCTTATTTTCATTTTCTTTGCTGATCATAACAACCCGTTACCAGGTTACCGTCTGATGAAGGGCAATCGTCCAGGCATCTCTCCTTCTCCACTACGTGATCCCAAAGGTAGCTGGTGCGCTCTCTATCTGGTTTTTCTTCTGGATGTTAATTCTTCTGGATGTTAATGACTTGACAGTCATTTCATTGAATGCTGTAGCCAACGCTTTAAGAACAAACTATTTTACGTAGTTCTTTCTGGTCCTTGACAACATAAATAGTATAGTTTTCAACATTAACCCTCAGGTCTTACATCTGCGTCTCTCTACTTGAAGAAACCATTTACTTTGTCATGCTCTCATTCATAACCAGTACGGCTTTTCTCAACACATTCTCCACCACAAAGTTGAAGAGGTCGTGGCAGAACGTATCGGCTTCAGACAACCTCGCTCGGTGTCAAAAGGTTCGGATTGCTTCTTTCGTGCCTTGATGGAGCTGAAGGGTTGAGGCGCCAAGTCATTCTGCAAAACCGCACTAACATCACAGGGATTACGAATTCCGACAAAGTGGCATTTCCGAAAACAGGCTACCAAAAGCTGACTTTTTTGATGTTTTCAAAAAACCGAACTTTTCGGGGAAGGACTGTACTTCTTTTTGCTTGGGAATTGAAGAGCAGAAGTCGCTTGCTTGCAGCTTATGCATCGTTGAATGTTGTGGATTGAATCGGTTATGATTACGCTCGTTATTATCGAGATTATTTAGTTCTACTAATCGTGATTAGTTATAGGCTTAGATGTATCTTTTGTTACTCAAAGTTTGTTTGTTGGTTTTGATGGTCTTCTTTATCTTGCATAAGTCTGCCTTCCGAACACTGCGTTATGAAAACTTGCCAAGATTTTAAGCTTGTAATCTTACTTTTGATGAAATATTTTCTACGGATTTCATAAATTCACAAATGTTGAAATTACACACTACGCATAAAAAACTTATACAGCATTTTTTACATATAATTACAGCGACATTTCTTCGTAAAGTCGGATTATACTCACATTTCCGCCTCTACAGCTTTACGCACGGTAATTTTCATTTGCTCAAGGCAAACAATTTAATAGCTCAAATGACTCAATCACACTCAAGCAAGAAAAGCAACAACAACTACAACAACAGAACTACAGCAAACTTTTAGCAGCATTTTCACGCAAATGTTGGGCGAAGCACAAAAGTATGCAATGAAATTTTTACAATTTACGCGTGCAAAAACTTTATGAGCACGCCTCGAAGCGACGTAAAACATGACCGACGCGACATTACGGCGGACTTGGAGAATGACAAGCAATTAATGTAGCGGAAAATTGTGGCATCATAGAATTACACAAAACAAAGCAAAGCTGCCAAAAGAAGCCCCAAAATAAGTAGGTATAAATGCAAGTTTTTCCGTTACCTAAAACAAATCAACTAAACAGTTTAAAGTTTTTCATGCGTCAGGGCATTGTATGTATCCGTGTGAGTGCATGTGTCAGTGTGTGTGTGCGGACAGGTGTTTGTACAGGTGTTTGGGGTGTGCCGCAATTTATTATGCTGTGTCAAAATCTTTGGTAAAATGCATTACACTAACAACAACTACGGCAAAAAGCATGCAACTTTCATGACTAAAATGGGAAGAAGGAAAAACTTGAATCTCGAAAAATGTTTTGCCAGGATTTAGATGCCATGAGTGAGTGTGTGTTTGTGTGTAGAGATGAACGTAAAAATGGCAGTAAATAGCAACGACTCAATACCCTGCTAGCAGCTAAGCTAGATTATATAGTTATGGCTTAAAACTTAGAAATAAAAACATGAGAAGTTAGATCAAAATCTTCTTTATAACATAAATTTTATATGGCTTCAAAGCAATATGTTATTAGGCGATATGTGATGCTTATCTTTCTATTGCTCAATAAGAATTTTAACGAGCTACTTCATAATGATGGGAGAAGTGAAGGAACGTCTGGTCTAGAGGGCTTCACATAAGAGGGCTGGCATAACAATCGGGGTTGTGCCAGAAATCTATTTCAACCAAATTACAAACCAGAAACTATTTCGCAGTGTGCCGCATATCTCTACCCATTGAATTTCAAGTATTTTTCCCCATACTAGTATTCGTCTTTTCGTCACTATTCGCGAGTTAATACACGCTCATAAGGAATAGAAGAGAAAAAACACGAAATATCAACGCTTGTGTGTACAATCGAGTTTGTTGTTGTTTTTTATCTAACGTATACAGTACATTTATTACTTCAAATCAATTTGCACCTGTCTAAATCGCAAATCCAGGTGAAACATATATTTGGCAACCTCAATCATTTCATCTTTCGAATGGTAAAGGTTTCACCTGAAAAAGTTGCGTTATTAAGAAGCAATCGGTACCACACCGAATTTTCGTTTAGCATATTTATATATCGACTAATCTTTGCCTTGTCGTCGACATTCGACGACTTAAAACTCGCTTACATAACGGCTGATTATAAAAAGGAGAGAAAAGAAAACACGAAACAACAACGTTTGTGTGTAGAATGTATTTTGTTGTTTTTTTTTTACTTGAAATAAATTTTTACCTGAGTTAAACCCAACGGATCCAGCTAAAACTTATATGGTGTTAGACTTAAGGGTGCTGCGTCGACTAGTAGGTTCTTCTTCTTGACTGGCACTCCTCCAGGCGCCTCTATTTCCTGCACGTCTTCTTCAATCAATGATCCCAAAGGTAGTTAGAGCGCCCTCTACCTGGTCCTTATAAAGCGTCTCTTTAACTGCCGCATTGCAAAACAATGGAAATGTCTTCATAGAGTTAACCTTTCAATCGAGTGCGGTAGTCGCTGCCAATGCGTAACAGTCCAAAGATCTTACAGAGTGGTTTTCGTTAAAACACTCCATGGGAATTTGCATCAGACGTCTCAATCACACCTGCATAAGCGCCATAAAGCAAAGCGGAAATGATAAGCGTCTTCTAGAGAGTTAGTTTCGTCTGGCGGGAGTGGTCTCTATTTCTTATTTACCTCCTGAGACCAAAGAAGCATCGATTGGCAAGAGGGATCTTCCGCTTGATCTGAGCGTCTAACCATCGCGACTCTTTAGTCTAGCATGTACCTTGCTTTACTTTCATTTATAACCATCGACCCACCGAGAGAAATTCTCTTTCAAAAGGCGCAAAAGCTCTGGCAGCATCTCGTTTCGCATGACCAATGATTTCAATATAATCTGCGCAGTCAAGCAACTGTATACAGTCTTATAGGAAAAGCTACCATTCCCGTTCTCCGTCATAAAGTTGAAGAGATCGTACGAGAGGACGTAGCCTTATCTGAAGCCTTGTTCAGTATCAGAAGGTTCGGAGAGCTCCTCAACTGGCTATCAAATGTGACTTTATGATTGGCAAAGCCATTGTGTGTGTCGATTTAGTACATGTAGCTCTTTTCCCGGATTGGGAAATATCTGCTCAAAAGTGGATTTTGTCGGCCAAAACGTCCGATCAGTGCTTAAGAACACGGCTTTAGTTTCTAATCTCTCGGTAGATAAATGTCTGCAACCACGGTAGTTTTCGCATACCATGGAACTGGGCACAGAACAACGAAGTATCAAGCATGGGCATGTGCTATCCATATGCTGCAGAAGAACTGGCTCCGCCACTCTACGAACTCATTACCGCCAGTCTTGAACAAATCTGCCTGCAGGTTTGCGTCAGCAGCGTTGTTCTTCTTGAGCCACATGATAGCAACCATCACTTTGTCGTACGGCTGCGGTCTATCCACGCCTTTATCTGTGATTAGGGACGTCAGCAAAGTAAACTGCGGAGGCAGCATTATCCCCATCATCGCCTGACAATACACCAGCGAAGAGATGACAGCGAGACATAAAGCCAAGTTGAGGAGAACTCGCAGCTGAATGTTTCACATCTGCCGGGTGTTCCGCGACGGCCCAAGTCTTATATGTATTGTACCTGTTAAGCTTTGTCTTTTACGTCTTTTCATCTTAGTCTTCTTGCTTTTCGTTGGAAGCTCGTCTAGTCAAAGTGTTACACTCAAAAGTAAGATACTAGTTGACCTAAAATGGGCAGATATTGTATCTTTTTATGCTACTTAAAAATTCAAGATGGTTACTTTTAAGCAGATTTTCGAATTTTTGAAATTTTCTTCGTTGTGTTACTTACACATTGTTTATGCAGGTGTTTCGTGTTAACCTGTTACAGACTTCTAACCAAGACCCATGTTACACTATGCGATGAGCACGGCAAATATAAGTGAGGAAAATATTGTAGCTAAAGTAGCTGCAGCAACGAGTGGAAAATGTCACTTTAGCAGCCATAAGTAAGTTGATGCGGGGAAAAAGGTGGCATGATTGGTATGAATGAAGTGACGAGGGTGCCACCAAGACCCCACACTTACCCGTCAAGTCAGACAACGGCATCTCGAGGGGAGTCTGGGAGCAGTTGACGACAACTAGCAACTAGCAGATGTGAGTCCCTGTCCGCTATAGTGATGAGAAATTGTTGCAGCTGCTGTGACATACACGTTGCAGCATTAAAGGATTACCATTTTTGCAATGTGTGAGTGAGAGTGAGCACTTGTGTGTGTGTGTTGTGTTCGTCTCTGTTTGTGTGTGTGCAACTTCTTTGAAAGTTAAGTTTTTAATCATTTTTCAGTCAACATAAAAATGGTGTTTTTTTTGCTTTCCTTTTTTATTTTTCGTTTTTATCTTCTTCTTTTTTTTGTGCCATTTGCCTTGGCATGCTTTACATTCACATACGTAACACTGCATGTATTCATATGCATGTGTAATTGCAGCTGTGTGCGTGCATTATAGTAATTTCTTTTTAAGATTAATCAAGCGTATCGCTTACAAAAAGCTGCATATGTTTAGAAATTTGAAGCTCAAAGCGTGCTGAACAGTCATTTTTTTGGTTTTTGTAATCAACTGCGAGACTTATTATCTAATGGCTGTTTTAAATTTGTAAATTAATTATTATGAACGTTTTGGGACGCCTGGTAGATGTGAAACATCGAAATTTAAGGTATTAGTACACCATCGAGTATCACACCATGCAAGCGTGACGGCCTACGAGTTTGTCTTTTCTCTAAAGTTAATCAGCGCTATGCCAGAAAACTTTTGATGATTTTCCCTTAACGTTGTTTTTGAGTTGCCCTCATCAGCTTTTTGATTCTATTCTTTTTTCTGGCTACTAATGGATGCACTGTATAGATTCCTGGTGGCGTAAGTAGTCAGGCTCCAGTCACTACGAAGGCTCCACTTTTTCCTACCGTTGATTGCGAATTACGTGGTGCTATAACTTTTTGTCGTCAAAAACAACAACCTCTACTGATGGAGTTTTAAGACGGTTAAAAGACAGCGTACGGTGTCTAAATGAGTTGACGAGCCAACAACATAAAAAGCCGAAATGATGAGATCCGTAAAAAAAGTCCTGCCAATGGTTTTTCGGGACTTCAAAGACTCTTGTTGGGTTGATCGACTATCTGCCATTGGGACCACGATCACTGCTGCAATGTTATAGTGAGATATTGCGAAAACTCAGAAATGCGATGGTAAACAAAGTTGAGTTCTGAAAGACATTTCTTCGTTCCACGACAAAGCTTGCCGGCACGCTGCTCATCAGACTCAAGACCCTTTTGATCCGTTACATGGTCATGTCAGTTGTTGGAAAGATAATGGTTATTTCTAAAATATTTTTTGTGTAGAACCACAATCTTGGCTCAGCATTATCACTTCACGATTTTTATATATTTGAGGATCTGTTCCATGTTGAGCCGTTCCATGTTGTGTACGGAATGCTTGAAATTTTTACTACTTTTCTCGCTGATGATATCATCACTCTTCAATTTAAGAGTCGAAGAGATCGATTATGGTTTCTTTTCTCGAAGTCGTGAGCAAATGTACAGTAACTGTGTGCAAAGCTGTGCCAAGTTTCCATTCGATAGCTTTTAAGGTGTGAGTGTTAGCCGCGAAATTTAGTCACGGAGGAACAATGTGTGATATCGACATGAATCGACAAATCTGCACTTCTTATGGAAATTCCCTAGACAATGATAAAAGTTTCACTCATATTTCTTCTCATATAGCTGGCGAAAAAGGGTGCACAAATTTTTATTTTATTGTAACAAATTTGCCCTCAATGAAAGGCCTATGGTTAAAACATACCACATTCAAATCTCATGTTACTCTGGAATCTTGCTACAGATTGAGATAAACATAATGTTATTAAAGGATTCGGATTTTATGAAAACAAATACTCATGAAATGAGTCTTATCATTCTAACAATTGAATCATTTTGAACAGTAGCATGGTTTCAAAAAAGGCTTGAGTAATATTTATATGAACTACTAAATTATGGTGGGCCTGGGCTCTGGTGGAACAGGGTGAGAGCTTTTGTTCGCCATTCACTGGAGAATGGCCAGGATAATACCTGTCTCTGCCCTAACTAAGTTCACGCACAACCTCCATGTGGTGCCCCCTGGATAGCTGCTATAAGCCCCAAATGGTATTAGAATAGGGCGTTAATGTGCGAAGTACTCCCTGGATTCTGAAAGGGTTGTGTATGTGTAGCGTTTGGGACCTGCTACGTAAAAGCGCCCCTCAAGGAACGATACAAGAGCCTCGGATAGGAACATCCCCAAAGATGACGAAGCTCAACTAGCTTGCTTTTAGCCTCAGAAACGGATGTTGTTATCCCAAATACCTCTTTTAGGTTTTCGAGTGAGGGAATACTTAAGAACAAGAAAAACGGTTTGTTACCGGTATTTTGACTTACCAAATTCTGGAAATTCTTATTTTCATCCAAAATAAGCCGGATTTGCGCTCCTATTGCTTATAATTTTCGTTATATGTCGTTTACTCATTCCTATTATGGTAGTCATCTATTTTAATGAAAACTTTTTCAAACACCTTTCTGAAATTAGTGAATTGAATCCATGCATTTGTAAGTTCAACTGCCTCCCACCTACATTTGGTCAAAGTAACTAAAGGCTACGGTCTTCTTCGGCATATCGGTTATAACCAGATATTCTTAATATCAAGCGATGCCTATAATAGTGGTGATTTAGTAATTCTCAATGAAAGTTATCTAGTATTTATATTAGTAGTCGTTAAAAGTAGTTACATATTACTCAAGTGTATCTGAAGCATTTTCCTAGCAGATTTCCAGGCACTGCCAATTACGTTTGATGAACAGTAGTGAAAACGCTGATTCAGACAAGTTGTTGAGATATTAGAAGCAAAATAAAAACTAAATATAAAAGTAAGATTTTAAATTACAATATTTCCCATAGTCACATAGATTTGTATAAGGCAACACACACACACACACACTCAATCCAAGCCACACTTACACAAAACTAATACAGATGCACTTACACTCTGGTACAATGAATGACGTTGAGTAAAAACAAAACAAAAAAAAACAAAACCCGAAGAAGCAGCTCAAATGAATGAAAAGCAAAACAAAAACTTTAAATCCTTTGGCCAAACAATGAGCTCCTGACAGAGCCTATAGACTCAAACAATGGGAGCGAGGACAACGCTTTGCCTTGCCACTAAATCTGCATATCCTGGCAGCCCTGAGGGTGCTGAAGGCGGTGCAATGTATTGTTTGTCTATAAGCTTAGTGCGACTAAACAGTTATATTGAACCGAGCAAGATGGACGCTTTGAAGGGCTGCAGACTCGCTCCAGCTGAAAGGAAGTGAGCGAACTCTTTTGCCTAGACCATGACAGTAATATTATATCGTTATTTTTTTATGAATTTCTTCTTCTTCATCCTCTTTTGGGCGGCGTCTTGTAGTCTGTCGCAGCAGCGAAGAGTTTAGAACAAGCGATTAACTTAAACTTGAAGCGATTGGCAAGCTAAGTGAATATCGCACACACACACATAAAGACACTCATACACACGCACACACACACACACACAATGACAACGCCCACAGTTTTGAGTGTGTCCAAGGCATTGTTGCCAGGCAGCTGCTCTTCCGCATCTCATTCCCTTGCCCAGGGTTGCCAACGATGATGAAATCGCACAAGCTTCGTACGTGACCTTTGCGCTAAATTCTTTTATAGAAAGTAACTCAAAAATGTTTGCCAGTTTGGAGCTCATACAATCTATGTGTAAGTGTCTGTCTGAAATCCAATATGCTTGAAATGAAATTGTAACAATGAACTACTCGACATCGACGGCATCGATAAAATACACTCACATAGACAGGCACACTCATATGGCATACATGGTAAATGGGCGTCACATATATAAAAAAAAAAAAACAAAGCGCTGCCGATGCCTGCGCCTTTGCCGTTACCCAAACCAATGCACATATGTCCTGGCACCATGTTGATTTTGGCTCCAATGTGTTTGTCTAGCTCTGTGTGTGTGTAATTTTTGATATTTTTGTCGGCGTCAGAAATCTTTGCTCATTATTATTGGCAGCACTTCTACTGCCCGCACTGCGACCATTTTACTCATAAATATCCTTGCCCATACTTAAACCCACTCATTTACTTACTCACTCATACTTACACTCAAATAGTTTGCTAGGAATATACAAATTTTAGTACTACTTTTTTTTCTTGCTTGCCCTAAAAATTTTTCTTATTTTCCATATATTTCATGAACGACACAACGGGGCACTGTATCAGAGCATTCATCTGTCCAATAAACTTTTTGTGGTGTCTTTAACTATAAGCATGGGAAACAGTTACACACTCAAGGCTGTTCCCAATTCCGATTGAGATTGTTTTTTTTCCTTTCAAAGCATGGAGTGAAAAGATGGAATAAATTGAAACTTCCTAAAGAAGCTTTTACCAGCAAATTTTCAGGGCTTCGGAGACTAAGTAAAATTCAAGAAAATGACTAGCTTAAATACTAGGCAAACATAAAAGTTATCAACCATGGTTGAAAATGGAAAGTGAAAGCCCATCACAGCAAACACCTTTTGAAAATGCAAGACCGTTTTTGTTGTTGCACATATTCCCGAGCGAAACAAGAAGTAAAACAGCTTGGGATACTAGGCAAACATAAAGAGAAACGAGATAATGCACATGGAACAGTCACCCAACAGCAACAGCACTCTTTCCACAACAGTCATTGATTCCACCTCTAGTACGGCAGAAACATAGCGTTTTAGTAACACTGACGAGGCCGAGGTCCATCGTAACAAGGGGCCAGGAACACATGATTTTACAGGGGTAATCATTGCTATAATTGACGCACAGAAAATTGCCTATGTTGAACTATCGATCAATAAAAATTCTCTGGCTGGCAGAAGCTGCAGAGGCTTGTTGACAGCAAGACCTCTAAAGATCCGTCGGCTTATAGACGTCTAAGCATGCTGCAGGTTATTTGGAAGATGTTTGAGTGTTTAATATGCAAGCGCCCGGAGAAGGAACTGAAGAAGCAACAAGGAGTCTCTGCTCTGCAATTCAGATTTCGAAAGAAGTAACGCCGCCGACGCTATTACCACGCTCGTCAATGCATCAAAAAGGGCAATGCAAGGCACAATCGTAAGAAACGCATTCAATACGGTCAGCTGGTACAGCATCCTGCCACTGATCGCGAAATTATTTCCACATCCGTGCCCATACAAACGAAACTTTCTTCGATCGAAAGCTGCAAATTGTCACCGGCGGTCGCAGGTATCGGCGCTGGGTCCCATACTGTGGAATGTGACTCGCCTTCGCCTGACGCTACCAGGGGTTACTACCGTTGGGAGCTTAGCTGACGATTTTGTAGTAGTCTCTATCACCAAGGAGTTGCATGGTAACGAGAGCAACCCCAATACAGTGATCAGCCTAGTTACTGACTCGCTGGCAGAGATCAAGCTGCAACTGGCGGCATCGAATACGGAAGCAGTTTTCATTAGAAGCAGGAATAAAGTGCAGACAGCAACAGACCGAATAACGGTAGGTACCAAGCCGTCCATACAGTATCTAGGTGTGATGCTTGACCATAGGCTGACGTTCAAACATCACCATCGGCCATGAAGAACCATGTTGGGTAACATTCGATGACCTTGGCGACGCATCAAGAAGACATAGGGAACGTGGCTCTCTCTCTCTCTCGTCACAAGCAAAGGTGGTGGCGTACTACAGCCGCGAGTGCAAGACACCGTATCGAAGAAGCGCGCTTCGAGTATTATTTGCCTGCCATACGGTCTCCGGGAATGCAGCTTCCTTGCAGAAAGAGCCTCCTCGGATCTGCTGGCAACCGAGTCTCGGTTCAACGAGTCGCAGGCGTATTATGGCAAGATGAGAGGGGAGGTGGCAAACTTACTCCAATGGCGCCTAGACAAGAGGGACATTCGTTCGTAAGTGTATAGGAATTATACACTTTGTAGCGCCCGAACAAATCGGGCGCTACGCGTTGGGTCCCAAGCCATACGCACAGCCCCGCTAAAGTCCTGGGAACACTTCGGTGCGTATGATAGCTCACTGTCCTAACACTATGTGCAGCACGTAGAGGCCAACGTGGTAAAGACGGAGACCGGAGAGCTTCACCCTGTTCTACAAGAACCAAGACCCATCAAAAAAACTGGGTCGTCTTAAGCAACATGGCAGCAGAGATTATAAATTGCTTGCGTCGCGCTAAACGCCAGTGCCTTTTCTAGGACCTACGTTTCTTCAAGAAGTAATACTTAGCGGTCGTACCTTGAGAGTGGAACGAAGAGTAAGTGGTAGGCCTAGTGGATAACGCAAGTTGCATACTTCACCGCTATTGAAACCTCCAACATTTGAATCAAGGTAGAATCATTAGGATTGGTCTCTTTCACTGCATTTGCGTTGCATTCAGAGAGAGAGGTTTGAACTTTTCACTATTTCACTTATTAAGTAAACTTTTTTTTTAATTGGGAAATTTTTAACTGATATCATACACAACGAGCTCTAAATCTCTTTTGTTATTAAAACGACATTTTAGAAAAATAAAACTACATAGATTAGACTCCATTGTCCGAGAAAACCAGCACACACCTTCGGTCTAAGCAAGAAACAACAAATTGTTATCATTGCTGGCCCTGTCGAGTACTTTGTTAGTGTTGCAAACAACTTAAAGTGTCTTCCGCCAATTTACAACTGCTTGGTGCATGCTATAGCCAGCTTTACGAGCTGGTAATATCAAAAGGGCTTTAAGAGCACTTCAAAAAATATTCACCTAATTATAATAAAAAGCCCAATAAACAGCTAACTTTGGTCAATAAACAAAGGCAAGTTTGTTTCAAGCGAAAAATTCTATTAAAGTGCCCAAGTTGATGGGTTTACTCAAGTTGCCGCTCATAAAAGTAGTCGCCCGCAGAGAGGAGAAGCGCAGGGAGAGAGGAGGAATCAGCTAAGACAACAAGCAGCTACTCGATGGTTCCTGGCCCAAGGCAAAGAGCACCGCTTAACTAAGTACTTACAACGGTAATTTGGTTATAATAAAGTTTGAATAACTATTGATTGAGGCTTTGCTAATTTGACAGAATTAAGCCGCGGGCAGCAGAGGAGCAACGCTGTTTTTTTTTTTTTGACAGGGTATAAGCTTAATAGCGGGGATAATTAAACAAGTTTTTGCGGTTTTAGTCAGAGCCAACTTGACTTGATTGAAATGTGTTCAAGTTCTTTGAAATTGTTTGGGAAAGGCCAAAAAATTATTGCACATTAGACAGTTTCTCAAAGATCTTACGCTAAAATTAATATAGGTTGATATTAAAACAAGGGAAACTTTGGAAGGAACACGTTAAGCTCAGCAGTGGGCATTGACCTAGAATGGCTAATTCTAATAGTTCTGAGCTAAAGAATGTCCTGGCGATTCCTAAAGCTCTAATACTGATATAGGTTGAAAAAGTTTCATTTTACATAAATAGAACACCTGCTTTATGGGGAACAATCAAATGTGGACCTATATCACTAGCATCACGTGAAGAGAATCAGACAACATTTAAAGTTGTAAAATAAACAGAAGCATAGCAGAATATTATATGGTATGACTACTCTTCTTCTTCTAGTTGCCACGAGAGAGAGTGTAAAACTAATTTATGTTTATCAAAAGACATAACATTTACAACGTTAAAATTGTTTATCATTTGACTGAAAAATTTTCGACTCAATTCACATTAGACACATTGGCGCCCTCTGTAGGCAGCATTTAAAGTTAAACAGTAAAATAAACCCTTGAACATTTACGATTTTTTAACGTCAACACATCGTCATATAGCTTATGGCGTTATCGTTCTTAACTTAATGAAAGTATGGCTAAGGGGACTTCTCTTTAGAAGAACAAAAATATAAATATTACACCGCGTTATGGCCGTCTGATGTTAAAAATCGAAATATATGATTATTTAATTGCTTAGTATAAGCAGAAAGTATTTGTGAGGCACAAGAAACACAAAGTGTTAGAGATCAACACATTTCCCTAAGAAATTGTTATTGAACTATTACAATAAAGATAAATGTTACAGCTGGATAACTTTTCTGCTGAAAACATATGTTTCGAACCTGTCAAAATGTGGCGCCATCTAACGTGCAGAGATGAAGTCTTATTCGTTTCGATCTAAATACAGATAGCTCTGATATGCTACCTAACTAGATAGTTGAACCTCTGTTTACAGAGAGCAAGATATAAGCAGGAGAGCTGCTTATCTGTTTCCTAGTGCCCTATTGGCAACCTGAGGATGTCTGAAGCACTGCTTTATGCTGGGCGGGACGCGTGTTATCAAAAGAAGCGCATTTTTCTGGAAAAGAATAGGTTTTTGGATTCATGTCTATATCGCACCCCAGAACCATCCTTTCACAAACTGCAACAAAATCATACTTTTAACAGCAATGTTGAGGTAAATATTTATATTAGAGCCACCAAACTGGTAGATGTTAGGCTTATAAACCAAACAATGTTGATCTTTTGCAGAATCATCCCACCTACCCCCGTAGTATAGTTTAATTTTCAGGGGAAAATGGGTACAGGATATCCAACTGTCGGGCGATATCCCGACTGTCTGGTTTAAATTTTTTGTTGCAAGAGTATAGGGTGCTGGCCAAATGTATTGTGGCACGTGGCCTTCCAGTCTTTCCTTTTCTGACGAATATGATCGGGTGAGGCCTTTGTGTTGGGTTCTTTTACAGCGTCTATGGGCTTTCACAGATTTGGTCTATGTGGACCGCTATCCAACCAACCAATTTTGCAGCGCTGAGAGGAATGATTGGCTCGGGCTTTGTTTCCCAGCTCATCTGCCATTACAGGAACGCACTTTGTTATGACGGAAATCATGTTAAGTCATTGACCATGATCGAAGTTGTGTAAGGATACATTTGTCACTACAGAATGCTATCACGCGCACCCTTCTTTCATGGATCCAGCACGCAGTATTCTATGGGTTTGAAAAAAATGAAGGTTACTTCCACGGAACCTACTTATATTCTGATATTCTGACATTTAAAAGCGATTGAATTGAATCCAAATATTATTCGGGACATTGGCTTGCTGTGATAACTTGATCAAGCACAAGCTTTAAGAGAAGAGGGAGAACTTTAAACAAATTTACGAAATAACGAATTCCAAATCTCCAATTCAAAAGTGATTAATTTCTGTCACTCCATCAACAAAAAAACATTTTAACTCACACAATAAGCAGCTTTTACATTTCCAAAAATATTCAAATGCAAAGCTCTAACCGAGCAATTAAAAAGTTTTTTGGAAAAACCGTGTGACAACATTTTCATAACTTGATAATGTGGAAAATTTTGTTAATGACATTTTAAGTGTCATACATCAAACTCGTGCTGACAAAAAGTAGACAACAAAAACAGGCATGCAAACTGGCATATTAAGCATACGCAGTGTGGCGCATAGATGGGTATGTATGGCGTGAGCGAGATAGAGTCAATAAACAATGGCGGCCAAAGGGAAAACTCATTTGCGCAACTGTTTTCATAAATTTCGTTAAATTACCAAATTTACAACCAAAAAATAAATAAAATTTATTGTATTTAACAAACATGTTGGCAAACAATATAAATAAATTTGCAAAAAATGAATGCGAATGCTGCGATTGTCGAGCAGCAGCAAAAGAAGAAGCAGCCCGTTGCCGAAAAGTACAAGAATAAAATTTATTATGGCCAAAAATTCATTGAAAGCGCCAATGCAGCAGCAATCGCAGTTATCCTTGTTGTGCTCGTTGTTTTTTTCAGTGTTTTTGTTGTTTTGGGTGCAGGCTGCCATGCAACAATTACAACAACAAAAACAGCTAGAACAGCTCGCAAACAAACCCGAAAATGTGGCAATAAAATTGTATTTATTACATTTCTTTATTTGAAGTTTGCTACATGAAAAATTAAAACAAGCGCTCTCCGGTAATGCATGTTACAACGGGGCGGAAGGGCTGCAAAATGGCCACAAAATTTTGGCAATATTTTCAATTAAACTGACGCAATGCGTGCGTGAAAAACGCCATTGTGTTTTCCTTCCACATTTAAGTTTTCCCCGTTATAGTAATTGAAAGTTGTGTTGAAGGAAATTGGCATTTAATTTGTGCAGCAACATTTGTTTAGCTAAAACGAGGGTGGTAAACTAGGGGTAGGGTGTCGTTGGGGGCACATGGCAACAAGAATCATTTTAATTGTGGCCAAGCCGGCAACCGAATGCCATTAAAAGTCACAGTAACCAAAAAGCACTTAAAAGATTGCATTTAAAAATCATTTACAAAATAAAAAACAAACAATACCAAAAACCGAAACACAAAAGCAAAGCCAAAAAACTCACACACACAACTTTTTTTTTGCCGTTTTCAAGTCGTTTTCGACATTGGAAATGGCGACAACAACGCTCTGTGGCTGTGGCTGTTGCCCAAAGTGGCCATTGCCCGGCCAGCGGAAGCTAATGGATAACGTTATCAACGCCATCGCGGCGCTTAGATACAACAGCAGCGCCGCCATTTTTGAGCCATCAAAAATTCACATGGCAACCCTGCCTGCGCGTGTACGTCATGTTGAATTCGAAGAGTACGTTAGGAGAGAGCTACGGAAGCATGAATGTGTGTTAACCAAGTTAAAATTCAATTTCGAACACTCGGCCGCGTTTACAAAAACCCAAGAAAATAAACAAATTGTGGCAAAGAGATTTCGTCTTCATTTTTTCCGCTTGCCCTTAGTTGATTCCATTTGTTGTTTTCGTATATTGGCTGTGGGCTTGTGACGTAGGCATGACGTATGAGTGCAAAGACCAAAGACACTACCAAAATATATTCTGAGCTTATTTTAGCCTAAGCTCAACATTGTCTTGTTCGTTAGGCTCACATACAAAATACTTTAAAACTTACTTATGCATTTAAGGAGGAGCGGCCTAAAATTCGTGTATTGCTTATATCTTTCGAAGTTTTTAGCTTCACTCGTGATGATTTGCTGGCCACACATGCTCGGTAAATGAGTGAATAACTGCGCTTAGTTTCGAATGGGTGACTTTAATAGAGTGGACGAAAGCCGCAATTTCATCTAAGGGAGAAGCGGCTCAGATATCAACAATAGTAGAGAGACGCACTGTACACATCTTTTGCTAAATTTTATGCTAAAGCATGTTCCCTTAAATAGTTCTCTGGCTTTATACTGCAGTATTAAGGCCCATCCTCGTCTGTGGAATTCTGGTGTGGTGACCAGCCTCACAAAGGAAACTACACAACTACTCTTAGGCAACTTAATAAGATAAGAGCCAAGTGCTGCCCGTGATGCTATTTTAGACGTTGCAACCGTGAACCTCAAAGGATAGGGAACTGCCTTACTGGCAGCTATACGCTTGAGAGTTCTCGAGTACATCCATTAGCATACTTCTTCCACGAAGAGAAGATTTTGAATTTGGCAGGAGCTGCTGGGACGAGGCAGAGGAAGAAATGGTTGAGCATCCCTTCTGACTATGTCCAGCTCTCTGTATACGGCTCAAGTATTTAGGCCGGTAATTCTTAAACAACATTTCAAAGCTGTCCGTTCTTCTTTTTAACTAGCCATAACAATCCGTTATCGGGTTACGTCCTGATGGAATTCTGGTTTTACGTAGTGAGTCCCAAACCCTACGCACAATTACTCTGCTGGTCTCGAAAAAATCCAGGGTCATTGCTAGTCGCCTCATACGACAAGCTTTGACCTGCTGAGGTGGTATCCTAAAAAGATCGCAGGCTTTATCTATACATCTGTATGGTCCCCGTATATCTATCAGGTAATGAAGAAGAACTGAAGCCTAGACAATACGGAAGCCGAAATACCGCCTAAGTCTGTCGGGCAGAAAGTCTGGCAACCGCCCTAACCTAACCTATCTCTAATTGTCTCCGAGATCTAGATGTTCATACGGACTGATGGACTTGGCTACATTGATTCGAAAATACAAGAATTTTGACTCAGTAAAACAACTTAAATACTTCATAATTCCTAGTATAGCGTATTCATCGAGGTGGTTCATCATAACGGGCGAAGACTCAGAATACTGAAATAGATCGGATTTAATGGGAAAAGCGAGCTAACATCACTCAAAATCAGCTTGAAGACTCACATTACTGTTGGTACTCCTCCTTTAAAGCAAAAAAGTTATAGTGCAAAGAAAGGCTGTCGATTAAACTCAAATGAAGCTGGACCTTCTAGGACGAAGCTCACACTCACTACAATGGGATCCTGATCACACAAACATTCCCGGGAATGAACTTGCAGACAAACTAGCAAGAAACAGAGCTGCGAGCCCCTTGACAGGACGTGAGCCTTTTTGTGGCATTGAGCGAATAGGAAAGATTGGGATGGACCACGAACTGGATAAGTACTCCAAGCCTCAGACAGGTCAAAGAACTACTAGACTGTAGGCTGAAGGGCCATTTGAGCAAGCTGGGCATCATCAGCTCCAACACCTATGGGTTCTGTGAACTTGAGGAGGAATCCTTGCAGCTCATATTGGCTGAGGACGGATGTACCTTCTTAATGAATATATAATTTCGGTAGTCGTGACCCGGCTAGAACCAAACTAGATAAATAGGTTTATCTCAGAGAGGACTGATGAGGGAGCTGTAAACTCAGAAGAGGGCACAATAAATCTTAAACTTCACGCTGCAATGCTCCCAAATAACATTATTATTATTAATATTAAACTCATATATATAAGTGTATATGGATAATATGTTAAGTTTACTGTAGAAATCTAGGCACTCAAATATATACCACTTTGAAGCGGAAACCTTATAATCTTCGAATTAAAACAAAAACAAAAACTATTTTCGAATAGTTGTCTTCTAATTACAAGTTGTTGAAACACTATCTGCATAAATGCGAAAAATGCTGCCAGACTGAAAAAAAAAATAATAATAAGTGCAATATCATGTAACTTTTTTGCTGCTCCAGCTGTCCGTCCTATCAAAGCAAGATACACTATTGAATTTTCCGCAAAGTTTTTTTGCTCTTGTTGTTGTTTTTTTTGTATGGTTGCTGTTGGCATTTGGAAAACTCTTAAACCTAACCACAGCAAAGGCAAATGTAATAGATGTACAGTAGAGGTTTCATAAAGCAAAACTATGCCTTGGGCAAAACTATCAGACTGAGAGAGAGAAATTGGTTACAAAATGGAGAATATGAAATCAAGCAAAAAGCATGAAAGAGTGGAAAGCTGATGGGCAGAAACCTAGAGAGCAATAACAAAACAAAAATAGGCGAGTAATTCTTGTATTTTTGCAGGCGTCGCACAATCAACAAAATCGTCCTTGTCTCAATTTGCGTACTGTATGCGGCATATGTATGAGTGCCTCTGTGTGTGTGTGTGTTTGAGAGAGTGTATGGGTCAGTGTGTGTACAGGAAACGGAAGTGTAGCACAAACATGCACAGACATATGTAGCTAAAGTCGAACACTTGGCTTGGCAAGACGAACCTATGGTTTGGTGGCCATTGATGAGACAGCGACGTCGATAGCAACATCAGCAGAGACGCCGGCAGCATGGCCAGCAGCGCCATTCATGATTTATTGCAGAAAGATTGACGCCAAAAGTGCTGGTAAATCTTTGAAGTGCCAGCCAAGTTCACTCACTTTACAATTCTAAAAATCTGAAGGCTTTGCATTTTAGCTTAATGTGAACCTTTTTGGCTTCAATTTGGCTGGTGGCCACTTGAAGGATGCGACAGTCGCTAAGTAATTCACATGTGGAATAACGATATGAGCTTGGGTTTTTTCTTGGCTGAAAACGTCACACTTTCTTTGTTTGAAAAAAGGGTGTTATTCGTATAGCGCCAAGTTCAGCTATACTTAATATTCCTCCACTGAGCAACTAGCGCTTCTAAAAGCCATATGACTTGAAAACTTAAATAGCTGGTCAATGCTCTCTGTTTTTCCTAAAATGGACTACTTTGTAACAGTTGAGTACACCAGCACTCCTTTTGATACCCTTACTCCGGGCAAGAATACGTGGTTCCTAGGCCAACCAGGACACACCGACGCCAGCTCATAGCTGAACTATCGAGTTAAACGTGGTCTTTCCAGAACAGCTTAGTAAACAAAAGGCTTTTAGTCTTCCGGTTCACTACGGCGAGGAAGAAGATGATAAGGATATACCTGAGCACTACTTCTGTTCATCCGCCCCTCTGCGTCAAAAGGCTCAAGTACTTGGGTAGACATTTCTTGCACAGATAATCTGAGCTGTCAAAAACCAGCCCCAAACAGATCGCGTACTTCATCTCAGCTTTGGCTTGCTCCTCCTTTTAAACACATGCCTTTCTAGCGGGCAAAGCGAGTTAAAGAACATTCGGAATATGAGCCAAACTGTGCGACGAAACAACTTGGCAGACTTCTACTTAATCTTGGTTAACAAAACTCAATTATTCTTTTATTATCTACATTTTCAGAATATACTTATTTCATCGGCCTTCTATATAGGCATTATCTATATCAATGAACTAATTCAGAACCTAAGGTAAGTTGAAATTAAGATGAGCTTACAGCAACAATGAATCCTTTGATTTCGATATATAACACAGGGTAATATGGTTTAGTTGTTGCAAAGCTAAGGATCATGTCCGAAGTTATTTGCTGCATTAAATTTGAATCCAGCGTTAGAATCGGCTCAAACGACCACCGGCCGCCTTTCGCGTACATAGCCTCAAATATCTCAAAATCCTGACGTGTTGGGCCAATCCTGACTCCATATTCGGATTCTACGCAGCAAATTACTTCGGAAATGACCCTTAGCTTTCCAAAAACAGATATAACCCCGGTATTTGTAGACCTGTGTAATCTAAGTGTCAGTCGTTGGTCAGCGAACACCAGGTTTTTGAGGCTTCTCTAGCGATATCTAAAGAAACTTTTACTTGAAATAAAGTCAAATGAGATTGATGAATATAATCTAAGTCGTAATCGTTGATTTGCGAGGACTAGGGTTTAGGTTTCCCCATCGTAGCAACGTCAAAATTGTGATTTAAAGCTCATAGCTGAACTATCGAGTTAAACGTGGTCTTTCCAGAACAGCTTAGTAAACAAAAGGCTTTTAGTCTTCCGGTTCACTACGGCGAGGAAGAAGATGATAAGGATATACCTGAGCACTACTTCTGTTCATCCGCCCCTCTGCGTCAAAAGGCTCAAGTACTTGGGTAGACATTTCTTGCACAGATAATCTGAGCTGTCAAAAACCAGCCCCAAACAGATCGCGTACTTCATCTCAGCTTTGGCTTGCTCCTCCTTTTAAACACATGCCTTTCTAGCGGGCAAAGCGAGTTAAAGAACATTCGGAATATGAGCCAAACTGTGCGACGAAACAACTTGGCAGACTTCTACTTAATCTTGGTTAACAAAACTCAATTATTCTTTTATTATCTACATTTTCAGAATATACTTATTTCATCGGCCTTCTATATAGGCATTATCTATATCAATGAACTAATTCAGAACCTAAGGTAAGTTGAAATTAAGATGAGCTTACAGCAACAATGAATCCTTTGATTTCGATATATAACACAGGGTAATATGGTTTAGTTGTTGCAAAGCTAAGGATCATGTCCGAAGTTATTTGCTGCATTAAATTTGAATCCAGCGTTAGAATCGGCTCAAACGACCACCGGCCGCCTTTCGCGTACATAGCCTCAAATATCTCAAAATCCTGACGTGTTGGGCCAATCCTGACTCCATATTCGGATTCTACGCAGCAAATTACTTCGGAAATGACCCTTAGCTTTCCAAAAACAGATATAACCCCGGTATTTGTAGACCTGTGTAATCTAAGTGTCAGTCGTTGGTCAGCGAACACCAGGTTTTTGAGGCTTCTCTAGCGATATCTAAAGAAACTTTTACTTGAAATAAAGTCAAATGAGATTGATGAATATAATCTAAGTCGTAATCGTTGATTTGCGAGGACTAGGGTTTAGGTTTCCCCATCGTAGCAACGTCAAAATTGTGATTTAAAATGATAAACGAGAAGCAAGTATGGTTCGAAAACTTCAAACTCGCTATATTTTACTTAGCAGTCCCATTAAACGATATGCAAAGGCATTAATATCAAATGTCAAATGGTATTGACGTCATAAATATAAGAGAATAGCATTATGACGAGCGTGGCAAAAGCTCGCTGACATAAAGGAATGAAAATACCTTCTAATGAAGTCGCGGCTTAGATCTTTGTATTCTAATGCAGCATTGAATACCTCGTTTTACGTCTTAGTCAGCTTCACTAAAAGACGATGAAAATCAAAAAGGTGTTTTTAACCGTAATCGTAATGCACAAATATCTAAAGTTTCCAGTTTTCGAACGAGTTATTATAAACAAAAATGAAGTATATATATCTGTTTTTTCATTCTTTTTACAAACCATTCCAAACTACATGCTCTCATCAAGTAAATAATTGAAAATCACTAGAAAAGGTTATTTTGAAAAATAATTTTAAAAAAAATCAGCGCAGTAAAGATAGCTTTTGCAAAAGGCAATAATAAGAGAAAAATAATATCGACTCTCCCAATTCCTGTTCTATATACAAAGTGTGAAAAATAAAGCAGAGTAAAAGCTATTGAACGGGGTATTTAGGTCGCTAGGTAACAAGAGTGAGAACAAAAGTCTATAAAACAAAGTTATCAACAGAAGCAGAGTAGAAAAAAAGCCAAAACAAAACCGAGAAACAACAAGTAAAACGGAACACAAAACTTGAAAAACAAAAAGCAAAGAGAAGAAGCAAAAGTGAAGATACATGGCACAAGGCTAAAACGGCAATTCAACAATTTGTGTGTGTGTGTGTGTGTGTGTGTGTCTGTGTGTGTGTGTTTTGCCATAGGTGTATGTATGTGTGTGTGTGTTTTGCCATAGGTGTATGTATGTGTGTGTGTGTGTGAGTGTGTGTGTGAGAGTGTGTGTGTGTGAGAGTGTGTGTGTGTGTGTGGAATGCATGGCATTATTTGAACATGAGACTAACGAAGCAGCCGCAACAACCAACATCCAATAGCAAAATTTTTCAACAAACGATTTTGGCTTAGCAGCCAAAAAAAAAAACAGAAATACTTGCTGTATGGCACCGAATTAAGCATACTCTTGGTTTACTCGACTGACAAATGTCAGTTTTTGACGCAGCTTACTGGAAAAGTTGAGAAAGGAGAGTGACTGGACACTGTGTTCTATGTATCCATATTATCGGTCAGTACTATGCAGACTAAACTCGCCAAAAATTAACAAATTCGCCTTTAATTTCTGTTTTCCTTTATTAGACTTGAGAAACCGTTCCCGGATTACGGCCTTATGTAGAGAAATCCTTCTCCAATCGTTAATGCCAAAGAAAGTTAGTGTACTTTCTGTGTAGTCTTTCCTACTTCCACAGCCGCATTGAAGACCTTTCACGCACTTTTTCAGAATTCGTCGTTCGAACGAATGCGTCAATCGTTGCCAATACGTAAAGAGCCAAAGGTCTTACGGAGATGGCGTCATCACCAAACTTTAGAACCATAAAGCAAAACGGGAAGGTTGAGCGTCTTAAAGAGTGTTAGTTTTATCTGCCGAGAGGCATGGCATCGTTCATCATTGTGACGGTGGTGCCAGAGTAGGCGAAATCCTTGATAATATCATGTGTATAGTATTCGGTGACTCTCTAGCCGAAGAAAGTATGTACTTTGTCTTTACTTTGGTCTCATATACAACCAGACCCACCCTGGTAGATTCTCTTTTAATAGCCGCAAAGTCGCCGCTAACTACTAACTTAGTACTACCAATAATGTCAATATCATCTACTAAGGCTAGCAACTGCACACGCATTTATAATATAGTACTATTCAGTGTGCTTTGGGATTTCGCAACACATTCTCCATCACAAAGTTAAATACGTCGCAGGAGAGGGCTTCACCTTGTCTGTAGCCTCGCTTGATATCAAAAGGAACGTAGAGTTTCTTTCCTTTCTTGACAGAGCTGCGTAAGTTGTCAAACGTGATTCTGCAAGGTCACACCAGCTTTGCAGGAATACTGGGCTCAGCCCCTCAACGGTGTTTTCCAGGACTTTGTGTCGTATGCATGTTTGGTCAATGTTGGACTTACCAGACCTAAAGCCACACTGACAAGGTCCAATCATTTGTTTCGCATTTGGCTTCAGTCTTTCACACAATACGCTCGATAGGGGTTTATAAGTAATAGAAAAAAGACTGATACTACGGTAGTTGGCGCACAGCCTTCTTGACGACAGGATAGAGGACACCAAGGTTCCAACCAACCTACAAAAGAACTGATGCATGCACCCAATAGGCTTATTGCCGCCAGTCTTGGACAATTCTTTATCCATCTGCGCCAGCAACTTCCTTTTACTTGAGGCGGCCTCTAACTTCTATGCGACAGTATAGTATATTCACGCCGTCTTCTGTGACTGGGGACGTCGGAAAGTTAAGTCCGAAAAAGCCTAGAATAATGGCTTATTCTAAAATAAGCCGGAGCAAATTTCCCTTCACAAGCTTACTGCAACCGCTGTCAGATTGTCTCTTTCGCCATCTGCATTTCTACAGGAAGATGCCCCAGTACTAAATCTTTGAATTTTAACGCTTGACTTTATAGAAGAACCTCCCAATGTCGTTCCAGCTTCTGCATATCACGATCTTCCCTCACTCGCGTTCGTCCTGCTCAGGTTTTTTACGCCTGTAAAGACGTCTCTCTAACTCACTCATCTCTCGATAGTGATCTCGCGCAGATCGCATAACAGTCGTTTGCAGGGTCCTTCCACTTTATCTATACCCATAACATTAAAGAGCTGGCGGAGCCGATAAATGTTCATTTGCTTAATTGTGTGTATGAGGTCGTAGAGCTTGTAGAGATCATAGAAAGAGAATCTCACTTATACGAACCCCAAAATACTTGCCTATTGTCATGACAACCGCTATGCATTTCCACGCACTCAAGCTATTAAACCCAACGCTAAGGCAAGTAGATTTCTCTTCTAAATATTGTGGGGACATGGGTAAGACAAGAAACTTTTCTAACTCAGAATGATCTAGGACGAGGAGCAGTGTCAGCAGCTTCAATCTTAAAAATCTTCACGATTGAAGTCGTCAAATGCATCTATTTTTCAAACATCCAGGCAGGTGTAACGATTTGCAGGTAAAGATCGAAACCGATTTGATCTGCCTTTAAAATGGTTGAATTACTGGAAGTATTGCCAAGCCATGTAACTACAATGATACTTAGGTCAAAAACAGAAGTTTCTTATCTAGCTTTAATGATAAAAGAAACTATTTTGAGGGAAGGTAGCTTAAACCTGATCACCAATCAGAGTTCTTGAATATTAACTTCTGTTGAGTAGTGTAATTTGTATGCTTTTGAAGGTGTCTTTGCCGACTTTCTAATTGCGTTACAAACAGTTTGGAAAACTTTATATACCATTAAGTATCCAAAGAGCATAGAAAGAGAAAAAAGTCGAGTAGAACATGACCGCCAATGCAACGCAGTGCAACGGATAATAAACGAACTGGGTTTGGGTATTAATTATTGGTTTCAGCTTCTGCACAAAAACTAGAAAGAACTAGAAACGAAGAAAAAAAGATGCCATTTCAAGCTCTGTGGTTGCTTTTTTCCATTTTCTTTTTTTCTGCACTTGTGCGCTAACTTTGTTTTCCCGCTTTTCACTTCGCTCTCTTGCGCTGGCAGAGAAATTCAAAACTTATTAAAACACAAAAGTCGCTTGCACACAAACAGACACACACACACACACAGACAATAGCACACGGCTTAAAACAATGGCTGCCAGAATTGTGTGTGTGTGTGTGTGTGTGTGTGTGTGTCGTGCCAGGGGTACATTGTGGACACGAGGGCTGGGGTAACTGCAGCTGTCTAAAAATAGTCGTACACGCGACTTGGCAGGCGGCTGGCAGCGCCGCTTGTTGAATAATTTGGGCCTTTTGTTTCTGGCCCGGCTGAAGCAGCGAAAAATGCAATGGCGGCGGTCTGTCATCACTTACAAAGCATTCGAGTGCAATTGTTGTCAGCTGCACTTAGCGCCAGCGCCGCCAACGACTGCGAAGACAGCGGAGACAGCTTGGACAGAGGAAAGGAAAACTACAATGAAGACGGGCATTTGGCAGGCTTTTCTCTATCTTAAATAAATAATAAAAAGAAATGTTCGTCTTATTTTAGTTTTAATTATGGGCAAACTTTTGTGCTGTTGGCCAGGCAATATGCTTAAAAAATTATTCATACGCCATGTGACACAAATACGTAATGTCTTGGCCAGAGTTTAAGCCAGTTTAGATTTTAATTAAAACTGTATTTAAAGTTGCACACTTCTCGCATTTACGACACGCATGCTCTTAACTGTCCTTGAGTCAAGACGAGAAGTTTTTCTGCAGCTTCTGCGAAAAATTGTCAAAGCAGCTGCTGTCAGAGGTTTACATAATACTCACAGATACGAAAAGTACAAAAAAAAATTCAAGCCAAAAGCATAATTCAAAGATGCCGCTGTGCATATACACTTTTTGTCAAAATTAATCATATTAATAATGTAACTTGAAAATCTCTATTTTGCTGTAATCTTCATTAACACTCCAAAGCCTTAAGGGGCTGTTTGTATATGATGTCATTACCAAGCGGGAATGGATACGTATATCTACAATAAATACCCCACAGAACCTTTCTCACCTATATTCCTTGACCTTCAGTCAATCATCTTGGAATAAGTCAAGCTCTGTTGTTCTATATTGTATATCATATATTTCGATAAACTCTGGTAATAATAGCAACCAGGGTTAGGATATACCATAAAAATGTGATTTTTCATATATAACAAAAAAATTTTCAATCCATCTAAAATCACAGTCTGTGCGACGAATTACAGGCGGTATAATACGTTTTGATCTTAATATTTAGATAGGATGGGCATTCCCCCAAATATTGCTGCTGTTATAAAAATTTCTATCACGGACAACTTTCCAATTCTCTCAAAGTGCGACAAGGAGACATTTTGTCACCGATTTTTTTACTGGTTACAGTCGATGTACTTACTGCCACCATAGATACATCTAAGGCATGGTATCCAATGAAGACCGTTTGAGAGGCTAAACCACCTGAATGACACTGACAATATTAATGTCTTGGCAGATATCTACAGCGGGATGAACGAGATGTGTCAATGGAGCGAAAATAAGCGTTTTATTCATAACAGACTCCCATGTAGGAGGTCTAACCTCCTCCTCTAACCTCGGCCCATCCGGTGTTAAAGGATTCGTATAAATATATATATAGTTTAGCGAGCTCCTCTTGACTTCTTGAATCCTAGTCCAATAAAGCATTTCCATTTGGGTTTTAAAATGCCGGAAACAGCACTACCATGTTTTATTCATGTTCCCCATATGCTGCACACAATAATCGATGTCCATCAGCTACTTTTTCTTTAAAAGAGAAAAGGACAATATTTGTAGAAAAATATGGCTAGATGCTCGATGATGGGAACCTTTGTGTCCTCTGCCCCATTTTCAAAAAACGTCACTTCACGGAGAGCACTAACTACCATGGTAGCAGTCGTTCTATTGCATATGAGGCCCAATCAAGCGTATTGTTTAAAAGATTAAAGCTACTTGCGAAAGAACTGTTTGGACATTACCAGTGTAGGCTTAGGAGTCAACTATTGACCGTATATGAACGCTACGCCAAATCCTGAAAAGATACACGAATACCGAATCAACACGCACAATCTATTTGTCAATTATAAAGCAGCATTTTATAGCCCGTTGATAGATCGCGTATGTCTGAGTTCGGTATCCTTACAAAGTTCTTGCGATTATGCAGAATAATGATGAGCAACACAAGCAGCTCCGTCTATGTAGAATAGAAACTTTCCGATCTATTTGTTACGGAACGAGTCTTTAGACAAAGCCTCTCCTGCAACCTCTTCAATCAAAACATCGGGACTGTACAATGTTGAACTATAAGAGTGACCAGTTGCTCGCATACGCAGATGATATTGATATCATTGTTCGTATTAAGCAATTACCGGAGCCTTTGCGGCTATTGAAAGAGAATCTGCCAGGTTGGGTGTGGTTGTAAATGAGAGCAAAGTACATGGTCTTATCCAATAGAGAGACTTAATGGTTGGACTCTAAGATCGATATCACCGTCAAAATAAAGAAAGATGTCAGCATGCAGATCAAACGGAGAATCCAACCAGCGGCTCAGCTGTTCGTATGGATGAAGAAGCTTCTGTGGAAAAGGTCTTCAATGCGACTGAAGGGAGTCGACAAAGGAGCAGGTCATGTCTCTTTGCGTATGGAATGGAAAAGGTACACGCAAAGCAGACGCGACTGGAGAAGTTCTCTACAGGAGGACGTAACCATCTAACGGGTGGTATGGCCAGTTAAAAAGAAGCAGTTGTAGGGAATTAAGAAAAAAAGAGAGCATACCATTGAAGTGACAAAATAAAAAAGAGTCATCTCCCTGTCTCTACCCTTCGCTCTCTCTTTATCACTTTGATTCTCCTTTGACCATTTAAACACATGCGGCTGAAGGCCAACCAAATCAAAAGATGAGCAACATATCAAGCCTGGGGGCCAAGTACAATTGCATAGCCAACAACAAGACCAACAATGACATCAGCCAACAACCAACAACCAAGAACCAAACGACATTGACAGCTCAGAAGACCAACGATACGCTACATCTCTTTCTGTCAGTGTGTGTGTGAATGAGTGTGTGTTTGTGAATGAGTGTGTGCATGATGATAATTAAATTTTCGAGTTGTACTTCCGCACAATCCTGTCATTCATTTCTTTTTGCCTTTTTTTGTGCTCTTGCCTCTATTGCTTGTGGTTTGTTGGTCCAAGTCGACATGACTTTTGTCCGCTTCACATGATTGGGCTTTAACGAACTCGAAAATACGATGCTCAATGTCGTTGGTTGGGAAAAATCAACTTTGAAATGTCAAATGGTGCGTGCCTTTTGACTTGAAACCGAAAGTGCAAACGGTGATTGACGATAACTTCAGTTTCGGAACTTCCGCATTTGAAGCGTAAATGCATGTAAATGATGGCAGTGGTTAATTAGAAGTTTAAAGATGGCTTGGGATAAAAACAAGTTCAAATCTTTAGTATGGTTGAAAGTCATTGGCAATTTGGAATTGTCGATAAATTCTTGGCAATAAATCTTGTATTACTCACAGCTTTACTTATGGGTAAATAAGCTATCCAAATCTCTTTCAAATCTTTCACCTGTGAAAACCTGTTGATATGAACTTCACAAATACAAACTGAAAGTAAAAAGTTCCTTCCCATTGGCAACTGTCACACAAAAAATTATCCAAAGCTTACTACATTTATTATTTATTTGCCTAATGGAAAAATAGATGGTGATATAAGTTAGTGCCACTCCTTATTAAAATCTAGCAACTTTTGGCAAAAACTTTCCATAGCTAAAAAAGAAAAAAGTTGTATTTTAGTGCAAAACTATTCTCAGTTTGTGCCAATTTTCTTATCTTTACGTAATAATGTCGCACAAACCCTCCTTCCATTATGTAGATACAAGCTACACTCTAATAGAACTAATTGAGCATAACTCTCTTTTGCTGATAAGCGCTCAATTAAAAGTCAAGGCCTTTGCCCTAAATATAGCAAAAACTGTGGCCTATAAAAGTGCCTAGCCCAAAGGCCAGCACTCACTAGTACAAAGCAAACGCCGCACAAATTACGGTAATTGTACCAGATTGCAACATTGCAGCATGAAATTGAAATCGTTAGCACTAATCGTGGCATTTTGTGCCTGGGTAGGCCTGGGCTGTGCCGCAGATGCCACATGCAAATATCGCAAGGAACGCGGCCTGCTGCCTCATTGGCCCAATCCCACGGATTGCTCGCGATTCTATCGTTGCACCGCGCGTGGTCTGAAACGAGAGGTGGTCTGTGCCGCACCAAAGATTTACAATCCGCGTACGGGCAAGTGTGTAAAGAATCGGCGTGGTCTCTGTCAGCTGAGCCAACTTGCACCACTGGCTGGAGAGGATAATGTGTGTGCTGCGGCCGCGGATGGTACTTATTTTGCGGATGGTGAAAACTGCCGCAATTTCTACATCTGTCAGAATAATCAGGCCTATCTACAGAGCTGTGCAAGTGGCAGTTATTTTAACACAACGACGGAAAACTGTAATCCCGATGATAACGTGAGCTGCTGGCAGAATCTGTGCATCAAATCCCAGACAGGCAGATATTTGACCAATGAAGTATCTTGCACAAGCTTCTATATATGCGCTGGCAATGAAGCAGTGCCACAAATCTGTCCAACAGGTAGCTATTTCAACACAAAAGAATCGAACTGTGAGCCCGATCCCAATGAGAACCTATGCTGGGAGAACTTGTGTCTTTCAAAATCAAATGGAATATTCTTGCCCGTTAGTGACAGTTGCAGGGACTATTACGTATGCTATGAATCTAAACCGATAAAGCAAACTTGTCCAGAGCAAAGTTACTTTAGTGCCAGAAATGGAAATTGTATACCTGGCGATTGTACCGATGCTACAACCGAGGAATCTTCAACAGAGACAACAGAAGAATTCAGCGATGACACAACTGAATCAAATGGGGAAACCGACAAGACAACTGATTCAAATGGTGGGGAAACCGACATGACAACTGATTCAAATGGTGAGGAAACCGATAAGACAACTGATTCAAATGGTGGGGAAACCGACCAGACAACTGATTCAAATGGTGGGGAAACCAACATGACAACTGATTCAAATGGTGGGGAAACCAACCAAACAACTGATTCCAATGGTGGAGAAACCGACAAGACAACTGATTCAAATGGTGAGGAATCCTGCGATACCACCGAAGAACCGCTCACAGAGGAACCCTGCGATTCCACTGTAAAGCCGCTCACGGAGGAACCATGCGATACTACTGAGCCGCCAACCGAAGAACCTTGCGATTCGACAGAATCACCCACTGAGGAACCCTGCGATGACACAGAGCCACCTACAGAGGAACCTTGCGATACAACAGAGTCTCCAAATAATAATTTTCTGAATCACTCACATAAGAACGACTCGATACTTCTTAGCCTTAGCCCCCCAACGACAAATTTAGAGTTATCATTGAATCAGAATACCAAGCCCGCAACTCAGTCGCCTGAGAACTCTGCGAAGCCATTGAACCACTTACACACAGGTGATTCGATATTTCTGAACCACCAACTGGATAATACTAAGGTGTTACTAAGCCCACCAAAGACCAATCAGGGGTTACCATTCGACCAGAATACCAAGCCTGCTACTGAGAACTCACATGAGAACGCTGCGAAGCCACTGAGCCTCCCACTAAAGGACGATTCGGTACTTCTAAACTACCTAATTAACAACCCTGAGCTATTATTTAGCCCACCAAAGAGCCGTCCAGGGATGCCATTGACTCAGAATGCCAAGCCGGAAGAGTCCAAGCCTAATCCGAAGCCTACTAATGCGCCACTTACTTATGAGGAACCCATCGATACTAGCGAAACAGATGACTAAGTCTCGTATCCGAACCATCAAAATCGTCAATAGAATCGGAAATATGCGCATATGTACCATACTTTTTTGATGATGAATAAATAACAAAATTGTTTTTAACAACCGAAACGTGTTTCGACTATCAAATGCAGCGTTCTTTGTTACCGTCTAAATGCGCCCAAAATCCTTGGTAATGGCGTCGAATTGTTTGCCAAAAAGTGGGACATTTCGGAAATATTTTCTATTTATGTACTTTGAAGCAACAATGAGACGCACATAGAAGCCATATAGATGCGGTCAAAGCCACGACATTTATTGTTGTTGTTCCGGCTGTTTGTGTTGTTGTTGTTTTAAGCAAATAGGTCTCGGGCCTGGTCCTGCAGCTTTTGGCTCATTTTGCGCTCGTAAGCATAAATAACGGCATCTGTGTGTAGTAGCCTCATAGTATCGCAATTTGGCACACAGAGTGAGTGAGTGGGTGAGTGAGTGAGTGAGTGAGTGAGTGAGTGAGTGAGTGAGTGAGTGGGAGACAGTGCTACACAAAGACCGCACAACCACAACCACTCATTCATTCAATCACTCATGCACTCATTCAAACATTGACGGCAGCTGTTTTTGTGCATGTCAGTAAGGACCTTTTGTGCTCCTCGTCGTCGTCGTCGTTGTTGTTGTTGTTCTTGTTGCTGCTGCTGTTTAAAACTGAACTGAACAAATGTGTTTGTTTTTCATTTTCTAGTTTCTTTGCACTCGTTTTGGCCAAAAACAAAAAAGAAAAACGAAGAAAAATAAAATGGAAAGCACACGCAAAATGCTGATGACGGCTGCCGTGACAAGCGGTCGCACGGTCGCTCGGCATTTCGGTGGGTCGCATATGCGCTGCTTTCAAATACATAAGCCTTTTTTAAGTAGTTTTTAATAATGCGCCACATACGCGGCAGAAACGAAAGTATAAGCAGCACAAGAGTTGCATAACACCCTAGAAACACACACACACACACACACACACACACACACACACACCCACACACACACATTCACACATTGAGCTGGGCACACTTGGCAGCGAAAAACTCAACTCAAAGGTGGCAAAAACAAAAAACTGAACAGCTGTTGCCCGAAACCTTAAAAAAAGGTACGCTAAAATTTATAATAAATAACAGGTTGTTCTAAGCCAAAACTTGTAATCTTGCAGCCAATTGTTCTGCTCCGAATGGGAGCTTCGTTATCGGAGATAATCTCAGAGGAGCTTCGGTTTGCTGGCTTGCTCTTTTTTATTGTTGCTTGCCAAGCAAATAAATTGAATTTAAATGCTTGTCAGCAACAGAAATTAGTTTTCTGCTCGGGAATAAAAAGCAGAGCACAAAATTATGAAAGAAAATAAATAATAAATAATATATATGTGTGTACCCATTTTCAGTGGTAGCCATTTTTTTCTATTCAACTAGTTGGAAGCAGGGAATGAAAAAGCGTGAAAAGCCGACTGTAAGCTGCTCTGCAGCTGAAAAAGTAGAAAAATTTCAAAGTTAACTCTTACAGTTTTACTTCAAACATTAGTTTGAGCTTCATACAGGGTAAACAGAAACTCACACAAACAAAGACAGAGAGATGGTATTCATAGAAATTACACTAGCCTACAAATTACAAACTTTTTTATTGTGTTAGAACTCTGGTGGGTTATTATGTTGCAACTACCAATATCGCTCCATACTCAATTTTTCCATTCACCGTCAGGTTTTGTGGTTCGAGTCTTCTTCTTAACTGGCCATAACAACCCGTTATCGGGTTACGGCCTGATGTAAATATATTCTTTTATTGGAATTGTGGTTTTACGTGTTGGGTCCCAAGCTCTACGCACAAGCCTTTTGAGGCCTACTGGTCTCGAAAGAACCCAGTGTCATTGTTAGTCGCCTCATGCGATAAGCTTTGACCTGATGAGGTGGTATTTTCTAACCATACGTGGGAGTGGTTTGAGTATCTATTCTATATCTATATCTCTATTGTCAAAAGAAGTTTTAGCTTAATAATAATGATATTGTTAGAGAATAAAGCCCCGCGACCAACTAGACCTATTGTGCCCCCTACTGAGCTTATAGCAATATGTGACAAACTTTATGTAATTTTTGATTCAATTGCTTTAGAATGAAGAAAAACAGATGTTTTAATTTCGAAAAAAAAATTTGGAGTTTTTTTTTCTGTAACTCGCAATCGAATCAAGGTAAAAATTCAGGTTTTCTGACATCTGAGATTTTGGCCAATAACAAAGGGCTTAAATATTTGAAATTTTGGTATGTGCAAATTGTACAGTTACAAATCCGTTACCATGGCCAATTGTGTTATACATTAAAGAAATTTAAAACAGTATAATTTTCTGAATATATAAAGGAAAACCCCTTTTCTCTCACTTTTAAAAAGCCAATTGAGGTCACTCCATCATAGGCTTTTTTTTTTTTTTTTGCTTAAATTTTGTATACCCTTAGGGTGCAGGGTATTTAAATCTGTACTAAGCAGAACATTTAGTACGGCACTCGCAAGGGAAGAACACTAATTAAAAGATGACAAGTGCCGATTGGCGGGATATTTTCTATATTAATTTGCCTTCAAAGAAAAAAATAATTAGCTGATATGCTTGTAAGCTGTCGGAAGCAGAACTGTTTTTCATAGTAGTATCTGCCCTATACATAATAGTTGTTGTTATCAGCTGTGTTCCTAAAGAAGGAAACTGCAAACAGGGGACAGCAGCACTGAGCCTTAAGTGCGCCTTAGGAGACAGGTATTCTGCATGTGGTCAGTGTTTGGGACCATTTCAGGCCAAGGGTTAGATAGAGAGGCTTATTTGCTCGGTCCCAATATACGTCTTCATAGGTTCGCGTCAATAAATTTAACATTCTGCGTCTTCGTCTGGTTATCTGTCTTGATCATACCCAAAACACTCCTCAATGCAACTGCCCGACCTGCATAGAGGATTCTGGACTCGGGACTCCTACCCAGAGTTCGAGTACATCAGACTTTCAGTTTTCTCCCCCTAGGAAGTCAATAAGGTAGCTCTATGCAAGTCTACTCTGTTTTCGCACTGTCATTTAAACTGTCCTTTTTCACGCCTAACTTCCTCTATCTGGCATGTTATAGTAGGCAAGGGTGCTTGTGTGCTAGGGATGGGTCAGGCTTTTGTGATGAGCCATCGCACCAACCACAAATCTAATCAAAATTGGTAATGTTATGATTTGAGATGGGTTGTTGTTTTATTGGTTTTATTTCAATAGGTTACTATAACTGTTCCCTGCGGAACAACACACTCCTGCGGTTTCATCTTGCTTACTTGCCAACTTCCTGTCTCTTTCCTTATACACATTTTTTTGGTAGCCACATTTAACTAACCATAAACAAGTGTACTCCAGTTTTAAGCACTGCCTGTGCTCCAAACCCAACAAAACCAGATTCTAGAAGTGAATCCCATAACGACGACAACAACAACAATAGCAAAATATGGTCATGCTGAGTCTGCTGATGAGTGAATAATGCGTCACACGTTGAGTGCCGGCTAACATATGAGCATCATATATTTTGACGAAAAGCTGGCAGGGTTTGCTTTTACTTACACTTTGGTTTTTCCAGTGTTGACAAGTAGCAAGTGAGGACGGACGCTTGTCTGTCCCAGCTATGTGGAGCCATCATGCATTTGTCTTTGTTGCACTGACTGTCATGAATTTCAGAAACACACTTAGTACTCTTGCACCTGGAGTATGCATAAATTTAGATAAATTTTAAAAGTAGAAAAAGCTTTAAGGGTTTACAGGCAAACATCATGCCAAGTCTGCATTTCCTTTAATTTTTTTGTAAAATTTAATTTTTGTTTAATAAGAAAATTAGTTCGTGCAGCGTTGCCATACTGTTAAAAACCAATATGAGCGAATTAACTAACTTTTCAATACAATATACTAAACTCTAAATAAGATATCTACTGACTAGCTAGGCTTACTTTGTCAGTTAACTACCCAATATTGAAGTTCATAATGCTGCACAATATTACAACTGGCTCTTAAATATTAGAATATTATTCATTCAGCTATCAACAATCGTTTTTCATATATGAAATAAATGCTGCATAAGCATTGCATTAAATATTAAAACCTGTCATCTGGCTGAAAACCTTTCAAACTTGCGCAAATATTAATTTTGTCAAAATTTTACACATCATAAGTGCTCATCATGACAGTTTTGAGTAACTGCTACAAACATACATGCATAGATAAAACGGAAATTTAGTTCCATGAAATTTAATTTATTTGACAATATGGCGTATGAGTAATATTTGCATGTGTTGCGCGAAGACTTTAAGTGAATAGAAAAGAAAAATGTAACAAAATATATATATACTTGCTGCAGATACGTACATACTATACATTAGACGGACCTGAAAATTTTGGGAAGGCCAGTGTTCAGGTAAAATAGGGTAAAGCTTCTGAGGCCAATCAGTCTCTTAAGTCTCCTTAAGTTATCGCACAACCTTCCTGTGGTGCCAGCCGGTAAACTGCTTTAATCCCCACACGGTGTTGGGTTAGAGAGCAAATTCGAGCACTTAAGACTTCCTTGGGCTTGTGTAAAACCCCTCTCGCATAGGGTAAGCCTTGTATTGGACAACGCCGCTGGTGGACCACACCCGGAAAAGTACAAAGGGCTTTAATTTAAGAGTATCGAAAGTGGAATCTCTGTACCCTTAGCTTGGAAGATGTAAAACAAATAAACCTGCCTTCCAGGCGATGCTATGAACTCAGTCCTACTGCGACTTAGCAGACTTTGACTTCTTCAACAGCAACAATGTGAATTTTGGTGCGGATTTGTTTTCACCAGATTCACACCAGTGAACTAGTGGCTATATTTTTCAAGATCAGACAGATTTTTAGGCCAGATTTGCAACAGTCTCTGACCGCAGTCGAGCCCATGAAGTTGGTTGATTGGAAAAGAGCATATACTTGGTCCCACAGTGGGATAATACAGTATTCAGGACACCACCACGAAAAACGGTTTGTAGTATCAGATTTCAGCATTACGATATACACAAAGCTACACGTCTGACACCTGACATGAACCATCGAAAGCATGCATCCAGTGTGATGGCTGTTCGTACGATGGAGTTGATATCAACTCTGACCAGCACCTTTTTGCAGCCCAGGGTTCACGTGTGACGAAGCGAATCTAAAGCGAGAAGTGGACATTGCAAAGTTGCATAGGATTGCCATAGGCCTCTCTGCAAAAATTTCTGAACAGCTCACTTCCAAGTCCCACTGTTGAGGAACCAGTAGTACGGTGGGGAGTATCGAAAAGCCACTGTAGTGAAGAACTCCGCCTATAAAACGAGTGCAGTAGGCTGCTACGGAATCCGTGTGAGATCACTATCAGAGATGAGCAAGGTAGAGGCATCTTTTCAGATCCAAAAAACGTTAGATAAAGCAAAAGCGTGTGCAAATCGTGATGTGCAGGAGTTGGAATGCTAGAAGGTACTCCAAAAAGTTAAGCGCTTGGTTCAAGAATTTAGTATCAATGCGTTTTCTTGTGCAGATGCAAAGGGTAATCTTGAAGAGGATGCTTTCCATTACAAAGTTGAGAAGGTTGCTGGAGTAGGCTTGTCTGCACTGCATTTAATATAGCATAGAGCGGAGCCCATTAGTAAAACTACTAGAAACGTTTTCAAATACAAATAAAATACATATACCAATAAATATAATGTGTTCTTATTTGTTCCACTGTCACTCTTCATGCATCTAACGTTATGACCAATACTAATAAGCTTAAGAAGCCAAATCTCCTTCAACGTATGCGTATCCTTTAGCATAGAGTTAAGATGTGAATTCCTTGGTGGAATTAAGACCACAGGCGGAATATTTATCGAGCTAAATACACTGATTTTGCTCTAAATTAAGATGTTGTTCGGCAGGCGTCCTGTTATGATCTTGATGTCGCCATTTTCGTTTATAAATCTAAAATGGGAGGTACAAAGTGTCAATTCCCTCAAATGTTTTACTGTTTACTGTAAGAGAATGCATGACGATTGACCTAAACTTTCGCCCAGTGCAGCTTTACCCCTAGCCCAACATGTGGTTTTTACCACCAATTTCGAATTTATGTCATCGCTGCAATTCAAAAAGGAATTTTTAATATAGTTGAATTTCAATAAACAATTCAATTGCATTCATAATTTGACGATTTTTATATTATTTTTTTGATAAAATTCCATTTTAAACAAATACCTTTAATTACTGCACCTAAATTACCCAATTTGTTTGGTAAATGAATACATGAATCCACCTGGATTCATTTGTACTCACACACACACTCTCGCATATTCAAAACTGAATGTCAATAGACGATGGCTTTTGTATACTTAAAGGCGGCACATAAATTAATTATGCGCAAAATTTATTAATTGTCAAAAACAATTGAATGCAGACACACAACACGAGTTTATAATGACAGCAACAACATCAACAAATGCGAACAATCGCAGCTCTAACAACAAATGCACACACACACACACACACACACACACACACACACACACACACACACACACACACACACACACACACACATACACTCTTACAAAGCCAAAAACAAACAAACACACACACACACATAGAAGAAGGATCAAATGAAATCAATTATGTGCCAAGTCAATTTCAGCTAAATGACAAATTGAATTTAATTGCAAGGCACGTGAACATATTTGTGTGTTTGTATGTGTGTGTGTGTGTGTGTGTTTTTTTTTTTTTTTTTACGTAAGTAACCATGGAGAACGCCATGGAGGGATGAAAATCTTCAAAAGATACTGATGGTCCGTACCACCAGCATGCACGATTCATGTCGTAATCCAACGACAATGCCTACGTACTAAAGACACCCCTTTACACCACCACTCCCCGCGGGAGGACCGCTAAGTATTACTTCGCAGGGGAGGGTTGCCTATTATATAGGCACACACATATCAGCTCTCTTTTGCATCTCTCAGATCCTTCTGGATGCCTAGATGAGCTGTTACTTCCGTCCTTTTTCCTTCTCAATTAAGACTCCCTTATCCGTTCCTCTTCACGACGTTCTCTCTCGCAACGTCGCAAATCGCCTTGTATGTGGATAATCACCTGGCTGATCCTTAGCCAGTTATCCTCACTTTTCAACATGTACCCGGTTAGCTCCTCCGGGGGAGGAAGTATGCCCGCTAAATTCCTGTATCTTGGGCAGTGATACATGACATGCTCCGCATTCTCATTACAGCTGTGGCAGCTCGGGCATAGGGGGGTTCGCTCATGCTTGAACCTGAACAAATATTCCCTATACCCGCCGTGATTTGTCATGAACTGGGTCAGGTGGTAGTTCATACGTCCTGCCCCTCTCTTTATCCACTCCGTTAGATTCGGGATAAGCCTGTGCGTCCATCTCCCTTTAGTTGACGTGTCCCATCTGGCCTGCCAACTGGATAATGATGCCGCCTCCCGTGCCGTCCTCCGGATTTCTGCCAGATCTATTCTTTCGCTTGTAGATGTCCGCCTGACATAGATTGCCTCCATTTCCTTTGCCAGAATATCCACCGGTATCATTGTCGCTAGGACCATCGCAGCGTCGTCTGACAATGTCCTGAATCCTGAAACCACCCGCAGAGCGCTGAGTCGGTATGGGACTGAGAGCTTCCTCCGCAAATCCTGCGTCTTCAGTGCTGCAGCCCATACCGGTGCCGCATATAGCAGAACGGAGGCTACGACTCTGCAGAGAAGCAGACGTCTGCCCGTTCTAGGTCCTCCTATGTTTGGTAGCATTCTAGCGAGAGCCGCCTGCGTGGTTGATGCCTTCTTGCTGGCGTATTCCACGTGTGCCCGGAAGTTGAGCCTATTGTCCAACATGACTCCCAGGTACCGTATACTCGGTTTTGACCTTATGGACGCGCTGCCCACTTTGATGGTCATCCACTCCATTTTCTTCCTACTTGTAATAAGCACTGCTTCTGCTGTTTTGTGGCCAGCTAGCTCAAGGCCAGCGCTCTTGAGCCAATCACCTATTGTTGCAATTGAGGCATTAGCAGCCAACTCTACCTCTGTGACGTGTTTGGCAACCACTACTAATGCCAGGTCATCCGCAAATCCGATAAGCTTGCATCCTTGGGGAAGAGAAAGTCTTAGAACCTCGTCGTATGCTACGTTCCACAGAAGAGGTCCCAGTACTGACCCCTGTGGGACTCCTGCTGACACTTTGTAGCGCTTGGGGCCGTCGTCAGTTTCGTAGACGAGCACTCTATCTGAGAGATAGCTCGAGATTATCCTCAACAGGTACGGTGGCAGTTCTACACGGCAAAGAGCCCTCTGAATTAGTTGCCATCTAACTGAGTTAAAGGCGTTGCGTACATCCAGTGTGATCACCGCGCAGTACTTCTTACCGCCCCATCTCCAGCGTTTTCCCTCAATAGCCTTCGATGCGGTGTCCACGACTTCTTTAATTGCGTCTATCGTAGATCTTGCCCTCCGCGAAAACCGTATTGGGACTCAGATAGCGCTCCCTTTGACTCTATCACAGTCAGTAGCCTGCTGTATATTATCCTCTCCAGAACTTTTCCCACCGTGTCGAGAAGGCAGATTGGTCTGTACCCAGACGGATCATCGGCCGGCTTGCCTCCTTTTGGTAATAGTATCAGGCGTTGCTCCTTCCATGGCTTTGGAAATACTCCATCCTGTAGGCATCGCGTAAAGATCCTTGCGAAGCTTTCCGTTTTGTAGGCAATGGCAAGCTTGAGGGCTTTATTTGGGATACCATCCAGACCCGGCGCTTTCCTGTCTCCTATTCGTGCACATGCTTCTGTTATTTCCTCCAGGGTCACGGGATCTATCACGTCCGTTCCGATCGAAATGTTGGTCACCTCCAGCAGGGGATGCCGTGGGAACAAGGTCTCCACTATTTTGCGGAGAGCCGCTGGGCATGTGACTCTCGCTGTTGATTGACCCATCATCTTTTTTGTTACCACCTTGTACGCTGTACCCCACGGGTGGTTAACGTCTGCTTCTTCGCAAATCTTCTTAAAGCAGTTTGCCTTGCTACTCTTTATGGCCACTTTCAGTGCTTTCCTTGCCCTTCGATAGTCTTCGAGTCTCTCGTAGAAGTCAGGGCGTCCTCTCGATCGCTGAGAGCGTCTACTACACTGAAGGCAGGAACGTCTCAGTTGGCTGATTTCATCAGTCCACCAGTAGCACGGGGCCCCGCGTTTGCACGGTTTTCTCTTTGGCATCGAAGCGTCGCATGCTTCTACCATATTGTGCATTAACTGCTTGGTGGCCAGTTCAGTCGATCCCTGTCTTTCCTCCACTAGATCCAACGTAGCCTTAAACGTTTCTTCATCGAAGCAACTATCCTTCCACTTTGGTCCTGTTGTCCTTGGCCTTTGTTGCTTTCTTCGGGTGTGGAAATCGAAGTGGATGGCCTGATGATCACTAAAGGTAAACTCCTCACTAACTCTCCATCTAGTTGTTCTGTGTAGGGAGCTGCTTAATAAGGTAAGGTCAATAATTGACCCTTTACCTGCCTTTCGAAACGTGAGCTTTTCACCGTCGTTTGCGAGGCTTACATCCAGTACCAACAATGTTTCCAGCAAGCACGAGCCTCTGGCGTTTGTTTCGCGGCTGCCCCACTCCACTGCCCATGCGTTGAAGTCTCCTGCGATAACCAGCGGAGCTCTATCCCTCGCGTCTGTCACTAATTCCTCCAGCATCTCCTTGAACTCGTTCAGTTGCCAGCTTGGAGGTGCGTAACAGCTATAAAACGTTACGCCTCCAATCTTTGCTCTTACGAAGCCATCATTATTTATATTTGCATCGTAGATCGGAGATGTGCAGGACCAAATAGCTGCCTTTCGGTTTCTGCTGGTTATCCAACCATTCCCTCTTATAAGCTTGAACGGTTCGCAAATTAGGCACACGTCGGCTCTTCTCTCTCTCACTGCCTGCATCAGCAGGTCCTGTGCCGCCTCGCAGTGGTTAAGATTTACTTGGGTAATCTTCATGTTTGGTTAGCCAGTGCTTCTCTTAAAGATGGGGCACCTGCTACTTCCAGCAATGTGTCTTGCGTCCGTGTTTGTACCTTTACAAAACATGCACAAGGGATCCTCCTTGCAGTCCCTTGCCAGGTGGTCCTTCGTTCCACAGCGCCTGCAAAGATTTGAGCGGTCCGTCTCGCTCTTACAATTCCTTGCCTGGTGGCCAAACTCCAGACAGCGGAAACATCTTATGAGCGATGTCCTCACTCGAAGTCGGGTGTTTACCCATCCTACTCTAAGGCATCCCACTCTCAAGGCTTTTTGGGCGATCTCTGCAGGAAGCCGTATTGCGGCTATCTGCGTGTGACCGTACGATCTTCTAAGCCTGACATCAGACGGTGCTACCTCCGCTACCTGTAACTGCTCCTTTATAGCAGTGCAGATATCCTCGCAGGTCGTTGACTCCTCTAGATCTTTGCACTCGATAGTAATGCGGTGTGAAAGCGATCGCACTTCCGCTTGGTCTCCAAGTGACTCAACCATAAGAGTTTGAAACCCCCAGCCGTAGCGTCGCCAGACTTGTCTAGCTCCAGCAGAAGTTCTCCTCTCTGGGTTCTTCTTACTTTGGTCACTGCCTTTCCCAGCTCGTTCAGTCTTTCGTCTGACTTGACCTGCCTAAGTAGATCCGCGTAACTTGCCTCTCCTTTTGCAGTGATCAGAATCGCATCCGGTCTAGCCTTTTCCTTTTGGGCAGCTCTTTTCCTGTTCTTCGTACTTGGAGCATTACGTCTTTTCTTCACCACCTCAGTCCATTTCTCACTTCTTCCTAGGCTTGGCGTCTCCTGTGAGCCTGCATCTGTTACCACTGGTGATGTTTCGAGACTTCGCTGGCTCTCGCCGCCTGGACCTTTGCCTCTTTTTGTCTTGGGCGTCCGTGCTGCTGGCCCTTGCTTCCTCTTTACGTCCACTAGCGAGCGGAACAGTGGCGAGGTCTGGGAGGACTGGTGCGATCTTATCACCTCCTTGGCTTTACTATCATGCAGCTGGATTGCCACCAGCTCATACAGCGCCTTTGATGGTTTCGATCGAATCCCTCATTGGTTGGTGGATGGACCGTCTTTTGCCATCCTCGAGCATTTCCACGAGCTTAGCAATTTCCTCTCCTAGCTGGCAAAGAGATGGACTGCCAAGATTTTTCTCTGGTTGGCTCGATTTCGTCCTCAACTCCTGTGTTATGGCTACAGCACCACCGTCTGGTGATCTCGCCATTCTATTACTCCTCGAGAAAGCAGCGCATTCCTCCTGTGAAGGGTTCGTGGCGCTCTCTCCTATCATTTGGGGGGTATGTTCAGAATTCATGTTTAATTGGGTCCCAACTCGTAAATCGTTGTCCTTGTCCGTTGTACAGTCGCGTTTTAAAAATCCCATGGTTGTCTATGCAAGCAGTGAGGCCATGCAAGGGTTGACACCCACCCTTATGGGGTTGGGTGTACAGTGCCAGATCCGCGCTAGTCAGGTATGTGGCATCTGAGCCTGTACGGCCAACTAAATGGCGACGAACAAAGGAGCGTTTTTAGAGACTTGCCTAGGTTTTATCGGGACGGGGGCGGCAACAGCATTAACCTAGCAGCCATTTCAGCTAGATTTCACTCCGCTTACTGAAGTGCTAGAATACTGTTAGCCGTCAGCCCTGGGGTCGTCAATTCATTAAATTGTTATCCAGTATTCTCTCCCTAGGACATTACTGGGCTCTGTCCTAGTCGCCTTCTCGTATTAGATAGGCGTCACACGGGTGTGCCACGCCTGTCCGGGGGATACCTGGCCTACTTTCGGCGGTTACGAGCTGCTTGAACTGCTCTAGAAAGGGATCAAGGAATTCCGCCCAAAAGGGCACCTCTCTGAGCATCAACATCCCCGTGTCATTGTTAGTGTGTGTGTGTGTGTGTGTGTGTGTGTGTGTGTGTGTGTGTGTGTGTGTGTGTGTGTGTGTGTGTGTGTGTGTGTGTGTGTGTGTGTGTGTGTGTGTGTTAGTTTTGTTTCAACACATTCGCAGCCATTAATTTTTATCACAATATCCGGCAACACATGCCAAGTAATTATGCAACATTTTCTATGTGCGCAAAAAAGTAGGCAACACTTTTTTTTAAAACTGAATTTCGCATGTTTTTACAGAGTGTTGCATCAGTTCATATAATAGACATTGTTATTATGTTCTTGCAGAGCGTTTATTAAGTCTACCAAGTTTACTTTTTAAAATGACATTTAATGAAAATATTGACATCATTGTCCAAACAGCGTAAACACTTCTTGGATTTGAAATTTGATTTGGTTTACCAACACATTCTTGGGTCGTTATGTTTAGAAAAGGGTATACACATTGGCTGTGAAATTTTATTTACGACTGCTTGGCGTTGGAGATAGTGTATATCTGCCTTGTATGTTTTGGGAATGAGCAGTTCCAGGTAAATCAAATTTAAAATCTGAGAAATACTTCGTAGCTGTTTGGATTTAGCAGCCTACTATTGTTATAATAAGTAGGTATTTGTGTTGAGAAGTAGTATTAAGACTCATCTATCGTCTTTCATCTATTATATATATTCTTTCTTGTTTCGGATTTTCTTCTTTCAACTATCATCGTTCATCTATCATCTATCATCCATCGTCCATCTCCTATCATCTATCATCTTTATTTTTTCTTCTTTAATCTTTCAACTATCAACTTTCATCTATCTTCTTTCATCATTTATCTTCAATTTTTCATCTATTATCTATCATATATCATCTTTCACATTTCATCTATCGACCATCACCTAGCATCTTTCTTTTTTCTTTTTTCATCAATTATCATCTTTCTTCTTCCATTTTTCATCTATTATCAATCATCTATCATATTTTATCTTCGATTTTTCATCTATTATCTATCATTTGTCATCGATCATCCATCATCTATCATCTTTTATTTTTCATCTATTATCTATCATCTATTCGAGTGCATTGTCAGCAGTCTAGATGAAATAGCTGGCAAATCGTGGTCTACATCTTCATTGGTATCGACCCTTCATGCTGCGTTTCAAAAGCGTGATTTCATAGTAAGCCTTTTCGTAGGTGAAGGTGTTTCTAGCCATTGAATTGCATCTCTGCTAGCAACCGCTCGAAGGAAATAACACATTCCCTTCGCCGAAGCCGAAAAACTGCAGATGACTTTTGGAGGGCAATGTTGCAGTCTGCATCACAACTTACTGGGGACCTTTTTGACAGTTAACTCCGGCCTCAAAGAGTTATATCCCCTATAAAAATGTTTTGCCGGTTCAAAGTCAGAGACCTTTTTAAAAATGAGAACATGTAGCTAAAGTCATAAATAATATCGTGCATATGCGCAAGCATCATCAAGTGAAGCGCATTTTAGATTCACAATATTTATTCCTTGCATCGAAGCTTAAGTAAACATGAGGTATTCTACCAAACTTCCAATTGCTTCTTACAGGATTTGCTGATGTACACGAGTTAGATAAGTTAGCTCCATACTTCGAAGATACGATAACATCGTCTTCAGTGTACGCTTAATTCAAGTTGTGTTTTGCGAAACTATCGTCGATTGACTTTTCAATAGATGTTTTAAAACTGTTGAAGCATTCTGATGAAACATATTCTTATATGAAGCTGCAATCAGCTAATGTAGGGAAATCATTTCTTACTATGAAGAGAATAATGTGTATTCTCTTTAATCTCATTATATCGTAGAACGTTCTCAAAAATAACGAGAGTGACACAAAGAACTAACCCATAAATAAACATACCGTTTTTTATACAAAAAACGTTTGTCTTCTTCTACTAACAATGACAGTTACCTATTTCAGCGTAAATCTAATTTCAAGAGTCTTCTGCTACTACTCATTTTACGATTAAGCTTCATTAGAATCTTTTATTGTTAATGATTTTGGCCTGTATATCTGATGCTAAAAGAGCTGTGTAAACACTAGGTACTCTCATTTTATGACACAACAAACTTGATTCAACATTTGCTTACGAAGAAATAAAAATACGAAACATATAGGCGTAAAAAAGTATCTTGATGTTTTTCTGTCACTCTTTGAAGAGCGCCGTAATGAAATGCAAATTAGTTGCAAGTGGAAAGAAGAAGCAAACCAAAGTGAAACCCAAGTAAATGTAGATTAGGTAAAGGAAAAACTACTTACTACGACAGCTCATAAAGTCAAATGAGTTCATTAGCGAAAAGCTTGGCACGATGACGTACAAAAAGGTGGAAAATGTGTGCGCATTTGAAACAGCATTCGGTTTTCATTTTCCTTTTTTTTTGTTATAAGGGACTAAGACGCCATTTTGTAGCGCGGTGCACATAAAAGAACGGCAAATCACTTTAAATAAGTGGATTCTATTGAGTTAGTTGACAGAGTGTAGATGTACATACCTCATAAGCTTAGTCGTTGGCGTCTGCAGCGGGAAGCTGGTCAAGAGGATATTGGAAATCATGCAGTGGCTCAACAAATTGATGTTGACTCATTTTTAACAACAATGAAATACTGAGCCAATGGATAAAGCTGCATATGAGCTTGCCTACCTTTGCAATTGTTAAAGCCACTGCAATGTACATACAACAGCACAAACCAACAAAATCAACAAAAACCACAACAATAACCAGCGTAGCAGCAACAGCATCCGCAAGTGCAACAACAACTGCAACAACTGCAACATCAACAACTACAACAACGATAGCAACAGTGTAAAATCCGCATGCCTTAAAGGCAACTTCCGACACACTTATTTATTTTAGCTTTGTTTGCATGTGCTTATGTATGTGTAAGTGTGCACATACCTACCCGTACATATATACGTCGTAACACTTTCAATAGCACTTTCCATTGACACCAAAACCGAGCCAAGCAAGCAAATGGTTACGCCAACGACAGCAAGTACAACAACAAGGACAGCTACACTGAGAAAAAAAATAGTGCAATCATAAAGGGCTAGAGTTCGTCCAAGAAAATAACTTGAAATTTAATGAAAGTGCGTTTTTGAGGTCACTTATTACGAATGTAATGTTGGAATTCAAGATGGCGGCACAGTAATTTAACTCTATATAAGTATATGTATAAGTATATATAAGTATATAAGTATATTGATGAAAATGTTTACTCAGATTTTTGCGATGCAAACTAGCTAAATATTTCAGACAGCAGTCGTAAATTTCCCACTGGGCTGTTTTGTGAATCATATTCCAGTAACCGTTCTTACCGTTCTGCTTAGACAGTGGCTGCAGTCATTTGCTTAGCCACCTTGGATCAGTGTGTGAGACGCATTGATTGAGCGCGGTCAAGGCTGCAAAGCGTAAGGCGCATGTATAAGTATAAGAAGTGAAATAAATGTTATAAAGTACAATGAATTAATAGGAAATAAATATTTCAGCTGATTATTGTACCAATTACCCAACTGAAACCGTACCACAACTGAAAGACCATGTTTTTTTTTAAGAAAGGATTGCCATAAGTGACATCGTGGCGCCGCAGCCAAAACAACTCTCAACTACCTGAAATACTTACGCTAGAATGCGGAGTGCCGTCTGATATCAGCATAAGAGCGAAGAGAGCGTAGCTAAATAGGTCCCACGAAGAGTGCGGAGCATCAGCCACAGCAGTATGATATCCACAAGGTATGCGCAGGTATCAATGGAGCGCAATTCCAGGAGTGCGAGCATTAGTACCATCACCTAGAGCGCGAATATATTACGCATTGGTGTGGCAATCGGAGTATTATTTGGCATCGCGATAGCTTGGATTATCGTTGGGCAGCAGCAAGTGACCTTGTAGCGCAGATTCTCTTGTGCCAATGACATAACCTCAAATTGTCACAAGTACAGGCGCGAAAGAGACGACTAGTCATCAGAAGAGTGAACCAATAAGAATGATGACGATTCCAACGGTAAAATTCCAGTACTGTGAGCTGCCAACTAGTAATTTGGCTGTTTCTGATGCAGTCTCTCAAAATAGTCGATACAAAATTTAAAAATTCAATGAAGTTTTATTAGCACAAACTGCAAACTATTTTGGCAAGAACTTAACTTCAATTTTCTGCCCTTCTTCCATTAGGTATTGGATTTGCATCTTCAAATTCAAGAAAATATTAGAATCTATTGAAAATATTGAAAACTTTGTTCCTTCAATTTCGCTGATATCTATATATATATATATGTCTAAACTATAGTCTATAGATTTGTAACTAGTGACCTCAAAAGGCGACAAGTAAGAATTTTCACATTGATGAATCATAAGTTTTATAGCAGTGTAGGTGCTCTCACGAGTTCTTTGCGAAATTTGCTTCAGTTTTAAAGTAAATTAAAGCAAAAATTGTGTTCATTTATTTTGTTAATCTTACTGAAAATCTTAATCTTAGTCTTACTTATGTTTGACATACCAACAAACAAACAAACTTCAACCGAAAGTTTTCAGCATATTTGATACAGTTTCAAAGCACTTAAGGGGTTCTGTTTAAACTCATTTCAAAATGAGATTTTGATGCTTTGCTTTGGTAGAAAACTTTTTACTTTACTTGTGCCAATTTTCTCTCAGTGCAGAGACAGGGCTTGCGAGAAAACGAGTAAGAGTTAACAGCAATTTGTAACGATAATTGTGTGTATTTTTCAGTGACAATAACGTTGAATGTTGATGAGTTTCACAAGTTGCATGGGTTCAGTTGAGCTGACTTGACGGCCGTACTCAAACAGACAAATGTATGGCCAAGTGAGCAGATGGACACCATGGACACCAGCAAGGACAACATATTTGCCCATGAAGATGTGCACCCTATATGTCAGCCCATGCCCCTAAGCCGTCAGTCAACAGGCGCCTTGCAGTGGCAACACCAACCGTCCAGTCATCAACACCAATACACAAGAAGAGTAACTGGTGGGCGGCGTCTGGCGGGGGCGTATACGTAACGACAACAATTTGCGAGCAGCTGCGCTTTTCTTTTTTCTTTTGATTTTCTTTTTTTGTTTTCATTTTTGCAACCATTGGCTTTTCGGTGGGCAAAATGTGCAGAAGGCGCAAAATGTGAAAGGACTACGAGAAGCAGCAATGTCAAAATGGCCGCCAAAGGAGAACGACTCATTGTCAAATATGTTGTTAGGGTGGCTTAAGTGCAAACACCATTTAAGGCCAAAAATTGCTGTAATTGTGTTTGGGCAGCGTCCGTCTGTGCATGTGTGTGTGTGTGTGTGTTTGTGTGTGTGTGTACATAACGAGCTAAAGAAAGCTTACTTATGGGTAACCACAGTTATTATTAAGGTGAAAGGAAAGGAAAGCCTGCTACTCGATTTATGCGTGATCACTGTCGAATGATGAGGGAGGTGAAAATGTGCAGGAGCTGGAATGACGTTAAGAAGATTTTCCAAAAATTAAGTGTCTACCTGCAGGATTTAGTACCAGTGCGCCTTCCTGGAGAGATGCAAAGGAACATCTGGTAGTGGATGCACAGTGTGCACTAAGGCTGTGCAGAGAACACTTCTCCGGCTTATTGTCTAGTAATGCCTTCAATAATGTGGCTTTCGGCAAATTTCGATCATAGAAGACGTCAAGGATATACCGCCGCCTAGGCATAACAAAGTAAGTCGGATTCAAACGGCTCAAGCACAACAACGCTGCTAGCGCAACTCTATTACAGAATATGGTAAGATGATCGTTTGTCCGATGGGACCTTGGTGTCTTCTGCGCTGTCCTCAAGAAGAGTAACCTACGTGGGTAGGGGATAACTGCCGTGGTATCAGTTTTCTTTCTACTGCAAAAAAAGCCCTAACGAGCGTATTGTGAGAAGGACTAAAGCCATTCGCAAAATAACTGATTGAACCCTATCAGCGTAGCTTTAAGCCTGTTGAATCCACTATTCACCAATTGTGGATATCTGCTATCTATTATATACGCCAAATCCTGGAAAACACCCACGAATTCCAGATCGACATACGTCTTCGCTTTGTCTATTATAAAGCAGCATTTGATAGAACGTTGAGGTATCGCGTATATGCCTCATTGTCTGAGTTCTTTGGTGTGACTTTGCGGAATGACATTGAGCTCAGCTAAGGTAGGAGACAACATTTTCGAATATACGCAGCGAGACTTAAGATAACAACTTTATGATGTTAGCTGTGATGCGGAAAGCCGAAGTACATCGGTACAGCAAAATATTGAACTATAAGAATGTCCAGTTGCTCGTTTACTCAATTGATATCCATATCATTGGTCGTACTAAGCGAGTAGTTACCGAAGTCTTTGCGGCTAATGATAGAGAATCTTCCAGGGTGGATCTGGTTGCGAATGAGTGCAAAAAAGTATATGTTTTCTTCAAGTAGAGAGACGCCGCGGTTGCAGACTTAGATTGACATTGAAATGCATGTTGCATGGAGATCAAGTTTGAGTAAGCAAATGAGTAGTAGAGACCACTCTCGAGTAGTAGAGACCACTCTCGACAAAACTAACACTCTACACGACGCTGTTTCTGATGCAATCAGTTGCCTGTATACCTTTGGAGTATGTGAGCGGAAAGTGCTCCGTAAGATCTTCGGCCCTTTACGCGTTGGCAACGACTAGAGCATTCGATGGAACGATGAACTCTTTGAGCTCTTCGACAACATTGGGATATTCAAGCGAATTAACATCTGGAGGCTCAGCTGTCTTGGTTATGTTGTGCCTATGATGCAGAAGCTTCTGCGAGAAAGAGACGAAGGGTAGGCCATGTAGCGAGCACACTCTTGGTATCAGCGATTGTAGGAGTGCTTTATATCAGGCCGTAACCCGGTATCGTGGTTTTAAGACCAGTAAGGAAAAATAACTATGGATATGCTGCTTTGATAACAAAGTACCGCTCGCTCTACTCTTCTGTTAATGAGCTTAGTTTGAATTCTACAATTTTTATCGACAAAAGCTTCAAAGGTGAAATGAAACCAGCACTCTAGCAATTGGACCAAGCACACGCAAAGCAGAGACGTCTCGAGGAAATATTTGCATCAAGCCGTAACCCGGTAACGGGTTGTTATGGCCAGTTAGGAAGAAGAAGAAGAATATAGCGCCATATAGATGTTGGAAAAAACAACACAACTCTTATAACAACCGTTAACCTTGCTTATATCACAGTTTCACTTCAATAGTGTGCTCACAAGGGTTTTTAAATACACTTAAACTAAAATTGTCCGCTGAACTGCGTATTCCACATAGTCTTTAATCCCATTAGAGACGCATTTGCTCTTAAAAAGTTCATAAATAATGTATACAGTTATCTTCTTCTTAACTGGCCATAACAACCCGTTATCGAGCTACGGCCTGATGTTAATACGCTCTTTCATTGGAATTATGGTTTTACGTGGTGGGTCCCAAAGCACAAACCTTTCGAAAGAATCCAGTGTCATTGTTAGTCGCCTCATACCATACAGTCGCCTTTGACCTGCTGAGGTGGTATTCTCTAACCCGCTCATCACACGGGGGTGTTCAGTTATACAGGCTCTATTTTTGCTTGCTTTTCAAGTATTTTATTAAATCCATTGTTACATTTAATTTAATTTATAGGCTAAGTAATATTATAGCATATAATTATGCAATACAATGGAAGCAGAGAAGATTACGCGGTAGAGTTAACAATAAGCACGCAAGACAAAGGATTTTTCATACAAATTATTTCATTCTACGCTTAAAGGAAAGAGTATGAATGTAATTCTTGGGCAGGCTTAAATGTCATTTTGACAACTTTGAGTGTGTGTGTGTGGGTGTGTGTGTTTGAGTGTGAGTGAGTGGGTGTGAGTGTGAGTGAGTGGCGTGTGAGCATACAGACGCAGCTAGCTTGAAATAATTTTGCGAAATTATAGCTGGAAAATTTCTTAAAAGCGCTACGTGAAAAACTTGTAGCTTTTGAAGCTGAATTTCAAAAGACGTCCCCGTGACCCTGTTTGCTTATATGTGTGGGTAAGTGTGTGTGTGTGTGTGTGTGTGTGTGTGTGTGTGTGTGTGTGTGTGTGTGTGTGTGTGTGTGTGTGTGTGTGTGTGTGTGTGTGTGTGTGTGTGTGTGTGTGTGTGTGTAAGTTTTAACACACATAAATATAAGTTTGGATGTTTCAATGTATGTGTGCGTTGGCTCACTTGTTTATGGGTATTTGGGTTAGAAGCTCGAGTGTTTTGTTATTGAGTAAACATGTAATAAATACCGTTATACAAAATACGTGTTCATGTTCATGTTTGTATTAGTATTTGTGTTGGCGTTGTGGTTGTTGTTGTGTTGCCGTACTTGGGGATAGCGTAGTGTACGTTATGTTTAAAATTGCGTATACGCCGTGTTGCTGTCTGTGTTTGCCGAGCATAAAAATAAAACCACATGTTGGAAATCCTTTTACTAAACACAAACTAAAGCACACATAAACACAGTGCAGGTTGTAAGCCGTTAATATTTGCATGTACTACAAAATATAAACGTTTCATATTTTAGCGTGTTTTCTCATCATAAAAGCGTACACGTGCGTGGGTTACGGTGAAAGTTGTACTACTAGAAGCACTCTCAGTTTTTGATGACCGACTCAAGGTACCATTAATAGAGAAAAGCCTTGTGGTTAGGGTATCGCTGCATGAGTAGGCGTTTTGTTTGCATTTGCGTATTTAAAAATGCCCGAAAGCAAGGTAAGATTCGTTTCAAATGCGTGGACTTTGTGTTTGCCATTGCATTTAGGTATGGGTGAGTGTGTGGGTGTGGATTCGTGGCCAAAGGTTTTAAGATTTTAAAAATAGCATATATTGTGGCATATTCAGTACGTACAGCAGAAAACCGGAGAGCAAATGTAAATAGAGCATGTCAATGCATTCAGCATAGGTCAATCCTTTATCTCAGAAAGGGTAATATGCTAATAGTTAGGTTAAATTTGTTTCCTGTTGGCAACTATTCAAACAGCCAACTATTCAATTACCATATATAAGTAAAACCCCATGTTTTATTTACTTTTGACTTATTTGGTTAGCTTTAAGGTTCAGCGAAAGACTAGCAGCTTTTCTATATTAAGAAACCGCAATATATTTCGTATATTAACGAAAAAAAACCGTTCCATTACAGTTAAGTTGGTTTTGTTGTTTGGTTTTTGTTAGTTCCTTCGGTTTACATATGAAATTAAAATCAAATTCAAATAAAATTAAAAATACTTCAAAATTTGCAATTTCAATTGGTTAATAGGCGTTTGAACTCGATTGGAGTTTGAAGATTGGAAACGTGCTAAGATATGCTCTCAAGTGACGTAGATAACTATATGCTATGGGGAGGATATGGCTACCCTGGAATTGAATCCATATAAGAAACTCACTTCTACTACCATTCTTGATTCCCTTCTTTAAAAAGTAATGCAAATTTTCTTTTTTAGAATTACCTAGAACATTTTGTGAGTTCGCCTGTTCACAGAAAACTCCGTGCTCTGTTTTCAGAGCGCCGAGAATTACCTAAGTATATTTTCACATTTCTTTCCAAGATCCATGTAGAATTTTAGAAATGGGCTGTTCACTGGCACACGAAAGTAATCTTCTATACTTTGAACTTTAGGATTTTGAAGACTCTTTTATGTTTGTCCTCAATGGCAAGAGTTACAAGTTTTGCATTTGCTTACCAAAAATGTTGTCAAGAGTATCTCGATTTTAGAGATAAAACTTCGTCCTGCATGGGCTCAATGCGTCAATATCTGCTTCTAACTGTAATCTTCTGGTATGTTGTATACAACCTTTTCTTTACCAGATATTTTTGGGAGAGAATTAAGAGAACCCAACTTCCAAAAATGGATCCCTTTTTGATCGCTTGTATCGCTTTTTAAGTTTCCAAAACTTCAAATTAATAGGTCATACGGTGTATAGTCGCGATTTACCAACCAATGATTTCTTTTTGTTCCTGCATATCAACAAAAACTTGCTAGTTTAACATTTTTGGGCATCTGTATCTTCATCCAAAACACATGTTTCGGAGGTACTTCATTAAGATTCATTCGATTTTCATGGAAAATACTAACGCAGCAAAATATTTTGCATTAATATTTGCATATTATTGCTTATTCGGGATACACTGTCGAAACATAAAAAATTCCAGTTTCCAGCATTTCTTGGAATATTGCTTTTATGGGTTCCCAAATATCGATTTATCGAATAACTAAGTGGGCTTCAGAGACAAAATGGATTCCTCCCTTATAATCGCACAATGTCAATCAATCGTTTCCAAGAGGTGCTACGCATTATTCGCTCGGTTATAAGAGACGTATTTTAGATGAACTTGAGTTTTAAGTCGTATTTCAAACTTTTGAATTCACGACACGAACAATTCTTTTGATACAGGGGTCATACTAAGTTGATCCACCGTCAAATATAGCAAAATATGGCATTAAGATCTGGTAGCATGTATACTTCATCTTTACTGGTTATAATAAGCCGTTATCGGCTTACGAACTCATGTGAAACACTCCTGGAGGCCAACGGAGACATAACCTGCCCCTTCGTCGCCACTCTTCAACAGCTGCATTGAAAACCTAGCCAGCGGACCGCTTTGTCGCCGGCGCCAAATGTCTTACGGAGTACTTTCCGCTCAAACATTTCGAGGATCTCTTCATCAGACTGCGTTATCACCAATACTTCAGCGCCATAAAGCAAAACAGGAAAGATGGCCGTCTTATCGTGTTAATTTCGACTTGCAAAAATGGTAATTGGATTCAATCATTAGCATACTGAGCCCAAAGTAATACCCATTGGCAAAAGTTTTTCTTTGTTGTGGTGCCAAGATAGACGAAATTCTTGACAACATCAAACGTATAGTTATCATCAATCTGAAAGTTCAAGCACCACACCTCTCAACACGAAGAAAACATATACTTTCTCTTACGCTCATTTACAACCAGACCTTGGCAGATACTCTTTCAAAAGCTTTCAGAAGCTTCTCATATTCATATTCATATTGTAATAGGCATTTGCCAGTGAATTTAGAATTGTACACAGCAACGACAAACCATATTTGTGTCGACTAGTTAATGCGTCCCACATTATTATAGATGATCTATAATCTTGGTGGCTCTAAAGAACGGTAGTGCAAACTTTTAGATTCGCAGTTTTTAACCAAAATATATCAAATATTTGAATGGCACTGAAATTGAATTTGTGAAATCAATATTTAACGACTTTCAAGTTCTAAAATCTGCATATTAAGTTCGCTGCGGTAATGGAAATATTGCGATAACTTTTGTTGGCACTTTGCTACTTTGAAGCACATGAGTCCCAAAGGTCTCACAGAGTAACTTAAACAAAAATGAATGCACACATCTCAAAGCTGCACATAGAGTGCCAAATCCGCGAAAAACTAAACCATATGAAATGCATAATATATATGGAAAGCACTTCGGCTGAAAACTTGTGTGTGTGTGTGTGTGTGAATATAAACAAGAGTCAAATAAATCAACGTCGTCATCATCATCATCATCATGCAGAAGAGGTTCTAGGGGAGAATCGGAAAGCTGTGAGTAGAACTGCGGTGACTGCCAAAGTGAAACAATGGAAATGGCCAGGATGGAAATGATGGCTATAACGACGACAAAGTAAGCGGACATACGCGAGAAAATCTCCAGCGGAGTTTGCTGGCTGCCATAAAGAAACAAAATATAAATGCAATAAAATATTTTTAATGGCTCGTAAATGTAAAAATTACGCAAAAGATTGCAAAAAATAATACTATATAGCTGACAACAGTTTTGTGCTCAACATATGAATGAATGCGAACATTTTCAAAAACGAGTATTCAACAAACAAACCACAACACTAAACATATAAACAGTTCGACAAATAAATGAAGAGTTACCGCAATTGTACGGACGGACAGCACAAACTGTACAATGAAATATGCAAAAGTATCTGTGTGCAGACACAGACACATTTACAGATACAGATACATTCTGAGTAGATTATGGAATGTAATAAAATAAAATCAAATTGAATGCAATTTACAGATTAGCATAATAGTTGCAAAATCGGCAAACAAAATTAAACGCAGCAGGAAAAACCAGCAACTAAAACAATGAAGAAGAAGAGTTTGCTAGACTAATTGAATGCCCAACAAAATGCATATTACAACTGTATAAGTGTGAGTATCTGTGTGTGTGCGTGTGAGTATCTCTGTGTGTGTGTGTGAGTATCTGTGTGTGTGTGTGAGTATCTGTGTGTGTGTAGTCGTGCTTGTTACACAAACATTGCAGGCACAATTATGTAAAATGACAAAGTGACAAGAACTGAATAAACCCAAACGAACCAAAAACGCAAAAAAGGATATGATTATACAGACAGTTGGGGCTGTGTCCGACAATGGAACACCCAGCAGGATGGGTCAATCTCCATACCAACAAAAAAAGTTAGAGAAAACCGGCCTCTATTTGAAAGCTTCTGTCGAGAGTAACTCAAGGCAAGCAAAGATGTTTTTGGTCCACTCTACACACCAGCAAAAGTAGTTTTTCTCCAAAACTTTAGTATTTGGTGCTGTATTTTTATAAGTGAAGTCCGCTCCGCTGCTCGCATCGCTCACCAGGCCACGTGGCCCACTCAAGTTAGATCATGTTCCTCTTCATTTTCATACCCCTCTTCCCGTTTCCCTTTCCGTGCCCCTTAATTATACTAAGACAAGCTGACCTCTTAACTGACGCACGAATGACAAATCGACACACACAATCCCTTTGTCGATTATTTGATAGCCCGTTGAGCGATCCTGTATATGCCGCACTATCTGAGCTTGGAATCCCTGCATAGATGATGTGACTATGCAGAACGACGTTGAGCGATACACGCAGCTTCGTCAACGTAGGAAGGAGCTTTTCAGAGCCTTTTGATATCGAGCGAGGCTTCAGACAAGGCGATCCCGTCTCCTGCAACATTTTCGACTTGGAGATAGAGAGTATCTTGAGATAGGCCGAAATACATCGGGATTGAATCTCGCTGATGCAGATGATATCGATATCATTGGTTTTACTAAGCGAGCAGTTACCGAAGCCTTTGCTGTTATTGAAAGAGTATCTGCCAGGATGGGTCTGGTTATAAATGAGAGTAAAACAAAGTATACTATAAGTATATACTTCACGGGATTTTCGAATCGCCAAATTGATTTGTTGACAGTACTGTTAGTGACAGCTGTGCCAAATTTCACGTTAAAATATTCATTAGTGTTTGAGATACGCTTCGTTTTGTGATGTACTAAAAGTGAATTCTGCGATATTTACAATGTCTGAATTTATTGAACAAAGAATGATATTTCGTCTATGTCTTCAAAGAATGTTTCCAAGTAGTACAACGAGTTCAAGTCTGGCCAAAAACATCGAGCGCTGAGCATCACGTCAATCAAGTCAAATAGATAAAAACTGACCCGCATCTTTCCATGAGTTATAATGACTGGAAAATTTGTTGGTACAAGTGTATCGCAGCGTAAGGGGATTAAATAGATTTGGAAGAATAAATAAAGATTTTTTAAATACATATAACAAAATTCACATTTCAATTTGATCACAGTAGTATGATTTCTTCGTGTAGAGAGACACAGCGGTTGGACACTCATATTGATGTCAAAAACAATACTCTTGATGGTGTCAAAAATTTCGTCTACTTTGGCACCACCTTCACGATGAAAAACGATGTCAGCTTGGTGATCAAGCGGAGAATCACTCTTACCAATAAATGTTAAAATTGAGACTACTCTCGCCAGACGAAACCCGTTTGGCTTTATAGCGTTGAACTGTAGATGATGACGCAGTCTGATGAAAAAACTTTAGGAGTGTTTGAGCGGACGCTACTCCAAAACCTAGCCAAAGGGGAACACTAGCTATCTTTGGTATCATCGATAGGAGAAGGCGCCCTCAAAGTAGAGGCGCCTGTAGCAGGGCTCTACATCAGGCAGTAACCCGGTAACCGGTTGTTATGGGTAGTTAAAGAGAAGCAGATAGAATCTATGCAAATAACCTTCATTTACTTCGACATGCAAATAGACGAAACCCATATAAAATAACCTCTTTCTATGCATATGTAAACTATACATAGTGTACGTTTATGCAAATAACCATTTTTTTTTAACGAGTAACCATTTTTAGTGAAAATAACCTTTAGTTGTATGAGAAAATAGTGAGTAAACAAAAGCATATTTAAAGCACTAGCTAACAGCGATGAATACGTTTTTTACTAAAATTTCAAAAGCAGCTTCTTTGTGTTTCAAGACGATTACAACGGTTTTAACAAAATAAATATCTCTATTGTAAGACTATGAAAAACGCCCAACTAAATTGAGCGCAAACTTTCAACAAAATAGAAAACAATGCCTGAATATATATGTATATGCATATATGTGTGTGTTGTGTGTGTGTGTGTGTGTGTGTGTGTGTGTGTGTGTGTGTGTGTGTGTGTGTGTGTGTGTGTGTGTGTGTGTGTGTGTGCTTGAGAATGTGCATTTGTGTGCGTTTTGATAAAATTAAACTCCATTGTTGAAAATCACAGCAATGGTGATAAAGATAACAAACAAAGAGCTGAGAGACGAAGTTTTGTCTAAACAAGAGTTTCTCCGGAACTCCTCTATGTGTGTGTGTGCATTTAAATATTTGAAAATATTTATTGTCGAAAATGGCAAAATATTTATAAGCAAAATATGCACAAGCAGACCAAAATTTGCCCAGAGTTTCACTCAGCAAACCCAAAAGAGCTATTTCTAATCTATTTTATATGCATGGCATTTGGAATTGTTAAACAAAGCTCCAGAGTTTTACATAGCAGCTACTACAACATGCATTGGCCATATTTAGTCTGGCTTAAGTTGCAGCATATGGCCTATAGTTAGTATGAACTAAAGGTGTTTAACCACCCATGGTCCATTTGGTTATTGTTGTTGTTGTTGATGTGCCTTTAACCTTTGCTTTTTCTCTCTGCTGTGACATTTAATACAAACACACACACAAACTCCCATACAGTTACATATTTAAATATGCAGATCAGGTAATACAAGAAGTTCAGACAAACATGGTTCACAATAGAAATAGTTAGAGCAAATTGTGAATGCTTACCGCACACACGCACACACACACACTGTCATCACCTTCTCATCTTCCTACACCTTTGCTGCCATTGTTTCAGCTGTTCTAACGCTCCCCTACTTGCCATTGTCTTCAGCCCTTCGGCCAAATAGTACCATATGCCATCAAAGCCTATGGGGGAACACACACCCATAAATACTAACTAGTACCCAGGGTGCTGTAGGAAAAATTTGCACATTATTAGCATTAGCTTAAATTTTATTTTTATTTGTATTTTATTCTCTAGTTGATTTCCCTCGCAAAGCAATTCTAGCTTTAGCTGTTGATTTGGTCGCAAATCCGTAACAAATCTTCTAAATGGTTTATTTAGCCGGCAAACATGGAAATTCATTTGACTGCAAATCCATTCGAAGCATAGTTGAAAATGAATGCGATTTAAGCCAAAAGCAATACTAGCATTCGTATAAGCTTTAATTGAAGAAATACAAAACAATGTCATAGAGGGAGAGAGACAGAGCACTGGTCCTAGAGAGAGCTTAGATGGTAGAGCTTAAAATGGAATAAAAGCAATTAGAGGAGAAGCCAAAAAGATTGAACTTAAATCAGAAAAGTTACAGCAAACATTTGCAATAGGTTAAAACACTGAATGAGTCACGCCAAATCAATGTTTAATGCATTTGATTCGAAAGTTAATGAAAAAATTAAGTGAAAAATGTGAAATTTGCACTGTCTACCTTAAGGCAGAGAAATGCACATGTGCATTTTAGGCATTCTTCTTCTTCTTAACTGGCCATTACAACCCGTTATCGGGTTACGGTCTGTTTTATCGAGTGGAAATCCAAAGCGTTCTGGAACTAAAGTGGCTGATATCTCTACCAGCGTCCATGGACACCGTAAATAAGCTACAGGTAACTTTCTTAAGAGCGATGCCTGGGTTTTGGTGGAACAAGACAAAAGCCTTTAGGGTGCATGCATCAGCTCTTTTGCAGTATATGACTAGACGAGAGTATGCCCGATGATTGGGACCTTGAAGTCCTCTGCCCTGTTTCCAAGAAGGGTGACCCCACTGTGTGCGCTAACTATCTTGGTAGCAGTTTCTTTCTATTGCATATATGGCTCTATGAAAGACTAATCCTTTTGCGAAAGAACTGATTAGACCTTATCACTGTCGTTTTAGACCTGCTAACACTGCCATTGAGTAATAGAGTGGAGTCCTTGGTCGTTTTATTGTGTCGATGTGCTGAAAGCGACCATTTCCAACACAGTGCATACAGTGCTCTTTTTCTTTCTCATTTTTGACTTCGAGTGAGTCGGTCTAATAGAGAAAGCAACACAAGCAGCATGACACGTATACTTGTTTGGAAATGACTTTTGCTTTTAAGAAAAAATTTTGCAATTTGTTTACGGTCCAGGATTCTACTCTATTGTTTTCATGCTTTTTGTTTTTGTATAGGTATAACTGGTTAACCCAAACAAATACACCGACATTTAGTATCAAATCAATACCGATATTATTGAAAAAAGAAAACCGTTTACCAGATCAGGAGTAGCCGGTTTGAACTCCTGGTTGTTTGAGAAATAGCCATAATGTACCAAATTTAAAATTGTATCATAAAAATGAAATATGCCTTATATCTCATTTGAAATCACTTGAAAAATGTGTCGCCCAAAAGTTTTCATGAAATATATCTAATACTCTTAAAGATATATCTAGTACAACGATTGAATTCTTATGTGTGTGTAAGGGCACTCTAGATCGATTTATATGTTAAAATGCCCATGAAATTCACGAAAAGTCACTACATTTGCTGCTTCTCCACCGGTAAAATTTCGAAAACCACACGCTAAAACACTACACTACTTTTGCACAATCACTTCCAAGAATATAGAAGCAATATACCAAATGAATTGTGCAATAGTTATAATAGTGCAGTATTAACCTTTTCAATACACTTCAAAACTGTATCAAAGAATTCCACTAAAATAACATGCAACAGTTTTGAGAAATGCATATCAATGGGTGAAACATGTTCAAAGTGTCGAAAAGCTGCTTTTTGGAATTCAGCTAACTTTTTTTATTCCATGCTTATATCGCATTGATGTGATTCGAAACACATGATATTTTACAAAATACGACTTTGCTCTAAATTCCATATTTTGTGTTAGTTGCTCTCAAAAGGCATTTCAAGGATGCTCTTTTTTGTTGTTTTGTATTAGAAAGATATCTCTTGCAACTGAAAACTGTAAGCTTTTCACATACAGACATATCGCAAAATATGTCTCATATAGTCAATTGTATCCAAGCTCGGACAAAAAGCAGACCCTCCCACATGATGTTAAAAAATCTATAAATATGTTAGTGCAGCAATTGGATTATAGAAATAATAAAAACATCTATATGGAAAAGAGATTGTGTGTGTGTGTTGGCTTGTATACAATACGTACAAGTCGCATGTTATGGCCAAGACTAGTGCCACGGCCCAGTCATCTAGCCAAGCCAACTGACCAAAGCCAATTGCCTTGCAGTGACTAAGATTTATTTGCATTTCCGTTTGAATGCATTTCTATTTTATTTCTCTGGCTGGTTTTTAGCTTTTTGGCTTTTTGTGTTCATGTCAAGTCAACCGACATTCACACAGAAACGCATACATGCATACATATATGTTAGCGTTTTGGCAACAATGTTTCGTGCGTATTTGGCAGCATTGACCAGTTCGCTGGCTTGGTATAAGTTCTAGCACTACCTATCTCTGTCTTACTCTATAGCGCTGACTCACTCTCCATGCATGCTTCTTCTTCTTTATAATCGTTTAACATATAAAACTCGTAGAAAACTTATAATGCTGCTTGCTCTATTAACAAACTCCTTTTCTAAACTATTTATACGCAGCACTATCTTCAAGGGCAAAAGCTCCGCAAACGTTTTATCGTCCTGCTAACCCGCGCTAACTCCCTCTCTATCCCTACTAGGCGACTCTGACCAGTGCGGTACGCTTAGGTTTTGGTGTGCGTCGCATTCTAAGAGCCATTCTTGGCCAGTTCCCAAGCTGCAGCAACTGCAAAGTGCTGTCTGGCCATATCTACTTGCTCCTGGTCTGCTCGGTATATTCGGTTTACTCAGTCGTTGGCTATGCATAGCAACAATTTAAAAGTCGCTTACGGGCACGCCATTGCCATAAAATCAAGCATCATCATCATATTTCTATGCTCTTCATCATCATCATCATCATCATCAGCAAGCACCAAGTTGCGGCATCGTCAACTGCCGCAGTAAGTGGAACAGGGGGCTTGGAGATGGTTCCTGTGGCAGTCAGTGCAGCTTTTTGTACCTGACGCTTCGTGTGTTTCGTGTCTTTTATGCGATTTCCTTTTCGCTCTGTTTTACAAAATGTTCAGTACGTGACAGATTTGTTATAATTATCGTGATTGACGAGCTTCCTACGCTGCAGCTCCAATCGAACACACACACTATAAGTACACTGTGAGAATAGAAGCAAACATCGCGCAAAAGTTTTGACAATCAATCGTACAATGAATTCAAAAGTCTTGCTTTAAACATATAGGATTTCTTTAAATGGTTTGAAAAGAAGAACTTTTTTGACTTCTTTAATCCAATATTAGTGTTAAGTCATCGCACATTATAAAACACTGAAGTTTTTAGTGTTAAGACTATTGGAAGTAGACTAGCTGGATGATTTGGATGGATTTTTCCAATGAAAGAATGTATCTACATCAGGCCGTAACCCGATAACGGGTTATTATGGCCAGTTAAGAAGAATAAAAAGAAGTTGTCAAAGGCGTCTTCTAAGCGGATGTTAAGCAAAAGCATGAACCAGCGAATAGGGTTGAGACCTTAAGCACTCTTCGTAACGTCTACTGGCGCTATTTAGGATGTTGTCTATGAAGGAGTTGTTAAGGTCTCGATGAATGTTTCCACTCCTGGCATACCAAGGAGAGTCAGACATTATCCGAAGTGTTTCATGTTGCATGACTTGAATTTTTTTTAGTTGACATTTTCACACACTAACAATGTAATATTTTTCTTTTGTGGAACAAAAGGTTTTTATTTCTAAGTTAACAATACAAAATGTACTATTTTCTTGCCTTTTTAATATCTAATATCTAATCTAATGTTGTGAACAACAACAGAATTAAATGAGTTCAGCCAAGAGCCAGTAGTTCCAAATTTCACATACCAGTAACTGCTCCAGCTAAGCGTGTGATTCTCATGCCAGCAGCAGCTACTGCCATCTATCGCTTGGCCGCCTTCGCTCAATGCTTGAGATGCATTGATTGAGCGCGGTCAAGGCCGCATAGTGAAAGGCAGGCGCCAGCCTTACACACCAAAAAAGATGAAATTCAAGCGGTTTAAATAAGGACTTAATTCTTCCGTTTCTTGATTTTTGACACCCACTTTAATTATGGGTGAGTTTAAAAGTGGTATAGCTTAGTGACTTTTAAATATCTTCAAATCTCTGCGGGATTTTATGGTGATAGTATCATGACGATTTTGCCGCGCCAGTGATATAATATGACAAATGCGTGTTAGGTTTATATAAGTGTTGTTTTCAGTTTATGTTTGTATATAAGATATAGCCACCAACTTTTCTTCTTCTTTCTTATTTTGCGTAATCTAAGCAAAGGCACAAATGAAACTGCAAATAAACAGTGCCATGCTCCTGTAGTATGGACGCAAAAGACTCTTCATCTCTCACAGTCAAGCCTGTTCAACACGCCTATGACTAGAGTCGCAAGACTGACTGCCACCCACGTCGATGCGCTAGTGATCGTGAAGCTTATGTATACGGCTTCCAAACCTGAAAGGCTCGTCAACAAGGTCTTCCACCTCAATTGGAGAATTGGAAGCCGACCAATTTCTCAGATGCACTAAAACCATTGTTATAGGTACGGAGTGTCAGATTAGAATTGGTCACTCACACAAAGAGTCGCAAGAGCCCCTGCTTTAGCATGATATGCGACTGCATAACACAACTGCCTTGCCTTAAATACAGGTGAGTTTCTCCGTAAAGGAGTGTCATTACTTCATGGTCCACTTAGAGTGTATTATAGCAACTCTGATTTCAATGTGCGCAGTTTTCAAAGACTCAAGTCACCTATTTATATTGGAAATTCGTTCGCTGCATAACTGCCGCGCGAAGCTCCTTTGCTAACAACACTATAGGCAACATCAAAGGAGAATTCATCGATATGAGTAGCCGCAAAAGCAGGACACAATACTCCGTCATATATGCAGTTCAACAGACAACAAAGTCACATAGAGAGATTCTTGAGAAAATCCTGCTGAAAAGGGGTGTAACTTAACTCGCTCCTAAGTATCTGCTACTTAGGTAAACCTTGCTTTCCTTTGAGACAAGCACATTGTACATTTAGCAGAAACAACCTGCCATCTGACATTTATTTGACGTGATTACGCTCATATACAACATATTGATAAAAAAAACTTGGTACACTTGACGAAAATACGCACAGGGTGTCCCACTTTCTGTCTATATCATAACCTTTTTGGTCATTTCACATTTTGTTTTCACAGTGTACATAAGTATGTATGCGTGCATATGTATGTCCCCCCCAACCACTTGGCCGGTACTTTTCTCAGAAGCTATTTTTGGCCTGTTGTCAATCATAAACAAGGCATCAGATATGAAAATGGTTGACTGCTCCTAAAAGGCTCGCCTCGCAAATAAAATCAAATGTCTGGCGCTGATAGAGCGCACAATGAAATGCATAAATTTCAATGTTAAAACATTTTTCAACTGTTTTGCAATGGCAGCACCACAACTACACCAACACACACACACACACACACACACGCACACACAGAGTTGTATAGACAAAGCGCAGTTGTGCTACAGAGTTGCATTCGCGCGCTTTCGATTGAAATCTAAATTGCATTGCATACCAACAGGGGCGCTGCCATTGGCACTCGAATAGAAGATTAGAGAAGCGCACAAAGCACATGCGCATGAATGAGATAGCATGCTGCTACAAATTCAACTGTAAAAATTGCTGCAGTTAAATACTGTACTTGATAACAACTACAAATACGCTACATGTTAGGCGCCACCTTAGCCGCTGCCGCCTCTCATCAGTGATTTTTGTGGGCTTGGGGGGTGCGAAGGACCCTGCTTACAAGCAGTGCAGATGGCACGGAAAGACGTTAGCAATAAGCTAACAAAAACAAACAGGATATGGGCGGTCTACGTGCGACTGTCTATGTGTGTGTGCCGTACATTACAATATGCCACTGCACTTTTTGTGTGTGTGGGTTTTGTAACGACCATCGCCAAACTACCAGCAACAACTCATTCGAAAAGGCAAGTAAGTGCTGCCTCGGTCAGTCTGCAGTAGTGAAGGCCATCTGGGAGACGGGGGGCGAAGGGGCTAGTTCCGTTGCTCGGTCACACGCATTTATTCAAAGGGATATTGTTGCCAGTGTGCTGCCAATTTGCTTGTCTGCTACGGCTGCCCCACAGCTGGCTGGCAACTCTTTAACACTCTCGACTTTTGTTGTTGTTGTTGCTGCCACTGCTGCCATTTACAAGTGCAACAGTAATACATACCAACAACAACGACAGCTCAAACAGAACCGCAGGCTGCCAGACGTGCAACAACAACAACAACAGCAACTGCAACTGCAACAACATTGTAACCGCATAACGCAGATCAGAATTGCATATGCAAAAATGTAACTGAAATTCGTAAAATGTGCCAAGACCAAACGAACCAAAGCCGAGTTAAATGGGCATGTTGCAACCTTGTTGGACGGGGGTTTTAAGGGTGTGGCACATGGTTTGTGGCCTGCCAGAACAGTTATGTTAAGCGCAATCGAATAAAAACTGCATGAAATATCTTCAAAGTTATGTGTTGGCATTTATGTTACAGTTGTCTTTGCAGAAGGTCAATAAAAGGTCATCGAGTGGGTTATGACCCAAACATGAGCCTGCAAGTACTTATGCGTTTACAAATAGCACTTTGTTAAACCTGTTAAAACAACTTCAGCCATAGGTACGAACCCATTTTTACAAACTATTGAAATGTCTGTATTGCTTTTCTTTTTTATGCCCATGGCAATGAAATATTTGTTGCTCACCCAACGAATTCGAGTGAAAGGTGTTAAATAACAGCATGTATGAATTCACAAACCACGCCTAGGGCCAATTTCCACAAATATGAGAAGGGATTAGTGAAAATTTCGTTGAGCTGAGTATCTTTTTCTTAACTGGCCATAACAACCCGTGTTATCCGGTTACGGCCAGATGTAAATACATTATTTTCATTGGAATTGTGGTTTTACGTGTGGGGTCCCAAACCCTACGCTCAACCCTTTTAAGGCCTGGGGTGGCTGTACTGCTCCCGAAAGAACCCAGTGTGATTGTTAGTCGCCTCATTCGACAAGCTTTGACCTGCTGTGTTGGTATTCTCTAACACGCTCATCACACGGGTTTGATGAGGGAGGCTGAGTATCTGCCGAGCGCCTAATTTGGTTTAGGGAGCAACATAAGTGCACCATTGACCAGATATTAACACTAACCCACGAATAGCAAATCGAAACCTTTCGATTATAAAAAAGCATTTGATAAGACTTTGAGCAACACACGCAGCTTCCTCAAGAAGAAAGAAGAAGAAGAAAGGTAACAGCTGCTCCGGAGCTTTTGATGCCAAACAAAGGACAAGGCAACGTCAAATCGTCTACCTTGACACCACCGTCACAATAAAGAATGATGTCGGCATATAGATCAAGCGGAGAATCACTCTTGCCAATAGATAGGTAGTATATATATCAGTAGGCAAATAAGTCTTCGAAACTAAAAAGGCATGAGAGTCTTATCCTTCCCGCTTTGCTTTATGGCGCTGAAGCATGGGCTAAGACGCAGTCTGATGAAAATAAGTGTTTGATCGGAAAGACCACACGTCGAACTCTACAAGCTCTACGATGACTTTGAAATAGCCAAGCGATATAACATCCTGCTGGTTAGTTCATGTTGTGCTTATGGATGAAAAAGCTCCTGAGAGAAAGGTCTTCAATGCGGATGTAGAAGGAAGGCGACGAACAGGCGGACCATGCCTCTACCATTGGTATCACCGTTTGTAGAAGGCGCGCGCAAAGCAGAGCCGCCTGGAGGATTTCTTTACATCAGGCCGTAACCTGGTAACGGGTTGCTATGGCCAGTTAATAAGAGAAGTAGGCCTACTTGCATAGTAGGCTAGGATTTTACAACATTCGCTTACAATTATCAACTTCGTAAGTTTCGTAAGGAAACATTTCAGTCTGAAAGTTGAGGTCGACATATCAACACAAAATATTAAAAAAAATAAAAGTTAAAAAAAAATGGGAAAAAATAGTGAAAAACAAAATTATTAAGTTATGAATGTGAAAGATCACATAAGGTAAGAATATATTCAATTATATACTAGATATATTTAACAATCAATTTGTTTATAGAAAATGTCGAGACGGTCCAGAGGACATTGGCATTGAAGACGAGAACCAAAATAAACCCATTCTTCGTTCACAAAACCGTCAGAGCAGCTGGAAGAGATTCAGGGGCAGCAAAACACTGACGGCGAATATTCGAATCGTGAAACTCTCTGAAATGACAAGCGTAAAAGAGATGAACAGCAACAAGATCCGGCACCGTCAATATATGACGATGTGCCGATGCAAGAGGATGGAACAGTATTGGTCTCAAATAATCCTATGCTTGTTTAAGGTTCTGCAGAACAAGGATGGTATTGTTCCTGTTCCATCCTCTGGCATTGGTGCATCCTCATTTTCTGACGCTACCGGACCTTGTGCTGCTCATTTCTTTTATTTTTCACGATTCGAACATTGGCCGTCAGTGTTTAGCTGCCCCTTAACCTGTTCTAACTGCTCTGGTGGTTTTGTGGAAACAAGGATGGTACTATTTTGGTTCTCTTCTTCAGCACTGCGTAGTTGGAAGGCAGGCTGGCAGCACATCCATCATGTTTTTTGGGACAAAGCCATTGTAGCACCTGATCGTCGAACCATTGGACATCGTTTGATTTCTTTGAGAGGTGCATTTCTCAGTTTCATGCAGCTCTGCGTTACATTCCTTCTGAAGATTTCCAGCACTTCGTAGATTAAAGGCAGTCGGGCTGCACTTCCTGTTTCTTTAGACAAAATATCCAAAGGAAGACTGCAAATTCCAAAGAGCTTCTGTTGACATATTTTGCATGGCATTGTACTACAGTAAATTGTTTCAGTGTTCTTACTATGAAAATTAAATTTTCAACTGGATACTAAATGGGTTGTAATTTTTTTAAATGCCTACTTAGACTTTGCTTATATACACGATTCTCATATGGGAAAGAGTGTCTTATATAAACAAGATGCGATACACTTATTAAGATCTCCGAGAGCAATGTATACTTAATAGGCTACGGGTGTCGTGGCGATGTCTTCTTTATATTTCAATAAAGCGTTATAATTGCGTGTGCATGTGTATGCTGTCGGAAGCATGCCTGTACCTTCTTAACTATATATTTTCCAAAGGTTATTAATGTTTGATAAAAGAGGACAATAGGGCACTGGGGTATTCTGGTTATTATTTTAACTTATTTCAAAGGAAGCACCATCATTTTCAGTTGATCGGCACCGTAATAGTGATAGAGGAATAAGATGAAGGTAAAGACAAAGAGAATGTGAAGAAGGAGCAGAAAGATGAAGAAAAAGTTGAAAAGGAACATGAAGAGGTAGAAGAAGAAAAAGAAGAGGAAAACAAAGTAGAAAAGGAACATGAAGAGGAAGAAGAAGAAGAATAGAAAGAGGAAGACGAACGGGAAAAGGGAGGAAAGAAGAAGAAAAAGAGAAAAAGGACGAAGAAGAAAAAGAGGACTAAGAAGAAGAAGAGAAAGAAGACGAAGAACAAGAAGGGGAAGAGTTGGGAAAGAGGAAGGGAAAGAAGAAGAAGCCGAAAATGAAGAAGGGAAACGGGAACGGAAAAAGGTATATGCTCTACCTCGAGAGGAGCACGGGGGGTGGAGCAGGCGGCGGAGCCCCCTATTATTTTATATTCCTAATCTATCCCAGTTGCTGCTTTGACCAAATTCAAAGCTTCATTTCAACTGCTCTACATTGTCTTAGCTGTCTGTTTAAAAATGTTCAATACTATCAAAAATTAACAGATTCTGATGTGTTAGTTGACTGTAATCAGTTAGCCATCTGCCGAAAGCCCATCTACCAGAGAGAGCTCATCAAGTATACATCAGCAGCCAAAAAAAAGCAATGCCACAGATATCAATACTGCTATCAACATAAAAACCGTGCAACTTCCGTTCATTAAGCAAACCAAGCGGAAGCACTTGCCAAAGGAAAAACACAAAAATATCTGTTTTATGAGTATGTTTAAACAATGCGCTAAAATAAAAAAAATTTGGAGGCGCCACAAATGGTTGCAGTGAAACTAGATGCGATGTAATATGGGTGCAAAATGCTGCCCGCAAATAAATTTCTATACGTTAGACGCTCTGCTCAACCCTTGCTTGTCTCTCTCAAATATTTAATAATCATAATAATAATGTTGATGATTGCGCCACAGCCAGAAGGCCCCAAGAGCATCAAGCATCCTCCTCGTCATCATCATCATCATCGTCAACATCTACATCAACTTCATCAACATGAACGTCAAAGTCGATGCTTCATTCATTTCCCAGCGCACAGAAATTTCTCAATCACTGCAGCTCTGCCACACTGTGCAAAAGTGATTCGCTTAGAGTCATATACCAATGTACATACGTATATATTATAGATACATATATCTACATAGTTATAGAGCATCAAGAGCTCCACTTGCTATGCATTTTCTGCTGATGTTGCTGCCGCTGCTGCGATAAGATATGAAAACGACTGCGCACCTACAAGTTACAGCAAACAGCAACAACTACAACTGCTCGCAGTCGGCGTCGCTGTCGCTGCCGCTGTCGTTGACGTCCGCGTCCTCAACGCCGTTGCTGCATCGTAAACTACTAGATGGTAACGCCTTGCAGTAGTCAAACTGCTCGCAGCAAAGTTTCAAGTAGCTGCATAGTCTTTAAATTTACGATGCGGTGACCTGGTCGCCAGGAGGGTAGGGTATGCAGTGCATAGTTGGCTGCTTGGCCAAAAAAGAATCAAAAGCCGTTCACTACAATCCAAAAAAAAATAAAAATAACAGAGTATACGGCATATTTATGACTTAAAGAATTTTGAATACACTATAAATAATGTTCGTAAAGTTAAAGGAAAGTAGCTGGGGTGCAGTGTATATATCATTTTTACGAGGTATGGAGTGGTTAGCCGGAAAAACTCATTTCTCGTATTCCATTTGTAATCACACTGGGTAACAAAAAAGTGTTTGGGTAAAACAAAACTTTTTCGGCTTATTTGAGCTCACTGATTTCGAGTACGAAAAGAGTTTTTCCCAGCAAGGATTCCGAAGTATTTTTATATAAAAAAAAACTGTATTTGCAGTGATTCGAAATGAGCAATACGCTTGCTCCTCCAGAGTCCTACTTCGGATCTTGATGAATTGAAACTCAAAGAAAAGGCTTTTAAATATCGATGTTGTGAAATGTTGTGGTCTGCCTGGACTTAATCGTGGATTACTGTCTAAAACAGGGATTTACACCGAAACTTATTTCGGATACGATTACGGTAGTACGGGTTCTCGTGAAAATCAAAAACCAAAGAGCATGAAAATAATAGAGCGGAATCCTGGATGGTAAAAAATTTTGTGATGCTCCTGATGTTGCTGAATCGGTTAGACCGACACACTCGTAGCCACAATTAAAAAAGAGACAACTAGGCACATATTTGCACTGACATAGGAATGGTCACATTACGGCAAGTCGACTCAATGAAACGGCCACTCTATTACTTTCATGCTCTTTCTACAAAATAAAAGAAGTGGGAGCGAGAAACAGATTGTGTTGTACTATGCGGTTCATAAAAACAGTAATCGCAGTGTATCGCAGAAGCTTGAGGAATTCCATGTTACATGCATTTTAAACTTTTAAAATATCTTTCCTCCTTCGAAAGTTATGAATGTTGCCGATAAGAAGTCATATTACGCCACTGTGCGTCGTCGATGAACAGAATAAAGTAATGTTAAGCACAACAAAAGAAAATATTTAAGCTTGCAAGAAAAAAACCAAAACCGTACCGGTATAAATATATCGGTTTCAATTCGGTTATTTCGGAAAAATTGTAACGGTTAAAGGTTATCATTATTCAAAATTCAATCGTTTGTTTTGGATAACGGTTACGGTTGCTATTACGGTTTGAATCCCTGGTCTAAAGGTCCTTGGTCCTTTATTTCGACTTGGTTTTCGCACGGTTATTCAGTAAAAATTAAGATTTTCGAGTTTTATGCTACTTGATGATTTTCCAACTCGCGAAAGTAGCGCTAATTCGCAAACTGTACTAAAAAAATCCAAAATGTTGCCAGTTTCGAAATCAGCGTTCTCAAATTAGTCCGAAATAGTATGTTTTAACCAAAGGAATTACGTTGACATCACATTTTTTGCCTTGTGTAATGAATCCCACATTCTCCAACATATTTCTGGTATATTGAAGTATTGCCTCTAGACTTAAATGCGGCTTACAAATAAATCTGTCATACCAACAAGTCGCTAATGGTATTGAAATTCGGTTGAAAGCGATTTCTGGCAAATCCCACATAAAAAAAGTGATTTGATACAGCATGTCTGGATTTGCTCATTCCCAACATATGAAAGGTAGAACTCTTAGTATGCTTTGAAAACGAACTACACAATATATTTCGGTCAAAAGATGTTACATAACAAAATTGTATTACTCTGTATAGTTTGCATTACACAGTTTTTCGGAAAACTCAGACAAACATGCCTCTCATGAAATGTTGCTGCTGCATTCCATTGCGCACAGGAGTCATCATAACGGGAGCGTTGTTTGGATCCTTGGATATGGTATTAGGATCTATTGGCTTTTTCATGGTTTATAAAAATCAGTTTCCACCTTCGATGCACGAGTTTTTCTACACAATGGATGTGCGCTTTTGGGTGACATTTTTCTCGGCAACATTTTATTGCATGTCTTGCAATGATATGATGTTGATCTATGGAGCCATTAGGGTAAGTTCTATAAGCTAGCAAGAAATGACTGACAATATTAGCACCGTATGATATTTATGTTCACAAGGAAATACCAGGATTTATGGGACCCTGGTTGTTGGTAAACTTTGTGGTGGGCTTATGCACGATTGTAACTGCTTTGCTTAGCACTCTGCTCATTACACGAATAAGTAAGTTGCATGTAATGACCTAAAAGTGTAGTTTACGGATATAAAATTATATTTTTTGATTTCGCAGTTACGCTGTATTACTGCATGTATGTGGTGACCTCTTACTATGATGAGTTAATGGAGAAACGAGCTCTTGAAAGATTCATGGCATAAATCTAATCAATAAATTATATTTTTAAAATAATGTTGCTACTTACTAGACTTGCTAGTCTTCTATATATTCTAAAAGTAAGAAGAAAGTAAGTTTATCTTAGCGCTTTATTGAAATTTCTTGAAAAATACCTCGATCAAAAGTGTTTACAGCATGATTTCTGGTACGTCAATGGATGGCTTTGAACTAAAATTTGATTGAAGGAGATATACTGCACAGCAAGAATGCTGGTTGGTTCGGAATTCAGTTAAAATAGTTTTTTGACACAAAGCCTCCTTCAAATGGAAAATTTTATGAGGAGGCTAGAGGAGTGCCCTCCGTAACCCGTGATCTGGTAATGGGTTAAGAAGGTATATCTATATCATAGGTTTATTACTCACTTAATGCAAGCTCTTGTTCTCGTCCTCATATTGTCACCAGCTATCAATAGTAATGTTCTATGATTAACGATTTTCGAAAATTGTAATTTTTTGTTCTATTTCAGCTACTTTTCTGAGAGCCGGTAGAAAGAGCATCTTTAGGGTTTTCAGCATAAGTATGTATAGCTATAAAACTAATCACAAGTTACTCCTATATAAAAATGTGCAAAAAGTCGAGAAAATCGGTGAAAATATCTTTCAGTATTCTGATCTCTGTTACATTTAAAGAAATACTTAGATATAGATATTCAGGCAATTTCGAATTCGATTGGTCGATTTCACAAAGTCATTTCGATCAGTTAGAATCGGACAAGCTAAATAGTTTTCTATAGGTATTAAACTGAAGTGACTCGGCACCCTGACCCGATCTAGCATATAGCTGTATTATGAGACTCCCGAAAATCACTTTCTGAAGTGTACAAAATCTTCTTCTAATATAACCTTTACTAGTACTTTGAAGTATGAACAGACAGGCCAACAATTGGCAGGCTAACACACAAAAACACCGCTCGGTCTGCAATTTGTCTGATCGTCCAATAATTTGTACGCCGACGTTTACCAAAACGAATCAGCTGTTTCAACAGCCCGAAAACAGAATGTGTGACCGCCAGACATTTGTTGTGTCTGTCAGACGATTCTTGCAAGCGAATCGTAAAAACCGACTCGGCTGTTTAACGACTGTAACAAAGCTACTGTTCTACCCACTTTTCAAGTTTATTACTTAAACGCATATAGAAATTGTGTGTACGAGATTGGCTTCTTATTATTTATTTATCCTCATCCCGATAGCAATTATTAAAAGCCAACGATTCACTCGATTTGCAGCTGAAAGCTTTAACGCAGCTGTGACTACGATTTGTTTGCCATTTGTTGGCCACAGTGTGACCAATCGACTTTGTGAGTATAAAAAAAAATGGTTTTTGATCGACTCGGAATGCCAATTGTCGGCCCGTCTGACCCTAGCTTAAGAGTATCAACAGATAGACCATCGTAGCCAGGTTTCCAAATGGTGAATCTGAGCATATTTACAAATACTGCAAATATGAGATAGTATGTGAGCGTCCGTGTGTGTGTGTGTGGTGCTAACTGCCGGCGGCTGCTTTACCCGGAAATATAGTTCTGCATGAAGAAGACCAAGAAACCGTTAGTGCTTGCTGCCTTTAATTTAGCGCCCGGCGCTTTGCTTGCGCTTGACACGCCCATACGCCCACATTGCAACACACCCACAAACACAAACAAATTTGACGCCCCCTACGCTTGCTTCAGTTGCAAGCCGGCGGCGTAATTTTAATAGACTGCAACAGTCTCAAGTTGCAAAGTTGATTTGCCAGTGGTGGGTCTGCCGGTCTATCGGTCTCCTGGACGCCGCTTGGCATCGGCCACCGCTGTGCGAATCATTATGTGCGCCTTTTGCTAGGGCTTTATTTTTTCAGTTTCTACTTTTTTATACTTCTTTACTTCCTTATTTTATAGTTTTAGAGAGCGTTTTCTTACACAGGCCGCCATTTTGTAGACGTACGCAAGTGGGCAGTTTTCTGCGCCCCGAATGCTCTGGCATTGGCAGTCCCTCAGGGCCTCTGGTAACACTAAACTCCATGCGAGTAGCAAGTTAAATGCCAAAAACCAAGTCAAACTACAAGACCAAGGACCAAACCAAGAGCAATATGAGCATGTATGTGTGTGTGTGTGTGTGAGAGGAAGTGTGTATGTGTTTGGTTTTGTTTCGTTCATTGGAATTTATGTTCGAATTTCATGAAAAGAGCTTGTTTCCTTTACTTTAAAGGCTCGCCTTGTTGGCCAGTGTTTGTGTGTGTGTTTTGTTAGTGTGTGTCTTGGCTTATTAAACATCAACAGTAACTGACTCTGAGGGAGGGAGCATAGTTTGGTAACTTGGTTGGCTGCTTGTTGACTGTTAGTTGGTGGTTTTTAGTGTTGCAGTTTTTAGAAATTATAAAATTACCATAATTAGTGTGTTGATATATGATGAAACTTTTATAAGCTGATTTATACGATACGCTACTTTTTTACTTTCAGTTGTAAGCGGATTTCTTGTACTATTTTGTTGCCAACAAACTAGCACGTAACCCATACGGCTGCCTGTTCCGTACTTGATAAAGTGTGCGGGTCCGTTAGTTGCTATTCGTTAGAGTTGGCCATAAAAGTCAGCAAAAGGTGTTACAAATGAGCTGCTTAACTGGTAATTAAACGCGAACAGTTGGAATAGGTGTGAACAGGAAAACGTTTTATCACCTCGGTGAAGTGAATGAATATTGTTAATAAAGGCAAAGGGGCTTCGCCGCCTGCTTGCTCTTCTTAATCACATAATAGTGCTTCGGCTTAGGTCCACAATTACCAAAATTTTTTTGAAAAAATCATCTGCCTATGTTGAGAGTATCTATCTTTTCAATCATATAGGGGATTGTTCTTTATGTTGTGAACGCTAAAAAGATCGTATCTGTTCAATAACTTTTCCTAATCTTCGTTTTGACCTTTTTTCATATGAGAGCCGTCTGCTGTTAATCGATCTACTGACACTCAAGGAAAGATGTACCCCATTAGGAATATTATTCCCCCCAAAGCTTACTGCTGATGACATTGACTTGCCGTTTCGTCTAAACTCTAAACGCTTTACAAGACCAGGTTTTACTATACTAGTTAAATATTCTTTCTTTTGCTGCAAATTTTTCTTTTCTTGTTGTGAGTGAACCGGAGCGGAGTTTTCGAATTTTCACGGATAATCGAGTTTCAACTATAACTAACTTATACGCTGCTCGTACGCATTTGTCTTGATATTTGGAGACATAGTATAGCATTCCTGATAGGGGCTCAAATTTTATTTGGGATTTGTTAATTGATTGATTTAGAAAAATATTCGCATGTTTAATCCCGTTGATATCGTACTTTTGATACCGAAATTACGTTTTTTCCTTTTCAGTGTATCCCTGTTGCCAGTTTACTATTAACTTTCTGGCCTATGCGATACTTTATAACTATCTTTTCCCTCACTCTGGCGAAATACAGCTACAAAAACAGACAGTAGTTAAACCCCTTAATGAACATAATATTTGTATTTGTCTTAGTCAAAGAGAAAGTAATAAAAAACCCTGGGGTTACATAATCTAGTATGAAACTTAAGCAGCAATTATTGGTAATCCAAAGTATACGAACTTCAGTCAAATAAGACAAATCAAAGCAGTTGAACTCAAAAACCAATAAACTTGAGCGCATTACACACAGTTACAGTTAAAGACTTCAGAGCTACAGATACTGTTATTTGAGATTGGTACACAGTTTTATGGACAGCTGTACGTATCAGGTTCCTACGAAGTCATAAAATTCAAGCCACACACAGACACGCACACAGTGGCTCACACGCTCGACAAAACTGTGACAAATGCGTTTTAGAATTGCATTAAAGATCTATTTCGCTTCATTATACAAGTAAAACTTGGGTTAAGGGCAAAGAAAGAAGTTGTTCCACGACCACTTCAAACTTTTCGCATACATATTAATTAAAAACAAGTTATCAACAAGAAATTTGCATGAACATCATCAGGCAGCGGCAAAAGTCAGAAGCAAAAGCAGCATCTCAAGTAGGAACTCAAGAGCCACTACTAGGGGTAGCGCCGAACGCCCCTTTTGATGCGTGGGCGTACGCATCACTCAAATTAGTAAAACATGAACAGTTTCGGGGTGTTGGCTGTGGGGCCAGGTAAATGCTCGGAAAATGGAACTTATTAATTTTGTTTGACAAAGTTTTAGAGCGCTGTCTGTAAAATGGGAGAGTGTGAAGATGTGATGACAGAAACGAGTGACAGTAACGCCATGTGTCAGTCCATCACTGGGCTTGTTAATTAGTGTGTGAAAATAATTTGTTACTTTTTAGCATTTCGAAGGAACTCGTTTGAGTATGCCAAAAGACTTGTTCGTGTATGAAAAAACAGACAATGGAAAACTTTTGCCTATAAGAAAGTAAACGCACCTTGGAGAGCTTATATATACAAAATCATTAAGAAACAGCAAATTGTACGATTTAAAGGAATTGTATATGCATTTGTAGCTGACTAACATAACATATTTATAGACGGTTTAAAGGTATTACGTACCCGCCGGGTATTTCGGCTAATTCATAATAAGAAATTGTACTCTGTCAGGTTATGATCCTACAGTTTGTTCTTGGAAGCATTTGTCGAAAATATGTTTGCCTTGCGCGTCCCTATACTCATCTTCGGTAAGATTTCGTGGATGAATTTTCGCATACATAAAGATGTCTAGAATCTTACATATATTGCTCGTACCTCAGGAAACCCTTTTTTCACAAATATTGAAAACTTAAAAAAAAATAACTGCATTATTATCTCAAAAATCGATTTTTTTTTTTAATATATGATGGTTTTCTTGTAAATAAGCGATATATAAAACAAACTGGCATACGTATGACCGCGCATAACTCAACACTGATCGTCCGATCAGCTTTTTTTGTTGAGTTCGTCTCTGCCAAAGAAAATTTTTAACCGCGAGAAGATTGCAAAGTTTACCCCAAAAAGCGTATAATTCTAAAACATAGTTTTGTTTCGAAAACATTCAACTTCGCTAGGAATGAAATGGATGGGAAATCTTCAACACTGCACTTTCAGCGTTGGCAAACATCATGCCGCCGCTCAGAAGATCATACATTGGCTCACTTAGTTGCTATGCACAAGGATTGACAATGCACCGCGCAATTCATATCCCATAGCAACTCGCCCAAGCGAATTAACAGCAACAAGCACATGCATTAGTTCCGGACGAACTCGCAAGTGAGACAATCCCGATCTGGGTCAAGTTGAATCGATAACCAATCGTCGAATAATAAGTGCCGTGAATGTGAGCCAATTACATTGCATCCTGTGTTAAGGCTTTGGCTATTAAAGCAGGTTTAGACCATTAGTACATATGTATGTTCCAGATCCCAAAAAGTGGAAGTCACTTGTTGAATTTAGTGGAACTGTGCGGACTATAACGGCAACTGGAGCTGATAATGTACTTACAAGTGTTCGAAGGGTTATCTATTTATTAAATGAGGATGTCTCGTCCTGCGTTAGAAGTACACATGGTCCAGAATACATATGTTACAGAAGGTGGAAGTTACTTTTTGAATTAAGTACAACTGTGCGGATTGCAACTACAACTGGAGCTGATAATGTATTTGCGTGTATTCTATCTATAAGTATGTGAGGATGTATCGTCCTGCGTCGTTAATATATATGTTGCAGATATTTGCAAACAATGTCTAAGATCAATCTAACTCACTTGGTAGCCCAAAAGAGACCTAAATGAAAAGCTTAATCATACATTTCTGGAAATATGGGTGCACATCCTGAAAACAGAATTCGTCTTGATTGGCTCTGCCCTACTCCAAACGAGAACGCACAAAGTACACTAAGCCTACCGTTATCACGAAGGAACTATGGAGTATGATATGGGCGCAGATCAATGCTCTAACAGATGATCGCAACGAATACCTGATAACATATTTTTTTTTTAAATTCTTTATAAATGGCTATCATTCAATCAATAAATCGTTTTTAATCTTAAGGCTAATCAATCGTTCTTACAAACGAAAGAAAATCGTTTCGGGAGTAGTTCCTCTCTGGAAGGTTTTTTTTATTCTGATCAGCATTAGTTATCATTCTTAACTTGTTAAGAATTGTTTTCAAGACTTACTAGAAGCATTCAAAATTAAAGTTGAAATATCGAATCCATACTGAAATGGACAATTCACTGCTGCTTGTTTCATGTCAGGACGATCTGACTTAAATTAATGTGACTTGAATTAATGTTTAACAATTTGTATATATTACGTGTATATTGTGCAGCTTTTAAAAGCATTTGTAATGTCACTCAAAAGTTTTTCAATCCGCATAAGAGTACACAAAGCCGTTGCTTTCTTCTATTTTAACGCTTTGTAGTGCATTTTTTCGAAACATTAACTGCTGTCTGTTGCCATTATCCTTAACTAGTAACCGATTGCACACACACACGCACACATCGATGTTGTGTGTGTTAGTGGTATCCGCTCAGTGTCTGTGAAACGCTTGTAGCTGTCGTTTGGCGAATGGCAACTAAAATGGCATGAAACACTTTACTGGCTAGAAGAGAGCAACTACTGCCATGGGCAAGGGTAAAGTCAAGGGCGGAAGAGCACTCCGGAGCAACTGGCACATACTACTGGTAGTGTCTTTCAAATGTTAAATGATGCAGTTACAACAAATTACGCAAGAATGCCAAGCTGCTCTCGAAACAAGCTCGGCAAGGTATGCGCGACGAGATTGCAGCTCCAATGAGCGACAGACAGCCCGGGGGGGGCGGGTATGGCATAGCCTTCAGCTCTACGGCCACGGCAGTAATAGCAACTGGTTAGCATGGCAAATATTTGGCGGGTTCTATAGTTAACAGAAATGTGAATACTTGAGCCAAAATGAAGTTGTTTGCAGTTTCAATTTTGCACTTGGTAAGCTCTTTCAATATCCGTTGATGACGTTTGAGGTGTTGTTTTTGTTGATTCTCACTCTGCATGCAATTAGGAAATCTGTTGGGGGTTTCGTGTTACTTAATGCCGGGAGGGCTTAGTGGAGCATAAACTTGGTAATGACTGCACATAAAGTTGCTTTAATTGAGTTTTATGCTTTCAATTTTGGCGCTATTATGGTGCTGCACACAAACACACAGAGAGAGAGAAACCCATATAGCACTATAAGGACAAGACCTATAAAACTCATCTGTCAAACATTGAAACGCCGCCTATCAACATTCATGCTCACTAATCCTTGGCATATATGCGCAATCGGATATATCCCCGACATAGTATATACACACACATGCATACATACGTGCATGCCCAGCATGTGTACAAGTGTATACCGCTCATACACTTCATCTCTCTCTTTCTGCGTGAGTTGCCATTATCAAGGTTTTTTGTGTGTTGACGTGTGTGTGTGAGTGTCTGTGTGTGTGCAAAAAGGCTTAAAAGCAACGAAATCCTTTGCACGGCGACTAGCAAACGAAGCAGCAATAAACTGAACTAAAGAGAATAGTTTTTTTATTTTGCTTTTTTCTCTAAGTTATTGTCGTTGACTTTTTTGTCTACCCTTTCAGCGGGCATAGCCGATTTCGTTTAATAGTTCGAGAAAATTGATTTTAAGTCTAACATTTCAGCAAATGTTACAGTAACTGTTAACTGTAAGTAGTAATTGGTTCCACAAATGAATCAGTAAAAATAAATCACCAGTTCGTGATGGCGTTTGTTATAGCTCTAAACTAGCTCACCTCTTTTCGATATTGATACTAATCAATCGTATTCTGAATCATGGAAGTTTTTCAATGTCACAACGATCGCCAAGCCTAGCAATCCGCATAGAAGCCCCGTGTCGTACCGGATAAACGGCCTCTTACTTTAGCTTTCGAAGATATATGAGGGGGATACTGCCCTAATTGCTGGCATTGTGGAAGCCGAGGGCTAGTATAGTACCACAGAACAGCTAGATTGAGTTATGAACAACATCCAATGCACACTGGTTTGCTAGTCATAATCACGGAAGCGCTCCTTTCCCCTACTTTCTCATACTGCACACCTACGTTGAGAGATACAAGTTGTTAATTGACGTGCGGAAAGCTTTCGATGGAGTATGACACTCTCCACTCCTTTTAACTACAGCACTCTAACCTAGGGAGATGCAAGTTTCAAGAGAGTGTACTCGGTTCCCAACCAGCAACATTTTTGATCCGGACCCGCATCCAGCCTTCGATGCACCATCCTGTACTCTATCTATAAGGCAAGCTTGCCCACTTCTGATACATATGCGTATCTTAAACCTTCATAGAGTTTCTCTCGTTGTACGCTGGGCAAGCAGATGGAGCATATTGTTCAATAGCGCCAAGTACTCCAATATGTATTTCACACTAAGCAACGCCAACGGGTCATTGGCCACCTTGGACGCGGCAGACTCAGCAAGGACACCAAGACCAATACCAGGGAGTCAACATCATTCGAAAAAAGTGCAAACTCTGCAAAACGCATCACTGTATGCAAGTACTAGTACTTTCAAAACAATACTCTTCATATGGTCCATGATTACCTCACTATCTAAGAAAAAGTCGGTTTCACTGTTTTCTACTCAAGCCAATGTAGAGACCCGCACCGAATGCCTATTGGCCAGGATTCAACCCGATTCCAACCAGACCCCCCATGAAACGAGCCTCAACTTGATTTTCATTTTCAGTGTATGCCAAATTCGTCGCCTTGAAACAAGTTTTCCATTAAATTTGTTTTTATTTCATGTTTTTCTCTTTTTTGACTAGTTCCTGTTTGCTTCTGCTGCTTGTAGTCTCCTGGTCGGCGTTACAGGAATGACGTATGACAAATGAGCGTATAGAGTGCCGGCATCGACGTCAAGCCAGCAGCCATTAAAGTGTAGCATCTGTTTTCTTGTATCTGTCGTATGGACACCGCCTCATACTTAGGCAATCGACTAATCATGTATTCAAAATGGCCGCTGCATATTGTTGGACAAACTTTAATGAATGTCGACGCGTGATAGGAAACAAAAGCAAAAATACATAATAATGGTGGTCAGTAGGAAAAAAAGGGGAAAAAAAAGTTATAGAAATCCTTGGGGTCTAGATGAAAGTTGCTGTGCGCTTAAACGAATTAAAACATTTTTGCATTATAATATTATAAGCTATATATAATATATAATGCTGCTTACCCATATGCCGTGCATATTCAATGTAGAGCATACAAATTAAGCTAAAACAAGATGGAAACTCGAATAAACGACTATTTTTTCCAATAGACAAAGTTTATATACACTTGCTGACCAATCTAGTACAAAAGTTTTCGATAGTATCCAAATCGGGATCAGGATTTAACTATCACGTCAGTATTTTCAGATATTTCAGACTATGCGCCCAAAAAGCAACGTTTTTTGCTACTTTTGAGGCTTTCAGCAAGCTTCACACAATTTTGTGGTCTTTTTCTCTGACAAAATGCATCATTTATGAGTAGAATATAAGAGTTCCCGACATTATGGCTATTTGAAGCTATAAACAACTTTGTGAGTCTGTACCTTTCTAATGTGCAATATTGCTTACATATTTTTAATCGAAGCTTCTGAGGTCGCTGAGGTTTGGGAGGATGAAAATATTACATTTTCTTTATGAATATGCTTAAATAACAATGGACAGTCAAAATTTGGAAAAATTGATGATATTTGTATCTATTCATGTTTGCACAGAGCTTTTTAAGGTTGCTGAATTTGAATAACATAAAAATGTATTTGAATATCATGTATCTTTTTATATAAAGATGAACCCGATGTTACGACAAACGGTTTACTTTATAGCTTTTGGAATGAAAATAAAGGAAATGAATGTTGTTACTAATGAAAATATGAAAAATAGTCTGATTTTGGTGGACAAAACAGCGCTAAACTGCAAAAGACGACAGAAAAACTCAAAGCCTACTATTTTGTTCTCCCAAAACTGTTTAGAGTCAGGCAACGCTCACTAATATGAAGGGGAAAGGGAACGGAAAGAGGAAAATAAAGAGGAATATGATCTACCTAGAGAAGGGCCAGGGAATTTTGAGCGAAGCGAGAAGGGTCGGGTTGAAACGTAAATCGGGTTTTTTCAGCTTATAGCCTTGGGAATAAGGGTAAGGAAGAGGAAGTAGAAGAAAAAGAGGAAGGGAAACAGGCAAAGGAATATGCTCTACCTCGAGAGGGCCACGCAGATAGGCGAGCCCAGCGAGCAGGGAAAAAATTCTAACTCCGAGAAAAAAAGCGTTATCGAACCCTCCAGCTGTTAAATTGAAGAGAAATAGTCGTACTATATGGTGTAAGAAGTGAGACAGATCACACAAATTTTGCACTTCTTTGTCTACGGCACCTCAAATCTCTCAAAATCCTAACGTGATGATCCAATTCTGACTCCAGATACGGATTCTTTTTAACAGCTTAACAAAGTTAGTCTGTTACCAAAACTTGAAATCGTAAATACTTTTTTATTGATCTATAAGCGAGCTTTTCAAGTTGGGTCAGTCCCAATTTGTGCACCGTGTGCGCAATCATTCCTACAAAAAATTCTAAGCGCAGCTTCTTTTCTTTCTACTTACTCGGCAAGCACATCTTAAGTTGTGTGCCGTACTCATAGTAACAGTTAGTACAACCTCTGTCAGGGTATTGTAATAGATTGAAGGGCTGCGTTAAGCTGGTTGTCTGCGGTGGGATTTTCGCAAGGAAATCGTTGCTTAACTCTGCTGTCCTGACATATTTAATTAGACGCATGTCAAGGCTATTAATTGATGGATTATGCCCAGACACTCACACATATGCGGTTTATCTCTTGATCTAATAGAGATGAACACATGGACTATGCGTTGATATTGATGCAAACATTTCTCATAAATTCTCTTTCTTTTTTTTGCTTAGGCTGGCAACTCTGCTAGCACTTAACACCTCTACACCCCCAACGTACGTCCGCCAATAAGCTGCAGTACAGTATACATAGTTGGGCAAAGATGAGATGGTTAAAATGTTGCCAACGGTGTTGCAAATGTGTCACGCACACACACTCATACACCTATCACACACAAGCTTGAAAGCCACCAGACCAAAACTGTCATTGTGCCACCTAACTAAGTACAGCACCCACAATATGCAACCGAGCAATAGAGCCAACGTTTCGGTTGCGGTCTCCCGGTATCTGTCGTTGAGCGTTCCAGTCGCCACCGCCCGCTCTAACTCAGTGTTATTTTCTGCACCATTTTCGAGACAGCAAAGAAATTTGACAAACTGACTGGCAGCCGCACAATCCCCAGACCCCAAAACCCCGTCTTGCAGGCATTTTTGGCCACGGCGTGTAGACGAAATTTTAATGCATTTGCCATGATTTGACGCATAATAAATTACGGCAAGGAGCATATATTTTTATGAGTGGGTTAGTGTGATAACATCCGTGTTTGTGTGCACACTGAGAGAAAAAGCTAGGGGTAGCGAGATTTGCGTTGTCAACAACAAAACAGCTCCAGCCGCATTGATTACAGAGTGTTAAAGTGATCAAAGTTCTCTTCCTATACTTTTACATCTACCTCTACTTCTACTTCTATCTCTATCTCTATCTCTATCTCAATCTCAATCTCAATCTCCATCTCTATCTCTATCTAAATTTGCAACCCTATTTAGGTGTACTGGTGTTCCTTGGGACTTTCTGAACCCAAATCGAAAAGTAGTACGAGCGCTTCAGCAACCAACGATCGAAGAGCTTTGCAACCGATTGGTCTGTATGCGTCCAAGTTTTATGAATCATACAGATCGTCACTATCTTCCATGTCGTTGCGGCATGTCGCAGGCTCAACACATTATTAAACATAAGGAGAAAGAACAGCTTTGGCTGGCATTGCCTTGAGTGTAATGTTACCTAGGCCGTTTTCTCCTGGAGCCTTTATGGCTTTCAGCTCTTTTATGTACCTTGCGACTTTCGCCGTTGTTATGGAAGCAACAGGAGAATATATTATATTAACATACATATTAGAGTACCAGCTGTACCTTTCTTTGCCAGCTTATTGAGCTGCCATAAAAGGGTTGGAAATTCCTCGGCATTCTCGAAAAATTCAGCTTTTTCACTTATGATTTGGCACCATATCTTTGAGGCTTGTTCATCCGAAATCTGGGAGTCGCTTGCTATTTGTATTTTTTAGGTAGTGCCTTCAGGTAGTTTCAGGGAAAACAATTGACAGACATTTTTCTTCCGCTTTTGGCAAAGATCGCATGTACATCCCCAATGCCTTCTAGTAGTAAAATTTCCAGATTGATATCCAGGGTTTCTTCTAGTTTACGGCGGAGTACAGCTATATCTGTACAACGTGGTTACAGTCGTCTCTGCGATATCTGTATTTCCGGTGCAGGTCGAGCGTAGCTAACTAGGATAGGTGATCAGAGTAAAGCTGGTATTCAGCACTTTTATCGAAATTTGAACTTCCCTAAAAAATTGCTCGATAGTTCTGGCGACTGACAACGAAGTTATCTGGCATTCCGAAATTTTGCTTTAGGCTGATTTGAGGCAGACCCCCAAATATTTTAAAAGTCATACTTTTTGCAACTTTCAGAGATTTCAATGCAAAATCAAAGCATATCTAAGCATCCACATGAACTTGCCGTTTAGAGTAAAGTCTTAAAAAGTGTCTTAAGTCGATTTCGAGAAACAAGATTGCATTGCAATCAACATATTGATTTTGCTAACTGGACATACGTATTTTTCATACATTGTTCATTATCAACATCCAAGTACAGTAAAATACCCCGTGTGGCGAGCGGGTTAGAGAATACCCCCTCAGCAGGTCAACACTTGCCGTATGAGGTGACTAACAATAACACTGGATTCTTTCGAGTAAAGCCACCCCAGGCCTTAATAGGGTTGTGCGTAGGGTTTGGGACCCACCACGTAAAACCACAATTCCAATAAAAGAATGTTTTTATATCAGGCCGTAACCCAATAACACGAGTTCTTATGGCCAGTTAAGAAGAAGTACAGTAAAAACTGGACACACTTGCTTCGTAGCCTTTTGTCCAATGAAGACAGGGTTTTCAATGTATAGAAATGTGTATTTTATCTGATTTAAGAGAACATTTAATACAGAGGAACTAATAGCATTTATAATGTTATTTATGTACATTGTCTTGAAGTTTCTTGTTCAAATCATTAGTTACTTTGTAATAGGTACTGCCTCCTTCTTGACAAAAATTCAATATTGCATGAAATTTATATGATTTCACGTAAAATGCCCAATTCAGGTTGTTCAATGTAGACAGTGTCCAGATAAGACAGTCTTCACTGTATCAGCAAATCGACCCATAACCAAAATTCCCAATTGAATTCAATTTAATTTCGCTTCCCTGCTTATAATCCAAAGCCAATAATCTCAAATTCCCGTACTAATATGTGCATTTTTCTCAATGTAGATCTGCGGCTAGTTTCAATCCAAAAAGTATATATACCTGTGTGTGGGTGTGTGTGTGTGTGTAGGTGTGTGTGGGTGTGTTCCTTCTCGTTTGTGCTTGCAACTAAGTAGAAACACCTGACGGATTAAAATTTTATCATGTGCGTTGCGACTGCTGCTGCTGCTTTCACCTGCCAGACGCACATATAGAGTATGCGTACTTGAATACTAATGTTTGTGAGGATGAGAGTGCATCTGTGTGTGTGTGTGTGTGTGTGTGTGTGTGTGTGTGTGTGTGTGTGTGTGTGTGTGTGGCTGTCTTTTATTGTAGCAAATAGTTTTGTTTGGTTATGCGTGGTATACAGGTGCATCTACTTGTGTGTGTGTGTGTGTTAATATATGCGAGTTTAATATTAATATTTTAAGTCCTTAAGCTTTAAATTCTGACTATTATTTGCTGCACTTTTTCTGCTGTAGTTATTTGTGTCTGTGTGCGTAAGTGTGTCAGCTTTATAGGGCCTAAAAGTCATATATGTCAGTGTATTTAATATTTCTTCTTCTTAACTAGCCATAACAACCCGTTATCGGGTTACGGCCTGATGTAAATACATTCTTTCATTGGAATTTTGGTTTACGTGGTGGGTCCCAAACCTCACTCACAACCCTTTCAAGGCCTGCGGTTGCTCTACTGGTCTCGAAAGAACCTAGTGTCATTGTTAGTCGCCTCATATGACAAGCTTTGACCTGATGAGGTGGTATTCTCTAACCCGCTCACCACACGGGGGTAATTTAATTTCATTTATTTTTTTGAGACTTTCGTGTCTGTTTCTAAAAGAACTTGTTAAAATAACTCAGTTTTGAAAATAAGTACGCAGCTATTCGTCAGTGCCTCGAATCTTTTGTTCCGCAGAATCTATCAAATTGTTAGAAGCACTATCGAGACCATTAGAAATATATCATGCAAGTTGTTAAACAATAAATTGAGCGAAAAATTTCAAGTTCGACTTAAAGCGTCTTCGGATTTCTGGCGACACCTTATTACTGTACATTAAAAACACAGCTCCTGAAGGTATGCAATGATATTTTAAAATTTTATAGAACTTTATTTTTGAATTCAATTCGCTCCGCTCGCCAACTCTGCCCTTCTGGAGACATAGCATATTTCTCTTCCTGTTCTCCTTCCTCTTCCTCTTCCCCTACCTCTTTTTCTTCTTCTTCCCCTTCTTCCTTGCTGTTCCTCATTATCTTCCCCTCCCTCTTGCTCTTCCTCGTCCTCATTCCAGGAGCTATAAGATTTATAATCTCTCCTCTGCTTCGCCCACAAAACTCTTGCCTCTCTCGAAGTAGTTCGTATTCCTCTTGCTCCTTTTCTTTCTCCTCTTCTCCCTCGTCTCGTTGCTCTTCCGCTCCCACTTGCTCTTCTCAGTCAAAAGCTATGGTATAAGATCAAAGAAACCTCAATGTAAGTCGTATTCCTCTTGCTCCTTCTCCTCCTCCTACTTTTCTTCCTCTTTTTCACCGTCTTCCTTATCCTCATTTCAAAAGCTATAAGATCAAACAAACCGATTTACGTTTCACTCCGTCCCCTTCTCGCATCGCTCACGGGCCGACCGCCGTCGAAGTAGATCATGTTCCTATTCCTCTTTATATTCCCTTTCATCTTTATTTTCCCGATGCCCTTATAGTGACTCTATGGACATTTCTGGGGTGGGGCAAAAAGTAGACTTTGGGATTTTATGTTTTTTGGTAGTTTTAACGCTTTTTGTGTAAAATTTTTATGCGACAAAAAGAGGGCCTATATTTGTATCCAAGGTCCTATCTATCTCTAAACCCAAAATGCAAAACAATTGGCTCATCGGTTTATATAGATTTATTGACTTGGATGACATGCAGAAGCAACTGGAAGAAATAGGCAAATGTACTTACCGATGGAACATTCATTTGCTAAACGGTGAAAAATCGACCGTTGTTCTGTGCACGTTGAGGAGAGAACCATGTTCAATACTAATGGGTAATATTATCCGAATAACCGCACATCCTTACATTGGCATCTACACGTATCAAAAACTATGACGAGAGGCAGGGCAAAACTGGTGGAAATGGAACTTTAACTGCAACGGTAGCACACCAAAATGTACTGCTCAACGCCGGAATCATAAAAAATTTATTTTTTTAAGTTATTTTAGTTAAACTATTCAATTTTGAGCTTAGGACAAATGATGGGCTTAAATGGGCTTCGTTTCACGCGATTCCAAAAACAGAAAGACCGACCCCCTTGACTAGAAATGACGATGATCTAATGACCAAACAAATTAGCACTCCTTTTGAAAGATTGGAACTCTATAGCCCACGTTATTAATCACAATTTGCGGATACACAAATTGTCGCAGTAAAAGTCAAACCAACAGCAACAACAAAGACAGCAGCACAAGAAAATAAAAGACAAACAGTCAAAATAAAATTGGCAAAAATAAAATAAACTAAAAGGAAAAGCTAAGGCGATTGCGTCAAAGCTTATATACCCTTTCTTGCAGTCCAGTTGTTATGACAGACATTTTGCGTGTTCTTGTTATATAAAAACAAAGGGAAAATGCTATTGACATGTACTGTATTTACAATTTATATATCTCTTAACTCTAATTAAGCGAAGTTCCTTAATCTTCTACTAAAGAAAGTTGAAAAAGGAGTTTGTTACTTAAAATCCTTCTCTTGACAGTTGTAGGATACTAATTGTTTTCGAAAGAACCCGAAAACCTTGAGAAAGAGTATTTCGGCTTTGTATTCGAGACCGCCTTCACCTTTCTCTTTTTCTGCGTCTTCACGTTGCTTTTCCTCTCGTCTAAGTCTTTGTCTTCGCGTTTCGTTTCGTCTACCTCTTCTTTCTTTTTTTTGTTTTCTAATAAATTACTGAGTTTTCTCCAATCGGTACTGATGTGTCCAAACACAAAAATTAGAATAGAACCATATAGTATATAAGTTTAAGTAAATTCATCTTCCTCTGCCCCTTCGCCATTCTTCACTCTCCGCTTCACCTACCACTTCGCTTTCCTCTTCACCAACCTTTTCCGCTGTCTGTTCGTGAGCACCTTGGTCTTCCTCTTCGCCATTGTCACCCATTTGCTCTTCCTCAACGTTTTCGTTCCTTTCCCCTTCGTGTTTCTTTTCGTCTACCTCTTCGCCTACTTCTTCATTTTCGTACAAATCACTGACATTTCTCCCATCGTCATTGACCTATCGACACTGTAATCGAATTCCAATTGGAAACACCTCTCCTCCGGTCCTGTTCATCATGTCGATGCATTCTGAATCTATGCGCATGTCGATTATTTTTAGTAGTTTTTAAACATAATTTGCATCAAATCAATTTCTCTGCTTCTCCTTCCGCCTCTTCACCGTCTTTTGCACCTTCCTCTTCATCAACCTCTTCGGCTATCTTTTCGTGAGCAGATTCGTAAAGACAAAGTGAAAGCTTTTCGCTTTTGCCATCTGCTTCCTCTTCACTTTCCCCTTCGCATTCTCGTTTTCGTCTTCGCGTTTCTTTTCGCCTACAACTTCGCCTTCTTCCGTTTTTGGACTGCGTTGCCACAATCGGTCATGTTTATCGTGTTGATACATTCAGCATCTATTTGCACGTCGATCATTTTAGTGGCTCTTAAACGTTATTTGGATATGCTATTTGGAATGGAATATAAAACGCTACTAATCTGGTCGGTGAAAGCTAAGCTGACAACCAAAGCAACAGCCATTCCTTCGGATTTTCGTGAATTTTCTTTTTTCCCAAAAACCTTCCATTGAGACGAATAGACGGTAGTCCCCCTCAGAAGTTGCGAATCACTTTAGCACACACACTCTATATAAACATCTAATACTAATTTATCATCCGAAGATACCTCTTTCTAAAAGTAGCAAACTCCCTCTTGAATTTGTTATACACTCTCCAAGGGCATCAATATACAAAAGCTAGCTGCACTTCCGTTGCAGAGCTTCCGTTTACGAGCTGTGCGTCTGTCGCTGACGCTCGGCTTGGGTTTTTGGCCGTGGTTTCTGCTGCTGCTACTGCGGCCTCTTCTTCAAACTTCTTCTCTGGGCCGCAGTCAAATAAATTTCACTCTCAAAAATGGAAATGCAAGCGACTAGTTTTGGAAGTGCCCGAAACATTGCCTCACCCCCAGACAAACTATTTGTCTCACTAAAAATGGCAAGAGCAAACAGAATCTTCTATTTGGTTGTAGCTGCTGTTGCCATTTGGCTTTTGCCATTGCCTCGCATCCTTCACTCGGGCGCAGCCTTTTTGCTAAATTCATGTCCGACATTTTGAGTTGGCGACTTGGGCTGCGTTTGCGTCGTAGTCGTCGTCGTCGTCGCCGTTGACGGCACTGAAATATCTCAAAAGGATGCTGCGGTCCTCCGCTGCTGTCCCTGGTGCCCTGTGCATCCTCAGTTGTTGCATTGTTTGCCTTTGACTGCGCAGTTTTTGACCAGCATACATTTTTAACAAAAGTCAATGGCAATTAAGAAACTTGCCTCGTGCCTCTTTCTGTGTGTCGTGTTTTGTGTGGCGCACTGCGGCGGCCATCTTGATGATGGCGACGCGACTCTTGGGCCTGTCCAAGTTACAGTAGTGGCAGCTCTTTCTGCCCATTAGTAACCAACAAATATAAGTTTTGTGTGCAAGTTTTGTGAACAAGGCCAATTGCCTTGGGTGTGTGCAACATGGCGTATGAGTTATGTGCAAAAATTGCATTTGCAGTCTAATGCAAGCTGATTTGCTAAGATTTTAACAAATTTGGTTGCAACTTTTAAAGTCATCATTTCGTTTTGATGCTCTAGCGGGTTAGTGGAGTCAAAACCTAATTTGTGGCAAGTTTTGAGCTGTTACTTACTCCTGTAGATCAAGAACACAACTTCTTAAAAGACTTATTGCTGCCAAACTATTAAAGCTTAAGCTACTATTGTGGTCTTTGTGTGTTTCGATGTAATGCGTATATTCCTAAGAATGCCAATTTCGTTCTGTTCATTTATATGGCTATACCCCTTCCAAAAGGCGACACTAGAACAAAAGTTTCTTAATTTTTAGTTCCATTTAATTAGTCTCGTTTTTTGCACTAATACCTTGAAAAAGAACTTTCACTTTAAGCAGAGCCAGCTTAACTTAGTTTAACAGTTTATTTTCGGATCAGAATTTACCAAAAATAGTAAGGAAACAATTTAACAACCCTAAAAAATATATTAGTTTTTTCACACCGATCGAAAAATGTACTCCTTTTGCCCAATAAAAAAACCCATACCAGAAGGCATTCCATTCCTTTCACAAAATTTGGCTGGGAATTCGCTCTACAAAATGGCGGTTGTGCGTATGCGGGAGTGTATCTATGTGAGAGTGTGTGTGTGTGCTGCGGTTTCATTCAAACAATAAATGCTGCCTGTGTATGTGTGTGTTTTGGACACACACGTTTTCTTTAACCTTTTTATGACTACACGGATCCGGCTTGGTCCCCGCCAGCTTATGTGAAAGTGTATGAGAGTGCCTCAGTCTCATTCGCCAAGAGTTTGGCTAAACGCCGTTGGCCTTTTTCGGAACTGCACAAAAAATTAGAATTGCTAATGTTTGCGGTAAAAATGTTATTCGTATGTGAGTTGTGGCTCTGTCTGTATGTGTGCGGCGCCGTTGGTGTTGGTGTTTGTGTTGGCCGAGCAACTAGCTCGGTTTGCAGAACCATGAAATTAATTTAAATTTTGCGCACTTGGCTAATTTCTCTTGCCAAAAGTGCAAGACTAGAAAAAAAAACGGGCTAGGGCCGCAGCGTTTGATGCGCCAGCGAGAAACCCTTGAAGGGTGGCCAGAAGAGAGTTCCAAACAGCAGACACACTCTTTTTCCCCCCCACTTAGATAATAGTTGGTATATTAGTCTTCTGGGCGAGTTTAAAAATGTATGTTTTGTCTATGTAAAGAGTGGAATAAAGCGGGGAATAAAGAGCAAGCGCTGATAACTGCTGTGCGAGTCGTTTGCATAGAAACTGCTTTACATTTACGAGCTTTGTGGGTAGTTTGGCCAAGTCCATGAATTGACCTAGTGGGATTTTCACTGTTCCAGCTAAAGTACTATTGAGACTTCTTTTTAACAAAGGCAATCAAGAAACAATTGGAATTTGTCCAGGGTGTCATACAAATAGAAATGTTTTAACGAAAATAAAACACTGAATGACAAAATTTTGCAGCATTTTATATAATTTTTCACTATCTATGAAGATATTCGATCAATGTAAACATAAAAAAAATGCATATAAAAGTCATTATTTATATAAAAGCTAACATTATTGGCAACTTTGAAAATAAAATACAAATCTATATACATAAAAATGAATCCAAAACTCTGTATGTGGCTGATGTTTCTCAAAACTATTAAATGCAACTTAAGTCGGGTTGATACATCTTATAACTCTTGGAATGAGGAATGTTCTTACTAAAGCAAATTCTGAAAAAAAAGTCCTACTTTTGTAGAGAAGAAAGCGCTGAGGATGGCTCTACTGGTCTCGAGAGAATCCAGTGTCAATATAAGTCGCCTCGTACGACAAGGTTTGACCTGCTGAGGTAGTATTCTCTAGCCCGCTCCCCCCACGGCGTAGTCCCCTAGTTACATATAAATCATGTATTTCTTCTTCTTAACTGGCCATAACGGCCTACTGTAGGGCTCTTCTGCAAGCGCCTTTGATTCGTACATGCCTGCACCACGACGTGATACAAAAGGTAATTAGGGCGCCTTCTGCCTGGTGTTTCCAAGGAAGAAACGGTGTACCCCTTCGACAAATTTTACCCAGAAGCTTCTTCTTTCTCTGGTGGGCCTGGTTTCTAGTAGAGCAGTATATAGCTTCTGATTTTCATTAACTAGGGAACGACCAGGATGATCCCTGTCTCCCTACAACAATTTGGCTTCAGGGAAGGTCATCGGATTGTTAAGCTTCTTAATCGTGCCACTGATCACATCCTCAAGACATCAATTCAATAATGATGAAATTATAGTTATGATGCGTACCTCGATGTTAAACGAACTTTTTATAATGAGCTGCTGCAGAAAGTAATGCAATCTCTTCCCTCAGTTAACCTACCGCTCTTCGCGCTTATTGAATTCGATTCCAAAGCTGTGCTTGCTGATGTTCCGCAGTAGAATGATTTTGTTTTTTTCTGGTTAGTTTTTATAAGGATGAGGATTTGAAAGGCGTATGAATTCGTTGCTGCTGCGAAGCTTGAATTATATTTGTTGCAACCGAAGTATTGGGCTGCTCGTTGGAACAAGTTGGCAAAGCTATTCGGGAATATCGAAAAAAAAAAATCAATCCCATGGCTAAAACATACATTATCTGGTAAATTTGGCATCGCTGACATTGAATCCCTAAGCCGTTTTGAATTATGTAGAACGGTTTTCAAATAATCGCTATTTCAAAATAAAAATTCGAGATTTCGAGAGTTGCGAAGACAGAAAATCTCATATTACTCGGGAGCGTTACTGCCAATCGAGATGAACGGATAGTTTTTGTCAATCTTATCTCGATTGTGGATAATAGGGCAAATGAAAACCATGCTAGATAGTACAGAACAGCGGAATCGCAATCAGCGAGCGCAAAATTTAACGGAAAATATATGTTTTCGGCATAGGTTTTTTTATAGCATAGTGTAATTTTCCAATTTCAATAAATTGCCAAATTGAAACGTAAATTGGGTTCTTTCAGCTTATAGCTTTTGGATGATTGATATGGTGGAAGAAGAAGAGGAATAGGAATAGGAATAGGAATAGGAATAGGAATAGGAATAGGAATAGGAATAGGAATAGGAATAGGAATAGGAATAGGAATAGGAATAGGAATAGGAATAGGAATAGGAATAGGAATAGGAATAGGAATAGGAATAGGAATAGGAATAGGAATAGGAATAGGAATAGGAATAGGAATAGGAATAGGAATAGGAATAGGAATAGGAATAGGAATAGGAATAGGAATAGGAATAGGAATAGGAATAGGAATAGGAATAGGAATAGGAATAGGAATAGGAATAGGAATAGGAATAGGAATAGGAATAGGAATAGGAATAGGAATAGGAATAGGAATAGGAATAGGAATAGGAATAGGAATAGGAATAGGAATAGGAATAGGAATAGGAATAGGAATAGGAATAGGAATAGGAATAGGAATAGGAATAGGAATAGGAATAGGAATAGGAATAGGAATAGGAATAGGAATAGGAATAGGAATAGGAATAGGAATAGGAATAGGAATAGGAATAGGAATAGGAATAGGAATAGGAATAGGATAGAATAAGAATAGGAATAGGAATAGGAATAGGAATAGAATCTATCTCGACAGGCAGAAGGGGACAGAGTGAAACGTAAATCGTTTTATTTCACCTTTTGTTTTGAGTTGAATCTGATAACGGGAGCACTAAAGTTCCATTAAGCAATATTCAGAATAATGCTCAAATAAATATTGCCTTCAGATTATTCAATTAAATCTAACTGCAGTGCACCAAATGGTTAGGGGTACTATAGATTTGCCTCATGGGATGAAGAAAACGTGGCAGCACAAGAGTTTCTTTTGGAAAATGAGCGGCATCAATAGCCTAGTCTATGTAGCTATGTACAATTAGTCAATAGGCCAATCAAAAAAAGATGTAAAAAAAAACAAGCTGATGAGTTTTTAAGATTTAAACATGGAACAGTTTAACCCCAAAAAGACCTCAAGTTTGTCGTATGTCCTATGTATTCTAACAGGCGTTAGAACAAACACGCATTCCAGCGTAATGGAATATATTACCCAACCCAAAAGGTGCAACTGCACTTTAATTAATCAAAGTGGAAGGAAACCACAGTGCCTACAATAGGTATGTGAGCACACAGCTACTTAAATATATACACATGCGGCTATTACATACCATTTTAGAGACGACCCAACCATTGCCCTAAGCCACTGCCTACTCTGGCCATCTCATAAAGCCAATTTGACTGCAGCCAACCCGAAGCACAAACGCATTAAATATGCGTTTTAATTAACTTTTGATGCCTGCCAAAAACCGGAACTGGTGGGACGGACAGAGGGACTACACTCCGCCAACAGCCAAGAATCAGCCCAGCTTGGCCAAAACGACAACAAACGTGCAGCCAGCTAAATAAAAGAAGCAACTTTGTTTTAAAAACAGCAACATTTTTGGCCATTAAATATGAAAAGCGTTTGAGACCAAAAAAGCCGGCAAGTATCTCTGAGTTTTGTGCAGATACAGCAAATAGTCGCGAGCCGCTGTGGATTCCAAGGCTCAAGGCGCAGTCGCGAGAGAGAGAAAGAGAGTGTGTGGGAGAGCGAGCAGCGCCACGAGGAGTTGGCAGCTGCAGGACAGGATTCAACGCTTGCGTGGAACCAAACGCCGGGAGTGTGTCCTTGTGTGTGTTTGAGTGTGTATAGTAGACTCTCGTAGTACGCCGAGGCTCAACAACTGAAATGTGTATACATGCTGGATAAGTGTTGCAGGGGCATGTGGCAGGTGGTTGGTTACAGGGCTTGCATTTAAACAGCTGTTGGCTTTGACGTCTTGGCCACCCACACACCACTAAGCGTGCTTTTGTTTGTGACGTCAAGTGTTTTGTGCAGAAGCTGGCAATAGCTTTAATTACCCAGGCTCACTCAAACTTCATCATCATCATCGTCCTCGGCTTATCCTGCTGCCAATCTTAACTGTATGCTGCATGCTGTGAGCAATTATCGTAATTTCAATACCTATTAATAAGCCAGCCACAATATTTGGCCTTTGCGGGCGGGCTTTAAATCAAAATCGAGAAGCCAAGACACCAGACTTGTAAAGATTCTCTGATTACACTGGCAACGCTGGCAAGGACACGCCACGCGCGCATTAAGACAATACACAAGGTATTGTCAAAGGAACTTACACTGGCTCCATAGCTTCATTTCAATTAAACACGTTTTCCATAGCATAAATCACGTATACGCCACGGTTTCGACAAGGTACTCTATTAATTGTGCACTGTCAGTTGCCAGCACTGCTCCATTAATACTGAATACTTGTGGTAATTGTGAGCTATGGTTTTCAATATATGAGTATTAATATGCGAGTAGAACTAGTAGAGACTGCAGTGGTCGCTAGGTGGCGCTAGCAGAGTTTTGCTGGCAATTTGCTGCAACTAACAACCTTGTTTGCGAATGTTTTAGCTATTGTTATCATAAATTTTTCATAAATGGATTAAATCTGATCAGAAATTAAATAGTAAACAAATTTCAGAGAAGTATAGCATTATATATGAAATATAATTTATTATGTTTTTTGGTTGATTTAGCATAAGCAAAGGTCATATATTTAGTGTGAGTGAAACTTTTCATTGAAGCATAAACCATAAAACAAAATTATTATTAAATAACTATTAAAGATATTAAAAATATCACTTTTCATGCTACGAATATCTACTTATTAAGCCAATTTTGGACAGTTCTGTGATAAGCTTTTCAGTAATTATCCATTAAGGACACTTTTTGCACGAACATGAACAAAAATGTTATCAGCCATTTCTTTCTCCTCTTCGTCACCGCAGTTTTTGCAGAGATCCTTGTAGGGGAGAAGGAACCTAGCTGCATGGATGCCAACTAGCCAGTGTCCTGAAGTGTCTTGATCAACGGCTTAGGAAGCAGAACACAAGTTGGCCAAGTTTGTCGAGCAGTGCGTCAGTTTAGCACTAGAGCTCATGTATTTATGGTTTGCATGTAGTCTTACGGATGCTTCATTTCTCTCAGAAAGGAGGACAGTAGTACCATGTCTGTCAAGCTAATGTTGTTGCCTTCTATGTCCCTGTGTCCCGGAACCCATATCAAACTAATAACTAACTGTTGAGACATATTTTATAGAGATTGACGCCAGTTTCTTACAGATATCGAATTTGATGATTTTCGCCTTAAGAATTTGATAACTGCTTGTTTATCACTATAGATGTCTATATCCTGAAACGATATTAGAGACTCTGAGGCATGATAGTGCCCATTTTCGGTTGTGTTCAGTCTCGCGGATAAAAGCCCTTTTTATATCGAGCCGGCCTGAAAGACCAAGGCACCATTCATTCAGAAGCAGTAGTGGGGTACTCCACTGGTAAAGTAATCTGTTTTTGTGTGACTACAAGAGAGGAGTAACCAAGTGAGGATTCTATACAGCTATTTGATAGAAGAGTTAGTTTGCCCACTGAAAGTTTCAGGGGACTATTGCTAAGTATGGCATCACGAACTGTGCTCGTAATACGAAGGGCACCTGTGATACATAGTTCAACTGCTTAGTAAACGTTACTAAGTTTCTTTAGTGAGGTCTGTCTTCTCAGAGCTGGTTACCATACTCAATACTCCATGTAGGAGAATCTGCCGCATTAAAGCCGAATAAAGCCATAGCACAACATTAGAATATAATACAATGTTAAAAAAAAAAATGACCATCGTTCCTTTCTTTATGTGTTCTTTACTATTTGCGTTCCAATACAATCCCAAGGTTTTTGGCACTGCCTCTGAAGGAAAGGATGGAACAATGATCGGGATTTTAGATCTCCTTGAGAACAAGATCTGTTTTTTCCGGATTTGTGCTTAATCCACTACTTGCTGTCCAATCGTAGAGCTTAACTTATGTGTCATTATTTGTATTTGGGGCATTATACCAGAGAAACTAACTGCAACGTCGTTCGCTTAAGCAGCTACTCGGCAGTCATTTCCTTCTATGTCGCATATAAGCTTGTTTGCAGCTATGTTCCATAGAAGGAGGGATGGTACCGCCACTTAAGGAGTACCTCTATTAACATGTCGGTTTGAGTCGATGTACCCAGAAATTGAAACATCCTGCTTTTAAGCAATTGTTCTATTAGCTTCACCATTTGACATTGTTAAAGTCGCCGTCAATATCTAGGAAAAGTACTATGTTTTTTTTTATTATTATTATGTAAGAAGAGTATTTATAATGGTCTACTTACAAATAGGGATAGAAAATTGGAAATGAAGAACGCCTCTGCGGAACTCCCACAAGCACAAAACCGTCTCCTCTATCGGCGTCGCAGTTACTTAAGTATTGTGGCCGCCATATTGGCAACGGCCTGCCTGGCGTTTTCGCTCTCCGGAATGCGGAACACAATATTGTTAAGGGGCAAACGACAAAGTTCCTCTCTCTGTCAAATAGCGGGCACACAAAGAAAGAATGTTCGACTCCGATTCCACAGTGTTCACAGAATAAGTCCTCCTCATGCTTGAAACTGTTAAGGTACGGCTTGTAGCACCCATGTCCAGTTAGCATTTGAGCTATGTAGAAATCCATGAGCCAATGACTACGGTTAAGCCAGCGGTGAATATTGCGAATCAGCCTTTGCATCCATCTGCCTTTCCCTGCAGTTTGCCATCTTCTGTACTGACGCGGTCTGTATCCTACAACAGGATTCGGTCTTCAAGGAAGCCTCTGCATCGCATGAAGCTGTAAGTTAAGCTGCCTTGCTCAGTAGCATTTCAGGTCTCAGGATACCCGCCTTGTAACCCTGGTGTTGGGTAGGCAGCGTATTTCGCCTGTCTCTAGGCAAAACAGTTTCAGTTAATACCACGAATTCTTCACTGCAATGCTGTATTTCAATCATTGTGACTACCTACTGACGAGCTGTTTCTGTAGACTTGCCTTTGCCGATTCGCGACTCTTCATAAACGACCTCACCACTGAGGGGGAGAAGAGTTCATCAAATTATGATGATGATTATATCGTATAGCTGCAATGTAAATTGAAATTCATGAAAATTTCTGTGTAAGCTGTCAATTGCTTGAAAGGTAATTACGTACAGTATTAACATAAATAGACTCTTAATGTTTTAGCCCTTAGAAATGCTTGTTTAATAAAACAGAAAAACAGGCTTATTGACCTAATCCTATTAGTTATAAATTTCGAACATTTCCGTGCAATTACGAGTCAAAGGAACCTAAATACGAGGCGTGGAGCATATGTAAAAGCTTCTGCAGAAGTGATTAAGGTTTTCATAAATACCAACCAGAAAGTAAAACCAACTACTGAAAACTTAAAGGCGATGCTTGACTGAGTCTGCAGCTCCAAATAGCAACTGCAATGGCCACCAATACATGCTCACACACACACACACACACACACACATAGGCATATCGCATGTGTAAGTATGTGTGTAGGTAGTATGACTCGCTCGATGATTTATGCAGAAACTCTAATTAAACTGTTGACTCAGGCAAATGAAACATGCGGTGATGTGTTATTAACACCAAAAGCACTTAGAATGTTTAAATAGCAATTTTCCAGACTCACACATATACAAGCTCATAAGCATACACACACATACATACATACACACATACATAGATACTAGCTCATCATGAATAGAACTTGCAATCGGCGACAGTGATTGGGCAAACATAAGCACAATTTATGTTCTATAATTACAACTGACATAATCACACACACACACACTCACACACACCCACACACACTCACACACACTCACACACACCCACACACACACACTCATATAGGTATGGTAGATATGCTCATTAGTATTTGCGTATGGATAGTTAGGCAACCAATTTAGTGACAACTCAAATACTAATATTATGTAGTTGCATTTGTGATATATGTGAGTAAATATTGATACGACGCAAAGAGGGGTTACGACTCAGGGGAATTAACTAATGCTTAGATTCAGGTGCATGAATGTCCCACCTGTTCTTGATATCCCCCTTGAGTTAGGTTTTACGAATTGATACATGCATAGTAATTAATCAATATAATTATAATTCACACCGAACAGATGTTGAAAACAACTGCTACTATAGTACAACATTTTTCAAAAATCCTATCGATATCTTCGGTTTAACTAAGGAAATCTTTTATTAAATTTTTTTTATTAAGTAGCTTTCATGAATGTTGAAATTTTGTTACTGATTACATACTAACATGCCGATGAGTTACAGACTTGAAATTTTGAACACAGCTCGAAATTGGACAGTGTAAGAAGCAAAATAACTCCGTATGTTTATTTGGGTCAAATTTTACATTTGACTTTAAAATAATTTTCCGATGAGTTACAGACTTGAAATTTTCAACATAGCTCAGAATAGCAGAAGAAAAACTTTTACACAAAAACGCAATAGTAAAAAGCAGAAAATAATAAGTAAAAGAAATAAACAAAAACACTGATTTTCCGAAGAAAATTTAATTTTGAGATTTGCAACAGATAATTGATGCATAAATAGTAAATGCATAAATGAGAAAATTGATTTCGCCATACCTTTCAGAAGAATCAAAACTCTGATTCTATACTTCAAAAAATGTTTTCGATTTGTACAAAAGCAACCATATACATGAAAATGCTAAGCGAAAATTCAGTGTGGTACCGATTACTCTGCAATAACGCAAAGTTTTCCGGTATAGCCTATACCATTCGAAAGTTGAAATACTCGCGGTTTGCAGAATATAAGTTTCACCTGAGTACGTTGCGTGTTACTCAGGAAAAAAAAGTACTTACGTTAGAGAAAAACAACAACAAAAGACATTGACACACAAACGTTGTTATTTCGTGTTTTCTTTTGTATTATGCCCAGTGCATGCTCTGTTGGTACCGCAGTTGTCAATCCGATTTATGGCCAAATTATTCGGATGATCTGAGATCCTCTGTATATATCTTTGGAAAAATCTGCACGTTTCATTGGTGCTTTACGGTTGAGCTCCTCGTAGTCGTCCTTAGGACCTTGCTCTGAAACCACTTTACGGCTCTGATATTAGAAGTGTCAGGCTTGCCCAAAATTTGCATTAAGTAGAGCCCTTTTTAGCATGGCTTAGTAGAGTAAGTGCGTTCAGCAACCTACATTGATAAACCTTCAAAATATAGGTTTAGCACATTTTTGTATTTGTATTACCTTCGGGTATGAAACCTTTACCGGGAGTCAATCTGGTCCCACGGGTAGTCAGTAAAGAGCACATAACCTCTACTCATAAGGATCACGAGAGGTGTCTTTAGACGGCATGGCGTTGTTCCTAACCAATCGGGTGCTGGGACCCACAGAAAGGCGGAGGATTTGAGAAGTCCTGGGTCCAAAACAAGGTCTCTGAGGAGCCCTCATTTCGGCATCATTGGTTGTGTGGTGTTTTGGCCGCGGCGCAACACGCTTTACTTATGTCGAGAGTTCTTGTAAATATAAATATAACATTAATTTAGTTTTGCTTCTGCCTGCGCCTCAAACTATGCGGCCTTAACCGCGCTCAATCAATGCTTCTCAAACACTGATCAACGGCCAAGCAATCGGCTGCTAGCGAGTTCGAGTGAGAACGAGACAAACACACGTGACTGAACTATATAGTTAGTTTTTAGCAACAGGTATACTCAAAGTGAAAGAGTGAAAGTGATAGAGTGGGATCTTGCAACATTAAAACTTGCAAACTTTGTACTGAAAAGCGATCATTTCCAAGACAGGGCACGTGTGAGGCTGCTTATGTTCAATATATGTTAGACCAACTCAATCGTTGGCAAAATTGAGAAAGACAAAGAGCAAGAAAAACGCACATGTCTTCTTGGGAATGGTCGATTTTAAGCGAGTCGACTCATTGTAACGACCAAGTATTCCACTCTATTAAATTTCACACTCTTTGAGGTATACTATAATAGATGTTATTAACTCTAAAAATAAAGTACTTATTAAATATATTATTTATAATATCAATTAGTTTTCCTTTATATATCGAGACCTAAACTTTAACCAGTTACTTTAACAACAACATAACAATTTAATTTAAATTGAGTATTTTCAATAACCCCTAATTCCCTCACCAATATTAAATTAAACTCTTCCAATTAATCGGTAATTGCACTTATTAAGTAGTGCTGCAAATCGCAAGCATTTTAAAAAGGCATATGTCAAAATGGCGATGCACGACAGTGGCATACTCTGTAGCTATCGTCACCAAAAAAATCGAATATCTTTGTTTGATTTAGAGTAATGCAAAGCTTCGACACTATATCTGCATTGTTTTATTTATTTGGCTCACATAAGTATCTATAACAAATGTGAAAGCTCTAGCTTGCATAAAAAGTGCAATTTGGTTGTTATTCGTAGCAAGGAAAGCCTGACATAAGTCTATTTCCGGATCTTGATAGTTGACGCATGCCCAGTAAACGATCTAACTAACAGATCAGAGCAGTTTCTGCCATATGACTTTGATGGAATGAAGTTACCAAATGCAACATGTTTGAAAATGCGCCACTATTGATATAACTTATAACCCTATGTAGGTGTTCATACAGACAGATATGGCTACATCGATTCGGCTATTGAAGCTGAGCATGATTGCCCAAAAAACTTACACAAATTGAAGTAATCCCAAATGGCTGAAGGGTATAGAAAGAAAGGAATTTACTCACGTGCCAACAAAATAATTGTGTAAGTCTGGAAACACACTCACACACACACTTATATAAAAGAACACTTTAAGGAGAGTTAAGCGCAACACATTGAAAACGTTATTAAGCCAACTCAATTTGCAAAAAGGGGAAATGCACAAACGCTCGTTACGTAATGAGTTTTCCTCTGATTATATTGAATGCCGCGTAAATTGCGCAAAAGCCAAGCAACAGTAAACATAGGCCAGAATGGAGTACTGACTCCGTCTGTCTATCGCTCAGTCAGTCTTCCAGCCAGCAACAGCTTATTCATGAAAAATGAAATGAAATTAATTGCAAATGTGAAAACTTTATTAAGCGAATTTATAGCTGCCTGCAACATATTTGCCTCGAACTCCGAACTCGGACTCGGAATGAATGCGCTTGCAACTGGACGCGTCTGAGCGCGGAGCACTGATTGCTACTATGGAAAAGCAAAATGGCTGCCATGTCCAGTTAATCAAGAAAGGCTTTAACGCAGTTTGAAGTTAAAAGCAAACTAAAAGAGTGCATAAATAAGTTATACATTTTTTAGATTTGTAGATATAAACAAATAATACAATGCAAAAGGCCAAATCATAAAGTTGCGACTTTTTGACTATGGCACAAAATTTATGACTGATAATAATGACGATAACGCCAATAACCCAGCAACGCGTTTAGTACGCGATTTTACTTACAAAAAAACCCGAAAAATAATTGAAGGAAAAGTTTCAGAACATAAAGTTTAATTGAGAATTTGTGAGTGGGAAACCTTTGATGATGGTAATTTCGCTTTATATGGTAGCAAGGAAGGAATGCTGAAAGTAACAACTGCTATTCAAATTTGGTAATAGAAATATTTGGTAGCAGAAACAAAAGCACCAATTCGAAGATAATAAATTGAATATTAAGGTAGCATGGTACAAATTTTACTTACTTGCTTAACTGGCCAAAACAACCCGTTACCGCCTGATGTAAAATCTTCCAGGCGTCTCTGCTTAGACATGTGAGATATGGTCTGCCCTTTCGTCGCTTCCCTTCGACAACCGCATTGAAGACTCTTCTCGTAGGAGCTAAACCAAAACTTAAGATTCTTTAAAGCCCTAAATATTCCGAGCCAATAGCCAAAGCAAAAAAGAAAGTCTCCGAATTCATTCTGTACTGTCTTTACAATGGTAAAAGAGTTGACCGGATTGGACGCTCTATACGAGCACTACATAGGAGCGCGTTTACTGTCACAACATGGACTATGTTTGCACGATAAAATCGGGTTTAAAACGTTATTATTGGTTTGATTTTAATGTATTATATCATTATACCGTGTACACAAAGTGTAAAGGGGTATTTTTTATTGTATCTAACAGGCAGAAGGAGGCGTGGCAGACCATATGTTCCATGGGCAAAAATGGTCAGGTGCAATAGCCGAGTCGATATAGTCTGTCCATCCGTCCGTCTGTCCGTGTTGTAACTTGTTTCTTAGAGACTATAAGAGTTAGAGAAAAAAAAATGTTACCAAAAGATGCGCATTTTCCGGGAAGATTGCAAGTTTATCGATTCATGTCGATATCTCACCCTCTTCCCCCTTGACAGACTTTCGCGGTTTACAGCCGCTCCGTTAAATCTAAAGTCGAAACTCGACAGAAGTTTGAGTCGTGTCTATGTACATCTACGTTATAAAAATTATTGAAATCGGATAAATACATCAAACGTTATAGTCAGAAATAAGTTGATTTCGACCCCCTCGCCTATAAACTGCTACAAAATTCCAATACCTGTAGATATGGATACATGTGAGGTAGAGTTACAAAGTTTGGTGTGGAGACTCCTGCGAGTCAAATCATTAAAACTGTATTCACCTTTTCCAATAGAAGCCCCCCATCCCCCGCAATTGATTTTCCTTAATTACTACCGCACCCCGCAACATATTTATTTGAAAATTGCCACATATATTTCTAAACGTGTATGTTTCAAAATTCCAAGTTATTGGGCTAAGAATACTGGAGTTATGAGCATAAAAGTCATTTTTTCCCCACAATAATCAACTTCGCAATAGGAAAACGTGTCAATTGGAACTTCCCAAAAGTAAAGTGTTCACAGTCATATCGATCTTATGAAAAACGATATTAAAGTTGATACATCCGTTCCCATATTTAGTGTTTCTAAAGAAAGAGAGTACAGGGTATTTCACAGTTGGGCACCGTCGCGACTGTCTGCATAAAATTTTTTTTTATTAATATGGACAAATGCTGAACACGCTGTAGTTCTTAATCGTTTAGGAGGTTCATGCCGAAAATAGAAAGTCTACCACCAGTCGGAGTCTGTGTAGAGTATGTACGTAACACAAAACCTTAAAGCTTAAAATCATTTTTAACGCAATTAAGTACTCTCTTAAGAGAACAAACAATTATTGCCATCTTGTGACCCCACAGATAAATGGTTTCCCTAATTTGTTTCAGTTCTTGTGATCTGTGGTACTTGATAAAGTGCATACAACTAACCATAACTTGCAACTTCATGACAAATTATTTGGTACCCTTTATCATGGTCATAAAAACAAGCAATTATGTTGAAGCAAAGAGCAAATCAGAGGGAGTGGCAGGGCTATTAGCGCAAGTGAAATCTTTGTCATCTCGAAAACTGCAAACTATGCGCCACAAGATAACGAACTAAGCACACACACACACAGGCACAGTGGGATCGGGGGCGAAGCGAAGGGCTTGAGTGGGTGACAGCAGCATAGATAAAGCTCTGCTTGTTTTTTGGTTTTAACCACAAATTGTCTGTGGTTGCGTCGTTGGCCCCACAGTCAGGGAAGAAGAGTCGCCGCGCTTGTTGACGCCGCCATGACACTTTGGAATAGCCGGGGCCGCAGCAGCAGCATCAAGTTGCAGTTGACTTCTGCTGACCTTAATTACACTCAAAATGTATGTATGCGACACTCAGACGCCCATCCACACCTCCTTTAGCGAGTACCCACAGTGACATGTTCCAAATGTGCCATGTAATGGTATGCGAAAATTGCAGTTAATTAGCTATGAAGACGCCTCGACATTCGTTCCATTTTACCAATAGCTCGACTCTTGGCTCTCACAAACAGTTGACGCTTTCGTTTTGCGCTTGACCATATCGATGCCATCAACATCGACGCCAAACAATATACACAATTTATGTGCATTCAATTCAATTGGCCAACATTTTTGAAATATGCCAAAAACACAGCTCAATTCGCTTGGCCATAAAAATTCACTCAATAGCAATTAAGTTTGACTATCGGCGCACTTGAGTACACCAAATCATGGCAGCAGCCGCCGGAAGCGCCGCCACGTCATACCGTCATCGATATGGCCTGACCATAAGGCATTATGGCTCTTGGCCGACAGCCAGTAAAACAGTTGATTTGCTCTCTTTTTGGCCAAGGAAAAAAATATACCCATAATGAAGCCCCCAGCCTGGTCGCGCAACAATGGCAAGCATGGCAAGTCTAGGCGAGGTCAGAGCTTGTCGTGCCAGGCCAGGCCATAAAATGGTGGCACAATTATACAAGTAACTGCATATTTTTGTAGCCAAACGACATTCAAGGTAAGCTCCAGGGCGGTAACCAAAGCCATTACTGGAACCAGTGCCACATGGCCAGCGTCAAAAAGGCCACCCACTATAAAATATCGCAAATCTATGAAGTGTTCAAAATACGATAGCTAAAATGCAGCTGCCTTAAGGGGCAGGGTTGCCACGTTCACTTGCGAACTGAAAATGAAATTGAAAAAAGAGAGAGAGAAAAATTGCATTGATGCCATAAATCATATGTCTATGTGTCAAAGCTCATCATTGTGCGGGTTGCAGTGTATTAGTGAAGGGTTTAGCTTTATAGTGAGATAGCCGAAGCGTGTCTCATTTCGAGATTGATTTATAGGCCAGTGCTGTTCCAGTAGGCACAACATTTGGCTTAAAGAATTTAAGATAATATGAGTTTCAGAAAAATAGAAAAATCAAACAGAAAACACTTGTATCGTTGTGGAAATCATATCGAAAATTAGACTTCATGTCTAAGAAACAACTTAGTCTATGTGAGGAAATTTGCCATCCTGTTCGGAAACCAAATTTGACCTCTTACATTGGAAAATAAACCATATTGTTTGCCTTAGAAAAAGTAATTAGGGTACTAAACCTAAGCTGCTGTAAACTATACCGACCCGCTGGAATTTGAGGTCTGTTGCAAAACACAAAGTCTCACCCTTAATCCGAATAAGACCAAAGTTCTTTTCAATCTTAACGCAAGATGGATGGATTGATGCTTCCAATGACGCTGGTAGCAGGCTTTTAGTACAACGTGGGTGCTGAAGCAGTACTTTGCTCTAATTAGGCCCGCAGTCACCTACGCACCTGTGGTTTGGCAGAAGAGAACAAGGCTTCTGTGCAGTTTCACTCTTCTGCCCAGATTGCAGAGGCACGTCTGCTGAATTAGGTGCAGGAGGAGTGTCCGCTGTAAGTATGTGTCTGCCTGCTGAAAGTTTTGCGCCAAATGTGAGGTTCGGACACAAGGGCAACGTAGTATTTCCCACATGAGAGATGTGAAGCAAAGCTGCACTCATTAGATTAGATAAGATTTGTGGTAGGTGCGATGCCTCATCAGGAAGGGTTGACCTATCCCTAGCACTCAGGCAGTCTTTCCCATTGTAGAAAGGATAGTGGAAATGGGAGTAAGAGTGCGAAAACAGAGTAGGCTTGCAGAGAGGTTACCTATTGACACAATTTTCCCGACTTCCGTAGGAAGTCGCGAAGACTGCATAAGGGGATACTATACACCACGCTCATGCTGAGTGTATCACTTCCCAAAATGAGCATCCTTGCGAAAGCCGGACAGTAAAACAAAAAGTGCTCCGTGGCATCTTTAAGAATTTCAGCGCTCATACTGTAAGGGAATATCCATAAATACGCTTCCAAAACGAAGAATGGGACTTTTCTTGATGAAAATTCAGTCGGCGACTGGAAGCCTGCCGACAATGTTCCAAACAAAATGTTCAAGCAATTCTGAAAACCGCGAGCTAGTTCTTCGAGAGAAAGCTGCGTGCGAGAAATGTAGGGATCAGGCTGCGCTTATAGCCTTGGAGATTACTCGCACAACGTCGTTCAAGCTTAGTGCGTGTAAGAAAAGACATGAAACATGACTTTACGTGATAACAGAATTAGAATTTACTGAGCTACTGGACACCGAGGTATAAAGTGGAATGAAATGACCTGTGAAAATGCTTTGGGCCTCGGTCAATCATCCAAATTTGCGCAGCAGTATTTGTTGGATAGTCGATAAAGACCAAATCTCTAAGGAACTCTTAAAAACATCCAGTGGATGAAGGCCGAAAGGCCTCCAAATATCTCTTTCGACAGACTAGAGAGATCTGCGTACCCTCGCTGGGTTAATCACGGGTCATAACATATTATAGCATCAACTTGCCAAGACAGGCCGTCTTGAAGAGGACGACTCGATAGAACTGACGCTCTTTGTCAGATAAATGCTTTTCCTTTGCACAGGCATCACATCTTAGGGGGTTGTAATCCCTTCAGTGTATTATACTTATTCCACTCTATCATCTACTTTAAATTGCATATTTAATTCATACCATAACTCCATGTGAATCTGCATTCAACCTGAATTGCAAAATATTATTACTGACATTAAAATTTTATTATTTCACTACAGATAAAGTTCAGGATAAGCAAAGCCTTAACAAGGTACGTCAATAAAAGTGGTGCTTGTTGGGTAAATAAGAGACAGCGTTAAGAGAGTAAGGGAGAGTGGAAAAAGGTAACAGAGAGGAATAAAACGAGTTTAACTAAAACTTGAACAATGCGCTTTTAAGTGACCTTTTTTTATGTGCACTAAATGTAATCTCAGTCAATTGTGTGATAACAACAATCAGCTGCAGCAAAAGCAACAACAGCTGCAACAACAAAAACAACATGAACAAGTAACAGTAGCAATGCAAGTGGTACATAAAAAATACATTACAACAACTTGAACAGAAGCAACAATAACAACAACTGCCGAAGAGATTGCATAAGTCGCTGTGAAAAGGAAATTTTAAATGAAGCGAGTTTTTATACCCTTTACACATAGAGTCATATGTCTTATAGGTGTCTTCTGCTTCTAATAAAGTTCCTAAACTCTCACCCGTGCGGGTGCGTGCCTTTCCAAACACGTTCAAAAGCCCTCGTTATGGCCCCGAAACTCTAGGATACCAAGCTTTATGGTAAAAATTCAGAGATTGAGAGAGATAAGCTGCTGAAGTTCATTATAAGACTAACGACGAGCGCGGTATGAGTCATAGAGGGCGCAATCGCTTGAAGAATATGGAACTAGGTTTTAAGTATTAAGGCGTAGAACAACAAACCTTAAGTTTGAGGCATCAAGTTTCCTGTTAATCAATTTATGGGAAAAAATAATCCTAGGGGTTTCGCTAAACAAGTCAAATTAATCAAAAGCAATCTAAAAATACTAAAGCATAACTTAGAATCAATAAGGAATACATAGCATTGCATAGATATTGCTAGATATTCAAGGTGAGATACGGACTTGGGATTCATTATGACTTTTGAAAAGTATCATTATCATTAAAATATCAAAACAATTATTCTTGCCAAGTTTGATTAGATTTTCTTTCGATTGCAAGGTTTAAAACTTACTTCATAACTTCCATAGCTTTGAGAACAAACGCTTTTTTTGTTGCTTTATCAGTGAACCTGCTCATGTAAAATGAGCATAGTTTTATTTTCTTTCGGCGTACAGAAAATTTTTTTTTATTATATTAAACATATATAGGGTAAGAGAGTTAAATATTTTACTAAAATAAGTGAATATCAGATCAGTTTGCAAGCGGTTCGCAAAAACTTCTATTTATGCACAAATCAAGTGAAATCATACTCAGATCTATTGCCCTTTTCGCACAATAGAGTTAAATAGTACTCTTTTTTCAAAAGAATAAGTGCAGTCCAGAAAAAATTTAAATAATTTCAGTGAAGGCCCAAATAAAGTAAATATGTGCTTTCTTTGGTCTTTAGCTGGGCCAGGAATAACGGAGGATTTAATTTTAGAGAACATAAGAACCAAAGACCCAAAAAATGTACCCCTTTCAGAACCCTCCACATATAATCTGTAACAAAATGACCAATTTTGAAGTTGGATATGTTATTCTATAAGCTAGAGCCACCAGATTTGGCATATAGACATATGTGAGCCTAATAAACAAAACAATGTCGAACTTTTGCAGCAACATAAAGTGAATTTACTGTGTCTACGATTATGCCGCAACGTATTGATACAAAGCTTGACTCGTATGTTTAAAATTTTTGAGGGAAATATGTATAGGGTATCCCACTGTCGGACACCACACCGTCTGTCTGTATACTATCTTTTCTATTAGTTGTTGTACTTAAAGGCTTACAATTGCATTGAATACAGCACAGAAGATACAAAGGACAGCAGGTTGAATAACAGTAACGAAATTTCGTTGTTAAAAGCCATTGTCTGGAATTATAAAAAGCTTGCTTGAAGCCAACTTATTTTTGACTACTCAGAAAGTAACAAGAGTTAAAACTTGTTTAATGACCCAAATTAGAGCTGCTTTGCAACTGTTTAAAGCTCAGTTCTGCACTTGATAGCTACAACAATAACAATTATAATAATAACGGCAAAGCTAAACATAAATTAACAGTAAACAACAAGCAGCGGTAATTCTAAAATAAATATCAAGCCTCATTATGGATTGGCCAATGGAAATAGCACCAATGTCAGCAACTAATCAAAAACTGACAGCTGCCATTTTGCATGTGTGTGTGTATAGTGTGTGTGTGTGTGTGTGTGTGTGTGTGTGTGTGTGTGTGTGTGTGTGTGTGTGTGTGTGTGTGTGTGTGTGTGTGTCACAGTGAACAGCCAACAAATCACAAGTGACAAATCCAACAATGACCAAGGCTGTTTGTTTGCCAAAGTTGCTGCGTTCGTTTAAACCGCCGTTACAAATTTGTGAGCATTTAACAACACTGGCAGCTACTAATTCCCCAACAAAAAACACAGCGAAAACAACATAATGAGTGAAGGCAATACGAACAACATTTCATATTCGAGGCCCACAATTCTAAATACCAGTTAAAGCTAACTCTACTGTTAGTGTCTTTAAACTGCAAGTTGCGTTTTAGAACATTTTTCCGCATTTGCCATATTGAAATCATTACTATTTGGTCATGACTTCTTCCATGGGATGGATCGAGGCCTATCTAAACCTCTGCTGGTCTTTGGGTCGCAGCACCCGGTTGTAAAACGCAACTCCACACCGAGCAAAAGCTCTACCCGAAGCGCTCAAAAGCAAGGTCAGGACAGACCAAGTTCTGTGAGCTCCTGATCGCACGTGGTACCAGAATTAAAGCTTCCGGTCAGGCGTCACACCATCGAAGAGCACTGTTAGTTTAAACTCCAAGCTGTTTAGAAGTGGTGACCATTAATTTGAACATAACTATACGGAATAGAATGCCGAATAGTGCATAAGCTCTAGCCAACAGCTCTAGCTTTTTCACTGGAGGGAGCAAGCCCTATTCCTGCCTTATCCGCATAAGCAGCATTTATTATCGGAAAAATCCAAGCCGCGAAGGTGTATGCTATGTCGCTGCAATCCAAAAAGGATTTAAACGTAAGGGCAGAGAGCGAGACCGTCTCTGTGGTCACGCCAGGTATTTCGAAGAGTGTCACCAATTGAGCTCCATGAAGCTTCGGGACTGGTGACCCAGTCTCAAAGGATCAATTGGCATTTTTAAAAAATACAAAAATTTTGTAATAGACATGAAATTTTACCCATTGGCAAAAAGCTATCTACGCCATTACTGGAGGTGCTCGATTCCGTAATCAGCCCCCTTAAGGATCGTCAGCTACCCACGTCCCATAACGTAATTGCGACATTTTGCATGTCGGATTTGAACATTGTACATATTTATATACTAATCTGACTCAATGATAGAGTCTTTTAGGCACTCGAGGTCACGATGATCTACCTGAAACACGCTACAATGATCCGCCAGCCTAAAATAAATGTTTTGAAAAGACACCAACTAGAACCAACGAGAGAAGTCGGCTTCCTTCGCACATTGATAGCCATATTAAATCCTAATATTAGAAATGAGTGGCATATCGTGTACGCATTATTTTTTCTTCAAAATAAAAAAAAATTAATTTTTATGTGATGACGTCATCGCCACCTCTAACCCTACATGGTGAGAGAAGCAATAGCAGTACATTCGGCTTGTTCGAAGATCCGTTCACCTTCATCTACAAACTATTAAGTGTTTCCAGCTTCATCATCAGCCGGCATGGAAATAATACAGAAATTTTAGTGCTAATCGGTTTATGTGATTACCGCAATTGGTATTATATTCCTTTTGCCAATTAAATATTTAAGCTGACTTTGTCCTAATTGGTTACTTGCAACTAAATTGCAATCAATTGCATTTACACTGTAGGCTCAAATTATTTTTGCTTTGTTAACTGCCATTTATATTGTGTTTAAATGTTGGCCAAATGAAATGTCATTTGCAATTAAATTGCAAGTATTTCATTAGAACCAAAGAAACACAAATTTGCATAATTTCGTTTACAAATGTCGCTTTTGAAATACGTTTATAGAATGCAGTTATTTATGTATGTATATTGTATATACATATGTCATTTCCATGCGATTTTAAATAGTATAGAAAAGTGCTTGTTGCAATTGTTGCGCAATGTGTTTTTGTATTGTCTAGCAGCATGACACATTTCCGGCTTGATTCTGAATAAAACACAAAATTGTATTTATGAATAAATATGAATCAGGGCCGCTGACAACGATTTTGTAGCAATTTATTAAAACAACAACAACGACGACACTCAAAGGTACTAAGATTCGAGCAACAACAAGGACAATGTTTTGACAGCCAAGGATGAAATGCTAAAAACGAGTTGAAGTTCAAGAAAAGTCCAATTAAATTGAAATGATGTTTGAATGTGAATAAACAAATATAGAACACAAAAATCTAACAGACAACAGCAACAAAGTGGTAATTGTTAAATGACAACAGCTGTGACAACGGTGCAACAACAACAAGTGCAACAATCACAAAAACAGTAAAAGCCACTTTAAAAATTTATAAAATTAATACATAAACAAAACTAAAGCACATTTTCCATTTGTGAGTGTAACTGAATTATGTATAAGTGTAGCAACAGCAACAACAATAAACATAAACACATTACAATAATACCACACTCATTCACACACACACTCATTCACATTCACACACACAACAATGCAGAGAAAAGTCAACAGTATAAACAACAGGGCTAAGAAGACGCTGAGCGCACTTAGCACTTTGATGCTTTTGGCCAAGTCAAAAAACTTAAATGCACTTGCTTCAAAGCGGCAACAACAAAAGCCGAAAAGCACTGCCACACACACACACACACACACACACACACACACACACACACACACACACACACACACATACACATACACATAGAGAAAAAGAGACTTTTTATATGCACACAAATGCATACAAGGCACAAACCACTTAAAAGTAAAGCAAAAGTAAAGCTTCATGTAAATGCGCTTAACTTTTTTCTTATAAATATATATTTGTTTTGCATATTTTATGCTCAAATGTGTGTGTGTGTGTGTGTGTGTACGCTCTTGTTTAAGTATTAGAGCATGCCACGCCCCAAAAAATTAAAATGTTGCATTGTGTGCCCTTGCACCAGAAGTTAAATGCGAAGGTCTTTCAATAAGTCTTAAGAAACTTGTCACAATGTGGCGCCATCTGGCGTGCGCATATGCTAGCGCCATCGAGCAAAAACAACAGCAACAACCTAACATCAGCACATAAGCATGCTCTTCTTTTCGCACTCACTGCTAACAAGCATACGAAAGCAAACGTGCAAGCTTCTCGCACTCACAGTGGACGCAGCTAGCACAGCACACGCCAACAGTGTTACCGTCAAGCAGCGTCAATAGCAAAGGAAGCTGTGTACCCTCTACCTGGTCCTCCTAACGGAGGCATGGTCTGCCCTTTCGAAGGGAAGCGCGACAACCGTCGAAGACGTTTCTCGCAAGAGATTCTTCATCCATACGCACAACATGACCTAGCCAGCGGAGCCGCTGGATTTTAATGCGCTTCCTGCTCTCATTTATTGCGTCTGGAAATGCGCCTCTCCATCTTCCTCTATGATGATCTCGCACAGATCGCGTAGCAGCCGACTGCAGGGTCCTTCTATAGGCGACGTTCTTTACTGCAGTGGCTCCGCGACACTCCTGATAGCACCATTGTTTTCTCGGCAGTGGACGTTGAAATCCAAGGACGTTCTCCGCGGTGGAACGCAAGGAGTGGGATATATGCTTCCAGAGTCCCTCGGCGCTATCAGGTTCTGCGGGAGGTTGATTGAGCTGCTCGGAGGGTTGAGCGGGAAAGGCTTCGGCAGGCTGATAATACAGATTACCATGTTATCCGTCGGGGCGCGCGCACAAATCACGCTGATGTTCAAGAATTTAGCCTTGATGCGAATGTTTCTAGCCTAATCTCCGGCCAACACAAATCCGCATCCAAATTCGTGTCGCTCCGCATGGCAGCTGTAGTAAATGGCACAGTATGCTACCTCGCAGCAGCCTTGCCGTTTCTATCGCATCTCCTGTATTGCATTTATATCTGCTCTGCACATCCAGAGAGCAGCCGCCAATTGGGTAAAGGCACCATCCCATTTAAGTGTGCGAACATTCCAGGTGCATACCTTCAAGTCATAATCCTTTAAACGTTTGCGTGGGTCATCAACTTTGTCGGCGTTCCTATATGACACTTTTCGGTCTTTCATTGGGGGCGATTTCCCATTGTCGCAAACCCTACGCAGAACCCATTTAGAGTCCAGGGCGGGCTTCACTGCGTACCCTAGCTCACTACTCTAACACCGGGTAGCTATTAGCACAACTATCTTGGGGGTGCCACGTGTTTGTTGTGCGTCAATTTGGTTAAGGTAAAGACAGGTATCACCCTGATCATTCCCCAGTTAGTGGCGATTAGAAGCTTTCACCCTGTTCCACCAGAACCCAGGCCCACCCATCCATGTTACCAAAGGCAGTAGTGCACCATCTAACTTAGCCTTTCAACGGAGGCAGAGAGCCCCTTGTTGCTTTCCCTCAACGGCCGCTGTGAAGAACTAACTCCAAAGGAGTTCATTTCTCAAACGATAAAGCTGAGCGAACTAGTGAAGCAGCTAAATAATATTACTAAATGACGATCTTAATGTCATCGTAGAGCTCATAAAGTTCTTCGTTCTGCCGGATGCGATAGCCTTTGCTAACGCGTTAAGGGCCAAAGAACTTCCCGAGCATCGCACTCAAAGCAGAGGCGCCTGGCGAAAGGATCCAGGCTGTAACCCGGTAACGGGTTATAAGTCGGTCGTTGAGCATATTCGGTCGACTTAAAGGGTCATATTTATAGTCTTTGCCTGCGCCTCAGAATATGCGGCCTTGACCGCTCTCAACCACTGTTTCTGACACACTGATCGAAGGCGGCAGTAGCTGCTGCTGTACTGTAAGTGTGAGCGAAACAAACAGTTACTGGAATGCGATCTTAAAAGCAGACCAGTGAAATTCAGATGTGCTGTCGCGTGTCTGTACTATCTTGTTAGTTCGCCTCGCAACACTACTTAATAAGCTGTTTTTTTTTTCAGTTATCCAAGCGAAAAGTGTCTGTGCCATAACATTTAATTAACTTTAGTTACTTTTTAGTATTTTTACGTTTTTTCAGTTGAGAAAATTGGCTTCAAAGGCTACAGAAAATGCATTGTGAAGCACGTCAGCGGTAAGAGTAATGTAACAATTATGTGCGTATATTTCAGTGACAACAATAACAAATGCAGCAACCTCGATTACTATGGCAACAAAAAGTTGCATTTCCTAAGTTACCTCAAAGTGGGCATGATAGTAAAAGGTCATGGAGAAAATGACGGGAAAGCTGCAAAGAATTTGACTGATTCATTTGGTTGTTGTGCTTGTGGCTGCCACAGACTTAAGCGTTGGTAACTTAACAAGTTAATTAAAGCGTATGCTCTGATAGTAAGCAATTTCCATTTGCGACACACACTTTGCAATCAAGTAATTGAAGTAATTGCAATTGCAACCTGCAACCTGCGTAACTGTGCTGCCTTCTGATATCTTGTTGCATTATTTATCAAGGAAAATTTCTCCATGAGCAACCAATAACAGCAACAACAACAACAACAAACATATCAAGCGGAAATGTGCTTAAAATTTCTGCTCGAATGCAGCCGAACGGAAACGTGCAAGTTGCAGAATTGAATTTCAAGCTGAAAGTGCTAAAATAATATTGAGTCAATGACAAGCAGTCGAATCAACACTCAAACAAAGGCAAAGTACCAAAATTTTCCAAATACAAAATGCAAGTCAATGTTTTCTCAAGCCATTTTCTTAATATAAATTTTACAAAAGTAATTATAATTCACGACAAAAAGGAAAGCGGAAGCACATAAAAACCAAAAGCAGAAATATGTGAACGCGTTGGTAGGTTGACTTGGAGACAGGGCGTGGGCGTGGTCGTGGGCGGTGCGCGGACGCTCGTTAAATAAAAAACTTTATTTGATAATTTATGATATGAGCGTAATTTTTACCACTCGGCGCTGACAAAACTATGTAAAGCGCTGCTAGGAGACTTCAACGGAAATAGCCTGAAGATGTTTGCAGTGCCATACAGTCCGGGGACATGCACAAGATGGCGACGCTGCTCGGAAGGGCAACAAAAAATTCAATTAAATGCTCAAGTGCTAACCACGAAATCTACAGCGTTGCGTCTGCAGTGTCACACACACACACACACACGCACACACTTACACTTACACTTAAAGACATTCATTTTAAATAACCCAACAAACATTTCTTATGGTGAATGTGAACTTGCCTTTAAGTTAAAATTTGCTGCAAGTGTTTATCCCTCGCAAATTACTGGGGTTCTGAGTGTGTGGATGTGATGTCGCATTGCGAACACACTAAAACCATAATTATTGGTTTGTTGTTTATGCTTGTCTGGTATCGCAACTCCTCTTAACTGGCCATATGACGCGTTAGCAGGAACATACCAAAGGTAGCTAGTGTGCTCTCTACCGGATACTTCCAACGGAGACATGGTCGTCTCCTTTCCACAAACGCATTGAACACCTTTCTTGCAGGAGCTCCTACATTCATACGCACAACATGACCTAACCAGCGGAGCCGCTGGATCTTAATTGGTTAATGTCAATGTCGTCGTAAAGCTCATAGAGTTCGTCATTCCATCGGATGCGATAGTCGTTGCCGACGCGTAAAGGGCCACAGAGTTCGACCGACGTTATCGATATCATCTGGACACCCTTATACAATACGGCCCCATCGCAACTCGCAAATTTTTTTTCTAGCGCCTCGCTTTTTATACAAAGCATTTATCATGTAGGAGCCTCCTTTTGTTGTCTACAATAAGTTTCACAGCCGATGACAGCCATTCTGACGATGCAAAAGTTTCGAAGTATTTGGATGTTCATCCCTCTTAGAAATCCAATGAGAACCTAATGAGCTCTTACGAGTTGCACTGCAGGGTTACACTATTCCTATATCCTTTGACACATCGATGTCAGAGTTTGTGAAAAGTACAAGGTCAGTTTATTTAGAATGTCCATTTAATCTGCTGCCCGTTCGGACAGTTGCTTCAAATTGTCCGTTATCAGATAACACCTTCTTCTAAGTCACGCAGCAGTTTATTTACAGTTATGTCCCTTAGAAGAGGGGAGAGCACACCTGATTAAGTAGTAGCTCTGCTCATATACTTGGAGAGAGTCGGCTCATAGACAACTTCACAGTCGTACATTTGAGCAATTGATTGATTAGCCTCATCAATGGGTCATCGGCTACCTGGTGTATGAGTGCATCCGTAATTCCCAGAGAGACAACATTAATTAAAACATCTTCGATATCTCGGCAGGCAGCTAGAGTATTCTTTAATGCTTTAAGTTTTCTCTCTCATAGATATAACCGAGTAAAAACTGTTTCCGTAGATGGAGTATCGATGATGTGATATCTGAACTGATATACAGACTGATGGGTCTAAAATCCTTTGGAGTAGCGTAGACGCTTTCCCTGCCTCAAAAACTATTTCTGATTCCAGCTATTTATGATAACAGCGCCAGCATGTTAAAGTTAAACTGGTATTATGTTATCTGGACATATGGTTTAAAACATTTTTCCATTTGCTCAAAATGTTTGCTGGGTTTTATTCAATCTTGTGCGCATCAAGCCAAGAAAAGACGCATTTGTGGTGCCTAGCCGGAACATAAAGCGTTAAGGAATTTAATTACCTTGCGGTGAGGCATAACTTTGAAGAGTATTTCCTTTTAGTTTATTTTCATTACATTACATAACACTCATACACACACACACACACACACTGACACACACACATGCACACAACCAATGACACTCGTCACACCTGTTAGCTGGCCATACAAAGTTACTGTAATTCCACTTTAATATATTAGCGTCATATGACATTATGTTGCTTTTGTTGTTATGTCAGAATACTTTGTATTTGTAGAACGCATCAATGGCTATAAATTAACAAAATCTTTGCACCTTTTTTTTGGGTTCGACTGTATTTTAATTTCCACAAAAACTAATAGATCTTGGATAAAGACTCATTAAGACAAAAAGACCCACGAACACCAAATCGACATCCATCATATCTTTGTCGATTATAAAGCACCACTTTATAGCCCGTAGAGGGATCGCATATATGCCGCACTGTCTGAGTTCGCTTTACCTGCAAAGTTGGTACGACAATGCAGAATAACGTTGAGCAACACACACAGCTCCGTCAAGATAGGAAAGTGCTTCTTCGTGCCTTTTGATACCAAGCGAGACTTCAGACAAGGCGATGCCCCCTCCTGAGACCTCTACGTTTTGATTGAGAATGTGTTGCGAAAGGCCGAAGTACATAGGAACGAAACTGTATTCTATAAGGGTGTCCAGTTTCTTGCATGAGCATCTGCTCATGATATCAATACCGTCGGTCGTACTAAGCGAGCAGTTACCGGAGACTTTACGGCTATTGAAAGAGAACCCGCCAGGGTGTCTGGTTGTAAATGAGAGCAAGACGAAGTATATGCTTTCTTCGAGTAGAGAAACACAGCGGTTGGACTCTCAGATTGAATTTGAAAACTATACTTTTATTGTTGTCAAGGATTTCGTCTACCTTGGCACCACCGTCACAATGAAGAACGATGACAGCATGGAGACCAAGTGGAGAATCACTCTTGCCAATAGGTGCTACTTTGGTCTCAGTAGGCAATGAGTAGTAGGGACCACTCCCGCAAGACGCAACTAGCACTCTATAAGACGCTCATCCTTCCCTTTATGACGCTGAAGCATGGGTGGTGACGCAGTCTGAAGAAAATGCCCTTGGCCCTTGGAGTGTTTGAGCGGAAAGTAAATAGTATGATTTTTGGCCCTCTACGCGTTGGCAACGACTACCGCATCTGATGGAACGACGAACTCTATGAGCTCTACGACGATATTGATATAGTCAAGCGCATTAAGATCTAACGGCTCCGCTGGCTAGGTCATGTTGTGCGTATATATGTATGTAGAAGCTCCTGCGAGAAGAGTCTTCAATGCGGCTCTCGAAGGGAAACGAAGAAAGGGCAGACCATGTCTCCGTCGGTAGGACCTGATAGAGAGTCCACTAGCTAGCTTTGGTATCACCAATTGGAGAGTTTTACATCAGGCTGGTTAAAAAGAAAAACATATTAAAAGAATTTTCTTTACTTTTGATTCATTTGCAATTTCCAAAACTACTTATTTCCAATAAATCGTTAAAAAAAAAATTTGTACATAATTGAAGCTTAAGATAGAGGAATGAAACGGATCTCTATTACAAAGGTTGTTTTTTTCAAAGTGATAGGGATAATTGTCAAACCTGTTCGAACTTGATATGTGCCTTGGACTTTTTGTCATTACGCACTGCAAAACTGACATCCAAACAAAGAAGTCGGGGAAAATAGCTCTTCCCTTAGTTCTTCCCTGATCAGCTTATACGCAAAACCATAAATCATACTCTCGTGGACAATATTCATCGCAGAATGTATCGAAAGAAGTAACCTCAAGACAATCGATCAGATGTCATCATTCGACCGAGCATCCTTGAAATTGAGGCCTGCACCACAATCGTGAACTGCTACCTCTAAACGATCAATGCATAGCTCTTGGCAAGCATTGAAACACAAGATTTGAAAGGTCTTTGGTCCCAGCAGGATGCTAACAAGTCGAAAATTAGCTGAAAAAAACATGATGGGATTGTGATGGTAAAACTGGATGATAAATAATCGAGAAACCGTATATGTTGATTTTTCACGTTCATTGCATGAATCGGAGATTTATAATATTTTAAAAAGTAAACAATTATTCTTTTGAACCGAGTGATCTTTCCGAAAATTACGTATATCTGGGCTAAAACTTGTTCGGATAAAAACTATTATGATTTAGGTCCTTTATAGGGTACATCAAGCTGACGCTGTACCACGCACAATTAGCCTTGACTTTTATAGCAATCAAATCGATCTAATTTGACATACCGACACAGACAGACCATAAAACTGACTCTTTTAAAGACAAATAATGGAACATAACAAACATTATATTCAAGCGAGAATTAAGTTCGCCTTTTGGCAATCATTCAAAATGTAACAAAAAAGGCTAACCACACTTTTACTTTGAAAACCCTTCAAAAGACGCCCCCAAAATGCATAGCCAAATGTCAACACGCGACAGAGGAGCTCAAAAATACCGAGAGGGTAGACAAAGCAGTCATTTTACTCGGCAAATTGCTTGATAACAATGAGTCAAGCAAACAACCAAACAAACCATTCAAAATCAAACTAACCAAGTTTTGTTTGACTAGTTCAGTGGGTCGGGAGTTTACGTTTTAGTTTGACTTGGAGCTGACTCTGTTACTGCACAGTGTGTCAAAATGTTGAAGCACTTAGTAGTAGTTGATGTGGCATCCAAGTTTTGGTGCAAATTTAGTGGCAAGTGGAATTTGGTAGCACTTTTTAAGCTAATGCACTCAAGTGCGTAGTTAGCGCCGAAGTTTGGCTCAATTCTATTGCTGACATTGGCGGACTTGTAGTCGAGATAAGTCAGCGGATACTCTTTGACGTATGAGGTGGGCTTGCTGACTCCCTGACCTTTTTGCTCAGAATCCCTTTTTATTATGTTATTAGAAACCGCTTTTGCTATGGTCAGGCCCGTATTTAGAAATTTGGCGCCCCCAACACCTTTAACTTCTTTCCTTCAATGATGAAATAAGTTGGGTACAATATTATTTTATTGAATCATAGTTAAGTAACCTTACTTACAATCATGTAGTACAGCAAGTGGAAACCTTGCTATCTACTGAAAACTTTTACGTCTTGATTTGGGGATCGCAAAGTTATTGATAATGTCATCACAATCTAGAGACATGAGTCTCTATTGATAACAATGATCAACACGAGGTCATACGTAAGAACTCTGATGGGTTCTCATATTTAAACTACTTTCCCTCAAAGCCGGTTTGAACTAAGGTTCTACCCAAGCCACTATATCTCTATTGTCAAATGAAGTATCAACTTGAGTAAAAAATGAAAATGAAACGAATACCACTACATTTTTCAAATACAGATTTTTCTTCTGAAGTATCCCTGACTATTTCCCCTGCAACCTTTTCTTCTGTTGTTGACCACGACTCAACTTGTGAAATTTGAAGAAATCCAACCTTCACTATTGGGCCCTAGAAGCTTACTTTTTTAAACAATCTAGATAAAGGAGTCTCAGGAGTTAAAAATGATCAACACTAGGTCAGATGTAAGTACTCTGATGGGTAATCATATTTAAAATACTTTCCCTAAAAACCGCTTTGAAGTCAGGTTCTACCCAAGCCGCTATATCTCTATCGTCAAAAATGAAGTATCAACTTAAGTGAAAAATGAAAATGAAATGAATACCACTACATTTTTCAGGTCACCTGCATCATTCATCTGAAGTATCCATGTCTACCTCATTTTCTACATTTTGGCGGTTCATTTTTCAGATGAAATTAGCATTGCTTTATAACAGGGTTGTAGAGGTTTTCGGAACGTTCGAGGGCTAAAACAGCGGGCCCAAATTTACAAACGCACAACATGACCTAGCTTGACTATGTCAATCTCGTCGTAGAAGCGTCGTATACAGTCTTTATTTCGTCTGGAGAAAGTGGTTTCTCCTATTCACATAACATCTTTTAACAAGAGTTATTCTCCGCTTCATTGTGACTGTGGTGACAAAATCCCCGACAACTTGGAGAGCATAGTTTTCAACATGAATCTGAGAATTCAACCAAATTCAAGAAAACATATAGTTTGTCTTGCTCTTATTTACAACCAGAGCCACAATGGCAGATTCTTTTTCAATAGCTTATCGTAACTTATCGCTTAGGACAAGCAGCTGGAAACTCTTATAGTATAATAGTGTCCTGTTTAGATGTACTTCAGCTCTTCGCAACCCATTCTCCATCACACAGTTAAGGAGTTCGTTGGAGAAGAATAGGGCCTCTTCCGAGAGGTTCTTTCCTGCCTTGGCGGAACTGCGTGTGTTGCACAGGGTACCGGACTCAGACAATGCGGCATATACGCGATCTTTCAGAGGGCTGTCAAATGCTTTATAATCGACAAAGAGATTATCGTCGTCGATTTGGTATTCTTGAATCTTTTCAAGGATTGGACGTTGTATGGATATCTGGCCAACGTTGGACTTACCAGTCGCAAATTCCTACTGGAAAGATCCAATCAGGTTTTCCGCGAATACTCTTATATACATACCTTACCTAGTCATAGCTGGTCTTGGAAAACTCTGCAGGCAGGTCACCTGCGCCAGCACCTTTTTTCTGCTTGAGTTGATAGATTACAACTCTAACTTCGTCATGGATAGGGGCCGGTGTATCCATGCTGTCATCTATGATTGGGGGCGTCGAGAAGTTAACTCCAGAAGCGACATTATACCCATCATTGCCCGGAGAAGTGTGCTCCCGCACACTGCTTTATTCACTGCAGTGGCTTCAAAACATTCCTGAACATTCAGATTGAGCAGAGAAGACAACGGCAGTACGTTGTGATTGCAGCTTTTCGATGCCCGGCTGTCGCTGGATCGCACGTTTTTCGCTTTCCTTAGCGGCATGCGAACCTTGGCTGCAAGAAGGTAATGGTCAGAGTTGATGTTGACGTACGAATACCATATTAGTCATATTTCTAAAAATCCTTTCCGATCATAGTGGCATAGAGATGGCGATTCTATATCGCATATAGCCCAATCACTAAGGACTACAGTGTAATGGAACAGTAACTAACATCAACTGAGAAAGTACTCAGAATGCATGAAATTGCTGTAAGTTAGTTAGTTTGTTCTGTTTTATGCACATCTCATCTCGTTCCATAACATTGTGTTCCGTTTCATGTTGCTCTAAACTTTTTTTTGCTTAAACTTGTTAATAATAATGCAAGTGAAAGTTTTTCAGGGTTGTCAACATTTTTTCAACTATCCTTTTGTTTTTTTAGCTGTGCAAGGATTTTCTCTAGTTGTTGTTTTGTTGGTGTTTATGCTTCGAGTTTGGTTTTTGTTTTTTTGCTGTTGCCGGTGCACAACATCTAAAGCTCATTTATCATAATGATGAAGTTGCAACCGTGTGCGCCGTGTGCTTGCTCGGCAAAGATGGCTTGTCATGCCGAGCATTCAATATTCATGCCTTCACTTACTTTAATCATAAGCCGAGGCATACAACACACTCATACACACACACACATACACTGGAAAAAACCCATGCATATGAGTATCATGTGCCACTTGAAAGAGCTTTTCAATATGCAAAATAAGTTGCCAAGTCGATGCGTTACACTTTCTCTACGGCTTTACGGCTCTGCTGCTCCCCGGCTCTGTTTTTCCATCCGGCCCTTCTAACACGCTGTTTCAATTTGATTGCAGTTTTGAAACTTCAACTTTGTTGATGACTTTGTTTTTGTCATCGTCATGGCTGTCATGTGCATCATGTTGGAACTGATTCCTAATGTCTTTTATTGCTTGTATTTCTAGCTCAGCCCAAAAACCGGCCCACTTCGATACTTCAAGTCCACTTTGGAAAGGATTCAAGCCCCTTGGCTGAGAACAACAATGGCAATGTGAGTGAATGGCAATATTTATTGTTTTGTCGCTTGTTTCTCCATGTCATTCAGCATAAAACTCAACCCAGAGTATATGTTTTGTGTGTGCTTATTGGCATTGAAGTTGCTTAGATTTTTTCCTGTTGTTATTATTGTTGTTGCATTTGTTTTAAGCTGAGACTTTCCCTCAGAGATGTAATGTATTTATATCAGATAAATCGGTTCACAGAAATTTTTAAGTGTAAGCATGTAAAGCCATTTTCAGGGAATTAAGGCGAGTGGTAGTTCGTCTCTTGCCTTTTTTTCGAGTTAAATAACTATTGCTTGGCACACCTCACAGTAAGTTTTTAAATTCTGTTTCAAAGGGTAAAGGATATTTTAGAATAGGTCAAAAAAAAGGTTAATGACGTTCTCTTGTCTATTGAAAGAGTTTTATATAAAATATAAATGATGCTTATGGTCGATATGTGATGGTGACACGGTGGTCAATTTGAATACGTCGAATATAGAAAATATTGACTGCCCCATTAATTTTTTATATTTTATCATCAGTCAAATTTCTGAAATAACTTATTTTTGATATGTTGCGTACATGCCGTGATGGCAGCTTACCAAAAAAGCTTGCGATGGCGCTAGCATCCGTTATTTCTCGGACAGTGTTAAAAATGTGAGACCGTGACGATAATGGTGTAAACCACTCAGTTTTCGAAATGCCCCAAAAATATTACGAATTATTGCAGATTAGAGAAACAAAATAGCGTTCCTAAGCTGTAAAATTGACTAGTATGCCGTATTCATGACTTGATGACAGCACATCAATGAGCTTGGAATAGTGCTAGCATGTGCTCAGTAAAAATGTGATTTAATGCTGTAAGCCACTCAGTTTTCGAAATTATAGTGCCAGTCATATAAATATTACAATGGCTCGCCGTAGTTGTAAAACGTATAAGTGGGGCGCGTATATGATGATAAAACTTCAATGAGCTTGGTGAAAGTCATATTAGAAGGCACCACATTAGGCCAAATCACAGGTCTGGTATTCGCCAATATCGATGTTTCAAATTTGTCACGCGTCCCATGACGGCTTGGGTTGTTTTTTTTTTTTTTTGTTAAACTCATACTCCTACGCATTTCCTACGCAGTTTCAGAATATTGCTTTTTTTTCTTTAAATCAAAAAATTGCAACTTTTGTGTTATCGAAATGAACTAAAAATCCACGTTATCCAATCGAGAAAATTGATTTCTAAAAATGTGGGAAAACACTAAGTCGGCTTTAGAATTGCCCAAATTCCCGTCGCGCATAGAATCACTAGTTATAAACAAAATTTAAGTCAAAATCCGCATTGAAACATAAATTATGGCTCCTGCGTTATTGTTCCACACAGATGACTTTTTTAAGAGCACAACTAAACTATTCGATGCACTCAAAACTCGTTTATCAAAATCAACTATTTTGTCATTTTCACCATTCAATATTCAGAAATATATGCCAAAACGACAAAAACATTGCACCATTAATGGGGACCGAGGCAAATCTCGTCATGACACACAAAACAGTTTTGGCACCAACCCCAAATCCTTGAAAGCACTCTCCGTCGATATGAGTGGAGCCAGAGCTAGCCAACACTTTATTAATCCGAAAAACAAACGCAAGCTGTTGTTCCAGTTGGCAAATTGATGACCCAATGACCTCAACTCGGATCTCGACTGCACCCACAAGCAATGAGTATCGCAGCCATCAAGCAAAATAATCTGGCACAGTCGGAACATATATAAGTATGTAGTGGTGTGTGTGAAACTCAGTGAGTGTGTGTTTGTGTATGGCTGCCGTCTGACATTGTTTGGCACTTGAGTCATGTGATTTTTATACCCTGTACACAAAGTGTAAAAGGGTATTATAGATTTGTGCAATGTATGTAACAGGCAGAAGGAGGCGTTTTATCATTTACTCGGGTAGCGATTGGACCATGTCCGTCTGTCCGTATGAGGGGATAGATCTCCGAGACCATAAGAGCCAGAGACACAAAATTTTACCAAAAGATGCGCGTAATCTAATGTAAGATGAAGTTTGTCGAATCAAGTCCATATCTTACCCCCTTCCTCCGTGACAGATTTGCGCGGCTTACAATCGTCCCATTGAGTCTTTCAACGCGAAACTCTTCAGAGATGTGCGTCGTGTTAATGTGCGTATATTCCAAAAATGATCGAGATCGGATAAATACATCAAAAGTTATAGTCGAAAATACGCTAATTTCACCCCCCCTCGCCAATAAACTGCTTCAAAATTCCACTACATGTAGATATGGGTAATGTGAGGTAGCGTTACAAAATTTGGTGTGGAGACCTGAATAACTACAACCCCCCCCCCCCCCCCCCCCCCATTGATTGTCACAGACATTTATAAATGTATTTTTGATCTGTGTTACAAAATTCAATGACATTTACCCAAGAATACTGGAGTTATGGGCATAAAAATAATTTTGGAACTTCCCAATAGGAAAATGTTTACAGGCATATCGATCTTATGCAAAGAGATATAAAAGTGGAAACTTCCGTACCCATTTTACCGTATTTAGTGTTTATAAAGATAAAGTGTACAGGGTATTCCATTGTCGGGCACCGTCCCGACTGTCTGCATCGAATTTCTCAATATTTATTTACGGAAATTCTTTAAAGTCAAGGCTCGCTTATCAGCGACGCAGCACAGCCATAAGGCAGGACGCATGTTGTAGGGACACTTCCAAGAGTTTGTTGTTGTATCCCTTGATATCGTTGTTGTTGTGGTTCTTTTTGTTAAGCTTTACAAATACGTTATTAAGTTGTTTAACCAAACGTTAAAGTTATACAACTGGCCAGACCTTTTCTTAAAATTTTTGGGGTTTTTTGTCACCGTCGTCTTTGGCTTTTGGCAAAAATGCTTCCAAAAATTGCCACAAATAAATGAGCAAATAAATAACACGTTCTTTGATGCATCCATGTGTGTGTGTGTGTGTATGTGTGTGTGTGTGTGTGTGTATGTGTGTGTGTGTGTGTGTGCGTATGTGTGTGTGTGTGTGTGTGTAGCAAATTGTTGTTGTTGCTACACTTTAAATTTGGTCTCTGTTGCTGCCCTACCTTTGTGTTCAGCACACGAATTGGCACTTCCATAAGCAATAGTTGTTTCTTCTTCTAGGTTGTTTTTCAGAATCTTTGGCCGGGGTAATCTCGATTTTGGGTACATAATTGGACTCCTTGCAGCACTAAAGGTTGGGGCACAGAAGTTAAATCAGCAATCCGCCTGGGACTAATTGCATATAGCTCAACGATGCCGTTGAGAAAGTTGCTGCGTAGGTGTCCGAGACTTCTTTTGCTAATAGGTGGTTAAAAAACAAGTAGAGGTCTTCCGCAGTAGCTTCTTCTTTTTGTCACCACAGCTCCTTGATATGTGGGACAAAACGTCTAGCTGTGTATTTATATGAAGATTAACCTTATGTACAAGTAACCCTATTAAGGAAGAGGAGTGCAGTGGAAGCTGCACAGGAGTGCAGTTGCACTCCGTTGGTGCGATATAGGAATGGAAAATAATCTTGCAATAAGTTTACACGGCAAGGGAATGCCCACAGACCTCTGTGGGGAATTCTACATTTGACTATTCTGCCTAGTATCATCACGTATTCAACAGCTCTTTATGTTATAATAGAAACCATATGAGATGCACAGTATGACAGTACGATAATTAGTTCTTGGTTTCCGCTCTAACTATGGAAAGAGGTTGAAAAAGTATTGGTTTGCTGTTACATTCCCAAGAGAGTGCATACATGTGCGTTTCTTTGCTCTTTTTCTTTCTTAATTTTGCCTGCGAGTGAGTCGGTCTAACGGAGATAGCAACACAAGCAGACTCACACGTACACTGTCTTGGAAATGGTCTTTTCAACAAAAATTTTTAACTACAGGGGAATCGCATTCCAAAATGTTGCCAAGTTTTCTACGCTGTGCTTCTCGAGCGCTTAACTGCGTGGGTAATTTTAATACACATGGGCATCTCAAAGCAAGTTATCCAAGTATGCTGTATGGAATGGCATAATACTCTAAGACTGGTTTCCCACAGAATGGGAAATTAAGCAACTTACTTAACCCGCTCTTTTTTGCCCTCTTTTTTCTTTTCTTTTCTTTTTTCTTCTTTTTTGACGAATTCCCTAAAGCCACACTTGATTCGCTATATGTTTACTCCAAAATATGTAGTGGCGTCTTCGTTAATCTGATCTTGAAGTCGTAAAGACATACATGTGTCTGGGTGCAGGAAACTACCACAAATCACAACTTAACTCAAATTTTCAAAATGGCAAAAGTGGCGATGATTAACCTGGAAGTGCATTTTCAATATAAAGGATGTGCCCATCAATACTAAGTACAAGCAGTTAGATGTTTGTGGTCTGTTGCAATACAATGAACCAAACAGTCTTAAGAGTTACTTTATAAAAAAAAACCTTTTAACACAAATTACCAACTTACCGAAAACTCTACTTGGTAAAGGGATTATCTTCACTGCATTTGAAAAGGAGCAGCCTGCATTTCGAACACATGATAAAAGTGCTTAACTTGCACGAAAAAAAAAAACTCCCCAAAACCGTGACCCTTTCGTTGTTGAGGGAAAAAGCGCCATACTTCCACGAGTGGGAAAATTTGGCTGATGTACACGGCGAAAGGATTAATCTTAATGACTCAACTATCTGGATATCGAGGACGAGGAGGCATCTCCTCAATATAGAGGTAACGTATAAAGCTGATGTGAATGATGAGCTTCAGCACGACTATCTTGCGGTAGAGCAGATTCGATTTTAAATGTAAACTTGATACCTCACGCATAGGGTAACAACACTATGAAACCTAAGAAAGTGGATATATTCTGCATTCCATTGGTGTGTGTCCTATTCTTAAGGAGTACAAAATATTATACTTCAGAAACGGTACACCTATAGGAAAATAATTTTAGAAAATTTGCTTTGAATATATCCATATCAGTGGTAATCATTGCCATGTGCTCCTACGGTGAAGCGAAGTGTAGAAGATTATGATATAATGGCGGCCGTTTGTGATCGATGGAAGATAATAAGCCAAGTAAACAACCAAATTTGAATACACGTATACTTTTATCTACCAAAATGAAACTGCATGGAAATTGCCGTAAATACGCACCAAGTTGCCAATATAATGGTTGTTTCCCGATGGTCATGTACCACTTAATAAACGACAGTAGAAATATGCACAGTCATGTGTATATAACTTTTTTTGTATAATTGAGCGATAGTGGCAAAGCCACCGAAAAAATTTGAAAAAAAAACTGACATTAAAAAAAAAACCTAGTTTTAGCTGATGCACTAACACAGCTGCCTGCTAAATAGCGCTCAAGTATTGAATACAAATTTAATGAAACCCAAAAATTTATACGCTAACAATAAATCAATTTACTACTGAACAAAATAAAAGAATTTTCATTTAAAACTAGAAAGCCCAAGAGCGCCACCTGCAGGCACATAATTAAATGAAGCATACATATAGGAGTTCGCTGTGTATGCTGGCTGGCTGGTTGGCTCATATGTTACGCATACGCCGCGTATGACGCTTAAAATAATGCTGGTCGCTGGCCATAAATCAAATTGTCTAAAACGCCAACAACAACACCTGGTGTGCACAGCTAGGTGTGTGTGTGTGTGTGTGTGTGTGTATGGAAACGTGTGAATGTGTGTTGTGGTTGATTTAGAAAATTTACACCTACATATATATATAGGCGCAATGCGTGAGTAAGTGAGTGTGAGTGCGCGCACCTCGAGCTGTTTAAGCCAGGGCTGCAAACTTTGAGGTTATGTTAGCGAGTGTTGCTTCATGAACCAATCTAAGCGGACCTTCAGATTCAGGTTTTGGTACAAAACGAGGCACATACTCGGCTATGAGTGGGAATGAGTAGGGCAACGCCATGACTTTTGCCCATTTTTGCACCCATGATGAGAGGCATGCCAACCGAGGGAAAGTATGGCAGCTAAATACATACTTATCCAAAATTTATTCTTGAACTTTTTTTTTCGAGTTCTCTAATGCTCAATAGCGCCTATATTTTTTCGCTATTTTTTCATATTTGGCATATATTTCGCAACTAGCTTTTTCAAACCGCGAACCGTTGATATCGCGATATTGGAAAATCTCATAAGACACTGATTCCGAATCCGTGTATCTTTTTTTCGAGTTATCATTATTTAAAAAGATTCGCGATTTCGCGTGTAGCGATCAGCTTGTCGCATAAAACTCGCGAACGTTCCATTCGGCATATATTATATTGTAGGTAAAGGTAACTAAGGTTTGTTTAATATCCCTCACACAGGTAATTCTACCTTTTTTTCCAAAAAAAAAAAAACGAAAAAGTCGTCCAAATCTGCTGGCCAAAAGGTTATAGAATATATAATAACCTCAAATTGTAGTACTATTGGAGTTTCATGCATTTCGGGAAACTGTGGACCCACAATATCGCGTTTTTTTTAAGTCAGAAATCAGAAGATCCAATATCGGATCACGAAGTTGTTATGCACGACCAATTGCAGTATCGAATGACCGGATACGTGTTAATAAGGCACAATTGCGAGTTGCTGGACGAAGCGCTTTGCATCACGCTGCTTTTCAATACGATGTTTACAAAGATCTTTCATGCCTTTAAAATGGATGTAGTGTGCCTCCATTTATGATTCGCATCGCCTGGATTGTGATGCGTGACAGGCAAAGCGAAATAAAAGCTTTGAAGACTTTGCTCGGCAGCGAGACACCGGAATTGAACCATTTTCTTAAGAACATTCAAAATATATAATAAACGTTTTACAGAAATGATCGACAATTGCGATGAGTCTACAAAACTCATCGGCATGGAACCAGATTTCCGGTGAAGAAGCTAAAGAACAATGTTATTCAAGCAATGATACTCAAAGGCGGAGAGGTACTCATTCCGAGAATTTCAAAAACACATACTGACTTGCCTGACTGTCTTAAACATTTGAGAAGACTTGAAGATAAGGAAATACAATGTCAGGGATACGCCGATGACATTGTCCTCACAGCATTGGGCAAATTTGAAGAAACTCTCTGTTATGTAATTCAAAAGGAATTCAACAATACATATGATTGGCGCAAGGAAATCGGAATAATCCTGAATTCGGCAAAAACCGTAGTATTACCAGACTATATGAAATACAGAGAATGAGTCAACTTTGAATCCTATTGATACGAGTAAAGAAGCACACAAAAATTTAGCTTCCATGTCACACATATGATCAAAAAATGCATCAGTTGTTAAGGTCGCGGTGCAATACTATCACAATAACATCATTATGACTGACTTGCCGTTTGAGTTTTAAGGGGGGTTTCGTTGTCGTAAAAAGCGCGCAGAAGGCAAAGCCCCCTTGTGTTTATCGAAATTTAAATTTAAACTATCAAGTGCGGTTCAAACTTCAAACAACAAAAGAATATTAAATTCGTTGTTCGGTTCACATTGCCAAAATATCCAGATATTCTGCACCACGAACCAGTTCGGTGCAAAACTGGCTTGCAACCCTGCTTTCAGCACCATACGAGCGAACATACTAATTTCCCTTTTAGCCATTTGATATATCCACAACAAGCTGTTTGTGTGCGTGTGTGTGTGTATGTTTGTATAGTGCGTATGCAACTGTTTATTTGCAGCGCCATCAGCACCATCATTAGCATTATAGTAAATTTACGCTTATAAATTAGCTAACCGACGCTGGGCTATAACTCAATGCAAAGAAATAATATATTGTAATTTCTATAAAACATACCGCGCCGCGACAATACAGCACGTCGAATACCTCCTGCCCCCAAAGAGGGAGGGGTGGCGAAGCCCCCTTGGCCAGCTGCACTTGCAGTGTATGCAAATACTTGCCGTTATTCCTTCTCCGCTTTCCGCACAACTTATGCAAATTTCACTCGTCTTTGTCAAGTAAAGCAGTTGCTTTCACGGCGCATTGCATATTATACACATACATAGCAACTATGTGTGTGTGTGTGTGTGTGAGTTAGCTGTTCGTTTATATGCATGTATATGGGAAAATTGCATGTTTCACTGCAATGAAAACAAATCGCAAAATTACCATAATCAAAGCATAAAAGGATTTTTTTCCCACAGATTTTTCTTAGCTTCCTAAGCTACATTTTCTTGCTTTTCACTTTGAGTGTTTCAAACGCTTGTTTTTGACCATAGACGAAGAAAAAATTTGAGGAAGAATATCTTCCAGTAATTGGATACATTTGGCAGTCAAAAGCAGCGATTTCAAATTGAATAACATTTTAGCCAATTGTCGCGGGCTGTCAATAACTTTTGGCAGTGTTAAAATCTAACCTCAAAACGCTAAGAAGATGATCCCAGTGAATTATAAAGGCAGTAGAATAAAGTTTTTCCTAAACCTTTGATTCCAAAAAACTTAGGAACAAGACAAAGTCAGCACGAAGGGATATGCATAACAGGGTTCAGGGTCGTTCAACCTGTCCTACCAGAACTCAGCGCCACATGGCTATTTTTATACCCTGTACACAAAGTGTAAAAGGGTATTATAGATTTGTGCTATATATGTAACAGGCAGAAGGAAGCGTAGCACCCCATAAGTTCCATGGGCAAAAAGTTTTATCACTGACTCGGGTAGCGATCGGACCATGTCCGTCCGTCTGTCCGTATGAAGGGATAGATCTCCGAGACAATAAGAGCTAGTGACACAAAATTTTACCAAAAGATGCGCGTAATCTAAGGAAAGATGAGGTTTGTCGAATCAAGTCGATATCTTAGCCCCTTTCCACTGTGACAGGTTTACAACCGCTCCATTGAGTTTATCGACTCGAATAAACATCATAGAGATGTGCGTCGTGTTAATGCGCCTCTATGTTCCAAAAATGATCGAGATCGGATAAATACGTCAAAAGTTATAGTCAAAAATATGCTAATTTCACCCACCTCGCCTATAACTTGTGCCAAAAGTCTACTACGTGTAGACATGGATACATGTGTTTCAAAATTTGGGGTGGAGACTCGTGTGACCCTAATCGTTAAAACTGCATCCTTTTTTGAATGGAACCCCCCCTTCCCCCGCAATCGATTTACCTTAAATACTGCCACACTTATAAAGTGTTTGATCGGAAAGTACTCCTTAAGATCGTTGGCCCTTTACGCCATGGCAACGACTACCGCATTGGATAATACACCGAACTCTACGAGCCCTACGACGACTTTGAAATTGTCTAGCTAAATAACATCCAGCGAACCCGCTGGCTAGTTCATGTTGTGCTTATGGATGAAAAAGCTCCTGCAAGAAAGGTCTTCAATGCGGATGTTGAAGGAAGGCGACGAACGGGGGGACCATGTCTCTACCATTGGTATCACCGTTTGTCGGCGCGCGCAAAGCAGAGCCGCCTGGAGGATTTCTTTACATCAGGCCGTAACCTGGTAACGGGTTGCTATGGCCAGTTAATAAGAGAAGTAGGCCTACTTGCATAGTAGGCTAGGATTTTACAACATTTGCTTACAATTATCAACTTCGTAAGTTTCGTAAGGAAACATTTTAGTCTGAAATTTGAGGTCGACATATCAACACAAAATATTAAAAAAATAAAAGTTTAAAAAAAATGGAACAAAATAGTGAAAAACAAAATTATTAAGTTGTGAATGTGAAAGATGATCATAAGGTAAGAATATATTCAATTATATACTAGATATATTTAACAATCAATTTGTTTATAGAAAATGTCGAGACGGTCCAGAGGACATTGGCATTGAAGACGAGAACCAAAATAAACCCATTCTTTGTTCACAAAACCATCAGAGCAGCTGGAAGAGATTCAGGGTCAGCAAAACACTGACGGCGAATATTCGAATCGTGAAACTCTCTGAAACGATAAGCGTAAAAGAGGTGAACACCAACAAGATCCGGCACCGTCAATATATGACGAAGTGCCAATGCCAGAGGATGGAACAGTATTGATCTCAAATAATCCCATGCTTGTTTGAGGTTCTGCAGAACAAGGATGGTAATATTTTGGTTCACGTCTACAGCACTACATGGTTGCACGTAAATCCTCTTCCATCCTCTTTCATTGGTGAATCGTTTTATATTGACGCTGCCGGCTCTTGTTGCTGTTCATCTCTTTTACGGCTTTCCGGAATTTCACGATTCGAACATTGGCCGTCAGTGTTTAGCGGCCCCTTAACCTGTTCTAACTGCTCTGGTGGTTTTGTGGAAACAAGGATGGTACTATTTTGGTTCTCTTCTTCAGCACTGCGTAGTTCGAAGGCAGGCTGACAGCACATTTATCATGTTTCTTGGGACAATGCCATTTTAGCAGCTGATCGTCGAACCATTGGATATCGTTTGATTTCTTTGAGAGGTGCATTTCTCAGTTTCATGCGGCTCTACATTACATTCCTTCTGAAGATTTCCAGCACTTCGTATTTTCGTCAGACAAACTATCCTAAGGAAGACTGCAAATTCCGAAGAGTTTCTGTTGACGTCTTTGGCATGGCATTGTACTGCAGTAAATTGTTTCAGTGTTATAATGAAAATTACATTTTTAACTGTCAACCAAATTTTTTTAAATGCCTACTTTGACTTTTTTTATATACACAATTCTCATATGGGCATGTGTATAGAAAGTTGAAGGGAAACCCGAAAAAGAACGGGCAGAGGGATGGTAAGACGAAGTTTAAGGCGAAGAATACGTGGAAATGAAACACGAAGTGGCGAAAGCAGACGGGAGTCGAAGGCTCAGGGCAATGGGCATTCATACAATAAATAAATTTAGTAATAATAAATGAATAAACAATTACTGTCAGATAGTCGATGCTATACTTTTGATGTTGTCAAGGATTTGGTCTACCTTGGCAACACCTTCACAATGAAGAGCGATGATGCCAATAGATGTTATTTTGGTCTGAGTAGGCAAATGAGTAGTAAGACCACTCTCACCAGATGAAACTAAACACTCTAAACACGCTCATCCTTCCCGTTTTGCTTTATGGCGCTGAGGAATGGGTGGTGACGCAGTCTGATGAAAATATCCTTGAAGTGTTTAAGCGGAAAGTACTCAACTCAAATTGGCAACGACTACCGCACACGAAGGAACGACGAACTCTATGAGCTCTACGACGACATTGACATAGCCAAGCAAATTAACATCCAACGGCTATGCTGGCTAGGTCATGTTGTGCGTATGGATGGAGAAGCTTCTGCGAGAAAGGTCTTTAATGCGGATGTAGAAGGGAGGTGACGAAAGAGCAGACCATGTCTCCATTGGAAGGAGCAGGTATCACCAATTGGAAAAGGCTCATGCAAAGCAGAGACTCCTGGAGGGGGGCTTTAAATTAGTCCGTAACCCGGTAACAGGTTGGTATGACCAGTTAAAAAGAAGAAGAAGGCGTTTTAAAATACGGTTATAGCTCAGGTGGCTTGTGTCCAATACCTCGCAGGCATCTTACCTGACAAACATATTGCAATGGCCACTGCGACCTGCTTTTCACAGCTTAGAAAGCTCAACAGTCTTCTACGACCAATTGAATCTTTGCAATAAGGTGCTTGTTTTTAAGTTAATAATTGTGCCTAGTTTAGACTTATGGTTTGCCTTGTGGTATGTTGCGGTTTCTTCCAATATCGCTAGGGTCCAAGTGAAGCAGAAGCAAGGAAACTGTTTATTTGCAGCGCCATCAGCACCATCATATATATATATATAGTGAAGCAGAAGCAGTTACCAAGGTGAATCAAAGCTCCACGACTTATTATGGTATATATATACATACTTCTTTATATGTATATATATACCATAATAAGTCGTGGAGCTTTGATTCACCTTGGTAACTGCTTCTGCTTCACTATATATATATATATTATATATAGCGGATGCATAACGACATACTGAATATCCACCTCAACCCGCTGGCAGGAGTGTTGGCCACAAACCCAGCAATACAAGGTTGAAGCGATTTCACCCTAGTAATATTTCGCATCCAAGAAGACGCCCTTAGTAGGTTCAGTTTCCTTGTAGCATTTTGTCTAGACGTAACGTCAACTGCCATTTTCATTATGTCTCATCTTACAGCACAAATGATAATGTTTTACAATAGTCTGATTAATATATGACATAGTTTAATCAAGCCTTTTTTCGAGTGTGATTTCATCTTTTCTTTTCGCTTAAGTAAACGAAGAGAAGGAGGAGAAAATTAAATTAAAAACACATTTGTCACGAAATAATACAATTCGACAACAAAACCAGAACTTTAACTGAAACCAGAATCGGAATTGAATTTTTTGAATTCAAGAGTGCTCAGATTTAAAATATTTTAGAATAAGTGCCTATTAGATGCACATTTATATTGTTCATAATGAACAAAAGAATCTTACTCATAAGTAAAAGGCAAAGTTACAACTACAATATTAAAAATAATAAAAAATATATAAATAAATAAAGAAATAAAAAGTCTGCACATTAGATCCATGCAAGCACTAATTCAAACACTTTTATCAAAAAAAAACGCTACAAGTTTCTTAAAATATTGTACTTTTAGTCCAATATAGTGGTCCGATGCCATTCATTCATTCCTTCAAAGTTACTTTTAAAATGTGTATCAAAGAAAGGGAATCAAAAGAAACAAAAATTCATGCTGCACATTAAAATTCTTTTAAAACAGCTGTCAAAAACAGCTGTTTGGCGCAGTCAATGCAAACGGCCACTAGATGGCGCCTACTTACCGAAAGATGGCGCTCACACAGCGGTTCTTGTCTAAGCTAAATAAAGAGATACAGAACTAAATAAACAAATAAAACGCTTCAATTATTGTTTATAAAATGGCTATTTAATCTAAATTTGATGCTATAAATATTTACAATTTTTTAAAAATTCCTACAAAAATTCTGATGGTGGAAGACAAACGTTTTGAGCACACATTTTACTAGCATTAAATTTATGTCTATGGACGCAACACCATCTCAACAATTTTTTACAACTACGAACACACATAAATTGGTATAAAAAACACAATTATTGCTTTTCAATAAGGTATCGAAATTCGAATTTGCATAAGTACAAAACGGACGTTTACTGTTGCCTGTTCTAATTGCTATAAAGTAAGTAAAGTCGGATGGGATTCTTGTAAAATTCTTGTAAAAGCTTGTACACTACTATAAGCTGCTTTTAAGGGCGGGTACCACGTCTACCAAGCCCATTTGGGCGATACCTTGTCAAAGTTCCACTCATCTGGATGACCCTCATGGTCAATGCCTCCCACGGTGTTGTCGGACCATTTAAAAGGTCCACTGCCAATCTTTCTCATGGCAATAGCGCGCATATCACTGCGCACGGGTCTGCGCTCCGTAATCAGCTCCAGTTCTGCAAGTTCCGCGGCATCGTCAATGGTTACGCTCAGGCGTTCATCACCTATAGCAGCGGGCACCGCCTGATCGCTGACATCCACGCTCTCTCCACTCAAGGCACGCGTCTGCATGTGCTGCAGGCGCAGAAAGATGGGGCCCGCAAAGGCATGATAATCGCTCATTGCCAGGCGCGCATTGTAGGAGAAGAGCTTCAGATCTATGTTTCCATAGGCAATGGACTCCTCGCCCAACAAATCACCGCGAAAGCCTTGCGTGCGCAGATATTTATCGACTGCTTCGAGATTGGTGAGCTGCGCCACTTCGGCCGGCGTCAGATCGGCGCTATAGTTATCCCTAGACAGACCGCTGGCTTCCAGTATCTCATCGAAGTAGGGCACACCATTGGCCACCCACGTAGAGTTGCCAGCCACCAGAAAACTTTCTGTCACATCCTTGAGATGCATGCGACCTGGCAACTGCTCCACTATCCAAACCATGCCCTTGTGCTGATCGTGACGCTGTGAGATAGCCGCACTATCCTGTGCATTCAATGCCACTGGTGCATCATCATGTTTCTCATCTGCATCCAACGTATTGTAAAGATTGTCCTGTGCACCCAATTTCATCAGATCTACGGTAATCCATTGCTTTGAGCCTGTATAGGGGAAACGTGACATGGCACGCGCCCAAGTGCGTCGATTCTGAGCAATACGATTGGCAGCCATAACTCGTGCCACCAAGGGAACCATTTCCTTGGGATCGACAGCCTGCCAGAGTTGTAGATTTTCGTTCTTAATGCCCACGCCACCCACTATCGACTGCACTTGACGGCCCTTGACCACATAGAAGTCATCTGTTGATCCTAGTATGCCAGGGTAACCGGTGAAGGTTATGTCTACGCCCGGCACCGTATTACTGCGCTGATTAGGTGAAAAGTGGTAGTGAAACTTGTAGCGCTTTTGTATGCGCAACATGGAAGAGTAGCTGCCAGCGGTACTGTGTCCAAATAGCAGCTGCAGCGCCTGGGAAGCTTGGTCCGGCTGTACAATACGCGTCAACATGGTGGCACTGGGCAAGAAGAAGTTTTTGGGTGCATTAGTAGCACCATGCTCCTGCTCTGCACTAGAGACTGTACCATTGGGCAGCACAAAGTTCTCGTAGTAGATCTTTAGATCCTGTATATCGGCAGCGGCATTCATTAGCAAAAAGTCTGCAAAAGGTATCTCCTCCTCCAAGTCGGAGCGTGCACGTGTGGCGCCTCTGACGTAACCAGTTTCCAGGCCCTCCAGCTGATTGAAGAACAAATGCAGCTGATGCCAGTAATGATCATGCTCGGCACGTACTGCTGCCTGTGACTTCATACGCTCATAGTTGTTGGTAAGCAGCTCGCGCAGCCACTCGCAGAACTTGTTGGAGCTCTCGTCACGTTCGCAGGATGATGAAATGGTACTAGAACAACAAGAAAACTATTAACCTTTTGTTTTTGTAAGTTTGATTAAAGATAAACCTACTTGGCCCACTGATTATAGATGTTCTTCCAGGTCAATGAACCTTCTAGTATGCCCGCTGCATAGGCCTGCACCCAATCTGGATAAGTACGCTGCGTTTCCACCTCAATTTGCGCCCAACTGAAAAGTCGTATAGAAATTGCCGTATTAAAATGATGAGTCTTTTCATGTTGATAAGTGCCGAGTACTCACCCATTCTCATAAACAGAATCCTTGTAACATATTCTAGCCACACCTTTCGGAATGTTCACCAAATCGTTTTGTTGCTTCCAGTTTTCGATTTGGAATCCAACCTGTTTGGTCCAGAATGCTGTGGCACAGTAAGTGCCATCGTACTCAGGACGATCCATGTAGCCGATGAAGAACGCACCGATCACCAGTAAACCGGCTCCGATCAGTATATACGTCCCTATTCGAGTTTTTTGCCATGATGCACCAACTACTTTTAGCATTGTTCCGGCCGTCTTGAAGCTGTTTTTAAACTGTTACGAAAATAAAGTACTCTCTTGCGCTTTTAGAACTTGAGTTCTCAGGATTTGTTCGATTCGGTGGGCGTTATTCGATTAATCACTTCACTCCAAAAGGGTATAATTGAGGTCGGCGCGTGCTGCGTAAGAGTGACCCAGCGTGTTAATGCCAATAACTGGATCCTTTAGGCCAGTTTGGATGTGAAGGCTGCTGCTGCTGTTGCTGGAGACGTTGGCCGCGCTCTTAGGCGTAACGACCTTTTGGTACATGGGTATTGCGCTGCTCTCTAGCAGTGTTTCAAACTATTTCCGAGGAAATTCCTTACGAATTCCGCAAAATGGTGGCTTGGTGTATGTAGTTAATTGTGTATCAGAGCAGTTGCTATTGTTTTTCTGCGGAAATTACTTTATCCAGGTAGTTGTGTCTTTTAAGGTGGCTTTATCTTAGGTAGGTTCAAAATGTATCCCTAAAATAGAGGCAAAGAAAAGAGAAACTATTTATAATGCTTTGTAGTTTTCTCAAACCAGTACAAATATTCATACAATGACATTGTTTAGCTCAACTGAACAACAATAATAATAAACAATAGATTCTATACTATGTTCCTGACCTAGAACTTTGATTTCCTCAAATGAAAAAATCACATAGCATTCCTTAAAGCGACCCTGAACTAGTATTTCTTTCAAGTTTAGTCTTATTTCAATTGAAACTCTCAAGGCGTCTAGTATTTCTTTTAACTTTTTCAAGTACTACTTATGCTCAAGTATTTGCAATACGTAAACCAAAATTTTTGGCAAAGGTAAACAATTTTAAGTGTTTGTAAAACTAATAAATTATTTTAATGGCTTCCACTTTTTTGAGGCGTTTTTTATGGGCACATGTGGCATAGACAAGATGGGTGTTAAAGAAATGAGTCTAAATGTCTGGCATAATCGAAAAACAATGAACTACTACTAATTATGTTGTTGTACATGATCATAATATATTTGGTTTATAGATCGCAGCTCTACGATTTGAGATCTTAAATAAACAAAATGCGCATTTTTCGCATATCTTCAATTGATATCTTTTTATTTTCCAGTATATTGTTTGGAACTGTAACTATACCTGAGCAACACGGAAGCGCATATCACCAGTTATGCGAATTCCTGGAAATATTCCCAAAGCAAGGTTTTCCCACAGTGTTTCAATTGTATTTGAAAGCTTATCGATTGATTATTCACTATCATACCTAAATACTATAAATTATATTATACAATAGTCCTTGCGTACTCTTTTGCATATCCATATCAATAACTATCGAAACTGATTCAGTTCCATATTATACAATAGTTTTAATTGTGTACTCTTCTCCATCGCAATAACAGAATATTCATCGAAGATACCGATATCGGTAACTAATCGGTAACTCATCTCTTACAGTTCATCAAGAGGTCATGTTTGTTTAAGATTGGAGCTGCAAAGACGATACCATAGATACTACTTCTATATCTAACTATGTTGTCACGAACATCGTTTGTTTTTCCCATTACTATTGATTCTTAACTAAAACGATGAGAAGCAAAAAAAACCCTGTGGACATAGCCCAAACATTGAAACAGGAATTATCCCTTTCGGTAATTTCATTCCATGTTTTGTTGGGACTGTCAGAAAATCACTTTTGCGGGCACCCTTGAAATCTCCATGCGCGTGTGGAAAAATACCCGATGCACACCACTCATAGGACCTTGATGCGAAACCAAAAATATGTGAACATATGGGTAACTCTGCGTCCATAATGTGGTAATATTTTTTACGCAAAACAGCTGATTTGTTACTTTAGTGCAAAAAGCATGAAAGTAATTAAACTGAATCCTTGGCCGTAGGATTTGGAGTTTTATTTGAATTTGATTTTTATTTTAGACAAGTCGACTTGCTGAAAAACGTCCATTCCAAAGACTGTGCATTCATTTGCACTTTTTCTTTCTTAATTTTGCCTACGAATGAGTTGTTTTAAGAGAGAGAGAGAGAGAGACAGCAACACAAGCAGCGTCACACATACGCTGTCTTGGGAATGAAGTTATTCAGCAAACATTTCCAGAATTTCACTCTATCATGCTCTAGTGCTTGAAATTTAATTAGAGTTTCAATTATGGAACTTGAAAATTAATAGCAAGCATTTTATATTTGAACTAGTTTTTTGTTTTTGCACTTTATATTTCGGCCTTCAATCTTCGCTGCAGCAATTTAAGTACCAAAATCAGCTGTTTGTTTTTGCTTTTTTCGGTAAAACTGTAACGCAAATCAAGAGTGAAACGGTTTGATGGTATGATTTGCTGAGAACCGGCGGCGAAATTAATGAACTCCATTAAAAAGGCAAACTGTCGAGTTCGGTCATTATCGGTCACTTGCATACTTTTCATTTTGTGAAAATCATTGAGTTCATTGCGCTCTTATGCACAAAGTAGAACGAAACTGTCAAAGGGTTTTTTACTTGTCTTCAAATAGCCATAACTCGGGAACTGGAAGAGATAGAGCGCAAATAAATGTAGTTTTGGATTTCTGCACTCGATACTTTTCAAGCCAATATCAGAGTTAATTTTAAAGTGCAACTACTCGAAAATTAGCAGAGAGAGAACGAAACTTGAAAACGGCTAGAGATATTGAGATATAGATTTAGAGATATAGAGATATAGAGATATAGAGATATAGAGATATAGAGATATAAAGATATAGAGATATAGAGACATAGAGATATAGAGATATAGAGATAAAGAGATATAGAGGTTTAGAGGTATAGAGGAAGAGGATAGGAAGATATTGGTAACAATATCCGCTGCTGGACTTAGTATGAGGAAGAGAGAGAGAGAGACAGAGATGGAAGAGGAACGGAAAGGGAAACAAAATGGGGAAGGAAAGAATAATTTGATCTACCTCGACTGGAACACGGACCGCTATTTTAATTATGAATGCTCGAAATTAAATCAATCTATTTGAGGCAAAACAAAGGTTGCCGGGTTTGCTAGTAAGTTAATAATAATTTACTAATACTCGATATTATTTTGGATACCCTGTCAAATACGTACACAAATTCAAATATTTCTGAAAACATTCCATATATATTCATATTTCTATGATTTTTTTGAACCTGTCACGCTTACACAATCGCAAATTCATGATGTTCTGTCTATCTTTAATGGGAAATTCCTATTGCTTATAGTTTGATATAAACAAATCCGAGTAGTACGGACTAGCACTAGGTGTGCGCCGTAATGTTTTTGTTTTTCTTGCTTGAAATTCATTTGGCACGTGGTATAACGTAATATCAAAATTATACGAGAAAATCGAATAACAAAACAACATTCATTTCAACTACTTTGCGTCTAGATTGCTCCATAGAAAGCGAAAGACTACAAGTATCTTTGAGATACAAAGTCCGGCCAAGGTAGCGCTTGTGCGAATTTTGAGCTGATAATTTCGGTATTGATCAATCAACATGCTAATGCAATTAAAAATCGAAATTAATGTTTAGCCATAGATTTGTGCATTGTATAAAATGTATCTTTTTTTTTATTATTGTTTATCTTGGCTGCGTCTCGGTCAACATTTCAAGTTCTGTACAGCGGAAATGTACAAAGCAAATATTTATAAAAATCTCAAAAAGATTATCGAAAAATTCCTAGATGATTGTTAAATTTTGTTGTAATATCAATATTTGCAAGTGTTTATAAACATAGTTAAATGTAGTTGTAAACAAAAACAAACTCAAAACTTTTGAAATTTGTTTAGTTATAGTTTAGTCGAAGACATACCTTTTGTTTCCCGGGTTCAGGATGCTTAAATATCACAAGTCAACCCATTTGAAGAACTGTAAAATATAAAAAGAAACAAATTATTTAAATGGCAATGTTTAGTCTCTAAGCTGCAAAAACATAATTGTACAAAAAAGAATAATAATAATTATTGCCAGGCGGCGCCTGAAAGATCCAAACATTAAGCCCTCGGTCCACATTTTTTTTGTTTATTATTCCAATTGATTACGACTCGTGATTTTTTTTATATTTGCCGCCATCAACCGGCAAGAACAAGAAAGTCCTCAGCCAAATGTTCATCTGTCAATATATGTTGTTTTTTTTTGTACGTCAGCAACTTGTCGCTTTTGTTTATGAAACAGTTCGAGCACGCGCCTCTAAGAAGGGTTCCGCGGTTGGAGCGGTTCTAATGAAATATGAGAGATCCAATTGATTGGTGGTCCCTTGTTCCAGGCAACGTATTAGACATATTTTTATGAGATGCTTCGTAATTGTATATCACAGCAAACTTAAAAGCTAAATTGGAATGCTGAATGTTTAATTGGAACTAGTTCTTTTGAAGTGCTTACAGCTACTGAAGTATTGTATGTCTCTAATGAATTTTTAAGAAAGAAAAGACTTGGGAGTTGAAGGAAATATACGAATAAAAATAAAAATCGGACATCCTAAGTCAAAGTTACGACAAAAAGTTTTTTTTTGTGTCTTTTAGGATGGTTTTAAAAAAAAAGATTTGCTCCTAACCTATGCCAATAGATGTTACTTTGATCTCAGCAGGCAAAGGAGTAGTAGAAACCACTCTCGCCAGTGGAAACTTACACTTCAAAAGACGCTCATCCTTCCCGTTTTGCTTTATAGCGTGATGTGATGTGGCGAAGAAGGGGCAGACCATGTCTCCGTTGAAAGGAACAGGTAGAGGCTACATAAGCTACCTTTGGTATCACCAATTGGAACGGGCGCGCGCAAATCAGTGACGCATGAAGGAGAGCTTTACATCAGGCCGTAACCCGGTAACGGGTTGTTATGGCCCGTTAAGTTAGAAAGTACCAATTAGAATAAATATTAATAGCAACCAAATTGTTGTAAAAGAATTATAAAATTCAAAAAATACAAAACCATTCTCGTATACTTTTTTCAAAACTCGTTTCCAGGCAAGTAGGCATAAAGGCGGGGTAGTATTTTTCGGACCTAGAAGGTAAACTATAGATGTTTTAGTAATTCTAACCTCAAATTCGGCTTTCACACATCGAATTTAGTCAGTATGCATTTTCTCATCGCAATGGAAAATTGGGTTAATCAAAAATGTAGTCGACTCTCTCGTTTAAGATGCAACCAGTACTCGATTATCTTTTGCATTTAATACACAGTGAAAAACGTACTTGTACCAATCCTATTGTTCTTGAGTTGATAGAATTCGTATTTGAATGGCTTATAACATTGTTTGGGATCAATGGATGCAAAAATAGTTTCCGCACGTACGTGTTATTGGTTAGATCAAAGTGTGTCATTCATAACCGTATTCGACCTTCTAGAATCCAACTGTTTTTTTCACAACATATATAACATATTGTTATTCATGCATATAAACCAAGTACATATGTATTCATTATAAGTACTCAATTTGTTTGAGCTTGAGTCATTAACTCAATTACATACATATATGGTTAATTTCAGGGTCTGTGCAAAAAACAGTTGTCGAAGTGAAGGTAAACATTTCAATACAATGGAGCAGGCAACAAAAAAAAACACCATTTCATTCCATTTTCATTTAGCTATGAAAATAAACAGTTTTTTTTTCAAAAGTGAAAAGTGAAAAGCAGCTGCCATGATCCCTTACTAACCGAAAACTGATTGTTTTCTTTTGCAACATAATGTTAATGGTACAAGAAATAAACGCAACAAGTTTTTACGATATTTGCAACATATATGGAATAGACGTATGTACTATAAAACTTTATTGACTGACATTGTAATCAGGCGAAGGCTGGCAGGTACAGTCCCGTCAGCTGCCACTGCTTTGTGCTACGTTTCGGGAACTACGCAAATCACCGTCAGTTTTATCTGCAGTGACGTCAAGTATTAGCGCCCCTAAGTTAACGACAAACAAACGTTTTTAACTGGCGAAAGCAGGCTTTACTTTTAGCCTTATTACACCCTAACTTTCACAGTGTAGCCGGCACTACGAAGCACCGTTGACGTCTATTGTCTAAGTTTAATTAACTTAATTATCAGTTGGCTTGTTTTCGCATCGTAAACATAGTTGTTGTTTAGCTCAGTATCACTTTAATAATATGCAGATTTTAATTTATAACTAGAATATATTGTTTAGATCGTGACTACCGACTGACTTAGTTATGGCATCATTTTCCGCCCGCCCATTTTCATAAAAATTAAGTTTACTGACTGTAAATTTCCTATGAAAGGCTGTCATCGCTCCGAATGTTTTGTGAGCTAATCAATCAACTAAGTCTACAGTAAATAATTTACTTAGTTGATAGCTCCAGCAATGTGTTCCATACTAAACACATGTTGCGCTAGAACAGCGCTTAGATAAAGTACCCTATATAGTAGCGCTTCCTACCGAAACGCCTGGAAAAGTTGATTAGATTGGCGCTGGGGCTTTTTTTTTTGTTGTTTGACATAATATTTATTAAGTAGCTATTAGTTAAAATGTCAGTCTGTCTACAAATAAGTTGAGGCTGATATGGAAATCGAGAACTTTATCTATGTTCTAGAACTTGCCGCTTTAGACTCGTATCAGTTTGAGGCTCTGAAATTGTTTGACTTATTTATTGTTATGAAAAATTTGGTTTATTTTATGAACATGCCAAAGAATATTCCCTTCTAGGAAAAGTTAAAATCACATTTGCTGCATTATATCTTGATATATGTGCCATTTTGATAAACAGTAATTATTTATAAACTGCCTTTCAATAGAATTATCATTATTAATGAAATTTTCGTTGTAAGAATATACTTTATAATAAAAGATTGAGCTGCATACTTAATAGGTATGTATAATACGTAGAATAAGAAACAGCCCACATATAACACGTTTTTTGTTACGTGTCCCGCACAGCAGGTAGTTTTTTCAAGTGCTAATATGAAAAATGTTTTGCAAAATTCTGGGAAATCTATTAAAAATAATATCAATATTTCTGTCAGTTATCTGGCTATAAGCACTAAGTGTGCTAAAAGAAAATCCGTGGAATGTGTGAATGATATCGCACTTTGTTCAGCCGTTTTGAGTGGGCACATGACTTTAGGGCATAAGAACATCAGAAAACGGAACACTTCGATGTCACTGTAGTTCCAGATATGCCATAATAATTTGTAAAAAACTTTTTATATTAGACACTGCGATACTTCTTTAGTGTCTTCCACGCACAGTTTATCGCTATATTGGCGTCCCTCAGCTTGTGTTCTGCATATGCATGGGATACGACTCGTATTGGTCTAAAATTTCGTCCAGTTTCGTTCATACTACGCATATCTATCAAATGTGTTACGAAAAAGGGCTTGAAATTTAATAGAGTGGAATCCTTGGCCGTTATATGTGGGTTTTTTCTGCTCTTTCCCTTTCTCAATTTTGCCTAAGAGTGAGTCGGTCTAACAGAGACAGCAAGACAAGCGGGCTCACACGTACACTGTGCTGAAAATGGTCGCTTTTCAAGAAAAATTTGGTTTTTTATAGGAGGATCGAGGGTTTCACTCTTATTCAGGCTCTTATGCGAATAAATGCAAAAATAGAGCAAGTTTCGTAGATATGGAAAATGAGTACAGAATATAGAATCTAATACGTCGATATAAGGTATGCAGGTACTTTATTTATACTGAAAACCCGCTTGTAAAAACTGCGCAGTCACCTATTATGGCTTTATAATGTGCCTATGAATTATAATTGCAAACTTTGCATTTTAAATAATTAATAAACTTTATTCACTGCGAATATTGCAAAAAAGCCATCAATAACTGTTTCCCAGCTTAAGACACATCTAAGCGCCACGTGATGGTCATATGAAACATGGCCACTTTGGCCATGAACACTACTCTCTTGGTCTCAAATTAGTACTACGATCAGCTTAAAGGCCAAAAACTGCAAAGCTGGCGGAAATTGTTTGCCACAATGCCGGTGCCACGCGCCGTTGCCAACAAAAAAAAAAGAACCAAACGAATCGAAAAAAATTTAATGCAGATAGTCGGGACGGTGCCCGACAGTGGAATACCCTGTACCATTTTTCTTTATAAACTCTAAATACGGCAAAATGGGATCGGAAGTATCCACTTTTATGTCTCCTTTCATAAGATCGATATGCCTGTAAACATTTTCCTATTGGGAGGGAAATTATTGCCCCTATTATGGGGGAAAAAATTACTTTTATTCCCAAAACTCCAGTATTCTAGGGCCAATGTCGTTGAATTTTGTAACATAGATCAAAAATAAATTTATAAATGTCTGTGGCAATTTTCAAATCAATATATTTGGGGGGAAGGGGGGTTCCATTGAAAAAAATGTTGTAACTCTAGCTCACATGTATCCATATCTACATGTAGTGGAATTTTGAAGCAGTTTATGGGGGAGGGGGTGGTGAAATAAGCATATTTTTGACTATAACTTTTGATATATTTATTCGATCTTGATCATTTTTAGAACAAAGATGCACATTAACACGACGCACATCTCTAAAGAGTTTCGAGTTGATAGACTTAATGGAGAGGTTGTAAACCACGCAAATCTGTCACGGGGAAGGGGGTAAGATATCGACTTGATTTGATAAACTTCATTTTAAATTCTATTACGCGCATCTTTTGGTAAAATTTAGTGTCTAGCTCTTATGGTCTCGGAGATCTATCCCCTCATGCGGACAGACGGACGGACAGACGGACTCGCTACCCGAGTCAATGATAAGACTTTTTGCCCATAGAGCTTATGGTGTGCCACGCCTCCTTCTGCCAGTTACATACATTGCACAAATCTACACTTTGTGTGTAGGGTATGAAAAGTACCAAACGAATTGAAAACGAACCGAAAACGCGCAACATTCGTTGATAAGCAAAGTAAATTGACGCCAGCAGCGAAGTAAAATTCAGCTAAGCAAATGAGCAACGCTGCAGACGTCGCGACGTCAGCGTCGACGTTGACAACAACTGCAGTCTGTAAGAAAAGACAAGAGTTGCATGCAAATATGCTCCTGGTAATGGCGTTGTTTAGGCTACGTCATAAGACCCACCTTAAACGTCTGGTTCTTACGTTAACAGATTCTCAATCCCAGTTTCCATTACATTTTGGCGCACGTGTCCGACAATTGTGTAAACAGATCGACAACTCTAAGTGCCAAGAACTATTGCATAGCTAGCTCATTATGCAATACGGAATTCAGACAGATTGCACTATAATCACAGGCACGTACGGTAGCACCTTTAGCTGGGAGTCTAGGTATACAATGGGCGCATGCCGCTGGCATACGAGCATGGATAACGTGCTTAACACCTTAGCGGCGTGTCTATATTTGACGCATATTTAACACGCAATAGCCAGACGAGGTACACTATAAATACTTTCATTGGAACCGACTTCGAGTTAATCGCAAACTGCTGCTAAATTGATTAATATGATGCGCACATAATGTAAGGCCTGATATTTCCGCTCATCGCATGATTCAGGGAAAGCCCGCTGTTATTTTGACTAGGTTGTGCTAATAAGCAAGTGTGTAAAGTCAGATTGAATTGATAGGAAATGGGCAAATGTACCGCTAAAGAAATCAAGAGCTAATGCCCCTTATACATATACTACAGATATGCTCTTATCTACGAAATTAATTAAAAAACTACACACAGAAATCCAAATGTGGCTTTTATGTATCTAGAGTAGAATGTATAGAAACTACATCTGTGTATCGAGAATACCATTTTGGAACGGGCACAATATAATTCAGCCGTTATTTCGGTATGTTTCATACGAAATAGACTAAGTTTTGGGAGTCATCTTCGAGTTGCGAGCTGTTCCTAACTGTCAACAACGAAGACGAGTCTAATAATGGGCTAATAGTTCAAGTTTCTTGATACAAATTCTATAAAGCTTTCTTGAGACGAACGAAAGAAGCGCTTAGGATTGAGGTCGAAACATCTTTTAGAAGTAGATTTAGAGATAAGGCAGGCACCCAGGTGAACCCAAGGCATATCTATTACAAGGTATGAGCAAACTGCCGGCTCAAGGCACTAAATTTTGTCAGTGACACAGACTATCCTCCTTCATTGATGTTTGAAACAGCAGATGGCTGCTACCTTGTAATAGATATGCCTTGGGTGAAACTAATATTGGAAATGTGCTGGGAAAACGAGATAACAGGTAGGAAAAACATACACCAAGGCACTAAATTTTGGTTGTGTCTGACACAGAGAGAAAGAGTGGCGCAAATAACATGCGTCGAAATAACGCCGCTCATTTACGTTTGCAACAGAATGTACCTGTGCCTTAACAATGTGCGAGCGTCGTTAGACAAAGCTCATACCTTGTAATAGATATACCTTGCCATACACTAGCCTTTTCGTGGCCCCCTAAATGGAAACTTCTTTACCTTAAAACGGCAAAAAGTTTATTTGAAAAGGTTTATTAAGTGCACGGAGGTCATACGATGATATTAGTTTGAGACACATACGACGTTATACGGCGCTTGTTATACGATGCGAGATTTCCATGCAATTTTTTTTTCGCATTGCTTGTAGATGCAATTATTGTTATTCTATTAATTAGAATATTATTGCACGTAAAGTTCTAATAAAACAAACAGTATATAAATGTGTTAAGCCAACTATTCCGTAAGATTCTATTCGAAACGGAATGATTGCTACACTGTCAATTTCAATAATTGGCCGTGATATGATTAAGAAATGCAACATACCATCTGAAAAATTCTCGGGGCGACACATAAAAGCAGCCGCAAACTCAAAACCCATATAATTTTCCATTTTTAACAACCTTCAAATAATATCATGAACAATTTCACAACTTTACGACCATTGCTTTCCAAGTTACAGTCGTTTTAGTCCAATTACTATCGGTTAAGCTGAGTTTTGACGCGTTAAATCAAGTAGGTTTTGCCTTACACTTGAGAATGTTCTTAAGTAGTAGTTCAATTGAGGCTCCTTTTACTTGCAACGGTATCTATATAAAAAAAAAAACAGGTCTTTCGGGCAGTTACCTGTGTAATTCTGCCTTTGAAACCAGTGGCTTCGACCAGATAGCAAAACGTAGCTGGCTTCTCAGATAGTGAAATTGAGCCCTCAGTTATTTCGAGCATTCCGAATCGAAATCGAAAGCCGGAACAAGCCGGAACAAGCCGGAACGTGAAATTTAAAGAAAAGATACTTTGGTTGGATTCCATTGTTGTTTATCATATAAATTATTTTGATATCGATATTAAAAAGGTTATTTTAGTGTAAAAAATAACAATTAACTGGTTATTATTTATTTTTTTTTAATTTTGTTGAATATGGTTAATGTTACCAGTTCAAATAGGTAACTTATGTTTGACTTGTTGATTCGATTTGAACTTAATTCTCAGTTTACACTATGCAACAAATTTGGCCTCAACTAAAGCCCTAGAGCTACATAACATTTCCGGTCAATTTTGGGTCGCCGATTTCAAATCCGGAAACCATTTTGGATTTTCTAGTTTTTCGAATTATCGGTATCCCAAAAAAATTGAGAATTCGAGAGGTGCGAGGTCGGCAAATCTCATGTATCCGGGAAACTTACTACCGATCAAGATAAATTGTAACTCGAATTAGAGGTAATTTAATATCAAATCATTGTCTTCAATGAAAATTGAAATTTTTTTTTTATTCCTAATAAATTAATGAAAAAAGTGAAAAAAAATTGTAATGGAATAGTTTTGGATTCGATAAATTGATTCTTTGCGAACATTTCAACACCAATTTGAACAAATTAAGTATAACAATAGCGAAGTTATTAGAAAATATGCCAGAATCAAAAACATTTTTTAATTTCCGTAAAGTAAATCAAAAGTAAAATATACCATTTTCGCTAAACTTGGGGTCGCTGATTTCTAATCTGGAAACTGTTTTGATGTATTTAAAATGGTTTTCGAAATATCGTTATATCAAATTCAAATTACAGATTTTGAAAGTGCCGATGTCAGCAAATCTTATATTACTCAGCAGACTTACTGCTGATCGAGATGAACAGTAACTTGAATTAAAGATATTTAAGTGTCGCTTCAAAGGTCCTTGGACAGTTTTGGACTATCTTATCTCGATTGTGGGGTCACTGAACTCCAAAAACGAAAAATTTGCACGTGTAGTGGACTTGATTTATCGAAAAAAAAAAAAAAAAGATCCTATATCCAACTAATTAAATCACATCTAATAGCAATTTAGAAACTCTTGCGATTTTGACAAATCGAAAGAAAAACAAAGTATTTCCGTGTGTTAGTATAAACGAATCACAACCACATTTTTATAAAAAAAAAAACAAATCGGAACACAAAGATTAATCGGTTTTGTGATTAACCAATATACAGCTCATTAAATAGAGCCATTAATACGTGTTGAGATTAATCAATTTTCAGATAATTTCAAGATGTACCTAGAGCTCTTTTAGGAAAGCCACTTATACGTTTTTGGAACTGGCAAAATAGTCATTAGAAACATTTGTTTCTGTGTCAATTAGGTACAATTTTAGCATATTATATGCTCATTATACAACCTTTAACAAATTTAAAGCCGTTTCACTTGCCTTGCAGTATTACCAACTCTAAAAAGAAATGACGGAATTTGGCACAGAAAATCGTTCTACTTGACTGACAACTTTTAGGGATACGCGATGACATCAATGGATTTGTGTCACAACGTATTAGCCTAATTTGAAATAAGCTTTTGGTATGCAAAAGTTATGGCCAAAAATTTTTAAAAATAGCTACAAAGAGTTTTTCAAATACATAAATAATTTTATAATGTATGTAAGGGGAATCATAAGACAACACTTATTTGTATAGGAAGGATTTAAGCTGATGTAATAAACCAGTTGTTACTTATCAACGAAAGATTTTCACAGCTGCACTTGCAATTCGCGTTTGATAAAAAAGTTCATTTACCTTAAGTTTTTTTTAATAATTTACATTGGCTTCGAAAAATATTTGTACGCAGCAAAAATGTTCTTATATTATACGCATATATCACAAAAGTTCGAAGTATTTTTAAACTTTGGGATTGTTTTGGAACATTTCAAATAAATGTGTTCTTTATTTGTTCGGTAAATCGGTTAAAACCGGATAGATCTGCACTGGTTTTAACGTAGAATAATATCTCTTAGCGAACGGTACATCTTATAACACGACGACTGAACCAATGGAATTAAAGAGAACACCAAGTTTGTTGAATTTATTTTTCGCGTAGCGACGATCGTCTTCAGGTCTGTCTGCTTTGAGGTTCCCCACGAAACTGCACGCCTATCAGCGAGCAAACCTCTGAACGAGCGGAAAATTCGACTACGTCATGAAATTTACGTCGTTGAACACTCTTGTTTTTCGCGTTTTTTGTGGTTTTGAACTTGGCCGCCAAAAACTTAAGATTCAAACCAAATTGAGTTATATTGAGCATAAATGTGCATTTTGTGGGCGGTACATGAAAGTTGTGCGCTCAGTGCAAATGGAAAATTGACAATGACAATTACGTTTAGCGGCGCTCTTTAGATAGTTTTCCGCTAAATGAAAATGCGATTTTCATTTCGCGTTTAGCTGCAACATGTGACAATAGTTGTAGAACGCGATTGAACGTTATTTTCTTAGAAAATGCATATATATATTCATATGCTTATTTATGCATACTAAACGTCATTCACATTTAAGATATAACACTGCTTGAGTTAAATATTCGTACTTCTAGCTGTCGATTTGCATTGAAACTGTTCAAGTTTTAAGCTCTGTTCCGCCTAGTTACAAGCTCGAATAAGGCACTCCTAGAAAAATTCAGACAGCATTTTTTATTGAAATTGACTTGTGTTTCAATTGGAAATTATTTTAATTAGTTGCAATGTAAATGCTTTATATGAAAGCAAAATGTTACGTTTTTTTTATAAAATAAAGAAAGAGACAACTACATAACTGTCTTTATGTTTCATTGAAGAGTCTTAATTGAAATGCAGCAGACAATAAATTGAACTTGTTATGGGGTCTATCAACTTTTGCTTAATTGACGTGGAATTTCATATTAATCAAGCTACAAGACTCTTCATAAATTGGCATGGCTGAGAAGTAAATTCGCATCGCAGTGTTGTGAAGGTCATTAAAATGTGTGTTGCAAACAGCTATTGTGTCAAAATATTACAGCTGCTTTTAATAAAAACTGTTTTCAAATGGTATCGAGGTACTCATTTCGGAGAACTGAAAGTGAAACCAATTCAGAGTGCAAAGGACAAGAGCAAAATGGCACTAAATGCGAATTAACAACTAACCTTTTCAGCGGTGCGCCAAAAATCTTTTTCAACCACCAGCAATTCGAATGTGATTTAGTTATCGCCTTCAAACGAATTTTCGGCAATATATTGAAGAGCATTGGAAGTCTATCATCATAACAGCATAACGGATTTTTAAAACGATTTCAAACGGAACCGTCAAGAGATTCCTGGCACACCCCCGTTCATCTCACATCTGTCAGGAACAACGAGAATGGTATCATTTCTCATGTTTCATTTCTTATTTCGAAGACGAAAATTGAAAACCGTTTTAGAGCCCAAACCCAAAGAACAAGAGCTAAGTATCCCTAGTTGGGGGTCAGAAACTGGCAGAAACCTTTCTTCTCTCTAACATGTGTCAAACCAAAGAACTCTTAGTAAACCATAAGAAGATAAGACGCTCAAACCAGTGATGCCCAATGAGCACAATCAGTGGCAATTGTATAGCTCCAGCATCTTCTGCTAAAAGGAACCATGATTTTACTCATCGGAAAGTGCTGTGACCGACTCTACAGATGAAGCACACAGCCGTCTCAAGATGGTTCAACGAAAGGAGTGTATTCGTATGTACTTTCCTAATGACCCTCCGCAAGGAAAGAAAGGATAGGAGAGTTGTGAAGTGGATCAGTGTGCCAAAAATTTTACCGGATACTATAATCTAAATAGTTTCAAGAAAATCAGGCAAATGGGTAAGAATTATTGAAGAACTCTGGCTATTACAGTCAGCAGGAGAAGAAAGCCTCGCAGCACGTACTTATTCAGAGTGACGCCAGGGTGAGGATTTCCTTTTAAGAGATTAAAGAATATTGATGTGCCATGGGGCATGGTTGGAAGCATCTCAGTTAATTAGGTGTATCTCAGAGATAGGACGGACGTGGTTGATTGATAACACTATGCAACAAAATGAAAGCCTATGTCTAAAACATAGCTTTTCCGGTATATTTTGGGTCGCTGACAAGGCTCTTAGAAGCGGTAGAATCTTTAACGAGTAGTTTCAAATCTCCAAACATTTAGACTAGGTCTCCCAAAACAAGCTCATACTAGAAGCTGTATTCATTGCTTTAAAAGTCTATTTTACGCTTAATGAACTAATCTTCTTAAAAAACTGACCGAGTTCGAGTAACTTGGATCAACGTTATTAATCATCTTAGCCATTAGACGTACAACTCAATTCCAATTGATGAACAAATTGTCGGTCAAAATCAAAGTTCTCCTTCTCGTAAAACAAACTTCTTAATAAAACAAACAAGTCTTTGAGACAAAAAAAAAAAAAACGTCTGCTATGTTTCTCATGTTTTGCGCCGTCTACATTCCAGTTTTCCTCGATTTATGCAGCAGAAGGACAAGAACCTTAAGGATTTTGACCTCATTTGTCTGCGCATGTGCGAGATACAATAGCTCGCATTCTGGCCATCCGACTGTCCGTCGCTTGTGTTTTGTCTGTCGTGGCGGCCTCACAACCTCTTGAAAAAGACCTGCCCCTAGCATGTGACGATAACGAAGAGGAAGATCACTGCGACGACACACAGTCAAATAGTTTTTTATGGTTTTTATTTGTTTGGTTTCACAAAACAGGCGAATATCATGATTATCAAGATCATGATGATTAAAGTGCTGGGTAGACAACACGCTTGCGCATAACGAGTGCGAGAGCTGTTACCAAGCGACAATCCGACTGGGAATGGCCTTTTATTGCTCGGTTCATTATTAGTTTATTTTTTCTGAGGTAATTTAAGACTTTTTTGGGCTCAACTCAATGGGTATTCTAGGCCATTGGCATTTGTGCGTTGAACTTACCAACTGGAGCAGTGTTCAGGAAATTGTACTTTTTGGAACTGCATGTTGAAAAGTATTACTTAAAAAACTTTCGAGTCGTAGCGTTTCTGATAGAAAGAGCTATGTTCTAGGCATTTGCATATTTTGTCATTAAGCTATTTTTGATGAAGCTTCTGTTTTGCAAATGCAAGCAATTACTGTAGGTCTATTTTTGAACTTCAAATTTAAGCTTAGATACTGTTTTTCCAACATATAATATTTGATTTTCAATCAACTAGTTTTTCTTTGCAATATCACAAAATGTTAGCTAAATAAATTTCAGCTTTTAATACTTTAAGCATAAATAGAGATATCTTGTGTATGGAATTAGCAACCTGATCTTCTTCTTATAAAGATGTTTTTTGTTCGAGGAATCTGCTTAGCTTAACGCTTATTGATTCGTTCTTTTCAAGCTTCATTTATCGAAAAGATGTTGATATTTTTTATAAATTTGAATTTTATAAAAAAAAAAGGTATATTCTTTCAAAATCTCAACATCTTTTATAATTCTGATTAGTTTTCTGATCACATAATGTTATCGGAAAGATGTTTTCCTTACTATTTTACTGATGTTTTCAAAAAATAAACACTTGTTTCTTTACGGAAGAGTTTCTTTTGCAACTTTTATGTACTTTTTTCCAAGTGTATTTCGTCAACTACGAAAGATTTCTTATCTCATGTGTAACATAGTAGAGCAACACAAGTTTGTAAGTAAAACAGCTTTCCACAGCTTTTCCAACTCAAACCTATGACAAGAACCTATTTACACCACAAATCAAGAAAATCTAAAAAATTCAGTTTTTGCTTGCAATATCTCAAGACCTTTTCTAGTTATGCCGTTCTGCTAAACAATAATGTCATCGGAAAGGTGTTGTTCTTATTATATTAAGGATATTAAAAATAAAAAAAAACTATTTTCTTTTTGGAAGAGTTTCTTAAGCAACTTAAATTTTCAAGCGTATATCGTCAACTTCGAAAGATTTCCTATCTCAAGTGTAACTTGTTAGAGCAACGCGAGTTCGTAAGTAAAACAGCTTTCCACTTTAGCACTACTCCTTAAACCTATGACAAGAACCTGTTTACACCAACAACCGAGAAAAACTAAAAAAAATATCTACACTGATTTGTTTGGCAGACTTGCACCCTTCAGGCAAAAGACAACATTGTTTGTTTCACTCACATAAAATCTTATCTATATACAGATAAAAATATAGTACTCTGATCTGAGCAAGCAAAAAACAGCTGTATACGTGCGTAGATCAAAAGTATTTTTGGCACTTACGTCTTTTTATATCACATGCCATGACTGAATGTTTGCCCAAGTTAAACCCATCTGACCAAACTGTCAACGCTCTGGAGATCTTGAAAGATCTTGGTAATTGTAGGTTAAATATTTTTAAAGATCTGCCGCTAATTAAACAAGTTAGCTCCGAGCGCAATGTCAAGTACTAGGTTCATATAGTAATCTTTTTGTAGCTATCTGGCATTGTCTTATCTGTAAATTGCATGGAATGTATTGCATATATGTAGCTTTAGGTAGTTTCCCAATGAACCACCATAAACAGCGCTTGCCCATTGGATGGCTTAGTGACCGTCTGTCAGGGCTGTACCATCAAGTTCAGGACAGGTTTTCAGCTACTGCTTTAGAAACCACCCCTGAAAATGGCACGACAATGACTGCTGTTCGCACTAGATTTTTCGAATAGATCGAAGGTAACAACAGGGTGACAACTGACTGACTGACTGAATGATCATGCAAAATTCAAGGCAACGCGCATATTGTGCTATTTGCGCATTAAACTCGATCGTGAGTACTAAATAGAGCATATATATATATATATATTACAGTTAAAATTAAGTCGAACAGACATTAAATAAATTCAAGAAGTGTAAATTGTATTGCAAAATGTTGACCCGCTTTTGCTTCGATATGTTCAAGTGCTGCAAATTAATAGCGTGTGCCGCCCCATATCTATAATTGATAGTACTCACTCATACTCACTCATACTCACTCAAGTAGAATCAAAGTACAGCGAGTCATAGACTCAGCTGAACCGCTTATCATTAACAATTGGAATTTAATTGATCGCTTTGGGGAACTACTTACCGGAAAAGTTTTATGCCTGTGACTCACTCAGCTGTTTTGCTGTATTTTGTCTGCAACTTTGGTTATATGTTGAACTTTTATTATACAAAAATATCAATTTTTTGGCACTTTTTATTATAAATATGTATTTTATATTTTTAACACGAAACTGCTTTAGTCCACACACCGAGCTCGTGTTAATTATCCATAAGGGGCTACATTGGAAACACGCTAAAAGATGTGTGTCTTACGTTTTTGGGTTTTCTCTTTTTTATTTTATAGCTAGAATTTCCCAACACAACTAATCACAAATGTTGTACATATATTTTAGTTTGATTCACATTCAAATTTGGCCTGTTGCTATGTGCCGTCGGCTGTTTTTTTATATAAATATTGTTTTAGTCAAGTAAATAATTAGTATATACTATGTATATATATATATATATATATATATGTTTGTATGTACATATAATCGTGCTTAGATCTCGGGAGCGAGGCGTGCTTCGCTTTATTTCCCGCTGTTTTTACACGTTTTGTTTCTTTCGACTCGTGCTCTTTATATTTTTAACGTCGGCAATTACACATTTAAATGAAATTGTAAGAAAAATGCAACACACAAACGAACAAAAACAACGAATTACAATTTACAAATTTAAAAACACTTTTTCTTCCGTTTTACGAAACGAAACGCCAGTATTTAGACGTTATACGATCAGCGTCAACGATTGAAATGACGGCAGTCGGCGGAGTCTTTGGCCTGATTGTCAGACGACGCTACTCACTCGGTCTGCCGCAGAATGAACGAGAGCGCATGTTTGTTTGACTCATTTACACTGTGCTACATAGTTGATCAATGAACCAGGCAACAAAAAGTGAAAATCAAATGTAAATTTGCTTTTTGTATAAATTTACCAACAAAATTTCAATTACCTTATTATTATTATATAATATATAATAATAGTTAGTACTATTATCAATAGTAATGCTGTCAAACTTCCCTTTAACGAATTGATTGCAAGTACACAGCTTTTTCGTTCGGCCATTAAAGTCTTTTGATCTCCTTATAACGAATTCCCATGCTGCGAATTTTTCTCTATAATGATCAAATTTTGCAGCTGCCAATCGATCTATCGATAGTGACGTCACTCAATAGTTTCAGGAAAAAGTTTCTATACTATCGATAGTGCTATCCATTCGAAAAGATTCAATACTATAGGTTTTTTTTCTACCTACTGTCTGTGTTAAAACTATCGATTGATAGGCCGCAAAACTATCGCTAGGGACGCCATTCGATAATCTCAGGAAAAAGATTTGATTATAACAATAGTATCATACTATCCATTCAAAAATTTTCGATACTATAGGTTTTTTCCCTTCCTACCTTTCAACCCTCAGCCGCTGCCTGTGTTAAAACTTTCCATTGTGAAAAAAACACATAGTAAGAAACTAGAGCCGTAAAACTATAGCTAATGGCGCCATTCGATAATCTTAGGAAAAAGATTTGATAGTAGCAATAGTAACATACTATCCATTCGAAAAGATTCGATACCATTGGATACAACATAATTCACCTTAAAAAATAAACCGAAAAAAAAAGAAAAAGTGACATCGCCAACGATTTTGTCATCATTACCATCGAATTAGTCTTTTCCTTGAAGAAAAGTGTTAAAAAAAATATCCACTCAATGCTGAAATGGATAACCGCTACACGTTGTAGAAATCTTCCTATGTCTGAACGCCTAATGAAGCAAAAAGCGAAACATTTCGCTTATGTATTGGGATACGAAGAGTTTGAAGCGAATTCGGAATGATTTGCTAAGTTCCGTAACCTTGTATGAAGAATGTGCAGGTGACAGAGCAGATAAACGTGTCTTCATCCTTTGACTATTTTTGAATTTTGATTTTAATTCATATGTAAGTGTCCCTGTCAATTAGGAAAAAATTAATGTTGTCGCAAAACTTTTTTTATATAATAGAGAGATGTTCAAAAAGACTTTTACAGGTTGGTATTATTGTTGCATTATTCCACTAAATTGCATTAAAACAGTTCAAGTTCATTCAATCTATATTTTTCAATTCTTCAGATAGATGTTCAGATACATGATCAGCTTCAACCCAGCAGTTTAGTGTAATAACTCGAGTCTTTCACTCAAGTGGTCTCGAGTGTTGTGCGTGAAACTTGCTATCATTGGCGATCGTGGATCGGCAGTGGCGAACCATAGCAACAGCTCTCTCAGAAACGAATTGATTCAATTTGCAAACATGTAATTTTGTACTGTTACTAGTGACGTCAAGTATTCACTGATAATGCACTAGAAACAATTTTGAGTAAAACACCAGAACATGTATACGCCCCTATATATGCGGCAACTAAGCTTCCAATCACTGAATGCCGGCATGTGCAAACAAAACGTGCCGATAAGACGGATTTGCTCCGAAAATATGTGGGTCCCAAAGAGAAATAATGCACATATTTAACGGCTGTGAGTGTTGCTAGCTAATAAATACAAGTGTGGACTTATCTACACGTGTTTTGTGTACCTGGATTATGAAGCACATCCATGATGAGTAACGCAATACAAAAATACCAACAGAGAGTCATTGCAGAACCGGAAATAGATATAGCAAAAAGTAAATGTCAAGCACATTTTTCTAAAGTGTATGTCTTGAGTTAAAAAGTTGGACACTTTCCCGAAAAACAAAAGCTACGGAAATTGGTATCTATGATAAGATTGTATAAAATCACTTGAATACTTTGATTGCCGAGTTAATTTCGGCAAATACTAGCAAATACCATAAGTACATATTCAAGTTTTGTTACATTTTTTTTTTAGATTAAGAAAATTTGTCATTTCAATGTACGTTTAGTTTGTGAAACAAATTGGAGAAAATTAGCTTTTGCACATATGTGTTTTTGGTCACGCCAAAGTCATCTGGTTCCATAGTGTAGCGGTTATCACGTCTGCTTTACACGCAGAAGGTCTCCGGTTCGATCCCGGATGGAACCAGCGTTTAAATTCTATTTTTACTTTTTTTTTGGTTTAAAAATTTTATTTTCAAATTTTTCTTGGGGTTTTGTTCATATAAAATGACATAAAAACACGTTGAAAACGTAAAAAACGTTGTCGGGTCTCCACTTTTGCTACAACAAAAAGAAAAGATACAAAACGAGTCGTTTAAATACACTTTAAATGTATGTTTCGTGAAACGAAAGCAAAACCTGATGCGCTGTAGGACTCTTATTTCCCGACAACGTTTTTTACGTTTTTAACGTGTTTTTTATGTCATATCACTTCTTTTTGTTTGACATATTTTGTAAAAATAGTAGTCCCAAATGGCATGGTTTTGTAGAGCATCATATTCACTTCTTTTCAAAAAACAGAATGTAAGAGCCATTGGTAATAACACCCTTACGAATTCTGCCCAACATATCGCGATAATATGTACCTACTTTTTGTCTCATCATTATTAGTAATTCATCATAAGCAAATAGGTCCCAAATGCTTAATGATTTCATCTTCGGACATTCCTGGTTTTTATCCGAGCCATCTTCTGTATAACTTGGATTTCAAATTTCCGAAAGACGTAATTAAATGAATATAAGATAAGCATTTGATATCATGTACACTTCAACGACGATCATTAAAACCATATCTTCCTGTTCAATTCGCTACTTTTTCATTACTTTATCTGGTAAGGGTCGGTACTTGAATGTTGACACCAAGTACATGGATTCTATGCACACCCTGTATATGAATTCGGCGCTAGTTACAATGGAAAAGAGCCACGTCTTTCAGTTTCATTCGCAATAATTGATCTGATTAGATTCGGTACTTTACGTGGATTCTGTGGTAGTTTCAAAGGTAATTTTTATTGAGTTGACTGCAGAATTAAAAATGGTCATGTATACGTACCCTACTCTGTCGCACTGCATACTAAATAACTAAGTAACTGGATTGATACTTTATCTGGTAGGGGTCGGTAATTGAATATTGCGGTTCCTGTTTGCAACATCCCGAAGTAACCCTGTACATGGATTCCGTGCTAGCTATAATGGACTAGTGCAGGTCATGCTCTTATATGGCATCATATTCATTGCTTTTCAAAAAACATAATGTAGGAGCCATAGGCAGCTCTCGGCCATGGTACCTTCTCGATAATGATAACATCATCCATTTTATACCAAAGGTTCTTATTTTTAATATTCTTTTTTAAAATATCCGTATAGTGACCGTAATTTAATGCTTGTACATGAAGGAAAATATTACTTGTCATTCTGTACGATGCTGCGCCTATTTGATGAAGTTTAGATTGAACATTTTTAATAGCGTATTTTTTAATTTTCTCTACCAACTTGGTATTAACATTATACTTCGCTACAAGCAAGCGGACAATTGAAATTTTTCCCGCGATAATATCGTACGTTTGGTAAATGGAATTTGTGCTCATGCACTGACTACATGTAGCATCTTCTAATTTTTGAGGTTTGTGCCCATCGTCCAGCAAATCCTGAAATGTTACGGCATCGGAAGTATCTTTTGTTTCTGCTTGGTAATGAAGAAAAATTTGCACTTTTCACATGTTCTTCTATAATATATTTCATGGCCAACAATGTCATTGAAAAGATTGATATTTCGCGTAAACATGATTTTTGCACCTAATTTGACTTCAATAATTCGAGGAAGACCACCAGAGTTGGTGCAGTTATCGTCATTGGTTGACAATTTTAAGTATTTTCTTTTTAAGGAATACTGCTTTACAGTCAATCGTGTCGTTAGCAGTAATTTGGAACATTTCGGTATTCATGGCGGCACACATTTCTCGTGTCGGAAACAAACAAACTACATCTGAAGGCAACGAAGCGATGATATTGCAGAGCTCATGTATCCTGGCATCTACGCTGTCACCTTGAAATGATATTTTTCGCGTTTTTAATAATGACTAAATTTTCCCAAATGATTTTTCTCTTTTCGTTTGGTAAATGACGTACCAAAATGTACAGTTCATGGTCAATGTTAATTGGCATATCAGGTGGACAAACTTTATCCAAAGTTTCTTCCAAGGGTAATGGCAAGTGAAATGTGCGCCCAACAACTTTGGGAATCATTTGTTTATATGGTATTGTTTGATTAGAAACGGTGCCTAATCTTTGCACAACTTGAAATGCTTTCGCTCGCTGAATGAGCATTTCTTCATAACCGTTCAATACCGGCAATTCTTTGGAGACTTTACGGATTTCTAAATTGTTCGCAAAACAATTTTGTGGCACACTATTATTTCGAAATTTACGCAAGCAATACAAACAGATATAAGCATTGTCAATAATTTTCTTTTCGCTCTCTGCGTCAAAGTGTTCCTGAACAAATATATTCCACATGGCAGATCTAATGGGACTTTTCAAAGTGGCTAGTGCTTGTATATTTCTCTTGAAACAAAGTTTTTCACATGAGATACAAGTAACCGACGGTGTATCCATCGATTTGGCATAATATTTTTAGATTGCATCTAAGTATTTCATACAACGGCACCCGATGGAACGGTGAACTTTATGAGCTCTACGACGACATGGACGTAGTTAATCGCATTAAAATCCAGCGGCTCATCTGGCTAGGTCATGTTGTGGATGAAGAAGCTCCTGCGAGAAAGGTCTTCAATGCGGTTGTCGAAGGGAGGCGACGGAGGGGTAGACCATGTCTCCGTTTGAAGGACCATGTAGAGGGTACACTAGCTACCTTTGGTATCACCAAAAGAAGAGGCGCGCGCGAAGCAGGAACGCCTGGAGGAGAGAGGCAGTTAAGTAAGTAATATGAAAATATATTTTTAATAACGCCATTTTTGGTAAGCAATTAGCAACATATAGAAAAATAAATCCACTAATTACTTTGTTTCTATGAATAAATATGTTTCGGAAGTGAGGGCGGCCCCTAGTCTATAAATAAATACAAAAAAGACCATGTTTCTTTTATTAAAAAAAAATTCTTTCCACTTAATGTAACTTAAATCTTCTAAATGAAAAAGTTATTTAGTTTTATGCTTGAAAAATGGAATTTAAAAGCATTTTTTTCACTTAGGAGCAACATGTTATCCATCTAACACCTTTGAAAACTCTCTTTGTGCATTTTAAGTAAAATTTACTTCATGAAGCACTATATGACTGTACTTTCGCGCCAAGCATATCCTTTATATGGAAGTTCCAGTGCAGCTCGCAGAGCCATCAAGTTTAAAACAAAATTTACCGACAAATACAAGTCAAACACGTATACTAAATAAATAAAAAAAAAACTTCAATACTGCTATGGTTCCATCCGGGATCGAACCGGAGACCTTCTGCGTGTAAAGCAGACGTGATAACCGCTACACTATGGAACCACTTGCGCAGTGATTGCCAAGAATCGCTTTTGCCTCACAGCTGGAGAAAACGAAACTAAACTGTGATTTTACGATGCCGTTTGATGGTATTTTACGTATTTATTCGACAGAAATGTGTTTAAAAATAGTGAAACATAAAGCAATATTGCCACATACAAAGATTTGTTAAAAATAAAAAACTTAATACAACAATAACAAGGAAACGTGAATTGTTCAAACGCTTTATGATTTCACTCACAGCCCAACATACCCAAGAAGTTTAGAGTATAGTGAACGGCGATTCGGGATGCAGACTTTGGAGAATCAATAGCACCTGCAATTAGTTTGGTTAAGAATGAAGCTCCCGAAGAAATTCGTCTTCCCTTGTCCATTACTTCAAAATGCTTGTTAAATAAGAGTTTTACAGCCAGCATTATTCTCAGATTATGGAATCAAACACTTTTCCAAAAACAAATGCATATAAAAATGCATCCGTAACAGTCATAAACTCGAATAGATTAGTATTCATTATGTCAAGGATCTTTTGACTACTTCGCTTCATTAAAGAAGCGTAACAGATGGAAATTTACAAGGAGTAGCGGAATCGAAACGAAGCAGGCCTATAAATTTAAATGCATAAAGCCGTATTAAAGGGTTCTAAGATAAATCAGTGCAATAAAGCTACTTATGTATAGATAATAATAATAATAATGTTATTGGGGAGTATTGCACCGCGACCTAGAGATCTATTGTGCCACCTATTTAGGTTACAGCTCCCCTGCTAATCCTATCTCCGCGATAAATTTAATCATCTGCAATGGTTCTAGTCGGGCTACTGCGATCATCGAGATTCTATATCGTCCTAGAAGGAACATCCTCCCCCTTGCCAAGGCATCACATTCAGCCAGTATGTGCAATGAGGATTATTAGTCAAGTCTATATATAGGTACTTATGTATTCTTTATGTTAGGTTAGGTTATGTTAGGTTAAAACGGCTGCTAGATTTCTACCTAGCACACTTAGGCCGAGAGTCGGCCCTTTGTGATACCGTAGGATCTATTTTCCTTTCGCCCGTTGGGTGTACATGCTTATAGGGAGCACCATTCGGATGCTAATAAATAGTCCGCTATTCATTTGGGCCTGACTTTGGACAGTTCCGACTGGCTGTCGAGAAAGTGCCTACACAGGTACCTATGACGTCTTTTGCAGAGCGCGGGACATGAGCAGAAGAAGTGTTCCACTATTTCCTCCTCCTCTTCGTCTTCGCAACTTCTGCAGAGATCATTGGCTCATTCTGCCACATTTAATTAGCTTTAAGTTTCAAAAATTCAGGTTGTCATAGGGATGCCTATCTCCTCTATGTCTGGCGAGCTCGTCCACTATATTGCTGCCATCTATATCTCGGTGTACTGGGACCTATATACGGCTGAGAACGAACTGCTGAGCCATCTCGTGCAGAGATCTGCGACAGCTTGTTACCAATATCGAGTTTGATGATATTGAGGTTAATGATTTGATAGCTGCTTGGCTGTCACTATAGATGTTTACGGTGCCTGAAACGCAACGTGGGCATGATAGTCTGTTCTTCTCCTGTAAGATGCAAGGGGGGAATGTTGAGTATGGCATCAAGGGCAGTGCTTGGAGTAGTACGCAGGGCTCCTGTGATGCATAGTGCAGCTGCTCGCTGCACTTTATTAAGTTTTATGTTATAAAGAAATAAAGTAATTTTTTATACAGTTCGGGTGAAAATCTTGCAGAGTTCGAATGCTTTATGAAGTTCACTAGCTCCAAACTTTTACTGCCGAATAAACATCTGGAAAGAAATCCTACTTAAGTAGGTCTCATGGTTACTTTAATGATGACATTGTTGAAGGTAGCAAAACGCGACTTGGAACATTTAGAGAAACTAAATACATATGCGAAAGGAAAGAATGCAAACTTTGCTAATTATTCAATACTGCATATTTCATTTAAAATCAGTGATCGGCACATGTAATAATGCTGTCTGCTGTTGCTACAGATATATTTCAGCCTTAAACTTGAAGGATTCCAGCAAAGCTGTAATTAGTTCCATATTTCGAACGACTTCCTTTGATTTTTTTTTAGTCGAACAGAAATAATGAAAATAAACACATTTATGTACATATTATATGTTATTTATTTTTATTCGAAAGCCAAATGGTAATTTATGAGTACTTTATATGCAAAGTACTTTATTTATACAGACTTTAAAACTTATGCAATTTTGTTTTTGTTCATTAAAATCCTTTAAGAGTTTACATTTAATTTTTTGTTCGGGGCTTTGCTTAATTAAATAAAATAAGTTTAAAAATTAAAAATTATTGCACCACAGTTCAACCTAAAATTAGTCTTTTCTTTTACGCTTAAAATTAAAAGACACCTAAACAATAAATCAACAAAAAGCGTTAATACAAACTTAGTGAGAAATGCAAAATTAAATTAAATTTAAATTTGCTGAGCAAAATAACTTTAAGACATAAAAAAGTAAAAACAACCACAAAACAAACCAAAACTGTGCCCGTAAACCACTCAGAATTTGGACGTTGCTTCAGTAGCGTCGCGCTGTTGTGGGCCTTGGTACGCCCGAGGTGCGTGGACGCGCAGACTTCGAGCGCACCGGATTGGACACGCCATCAGTATTATAGCTAAGATATACATGGGAGAGATCAAGAAACTCTGGCTCCTTGCCGCTGCCCTTGTGTGCAGAGGAAATGTGCTTGCGCATGTTGTTTCCCGTGTAGGCCACGCACTTAAGCTGCCACTCCCCTATGTCCTCATTCCAATGGGTGTGCTGATTTATCATAGACTGGTACTCTTTGGGTACGTACGAGTTTAGGACCAGTTCGCAGAGCGCCAGTTCACGTGACAAGCTGCGTATGTTCTCATATATGCCCTCCTTTTCGCGCTGGTGTTCCTGCTGCTGATCGGCCAGCTCCGATTTGACACCCATTAGCATTTGCATGACGCGATATATTTTTTTGGTAATGCCCGTGCTGGCATCCTGCAGCGTAGTGTAACGCTCCTCGATATCAAATCGTTCGGTGGCTTTTTGTTCCAAAGTTTGGCGCAAGGCCAGCTCCGATTTATCGCGCTCCTCTAGCTCGGCTATGGACTGTTCCAGCAATTTCTCTTGCGTTTGCGCTTTTTCCAAAAGATTTTCGCCACCCACAAGTATTTTTCCTTCCAGCGAGAAGAGTTTGGTGCGCAGCTGCTCCTGCTCGGTCTTGGCATGCTCAATTTCGCGCTGATGCTCGTTTTTACGCATGGCCAGTTCCTCTTTTTCCTCGTCTGTCTTCTCGCGCTTCTTCTTGGTCTTTTTGCCATTGCTGCTGACAGCACAGGCAGATTCCAGTTCAATTTCCAAAGGCGCCTCAAAATCGTCCTCCTCTAGACTATCTTCCTCCTCCTCTTCTGCACTCAGCGGCTCATCTTCCAAAGTGCCGTCCTCCAGTTGTTTGCGTAAACGCGCAATCTCTTCCTGAAAATGACGCAGCAACGCATCCTTGGGCTCTTCATTAATGTGCATACGGTTCTGTATGTTTTTGGCGCGACTAGCATAACGCAGCGTGGATATAGTTTCCATATAATTGCAGTCAGCTGGACTAATGGTGGCGCACATTACTGTTTTGGAGTTGCCACCCAGTGAGTCCTGCAGCAAGCGTGTCAGTTTGGAGTTGCGGTACGGTATATGCGTGCTTTTACCATCAACCAACGCGCTGATTACATTACCTAGCACCGAGAGTGATAGATTAATCTTATTGGCCTCCTTGAGACGCTGACCTGTAGCCTGCGTCTTGGACTGTCGCTCAGAGCCAGCTAAATCGACCAGCTGCAACTTGCCCATGCGCACGTGCTGTACGCCGCCTTCGCCCAGCTCGCTGCTTTCCACAGTTATAGAGAATATGGCATGTGAACGCGATGACTCGAGATTCATTTTTGTGGCACCCACAGCACGATTCTTGTTGCCCAAGCGCATAATGTTTTCCAGGTCATCCGCATTGTGCACCACATAGCCGCTGAGATCCTTAACAAAGACACCTATATCTGGTCGTTCCTTAACCTCTAAGCTCTTGCTCACATCTTTTCCCAGCAAATCACGCACCTCCTCGTTATAGATCTCCATGTAGCTGACGCGCACCAAGAACTTTTGGTTCTCACGCGCTTTAGCTATGTGGCCAAAGATGTGCGCAAATGCGTTTGGTATAATGCCCTTGGTCTGCGGCGAGTCGGGATTGCCGGACATGGTATAGGTCTTGCCCGTGCCTGTTTGTCCATAGGCGAGAATCGTACCATTATAGCCCTCAAGCACCTTGTCCACAATGGGTCGTGCAGTATCCACATACAAATCCAACTGATTGGACATGCCATCGAAAACGTTATCAAAGTAATACGTTTTGGGTGGTTCATTCAACGTGGCATTCGGTTTTATCACCGTTATTGCACGATTTATTTTATCCACCGATATGGCACTGAGTGCTCCTCCAGACAACTCGTTCTTATCCATTGGCCTGGTGCGCACAACCACACGCACATTTTCGATTTCGTCATCGAGTTGCGGCTGCGACGTCTGTTCCTGAGGCATAGTGTATTTGTTTCCGGTTTTTCAGATATTTATTATACTTAAAAGCAACTTTTCCGGCTACCCGCAGTTAATATAAATCAATAAAATATAATTTTCTTCGCATTTGTTTATGCACCGTTGCTATGATTTGCATATGAAGAAATTTAGTGTGACCGTATATTAAAATACCTTTTGAAAAAAATAATACTAATGGATCGTTTTATAAACAAAGTAAATAAATTTTAAATTAAACGTCTGTTTCTTAAAGAAATTTCGCAAATTGTTCTCATCGAGAGATCTTTTTGTATGTTTATAATGAAAATTGTATCAAAGTCGAAGCACGTAGATACACTCTTCGATAGGGAGTAAAGGTAATGTAATTTTGACCAATAAATATTTGACAATTGGAGCTATATAGATATGGCAGCTTTCCTGTAAACCGCGAACTAAAAGAGTTCATAATGAATTGGACACACTTTATCTACCTATAGTAAATACTCCGTTTTTGTTTGGAATAATAAATAAATAGAATTTCTTTAACATTAGACATTTTCGCTAAATGCATTTTTTTGTAAAATGTTAAAGTACATATGCAAAATTATAAGAAATTTGAGAGAAAATCGAATGAACAAAAAAACTCCTTAGAGTCTAAATACTCAAATGTTTTAGATGGTTTGGTTCAGGAAATAAAAAACTGACAGGCACCAACCCAAAAGAAGCCGAAAGTAAGATTACGCGGAAACATTATTTCTGATCGAGTTGACTTGTAACTCAAATTTTTCGACCATGTCTAATACCTTCATCATTTTCGTAACGATTTTTTAAATTTGAATGTAATTACATTAAAAATAAAAAGGAAAAGGAAGTCTCTAACAGACGAAAACTGTCAGGGAACCAATATTTAATTACATCGGATTCGATTCTCAAAAATTCATGGAAGAACAATTGCCGGGAATCAGCTATTCATTTATTTTATGGAAAGAGGCGGAAATTATGAACCTCATAAACAATAATGATCTTAATAATTTCGAAAATAAAAAAAACACATATACTGTGTAATTATTATGTAAATCTACAAATTTTCTTATAACTTATTCATTCATTACTGTTCAGACGGTTCAACGAACTGCAAACTGTTTCACTTTTTAAACACAATCGTGGAGTCGCCAGTATACTCCTAAGAACGATTGTATGTACAAATGATTTAAGAATAATTGTTGAGTCATTTATCAGCTTTAATAAGTTATGTTGAATGCCTGTTATTTCAGCAAAATGAAATCTGATTCGGACTAGGCTTTTAATTCATTTTTAACTAACACTAGATTGGTTGAAAACCTACCACTACTTCGTTTAGATAAAAACTATATTCCTTTTGCACAAATGATCAGCATCAACGGTCGAACCCCTCTGTCCGTTTAAACACCTAGACCTCGAAGACTAAGGAGCTATCTGAACGCAGAAGTTTGGCGAATGATATCTAACACCATGTCCCCTTAGCTATTATGTCGAGGATCAGTAAGGCCCCGCATAAATATGCTTAAGCGTTGTAAAAATCCTCAAGATTGGGTGAAAGCTTCCAAAGATATATGCAACAAAATTTCAGTTTTTAAGTATACACTATGTTAACATAGAAGTAAGAACTAGCAAATTGGGCATGTAGACTAATGTGAGCTAAGTAAACAACACAATGTTGACCTTTTGTCGAAACAAACGGCTAAGAAGGCCCCCTAACATTGCCATAGTTTTGTAAACTAAACGATGATGTCAGCTGTAAAAAATACCAAGAAAAATACAACAAAATTAGTGGTCACGATAACAACCCTCGAGCCAACATCGATGATATGGGTATAGAGAAAAACAGCGAGTAAACATTTGTCATCAACGAGTGCCATTGGCCAGAGTCAGTGGAATTAAGATAGATATTGGCGCTGCCCTTAGCGTTTCCTCACACAAATTAGACGAAAAAGTGTACTCCGGCCAGCATGGCAGCGACATTGCGAAGATTCCATGGCTTGAGATTGCTCAAATCTGCGCCAGCGTTGAATCTGCAGCAGGTAAAGATAGTCAGGAAAGCATCAGCAAAAATTTTCACAGCCCACAAATCAAAGTGTTTTATCTTCGGCCTAAGTTAAAAATTTGATTTTTGTTTTAATGTAACAAAGTGCATATTAATGTGGTTAAGTGATGTTATTTAAAATGCTGTGATTCAAGTGGTTATTCACACAGAATAGTTGACGGGCTTGCAGTTGGCCAAGTGCATTGAAACTAGCTGACCCCCAATTATGTAACTCCTTGCAAAAAATCTACGCGTAGGCTGTTCCATTTTACATATATGAAAATCTAATAGAAAGTATGTTCTTTGCAGGCAAAAAACCTCTCCTCGGCTACAAACTGGGCTAGTGGCCATAAAAAGGTAAGTGAATTATAGACAGCATTTCATAATAGCCAAACGGTCCTAACCTCAAAACGCGTTTGTTACTCTACGCTGTGTGTGCGTGTCGAAAACAGCTGATTGGTGCCATGGGAGCTCTTACCGGCGGCGTTGGCGCCCTGCTTTTCGCTCTCGAGCAGTCCGTTGAAGCCTCTGATCATGTGCATTCTCCTGCACAGCTCTGGAACCACAAGGGTCTCTTCTCCGCGCTGGATCATCAGAGGTGGGTGTTGATTACCAATTAAAAACGAAATTATTAATGAAATTCTGAATTTACAGTGTGCGTCGCGGTTATGAGGTCTATAAGCAGGTTTGCTCTGCTTGCCATTCGATGCAATACATTGCCTACCGCAATCTGATTGGTGTCAGCCACACCGAAGCCGAAGCCAAGGCAGAAGCCGAGCAGATTACGGCAAGTCCTTTGGAAATAACTAAGAAACTTTAGTAAAGAAACGTTATTGTTGCAGGTTAGGGATGGCCCAGATGATACTGGAAACTACTACAACCGCCCCGGCAAGCTGTCGGATTATTTCCCATCGCCTTATCCCAATGAGGAGGCGGCACGCGCAGCCAACAATGGTGCTTATCCACCAGATCTGAGTTACATTGTGTCGGCACGCCATGGTGGCGAGGATTACATCTTCTCGCTGCTAACCGGTTATCATGAAGCACCTGCCGGCGTTGTATTGCGCGAGGGTCAGTACTTCAATCCGTACTTCCCAGGCGGTGCCATTTCCATGGCACAAGTCTTGTACAATGAGGTTTGTATTATGAGTTTCTGAAAAACCAGAAGTTTAGGCTTACATTTTGTTGCACTTCTAGGTCATTGAGTATGAGGACGGCACACCGGCAACACAAAGTCAATTGGCTAAGGATGTGGGCACTTTCCTGAAGTGGACCTCCGAGCCGGAGCATGATGAACGCAAATCGCTGCTCATCAAAGTACTCGGCATTCTCGGCTTTTTGACCGTCATTACGTATTACATTAAGCGACACAAGTGGTCCTCACTGAAATCGCGAAAGATCGTCTTTGTGCCCCCCAAGGAGAAGAAATAGATATGTTTGAATTTGATATGGCGTAAATAGCAGTGTTAATGCGGCTTTATCGACTAATAAATAAATCAATTTTAAGCAAAAACAGCAAACCAAGTTCATAAACACAATTCAATTGAGAGACAAAAAGATCCTGAGAACAGCAAAAAATATGTAGCATAATGATGATCTAATGACAGACATGCCCCGGTCATGGAGTCGGAAGTAATATAAAAACAAAACAGCAGGCTAGTAAATTGAATGGACGATATTGTTACAACTATAATTGTATAAATCTATAATTCAAATTATGTATTTAAATAAACAATTGAAAATAAAAACCAGCTATAATATGTCGCAATAGAAGATCAAAGTGTAAATCCTCAGAGTGCCAAAAATCAACTCTTGGCGGTTCAAGAGATGTAAGAGATGCAGAGTCCAGGAAAACAGTTCGTAGGAAAAGAAAAAAAATATTTTTACTTACAAAGCCGTTTTTGTATAAGAAATAATCCTTCGAGGGTAAATTAGCTTAGTTCAGCCATCTGATACTTTCATGCCTTTAGCGGTCTCTTAATAGCATCCAACGTTTTTATTTGTTTTATAGAAATCTGAAAAGATCTGAGGCTGTTTAAATATATCTTTAGCATAAAGAAATTTGGAGGCAAAGAGTCATACTGAATCCCCTCCATTAATCGACTTGATATTTTTCTGATAGCAAGTTTTGCTACGAAATACAAGGCACAGCAACTTCAAAATCGAAATTTTCCTATATTTTAAGAGCATAAATGCGAATATTTCGATAGCTTACCGTATTTGCTTGCATCCATATCAAAAAACTTGGTGAGACTCATCTTAGGTGCATGTACTTAAAAAAATCTGATTACATTGTCTTTGAAAGATTGATAGGACTACTTAATATGTTCTAGGAATTGTGTCTGTGAATGAAGTTCAGTTCGTTATCCTGTCTAATATCGAAAAATATACAGATATTTCGCTTCGAACCGGTTCACTTCAAAACCTTGGTTTAAATGAAAAACTGTTGAGCGAAGGTCAGCCATCATTAGACACTATTGGAATACAGCATGTTTTATCCCATTTCTGTAAATGATGACTGACTTATGCCCTTGAAAAAATCATTTTATTTTCACTTTTTTTATTGGATTATTAATTGTTTTATTTAGAAGCTTATGCAATTATATTTAAATTAAAATATTATTTTAATCATTTCGGCTCATTCACTTCTTTGTTTCAGTTTTTAGTATGTATATATATATTTATATTTACCGCCTTAAATGATTATAATCATGTCGCGCCCCCATTGAAGAAATCTAAATGAAAAATAATCATCCGTACGGCCACTTCAGAAACTTTCCGTACTGGCTCCATTTGCAATACTTTTCGCTTAAGTTTTTTGTTTTTTTTTCACTAAAGAAATTCTCTTAGACTTGTTTATTTAAATTAATATATTTTGTTTTTTTATGTATGTAATTAATAAATTTTTAGTTTAGGCAAAAACAATAATTACGCTTCTGGCTACGCTTCATTTGCACTGCTGACAAGAAAAAATAAACTCGAGCTTGGTTTACGCAATTCTGCTATATAGTTGTTGTTGTTGTTGCACTTATGCGAGTGAGTGAAATTATAAATTTAAGTTTAAAATTCTCGATTTGAATTATTATTATTTCAGTTGGTTTTGTTTTTTTCGTTTTTATTTTCTTATTTAAGAAAGTTGGAGAAGAGTAACCAAACATGATGGACATATGTAGTACGTACGTTCGATGTTGGAAGGGACGACGAACATTTTTTAGTTGCTTTGTTTTTGCAGTTGTTGATTGGTAAGCTGTTGTTTTTTTTTATTGCTGCAATTCTTGCATCATTTATAACTACAACAATGTAGCTTGGCTGCTGCTTCTTCATTTTTATACTACAAACACATACAGAAACATTCGTCTTCGTGTCTTATTTCAGCTGAAAGTTGTCCCTGCAGTTGTTGTTGGTTTAGTTGATGATGTTTCCGTCACAAATGTTGTGTGTTGTGTTGCAGTTCCTGGATTTGTTGTTGTTAATGTTGTAGTTTTCTGTTTTTCCACTAAAAACAGCTACCTTCTGGTGGTTGTGCCAATTTCAAGTTCTCTTTCATGGTCATAATCCTTCGAATTTCCTGCAGCATCGTTTTTATAGTATATTCACGACTCCATCTGACCAACATGGGCACTGATCTATGATCAACCTACAGTGCAATTTTAATACAATTATTATCATACAATTTCCACAAAATGATAATCAATTAGTGTGCACTTACCACACCATTATTCTGATTAATGCAATTAATATTAACTTTAGTTAAAAATCTGAGCGTTGGTGGCTCATCCGGATAACGCTCGCCGCATTCAATTTTGAGTGAGTACATCCGATTCTCGAATGGTGTCTGCAAATATACAAACAAAGAGCGATTAATTACAAGCTCAAATTTAATAAGCCCCAATTGTAAACAGACTGCACTATCTCCATGCGTTTTATAGCCCTTTTTTATAAACAACTTACTACAACACCATCATCATCATCATCGTCGTCTACGTGCTGATGACTCAGCGCAACAGCAGCCATAGACGGGAACTGGGAATCATGCGCCGTGCGCAACATTTCTACATTGTGTAAATTTTGAAATTCCATTGAGAATTATTGCAATTTTCTAGGGGTCATGGAATTTAGTATTGACATAAACAAATGCCTTAAGCTAATTCTATGTAAAGCGTTTTCTGCTTGTTTATTCTATGGCAAAACAATACCGGAATTTATTAATAATTTCTGTTAAAAGTGTGTTGATTGTAAATTTAATAATAATAACAATTTCTAATAACAAGTACTTAAAACGCCTATCTATTGAAATCTGCGTCATTGTTTTCGATAGTTTTTCTGATTTTCAATCAACATCGAACTCGACATTGACTTACACATATTTCTACATGCAACCTTTGGTGATCATATAATTAAAATGGAAATGTCTATTATCATGTTATGGCAACAGATAGATAAAGTCGCCCAATGGAAGCTGAACTGATTTATTGAAGTTTTTAGTATCAGAGAAGCGACTATTTAATAAAGTTCTGGAATATTATATATTACTAGGGGCTCCGCCACTTGCTTGCTATTTTCGCCCGTGCCACCTAAAGGTAAAGCTATAAAGTGTTTTAAATTTGAAATTTGTGCTTACAATATGCCATTCATCACGTGTAGTACGTTTCTTGACTTTCTTGAGCTTGAAGTTATCAATTCCTGCAATCGGACATAGAACTTCTTCGGAGCAGAACTTATTCATTGTCGAGTACGGAAAATGTTATATAAATGTCAATTATAAAATACGCTTGGATATCAATTGAAATCAGTATCTCATAAAAGAACTAAAGTATAAGAGTTGGCTTATAAAAAATACACGAAACTCAACTTTTTACAAACTTCATTGTTAACTAATAATCCGTACTTATTTACTTTGGAAAAGGAATAAAAAGACAGCTTTTAGGCTTCTTTGCGTGATATGCCTAGCTAAATATGCAATCAGTGTATATCACATGATTTTTTTTATAGAAAGCTAAATTCTACGTCATTTCTTTTCAAAACGCACACACCCAAATCACATAAGTATTATATATTTATATTAGGCTATACTTACTCTAGGTGGACCAATAATCATGCCGATCCAATACGTTAGCGTCATATCATCATCGTTCTCAAGACCCCATGATATGGTACCATCTCCAACTCCCTTCTGGCCCTGATCCAGCTCCTCCAGTAAGCGGAAATTTCGTGGTACCACTAAAAAGCAAAACAAAAAACGATAATTTATGTTTATAAAACTTTTAAACAAGAAAAACTTTTCGTTTTGGTCGCTGGAAATGCTGGCAAACCACTGTAATTAAGCCGCTAAGCGTGTTTGTCGGCTAACATGGCCGCATAACTGGCTGGGGGGGCTGAGTGGTCCTAAAAGCCAAGTACATTGTTGTTGTTGCTGTATATATATATATATATTTATGAGTTGTTTTTCTTTGGCGTATGCGTCTTTGCACGCATTTTCGTATATCCAAAACTACTACTGAGAGAATCGTTTGAATGCCGCACGGAGGGTGTGGTGCTGCTTGTCGGTTGGTCAACTGTCTTGGGGTCTTATTATTGCCACCCAGCCACATAATTTTTGCATTTGGAGAAGTGCGAAAATGAATTGCAGCAGCAGCTAATCTAATTAGAAATTAAAGAAGCAGGTTGGCAAACAGCACATGCATATATACATACATTTATACATATGTACAATGCCAAGTGTGTAGAGTGAAAAGGGACACACGCTGAAATAACGAGTGGGCGCTGGGGAGGTAAAGTGTGAGCGACCGACGGAAATTGTCAAGTCACGAAGCAAAAATTGCTGCAATTTCTGCATTAAGCAAAGGCTTTGCCACTGCAACAAATAGCAGCAAGCATGAACATGCATTGGACTTTAATAAATAAAATAATATTGCAGTGCTTATTTTTTTATCGGCTCCTTGCTTTCTTTTTCATTTTCACGGCAGCGACAGTGCTGCGAAAGTCATCGTTCAATACAAAAAAAAAAAAAAATGAGTACCGCACACGTTTTCCGACGCAGTGTCGCTGATTTTACGCGATCCAAATTTAAGACACATATTTGCAGTGCTCGCGGGCATCATGTTTATAAGCGATTTCGTTTGTAAATTGTTATTTTAACAAATTTATTTCTTACCAACGCCGGTACTTGATGTAGTCGCCATTGTGGTTTACGCTAATAGTGCTGGAGAACTATCGATGAAGCTATCGATATTTTTGCAGCCACTATCGAATTTCGCCACACTCTATCGATAAAGTTTGGTTATATTATACCTGGTTTCCACCAGGGTGCACTTAGTAAGGTATGATAACTCTGCGGATGCCAAAATATCGACCGCGGCTGTAAAAAGACTACAATGACCATTTACGTTTATTTATTGATCGGCACAATAAGAAACAAACATTCACATACTCAAGTTTACATTTCTTAAAAATCATGGCTTTAAATTCGCATTAAGGCCGAAAAACATGCGCAGACACAATCTTCATTATCGAAATACAGTAAACCCGACATTCATTTTCGGCTGATCCTTCACACCTTACCATGTACCTTGGTTTCCCTACATGCGTTTTATTACTGTATCCACAATTTATCGATATCGACGCAGGTTGTCTGTCCACTGTAATCTAAATCCAAACATCAAAATAAAGTTGCTGCTTCAATTTTATAAAAGTAAGTATATGGATGAAAGGATTCGGACGATGCCGTTTTGAGGACTTTGTATACTATGCAACAATCCGGCAAAGTATGGCGTATCATTGATAATTATTTAACTGATAATCTATTTATGAGAACCGCTACATATCGTTTCCGGAGACAGAGGTTCACAGTTGCAATTTTAAATTGAATAATTATAAAATGCAAAACCAATTCTCTTTACAAAAAATAATATCAATAATGAAATGAGCAAAATGGTATTTCTCGCATTGGTTTATTTGATTAAATATTTAAAACTTCCTTATAACCGTCTCCCAATGAAAGTTGAACGACAATTGCTAGGCAAAAATGTCTTGAAAACAAAAACAACAACTATCAAATGTTAGCATTGTTATTTTTGTTTTCAAACTATTAATTGTTAGCATTGTTGTTTTTGTTTTCAAGGCATTTTTGGCTAGAATTTTTCGTGCAACTTTCAATGAGGAAAGACTATAAAATTAAAAACTTATCGAATTAGTTTTTCGATAGTAAAAGTGGCGAAGTTGGTATTCAAACAGCATTAAAATACTGATTTAATTCTTTGGCATTTATTCTTTGTCATTTGTTTGGGGTTGCCACAATTTTTGTTGCATAGTTGCCAATTCAGTCAAGTTGTCAAATCGTCGTCGTGCATTTGCTTGAAGAGGAAATTTTCACAGCACAGCAGAGAGTTTTCTTTTCATAGAAAAACACAAAGCAAATATTTCATTTCTAATTTAAAACAAAGTCGTAAGCAATTAGAACACACGGCAAACCATGCCTTCGGCTGCTACCACACTCACTAATAACAACAATAGCAAGGAGAAACGCGCCTCGGTCAGCTCAATTGGTGCGAGCAGCAGCATTGGTGGTGGCGGCGTAGGTGGTGGCGGAGGCGATGGTACCAACGGGCAGCACACCAGCAACACCAATTTGACTGAATGTTCATCCAATAGCAAGATAGCAGCGGCTGGGGCTCTGGTTTCGGCCGGCAGTGAAACCGATTTGACCAACAACAACGGCACTGGCAATGCCAAAGCCCTAAAGGCCGCTGCTGCTGCTGCTGCGGAGTCCTACCAACCGATGAAGCAAGTGCTGATTACCATTGAACACAAAATACGCAATCTAGAAAAACGCAAGGTAAGTGTTCTAATGTGAGAGTAAAAGAGCCGCGTGCTGATGCACCTAAAATTGGGACAAAGGATGTGCATATTAATTTCATAGTGGTTCTGCCACCATTTTTATTTTCTAAACCTAGTCGGTCGGTCGGTCACAAATTCTCATCGTCGCTTTGTTTCGTTTTGGTCGCTCGTGCTCGCGTTTTTTTTTTTTTCCGCTTTGCAGATTTTTCGCGACGCCATGTTTGCTATCGCGCAGTGTTGCCAGCTGTTGTTAGTGCAGTTGCGACAACGCCGGCACGTATGCACTCGCTTAAATAGTTAACTGCGCATTAAAATATACATTGTTCGAATTTTTTCAGAGGAGAGGGCTAACGCATTTTGATTAGATACGCTGCTTCCATTTTCTGCGTAGCAGCACACAGCTGTTTTCCAAGCAAGACGACCGCGAAGTGGCAACGCTGCTCCACATGTGCCGCGCTAAGCAAAACTATACTTTCGTTTTCTTTTTTGGCGCATATTTGTTATTTTTTCCTTGCTTTTATTTGATTGTTTGTTGCCACATTCGTGCCTTCAGTGATTGATTGATTGATGTGATGTAAAACCTCTTTGTTGTGCTACAGCTACGCGCTTAAATGTTTTAAAATAAATCGACTCAGTTTGAGAATGTTAGGGCATGATTGTGTACGTCTGTCGGTCAGTTTGTAATTTTTTAAACTCTATTTTTAGACGAAATTGGAATCCTATCGCGCCATACAAGCCAGCGGTAAGGAACTCAGTTCTGATCAGGCAGCAGCTGTTGCTAAGTATGATGCTGTCTTGGCCAACCTGGAGTTTGCACGCGAACTCTCTAAACAAACTCAGGTAATAAATAAGGAGGCCGAGAAGGAACAAAAGAAACAGGCACGCAAGGTATGTATTCAATTCTATTACCCAATACAAAATCTGTCACTAAACCTTTATTTTGCGCTACAGGACAACCAAGCTAAGGCTGTGGCTGAAATTGCCAAAATACGCGAAATTTTGATCATACAAAATGTAATTAGCTGCTTCAACGATGAGACTGTGCGCAACGATTTCCTCAACGGCGAAAATGGAGCCATAAAACTGGAAACCAACGAAATGGAACTGCTGGAGAAATTGTAAGTTTGTATAATATACCTGTTAAAAATCAATAATTTACTATTTTCCCTCACCAGCTGCATGGACATCCAAACGCGTCGCCCAGAGACTGCGGATGACATTAGCTTCATTGCAACGGCTCAGAAGGCGGCGGAACTTTATGCCATGACCATTAATGCACGCCCCAAGCCATACGGTGACATGACGTTCGAGAAGTTGCGAAACATTTTACAGCAGATTCAGGACTGCGGCTTTTTGGATAAGTACTATCTGGTGCCTATCGCAGATGCGTCCGGCAACAGTACGAACAGTGGCACCGGAGAGGGTGAAATTTTGGTGAACGATGTTGCCAGTGAGGTTGACAATGCAGCATCGGAACTGTCAGCGCGCAATTCCCTGGAAGATGGAATGGATAAACTGCATCTTGGCGCGCCTGAGGGCGGTGACTGTCACCCAGAGTTGTCACCACATCAGCCAAGAGCAGCCGAGAGTCAAGAACGTCCGCATCACGTTTTGCTGGAGCAACGCGGGGCAGTAGAGTCATTGATCACGCCAACTAATATGGTGGGCGCTCAGCAGCAGCCGTTAACATTGCAGCAGGGCTACAATCCCACTGTCTCAGGTCAGCAGCAACCACCACAAGCCCCTGGTGCCGGCGGCAGCACCACGCCCGTGCATGTGGTATATGCTCCACCGCCGCAGCAGCAACAACCGCAGCCACCACATGTGCCACCTGGTGCTGGCGCACTGCCACCTCAGCTGATTGCTACTGCTGCAACTTCTGGAGCCCCTCCACAGACACACCAACTGCTGAGCAGCCCCGTGAATCTCCAATCCTTGCATGGCGTGGCACCATCCAACCAGGCAGGCAATGCTGGTCCACACTTTGGCCCCGGCCCGACCACTGTACGCGCCGTCGAGCAGGGCTATTACAAGCAGCCACCGCCGCCGCATCACCAGCAGCAGCAGGCAGTGCAACCACTGCAGGCGCCTACGCCGCAACAGCAGCAGTTTATACAGCAGTTGCGTCCATTGGCCGAAGTTCTGGGCAGCGGCAGCTTCCACTTTCTGCAGGACAGTGAACTGGATGCTCCTGAGTTAAATACAGCAGCACAACAGCTACCGCTGCCACCGCAGCAGCAACAGCCCCAAGTAGTTCAGGGCTTGGTATTTGAGGCGCAGCCCCAGAATCATGTTGACGAACCACAGGCCATACAAACTCTGACCTTTACCAATCAGTCCTTCCCGTCCCTGCAGCAGCAGCAGCAACAACAGCAGTTGGCGTCAGCCAAGCAGCAGGTTCAACCGCCTCAGCCACAGCAGCTCTTCTCACCAGTAACTGGGCAACCAATGATGCTGCAGCATGAGCAGCGTCAGCAACAACAACAGCCCATGCTTATTATGACACGCTTAGCGCCTCAACAACAACCGGGCGTGCCTGCGCAGGGCATTGGTATGCAGCCAGGTGATGTCACTGCCGTCTTTCCCTACGACAGCGCTGTGGTAACCTACGAGCAACAGCTCCAACAGCAACTAGGACTGAAGCAGCATGTTCCAGCTGTTGAGGAGCAGCAGCAGCCTGAGCATCTAGCGCCAGCTGTAGCACCGCCACCATCCGGCAATGGTGGAAGCGATGTGGACAACAACGAGTGGCATGACACAAATGCTGCAGCCACTGCTGCACTGACCAATGTGCTCAAGACCAACTCCTCGGTTCTGAACGCTGTGGAGCCCGTCGTGTCGAACAAGTGGAGCACTGAGATGAATGCTGTAAGCGCTGCCGCCGCGAGTGGCAACTCTAAGAATGAGTGGCAGCCACGCGACTCATCCACTGGTGGGGGTAATGGCAACGGCGGGTACGCTGAGGACTCGAATCACTGGAACAACACGCAGCAGGAGAATGGAAGCAATGGACGCCGCAACTCTGGAAACTATCAGCGACGCAGCGGTGGCGATGAGCGTCGTGATGGCGGCGGACGCAATGATGACCGTGGTCGCAATGTCGGTGGTGGAAGCTATCGCAACCGAAACTATGGTAACTCCGGTCAGCAAAATGGGCGCAACAGCAGCGGCGGCGGAGGTGGAGTCTATTTCCGCAATAACGACGGAAGCTCGTACTATCAAAACGGTGGTGGTGGTGGTGGCGTCTTTGGCAACAAGGAGTCACGCTATGAGTCCTCAGGTGGAGCCTATCGCGGTCAGCGTGGCAATCAGCGTAATGGCAACGGGCCGTTTGGTCGGCCAATGAGTGACCGTGGTCGCAATGCTGGAGGAAGCGGCGGTTCTGGCAATGGCGGCTATATAAATGCCCGCCAGTCGCAGCCGCAACGTCTACCGCTAGGCTTGGATAATAAGAATTAAACAGCTTAGTAACAGGGATGAGGACAACAGCGGCGACAGCGGCTGTTTGGCCAGGGCACATGTATTAAAAAAAGCAGACACATACACAAATTAACATACAACATCTCATCAAAACACAAACGCATAACACATAAACACCATCAATTTGAAAAGGAACCGTAGTTTGTAGTCAGAGGCAACATATAAAGTGCGCCCCAAAAACCAAATGGCGTATTACAATAATTGAAGAATCGAAAGGGTGACACAAAATATTTGCGCATTTTAAATACACTTCATTTTTCTGTTTGATTGATGCATTATGTTATAATAATAAAAAATAGTTATAGATAACAAACAAAATATGTTCAAGCACATGCACATTGTCAGCAGAGCCATAACAAAAGGACAACCAGAAGTAACACAAAAACAACAATGCGGGTTTTTAAAACCTCATTGAGCGGGCGAAAGAGAAATGGGATCGAGGAGAAATGCGTGGAATGCAGGACAAACAGCAGCTGGTCGCAAACCAAGAAAAGGAGAAAGCAAACAGCTGAGAAAATATTTCTGAGCGACGTTATGAAGTTAATAAAAATAAAAGTATTTATACGTCTTAGCAATTAAATTACAAATTATTTTTAATTAATACAAATGAAATGCAAATTTATTATGTACACACACACACATATATATATATATATAAATAACATAATTATAGTTTGTGCTCTTACTAAACGCTCTCATTTTGATTTGATTGATTTATTGTAATTTATTAGCCAAAACGTATGTACGCAAATCCTTTTTAAACACAAAGAAAACAAATTACAAACATACATACGTACATATATATATAAATGTTGAGAGCTCCGCAGGCAAAAGAACGTTTACACAGACACAAAACATACGCGAAAGAAACAAGCGCATATAAAAATACATAGTTGTAATGAATAAAAACAAAAATATAAACAAATTATTATTATAAATGAAAGATTTTAGACTTGAGATTTGTAATCGAGAAAAACATTCACTGAAAAGAAACCGCATTCGACCGTTTTATGGCTTCGCAAATAGAAAGAGCCGGAAAACAAAGAGGGTGTCAGCTACAGGTTTTCTCCAGCAGAAGGAACTTAGTGATTCCAAAATCGCGCTTTAAAAAACAAAGTTGGAATAACAACTCGTTAATCTGCAGTTTAAATCATCAAGGGAACGTTTTGTAAATGTTTCTACGTAAGGCTTGGTGTCCGTAGCTAAGTCTTTGATATTTATATGCATACAAGTTAAGATGAAGGCCTAAGCTTGGTTGTGACAAAGAACAGAAACTGAAACGGAGACTGAATTTCATTCTATTTGTTACTATTTTTTGCAGTTTTCGGATCACTTGGTCGAACACAAACAACTGGTGTAAATTGGAAGCCAATCAGAGAAGGTTGATTTTTCTGGCCATATCTTCTAAACTATGCGTCCTAGAGCAAAAATAAGCGTATTTTCGGATCACTTGGTCGAATGCGAATAACTGGTGTAAGTTAACTTGTAAGACAGTTTTACGTTGAATACGTTCAGAAACAAGTCAAAAGTACAAGTTTCTGTTTCAAATGAACTCATTTCTGTTTCTATTACAATACTTAAATTCTGTTTTTGTCGCAAATGTACTGAATCCTGTTTCTCTTTGTCACAACCAACCGTTTCCGCCATACAAACGTGCTTATCAAACATCTAAGGTCAACATTTTAATTAAACCTAATACAAAAAGTGTTACATATATCCAAAATATTGATCAGGATCCAGGAGTACTGGAGGTGCCAGGACTATTGCTTATAATATAATTATTTACAATTCAAACTCGAATGCTTGTCTGCTTCGATCAGCTAGAAATTTATCTTTCTCTACAAGGTATAGAAGTGGAGAATACTTCCATTTACAATATGCAGCAACTACAACTGCTTTTGCTTTTCAGTCCTTGCTGATTCTTCTTCTTTTGGTGCATCACACAGAAACCATAAGCCGGCTAATATAAGTGTAGCCCCTAAGCCGGAAAGTGCAGAAAGTGGCTCTCGGTACACCAACGCACCTAAAATAAACTTTAGGCACATAGTAGCGTTAATTTGTATAAAGTTCTTTATGGTTTCATAGATGATTACGCACGGATAAAACATAATTTGAAGCCGCTGTCAGGACAGTGGCAGTCAGAGTATGCTGTGTCTGCTGCAGTGCCTTGAGAAAGTATCTCCAATTGCACACATTGCAAGTCAGCATTAAAGCCAAGGGCAGCACGCGAAATAAGATCAAATCTAAATAAAAGGATAACTATTATTAAAACTTGCGAGTGTCAAAGACAGAACTTGCCCATATAGTAAACATAAGAATTATCCGCTTGTTGCGTTGTCTTGCGTTGCAGTAACAGTTGCGCGCTTAGAAAACTTGGCAATTTACCAAAAAAACTGCCACCCGCTGCGCAGGCGCCGGCCAAAAGACTATAGCGATAGTTTAAAAGCGATTCCATTCCAAAACATAACTTTTAAAATTATTTGCTTTCAAAGCCTAAAAACGGTGACAAAGGCAATCATCTGTTTTTCGCGTGAAGTTGGTGGCGGTTAAACTCGCGTTGCCAACTAGCTTCAGCTGCAAACGTGTAAATAGCGGGTATTTAAATTCCAAATTTGAATTTAACTGAAAACGTTAATTCAACACCGCGGAATATTTAACTGATTTGGCAGGTTTAAATCAACTCTAGCCAAGTCCGAAAATAAAGAGGCATTTTTACGAACTTTGGATGAAAATATATTTGTTTTTAAATAATATAGATATATTTGGATACATTTTTAATTATTTATTAAAATTTTGTGATTAAATATTAACGTAACGTAACGTAGATTACAAAAAAAGTGCATACATATTTTAATAGGAAAAAAACAGGAGCAATATTTTATTTTACTAATCTGTCTGTAAAGTAATTGAAGGTTAACAAGCTTTTCCATTTCAGTTTTTTTTTAATGCTAATAGCTAATTAGATATATAGGTTGTATGTCTTAAAAGCAATGTTTATTATATTTGAACCTTTAAAGTAAAACAAAAGTATATTTGTTTCATTCAATGAAAATAATCTTAAATAACATTGTAAAACTCGCAACTCATTCAAAGTGTCTCAAACTATCTTTTATTTTAATAAAGTTGGCCAAATAAATTCCAGTTTTATTACCACCTTTCTAAGCCTATTTATAACTCGTGTCTAAACTAGTTAGTTGAACTATAAAATGCGCATCTATGTCTTGACAGCGCCACCAACATTTCCCAAGGACTTCATCAGCTGGTAGCACTCCTTTAACTTGCGCTTATCTCCTACTTTCTCCAGAGTTTTAGCTGCCTCGGCCAGCATGCCCGCACGCTCACCCGGCGAGCTTAGCAGCGCAGCTGGCAGATACTTGCAAGCCACATACATGGCTGCAGCACGCTCACGCTCGCCACCTTCAAAGTTTTGATGACGACGATCCTTGCTGCCACAAAAGATCGATGAATGTGCATAGCGTGAGCGTAGACTGCGGTCCAATAGTTGTTGAGTCGGACACGGAGAGGCTCCGGCCATTAGGCGGCATACTGCTTCATACAAGTAGATGCGCGACTGCGCGTTCTGTATGAAAAAAATTAGGATAATTAATTACAGCTCAGTCGCATAGTTATGTCCTTCAATTACGGGTATATTTTCAACAATGCTGCGCAGCGAATTTAAATCAGTTTGGAACTTTTCGAGCACATCGCCAGGCACCTGGTAGTAGCCATCATCATCCATGTCCATATGCTCCAGTTCCCATAACGCGGTGCGTGTTTCCAGGAGCCAATCACAGGTGAGCAACTGAAAGAGCTGCAAGAACAAAATGCAATTTCATTCAGAGATGGATGTGCCACAAATTATGAAACAAAGATGGAAAGCTCAGAAATATCTTGTGAGATTCAACTCGCGAGGTCGAACCTGTGTGTTGCTTGAGTTTAGTTTCGGGGACCGATCTCTGAATGCAATTTTGGAACCAAGGCTGCCTTAAACATTCTTTTAAAGTATATAAATTTGATATTTGAGCCGAGAAATTAATAGGGAGAGTTTCGGTTCAGGGTACGAAAGAAGAGAGTGTAATAAGAGGCTCGTTGTCTGGTAAAAATCCAGGAAATATCCGGAATAACTGTAATAATTGTTTCAAAGGTAGAGTTTTAGTGACCAACCCTAAGCGGAAACTCACAAAATTGTTGACTAATAGCTAAATTAGCTATTAATAGAGGGTTGTTGCCCAAACATTAAAAGTTTACGAATAACTTTGTTTTGAAAAGAAACGTAAACTTAACTGTTTTACACTATTTTGATGTTGCCTTTAAACATCTATTCTAATCTCGTCCATCTCAACCATTTAGCAGAAAGTGCATCTATCTCTTATAGAAAGACCTCAGAATAGTTCATAGTTGAATATTTTCAGGTGACGTTGCTTATGAAATGCACATAGCTTGCATTGCAGTTGTATTGTCTGAAACGTAATGTGCTCACACACAGACAATGCGACTACAATGCACCTGCGTAACATTTCCATATGTGCCACCGAATTCACCGTCATATCTTAGGATTATTTTGCCTACCAGTTTAATGCCTTTGGTGTTGGTAACACGATTGACGGTAAGACACTCCTGTAATTGAGCGCTGGACTCATCGCAAATTCTGTTGATAGCTTGCTTGAGTCCGTTTTCCAATGTGTTGCCGTTGTTCCTGGAGAAAATGAGACATCATTAATAACAAAAAATCCAAACTTAAAGTTCTGGGATAAAGGTATGAACGCATAAAGAGCCATAGACGGCAATGATATGTCTATTTAATTCTAGCAGCAAACATACAAGGAACTTCTGATAGACCTCATCACACTTACATTAACAACTTCATCTTGGCGCGCAGCACGGCATGTAATGCCTTGGGCAGATGATCGCTGCACTGTTGCAGCTGCCCCGGCAGCTGCCGTATATTATCATACAGGTGCTCGGCCAATGTATCCTCGCCTAGAAGCCAGTGAACACCAATCTCCAATACATTGGCCCACCAGACCACATTGCCATCGCGTTCCTCAGCGCCCAGTGTATCGCGCAGTAATGACGTGTACTTAAGCACGTTACTAACGATGGTACCGCTGTGTTGTGTCTGATCCACCTCCGTTCCGGGTTTAATAGCTCCGACGCTAGACTTGGGGCCAGCGCCCACCAAGCATTGTATGGCCTTATGCAAAAGGTGCTCCCGATATTGCTGTGCAAAAATATATATTAAACAATTGTTATTAAAGGTTTGAAAGCAGCGACGTACCTTGACCACATGCGAGGTTGGATCACAGGGATTGCGCAGCTTGGTAAAGAAGCCATCCTGCTCCACAGGTGACAGCGCCTCATAGGCAAACACATGTGTGCTGCAATATTTATAGCCATAAGGGCTAAAGGCCCAGCGCAGATCCTCTGCCTGCTCACTTGCACGCGTTTTGCCACACTCCTGACGCGCACGGTTTATATAATAGCGCGCAATCAGTTGCAGCCACTTGGGCGCACTCTTCTTCATGCGCAATGCTGCCGTTATATAGATGCAAGTGCTCTCGCGTGGTGTCAGCAAACTGTGCGCCACCTCGGCCATATTGGTAGCATACAAAGCCATCATAACGCCATGTCCTTCACTACGATTTCCGGTAAGATGCAGCTGATTTAGCCTGTTAAATATGAGCGCCAGCTCGCGGGCCGAAGCTAGAGCTTGTTTGCGTTGAGCGGCACTGCAGAAGAGTCCACCAGCCTTGCGCGACAGCACACGACCAATCCACAGACGATGGAAAAGAAAACGCATAAATTGCCAGCTGGTCAACATGTAACTCTCCAAGCGTGTGCTCGGCAAATGTATGCCAAAAACTTGCAGACAGTTTAGATAAGCCGCATAGGATTGTGTCGCCTGCCCCTGTGCATAGTGTGACTCGGCGCGCTGCTTATGCTGCCAATAGTCATCGGAGGCATGAGTTTCGGAACCCAGCAGTGGATCGCCGTATACCAGTAGCTTGACCATGCAACCTAGCATAAGCACTAGATTGAACAGCCAAAGCAACAGTGACGATGAAGTTTGCTGCCAGCTAAGATAGCTTCCATCGGCTGCAAGAGAATAAGTGTGTTACATAAGTGGATCAAGTAAGAATGGATGCGATCTAGGCCAATTTATATTAAAAGGGTTATTAAAATATACACTTACAGTCCGTTTCGTAGGCTAATATGCTGCGTCGTTGACGACTTAATTCTTCTGTCTCCACATCGTCATGCAAGTCCATTTGACTGCGCTGCAACAGCGTCTTAAAGGGATTAACAGCCAGCACCGCAAACATAAACATGCACAGCGCCAGTCTTGAATGTGTAGCCATGCCGCGCATGGCGCTGGGCACTACAACCACCTCATCTTTGCTGCTGCAGCTGGCTGTCGAGCCACTATAAGGCGAGGGCGGCAAGGAGATGTCCGAGTGCAGCGGGGACAGCGAGGGATCAGAAACATCGCTGCGTGGCGGTGTAAGACCGTAGGCAGCGCTACTGCTGCCATCCACATCAGAGGCTAGGGATTGCTGGCGACGTTTCTTGCTACCGCTGGCTATGCTGTGCCCTTGCAAAAGGTCCTTTACCTTGGAACCGTCACGTGCCATTAGCTCACCCTGTAAACGTTGCACTTCTCCTTTTAGCTCGTAGTTCTGACGCTGCAAGTCACGTATTTTGTCGATGGATTTTCGCAGAACGGCGGATTTGTTTAACTTGGCCGCCTCGCCGACAACAAGATTCTTTAGCTCGTTGATCTTGTCATTGATGGAGGTACGATAACGCCGCTCTATAGCGTTATGAGCAGATCGCTTGACCTCCTTGACCTTAGGCTGCACGCGACTAATGGCCACTTTATTGGCATGGACTGCCGGTGCGGCTGGCGTCTCCGACTTGTTACTGCTGCTGCTGCTAATAAGTGTTTTAGGGCTTGCTGCAGAGTCTGACGTTGTTTCTAGCACTAAAGGTATGGGCGCAGCTGTTAAAATTGTGGCACCATTTACTGTGGTGCTGCTCGTAGTATACATTAGAGTAGTTCCTGGATTGGCCTGAATAATGAAAGGCTGTGTCTGAGGCGGCGTATAAGGCTGCGCTGCCGGCATGGGCTGAATCTTTTTAGAAAAGTGACTGGCACGACTTTGTGTCTTCTGGGCGGGCGTGGTTGGTGGTGAAGCTTTTGCAGGCTGTTCAGTTGGGCCAGGAGATGCCGCTGTATTGGACTGATAGGAAAACGCCGTGCTGGTAGCAGGCGTGTAAATTATTGGTGCAGGCGCTGTGTTTACTTGTTGTTGTTGCTGTTGTAATAAACGACTGGCGTCCATGTGGTGTATTGTTGTTGTTGGTTGCGGCTTGAGCAGTTGTTGAAGTGGCTGCTGTTGTTGTTGTGGCTCGCTACCATACAAATTAAAGTTGGCGGTTATAAGCGGATCGGTCTTATAAATGGGCGAATGCAAGTTGGTGTGCAGCGGGCTGCTACTGTTGTTGTTTGTGTTGCTTTGCCGCATTTGTAGCGGTTCATCCTTGATGTGTGGTGAGGGAGAAGGATTCAGCAAGTTAACTAGTTCAATCTTTACTTGTTGTTGCTGGGAAGGAACAGGCGAAGCTTGCTGGTGAACATCCATGGCACACTCTAATAGAGGTGGCGTTTCATTAATGTGCAACATATCCTCCGTGAAATTGGCATGATCCAGGTCCATTTCATTGAAAAAATTATTCAGCATATCTACAAAAAAAACAAAAATAGATATTTATGTTATGTTTAAAAAACGTATTAAAATTTAATTCAAACCTGATGGTATCATATCCTTTATAATATTAAGAGCATCCTCCTCCTTGAATAAATCTAAGGAGTCCCCCATGCCACCGAAGTCCATGTCCATCGTTGAAGGAGCTGAGTCCATTTTGAACGGACACGTATAACTTTGTACTTTGTATTCTCCTCTTACTTGATTCTGCTGTGAGTAATACTGATGTAATTATAATTTTTGTTTATGAAATTTTTTGTTATTGTTAAAGCGGCCGCGGCGTATTAAGACGCACTATACGCAAGCAACCCAGCAAACATTATTTATTTCCAAAAGTCCAAAAGTACAATACCCTTGTATCAGCCGTAGTGTATGCTAGTGACTAGCGGGCATTACGACTATAATAATATATAATAATGTAATATAATAAAATAGCATATGGATGCACTAGTTCATAACTGGGAATATTTTTATACAACGATTTACTGAGCTTGAAATATTCTTTATAAGAACGCGAAATGTTTGCTGGGTAGCATACGAACTGACCAATCAGCGTGCGCATAGATCATACGATGTGACGACGCGCCCCCTTTCCAACTTGGCGACCGCTTCAACAAACACATTATCTTATTGGCAGCACAATTAACATGATGATATGATAATTTTCCACAATTGCATTAATAAACGCAGTTCCTTTAACATATTTATATGTTTAATTATTCACAATTAAGCACCTTTCGCCCTTAAGCTCGTATTTGCTGCTGCGAATTGGTCATTGCTTTTGACCTATGTATCTAGTTTAATTGTTTATGTCACAGCACGTTAGGGATTCTGCATTTGTTTTGCAAACAAACCAATTGTTTTATTTAAGTTTTTAATGTTTTTCCTAAATAAACTGGAACAATCTATTTAACTATGGACCACAAATAGCGGCCAAATCGAAGTTTGCAATAATAATCATGAAGCTTTTTATTAGAGTGACCATAAGTGGGAAACGCTAATATACACCATAAAAAACGATAAATGTTGATTTGAAATTCACATTGGTCATTTTTCTATGTTCATCACTCTTAAATTCATAATTAAGAGCAAGAACAAAAGCTTTTGTTCTTGTTTGCACGATAATAAAGCAATTTAAACATCAATCAATTGGCCACAATTTATATAACGAGCTTTGAACAGTCGATTTGTTGCTCTTCTTTTAGTTAAAAAAAAAGCTTAACTGCTTTAAAATGCGACATGCCCATTTATTGTTAATTAAAAGTTGCTCAACTGCTGTAATATCTTTTATATAAATAAACGCTATTTGACTTAAATCAATGAATTATATTTTTCTTGACTGCCCTGCAATCTGTCGTTCTTGTAATATCGATATCACATGCAAGAAATACATATTTCAATAGTATGCTATCGATATTTTTTAGCATCCCTACATCGTAGCTGTCATGTTTCACTTCCTGTCAGTGCTTGCTTGCGAGAGAAGAAAATAGATAATCGCTAAGAAAACCCTGCGAGTGATTTTACATCACATCACTCGAAAATAACATCAAAAGTGGTAGTTGAAAGAGTGCCACAACACCAAACGCATAAAACATCAGACCAAAATCAAAACACCAACCAATAACAACAACAAGCAAGGGAAAAACTAGTTGCGGCACAAAAAATTAGTTCGCCGCAATCTCCCTCCGCCGCAGCAAAAAGAACATTTATTTTTCTTGCTTTTATTTTTGGAAGCGCGTGTGTTTGTGCGTGTGAAAAAGAACATAGCAGGAAGAATGGCAGACTCTGAGAAACAGCAGCAGCAGCTACCAATTGAACAGCAGCCGCTGGACCATGATGAACAGCAGGATGATGGGCAGCAAGCGCAGGGCAAGCCCGCGCCGCCACCAAAGGAAATAATAGGTAAGAGCAAACGACAAATTATGATTTTCATTCATGCAAACACATGGCAAAAGCTACCAAAATAGCAATGAAAGGTACAAGAAGTATAGAAGGAAAGAAGTCACGAAAAAATGTGCGTGCTTATGTGCAAGTGTGTGTGTGTGTGTGTGTGTGCGGGTTTGTGTCTTAAAATATACGCGCGACGCCATTTTGTATATATGTATGTGCTACGCTCGCCGGCTCGCCGCATGAAAAACGGCAGCGCACACAAAGCAGCAGCGCAGCAGCAGCATACTAGAAGAAATGAAATGAAAATTCTGCTTTTTGCCGGCGCGGTCCATTAGCCGCCCGGCGCCCTCTACACCTTGCCGCTGACAACAGTAATGACAGCAGCAGCAACAACAACAACAAGAACACGGATCAACGGCAACCTAATTTGTTGGTTTTTTGCTCTTTGCATTCTACTCTTGCGCACAACATATTCTTTTGTGAGTGAGCACAACACAAAATATACCATACCCAGTGGTAAATTTGGAGCTTACAGAATCGCTACCCTGTACTTGACTTGCACAATTTTGATTACACCCCAGCTTACTTTCGCATGGCAATGGCCGCGATTAGGATATCATCTTGATGACTGCACACAATACGCATTACATTTGAATTTTAGAGAACGCTGCATGTACCTCACACGAATAGATTCCAACTACATTACTTTCCCCCTTACTTGTCAAAGACTTAGTACTTTTGAATATACAGTGCACTCGCGATACAGTGAACTAATTAAACACAATACAAAATTTGTTCACTCTATCGATTCGAACATTTTATGATGTGTTTAAATAACATTATGCACAAATCTAGTCGGGATATCTTTTATTTATTTAAAAAACAAAACAATTAATTTCTAATTTTAACATAAAACAGCCTTCATGGGTCATATTTCATCACATATCATCGCATAAGTTAACTAATTTTAGTACATAAAATTCATTTTGGTTAAAAAGCATAACATAAAATTCAATAAATGCAAAAGATAGTGCATTACGTTAAAAGTTTTTTTTTCAAGAATTCTGAGATTGTGGTCTGTTTTTGGTTAAAAACTAGGTTTTTAAACTCTTTAGAGTAGTCATTGTTCACTCTTACGAGTGTTCATTCTATTGCGACTCCACTGTACATTTTGCACCTGGTGAGTTTTATTAGGACTTAAATCTGACGTGATTCTGAACAAAACTTAACCAACAACAGTCAGATTGTACTCACTCATTTTCCTACTGGGGTGCACGTTTGCAAGAGCGGCACAAATATACTATGCGTTAGTTTGTGTGCTCATTGTTTTGGTAAATTTATTTTGTGTACCCTTTCACACACACACACACACACACTCGTGTACTCATAAAAGCGCGCTTACATTGCGTTTTGCTTATTTCTTTGCTTTTTTTAATTGAATTAATGTGGCACGTTTCTAACCTAACATTTGTTTCTGCTTCACACAGCCACCAAAGTGACCGGCACCGTGAAGTGGTTTAATGTGAAGAGCGGCTATGGCTTCATTAACCGCAATGACACCAAAGAGGATGTCTTCGTTCATCAGAGCGCCATTGCACGCAACAATCCCAAAAAAGCAGTGCGCTCGGTGGGCGATGGTGAGGTGGTCGAATTTGATGTGGTAATAGGCGAAAAGGGCAATGAGGCTGCCAATGTTACTGGTCCATCTGGAGAGCCAGTACGCGGCAGTCAATTTGCCGCTGACAAACGTCGCAACTTCCGCCCCTGGATGAAGAAGAACCGTCGCAAGCATCCGGGTGAGGGCGAAAACGAAGACAGTGAGTTGGCAGCGCCATCACAGCAACAACCACCGCAACAACATGATGGTCAGCAGCTGCAGGGCGGCCCACGTCAGCCGCGTCAGAATTATCGTCGCGGTCCAGGTGGTGGTGGTCCTGGTGGGCCAGGCGGTCCTGGTGGCCCGCGCGGCGGTCCACGCGGTGGCGGAGGGCCACGTCGCTTTAACAACTATTATCCACGCCAGCCTCGTCGCGGCATGGGCGGCGGTGATGGCAACAACGCTGAACCAGGCGTTCATGATCAGAACGCAGATGGTGGACAGCGAGGTGGTGATGGTGGAGCACCGCGTCGTGGCGGTGGTGGTGGTGGCATGGGCGGACCACAGCGTCGTTTCTTCCGACGCAACTACAATGGGCCACCGCGTCGCGACGGTGGTGAATACAGTAAGTGATGATAAGGACTTGTTTTTACTATCTAAGTGAAATCAGATGAGATTTGCCTGTATAATTTAGCAACCAGAAAAATACTGAGTTTAATACTTTATGTAAATTATATCGATTGATAATTCTTCTCTACCAAAGTAACTATTAATTTTCTTTTAAAGACACTTTTTTGTTTTTGAAAAAACTCATTCCTAATTTGCGTTCAACATATTCCTAGCTAATTTCTTGTTTACTCTTGGCGTACAATTCAAAATCACACTGAAGTTTAGTTCAATTGGACAAATTTGTAAATTGTTAAATATGGATTTGTTTGTATAGATTATTTTGAAATGCGTTAATGAATTGAAGATTTTGTTAATTCAAATCGGTTAAACGATTTACAAGCACTTTTCTGAATTTACATTGTGTATGTATTGGGGGAAAATATAGTATGTATATAGATCACAACATAACATTTACTTAAAGCACGATACAATTTTATAAACGAACAAGATACAGTCACATTTAAGCCTGAGTTACAACGATTTAAACTGCGAGGAGAGCATTAAGCGAACAAAATCAAATCTGAGTTCTAAGATAGTCAAAACATGGTTATTGTATATCATTTAATATTATATTTATTTATTGCAGTTGAAGGAGGTGAGGGACCGCCAACTCACCGCTCGACATATTTCGGTAAAGAGTTTGATTACTTTTGGTAGTACCCAACGGGAAAGTGGTATACAAGGGAAATTCGGTCTTAATCGCATTTTTGACGCGCTAACTAATCTGTCTTGAACGTGTTGTCAAAACGGGACTAATATGTATTTATTGCAATCGAAGTGATATCCAAAGGATATAAGCTGCTCAATTTTGTGACGATTTTAAGTTTTTACCAATTCATAAGAGTTAATCGGTGGTTGCGGTTCGCATTTGAACGGAAATATATTGTTTAGAGCGTAGCTTAACGAACAACTGATATCACTTCTCCGACATTTAGAACTTAGTAAGAACGTTTTGAACTCTGCGAGGTGAACCTAAGATATCTAAATTCTTAGATAGTCAAAAATCGGGGTTTGTACACCATAAAATACTGTATGTATGTTATTTATTGCAGGTGTGGGACCGCCAAGGCAACAACAGCAGCGTCCACGTCGCCAGAACCGTAAACCAAATGGTCCTGGTGGCGGTCTGGAACAACAGCCACAGCAGGTAATGAACTAATAAACTGAAAAGCCAACAACAACAACAATAACAACTAACAGCAGCCCAACAACATCAACAAAAACAACTTGGCTTTAGAGGTGGCGGAAACTAAAAACTAAACTAATATGCATATAGTATACGCGTCCCCATCATTAACACACACAACTACCACAAAATTAATTAAACGAGCGTTTTCTAATTACATCAAAGATACATTTATAAAAGCATTGAACAACAACAAAAACAACAACATCAATAAAAAACTAATCTTATTTAACACTGGGCTTTGCCTCTGCTCTAACATTTCTCTTGCAACAACAGAGTCGCCGCACTGTTAACTAACAGAGTTCGGTAACAGCTCTGTTGACTAACAGAGTTCGGTAACAGCTCTGTTGACTAACCAGCGTGTATAACAGAATCATGTAATTGTTATAATTTATATACATATATATATTATTTTGTTGTTGTTAATTTTACCTATAACTTCTTTTAATTTTTTCATAACTATACAACAATTTAATAGAACGGCGGTCAAGAGGTGCAGAACACAACAACAGAAAGTACCGCATAAAGAGCAACAGCGCAGCAGTTACAACAAAAAAAAAGAGAGTTAAATACTTAAAAAAAAAGAAGTAAAAACAAAAAATAAGAATTTGAATCGGGCCGCCTTTTTTTACGGCAAACAAACAACACATCAAAGCGTATAATAATTAATGTTTAAGACAGATGCAAATAATTTCTACTTTAAAGGTAAACAGAAACTTTATTATGTAACGAAAAAAAATATATATTGAGTATATGTCAATTCTGCAGTAACTGAAACTGTCTAAGCAAAATAAACTTTAATACGCGCAGCAAACTTAATATTTATAACTTATTCAATTTACATTTTTAATAATTATTTTCAAGTTATGTTTTCATCAACTTACATAAAGTTTTGTTGTGCGTTTTGCAAGCTTAGATTTAAGACACACAAACGTCTATAAATGCATCTTTAATACGCTAGATTTCAAAATTTGTAACATCATTTTAGTTATAAACATAATTATTGGAGAAAGCAAAGCCCCAGCCTCCCACATACATTAACAAAGGAGCCTAAAAGAAAATCAAGAATGTGTGTTATTTAAAGCAAGAACATTATTTCAAACAAATGCAAAAAGCAACAAAGAAAAGTAAAAAAAAAAACTAAAAAATATATTGGAAAAAATAAAAAAATTGAAAAACAAAATTTATGCTGAAGTCATTTAAAGCAGAACTTGGAAAATATAACTGTAAGTATGTTAATAGTTATTTTAACAGTTGCAAAGCATGGATCGGCACTGCCAGCAAAGACGGACAGAATAAGAAATTATGTGCCAAGTCGGCACTGTACACCTGTGTGAGAGGTGATGATTTTTGGTTGGTTTTCCTTAATCCTCCGAAAACTTATACATATCCGGTTTTTGACAAGTAACAGGCCATTTGCTTTGAAGTGCTTTGTCCGCCGACATCTTTTGTTGGATTTGGCTAGTCTTCGCGTGCTGTATTTTTATAGCATTTCTTTGCACCAATAGATGTTTTGGGCTATTGCCAAATTATATGAAATTCAATGCGAACAAATCTTAACGACCAAATATTTATGCAATTATGGAAAGTACACCTTTGGAACAAATGTACAGCGGAATGTCTCACAATTACGCACAGCATCGATGGTTTCTGGCTGACCATCACGTCGATGAGTGAATAGCGGTCACGCGTTAATTCTGAGAACGCCCTATATATTCTGGTTTCCGATTTTGGTTCATCACCAAAAGTTACATTAAGTTCATCGAGTTGAGATAAAGACGTCGAAAGTTGCAAGAAATAATCGCACCAAAATGAGTTCTAAGAAAACAAGAAGCGCTCGTATGCTAATACGTTCCAGGTATGTTGGCAAGGTGGAGGCGTTGCAGACCATAAGTTCAATGGGCACAACTGGTCAGAAGAAATAGTCGAGTCGATATAGCCATGTCTGCCAAGATTTCGGAGACTATTAGAGTTAGTCATAAACATTTTAGCAAAAGACGCTCATTTTCGTTACGGAGATGAAGTTTGTCATGATGATCGCGGCACTATGAAACCTATCCGATTGGAACTTGGCACACTTATTCACACCAATACTTAGCATGTGGTAATACCTAATATGCCAATTTTATTTATAAATTCATTATAATCCACTTTTTATAGTGTTAAGTGTAATATTTATGTTAGAGCCACCAAATTTGGTATGTAGACGCCTTATAAATATAACAATGTTGATGTTTTGCCGAAGCAAATTGCTCAGACCAATAAGAACTTATAGCAGCTTCTAGGGGTCTTACATATATTGCCAAGAGATGGCGTACTTAAATAATTGAATCTTCGCTATTAATGCATAGATTAATTTGGAAATAAAATAAAAGTTTCCTCTTAAAGTCGCATACCAAACAAAGTTTTCTAAACAAATTTCATGGTTGATTTAAGATGGCGTTGTTCGATTTGTATCTACAAGTCTGAAATGGTCTATAGAACCCTTGTTTGTTTTAGTTCACCTTTCTTTTTTTACTGGTACTTAACATTTAATATTTGCAAAAGCTTTTTAAATTTCAATTCTGTAAGACCTGGCGGTGTTTTAACTTTAAGTGAGTGCCTTTGTATAAAATCTTTTACATTTATAAATTTACATGGATATGAGATAATCTTAACTTAAAATTTTTCGTTGGAACATGGGCAAAAAATAATAATGTATAACATAATATTCCTTTGGAGTAGGTAAGGTTCTTGCTACTTTTGGGCTACACATATATATATATATATATATATATATATATATCATATTACTATACTTTCATGTGCTTTGATTAATTAAATCTACGAATTGCATTATATAAATTTTCACTTTACAAGTTTGTTGTAAGCGATGTAACCGTCGATATAGATAAACGCTCTAAGCGTCCCAAAACCAAAAGTTCGTCTATTGAACGTTTTGCATAGAATTTCTGATCTTCATTTAGCTTAAGAAATGAGTAAGCCCAGGCCTTGGCGTAGCTCTCGGCTTCGGCTAGCGCAGTTGCATCGATTTGGATAGCTGTTTGGCTGGGGTTAAGTGTTTCTTGACTATAATCATCAGTTGTATCGATTGGAGTCTGTTCCAGTTCATATGACTGTTCTGGCTCATGCTCGGGCTCCATTTCTGGATTCCAAGATTCCTCCGAAAAGAACTTAAGTAGCGGTCGTTCGCCAGTTTCAAACTCTAACGCAGATTCCGGCTCCTCTTGTAGCTCTAGCTGCAAAGGCAAATTGTCCATTAGAATTCTTGTTAGCTTAGCTGTAGTGTAAGTTTTCGTACATCTGGCCTTATATGATGCTCATCAGTATCCGTGAGATCCCCTTCGTCATCTGCATAAGCTAGCTGATTATTGCAGTATTCAACTTTGATCGAATTTAAACTATTGCGCATATTTTGGGTTACTGCATTCTGATTGCTGGTTTTTGGGCGTTTGGTTTTTGCTGGCGTGGTGTAGCTATCATCGGTTCCGGCACCTCCATTTTCGTCCAATTGCTTTAAATAACGGACATGGCATTTGTGTATGCGCAAATTCGAGGTTGTCCCGCCAGTGGACTGCATTACGCGCTGGCAACCAATGCAAAAGTATCGCCATTTTAGCTTGGTGCCGTCGGGCCTCGCTATTTCTCTGTAGACGTTCCACACACTGCTCCGTTTGTTTTTCTTCACCAGCTTGTATTCATTTCTTTTAATTTTCAATAGTATCTCTAACTGAGATTCTTTATCCTCCTCCGCTTTAATAACAAACATTCGGGTTCTTTGAGATTTGGCCATAATTAGCGATGTGCCAAATTCACAATACAGACGCCGTTGCTGATGTTTAGCGATTAAATCAGATGGGCAGCGCCATGTTATCGATATCTTGTGTATAATCGTGCTGCCAATACCGATTCTTTTCGCAATCGCCTGCAGCTGAACAGCGTGCTTAGCAAAAATTAAATTACAAATTTATGTAAGGAATTGCGTGTATTTTGTTGTAATAATTAACTAAATTAGCTTAAATTTGCAGCATGGCGCCACGCAAGGCTAAAGTACAAAAAGAGGAAGTACAGGTATCACTCGGACCACAGGTACGCGATGGCGAATTTGTGTTCGGCGTGGCTCACATTTATGCCAGCTTCAATGATACTTTTGTCCATGTTACGGATTTGTCCGGTCGTGAAACTATTGCACGTGTCACTGGTGGCATGAAGGTCAAAGCTGATCGTGACGAGGCTTCGCCCTATGCCGCTATGTTGGCTGCCCAGGTTAGTCATAGCTGCTTAGCTTGTTAATTTTGGACAATATTAATATTATTGTTTAAAGGATGTTGCTGAAAGGTGCAAGACTTTGGGCATTACGGCACTTCACATCAAGTTGCGCGCTACTGGTGGCAACAAGACCAAAACCCCTGGTCCCGGCGCACAGTCCGCATTGCGCGCTTTGGCACGCTCTTCCATGAAAATTGGACGTATTGAGGATGTTACGCCCATTCCATCTGATTCCACCCGCCGCAAGGGTGGCCGTCGCGGTCGTCGTTTGTAAATAACTGCGCAGCAGCACCAGAATGCTAAAATAAAACTGACAAACACATATGTATGTAAAGCCGTGTATTCTTCACTCTTAACCCCAGTTACACTACTTAGGCAATTGAGCTGAAATCAACATATCTTGGCCTAAATCAACTGATTGCGTTCACAATTGTCGCCTAGTTCAGAATTCGCACGTATCTTAGAGCAGCATAAGCTCAGCAAGCTGCCGCTGGGAATAGCAACGCACGTTGATGTTGAATACCACAACAACGTAGGCAATCAACAGCAATTGTGGCTTGATTACACTTAATGGGTTTTGTGCATCTTGCAGTGATTGAAAAGTTGAACGCGGAATGGCCTGAAAATTCTATTGTTACAATTGCCAAAGGCGAAAAGCACTACGCATTTTCACTCTACGCCGCTTGAGGCTAGGCTGCAACTGGTTGACCGACTAAGTTTTTTATGCCTTCAACGTTGGTCTCATATGTTGCCTGTGGGATCATTGTAACCGGTTTTGGCTGCCGCAGTTTATATGTAAAAGAAACAAAGCGTCTGCACCTTTCTGTCATTTTTGAGCCGGCTGCAAAATTTTGGCTCGTGTCCATCAGCAGGCTGTTTGGACCCTTTTTTTTTTTTTAAAAAAACAAATGAAGCAGCTGTTTTAGGGTGCAAAAATATAGCTTTACACTCGAATCGTCACTTAATTGATAATTTGTTTTTAAGGACTGACAAGGGTCGCTTTAAAAGTGAGTAGCTAAGTTTATTCTGGATTTACAGGTAAAATAGCACAAGATTTCAAAAGTTTCAAAGTGTTTTCTCTCAGACTGTTGTTTGTTACAATTGTACTCCTCAGGAGTGCATCGGCTATATGCACTTCAAGAAGTGCATGATATATGCACGAAGGTTAATTGCAGGTTGTCAAATACATCTGAGCATGACGCCGTAGTTCTTGAGCTGCACAGGTAGACGACAGACGACGCCAACTCGATCGGTCCACAGTCTGTTGCTGTCGCTGCTGACATCTTGCACATCCATGTGCCCATGTGCACGTCCATGTCTCTCGATTGCATTTATGTTTGGCTTGTCCCTTTTGACGTGGGTCGGCTGTATTTCTTGTGCTTTAGTTTAACTGGTTTTGGGTTGGTCGCCTTGAAGTTGCAGCGCATCAGCTTTTTAGCTCGTGTCACGCGTGATTGCAAGATGCTGGCATAAATAATAATACTATATTCTTAACATTATAATTATGTATTTGAAGCTGTTATGCAAAAGAACAGCCTGGCGTGCATATGCTTGGCTATGGCCATCTCGCGCCAATGGAACATGACACAGGTTTGCCATAAACTATGAATCTTATGTGAAATGTGAGTAACCCGACCAGTAACTGTGTGGGTGGCACACTAAGATATGATTCGCTTATTTAAAGCGCCATAAATGCGGTTCAGGATGATGCCAGCAGCTGGGTAAAAAAACTTCTTGGGTCATAAACTTTTTATAACTTGCATTAAAGTTGGTATCTTTATTTTGTGTCAATTTATGATTTGACTTTCGTACAGAAGAGATCCCAGAGATTGTGTACCACGACTTTGTTGAATGGAGTAGTTGTGAGACACATTCGATTCTAAACTAATAGGAACACATGGGAAAAAACTTAAATGATAAAATATGGTTATAGCACTTAAGGTGTATAATAGGATTATTATAGGACTTATATAACATCTAAGAATACTTTTTGTAAACCAGTATTCGCTCAGGCGCTTGTTACTCGACGCGAGAAGCAAATCGTTAGCCCCTTAAGAGTATACTATAAAATTTTTAAGTATTTTACATTTTTTTGCTCAAAACTATTCTTAATGTACTAAACAAGACTTTATGATATGAAACATCTAAAAGCGCATCTTGGCCTTAAAACCGATACATATGCCGTGATGGTTGCTGCCCAAAGAGCTTGAGACGGCACTATTCTATGCGTACTCTATGTGCAAGCCATGATCCAAATATAAGGGTTGGCTTTGAGGTTATGAGTTTAATCGGACTGCATTAGGCATCGAGAGTTTATAGCCGCTTAGGAAGTTCTTGCTTCTTCTTGCTAGTGCGTCAGATTCAGCGAGTATACATATGCTGCGTTGATTGTTCTCATTTACAATATTTTCTTAAACATAGATTTATAGGAGTCGGGGGGCTGCTATCTGACGCCTATAGTATAAATCCGCTCTGCAGTTCGTTTTGAGATCTCCCCTTCTGTTAGTAGTTCTTCAAAGAGCATGAAAGCAATAGAGTGGCATCCTGGACCGTTAAAATATTCAATATTATTGCTGTAAAGCGACCATTCCCAAGACGGTGTACGTGTTAGACTGCTTGTGTTACTGTCTCTGCTAGACCGACTCATTCGAAGGCAAAATTGAGAAAGAGAAAGTGCAAATAATCATATGTATGCATTGTCTTGGGAATGGTCGCTTTTCAGCGAGTCGACTCAATGTAACGGCCAACGATTCCACTCCATTACTTTCATGCTCTCTGGTAGTTACTTTACAGTGTGTCTTCTAATTCCACAACATGGCTCTGAAAATTATTAGGAGAGTGGCAGCACCGTTTCTGCCTAGTTTGTCTGTAAATTCATTCCCAGGAATGTTGGTATGACCAGGAACTCATCTAAGAGAAAGTTTGTTCCGTCATCATAGATGGTCCAGTTTAATGCGGATCTCCCGACCCAACTTAGATTTTATTCTAGTTCCTGCAAAAGCCTTTATAACGACTTGTCTTTCTGATGGTATAGCTGTTTTCCTATTCTGGAAATTCCTGTTCAAGTTTTGTATGAGGCTGGAAAGCGATGGTGTATACATATGTCCATAGATTCCGATATGTGCTTTCGCGGTCTTGTAACTCCAAGTGGTTCAAGAACTTGTCACATCAAACTATTGTGTGCGTCTTAATAGGATGCATGTTTTTTAGGGTTGTCCATTCACGTATGTTGCTCGTAAGCTGTACTCAGCAGCCTTCTCACCTCAAGATTCCGGAAGTGAAGGATTTTTTTCCGCTGTTTATCGGCGTCTTTGGCACTCGATTCGTCGCCTCCACTGAGATTCTTGCTTTCATTTGCTTTCCATGACAGTATGAAGTGGTGTTAAATTCATAATTACCCCTAATGTCGCTGTAGGACAGTTTTTCATTGATTCTGTCGTAGATAAAAGGGCTAGTTTCTGTAGTCTCTTTTCGTAATGTCACTTTTAATTCAGGTTAATTCCACTCTTGTTCATTGGGCGATATTCCCCTAGGTGGAGCAACCGTCTTATTACAGTTAAGTGTCACCAACTTTAGAAGATGCTCTCCATGATTTGATCTAGTGCATTTGCTGGTCACTGTTGCGACATGAGAGCCAAGTTTGTAAGGTAATTTTCCCTATTCGTAGGGCATCTCCTGACACGAAGTTGTCTCCTTCGTAGACGTTTGTACCTTATGGTAAATTGCGTATGCCGATTGTGACTTCGCTGTTTTACCTAACATAAGACCCAAAATGATCTTCAATTCTTTTATTTAGTCAATCCTCATTGAGGAATAGAGAATCTTTTGGTTTGAAAACGAAAGAACTTGTGGTATTTTTCTTCTTCAATATTTGTTTTTATGGAATTTTTGAAACCATATATATTTTTGGCAGTGGCTGCTAATTCGGAGGAAAGTAATTCTAAAGTTAGTTTAATTAGTTAAAATTATAGATGAAGCACTAACAAAAAATGCTAATCGACATCATTAAACAGATTGAATTTGCTGAACACTAAGAAAAAGGTTTTAGTCTGTCTACTTTATAGAAGCAATCACTAAAACAACCTTTAATACATCTACGAACCTAAGAAACTAATTTAATTATTTCTAAACATGCATTTATTTGTTCGGTTTTTTCAACTAATTTTAAAATGTTTTTTTTTAGATCAATTTAAGATTATGTCATTTTGTATGAGTTTTTGAAATAAATAAAAATACGATTTGTTATAAGAAATGAAAGGAAAGGTAGACAAAAGAACAGAGCATATAACTTAATATGGAAGTTATCAAAGCTACCATCTAGATACGTCAGTAACACGATGGGTGAAAATTAAGAAATGGTTACACAAACACGCACACACATGCATACTTATAAGGCCAAGGTTGTAGGAAAACAGATAACCAATAAAGAGACTCAAAAGACGACAAGAAAAAAATTTGATGCTGACAGTCAGGACGGTGCCCGACAGTGGAATACCCTGTAACCTTTTTTTCCACATAAGCACTACATGCAGCATACGGTAACGAAAGTATTTTCTTTTATGTCTCTTTTTACAAGTTTAATACGACTATAAGCATTTTCCTATTGGGAAGTACCAATTGACAAGTTTTTCTATTGGGAAGTGGGGGCAAAAATTACTACTTGTCTGTGACAATTTTCAAATCAATATATTGGGGGGTATGGCAGTAATTAAGGTAAATCGATTGCAGGGGAAGCGGGGGTTCTATTGAAAAAAGGTGGATACAGTTTTAACGATTAGGGTCACACGATTTTGTAGCTCTAGCTCACATGTATCCATATCTACATGCAGTGCAATTTTGCCACAGTTTATTGGCAAGGGGGTGGGGTGGTGAAATTAGCATATTTTTGACTATAACTTTTGATGTATTTATCCGATTTTGATCATTTTTAAAACATAGATGCAAATGAAAACGACGCACACCTCAGTCGAGTTTTGAGATGATAGATTGAACGGAGCGGCTGTAAGCCGCAAAAATATGTCACTGGGGAAAGGGGGCAAGATATCGACGTGATTCGACAAATTTTATCTTTTCGGTGTAAATGCGCATCTTTTGGTAAATTTTTGTGCCTCTACCTCTTATGGTGCCTGATATCTCGACGTTTATACGGAAGGACGGACATGTCTATATCAACTCGACTATTGCTGCTGACCATTTTTGCCCATGCCTCCTTCTGCTTGTTACATACATTGCACAAACTTATAATACCCTTTTACAGTTTGTTTACAGGGTATAATAAAGAGACTCAAAAGACGACACGAAAATGACCCTTGGCTGGAGCTAGTAGATTAACCGCTAAACCAAATTTGAATTGACGAAATCCCAAACGTACCAGCAGCCGTTCTTATCAGAACGATTGCGAGGGCTGCAAACATATCGGCTTCAAATTAATTACGTATACGTAGAATCTGTGGCGAGAACAACGACAACAACCGCAAAAACAACAACAACAACAATCACAGAAGCTGTAAAAAGTTTAATGATCAGCAAGACACAAAACGAAAAACTCTAACAACAACAACAAAAACAACCAGAAGCCAAAACAAAAACAAAGAGCAGCATAAAAGCGAAGAGGGTGGGCCGCAGGCAAAGAGCGCGCCGCGATCAAAAAGCGCGTTTGTTTTGATTATGCGCCAGAAGAGAATTAACAAAAAGAAAAAACGAAGAAAAAAAGACTATTGGGCTGGCTACAGGCGAGGCGGTATCCGACTCTAATATACTCTATAACCCTTTGCAGCTCACTACATAAGGTTTAAATGAATACGCACAGTTTTGAACTGATTAATTACATCACATGTTTAAGATTTCCACGTAGACAGATTTGGGCATAGCATAATAATTACAAGGTAGGAATATTCTGCCTACGCGATTGCCAAATTTTTTTGAGAGCCGAAGAGAGCGAGCGAGAGAGAGGCGCAAATCAAGCAATACAATCGCACACGCAAATAAGACAAGGCAATAACATGCGCAGCACAACCTACCTCTTTGACATTCGCAGCAGAATGAAAAATAAGATGCCATTGCGAGGGATGTCGGCAGAGTAAGCTTACCTGGTATTCTTATACTATGCAGTACAACCTTTCTCTTTGACATTCGCAGCAGAATTAACATTTGGCAAGCGAACAGTGTGAGAGCAGCAGCAAAGTCCTTCCTTGTAATTATTATTCCCTGGGTTTGGGTGCAATCACTTTACCCTAAATCTCTTCTTAAAAACGCGAATGCAAGTGAAAAACTGGAGCTTAAAGCTCACCTTTTGATGCTCCTAGCTCTTTGGATCTTTGAGAAACACGCACAGACACATGACTAAAACATTTTTTTTTCGTACCGATTCGTTTTCATTTCCTTTTCATTCAAAAAGGAGTTTCGGTAAACAAATTTGTATAAATATTCAAATCGTTTCATTCGTTTGTGTAGAACAACATGTGAAAGTAAATTTCCTTATGGTCTACCGAAAACTTGGTAAAGAGTAAGTCCCTTAGGGACTGTTCATAAATGACGTTATCAACATTTTGAAGATTTTTAGTCCAGCCCCTTATGGTTTTCTAAAGTCTTTGTGTAACAAAGGTATATATAAATTGCTAAAGTTTAGGTTCCACATACCTTTATGAAATGTAAACTTAAAAAGGTAATGTCGTCGCTGCGATGTCAGCAGCGCAGCTTCTTAACTTTTCATTCTCTTGCGAATTTCAATGAGGGAGTGGAGTCCATGTGGACTGCCAAAAAGTAATTCTCATATGAATTACAAAGCAGTAGCTCCTTTTGGACCTGCAAAAGGTCTCTCCCTGCAATGCCGTCCCAGTTTTACGCATTACTAGAAACTTGGAATAGAATATCAACTAAATCATTGCAGAAAGGATGTACAAAGTAAACACTGCTGTTATAAAAGTGATAGAAGTATATTTGAAGTCAAAGTTTTAAAATTTGATGCAAGATCTTTGATCATTGTTTGAATTCGAAATGAAAATAAAACATATCATGAAAATATAAAGATTTTTTCGGATTTGATTAACGTTTTGATTGTCACGTTACGTTTTCGGAACACCCCCCTCCCCTATCGACAGAAAAAGTCCTAATTTGATGAAACCCTTCCCTCCTCTTTGGTCATTTATTTGAGAATATAGCTTGCTTGCGGATTGGCTTAGGGTATACTCCTACCACAGGTACGCATTGTCAAGACCAGTGGTAGACTTCCACAACTACAGGGTTCTGATAAAAATGTTACACACAGTTTTAATTTTGATAGCATTAGTCTAGAAAACGCCTGTAACGACAACATCGTTGCAGATAGTATAAATTAGATGTAACCTGTCTTCACAACCGTCTCTTGGAAAGTGTAACGATGATAAAAAGGCCATTGGATTGTAGTCTTACTGTACAGCTGATCGCTTTTAAATGAATATTATTAGATATCTTAATCTCTATTTTATAAAAAAGTTTTCAGGCATACATATATTATATTTTCATAATGAAAATCCCTATTCATAGGTAAAAAAAAAAAAATCAATTTCATTATATTTTTATATTTTAATATTTTATGAATATGAATTTTAATTTGCGACCTGATCTTCTTCTTTAGCTTTTTCTTCCCGGCTCAAGGTCCAACAAAGAAGTTAAAAATTTTGAGTTCTTTAATTTTGGTGTTATTTATTTCTTTCTAATATTTCCATTCTTTGTTGGACCTTGAGTCGGGAGGATAAAGCTTTAATTTATTTATGTATATAATATAATATATACTGCCAATTCTTTGTGACTCTTATCCTCAAAAACTACTGGGCAGATTTTGATGAAATTTTGAGGATAGCTTCCCATTATGTTGGAAAGTGTTCTTATCTGAGTTTGGACGAATTCCATTAGATGACGCCAAAGATATCGACAAAAACGATTTTCAATATAAAACATACTAAATGTGTTTCTACTTATATAGTAGGCAATCATTAAATTTGACTTGGTAAAGAATTCTTTTGAATTGAGGTAGAGGATATAAAGATATTGGTACCAATATCCGCAGCATGACTTAGTATGAAGAAGAGAGAGAAAGAGAAGGAAGAGGAACGGGAAGAACGGCTTTATCTATGAGCAGCGGATCGCGCGGGTTCAGCTAGTATTTTTATATTTTTTAATATATTATTTTTTTCATATTTTTATAATTTGTGTGTAACTTTCAATGGTGTAAAGTACCTCAAAACGTAGCTTTAAAATGAGTTAAAGCTGCGAAAAAGCTCCTTCTGAACACGTTAAAACGAAACTGCAGTCCAAGACAAAAAGTGTTACTCGAGTATGAGCTCCCTTTTTGCAAAGGGTATTCGAAAAAAAACGTCGTCTTTTAGTTTAAAAAGAAAACAACAAAAATTGCTATCAAGGCAGCATAAAAAGTACAGCACGCGGAAAGCCGAGAGCGCCAGAGAGAGAGAGAGAGCGACAGAGAGAGCCAGCGAAGTGAGAGCACAACATAAGCAACAAGCTTTGCGTCTGCGCACATTGCATGTGGCAAGTCAAACAAACTGGTTTTTGCACTCCCACACACATGCGCACTCTCACACACACACACACACACACACACACACACACACACACACACACACACACACACACACACACACACACACACACACACACACACACACACACACACCTGCTGATCTCTCTCTCGCTCGCTCAAAATTATAAACCCCACTCCGGGTTTATTCGCCGTTCAAAGCTCGTTCGTTTTTGACGCGTTTTTTGTTGTGGGGTTTAATTTTGTTTGCGATTTTAGTTGTGTATTCGAAACAATACTTTGAATTTTTGGGGTTTTATTTGTATAACAATAACAAATTGAATGTGTTTTATAATTATGTTTTTATAAATATTAGTATGTAATCCAAAAAGTGCACACACACACACACACATAAGCAGCGTGCTTTGAACCATGATAAATTGATTGAACTTTCTTGTTTACAAATCATTTCGTTCGGTTCGCGCTTTTTGTGAAAACTTTGCAAACTTGAAAATTTGCTTAATGAAAATATGTATTAAACAGTTTATAAAATACTTTAAACAAGTTTGGTAATAATATAAACTTTGTTATAAAGCGAATGCTGCTCAAAAACTTACAAAGGATTAATTTAATTGTTACGCAAGTAAGTACCAAAAGAAGTTTTTCTAAATATTGTAGGGCTAAATCAACTGTAACTACTCATTTACAAGGAAACTGTGGAACACTTAAAATTCATGATTTAAGCCACTCTTCAAGACTAAAAACTAAAAAAAGCCACAAATATATAAACGCAGAGAAAAGAGAAACCACTGAATCTATAACAAAAACATGACCTAAGACAACATAAAAGAAGAAGAAAGCAAGGAATTGTTTGTGTTTGTCGTTTTTTGTATTAAAGCTTAAGTGTTAAAAGAGTATATTTGTTAAATGGGTAAAGAATGAGTTCCTTGAGAACATACCGAAACATACATATGTATATTTAGTTCGAAATCAAGCTCGAACCCGGATATTTTACTTGAGCTGAACAACAAACCAAACCTACCGTTCTTTTTGTTTTTCTCGTGCATCCGAAACCTGAACCAGGGCACTATTTTTCGAAAAAGTTTTTCGTTCAAAATATCAAACTAACAATAAATAGAACAGTTTGTATTAAAAATTAATGTAAAAATATGTTAAAAATTCACAATTTGAATAGCATTTCTGATGTTTTATCAATGTTTATTTTAAACCTTTTTTGTTTTTATTTCTAAAGAAGATTTGGGCCGGATTTACCATACATCCCTGCTTGTATGTCGCCTTTGAGGGTGACAAATTTTCGCGGAAACTTTTTTCTTTCATTTGTGGAAATCTGTTTCTTGACTGTAGAATTGAAGATTTTTTGAAACACTCAATTTGCCAACTTTCGCTCATTTTGTGGGTCGGTCGCTACTCGTAAATAGACTTAAAAACTCAGATGCAATGAATCTAGAAATAGAGAACTTAAATTCGTTGGTCAAAAAAACTTCAGAACATCATCATATTCAATACGTAATAATTTTGATTGCACATTCGTAACAAATACCTTTGAAAAATTCCGTATTCGCTTTATTATGAAAATCTTGTTACAGATCTTGCTATTCGTAATATCTGTAATAAAAATGAAAAATTTTTGGCTTTTAGGCGCCATATTGAAACCTAGCCATACGTTTTTATGATATTCAAAATATGCAACCTCAAAAGGTCGCTATTGAAAAGACGGATAAGGATAGAAACCTTATATTTTTTTCTGTTCTTGGCCATAACAACCCGTTACCGGGTTCGCCCCTGATAACATCTTCCATTGGGAGCTTGCTTATACTCGGTGGGTCGTCAACCCTACGGTCAACCCTGTTAAAGTCCTGGGGAGACTTTGCTGCGCACCAGGTGTTGGATGGTGCTGATTTGAAGAGTTCTGGACTCACTCTCATCCGACGTATTTTACTATCAAATCATTCATATTGAATCGAGGCTAAGTTTGTCTTAAGGAGTTTTTTAATCATAACTGAATGAGAACATCTTTTATAAGATCTTCGTCAGTGTGCCTAAACAGGCTTTTGCAATTTAAACTTTTTCAATATTCATGAATTTTGATGGGTGATCGTGTTTTACCTACTTTATGTGATTTATTTATTGAATTGGAGATAATGAATGAACATATTCCATTTTTTGATTCGATCAACCATTTTTCGGAAACAGTTCTTATTAAGTTATATAAGATTACCAAAAACGTGACGTCATAATCAAAATGTGAAATGTCAAAAATCTTCAAAATCTTGGCACAAATAAGTTCAGATAAGTCATCGATATGTTTCATCGAAAAAGAAATATGGGTAAAAGTAATCTTACATTGAGATGTTGAGCTGTAGAGATCTCTTTCAATATTTGTTTCGCCAAATTTTTTCTTTACGTAAGCTCTTCATGCTACAAATGTGCAGTTCTTCGCCCGTTTCTGTTGCGTATAACATTTGTTGAAGCTTCTTAAAAATCCACGATATAACTTGATGACCTATAGCTAATTCTTCATTTCTACTTCGTGATTTACAAATAGTCTTTTTATTATCTTAAAGACATCTATGGTTTCTGTAGTACCCAAAGAGTGAGAAACTCGTTCTTTTATTTCAAACTGTGTTACAAGGTTTAAAGAGTTTACAAGATAATTAGGTGTGCAACGTTTTAAGCTTTCAAATCGTTAGACAGTCAACCAATTTTTCGTCCATTTGTTTCTAATCAAATTTTCGATGCACATTACTTTCTCCAAGACCATTGCACAAAACAAAAGTAGGTTATTTTAATAAGAATCTAATTCTCGTTGGCTGAAAAAGCATTCGGATTGGCGAATTGGCTTTGGCGTCATCTTTAAGATTGCATTTAGCTGTCCATATCAGAAAACCAGCTGTGCCATTCCTGGGCTGGGCCCGCTTCGTGACTTGTTTGGCTTGCGTGACGGTCAGAGCGATTAGAATGACTCGTTTCCCAAACTATTGCGAACCTTTGGAGTACTTTTTTCTTTCTTATTTAGAGTACATGGTATAATTGTTCAATTGATAAAACTGCCATGCCATGTTGCTCTAATTTACTGGTGCCTTGAAGTACCCGCTCTGGGTTTTCGGTCAAATGAAATGCAATAAAATAAATCTTAAGCGGCCAACAAATACATAAGCACCCACACCCAGTACTTCAATGCTGACCGCCAAAGGGGCCTCCGACCGGCGTCGCATATTACTCAGGCTTAATTGATTATGCCAAGGCGCTCGAGTGCAAAGTTATGTACATACTCTTGGGAGTAGGTGGGCTGGTTTTCTTATCGGCAATATTTATTTTTAAATTATGTAAAATATTTCAAGTGCATTTTGCTTAGCTTACATTAAATACTAGGAATTATGTTATTTGGCGCTTAAGATAAAAATTTGAGTTATAAGTCATCATATGCCTGGGTGATAATGCCTGAAAACTTTGTTAAGACTTAGTATGCACGAGATATGCAGGCCCGGATTTACCCAACTGGCCATGTGGGCAAGTGCCTAAGACGACAAAAACTGGGTGACAGCAAATTTTAGGAAAACTTTTGAAACTTGACAAAACATCAAAATTTTGACCCATAATTATTGTAAAGTCACTGTCAGCCACAAGGTTGTTAGCTCAAGACGATGATGTTCACGCGCTTGAACAACATTTCCCACGAGTCATCTCAACTTTAGACGAAATAGAAAATGATACTCCTGAAAAATCTACGATGCGAATCCAAGCGTTCGGTGTTTGACAGTAACTTGAACTATTAGAGACAGCATTGATGCAACAGTTGTGGAGATTTTTGTTATCTTCTCTTAATTCTGTAAGTAGACAATTACAAAATGTTAAAACAACTACTATTAAGGTAATTTAACTTTTTAATGGGCTTAACGAAATGGGTAATGATACGCGTGACGATTTTGATTCTTTTGAAGAGAAAGCACTTGAAATTTCCACGCACAAAGGTTATCAAATGGTTTCTCTTAACAGGCCATAACAGCCCATCATCGCCCGATAGTAAGCCAGAGAATTGTTGCCTCCACAACCTCAGTGATCCCTGTGCATCCACTTCCAGATTTCCCTCTGCATATCTACAGAAAGACGGTCCGGTACTAAATCCTTCGGCCAGAAGCTTGACTTTTTGGAAGAACATCTTAGCGTCATTCCTGCTCCTGCACATCTCGACCTCCTCTCGCTCGCGCTTTTTATGCTCACGTATTTTGCGTCTGAAAAGGCGGAGAAGATGGAGTAGTAGATTTTGTTGGGCGGGAAAATATCAGAATAAATACCTTTTTTAATGTCATTTTAGACATAATTTTAGCTGAATCAAAAATTTTCAGTTATTTCAGACTTGTCTTGTTTGTTTGAAAAATAACTTCGTGCCAGATCTATTGATTCATTTCTACGACCAAGTTATTGCGTAAAAAAGATTGATTTTGCGAAAGCTTCAGCTCTACGCAGTTGCGTAACGAATGCTTGTTTTTTTTTCAAACCGCCAGAGGCGTGGGCTTTAAATTTCTAAATCCGCGTCTGGAGATATGCATGCATTAACAAATGATGTGACACATCTGGCAAATATTTTTCTTAGAATTAGTTCCGGTCACTAATCTTCTAGCAAACTTATTTTGCAAACAAAAAACGTGACTTATAATGCTTAAGAAACACATAATATTTAAAAGAAATGCTGATATTACTTATTAAAAAGAAACATATTAGAGAATAAAAACAGATTTGAAGGCAAAAAGGCGTATCAATTATTAGAGAAAATTGTCGTATACAGCTATTATTGTTCAGACCTACATTAAGAGTCATGTTCGTTATCGCTGTAAAGTTTGTAAATTGATGTTTAAGGATCACAACTAATGTTAAATAGAAAAACTGTCCTATGTAGCTTTTTTTTAAGGTCAAAATCTTGGCAGCTCCATAATATTTCTACCTATGCTTCATATTTATAGCTTACACTTCCTATTATAAGTTGTTATTTTGAAAAAACAGTCTTTTGTCTTCAGTCCTTTTACATTACCAAATTAACAGAGACGACTTTCGTCATCGTTTTGTTATTTTTCGATAAATACCCAACCATCGATGCATGCAGTGTCGTTTTAGGGGTTCCACTAAGTTAGATTTTAGGTTTTAGGAGTCCACTCTATTACTTTCATGCTGTTTGGTTTTCTACCTTTTAGAAAATGTTGTCTACAAAGATCAGGAAAGTAATAGAGTGGAATCCATGGCCGTTATATCGAGTCGACTTGCTGAAAAGTCCCAAGATAATGTATACATGTGATTTTATTTGCTCTTCCTCTTTCTCAATTTACCCTACGACAGAGTCGGTCTAACGGAGATAGCAACACAAGCAGCCTCTCAGGTACACTGTCTTGGAAGTGGTCGCTATTCAGGAAAAATTTTAAATTTGCTCATGCTCTTTGGGGAATACCATAAGCTGCCATCTATCTTTTTAGTGACGAAGACGAATCGTTTTGTTATTTTTCGATAAATAACCAATTATTGTTAAATGTTTCTCGTTTTAGGGAATACCAAAAGCTGACTTATATCTTGTTAGTGACAAAGAAAACTTCTTTTGATTAATAAATGACTAATTACAATAGTCTACAAAGTTCAAATTTTTTTAATATGTTAGAACTCTGATGAGTTATTATGTTTAAACTACCTTCCCTCGAAATCGCTCTGTACTCAGTTTTTTCCAGTCATCCTCGGGATTTGAGAAATTCGGGAATATAAGTATTTTTTAAGTGGTTCCACTCAAATCGCTATATCTTCATTGTCAAATGAGGTATCAACTTTTATAGTGTTATTGATACATGTCGTCTCGTTTTAGAAAATACCAGAGGTCGAAAATAACCGAAAAATATACATAGTACATACTACATACATGTATGTCTGTATGTATACAAACAACAATAACAAAGGGAGGACTTTTTGGCCTTCCCGTTTATTGTTTTCGGTCTTTTAAGAACAAATACTTAGTGTGAGTAACTGTACTTGTCTTCTATTGCCTTTTTTTGGCGACGGAGACGCCTCCTCGTATTCACAGTGTCGACACTTTAAAAAAGTAGACCATAATAGAGTAAAAGTAAAAAATTTCGTCACCGAAGTAATAAATCCATTTTGCGTGTGTTAAAAATTTAGCTGTAATATTTTTTCAAAAAGTAAGTAATCTATGGAAAGCCTTAATTTCGAAGCATAGAAACCGCCTTAACCTAACTATGGCCTTAAGCTCACATGATCCAAATTTTAAATGCTTGGCATTCATATGTCATCCACATTCAATTTCAATCTTTCTCTGTGGCTGTAACTTGTCATACGGGAGCAGTAAACACGGACTTGTGGAACGGCTTCGCATTGCCGCTTGTCACTAAATTGACCCATTTCAAAGCTTAAGGCGATACCACAACAACAATAACAACAGCTAAAACAACTACACAGCATTAATAAGACAAAAACCAAACCAGACTGACAAGCCGCAAAAGCCTAGAACCAGTCACCACATACAGCTCCAACTCCAACTCCAACTTCATGGATGCACATTCTTTACGAGACATTCTACGTAAATTGTGGCCACAGAGTGCTACATTGTGGAGCCATAGCATTTCTTCGGCTTGGTCTTCAGCTTCAACTTCATTTGAGAATTGCATTCTTATCTTAATATGCACATTTTTTCGTGCTTCTGGTTGTCTTTAAGGTCTGCTATCTGTTATTCCTAAGATCGCTGTTTCTTGTATTGCACTTACGTGCGTATTTTACTTATGAGTCCCGGTTTGCTGGTAGGTAATGCCCCCGACCGTTGCTCATTAACAAGTCAAGTAACGGTATACATTGTTGTGTCTCGCTTATGTAACGTTTTGCATGTATGTGTGACATACATCAACGTCAGCAACATTGTCACACCGCTTGGCCTCAGTACGGGGTCTGGGGTCTGGGTTCGACAGACCCCGACCATCTTTCGCTCACTAATGACACAAATTGACCAGCCGGGCCGCCGGTAGACGAAGTTATTGACAGCTTAATTATGCTGATGAGTTCATTTTTTTTTTTTTTGCAACTACTCTCTGTACATAAGTAGTTGTTATTTTACTCAATTGAAAATTGCATGGTGGACATAAAAATGTTTGGTTTTCCCTCGAGTTAGTCTAGCGAGTTTTACATATACGTATGACGACGATTCTATATTTCAAGAAATACTATAGAGTTGGTTTTTCTTCAAGTAGATAACTGCGAATTTCTCAATTTCTCCATTATTCATCATTAGCTTTACAAGTGCAATTTTACTTGCCTGTGAGCTCTGTTATCTCGTATCATAGCATCTGAAATCATATAAGTATTCTATTCTTTGGGCGAGAAATTTTAAAGAAACTAATGGACATTTGGCACCCAACGCAAATGGGCGCTTTCGGAATTCGCTTCCTTCTTCGAATAATCGTAGATCCACTTAAAAAATTCCTTAAAGTATTGGAATTTAATAAACATATGTCTTCTGTCAGCCGCATTTGTGATGTTCACTTATCTTAATAACTTGGCACTGGCGGTACTTTTCTTTTATGTTTTTCGAATTCTTCTTCTTAACTGGCCATAACAACCCGTTGCCGGGTTACGGCCTGGTGTAAAGCTCTGCTCCAGGCGTCTCTTTAGATATGCCATGCTTCAGTTCCATAAAGCAAAGCGGGAATGATGAGCGTCTTGTAGAGTGTTAATTCGTCTGGCGAGAGTGGTCTCTACTACTCATTTGCTGTGTAAAGACCAGTACAGTTTTCAACATCAATCGGAGAGTCCAACCGCTGTGTATATCTACTCGAAGAAAGCATATGGCAGATGGCCTGGCAGATTCTCGCAAAGGCTGCGGTAACTGCTCGCTTGGTATGACCGACTATATGGATATCATCTGGATTTGCAAGCAACAGGACACCCTTATAGTATACAGTACCATTCCGATGTACTTCGGTCTTTTGCAACACATTCTCCCTCAAAAGGTTGAAGAGGTCGCAGGTTTTTGACGAAGTTTGTACAAACAAAGGTTCGGAGATGCTCTTTCCTACGTTGAGGGACCTGCGTGTGTTGTTCAAAGTCATTCTGCATAGTCGTACCAACTTTGCAGGCATTCCAAAGTCAGACAGTGCGGCATATACGCGATCTTCTTCAAATAGAAGACGGAATTACAAGTCGGTTTTTGACGAAGTTTATACAAGCTCCATTCCATCTATAAGCACTTTTTATAGGTGTAATGGTAAGACGTTTGGAGTATATAATTTCGAACTTTACGAACTTATTATGCATGTTCCTTTATTCACAGCATATTTATCGCAGTGTATCGCAGACGCTTAAGGAATTCTATGATTTAAATTCTTAAAAAATATCTATACTCCTTCAAAAGCTATAATTTTTGCTGATAAGAAGCTAGATGAGTGGAACCATGAGTTGTCGACAAATTGCCAAGAGTTCGCTTCCATACCATGATTAACGCGCAGACTGAAGAAAGACATAAGGCATCTATAGATCTTCACTTGAAGTGCTCACAGTACTTTCCTTACTTCTGATCCCGTGTGCACACGAAATAGCGCCTTCGATGCAGTCTTTACTGGAATGCTATATGAATTGGACATGCATACCATGAGCTTCCATTAGATTCCGTGCCAATCCGTAATATTGCTTAATCTTCATCTTATGTTTTTTCCCACAACTTATGATAGCTGGAGCTTTAATTTCTTTACAAATAAGATTACCATCTAATGTTGCCATAATCTTTGTGCAAATACTCATACAGCTTAATTAATGTTACTTCTTTGGTTGCCTTTAAAATTAACATAAATTATGTTATGGCTTTTGGCAAAAAGCAAAAACTAATTAACATTAATCATTATTGTTGCGGTTTCTTTTGCCACACGACACAGCAAAAATATGGTAAAATTTTTATAAATAAAATATTCATGGTCACTCTCTCTCATAATAATAATTCCAAAAAAAGAGCCGGCAAAACTTTGGCATGATTTAATGAGCCGAAGCATTCATCATAAAATCGTAAAGCGAAATATTAACTGCTTATTTTGGAATTTGTTTTTTTTTTTGGTTTTTTAAGTTGAGTGAACTTGCCCTCGTATTATCACTTGAAATTGATTTGGACATACCATCAAAACACAGCGTAGTCTCAAAATATAGATAGAGCTGAATTGTTGTAGAGAATAGTCAAAATTAGTCGCTGTAATTAAGTCACGCGTCTAAATTTGTTCAATGTGTTCGGAATTAAATATTCATGAACTTTAGTGAGTCAGGTTTTCGCTGTTGACTTTGAAATAATTTGACACGGATTTCGTAGAGACCGGAAAGAGTAGCAACTATGTATGTTTTGTGCTGCTTTTATCGCTGGGTGTAGCTGAGGAACCAGTTATGTACGAAACGGAACTCAAATTGATTCTTTTTATAAGACTCTATTGAATGAGTTGTTCAGCTATTAAAATTATAACTAAATTTTTACTCTCTTTGGCACTAAGGTGTAAACACAGATTTTACCTAGATCCGTTTTGCATTGTGCTCTCTTTACTTAAATGTCACAGCAACATTTTATGTACATAGTTAGTGCATAGCGAGAAACCAAGAACAATCGACTCAGATCGAACACAGAGCCTCAATCTAAACGCAGTTGCACGACAATTGCAAGCTTAAAAGCCTTGGAAACCAAAACAATAATCAAAAAAATTTGATACAGACAGTCGGAACGGTGCCCGACAGTGGGATACCCTGTACCAAGGAAGTGGTTTGGTTCGACAATAGGTCAACATTGTGTGATATAAATCATAAGCCTACATACCAAATTTGGAAACTCTAGCTAGCACCCCCGTGTGGTAAGCGGGTTAGAGAATACCACCTCAAAGCTCAAAGCTTGAAGTATAAGGCGACTAACAATGACACTGGGTTCTGTCGCGACCGGCCTTAAAAGGGTTGTGCATAGGGTTTGGGACCCACCACGTAAAACCACAGTTCCAATGTAAGAATGTATTTACATCAGGCCGTAACCCGGTAACGGGATGTTATGGCTAGTTATGAAGATGAAGCTCAAATATTACCGTCAATATATAAATACGCTATGCGAAAATTCAGTGTGGTACCGATTACTTCGCAATAACGCAACGTTTCTAGGTGAAACCAATGCCATTCGAAAGATAAAATGCTTCCGTTTTGCAGAATATAAATTTTATGGATACGTTGCGTTTGAAAAATGGCGGAATACCAAAGAGATTCATTTGTAAAGTAAGAAGAAACCGTTATGTTTCAATCGAGTTTTACTTGATCAGATCTACATAACTACATTATATAATTTGTCGGGTATATTTTCATTGTCGCACAGTGTAATTTAAATAGCTCAATAGTTTAAAAACTCAGTAGCTTCGATAGTCGTATTACCTTTTCAAAGCAAAAAACTAGAAAGCATAAAATTTTGAACAGATTAAAACATTTTGGAATCAGCAACTATGCTATTAAGCATATGAAAATAAAATTAAAGTAATTATGTATGCACATCTTGAGTGCGGTCATCGAGTGTACAAAAGCCATGTATATTATGTTATGGTAGTATCTAAGCATGCAATCGAAGCATGCAATTTCAAATTTATCGATTTTCAATAGTTGCTACACAGCCAATCTCTCGATCAGCATCTGCTGCATACATGCAATGCTAATGTGGTTGCAGTCAGTACGATATTCATGCAAGAATTCTCAAACATGATTTCGTGCTCTTGGCCAGATGCATCCATTAATGCTTAATTATAGACAATTAACTGCAGGCCATTATCGAGAGGCTGAGTCTAAGACCCAGCCTCAGATGCTGTTTGAGCAAATGGTGACGCTGAAAATTGCCAATCAGCTGAGATTGCAAGAGTTTGTTTGAACCATAGACAAACAGTTCAAAGTCTAAATACTTGGCCTCAGGTTATATGGAAACTTTTGTTTGTAATCGATATAGTTTAAGACTGTATGCAATGCGGTTTTCTTTTTTTCTTTCTCTAAAGCCAACATGCAACGCGTGAGCGATTTGCTTTTCTCTTTAACCAAACTGACTTGGTTTTATTTTTCATCGGTCAACAATATTTGTTTAAGCTCTTAACGCTTTTCAGCTTGACTTGACTTTGGGGCGATGGCTTCATTCTGCTTATATACTTGGCAGGGGGAGCAAGTAGAACTCGTTTTCCCACGATGAAAATTCTTCAATTTACGTGCACTGAATGCGCAAACTCAACTGACACCTTTTAAAATTTGCATACGATGTGGCATTAGTTGGCAGTTCTTTTGTGGTGTAAATCAAATCAGCTCGCTGCTTATCCTATGATATAGGTTAAGTACGTTATTTTGACTGAAAAGCGAAATCTATTACCTGCATTTCTCATGCAATTCTTCCGTAACTCGTCTAGCTACTGCAAACTCTCCCACGTTCCCAAAAGATCACACCAAGTTCGAATCATTCAACATATCAACATCAACACTCTAAAAATGTACAACATCATTATAAAAACAAATCAAATAATCTCATATATAAACACGTACGTATAAGCCGGGCCAAAATAAAAATTGCAAAAATGGAAGTTGCACAAAAAAGAGAAAAAGAAAACAAAAACAACTTTTAAATACATTCATAAAATGTGTGACAAAAAGCATAATGAAAAAATTTCAAAAAGTATAAACAAAAAAGCTTTGTCAACATATTGACACAGATTCGAAATCTCCAGCCCGTTTTGGCATTGCTGACATAAATTCTCAAATTGAGCTAGACAATCGTTCATTATTATTATTTAGGAGTTCAAAGAGAGACACAGAGAGAGAATCATCAACGTTTAGGTCTTAAGCATAGTTTAAGAATACAAGGTAAGCTTACTCTGCCGACGTCTCTCGCAATGGTAACTTATTTTTCATTCTGCTGCGAACATCAATGAGTAAGGTTGTGTCGGCGCATGTTATTGCCTTGTCAAACAACACTTTTGTTTTGTGTTTTGATTTGCGCCTCTCACTCTGGCTCTCTTAGTCTGTAGCATAATCTTACCTTGGATTATTATTCAATGTTCTCCTTCTTAACTGGCCATAACAACCCGTTACCGCGTTACGTCCTGATGTATTTCTTTCATTGGATTTACTGCTGTACTGGTCAAGAAAAAATCAAGCTTTGACCTACAGAGGTGGTATTTTCTAACCAGCTCGCCTCACGGAGTAAAAAGAAGACTTTTCCAATTGATATTTAGTGAAGTTTACAACCGAGTTATTTTTTGGTATCGCTGATCTCCTATTTGAAAAATGTTTCTTTCCTCTAGCAAAGTTTTCAAACTAACTCTATTTAGAAGAAACGAGCCAGCAGTCTCAAATTTCCTACTGGGTTGTTTTGTAAGTCATATTACAGTGCTTGGATCGCTCACACTCGCGTTAAATGCGCTTAGGCAGTTGCCAGCAGCTGCTACTGCAGTATATTGCTTTGCCGCCTTCGCTCATTTTGAGAGACGCATTGATTGAGCGCGGTCAAGGCCGCCGCATAGTGTGAAGCACAGGAAAACCACAAATGTACGTATAAAATATATGAATTGAATGAGAAAACATGAAAAAACTAGAAATAAAAGTTTCAGCAAACTATAGCATAAGTGACAGGACTGTGCTATTATTATTTTCTTATGCTTATTTTCTCGATATAAGTCGGCGCGTCTAAGACAGTACTCAACAAACGACCTGAAGTTATAAGGGATGACCGAAGAAAGCTATATCCTAACATATTTTCAAATATCCATTTAAAAATTGTATCAATTCAATGCCAAAGTAAGTTTAATACAATTTTCGAACATGGTATTTCTGTATCACTTCTAATAATCTCGTCCTTTTTTGAGCTATTTGGCTCAAATTGGTAATGACCATTTCGCAGTTTATCGAATTCGAAAGGAATATGGCGCAAAGTTTTGGATTTACTAAGTTTAGTGTAAAAACAAACAGGAATTTGTGAATTTTTAAAAAATTCATTGAATTTATTGCACTGTAATCCTCAAAAGAGTCAAGATAGATAATTTGACTAGATCACTCTTTTCAAGTGTATCTATGAATTCGACTCTACATATAACTTAGATACTCTCCTTTTGATGTGATGCCATTCTACATACAACTGGCTTTCAATTGAACGCTTAATTTGCCACATTCAGATACGATTTGTGAAGTTGTATATTTATCTATTGTAACAGGTATTTCTAGGCCTGAATACATGCTAATACTACTTTTGATATTGTTGGCCCACACACAGTCGGCCTTCTAATTAAAACCTACACATATAGAGACTTATACTCTACAAAGTTGCACTCAGGCAAGTTGCACGTTGGCGACAACGATTTCTATCTCAAAATGCAAACATAATAAATTGTTGTAAGCTGTAAATTGCACATTTCAATCTGCCATTTTGTCTATTAATTAAATTGTGATTAATTATTCATGGTCGACTATTTTGCATGCAGCACGAACAGATCATTAGTTATTGAGAAAAATTCTTTATACAAATCTTTTGTATCTGCTTTCCAAAAGAATGTTGTTGCTGCAGAGCAACAAAAAAGAGCTGCACGGTTACTTTATGATACTTACTTTTGCTTTGAGAGATAAAAGTAGACGGAAAACCTATTAATGGATCCAAAACATTCTAAGTGACCTTTTTGCCAATTCATCAACGCCCCTTTGAAAACACCAAACCAGTCTTTATCATTGACCTTTTGCTTGATATGAACTGCTGCGGGCCCAGCACAAGTTTTAACCGGACTTTTTCAAGCCGAAATCCAAAAAAGTTTGTTTTTCTGTCGGAAATCCAAAAGCTGCAGCGCCATATAATTACCATAACAAATAAAGATTTTCTCGCCTAATTGCCTCAAAACAAAAGCACTAACGACAATGACCTTCAATTGCAAAAAAAGGTTTCAATGGTATCTATGAGATACAAAAAAGCGAATTATATTGTGGCCAATACACTTTTTAAGTGCGCCAAAAGTGCAAAAGATCTCTTCGACGTCAAGGTTTTTGGCATTGTATTTGGTTGTGATATTGTGTTAGTAATACTTGGCAATAATGGTAATTATTATAATTATTGACTGGTATGACAATAGCTTCGTGTTGTGTTTTTGCAAATATAATTATCTATGTCTAAAATACGAACAATTGTTATTGTAGCTCTCATATAAACGTTTTTTTCCTACATTATTTTGTTATATATGTGATTTTCGCGTATTGTAGATTTCCAGCACGAATTTGTCTTAGTTTTGAGATCTGCAACATTCAAAGTATGCACAAGTTTGCAGCACACTTCTTTTATACATTTGAGTACGAAATATCTTCTTTTGAAAACACAAAGTATGCTTACTAAGCAAAACAACTGAAATTTTCAGTTTGATTTTCAAACTATAAAAGGATCTGATTCGTTACTTCTGGACTTCTTTCTTCCTTTTTGTTTTATCTGATTTCATCATGTCTTCATATTTCTCTTGAAACGACGTAGCCATTTTCTTAGAATTGCCATCCGGCAAATGAAAATTGCCCTTTCTGGTCAGAGGTACTCTTAGGACAGGATATCTGCTTCTTCCTATATGCAGGGCATCGCTGGGAATCCGGAAAATAAAATTCCCCCACCCGGAACAGCATTTTTTGAGCTTATTTTTTAAGTATATACCCATTTGCTGTTCCCTTAAGCTTACTTTTTCTCCTTTTTTCAATTTCACCACTCTTTTTCCTTTTTTATATTGTTACCTTTTAAGAATTTTTGTGACAGCGTTATTTTTGTCAGTTTTTTATAAAATAAAATAAAATACCCTTGTCGCTCCCTCCCACCTTTTAATCAAACTAATCGTTTTGGTGATCTCCTGCTTACGCTTCAGTTATGCTTTATGTGTTCACGTTTTTTACGTCTGAAAAGGCGCCTCTCCATCTTCCTCATCTCCCGATAGGTATTCTTAAACAGATCGCGTAGCAGTAGCTAGTAACTGCAGTAGCTGCGTGACAGGATCAGAAGATCCTACCATTGGTTCTTCAGTGGGCGTTGGAAAACAAGGGCGTTCACCCCAGAAATACGCAAGGAGTATGATATATTCTCTTCAACATTCTACAAATAAGAAAATTGTGTAACTTCAATATATAACGATATGTTGAGATAGTTGTTTAGATTATCGATATCTTCTTGTTAACTGGCTTTATAAAGGATGAGTTGCTCTGCATATTCTCAACAATTTCTCGAATACATATCTTTTGTTTTTTCCAAATGCCAGCCTCTTAGCTATGTTATAAGTCTATTCCAGCATATTTATTGATTACTTGTAGATTGGTCATCGCCATATACGGAAGTGGCTAATACCTTACCACTGGATTTGCATAATAAATATTCCTGTAACAATGCAATTAGCAATACACTTTATTATTTAATTTATTGTTTGCTTGGCCGTTAGCTCCGTGAGCAATTTTAAGTAGCTCTTGAAGATTTTGCAGCGTTTTGATTGAAAGACAAATATGCTGCCGTTTTGAGCAAAAACAACAACTTCTAGAAATACCTAATGAAAAGCCATTTGACTTTGGCGACAGCAACAATAACAACAACGACAACAAAGCGCATAAATCATTTGCACAGACAAAATGCAAATCTTTGCAGATTAAAAACATTTGATGCAGACAGTCGGGACGGTGCCCGACAGTGGAATACCCTGTACCCATTTTTTCCATGAAAATCAAATTTCATGCAAATTTTTGTATCGATGCGTTGAAGGGTATGGGCGTAATAATGGTAACTGTACTACGAGGGTAGGGGGATGGTGCTGAAAAAGGTCAAAATTGTTTGGTTTATAAGCCTAACGTACCACATTTGGTTAACATAAATTTAACATTTCTGTAAAAAGTGAAATTCTGTTATAGTACCTCTCCTATGTACTAAAAATTGGCACATTATTAGCTATATTTTACACTACACATGCACAGTAATAGTGTGCATAACTGTACCAAGTTTCAATTGGCTAGCTTTCATGGTGTGCGCTAAAACCGCTGTCACGGGAGAAGGGGTTGAGATATCGACATAATTCGGCAAACTTGTATTGAATAGGTTTAATGCGCATCTTTTGGTAAAATTTTTTGATCTCTCTCTTATAGTCTCCGAGAAAGGTGCGACGGACAAACGGACATGTCTATATCGACTCGACTATTGCTCCTGACCATTCTTGCCCATGGAACATATGGTCTGCCACGCCTCCTTCTGCCTGCATATATACATTGCACAAATCTATAATACCCTTTTACACTTTGTGTGCAGGGTATAAAGAGTTACGCTTTGGAGTAGATACGTAAATACAAGCTGGAGGGACAGAGAGAGCACAGCAACTTAAAAGCTAAACCTGTCAAATATGCGGTATCTTATAGATAAGCCCGCCGTAGAGACGCCGCCGACTTCAACGCCAACGCCAACGCCAGCTGCTACTGCGCTGCGATGGCCAAGCGTATTACCGGATTGCCGCTTAGGCAGCTACCTAATAAGAGCTCTCTTGAGTCCCCTCTTTCTCTTGCTTCACTTTAAGAGTATTTGTTTTAATTAAATGCCAATCGTCGAACGTAATTGCAGCACATTAGGTTAAAAATATATGTAATATGTTCAACCTTTTAAGTGCTGTTAACGCAGTAATCTAAGTGGACATTAATTGATCCGATAAATTAGTTTTTATTTCATATAATACGCTAATTGGCAACAGAATCATAATTGGTTAAAATGCAACAATGTCGTTTAAATAAACTCAGAAGTAAAACGTAACTATTTTCTCGACTGGCGGCCAGCCATCCCACGAACTTGTGTCTCAATACACTTGATCTAGGATAACAGCTGGCCAAGATTATCCAACAGAAGTCCGCATGTGCGGCTAGTGCGTTCAACGCCCTTCAATGAAAAACCTTTGATATATAGGTGTAGCGAGCCCGTAAACTATTGGGTGTTTAAAATTTTTAGTACCTTCGGGTACGAAACTCATACCATAAGTTTAAGCTGGCACTACGTGTAGTCAGTAAAGCCCGCATAGTCGTTTTTTTAGGGGCGGCTATGTGCTGACTTTAATGGTAGCGTCCCTTCCGGTAGTTTGGCTCTGGCTTAAACTAAAAAGCGAGAGGTGTCCTTAAACGGTGTGGAGTTGCATCTAACAAACCGGGTGCTGGGACGCAGAGACATACAGAGATTTTGGATAGACCTCGAGCCATACCAAGGTTGAAGTGAGATTGCCAAACTCATTTTCTTCAATTGGTACTTATGGAAATTGGAAATCGAAATAGTAAAAGCATAGAGTAGTATATGACATGCGAGTTGACAAAACCATCCAATATATTACATGACTGACGAAATGTATCAATCCGTATGTTATTTGCTTGCATATTCGAACACCCTAAGAATAAGCCACACATGGCTTGATCTCACGTAAGACAATTTGACGTAGTTCCATATACTCGACTGGTTTTAAAAACGGAAATCTATGCAATTCTAAATGCTAAATGTTCTTCGAGCTGGAACCATGAATCCTCGCACAACGTCGACCATGGTCTGTGAATGTAAGCCTAAACATGATTTCACGTCATAACAATGTCTGTCTATACTTGGTTCCTTGGTTTTGTAGCATATGAAAGATACAAAAAGGTTAAAAACCTTCTTTCTTTTAGTTATAAGGCTATAAAACTATGTATATGACTATGTATATATACAAAGCCCAGAATAGGTGTTTATTCTATTTAAATATTGTTATTAAGTATGAGCAAACTGTCAGCAAAGCTAATCTCGACCTGCAAAACCATTCACCACAAAGGAACTAACTCCAGCACGAACCAATTTCTCCAGCTTAACCCATGGCCTTGATGTTGACCTTAACGCTTCAATCCGCTAAAGTCAAAACACCGACAAGTCCAAGGCCCCACTCAAAGCTTGTTTACATTACAGCATTTAAATTCAAGCGGACTTTACGTCTGGCTTAAGTAGTCAGCATGACTGATTCGGCTCGTCTAGGTCCGCCCGTAGCTGGGCCACATGTGGTGTTTGTTGTGCACACACACACACATACCGTTAGTTTCTCCTCATCCTCATGTTCTGCCAAATGTTTGCCATTTACCAACAACCACAACTACAAGCAGCAGCCGGATAGCGCTGTGTTTTCTCTAATCTCCAGCGCCAGATCTCTGCACATAGTCGGCCAACCGGGTTGCCCCAACAACTCAACCAGCAGGCAGCATTTCTATTATTTATACCAGAGAGAGATACCGACGTACGTCGTCGCATCTGTTTGGTTGGACTCTTCCAGTTTTCACACTTTCCTTAAGCCCGCGAGCTGTGGAAGTGTGCGCTGCATATGTAGCAATTAAAAATAATTTGTTTAGCTTGTTTTCTGTCAAAAATCATAAAAATACATCATAATAATAATAATGTTATTAGTGGGGCGTCGGCTATATACATAATAGACAACGTGTTTTTTTTATTGTGGTCTTAAAGTTGATAAAAAAGTAGTCAGTGGTTAAATGTCATGGTTAGTTGGTTCATGCGATCGATAATTCAAAACTCGATTTATCTATTAAAGTTTTCAAAGAAGAAGAGAAGTCAACTGCAATCAATCGTATGTCTTGGAATCACTCAACATTCCGTTTACGATAACTATTAAGATACTTTAGGTACTTATTAGAAAGTTGATTGACGTTAACCCCCTTGCTTTCCAGTGAAATAGCCTGAAAACTTGCTTTTGTGAGTATTAAAAGAATATTTCGGAAGCGACAACCAAATCGCCACCCACCATCTCCTTATCGGTTATAAAGCATTATTTGATAGCCCGTTGAGGGATCGATCTGTCTGAGTTTGAAATCCCTGCAAAGTTGGTACGACTATGCAGAATAACGTTGAAAAACACACGCAACTCCTGCCAGACGAAACTAACACTCTACATGACGCTCATCCTTCCCGCTTTGCTTTACGATCCTCATGTTGTGCGTATGGATGAAGAAGGTCCTGCGAGAAAGGTCTCAATGCAGGTGTCCAAGGGAGGTGACGAAAGGGCAAACCATGCCTCCGCTGGATGGACCAGGTAGTGAGCACACTAGCTACCTTTAGCATCACCGATTGGAGATGGGCCGCGCGAAACAGAGTCCCCTGTAGGAGAACTTTACATCAGGCCGTAGCCAGCTAACGGGTTGTTGCTCCATGAGCAGCCTCGTCAGGCTATGTCGTCACCCATGTACGTTAGCGCCATAAAGCGAAACGGATACGATGACCGTATTTTACTCATTTGCCTTTTGAGACCAAAGCACCATCTTGAACGCCTTGCTGACATAGTTCTACGTGACGGTGGTGCCAAGGTAGACGAAATCCTTGGTAACATCAACAGTGCAGTTTTCAACAGCAATCTGAGCGTCCAACTGCTGCCGCTCTCATATACTTTCTCTTGTTCTCATTTACAATCAGACTCAACCTTGAAGATTCTCTTTCAATAGAGTAAAGTCTCCGGTTGTCTGAAGCCTCGCTCGGCTTAACCTTACAATAGGTTTGGAGGAGTTCTTTCCCACTTTGATGAAGTTGCTTGCTCAACTTCTTTCTGTAAAGTTGCATAAACTTTGCAGGCATACCGCACTCACACAATGCGGCACATACGCGATCCCTTAATGGGTTATCAAATGCTGTCCTATAATCGACAAAGATGTTCATAAGATATCGGAGCCATTCCGATGAAACTTGTTGACAACATCTCTGTTTCATCTAAAAAATTTCGTATCGTTTCCTATTGTTCTCGTAATAAATGCTTACGACTAAAGCTGCAAAACTATCGATAGTGGCACAATTCGATAGTTTGACAATATTTCTGTTTGATCTACCAAATTTCGTATCGCTTTCCTTTGTTCTTGTAATAAATAGTAATGACTAGAGCTGCAAAACTATCAATAGTGTCGCCATTCTATCGTTCCGACGGTTTTCGGAAAAGATTCGATAGTACCATTGGAAAGAGTAGACTCTTGATTATACTATCGATTATTTCCTTCCTACTTTCCTACCGTTAGTCAGTGTGTTTAAGCTATTGATATTGAAAAAAACATCGATAGTCAGACCAAAAGGAAACAATTCGATATATCGGTTTTCCTGCTCTACATTATAACCAATTAAATCAAATTATATTAATTAAAGTTCGAAAAATTCTGAGTTCTGACCATTGTAATGGTAAGTGCGAGACCTGTTACACGTTCTCTCACGAATTCGCCAAAAGACATAAGAATTTCATTACATACATCATAAAAACCCTTGACACCGCCTCTGTACAAATTAACTATGAAATAACAAGCATCAAGAAAAGCTTTTCAGCTAATGAGACCAAAGGTTACATGCCATTCATTTAGTTTGTATCTCAAACGTCATACCGTTGCTAGACTTCAGACCTAATAAACATCTTGGAAGTTTGTCATTTCTTTTGTTTCAAGAAGTAGATGAAGTATACCAGATAAAGCTGCAAAGCAGAGACAAACATCTGATAATTCTGCACATGGCTGAGGAGTAGCTGTATTCTATTAAGCCGAAGACAGATTTATCATAATGAAACTTGCTTTTGTTTTACTTCTACCTAATACAAGAGTCTGCTGTTTTCTACTCTGCCAGCATATAAGATCCCAGCCCGAGGGTTGTTTTTGCAAAAGGTAGAGAATCAGAATCTTAACTTGACTTAACGCTGAGCTGCCTTTGTCAAACTCTAATGAGCTTTTTTCAGCACAGAACTTAACGAACTGCGCTAGACAGAGACGGAGGGACGGACGGAGAACACAACAAGTGTCAACATTAATTTGAAGAAGTCTGTTGGCAATTTCGAAAACTAAAACCGCAAATGGATGGCACATAAATTGTCAATACACATATGTACACACATATATAGTCAGTTATAATTTGAGCTTGTAGCTGCGAGACGACTTGACACACCCGCATTGAATTCTTGGCCACAAAAACCGAGCTCCAATGGGTTAGTTTGTTTGGTCTGTCAGTTTTTATAAACAACAAAATGTGTTGATGTCTGGGGATTTTTGGATAAAGATGAGCTAAAATAAAACATGCACAAAACGTAGCATAAAATTGAAATACTTTTTGTTTTCATTTCGTTTCGTTTCGTTTTGGTTTTGTTTCTGTTTCGTGGTGTCATTTGTCGCCTTCCTTAAGCTCATGCGTGCCATGCAAATTTTATACTTGACGAGGCAAAGAAAATGCGAATCGGCCTTAAAGTTTTTTAAGTCAGCTGCACGAAAAATTTTCAGACGCACAAAAGAAAGTGTAACTAATTGAGACTGTGTTTGGTATTTATGGGAAATGGAAATTAAAACTCTGAAAGCATAGAGAAATAAAGAAGCGAGAAAAAACGAAGCCATTTTTTTTAAAACTTTCATTAAAATTGATTTTTTGTTTAAGTTTTGCAAACTCGTTGTTTCGCACCCGCGAATTTAGCTGAAGTGCGAAAAATCGTTTAGTTTAGCTAACTTAGGAGTGGTTTTAGGATAAAAGCAATGGCACTGTCATAAGACAGGTCAACATTGTTTTGGAGCAAAAATTACTTTTATGCTTATGACAATTTTCAAATCAATATGTTGCGGGGTACGGCTGTAATTAAGGTAAATCGATTGCGGAAGAAGGCGGCTTCTATTCAAAATATGTGAATACAGTTTTAATGATTTGGCACACACGGGTCTCCAGTATTTTTGAGATTATAAGTGAAGGGGGGTGAAATTCACATATTTTTGAATAAAACTTTTGATGTATTTATCCTATTTCGATCATTTTGAAAACATAGATGCACATAAACACGACACAAACTCTCCGGTTCGAGTTGATACATCTAACGGTGCTGTAAACCGAGAAAGTCTCTTACGGGGAAAGGGGGCAAGATATCGAGATTATTCGACAAACTTAGTCTTTTATAGTGTCTGAGATCTCGACGTTCATACGGAAGCACAGACAGACGGACATACGAACATTGCTATATCGACTCGACTCGATCATTTTTGCCCATGGAACATATGGTCTGCCACGCATCCTTCTGCCTGTTACATAACATACATTGCACAAACCTTTAATACCCTTTTACACTTTGTGTACAGGGTATAAAAACCAAAACCGTGCCGGTATAAATGTTTCGGTTTCACGGTTATTTTGAAAAAATTCTAACGGTTAACACTTTTCGGTTTTTCTCAAAGAATTTATTTCGGTTACGTTACGGTTACGATTTCTAAATTCAATCGGTTCTTTTGGAAAACAGTTACGGTTTCGATTACGGTTTTAATCCCTGGTTGGAAGGAAGAAACACCGATAGTATATTCGATAGTGTCGAATCTTTTCGAACCGATAGTACTATCGATATTATCGAATCTTTAGGACCCGAAACTGAAACTATCGAAAATATGACTATCGATAGTTTTGCAGCTCAATGATAATCGCGTTGGTATAAATAACTTATGATCTGCCAAGTCTGCTACTGTCTGTTACACACTCTGGATCCTATGGGTACAGAGTAAAGTATGATTATTCACATACCCAAAACTAATCTACTCAAAGTGTAGCGTAATGCAATTTATATGCCTGATCCCGCTGGCATATGTTTAAGCCCGAAAGTGATGCGAAAATACACATGAGCCAACATACATATATGTATGTACATATGTGTGTACAAAGAACTGAATGTGCAGTTAATGCATTTTGCGCATGCGTGAATACGCATTTATATCTGCAGTCCATATGTGTGCTTGTTATACCCTGCACACAAGGGTATTATAGATTTGTGCAATGTATGTAACAGGCAGAAGGAGGCGTGGCACACCATAAGAGCTAGAGACACAAAATGTTAACAAAAGATGCGCGTTATCTAATGTAAGATGAAGTTTATCGAATCAAGTCGATATCTTACCCCCTTCAACCGTGACAGTTGTGCGCGGTTTACAACCGCTCCATTGAGTCTATCAACTCTTAACTTTAAATAATTAAAATCGGATAAATGCATAAAAAGTTATAGTCAAAACTATGCTAATTTCACCCCCCTCGACCATAAACTGGTTCAAAATTCCACGACATGTAGATATAGATACATGTGAGCTAGAGTTACAAAAGTTGGTGTGGAGACACGTGTGACCCTAATCGTTAAAACTGCATCCATTTTTTTTTCAATGGAACCCCCCCTTTCCCCAACAATCGATTTACCTTAATTACTGCCACACTCCCCCATATATTGATTTGAAAATTGCCACAGACCAATGTATTTTTGATCTATGTTACAAAATTCAACGACATTGGCCAAAGAATACTGGAGTTTTGGGTATAAAAGAATTTTTTGCCACCATAATAGCAAACTTCCCAACAGGAAAACTTGTCAATTGGAACCTGCCTAATAGTTAAATGTTTACAGGCATATCGATCTTATGGAAGAAGATTTAAAAGTGGATACTTCCGTTCCAATTTTACCGTATTTAGTGTTTATAAAGAACTAGCTAAACCCGCGCGCTCCGCTGCGCATTGATAAAGCCGTCAATAAATTAATTATAAATTTTAATTCTTCCCGTTCCCATTCCTCTTTCTTCTCTTTCTCTTTCTTTTCTTCATACTAAGTCAAGCTGCGCATATTGGTACCAATATTTTTGTATCCTCTACCTCAATTCGAAAGAATTCTTTACCTGGTCAAATTTAATGCTTTAGAAACACATTTAGTATGTTTTATATGGAAAAACGTTTTTGTCGATATCTTTGGCGTCATCAATTGGAACTCGTCTAAACTTCACAAAAACCTTCTTCCTAATACTGTCTACAATGTGTGAAAATTTGGATGAAATCGGTCCACGCTTTTTCGAGTTTAGCGAGCACATAACTTTTTGAGGCTTTTATATATATAGAAAAGGGTACAGGGTATTCCACTGTCGGGCATCAAATTTTTTGTTTGTTTGTTTGTATGTGTTGTATAAGGTCAAATGAAATGCTCGCGAGCTGTGTTTAAATTTTGCTTAATGATTTTTATGAATTTATTGCCAGCGCAGCGCGCTCAATTTGCGCATGCGTTGCCCCCAATGAGGCTGAACGATAAACACACGCACACAAACTAAGAGAGAGAGAAAGAGGGGAAAGAGAGAGAGGGAGAAAGGGAAAGAGAGACAGTGGAGGATTTGCGGAGAGCGACAGTGTTGGGCAACGACGGAGGGGAGCGCAACCCACAACATAAGGAAACAGTTTGAAAGCAGGCGCGAAAAGTTTTTTGCGCATCACTCTTTGTTTTATGTTTATTTCTGTGGCAGCCTTTTAAATTTTAAGTGGCTGCTGCTGCCGCGACTGTCGCTGCCGCCGCCGCAGTCGCTGCCGCTGCTGCTGCTGCTGCGCGACGATCTCTGCTGGCATGAGCATGTTGCATGCATATGGCGTGTGTTTGCAACGCCTACAAAATCATCTGGTAGCATGCCCTAATGTCTGCCACTAGATACATTTGTTTGCATAAAAAACAACATCAAGAGGCAGTTGGCCAGTGAGCTGCAACAAAATGTGGCAGCTAAGTGTTTTAAAAGCATTTCCATACGTTGCATTTCCTGCTTGGGAATTGTGCAATACACAAAATTATTATACTTATGTATACATAGTAGTTTACGTTCTCTAGGCAAAAAGTTCTCAGATGTTTGTATTCCATTATGGTTTTTGATTACACATCGAATCCCATACCATGAATGAATAGCTTTGTAGTCATTCCTTAATGGATTATAAAGTCCAAGGCTGTATAAGAAACTTTGTTTTTTTTTTATTGAATAACATTTGAAAGTGCAGTTTGTCTGACTGGCGCAAAAGAATTATAATCTTTCTATCTATTTCTATGTCGTTTATTTTGAAAAAGTTAGAATCTTTCTATGAATTTCGAGATATCTAAATCTTTGGTTCTCACACGACGTTCGTTTCTGGTCACCTTAGTCGCTTGTAATTACCTACTTATGGCCAGGAAGACCAAAGTTTTCGAAAAAATAACATTCTTCTGTCAGAAGATGTCTAATAACCGTTCAGTACGTTGAGATTTACGACCAAAGAAAAACAGGTTGAGCAAAAAAGGAAGATGAGGAATAGGAAGATGCAGACGATGACAAAAAGAAAGCAGAGGACAAAGAAGAGTGATATGTCAAAGAGAAAGACGATGACGAGTGAAGTGACATAGCGGATTTTGACAGAGTAATATAAGGAAAAGTAAGATAAGGAAAATTATGTTAATGAGGAATAGTTGGAGGAAGAGGATTACGACCAAAGATAAAGAGGATGACAAAAACGAATGGGAGAAGGATGAGGATGAGCAAATAAGGAAGACGAAGACGATGAGGAATAGGAAGATGAAGACGATGACAAAGAGCAAAATGATGACAAAGAGGAGTAGGATAGTGTAGACGATGGCGAATAGAATGCCGATGAAGAGTGAAGTGACGAAGACTTTGACAGAGTAGGATGAGGATGAGGAAAATTATGACAACTAGGAATAGTTGATGGAAGAGGAGGACGACCGAAGACAAAGAGGAAGAGGATTACGACCGAAGACAAAGAGGAAGTGGATGACGAAGACGAGTGTGAAAATGATGAGGTCGGAGAAGAAGAGGAAGAGGATGACCTGCCAGCAGGGGGGGGAAACCCCTTAGTTACCATGAAGTGAAAAGTTGTTCGGCATTAAAACTTTCACATCTTGCGAATAATTTTACTATCAGTTAAACTGTTTAAAGTCGTATGGGGTGTGACAATTCTCAACTTTACTTCACTTTGGAATCCTAATAATACTTTTCCCCAAGTGGTAGTAGTTTTGTTAAGTGAAAGACCGACGCAAAGAAATCTTTTCTAATTCATATTTAAATACAAACAGTTTTTTGTGGTCCACATTGACCATTTGACATTGCGCTCCCAAGATCATTTAGCATTACTTGAAACTTGTGTGTGTTTTTGGTAATAATGAAGTAAAGTTCGTGACGTGAAACCCAAAACTGTAACAGCAATAAAAATACAAAGGTTAAAGACGCTAAACAATTGACATAGTTTATTGTGAATTAACATATGTAAATGAGTATATAAGAAACTTTGCGACCTTGCAAACAAATGGCGCCACCGGCAAAGCAACAATTAAAGTAAGCTAGTCCCACACACACGTCTAAAAAAATGACACCCGAAAGTGGCATACTCTATATCTATGTTCCCCAAGAAGATGTGTATCTATGAGTTGAGGGGCATGCATGTTATTGAGAAAAATGGGTTGGGATAAGCTTCTTTTGGCAAAATGTCAACATTGTTTTGTTCACATGAGTCTATATGCAAATCGAATTTGATGGCTTACTTTATGTAACATATCTTCGAATTGTGGCCTGAAATTTGTGAATTCTCGACCATATTTTCAGATGAGTTTAATAATAACCACATGTATTGGATAAGGGTGGGTAATAGTGTTAAGTTTCGATTATATGCGAGGGTAAGCTTTAAAATATCCTATGTGGGAATAGTTTCAGATTCGGCGTATCTTTTGATAAAATTTGCATCGGCTTCTTCTACCTGTTACGAAGCTTTCAAAAATCTATAATACCCTTTCCCCTAAATATGTAGTGTAAATATAATTTAAGCCTAATGTTGTGTATTAACTGTAAGCTGTGCTTTTAGCAATTTTTCTCTATAAAAACTGAAATAAAATGCCGTAAATGGCAAACGAAGGGCTCGCTACAATTTGAAAACTGAAGGTGTTAACGTTTTACACAGTTTTATTACCAAACTAAGTTCGACTTAAATGTTTTTCCGACCACACAACCAACTATGTGGGCAAAATAAGTTATGGGCTTTGGCATTGACCATGGGCTCTGCGCTATGCTGAAATTGACCGCTGACTTTGATGAATGAGTGCTTGGAAAATTTTGTAGCCATAATTTAGATAGAGAGAGCTCCAACTTGTTCGTTTTCATTTTTTCAACAGTTGTAATACAATTTGACAAGCGCGACTTTGGGGTTTTTGTAACTGAAGTGAAGTGAAAAAAACACACAACAGATTATTGCAGTTGAAAGCGAAGGCGAAACCTGATACGCCTTCAAGTAGTTCGATCGAGCGAATGGTGGGCCCTGCCAACGGCCCCACTGTAGCGAGTTGCCAACTCTGGTTGGGGGTTTTGTTTTTCTTCTCATTGGGCAGTCGCCTAGTTATCGTGGTAACCAAGTGCAAAGGCGTCAGTTTGTATTCGATGAATTCCAATCACACGCATATCGTTTGCAACTCGAAACGCAAAGATAGGCGCACAAATTTTGCATTTATTTGAAATGCTAACTAAGGTCATCCGAAGGTTGCTGTGAAGATCGATTCTTCAGATATAAAGTGGTTATTATACCCCATACGTAGTGAGTAGCATAAGTTTTGCAAACAGTTTGTAACATCTCGAATTGTAAAAAAAAAAACCTAAAGTTTTATGATTGGGATTGTTAGTGAAAGATCGTGAGCGTCAACTCTTGCTGTGCAGGACAGAAGTTACCTCTCTGGTCTGCTTGTTTATCAGCAAACTTTATTATTTGTTCCCCATATATGCGTCCTAGGGCCAACGAAATATTATATTTTTCCAAAATACCTAAGTTCCCTTCAATCCCACCATTCCCACCATTGTCGGTAGGCAAATAAGTAGTAGAGCTAATAACACTCTATAAGACGCTCATCCTTCACGTATTGCTTTATGGTGCTGAAGATCTTTGACTCTACGCATTGGTAACGACTATCGCATTCGATGGCATTGACACAGTCAAGCGAATTAAAATCCAGTGGCTCTGCTGGCTCTATCATGTTATGCATGTCTCCGTTGGAAGGAGCATACCTGATCTCCACCAGTTTTGAGCTTCGACTCTTAAGCATAGCTTATGGAATTCCAAGATATCTAAGCACACGATCTGATAAAAGCTAGTTCTTAAGTCTTCTAGTGCGTCGCAATTACCCAACAACGCTCTCATAGAGAACTCATTTATCTCATACGCATGAAGTTAGGTCTGTAAACTTTACAATTTCTTTTCGAAGCTGCTCGCAAAAAGTTTCAACATCAATCAATAGCAATTTTCTAGGCGCTCGCTCAAAGCGTTTCTATAAACATAAATCATAAAAAGAATCAACTCGAAAGAGCAAAGCTCAGATCAATGCCGAACCACACCATAAATCTCAAGATTCATTAGTATAGGTGCAACCGAGAGACGGGCGCAACTCGAAAGCTCTTCAGGTAGCCCACAGGTTCGAACACATTTTTTTGGCGCGCTTCTTTCTGTGCAGGCCCCAAAAACAGTGTGCGACCTTCAAATGGTCAGCTATTCCATACAAGTGCACACACATGCATGCGATCACGCCACTCGAGAGTCTCAGGCGGCATTGTTGCCAAACTTCTTGGCTACATGTTGCTGGCCAGTTCTGTTGTCGGAAATGTTGCCAAACGGATGAGCACGCAAGACGCTGCTGTTGATGTTTACCTGTAGGCAACTCTGGTCTTCAGAGTCGCTTCGTAACATGTTTTATGCATCCGCAGCAGAAGCAACGTGTATATGTGTGTGTTTGTGTTTTTAAAGTTAAAGTCAATGTTAAGGAAAACAACAACATCGAAATACTTTTAAAGGTAACAAAAAAAATGGCGAAGGTCGTTTAAAGGCAATGCAGTGATTTGTTTTTAACATTTTTTTTTTTATTTTCTCATTTTGTTTTGTATGCTCTATTGATTTCGGAGCATTTCAAGTAACTCTTGGGTTAAAAAAATGTTCACAAAAATACTTCACATTTTGCAACTCAAGGAGCTTTATGGGCGTGTATGGGCAGATCCCATTCATCCGTTTGGCTAGTTGTTTTTTTTTTGCTTCCATATTATTAGCTATAATGATAAGTTTTTTGTGAGTTTTGCATAATTGAAAGATGTTTTTATTTTTTACTTGAACGCCAAAACTCTCTCTCTCTCTCTCGCTCTATCTCTGTTATTAAGTCATTATTCAAGCTTAGCTAAAAGTTTATTTGGCGGCAAGTGTATAGCATTATCGACTTGTTTCGTTTAACTTTCTTTAATTACATTTTTCCTTCCTCTGAAATACACACAGTAGTAAATTTATGCTGAGATTTATTTTTTGTTCGCAAAACTTAACAACTTTGATAAGAGGCAACTAATTGCTCCTTTACCTCACGTCAACGCATGCCTCCAAAGCTAGTGGTTTTTTGAGATTTCCAAAATGTTGTTCCCATCATAAAGCTGTTGATTGGTTTCCTTTTTGGAGAAGTCGCTGTCGCTCCGCTACTGTCAGTCAGTCAGTCTGTGATTTTCTTTTTCGCCAATTCGTGTTTTATTTTGATTTCATTTCATGAACATTTCATTTGGGGAGTTGACCAGTTGGTCAGTCGCCCGACTTTTTTTTTTCAATTTTGCTTACTGGGTATGTGGGTCAAGACGCGACACTTGGTCCACACGACTGCCAGAGATCACAATGTAAGTATCGTCTGTTGCATACCCGAGATAAGGCATGAGGTGTCATTATGCTTTGTACCAGAATATGTATTTCTTTATTAACGAAAAATGGCGAAAGGTAACTCCGTGGCGTACAAACTCGTATACTCTTCAGAAAGGAATTTGGATGCTAAAGTAACAAAATTCCACGTGTAGTGAGCATGTCAAAGCTTGTCGTATGAGGCGTCTTATAATGACACTAAATTCTTTCGAGACCAGTATAGCCACCCCAGGCATTGGGTTTGGAGCCCACCATGTAAAACCCCAATTCCAATGAAAGAATGTATTTACATAAGGCCGTAACCCGGTAAGGGGTTGTTATGGCCAGTTAAGAAAAAGAAAGTAAAACAATTCCAACACTTGAATTTATGAGAAATAGAAAAGTTCTGATTTATTAAAAGAACTTTTATTAGCAAAGAACTCCCTCTTTCTAGTTCAAGAAAGACTAATGTTCCAAAAAGAAAGTAGGGAGAAAAAGTAAAACTAAGCGAATGTAACGCCATTTGATGTATAGATTTCAAGAATATTTATACTTGCGATGTTTTATGTTCAACTTTTACTTTTGAAAATGCTTTCTAAGCGTGTATTTTACGCATGTAACTAGCCATTCCAGTAAAAGCAGGCCCTAAATCACATTAAAATGGACACGAAGACTAGGCATCCGCTCACGACTTTGACCATTTCGAACACGACTTTTGTTTCTTTACACTATATACGTGTTACAAACGCTTCGACGAACTTAGACGATCAAATTCCAAGTAAAGTGTATAAAAAAAACTGAAATGATTACAGTGGACATGTGTATTTACATTACTTTTGGTCACGATGTGCGACCATGAAAGTTTACATAATAGTCCCATGGAAGGCTCCATGCAATTGATTTACTTTAAGCCTTATAAATGACAGTCATTTACTTGTTTAATGCATTTATAAACAAGGCAATAAAAGAAAGCAAAGCAATAATAGGGATTGGTGACTAATCATAACCCACAATGGAAAGGGGCATAATTTGGGTCAATTTAATGTTGCAGCTGCAATTTGTATAATCAGCAAGCAAGAAAAAATAAGAAAGTCATTTTTACAAAGTTTCCATACCAAACGGTAGAAAAAAATATATGAGATACACAATTATTATGTTGAAGGAATGCTAATTGTCGCAATTGTGTGGGATACTACTAGGAGTATAGGAACGTCTTCTTCTTTTTAACTGACAATAAAAACCTGTTATCGCGTTACGTCATATTGTAAAGGACTTTTGTGGTCCTTCCAACGGAGAAATCTGAAGGTCGCACCAACGTTGCAGCGATTCCAAACTCAGACAGGGCGGCATATACGCGATCTCTCAACGGGCTATCAAATGCTGCCTTATAATCGGCAAAGACATGGTGGGGGTCGATTTGGTCCTATCGAAGGCTTTAATTCATTTCATTGTGGGGAGGTTTTTATGTGATGGATCCCAAATCCTACGCCGATTTAGGGCCCAGGGAAGGCTACGCAGCGCACATTAGCTCACTACTCTAACACCGGGTGGCAATTGGAGCAGCTTTCCAGGGGGCAACACGTGCAGGTTGTACGTCAACTTGGTTGAGTTATAGTCAGGTACCACCCTGCTCAGAAGCTTTCACCCTGTCAAGAATCAAGGTTCACCAAAGAGTAAATTAATTTCTATAAGAGATTTCATCTCTCAAAATATGGGATTTCACATCTTGATATTTTTTGAGGTAGCACAAGATTGAGAGTCTAAACTCCTTTTGTTTGCTTTAAATTCGATTGAGCCCACAACTGGTTTTGGTAAGAATGTGAGCTTTTGTAAATTTAATTCAACAAATATCCGAATCTACTTGAGCCGAACACATAATTATGTGGCAAATAATTCTTCAATTTTACTGAAAAATTCTTAAAAAATCGTAGATTAGATTGGGTTTTTGGTGGATGAGATGGATCATTGAAGGAAGCGAGCACTCAGGCAGCCTTGTCCATAGTTCCATAGCCGAAGAGGCTACGATAGAAGAGCGACAGGACAGCTGAATGAGAAAGAGATAGATAGAGAGAGAGAGTAAGAAAATGCAACAGACTCAAAAAGGGGTTTAGCACAATCTTCTAGAAGAATGAATGCATAGTTGAACAAAGAAAAAGAAACTAATCTTTTTTTTTGGTCTCAAGCAAGAAGTCCATATTAAGAACCGCCCTATAAGCAATCTCTACTGTAGAAAGAAAATAACAAATGTCAGTTTACTGTTATCAACAATGTAGATAATGAGGGTTAAAAACGTTGAAACATATCGATAGTTTATCTAAACGCAAAAGGGTAGCTAATTATTGTCTATGATCATTTTGACAAATCAAAATCGAAATTGGGAATAAGCACAATAATTTAACTTTCACTAAATTCCGCTCAAAGCAAGTTAAATTCCAAAAAAGAACCTTCAAAAATTGTGCTCTCCAATCAAATTTTTCTTTCAAATGTATCCGTAATCGTACTTCACTGCCAAGTGTAATTACAGATATCGTTACAATTAGCAATGCATAATTGAAGTTATCGATACAATTACAAGTTGATGTAAATTACATGTCTGATTTTTCTTCCTATTCATGTGTAATCTTGACGTATAACCACTTCGGCTCAACGTAATCTTCTCAAAACTAATTTCACTTATTCACATGCTTATCCATCACAAATTTTTGACTAGCACAATTGAAAGTCAATTAAGATTCAATGATTATCGTTTGGTTACACACACACATACGCTCAAACACACCCGTAACATATTTCCGTTGAGTAGTTTTGGGCGTTGCATAAACACTTGGGCCGCAGCTCAGCGATATGCAACAAAATTAAACGAGGCAGTGTGGGGGAATCGGAAAAACTTTCTACAATTATATCCAGAAAGTATTGAACGTTTCTTCTACTTCACGCTGATTTACGCAACTTTCACGGCAATAGCAAAGGCAACAATAACAACAACAACAACGACAACAACACAAAGCCCCAAGTTGCCATATGCAACACAAAAACAACAAATTTATAGCTTATAGCAGCCACTCGCATCGAAATGAAAAGCTCAATGGCCTGGCCCACGCAATGCAATGGCAACACGACAACAACAACTGCAACAACAACTGCAACAACAACGGCAACAACAACTGCAACAAACAACATGAAACACAACAACAACGAGTGAAAAACGAAACCCTTTAGGAAATTTTAACAAAAAGTTGCAGCGGCTGCTGCATAAATCCGTTTAAAATCGCAGCTCCAAAAAAGCAATAACAACAACCAACAAGCAACTGCACCTCCAACTGGATGGATACCAGCATCTGCAAGCGCAACACCAACGCCACAGATTTGTGCATGGCCTGCGGATGGGAAGCTGTGCGGGCGTTGTTCACGATGCGCTTAATTTGGGCACAGTGGTTTGAGTGGTTGTAAAACGTAAACGAAACTTTCGAGTCGTCAGCTGAATTAGGCATGCTGCACACAAAACAAACTGCAGTAAATCTAACCAATATCATCGGTTCGATAAGCGAATTTTTCAGTCACGTAAAGAGTACTTTTGCTATAGTGTATCTTATAACCGATTAAAAATGAACAAACCTTCAAAAGTACTGTCGATATCGCTTATATGTAACATCGACAATGCAGCACATGCATTCATATAAGCGATAACACAGTAATCCAGTAAAATTACACTTTCAAATGGAAAAAATTAGGGGAAAGTGAATTTTTGCAGGTAAATCCAAGTTTTTGGCCGTCCCCCTCCTTGCAGAAGAGGGGTTACGGAGGGGTTTGCGTTTTGACCTATAACTCGCATATTTTCAATCCTACAGAAAAACTTACAAGGACAACTTTGTAGAGAATTGAATTTGCAACAACTTTTATCTTAAAACTTTTTTTGCGCTGCAGCGCGCCGAAGTTGAGCACTCAGCGAAATTCACCAAGCTAGTCTCTTATACTAGCACCTACCTGCAAAAATTTAGTTTGCCCCTAATATTTTCCATTTGCTCTATGGGAGCATGTCTAATTTTACTGGACTACAGGTCTACAAATACCGAGGCCATATCAGTTGTTGGAAAGTTAATGGTCATTTCCGAAGTAATTTGGTGCGTAGAATTCGAATACGGACACAGAATAGGCCTACCACGTCAGAATTTTGAGATATTTAAGGTTATGTACCCAAAAAGCGGCCTCTGGTCTGTCTCTCCAGTTACATCAATTCTGACTGCTGATTCAATTCTATGTAATTTATCTCTTGAACTCTTAAATTAAAGGGTAAGAGTGGTACTAATTGATATAACTGGAGAGACAGACCACTAAAATTTTTTGCATCCTGGACTTAACCTCAAAAGTAGGAAAAAACGACGTTTTTTGGATACATAACCTCAAATATCTGAAAATCCTTACGTTATATGCCAATTCTGAATCCGGATTCGGATTCTACGCATGAAATTACTTCGAAAATGACCCTTAGCTTTCCAACAACTAAAACATGTTGACCTGTGTTTTCGGTTATACGCAAAATATTTCATGTTGGAGTTTTTTTTCATATAAGAAATAATTAGAATTAAGAAATAAGCGTATTCCGTTTTGTGTTTCCGTTTCTGTTCTTTGTCACAGCCAGCCTTAAATGCCTTTGGTATCACCGATTGGAGAAGGTGTGCAGTGGCAGTCTCTGTAGTGCAATGTCTAAATGACTAAACATCGCAATACGACTTTTACAGCAATTTTATTTTTAATTTTAATTTAAATTTTAGTATAAAATCCCCTAACAACCATGCTGTTTTTGATAATTAAAAACCATTTGATACTTTGATGTCAAAAAAAAGAAAACTCTAGTGTATTGGCATTTATTTTCACGGCACTTTCAAGTTTATTGCCCCACAGTGCAATGCTCGAAACGATCGACTACATAAAAGTTTCGGTTTATATGGGTACGGATATCAGCAGGGATTGTATCGCATCGACAGTAACCGCCACTGTGCCTGGTTTTTGTGACTACAACTACGGCTGAAGTGATTTTATTAATGAGTTTAAACGCACGCTTAACACGAATCAAGCCACCGAGATCTGATGTCAAGACTCGTGGACTTCGTGCACTATGAGCTTTTGGCTAAGACAAAGATTAGCCAACTAGAAAGCGTGCCATGGGGGCTACAACTAACCATGTTTTTTATTGTTGGCGTCGGCGTTAAAGTTGCCGGCGTTGGCAGCACATCGCATATCATAATGCCACCTCTACAATAGGAGTATCAAGACAATCACTTAAAAACCATATAAAATTATAATATTTATTCATTTTTCAATATGTATCTGCATAAGAAAAAACATGTGGAGGAGTGTTTCATAATTTATGGGGGCTCTCGAAAAAGTGTCGCACGTTCTGCTCGTGCCTATGGGGCTTTGGATGCTCGATTTGGGAAAGTCTTTTGTTCGGCACCGTTGGAGTTCGATTGGTATTCGAAGAGCGCCTTTTGATTAATGTCTTGAGCACGCCCATTTATGGTACGATTTGCCATATTAATAAAGCAATCCACTTATTTATATTATTACCTTTAATATTATTGTTGAATTAGCTTGAAAATTGTTAAGTGTTATTAATCAACTTGTTAAACATTTATATTTTTGTGTTTCCTCTTTGTAGCTATCATTTATTGGCGAGACGAAACAAATGAATGAATCGAGTACGAAAGGTGAGTGTCTCATGAAAACCTTTATAACTATGCGGCTAATTTGTGTAGATTTGCTTGTAAAGTTAGCTGGACATGACTACTGTTCGGCGAGGCATCTTAAAATGGTGTAACTTAACTGCGCCATAAAGTTGAGGATCGTAAAAATTATGTTCGTCAACATTTTTCATGACTTTAAACATTAGAAATAAGAAAAATTTGCAGAGATTTGGTAAGCAAGTTTGGTTTGAAAGTTTTTATTAGTTATTTTAGAGGCTCTCGCAAAAGTCAGCAACAGATATTAAATAAATTTTCCATTTTGAATATGTTAAAAGCTTATCAATTTTGCGCATGAATTTACGTTGCTAGTGATCCCATCAAAGATTTATGCAAAGAATTCTAGAAAGATTACGAAGCAAACACCCAAGAATAGTGAGCTGACAGAAGAATCTTAAATCGTAATCTGAACTTCAAAGTAAAGAAGATTACTTTCGCATGGCAGTGTACAATGCATGACTTCTAACTCATGAACCCCGCAAAGAGATTTACTGATCTTCTTCTTCTTGACTGGCTATAACAAACCGTTCTCGTCTGATGCACAGCACTTCTCCTTTTCCAATCGGCCAAAGGTAACGAATCTCCTGGGTAGCAGGATTGGCTGAGGTAGCTCAGTCGGTGTCCAGCGTCTGTTAAGAACCAATTTAGATTTGCTGGAACTTCTGATTAATAAATACACCAATTCTTTTATTCTAAGTATATAAAAATTTATGGCTTCTTGGCTATTTTTGCAAAACACTAACTTCGGGCAACAAGTGCTCTCTACGGTTTACAAATCACGATATTGTCAACGCCTCCGGTCATGGTCGCCAGCCACAAACACCTGTTGGACCGTGTATGAGGTTCTATTATTGATAGCCAAGATCCTGGACGCAAACACAAAATCCGCTTTCGCATAGTAGATCAGTACTGTCTATCAGTGCCTTAGCACTCCTTTAGACGCCACAACAACTCTACCATCTACAAACATATATTATTCGTGAACACACACTCGCAATACAGCTCAACCAGCGTGCAGTAAACTGCAAGGGAAAGATGAGCTTCTTATTGTAGAGTGGTCTCTACAACTCATTTGGCTACTGAGACCAAACTAACATCTATTGGCAAGAGTGGTTCTCCGACTGATTAGACGAAATCCTTGACAACATTTAAAGTATAGTTTTCAATACTAATCAGGGAGTTCAACCGCTCTCTTAGAAAACATATACTCTCATTTATAATCAGACCTATCCTGGCAGATTCTATTTCAAAAGCTGCAAAGGGTCCAGAAACTGCTAACTTAGTACTACTAAAAAAGTCAATATAGTTAGAGAAAAAAGAAGAAGTCAATAGGTTAGCAATTAGACACTTATAGTTCCGACGTACTTCGCCTTTTCGCAACACACTCTCTATCTCAGGAGATGGGCATCGCCCTGTCTGAAGCCTCGCTCGCTATCAAACGGTTCGTAGAGGGTCTTTCCTACTTTTACAGAACTGCGTGCGTTGCTCAACGTGTTTTCACCAAGTTTAACAAACTTAGCAGGGATTCCAAAAGCTAAAGCTACACTGACAAGGGCCAATCAGTTTCTTCGTGAACAGCTTTAGTCTCTCCCACGCTCGGCAAGGTCTTATATGCGATAGAAAGAAAACTGATACCACTGTAATTGGCGCATTCAGTGGGGTTACAATTCTTGAGGGCCGTAAAAAGAACAGTAAGATTGACATATTCTGCAATAAACATGCGCCTTACTAGTCTTGAACAACTCTGGAGGCAGTCCGCCTGCGCCAGAATCTTTGTTGTTCTTGAGCCGCTTAATTGCGACCCTAACTTCGTCATGGCCAGAATGTACCTAACCAAAACTGGCCAAAACAATAAAATAATCGATAACTCTTAATAACAATAACTTTTCTTGGAGCTTTCGTTATGCCTACAAAGAGAAGACACAATCTTCTGGTGAGTTTGTTTTAAAGGATTAATTCACATAGTTATTCGATAACATAATCGAATACTATGAAAAACTATGCTCATTGTTAGTAAAAGAAGCACGTTTCGTAAAAAGCATAACTTTATACCTAAATTTCCTAACATATGTTAGTCCTTTAGCCGAGGTATTCGATAAATTCTTGTGTAATGAACTTTTCTAGCCGTTTTTGTGTTTGCTACCGAGAACCATTCAAGTGCTAGGAGAGTCAAAAATAATTACCATTTTTTTTGCTTCACATCAGAGGCATTTATCTACTATAATTTTCAACGGCATTTATCACAACTGACAGTTGACAGCGTTTGGCACGCCAAATTGCCGCCGGCCGCAGTTTCAGCGCATAAATTTGCAGACAAACTCAATCAAAAAATGGACTTTAGCTCGTTTTTGTATGATTTTTGTTTTAAAATTGCTATTTTTTGTGTTTTTTCAACCAATTTTGGCTTCAATGCAAATTTGCTGTGTACATTTTTAATTAACGTAGTGGCAAGTTTTGGTTGATTTGCTCAAGACTTTGACGCACACTTGTTTGCCTTTGAGGCCTGAGTTTCCTACTTCTACGAGTATTTTTCAATATAACTGATTAGCAAAAATCAACAAATCTTATATTTAATCACGACACAGAGTTTCGTAAAGCCTGCAAAGTGTACATATCGTACATAATTTGCTTAATGTTTACTTATGCTAATCGGGCACATTAATCAGGCTTGTTAACAACTTCAAAACTCCGAACGAGGGTCTATGTACGACTTCAAGCGAAATTACTTTATTTTGGTTAAATTATATTTATGAGTTTTTAAATAAGAGGCAGAAATATTTATGAAATGTTTGGCAACAATGGAACAAAGGGCTATACAAATGCATGCATGTTGTAGGGTAAAACAGACCCAGTTGGAAATCTGAGCGAGAGCTGTTTAGTTAATTTTATAAGAGTTAACTTCACAACTATCTATAAAAATTTTATTAAAATGCCATCATCTCAGCTCATCAGCTGATCTTCATAGAAAACTAACCAGCATTAGAAAGCTATTAGCACACTGTTTCGATGCTTTAAAAAACATCTATTTACTACGTGTTTACACATTAAAAACAAATCGTAAAAACTGTCATTTATGGGGAAAACTTTTTAGAAAGGGAATTTCATTGTAATGCTTTATTTATGTATTTACTAAATATGTTACTAGTTAGTAAGTTGTTTTTTTAGTACCCTGCATACATTTCGTCAAGTGCATTTAAAAAATTAAGGTTAAACAATTTTTCATGACAAACATTTGCCATAAAATCGTTCAATTTATCGTTGTCTGAGAAAGTTTTATCGCTCTTTCAGCTGTCTTAGCAGGTGTAATCGATTGTCGGAGTTTTTCTTTTGTAAATTTTGCGAAAATACTCAATTGAGTAAAGTCTTTGAAAAGTAAAAACTTTGGAAAAAAGTTGTGAGGCTGCTCATGAATGAACCTCCTCCACCTTGCCCCAAATTTACCGTCACAAAATGTGCAACCAACAAAAAAATATTAAATGAATCATTGCAGACAAGATGCACAGAATATACGCTGCCAATATAGAAGCGAAAGGAGGATATTTTGAAGAAACAACAATATAATGTAAGATCTTTGATCGATATGTTTGAATTCGAAGTACAACGAAACATTGCATGTAAATATAAAGATTTTTTCAGATTTTATTGACATTTTGATGAGTGTTTCAAAACACCATCTTTCCCTCCCTCATAGTCACAATTTGATAAACCCCTCCTCTCTTAGTGGTGAAAATGTACTGCAGTGACGTCACGCTCTCTCATTTGCTAGCGCCATCTAACATAGATCTATGTTACCACTAATTCAAGCTCATTGATGTGCTATCGTCACGGCAAGTAGGCCAAGGCGTCATTCTGATGAAAAATTTTACATCCGAATTTTTCACAAAAAGAATACAAAAAGGAATAATTTTCAATAAAAGTTATGGATGAGAAACATTAAAGCTTACGTATAATAACAAATCAATCGTACCTATAAGATATGTGCACATTTTCAAAAATCGCTTAGTAAGTACTTGAGCAATCGAATTTTTGGAATTAAAAAAAAAGTCTGTATACTGAAACTAATAACACGCATTTCCAAAGGTTTTATCGTCTTCTTCTTGACTGGCCATAACAACACTTTGCCGGGTTACGTCTTAACGAAGGGCACTTCTCAGGGCGAATAAAACCATATTCCATTGGGAAGGCGGTTTTACACGGTGGGTCCCAAACCCTACGCACAACTCTGCTAAAGTCCTTCTCTGCGCACATTAGCGCACTACCCTAGCGCCTAGTGGTGATTAAAAAAGCTAGCCAGAGGGCACCACGTGGAGGTTGTGCGTCATCTTGATAAAGGGAGAGACAGGGATAAGAGAGCCTCACCCTGTCCTACCAGAACCCCGGCTTTATCTCCCAGATTTATATTCCGCTAGACGTATAACTTTGCCATATATTCTTGACAATTTGGACTTGAACCCACGTAACCCTTTTGGGAGTTGAGAGGATTGGGATAAGGTTGCTTCTTTGAGCTTATGATAATAGCTACAGGGTTTCTCTCAGTCGAGTTGACCTAACAATTATCTTAATACACGATTTTTTCTTTACTTAAGTTTCCACAAAGTCAATTTGAACTCACGGTCATAGCACGTGCTCCACAACGACGTTGTGCCGTATCCGTATAAAAATAATAAGTCAAGCAGCGACACCGACAACGAATGGTAAATCAAAGCAAAATGCAAACAAAAACAATAAACAAAGCTGTACGAAATAGTACAAAGAAAAAACAAAAAAATACCCATACAAAAAAAAGCATCAACGCACTTTTAACTTTTGAAACGAGCAATAAGCGGAACCCGCCCCGTACTGCATTCGGAGGGAGCTCTACATTATGAAATGTGCATGATTTTTATACCCTGTACACATAGTTAGGGTACAATTGATTTGTGGAATGTATAGCAGGCGTGGCAGCGCATCTTTTACAACATCAGCAACAGCAGTCGAGTCGATATAGCCATGTTCGTATGAACACCTAGATCTCAGAAATAATACTAGTGACGTACATCGAATTTTACCAAAAGATGAGTTTTTGAAAAGACTCTTCTTCTTTGAAAGTCGAATCCTGATGATAGCTTACACCTTTTCGCTTTAAAAAAAGCTGTTAGCTTGATAACCGTCAATATCGTATGAAAACTGGAAAAGATATGGTTAATTGTGGAATGTCTCTCGTACAAACTCCAACAATATTCTACTTTCTGCAGATTTGTTTATCATTACAAGTTTACTAGCAAGCCCGACAAACTTCGTTTTGCCAAAAATAGATTGAATCATTCATGATTTCACCCGAAATTTTGTTTTTATCGAAAATAGGATCTACCTCCAATCGAGGTAGATCCAATTCTTCTTCCCGTTCCCCTTTCCGTTCTCCTTCCTATTTCTCTTCGTTCTCTTTCTAACTCTCTTCCAGATACTAAGTCCAGCTTCGGATATTGGTATCAATATCTTCCTATCCTGTTTCTCATCATCATCCTTTTCCTCTAATTAAAAATCATGTATATTTCAACCGTAAACTTTCCCTGAACTTCAACTAAGATGTTAAATTGAATTTCCCGCCAATCGGTCGAGCCGTTTTCGAGTTCACTGGATTCAGAAATTCACTTTTATATATATAGATAGCAACTATTTTTTATGTTGAGTAATGTGAGCCTAACAAACAAAACTATGTTGATCTTTTGCGCGAAATCACAAACCGTTTTTCCTGATTACGAATTCTCGAGACTTGACACCGATTTTGACAAAATGAGTACAGGGTATCCCACTGCCGGCTCTGTCTATATAACTTTCGACCGATTTACTTTGTTGTTGTTCAATTTACACGCCACGGCCCCCAATGTGGGTCGCACTTTGTCGTTGCTTGTAATGCGATTTGTACGCGTGCGCAGCGCATGGTTCGTTGAGCGCATTTTTTTATGTTTTGAGGTCTGTGATGAGAGGCAAGAGGTGTAGGAGAGGTAAAGCCGTAAAGGTGTCGAAAACGAAGACAAACATTACACTTTTAATTACGATAACTTCATGTGTGTGTTTGTGTGATGACAGATGATGCATTTTCACCAGCAACTCAAAAAGAAATGCATGCATGTCAACAAACGGCCAAGCCGCGGTTCCAAAAGTTGTCGTGGGTCGTAACTGCTCCACGATCCGGTTCAATGCACACATTTACACGGAGCAGACCAACCCACAGGTGTTGTTTTTGTATGTTTTTGGTAACACTTTTATTGTTGTTGCTGCTATTTGACACTAATGCCATCCAAAACGCTTTTAATGATCGTGTTGTCGCTCAAGTTGACGAAAATGATGACGACAACGTTTTTCTATTGTCTTTGAACTTGTCAGCTACATAGCCATCAACTTGAACAGTTAATGATTGGAGAAGGCAAAAAAAAGAAGAAGTTACAATTAGGAATATGGAGCTTTTAAATAATCGCAAAAGGTTATTGACTCATGTTAATTTGAAGTGTTTAATATAATTGAGTTTTATACAAATCCGTAACCGGGTTACGGGGGATGCCGTGTATGTAGACAAACACAAAGTTACAGGACATTGGGAAGCGAACCGCCTCAAATAGGTTTAACCAGAGAGACCTAGGCCACAGAGCGGATAGACAACCAAGACATCGGGATACACCCTGTTCAGATCAGGAAGCCGCCGCTCCGCCTAACACCTAGTACCGCGTTGGGCCTTGTGTGCTGGATGTAGCTCTCCACAGCCTCCGTATGTAATTGAGAGAGTTTGTCCCTCATTGGAAGAGGGAGCTGGGCCACATGGGCAATGGAAGGAAGATCACGGCGTTGTTGCACAATGCCAAGTCTTAATTCGATAGCTTTTATGGTGTGTGTGTGTGTGCACCACGAATTTTCGTCACGGAGGAACGGCGTGAGATATCGACATGAATCGACAAATCTGCACTTCTTATAGAAATTTCTTAGACAATGATATAAGTTTCACTCATATTTCTTCTCATATAGTTGTCGAAAAACGGTGCACAAATTTTTCCTTAGCCTATTTATATAATAGATATACATATATATATTTTTTGCCTATTCTAGTTTAAGATCGCAGCATATTGCCCTACATAGTCGACTTAGTGAACTTGAGTAATAAACGTTTTTGTTGTGTTTGCCATAACTATCTTAAAGATTGTCACGTGAAATTGCCAAAAACACTAGATTAATTATTAAAGCTACGCAAAAAAGACAATTTACAATTATTTTTAATATTAAAAATGTTTGCTAGATCGCATTTTTATTTTTTGTCAACTTTATGTGCAAATGTTCCATTGCATTCCTTGCTTATTCTATGGGTTCTTCACTGCAATTTGCCCGGATCAATAATTTATCTTCCCGTATCTGTCGTTTTAAAATTTTGACATTTCGTTCTATTTCATCTATTGGTAGTACCAGGGCAGCTAGATTTTCTGCTAGATAATCCCGTGCCTGCTTTACAGTTGTTATTTGATATAGATTGTCGCCGAAGACAGTGCAGACTTCGTAGTCCTCGAATGGATCTAGTACGTATAGAAGCTCTTCCATTCTCTCCATACGAGCCATTAAGGCCATCTTTTCCTTTTTCAAAGTACGTAGTTCTTGCTTTTGAAAAGTGATGAGTTGCTGTACTTCTATGGGCACACCCGGATGATATCTATTCGACGCCATTTGGGCGGAATATGAAATATAAAACGGAAAATTTTGTTTTGAAAAAAAATGTCGAATTGGAGAAGTTTACAAGTTTCATTTGAAAAGAATTTGATTTTTTTCGCCTAGCCTGCCACGACAAAGGGCCAAATCTTAACTTCAGTTCCTTATCGATTTTGGTTGCCTATCAAAAGTATCTACAAGATATGCTAATAACTAACTAGCCCATATTAGATTACGCAGTGGCTAGCCTTATGAAAATAAATGTTATTTATTAATTATTGGAATTTCATCAAATTAAACTAACTATTGTTGTGGCACGCAATCGCGGACTTCACACCTCTATGACCACACACAGAAACCAAGTAAAGCTGCTGGAGACAAGCCAGCAGATGTACCTGTCCGCTCAGCGACCAAACCCAGACAAAGGTATCCAAGCTGAGCTCCAACAATGCCAATGCTAATCATAATAAATTATGCGCACCTCCGGTTTTAGCTGCTTGATATATTCCCCGCCCCATATCTATGTTGCGAGTTGTTTCAACAAAGTGTTTTCCATTAAAATACCTCAGACAATAGCTTCGAATTGTGTCTGATTCAATGTCTTCTATGGTATTTAAGCATATGTAGATGTTATGTGTAGGTTTGTTCCTAGAGTGTATAACACTAATACGCTTTTGATTTATGTAAACTTATATAAAGGCATAACTTTATTGATTTTTGTCTATGTGTTAAAGAGCAAAACCAATTTACGAGCTATTCGGAATGTTTGTGAAATATTTTGCCAGCTTAGTGTCATGATTATACAGCTTATATGAATTAAGTTAGATTTTGCTAGTAGAAATAGAAATTTAGAAACACTATAATATACTCAGAAAATATGGCAAAATAGCAAAGGGGTTTTTAGGATTAATTATAAAGATAGTTTTTTTTACATTGCTGTTGTTTTCGCTACCTACGTATACCTAAAAGGGTATGTTTACTCTGCTAGCGTTAGGTCCCTAAAGGCACATTACTTTCGTAGCACGTACTACACAACCCTGGGGAAATAGTGCACTGCGGCCTAGCATCTATTGTGTACCCTGCCTAGCTTATAGCTCCCCCAGTAGTACTATCTCTGATATTTACTTCATAATCTGGGATGGTTACCTCCGCCTAGAAGGTTGAGTTTTCTTCTCGACAGTGCATCACACTCGTCGACCACGTGTCGCGACGACTCCTCTTCCCAAAACCACCAGGTGTTAGAACTGGTCTTGCCCAGCTTTCTTAAGTATCCCTTTAGTCTGCAGTGTCCGGTAAGTAGTCCTGCCAGTACTCTTATGTTGTTCTTGCTAAGTTGAACAATTTTCTTAAATCTATTACATTTGTAGGAGATAAAGTGCTGTTTAGCCTGTCCAACGACTGATGTCCCTGTCCAATCAGCAGTTCGCCTGTTTCTTTCCTCCTTTCTTAATACTTGCTTAATCGTATGCCTTCCAATGCCACATAATGGCTCTGGTCGCATCAGGGACTTGCAGCACCACATCTTGCTAGTTCGTCCTTAAGTTCATTCCCACGAATGTTGTTGTGGCCGGGCACCCACCAAAGTGTTAGTTCGTTCCTTCTTGCCAGAAGATACAGTTTGGCTCGGGTTTCCCTAACCATTTATTCTGGTTCCTGCAACCGCATTTATTGCGCCCTGACTCTCCAACAGTATTGCTCTATCTCTATGTTGATAATTCCTTTCCAGGTTAAACTGAAAAATAAGGAGCTTATTATTTTTAGTAGGAAAGTAGCCATAACTTAGAGGCATACCGTGTCCGACCTTTCCGCTCAAACACTCCAGGAATATTTTCATGAGACAGCTTCATCACCCATGCTTCAGCGCCCTAAAGTAAAACGGGAAGGAAGAGAGTGTTAGTTTCGTATGGCGAGAGTGGTCTCTACTACTCTTTTGCATTTTGAGACCCAAACAACATAAAGATTCTCCGCTTGATCTCCAAGGTGGTGCTAAGGTAGACGAAATCCTTGAAAACATCACAGTCTCGTTCCGATGCACTTCGGCCTTTCGCAACACATTCTCTATCACAAGGTTGAAGAGGTTGTAGGAGAGGGCATTACCTTGTTTAAAGTCTCGCTTCGTATCAAAAGGCTGAGAAAAGCGATTTCCTACCTTGATGGAGCTGCGCGGGTTGCTCAACGTTATTCTGCAGAAAGTTTCGTCTCTTCCTGCCATAATTTTTGGCAAATAAATAATAATATCTGAAACTCGCTACGATATTGTGTCTTTTGAAGCAGATAGGAACGTCTATTCAAAAGGCTTAGGTATATCTTTGGAATATAAATTGAATAGAACATAATTAAGCTGAGTTGCAAAGAATTGGTAAAGAAACCACTATTACTTGATATCTCTTTTACTGCTGTAAAGTTTGTAGAAAACAGTTATTTTGTGGTACACAAAACTTTCGAAGTCAATTTCAAAGGAATCTCACTCTAAGCTGTGACATTTGCTTCTTTGCATTAATTTTTCCAAAGAAAAGACCACACACACAAGCGGTCAAGCTCTATTACTGGGTTCAGTTATGAGCATTTAATCCTTTTTGGGCATATAAAGTAAAGATCAGAGTAACAATAACAACAAAAACAGCAACAGAAATCGAGTAGGGAGCGTTCCAATTTGATTTATATGGCACGGAACTCATGAGCTTCATATTTCTATGGCTTTCACTGTCGCTCGTAAATTTTGGCCTTTTTTATTTTTCAACAATAACAATAACATAAAAAACATGAATGCTGGGGTTATGTTTCGTTGCTGTACTGGTACAACACCCACAGCAAAAGTGAAAAGATAACCTGAAATGAAGACATTCCGAAGAAGGCGCGCCGGTTACAAGTTATAAGCACTTTTCGCTTCTGGTAAAGACCACGCCTAAATGTACATCTAAATTGGGGTTTTTTTTGGATAAACTTTATAACTTCAAAGTTGTAATTGTAAGCAGCAAATTTCTATTTACATGTGTGACTCTTCAGTTTTCACTGTAACAACAGGTAAGTCTAGCATGTGTGGTCCGAAAACGTAATTGTTGTTTTTATAGGGCAAGAGCCTATAACGCGAATCTTTACAATAAATCAGAACTTGTTTATTTTTACATGAAAACAACTCATAAAAGTGTTTGAAACCAACTACAAAGCGGCCATATGTACAGTGTAAAAAAAAAGTAGCACAAATCTATTAGCGAAACTGCCGCTTGAGCAGTATTTTCTTGGAAAACTTCAAAACAATCGGCTCACTGAGACTGAGCTTCAATTGAACTTATGGATCAGCTATCAGCATTATGACTTATGTTAATTCTATTTGCAGGCGAGGTTCTTTAACTACTCATCATAAAAACATAATTACTGTGTCTCTAAGTGTACCCACTGGTATCTGTCATGTTGTGCTCCGGATGCCTCTTGAGCACACATAATATTTCATCGCCAAACTTTACCAGATAATGCCAGTAAACCTTGTAACCATAACCACATTGGGTTTGTTGCTATAATTGAAAGTTGTTAAGTGTCAATTCCGCTGCTCTTTGAGGTTTTTTTATTGTTTTTTTTTTTTATTTTGCTTTTAAGCAAAGGAAATTGGCAATTTGTTTAAAGTGCTGAAGTGGAAAATTTGAGCGGAAGTCACAAATACAATACATTTTATAGTAGAATACTGTGTGTTTGATGAGAGCGCTATTTTTGTAGAAAGACTGTCAAAGATTTGTGTTTTTTCGGAAATATTGATGAATGGAAAAGAACACGCTTTTAAAGTGAATCTGATTTTCGTATCGTTTTTCAAGGCACGCGCCAGCAGTCCCAAATTTCCTACTGGGCTGTTTTGTTAATTCCAAACCACTAACTGTTCTAGCTAAGCGTATGTTTGTCTCGCTCTCACTCGCACCGAATGCACTTAGACAGTGGCTGCAGTCCATCGCTTGGCCGCCTTTTGACCATTGTGTAAGAAGCATTGATTGAGCGCTGTCAAGGCCGCATAGTGTGAGTCGCAGACAAACACAAGTGTAAATACCAAAAATATATTATAGTATCCAAACCGTACTAATGACTCCTTGGTGGGACATTTGGTTCGAATAAACACGTCATCACTAAAACAATGGTATATTTTGAGGGCCTTGGGGTCTGTTCGTAAATAACGCCACCATGACTTTCAAATTTTGAACCCCCGGCCTGTCCCTTAAACGCAAATCACCCCAATTTGACGATCCTCGACCCGTAATGTGACGTCACACATCGTTTGAATAAACATACAAGTGGATTGTGTTTAGCCCCGCGTCCCAGCGATTCTAAATCAGGTGCCTTCATTTGCGAAAGGCCCCGCCGTGTACCAAGTTATGGTATGCCTATTCAAAGAATGCATCTTCGCCATTTCATCTTTGGGCTATGGAAGCAATGGGATTGCCTTTTCCAGTTTGTCAACGTCATAGGCACTGACTGGCCTCTGCCAGTCCCTTCCACTGATATTTCCTAAATAGCGTTGATTTAATTTTGAGCTCTACACAGGCTATACTCTGTATTTTCGTGAGTTCGTTCTTGACTGAGATCATATTCACTCTTGGGCCCCAGGCGATTGTTTCGTAGGGGACCATTGATCTTATCGCGGTCAGCCACCTAACGATTCTGGGGAAGTTCCCCATGACTTGGTTCCTATTCTTCCGCCTTTTGTGTCTGGAGCATTTATTGGTCACGTTGGTCAGATGTGTCAGATACTTGACTAATACACTAAGTAGCAGTATAGTAGAGCATGAGATGAACATTCCTAACGATTTGCTGCATAAGAGTTCTGCAAGTGTATGCAAACTTCGGCTAAAGTCGGTCTTATGCCATGAGCACAAGTATAACATCAGCCAATTCTACTTTATTTTGTGTTAAACAATGCTTTTGACTTATTAACCGTCTTCTGCGCCTCTTCCTTTCTTGGACTTCATTCACACTCATGTCCATTTTCATGCCCGTAATTTGCACTTCACTTGTCATATTTGCAAGAATGTCCGCTCGAATGTGACAGAGACAGCCGTCGCCATTAAAGCGTCGCGACATGTTTAGTATTATAAACATATTGCATAGGCTTTAATTTGACAACTGAAAAGTCTGACAACTCTGGCCACTCATTAAAGTGTCTAAATAAAGAACGTTCCGACGATCAAACGAAACAACAAAAATGTAACTCATTTTATGCTTTTCAAGTTGCCACAAAAGTTGTAAATTGATTTGGCGCCAAATATGGCGCAGCAACAGTCTACATTTTGTGTTTTTATTTTATTTATTTAATTCTATTTTACAAATTAAAGTCTAAAAACGTTCAATGAAATCAACATTGCTGAGTGGCAAAGATTTTTGTGATTCCATTTTGATTCAATTTGAATTTGAAGTTTTTGGCACGCTGCGTGCTTCGAATATTTGATTAATACTCATTTGGGGCACAGAAATTGCCATCATTAGCCACATTATATAGACGCCTAGCAAACCCACAACAGGTGGAATTTAAAGAGACCCACATAAACATATTGATTTGGCGATTGTTTTAATAAATTACAAATTCAAAGCGAACTCTTGGTGCGCCAAATTTGCATAAATGCCCGGCAATCGATTCCATTTGACAGTGGAAGTTGTTAAGAGTTATTAATTTGGTATTTGTATAGTGGAGCTCGGCGATGTACATTAATAACAGAAAAGTGTTACATAAAACTTAAAACAACATTAGTTTAATACTTCAATAAATTGCCATTTGTATGACATCCCAAAAGTTATTAGTATGCAAATGTTAGAGGTTTACAAATTAAGGCGAGCTAAAAAAAAACATTTTTTTTTTTAAGTTTGGATTATTAGACTAGAAAAACATATATAAATATATAAAATTCATCTTAAGGAAGGAAAAAAGTCTGCGATAAAATTCCAGTGACGATTGCGTAGGTACTTATGTGCACGTCATAAAGTATATTAAATACATTTTGCGACGAGACAAGTACAATGTTTATGAATGTCACCTTTTTTTTTTTCTTATTTGACTTTTCTAATAACATTAACTTCGTAATGCTTTGAAAGGTAGATTGAAGCTAGGGACACTTCATACACGATTACCCTATGCCACAAATTTGGCCTCAATTAAATGCCTATGACTAAAACATATCTTTTTCGGTAAATTTGGGCTGATTTTAAATCCGGAAATCGTTTTGAGTTATCAAGAACGGGTTTCGAATTATCGCTATTTCAAAATTCAAAATTTCGAACGTTGCTAAGTCAGCTAATCTCAGATATCTCGGGAATCTTATTACCGATTGAGATGAAATTTAATTTGAATTAATTAAGGTAATTAACTATTGATCAAATCCATTTCAGATAGTTTTGGTGTAGCTGGACTCGATTGCGAGTTACAAGGTAGTAAATTCAAAAAATGGAAATTAAAATTTATTTTTTTTGTCTTTGAGTTCAGTGCCTTGTAATCCAAAATCGAGTTAAGAAAGACCAAATCTGTCAGCAGATCATTGAAGCGACACTTAAGTACCTTTTAATCAAGTTACTGTTTATCTCGATCGGCAGTAAGGCTCCAGAGAAATAAGAGATTTGCTGATATCGCCACTTTTGTATTCTGTAATTTGAATTTGAATTTTGAACATTTGTTCAATTATTTCAATACTCAATGTGTTAAACACCATTTTGAGTACATTCATACACATCTCTAGTCTAGAGAAGAAGTTGAATATTCTACGCATATTTAAAACCACATACAGTGGAATTCAGTTTTTATGCCCGTTCTCAAGGTTTCACAGATGATGATTTTAAGAAAATTTTGGTATTTTCTTTCTTTTGAACTAACAAAAAACTGAGTGTTTAACAAAAACATACCAAAATTAAAAATTATGAATTGTTCATATAATTTACAATTCAAAAACACTTTTAATCTGACATTCGTAAACAAATATGTATCTTTAATAATCTACAAACAACATACAAAATACTGTAAGTAAATAGCTCAATTTAAAAGTGATTGTATATATTTAAATTACAAACATTTAGTGGCTCACCCTAATGCGACATAAATTATCAATTATCTCCGATTAATTTTATAAGCAAAATGCACAAATTATTGACTGAGCTTCAAGAGTTTAGCATTCATTTTGCTCGTTTATTTGTTCATTTCAGTATTTATTTCTCTTTTCGACACATTACGAATTTGTATTCGGAATTTTGTAAGCAATTTATTAATGAAAAATTGATTTCCAATTTAAATTGGTAAATTTGTTTGCCCTTTTGCCCAGCGACTGTCCACGTGTCGTTTGGTTTGATTTTGAATTGAATTTGGGATTAAAATTTGTTTTTGAAATGCTTATCACCCTACGAGGCGCTTCAAATTGTGTCATAAATTAAAGTTGCGTCGGTTTTGAGCTTGAACCTTAGTTTATTACTAAATTAATATGGAACTGTTTTAATTTTCAATTATTTAAAAGCTTTTGAAAATGCTCAAACAGATAAGTTTGACGGTTTATTTCATATTTAAAATTTATGTTTATTTTTGTTGGACACTAAAAACTCAGTTTCACTTGTCATATTATAGAATTGTTTTATGAGCCATCAATTGTAGCGCATAGTAAAAAATGTAATATTTATGCACCTTTTATGCCCTGTAGTTTTGAGGGTATTACAGATTTATGCTGGCCTGTTACATAGGACGAAGAAGGCGAGACAGACCAAAGGCAAAGGTATTTACCAATCGGTAACACCGACTCGAGGAGAATCTGTTATTACGCACGTATGGCGTTACGCTTGTGAATGCTGTGTTAGCAGCGTTCGCAGGGAAGCGAGAAGTTTTCAAGTTTCATTTTGGGTTCTGTGTTAGCAGTTAGAGCGAAAAAGAGAGCATCATAGGTTGTTGTATGTTCCGCATCTGTCGGACGTCTAGTGACAGGGAAATATATACACTATATTTCTTAAGATGTAAGTAAAGATTTTTCAGGTATCACAAGTGTGTGGTTTTGACATTGGATTCGAATAGATTAAACTAAGTGTGTAGGGAAATTTGAGTGGACACCATTCCATTAGTTTTTCCGATATTAACATACAGGCCCGCGTCTCCACTGTCAATAGTTAGATAAACTGTTTGACCAATTCAATGGGCGTCTTTCTAAGCATAATCCGCTATTGTACAGAGCGGTCAGAGTGCAGTATTTGGGCCTTGTAGTTGATCCTAAGACCTGCCATATCTGCATCCACTTGCAAATCTAGTGCATCCCACTTGTTAAGACATATTGTCGGCATAATCCAGCATACTTAGCCTTTCAAATGGTTCGCATTGGATACCATATCTCTTAGATGGCAGTCAGTACAGCATCTTATTCTTAACTGGCCATAAAAAAGCGTTACAGGGTTACGGCCTGATGTAGAGCAGTCGTCCAGGTGCCACTGCTTTGCCAATGACTTCTCCAATCGATGATACCAAAGGTAGCTAGTGTGCTCTTTACCTGGTACTTCCAACGGATGCATGGCATGCCCCATGCAAGTACACTTTCAAGATTGGCAACATCAACGCCAATGGAAGTGTTAAGCGCTTGATGAACCGGACTCAAGACGAATGATTCCTAGAAACGTTTGCCAATCGTTTCGTTCGCATTTCGTTCTGCAAAAAAAAACAGAAATTGTTTTTTTGTGCTCTTTGGCATTTGCCAACTTTGGGGTTTTGCTTTTGCTCGCGTACAAATCGATTCACCGCTTTGGACGAATCGTTGAATCAGTGAAAGTTTCGTTTCTTTTCATACTCTGTTTGATGTAGTTTTTTTTTTCGGTTCAGTTTCAGAGTAAATAGAAAACATTTTTTGAATGTAGAGCCAGGGGGAAAATTGAAAGGTTTTCGTTTTTGGATGAATTGCTTTCAGCATATGCCGCAAGTTCGAGAATGCTTCTTCTCCTGAAGCGCCTTATACAGCGCTGTGCTGTCCTATGAGCAGTTGAGAAAATGGCTTGCAGGGTATTCCACGTTCGGTCTGCCGATTGGATTGGATGTATTATATCTTGTGTAAGTGTTAAACTGAAAAATATTGAAATATTTAACTAACCAAAGTCGATGCAATTTAATTGCTGCCCAACAAGCTACAAATTTATGTATTTTATATTTGCTGTTGTCCTCAATCGTAATTCATTGAATTGAAATGCAGACAAACAAATGAATTTCATTCTCTTTGTCATATTTCATATACATTATGAATGTGTGTGTGTGAGTGTATCTGTGTGAGTCTTCAATATATGGTTTATTCTTTCATTGGCTTCAATTCTATTTTAAGGTCTTTTTAATTTGCATGTAGTACAATCAAGGCACGATCCACTATGATTGTGATACACTGCAATTTCTACACTATTTGCTCATTTCAATATTTTGTTATTTATTGGCTGGCCATTAAGTTTTTAGTGCTCAGTTTTGGTCTAGCATAAATATTTTCCTTCAACGTTTCGAAAGTGTAAAAAAATATAACGAGCGCTCTCTGATATCCCGTTGTGGGTTTTACGATGGAAAAGCTTTCATTTTGTAACAAACATTTCCATTGAGTTACTTACCAATTCCTATCGGCCAAATTCCACATATGCTTATGCCAAGAATTTGTGGTTTATGGGGCGCTAAGTTTTATATGGTGCATATTAATTGGCAGTTGTTATTGTGTAGTTTTACAGTTGATAGGGAGTGCTCCATTCTGAAATCGCGCCATTCCGATATTCACTTGTGGACTACTCAATACACGTACGTAAGTTTTTAGGCACAAATTGGTCGATTACAAATTGTAATTAAACGAAAAGATAGACTATGTTGATCTTGAAATAACCACAAAATAACTTTAATTACAAAATCTTATAAGCCAAAAAACCTGATTTGTGTTAAAATTAACTCAAAAGGAGAATATGGACAATTTCAGAGAGAGGCTCACATGACCGAAAAATTAAAAGATTTTTAAAAACGTTATTATATTATTTGGTCTTAAAAATACATGAAAAAAAATTTATAATTTTATTTAAATTAAACAATTCACCGACTGAAAAATTAAAAAATTAAAATATTTTTTTTTCACCTCGTTGGCCAGTGTACATTTTTGGTGCCATTTTTGGTCACGTTCGCACGCTGGCCAGTGTAAATTGTTAAAACTAAAAAAAATTGTGGTAAACGTAACAAGTAACAAAGACCTCGACCGTTGTCGTCGATTTCGAGTCGGTTTTGAATTCTTTAGCACGGGTTTGGACTTATCGCTATTTCCACAAAGTTGAGATTTAGTGAGTGGCGAAGTCGCCAAATCACTTTAAATATGTTTATAGGTTTCGCTACCTTCTGCGTTTCTACAGGTGACTACGTAAACGAGTTTCATATATCGTCACGTTCGAATACATTTTTTTTTTTGCTGATCCTTGTAACTGATGTTATGTCTGATATCAACATTACCAATATTTACACTGCTACCAAATTTCTATAAGTTAAAGCTCTTCTTCTTGACTGGCCATAACAATCTCTTATAGGGTTACCATAGCCTGTGACTATGACGGTCACGTTCGGTTCCATGGAAATACCCATATTCAATTTGTATTGAGTTTTTTTTTCTGTTCTTACAATGTTTCCTTGCACAGATATGCTCAATTTGGGCGTTTCATAAAGTACTAAAGAGTCATCGATCAGTGTTAAACTCCGTCCTTAAATTAAAAAATGCAACATTTGTTCGCCGGAACCCTACTCGTTTTAGCCTGAGGTTCTGTTAGGCTCATTGACGAGTATGTTCTTGGCTTTTTTATGGTCGCTTTTTTTTTAAAACATATTGTTGACAACTTTTAGTACAATGAATGCTAACAAGTCATCTGATTCCAAATATTTTATCTGTTTGTGTGAACATAGAAGAAGAAGCGTATTAATAAACTTCTCATAAGGACAGTCCGTCAACTGCAGGAACTAGAAAAAAATCCAAGTTGTTTCGGAAAACCCGAGACAAACTGGAGCTTCAAGAAGGCGAAACAAACTTTCACTCAGATGGGTCCCGGGTCACACCAACATTTCCGGAAATGAACTCGCGGATGGACTGGCAAGAAACGGCGCTGCGAACTCCACGATAGGGCCAGAGCCTTTTTGTGGCAATGGCAAACATACCAGAAAGCAGCTGCTAAGAGAAAAGCAAAAAGCGAGACGGGGAACGAACTAACGGGACACTACTCCTCGGCTCCTATACCTTAGGTAGGTTCAAGAAAATATCACAATTAGGGAAGAATTCTGTTAGGATTCTGACAAATCTGCTTACATGACACTGTAGAATGAAGGGACGCTTGAACAAGCTGTGTATCACAAGCTCCAGTTGCTGCAGCTTCTGTGAACTTGAGGAGGAATGCTCAGAGTACACACTGGCCGAGGAGAATAATGTTCCTCCTGGGGGGATACAGAATATTGATGACTAAAGTGAAACATTATTATTATCAAGATAACACCGTCTTTTAGGCATGTTATGTCCTAAACAACAATTTCTATTGTATTCCGTCGATCCATAAAATTTTCTAATAATTTTGAATGCTACTTATACAAATAATATGCGATGTGTGTTCTTTTTTGACTGCGTGCAATATGAGACCAGACAAATTGGGGCCATTCCAGGGCTTTGAACTGTGGCTAGTAAATCTGATGTCAGCGACCCATTTTATTGAATAGTTGATAATGGTATCATCATATCGTAGTTAGCTCAAAGAGCGCCCATTGTAGGCAACGACCAGCCCCTAAAATCATAAATTTTGGTAACCCTACACATAGAAGCCAGCTTTTTATAATCTACCCCTTGCCAATAAGCAAACACAGTCAGTGTGAATTTATTACAATTGTGCCTTTTAGGCCACCAAATATGAACTGCTAATATTGACAGAGTACTCAAATGAGCAGCTACTTTCCCCCACTCGAAGTGAATTCAAAGAAACCCTTTATGCATTAAAACTCCGAATTGACAGGTGAAAGGCATAAGCTGTTTTTGGCAGGGGCTCCGGCACTTCCAGGCCAATTGATAAGGGCGCGCACAAATTTATGAGCACTTCCGTGCGGAAAAATGACTCAGAAACAAACCAAGTCGAGTTTTAGTAACTACAAAAACTGACAAAAGGAAATGTTAAATCAACGATCTACCTGCCAGCTGACTGGCATACCAAATTAACATGACAATTGGCTTCGGAAAAGCTAAGCCCTAAATAAGAGAAGCCCGAAAATGCAACAAGGCGTCCTATGTTGGTGTCGATGTTGCTAACCGAATTAGCATATTCAGCCACTGTCTGTGGAAAACCTAAAGAAGTAGTATACTTAGAATCCAAGACAATGGACAAGCTGGCACATTTGTATAAATAGTGTTTTAGGTCTTTACTTGATTTGGTAGGCTGCCCACACTGTACGGGCAATACGCTTAAGCGGTGCGTGCTGTGGCATAAGCAAACATTGGAACGTACAGACGCTGAGGATCATTGGGTAGATCGGCATCATTTGATATGGTAGCACTCAGCTTTGTTTGGTTGCGGACCAGCTGTGTTGTCACTACGACGCAGAAGCCAAGGTTGCTCATTAGTCTGTGTCCGTGACGAGGTTCTGTCAACGTTTTATATGACTGATCTTTTCAATAGGGAGCAGATCGTTTAGGCTTGTAACTGAATACAGCAGGCCCTTATGAGGTACTTGTTGACATGTGTAGCTATAAGAGCATACACTACTGTGAATAATATACTTATAAGGCTAAAACTATATACTTTAGGTCGATTTGAAGCACACATTTTAACGAAAACTTCAATCAGGGAAATGATCTTAGCGATTTGTTGCTACTAGGGTTGCTCCTTAAAATTGTAATCCATTCTGTCTTTTGCGTGATATTTATCTATTGCAGACCTGTCTCTAACGCTAATTTCCATTTGTTATGTCTAGCAATACACATTAGGCAGTAGATAAAATGAAGCGGTGACGTAGATAGGTGAGAGACTTAGGGGGTCAATCCGCCACGACCACGAGTCTACACATATTTTGGCAATACCAAAAATTACAATATTTCCACACTCGATCAAAATTGAAAGAGAATTAATATTTTGACCATAAGTGAATAGGAATTTACTTGAACTGCCATATTAACACAAAATAAATACTGATACCAAAACTGAAAATACGGAGTTAAACCATGATTGAGGAGATAAAGACCGCATTGCTGGCAGAGCTCAAGAACCTACCAAAAAGTGTACAAATTTACTATCTGTTGAAGAATACTTTGAAGGAGAACAAATAGTCAGTTATGTAAAACTAACTCATCAAAAAGTTGGCAAACTCTATGCATATGAAAAATCAAACTGGCTAATCAATTTTTGTTGCACTTGAGCCGCGAATTTAAGAGGTACTTTGACTTGTAGAGAAAACTCTCGCAAAATGAAACTAGCGGTTTTCTGCCCAGTTTTACCAAACGGCTGATACCTATGTGTTGATAAACATGCTATTGGATACTTTGGATGCTTTGAGTGCAAAGTAAACCGTAAGATCTTTGGCCCTTAAGACTCTGGCAAAGATTAACACATGCGATGGAAGGATGCACTGCACGAGCTCTATTCTCCAAATTGATATAGTCAAACGTATAAACATATATATCTGATACAACATTGGACAATAGAGATATAGCAGTTTCAGTGGAATCTCCTCAAAAATATCGATTGTCGTGAATTTCTCAAAACCCGAGGGTGAGCGGAAATAACTGAGTACAGAGCGATTGAGGGAAGGTGGTTTAAACATAATCATCAATCAGGATTCTAACATATAATTGATATGTTGGGAACTATGATTTTCAAAGTTTCTCAAAAGAGACTCAGCTACGCCACTGTAGTGTACATACGTACTTATTGCTGACGATCTATATGACTAAAACCGTAATAATTACATATTTTAGGTATGCATTTTAATGTCAACTTTAATCAAGCAAACGATATGACAATTTATAGTTTTAGGATCGCAGTGCCTTTAATATGGATATCAAATTTCCCAAAAATTCTACCTTTTCTGTCTTATGCATAATGGTTTTGGTGTGTGATTTTATCTCGTTCAGCTGATCTACTAGACCACGTGCCCTTAGTGTGACGCGACTCTATCGCTAATGTCAATTTGTAAGGCTACCTACCAAACCTCAACTCTCTGACATTGCTGACGCGCAGCAAGTGCCCTTTGTCCTGCATTTGAATGCAGGAACAGCCCCAGGGAGACAATCCTAAAGGTACTATTTGTGTGTAGTCGTCGACGTCGTCGTAGTCGTTGTTTTCGTTGTCGTTGTCATTGTCGTTGTCGTTCCATGATATATGAGTGCCCTACCCTGTTGCTGCCACTGCAACCGCGCCCAAAACAGAGGCTAAGCCGCGCCAGAGACTAGCCAAAGCCGGTTCTTGGACGAGGCGACGCGCTGCCTCAAAACAAACATCTTCGTGGGCCGCAACTCGGCGCGTCGGCGTCGGCGTCGTTTTTCTCGTTTTTGTTGTTTCCACGCTCTTCGCCATGCATTGTGTCCATTATCGGCGCTGCTTATGTTGTGTCGTGCTCTTGCATCTGTATCGCTTCGGTTTTCGTTTCGGTTTCAGTTTCGGTTTTCAGTTTGTTTTGACTCGCTGCGCGGTTCACTTCGTTTTCTCGGGCATGCGCGTGTTACTTTAGCAGCTGAAATCGTCGCTTCTCCTCAAATCTTATTCGAAAAAAAAAATCAAGTAATTAATAGCAAAAAGAAATTACAGTGTTTGTTTGTTTGAATGTCTCAAAGCCCGCCAAAAATAAGCAAAATATGTAAAGTGATTTGGCGGTTTGAAAATTATTAACCATTTGGTTCAAAATTTGCTTCTTATGTGTTGTGTTGAGAAAAGTGTAGAGAAATGTTGAGCTGATTAAGTTGCTGTTAAAGAATAAAGCATATATTGTACTATAACTTTTGGAAAACTACTACTTATAACTCGCATGGAATACCATAAACAATTTGCCTAAAACGTGATTAAAAAGAAGTAAGTTGTTACCACCTCAGCAGGTCAAAGTTTGTCGTATGAGGCGACTAACAATGACACTGCGCTCTTTCGAGACCAGTAGGCCCACCACGTAAAACCACAATTCCACTGATTATTTACATCTGGCCGTAACCCGATAACGGGTTGTTATGGCCAGTTAAGTAGAAGTTGTTAATAAGCCAATGCGCTACTTTCTCGTTTAATAAAGTCTTTGAAGAAATTGTTAGTATTTTTGTGATAGTTCCATTTGAACAGCTTGTCTAGAACCGGTTCTTTGTTTCTTATATAATTTCTAAACATAATTTATGTCTCTTTCTATATTTGCAGCATGTTTATATTAAAATTTGCTAAAATGCACCACCAATTGTGGCTTTTATTACTCTTAACCCTATGTGGTCTACAAACGTGTTGGGCCTCTTTTAGTGCCTTTATAACCCAGTCAAATTCGGAGCTGTTGGAAAATGATTCGCGTTTTATTTCATATCAAGGTAAGTTTGTAATACATTATCAAAAGCACCAAATAAACTATAAAATTACATAAATATGTCAATTGTAGGGTAATCAATCAGCAAGGCAAACCACTTGAGTGCTGCATTGAAGTACTTTATATAGCAAATTAGGTTGATGTATGTCAGTTTTAACTAACTCTGAGATGTTAGACTTTAGCTCTAGATATTGATTATGCAATCAAGCAATATGACAAGCATTTTAAACACAGACACTGAGTTTGTTTATAGAAATTTAAATACCGGATACATGTATAAAACCCCTCGTATATCTGCTGTTTTTAATCAGTTTTAACTTTAAATATTTGCTTGTTTTCTCATTTTGTATTATTATTTATTCACATGTACTTTTTTTTTTGGCTTGGAATGCATCTTGAGCTCGTTTTTTTTGCGCAAAGTGCAAACTTGGCAATGTTGACAGAGTTTTACGTTTTTATAGATCTTTTCAAGTTAAATATTAAATTTCTGTTTAAGTTAAAAGGGGTCGTTTTTATTTATTTTATATAAGTGGCTTGAGACAGTGAGTGCTTATGCAATGTACTTGGCAGATTTTTATAAATAAGGGCAATGCTTGAAGAATTTGCTGCAGTTTGAGAAGTTCAAGTTGTTTTCAAGACTTGGAACAGTTATATCAATTAAACATGCTGAGCAGACAGCTTAAGTTTCTAGCAATAGTCTGGTATTACCTGTAGCTATTAAAGATAAAGTTATAAAATTTTCATTTGATATGTATGTTTTTTTTTTTTTTCAGATTTAATGGCAAGTGCCAAACGATTCTACGATCCCGAAACGACTTGGTATTCAGAATTGTTATTCGATGTGGCTAGAAATCAAGTTATTGTCGGTGCAAGGTGAGTCGAGTAGTAATGCATTGAGTCATTATGACTGTTTCGTGACAAAGTGTCACGAAAAGCGATACGTTAATAAGCCCGAAAATCAATAAAAGAACATAAGAAATGGCCAGCTCATGTAGGCAATACTTTTACTTTCACGCACACACATAAAATGAGGTAGCATTTTCGATAACTGTGTCAGCGTTTGAAATTTTTGATAATGACGGGGCAAAAAACACCCCAAACATAGGTTGAGCCACTCTTATACGAGGTTATCGCTAAAATCATACAAACTAAAACTTTATTACAAAATCAAGCTGATAAAGTTTCGGCATATGTCGAAAGCCGAAAGTTTCGTAAAACCCCAACTAGCCGTGCACTTATCAGCCAGCATAAGCCCCCAAAAAGCAGCAACTTTATCTGAAGAACCTGTGCGTAAACAGAGATAACTGCCTTTGCTTGAGAGTATACACACAATGAAAATTACGTGTATCTACAAAAGAAAAGTTAAAAAAGAAAAAAAAGTCTGAGCTCAAATAGAATTATACGTTTAAGGCATCGAATCCATGAGTAGAACAGCAACAAGTGGCTGTTACGAGTATCTCAGCGCTGCAGATACTTGCTGTGCCTATTTGTTAAGCAATTGGATGTTGTCTCTATATGTACACAGCTCTCGGCACACAAGCCATATATATACCATATACTGCTTATGTATTTCAACTCAAAGTCGTCGTCGTCGTCGGGTTCTGCACATAAAATGTGACACCTCTCAAGAGGCAGCGCGATAAGGAACACAGTCAAGTCATGTTGATAAACTCTTCTATGCCAGTGTTAACCCCTTGGCGCACCCCGTCTGTGCCAGGGCACAGTGGCAGTGGCTGACTTCAGGTGCGCATGCTCGTTTATCATTGCATCGCTGGTTCCCTGGTCGTCAATCATTTGTCTTAGCGTTTCTCTTATTATTACAACTACTCATATATTCACACTTATTTATCATGTTTTGAATTATGGTTTCTTGTGCTGCTTTAGATAGTGATAAGAACTGTGGATATTAAGCCATCTATGCTTATATCTCGAGAACTGGATTTCCATGTAGGCAGGCAGATGGGTAGGCGTTCTTTATATACTATCGCATATAAAAAATAACTTGTTTTATTGTGCGTAGGCTTTTCTGATAATAGCATTAAGTACAGTAACTAGACTGGCTCTCAGCCTGCCCACAAACTACCCACGTGCGGCTTTTTTGATAAATATCATATCAGATGGGCTTAGTTCTTAAACTAATGCAATTTAAGATAGACTAGTTTCAAGCGCAAAGCAGGTCAGTGATAATGACTCGATTCAAATAGATTGTTTTGATAGTTTTTTTTATGAAGCTTTAACAATAACTGTGATTCTATGTTTCAAAGCCAAGAAGAAACTTGTTTTTTGGTGCACCCTAAACACCGCCGAAAAGTAGATTTTCTTAAATTTGTTAATAAGGTTGTAAAAGGGCTCGACGTTGGCGTTTTCCTTCTACTTGTTAATTTTTTACCATCACGGCATGTACGCGTTACAGCCGAAATGCCTTTTTTGATAGAATTGTTAATAATGTTGTTAAAGTGCTCGACATTTGCATTTTCTATCTTAGGCTTATTAATGTTTTACCATCACGGCATGTACGCGGCATGTGAGTCGTGGTTACCGCCAAAGCGCACCATTTGACATTTCACATACAAAAATGCATTTACGTGACATTTAGGGTGCACCCAAAATAATATTGCTATTTTGCTTTGAGATACTCTTAACAGGGGGTGTTTTTCCAAACTTTTTGGTATCGCTACATCTAAAGATACGCTTATGTTTTTGAATTAGGAGCGCTAGTAATTAGTTGCTTGCTATTCAGCAGTTGCACAGTTTCAAATCTGTAACTTTAAGATTTCTCTAAACATTAGAGAACTTCATACCAATTTCGTTCAACATAGCATACGGGTTTTGTTTCCACTTTTATGTGATTCTTAATTACTGAAGCTGCATTGGTTTGCATTTTGCTTCCCAAAAACCAAACTCAATGTCATTAGTTGGCTGCATTTGAAGACCCGCAACTGCGCTTCTTATCGTCTAGCCACAAAATGACCCTCTTTTAATCGCACCACAACCGAATACCTTCTAATAACACGCCGCAATTTAATTGCCGCAATAGTTACAGCTACATACGTATGCATGTGCTATGTACTTGTAGTAGTATAAAGTTGGGAGAATCAGTTTTTTTTTTATGATTTTGTGGTTGTTTTGTATAAGGCGGGTAATTGTAGAGCCGTTCACATGGTCGCTGCAACGTTGACTCGTCAAAGGTTTGGCAACCGAGGGCCGTGCGTCTCCAACTGTTTATATATAATATAGCTGTAGTTTGTACCCAAGCAATGCTCCTTGGCGGCAACACTTGACACGACTGCAGGCTCGGGTTACGCATGTCTCATGCAATTCCCTTTCATAATTCGACTAGTCGTTGGGACATTCACATAAGTAAGTAGTTGGGTCCCATAACGACGCTGACGGACGAGTCGCGTAATTTCAGTAATGAGCGTTGCAATGTTTTTTTTTGGCTCTTGCAACTGCTGGAAATTTGATATATTCTGTGCAACGACCAACAACCTTTTAATGCGATTTTTGGATGTTTGTTTGGATGTGTGTAGTGTGTGTGTAATGCAAACCATAAACGTGTTGTGGCTTGGGCTCAAATGGTGCATGCAAATGACGTAGTGGGAAGCATTTGAAATGTTTATACAAAACATTAATCCATGTGCATATGGGCAGATATTTTTAGGTAAATGCAAATGGAGCAAGTTCTATATTACACGGAGTACATGTTTTTTTTTGTATGTCAGACACTGAGCGAAATATTGTACATAAAACGCCTATTTGTCAGTACGCTTATAGAAGTTTTGCTTAAACTGACACTTAGGTGGTTGCCAGAAATCTCTAGGCGGTTTTGCCGAAAGTTGCATTTGATATAACTTGATTAATCTGCCGATCAGTCACTCTATCAATAGATTTCCCAGGCCTAATTAGCTATTTCTTGTACATTAATCGATCACTTGAATCGATTCCTATATGTTTCAAAGCTATTCTAATCGAGTTTGAATTTATACTCAATTTAGTTGGACACGAAAATTCAGTATTTTTTAGAAAGATTCATTTGAAGTTTTAAGTACGAAGCGGGATTACAGCAAGAATTCTGTTGCATAAGAATATTTTATACTATTATTATAAAAGGCATTGCTGACTTTTCTATGCGGGTTCAATAGAAATAACTCAAATTCAACTATACTTCTTGAAGAAAAACAGTTTCATGTTTGTGGGCCAATTCACTTTTACTTCCTTCTTCTCTGGCCATAACATCCCGTAAATGAGCTACGGCCTAATGTAGGATACTTCTACAGGCGGCTTATAAAATCTTCCATTTCTAACCGTGGGGGCTCCATGAGGGAAAGATACATGTGTGAGGTTATGCTTCCGGAAATGAAGTTATGAAATACATGTCTTAAACGTTATGAGCATGTGCATGAGCTATTTGAGACAGTAATATATAAAAATTCGCCATATTGCATATGCATATTTGACATTTTTGATCTCATATTTGAGATTACACGGCAAAATTACTGTTTCAATCCGAGGACTTCATAGCTTCAAAAGGCTATAAAAAACCAAATGGTAACAATCTCCCCAACTTTAGCATCGAAGAGTAAAAGCGTTAAAAATGATGCCAGTCGAGAGAAAGACCCTAAAAATTGTGTGCATCCTGTACATAACCTCAAATAACTCAAAATCCCGAAGTGATGGTTTAATTCTGACCCCGAATTTTTATACAACGCACAAAATACTTCAGTATTGACCGGCAACTTTCCAACAACTGACCTGTAGACCTGACTCATGTGTTCTTTTGTCAATCCGACCGTTTTATACCCTTCCCGCACTTTGTTACTAGACATACAAAAGTTGTATGGCATAGTAATCGATTGTTAGCATTGTTGTGTTTGTTTTCAAAGCATTTTTGGCTAGCAATTGTCGTGCAACTTCCAGTGTCTTTTTTTTTAGTGTACTAGTTAAAGTCATGCATGAAAGCATACAAAACGGCTTACGAGCAATTCTCTCTCACCAAATATTGAGCTGTGCTGCAAAGGATTTCCATTTCGAATGCATTTATGTAAAGCTCTGGTACAAGATGATTTACCGGGTTTCACGAGAAAGCATTTATAGATAAGACGGTATTATTTGTTGCACATAATCGGCTGTTCGTTTGCAAGTCTTTAATCATTAAACAAAACTGTCAAAAATTTTATAGATTTTTTTATTTTTTGTTGAAGGTATAAATTCCAGCTGACAGCCACTAAGCCCAGAAGTCAACTTTGTTGCTACTGAACATAATCAAATTGAAATCAAAATTAATCAAATTGTGTAGCAAACCAACTATATGTTAAGCCCACATCGCGGTATGCCAAGAGTGGGTCCGATGGGGCCAAGGGGCGTGTGCTTGCCCAAACGTTTTGCATATTTCAGCACCGCAACAAGACAATTTTTCTATTAAAAAATGCCAAAATTGTGTGACTTAAAGCCAGGCCAAAACTGACACGAAAGATTGAGAGCAAAGCAATGGCCAGGAATGCGGCGGCGTAGGCAGTGGAACACTGCAATATCGCCTGCAAAACTTACAAGAGATTAGCGTTTTGGCCAGCAATGGCTATTTTAATTACAACAAGACTGCAGTGTCGCTACCCTGACGCAGGCGCGATTCGCGCACAACCCTCTGCTGCCCGGCTCGCAGAGCGCTTGAGCGGATCGGTTGGAAATCGCCCGAGGCTAGCGCCAAACAGGCGCTAGACAAACGCCCACGCTCCGCAAACTGGCACCAGCAACCAGACACACGATGGTGGCAATACAGCGCCATAATTTTAATAGCTTGGCTTGGTTTTGGATTGGATTGGGTTGGCATCGACTTGGCATCGACTTGGCTTACAAAAGGCCTTTTTGTTATCTTGTCGCAGTTGTCGCTCAAAATTGCTTTGGCTTTGCGCAAGGTGTGCGAAATATGCACATATGTGTTACCAAAAAAAACCAAAATCCATTAAAAATATTACGTATACGTATGTTAGTGTATTGTATACGCACTTGTCTGCAGCGGCCATGCACTGAGGCCATATATGGGTCACGGCGTATGCGCAACGTGCTCAATATTTCTGTTATTGTTTTTATTGCCAGCTATAAAAACTAAAACTTATTTATTTAAAATTAATTTGGTCTCAGCGTGGGTTTGTTTATTATTGTTATAGGCTGGCTGAGGCTCTATTAAGGCTTATTTATGGCATCAGATAGTCATTCGAAATTAAGAATCGACAGCTAAGTCATAATTTAAGATTTTTCGAAATTAAATAACCCATCAAAATTGACTTAATAGTGATAAAAATGTTGTGAATTTATATAAAACAGGTTTTTTTTCAGTTACATCTTGGCATTTAGTTCTAGGTCTAGGATATTGTGGCCTGGTTTTTGTTAATCAATGTCTTAAAGCGCGGTAAAAGCCGATTTTACGTTAACTAAGCCTCTTAATTGTAAGCCCAGAGGGTACTCTTAGAAATGGGCACAAAGTCGTGTTTATAAGATCACGCTTCAAAGTTTTCGCTTTTAATGAGTTAAAACAATGTTGTGTAAATCTTGCGGAATTATCGCTTGGCAAGTACGATTTCTGGTTAAAAATGTTGACCCAAACTTGCAAAAACTGTGCGCATGTTTTGGTGTATTTTGCGTGACATTGAATCAGGGATCGGCAGTAGAGAAGTTGCCAATGGCCAATGACAAATCGTGTTCGTTCTTAAGCTTTTACGCAAAGCTTGCACTGTGCGAAAAGGCTCAATATTTACATTCAAAGGAAGACACATATATGTTTAGGTGATTCCGTCCTATCCAAATGAATGGCGGGTGATGTGTACTCGAGCTTTGTATTGGAATAGATCAATTTTAACAGTTTACATCTGACGAAAGTCATTTGGGGCTGTTCATGATTGACGTCACCACCGAGGGGGTGAGGGGTTCATCAATTTGCTACTCTTTTGACGATGGGGTAGGGAGGGTAATCCGAAAATGTGACGTCACAGTCAAAATATTAATAAAATCTGTAATCAAATATCATATATATATATGGACAGCCCCTTTGATTTTCAAGAACTCCCTTTTTCTATTGAATTCTATCGGCTTTAGGAAAACGAATTTCCGCTTCCAATATGATACCATTGCTTCCTTTCTTCAACCATTTCTGGTCCACTATAGTTCCTCCACGCTTTTCTCTTGGTAACGATGTAATGTTCTCGGAACAGGTCGTCAATTACTGTTGTTTATTGCTGTCGTGGCTAAAAAGTTACGAAATTCTAGCGCTTTAAAAAACGCTCCTTTTTAATTATTTTTATAGGCTACTCTACAAAAGATTGAAATACACAAAACGCTGCTCACTTCTAAGAAAATGCTTCCGTCTGCTGTTTTCACTTATTTTAAGATGTTAATGAGTCGATTCGGCTAACTTATGAGCTGAAATGAGACACTTTTTGTTTTTAACGGAAACATGATAGAGGTTTATTATTTCTATGCCTGATAAAGCAACGCTTGAACTGCGCAAAAGTCTTACACATTCGCCGGAAATTCGAACTTGTCCACGTTTTTATGGCACCTTAAGCAGAACTTGAGTTTAAGTGTTAGCTATACCTTTGTGTACTTTGCGTTACGTATGAATTGTGTTTAGTTATGCATGTGAAAATGACGTGACAAAAGTTGCGTCGAACCGAGTAAAAAACTGGCAAACCGCGCAAAAACCGAAGAAAACTATTGGAAAATCTGAGAGAGCTCGAGGAGTAAAACAAACGACAGAGTTTGTCATTATAGCGTAAAATCGCTCCCAGACTTGACGGCTGCAAAAATTAATTATTGCTGATTGCATAGTGTAGTTTTTGTAGTTGTTGTTGTTTTTGCAGTGATTACATTTTCGCGAACAAAACAAAATTATGGAAATTAAAAAAATGTTGCTTTTTGTTGCTATAATTGATAAGTCTTATGTGGGCGTTCCACATAGCGTATGCGTAATGTGTGCAAAGCGATCCACAATTGTACACTGTAAAAAGCGCTAATCAGAGAAAACCACCCATTAGGAGCTTCATAATCTGAACTTATTTTATGTTTACATATACAGTCTAACCTGCATAAGTGGGCTAATCACGGTTCAAGAATTTTCGGCCAACTTTGCCGGTTTGACTGTACATATTTTAAAGTAAATTCAAGAACTCCTGACTATCTGCTTAAAAAAGAAGTTTGATATTTGCTTAGAAGTGTTTTTAGATGAAATCAATATCTCCAACGAGCATCTAAACTAACAGTTATGTAACTTAGTAATGCTTCAGAAATCTCTTTTAATCGAATTTCCACCCTAAAGCAATACATTGTTGCATCAGATACTCTTTCAATCAACATTTAAGTCAAAAGTATGCCAACGATATGCCAGACATATCTGTGACAGATGACCATACAGGTCGTCAAATTTTGGCAAAAACTTCGAAAATTTGTTTCATTCTCGGATATCTGTCCATAATACGTTTTTTTGTAGTTCAACGTTAGGCTTACGTGTAATTTCCTTGAACAACGAGTATAAAACGGTAATTAATCGAAAAAAGGCGGGAGAACTCAGCTGCGTTGAGATGGATAGCTTTGGATAAGTGAAATTTGGCAGTTGCTGGCCTAACTTCAGAAAGAGTGGTCGACGTCGGTTTCTATTGTCTTTGGTTCAAGTGATGCAAAACCGGGCTCTTAGATGCATTACTGAGGCGTAACTCCGCGATCCATTGTGTTTTACGCATGCCCACGATTATGGATGAGCACAATGGGCATTCCAGCCGCTTCGTACCGGCTGAATGCCCACCAAGTAGGAGGTTGAGACGAATCAAGCTTCGTTACATTTGGCTTCGAACAAGGCGTAGTTAGTTTCTTCAGTGTCCATGTTGTTGATGATAAAGGAAAATTTGCTTTAAAAAAAATAATTTCGAAATTCCACAAGTTTCTGAAACTGCCTATAGGCGCCAAATTTGTAAATCCAGCCCTGGTTGGAATTGAACATTTTCCACCCACAGAGTGCTTAAGAGATTTCAAATTCAAGACTAAACCGTTAAGAGTTTGCTGGCACACTCCTGCGTATTATTTTCTAATATATCTAAAAAAAAAAAACATTATGTTTTTAGCTTTCTTTGAAAATCTAGAAACAACAAAACCTTCCAATGAGCGAGATATATCTTTAAGAGAGTTATGTGCTGGTCATACATACCAATTTTTGGCTGCCGATAATTGGCAAAACGATACAGCTGACTCGTTTCGGCCAGTTTCGGTCAGACATAAAGTCAGACGATAAAGAACGGTTGGAACTAAAGTTCTAAATGTAAGTTTTTATGGACCGACAGATTTTTCAAGCGATTTCAAATTTAGCTTGAGAGATTTCTGTCACAAATCTGTTTAAATTCTAATATATCTAAAAATTTGGTATTTGTTTTTGTAAGTTATTCACAAATCTAACAACAGCTTAAAATTGTGCATTCAACAAAACTGTTTTACTTGGAACCACTTTACGCAGGTACCAAAAACGCTGTGTTTTTAATTTTTCGAGTGGCGTGTTATAAATAAACAAAATAAAAGAAGTATGACTAGTGTTCATAAATAGAAAAAAATATGATCTAAGTGATTTTTCGAGCTGTAAAAATAAGACAAGCCTAAAAAGCAGGCGTCAGATTTCACACCATTTCTAAGGCTATTGTAGGGTTCAACAGGGTCATTGTTCGGCAGCTGTACCCGCAGGGGTCTTGCCCGCATGCCTTCGATAAGCAACGACCTTGTCAATTAGCAGCGGCTGCGCCTCGATAACTCCCACCGCGCTCTTCTAAGCGCTTCAGTTTGTATCTTTCGTTCCACTTTGCGCTTGCCAATTTTGTTTTGAGGTGTGAAAAATCGAGTCAATACAAATACTTCACTCTCTCTTTGTTTACCTTTTAGTTCTCTGTCATGCAAATATTTATTCTTCTTCTTTTTGTATTTTTCATTACTAGTTCGCTATCTTTGTGCCAATTGCGCGAGCGTGCAAATATGACAACTGATAAGTTATTTTTTACAGTGCATGTTGTTTTGTGTTTGCTAAGCAGTGCGCCTAAATTTTTAAAATGCCTAAAATCATATCGAAAAGAGTTTTGTTGGCATTGTCACGTAATGTATGGATATGTTCTGGTTGCTTTCGTTATATGTCATGATTTGGTTTCTTCGAACACTTGTGTTTTTATCAAAGTTTGGCAGTTTGTTAAGTAATTGCATACATTTCAAAATGTCCATCAATCTAGTCAGTTGTTCTTGAATGTTTTGCTAGCTATAAATATTTTTACTATCTTTAGTATGTTTAATTTGGATAACAAATTTTGGCTGATAAGAAAGTGTTCCATATTAGAAACTTGAAAACCGTCACGTATGCCGCTTATATGCCGTGATGCTAGCACACAAAGTTTTTTTGTCTACTTGACAATATTCCCACCATATCGAAAAATAGAGTATAGCAACTCATTACCAGAACAAGACATAAAATCAGAGCAAGTGATTAGAACAGAACAGAGTAGCACAAGAACGAACAACAGAGAAAGTGAACAAAACTGAGCAAATGAGCTGAGCTGAACAAAAAAGAACAATCTTGCTGAGCAAGTTCATTTTAATGAGCTGCTCATGAGCAACCTAAAACCTATATATACTCAATTAGGTACTGTCATTGTTGAGCGTGCCTTCTTAAAACTTTGTGAGAGTCTGAAATAGCGTAAGAGATATGCGCCAGTTACTCTTGTTTTTTTTACGTTTTTAACGTGTTTTTATGTCATATCACTTCTTTTTGTTTGACATTTTTTGTAAACAAATTTGTCCCAAATGGCATGGTTTTGTAGAGCATCATACTCACTTCTTTTCAAAAACCATAATGTAGAGCCATTGAGTGCGCATATAAGGCATTGCCATATTGAAATCTAACTTTGTTTTGATTTTTTTTCTTCTTAAAAATTTTTTCGTTGCGCCTTTCTTTCGAATATTTTAAAGTTGGAATATATCAAGTAACCAACCTGAGATCATGAAAGCATCAGCAACTGAACAAACAATTATTTAATTGTTTACTTCCAATTTGCATGTCCTCTAAAGTAAAAACATCTTACTTTCCCGCCAATTCCCCCAATAAGGCATTGCCATATTGAAAGATCCATTTGTTTTGATTTAAATAAATAATATACATATTACATTTCCTTTGCGTAGCACTTTTGAATGTAAAACAAGTATTTCATTAAGTTTGTATTGGCATTTGATAAATAAATAAGTAATAAGTTAATAAATAAGCAAAGAATAAATTCATTTGATAAAACTTTTCATTGAATGTCGTCAAGGCGCCATCTATGCGAATAGCGCAAAAACACGTTTTGGACACAAAAATTGAAACCACAAAATCAATTCTTTCGCAATTAATTAACGATTAACTGTCTGAACATTCTGGCTAAAACAGTTATCTCAAAATTTCATATTTGAATGCCTATTTTCCAATTTTTAGTCGAAGTTGTCAAGGCGCCATCTATGCGAATACGTGAACCGCTGACTCACGGCACGGGAGTGTTAATAATTGTTGTTTTGTATGACAAATTTTAAACAATGAATTTAATTCTTTTCCAATTAATCGGCTGATTCTGGCATAAACACTTGTACGAAAATATTAACCATTACAGAGCATTCGCGAAAACTGGAGTATGTCACTTTAGCGCAAAAACACGTTTTGGACACAAAAATTGAAACCACAAAATCAATTCTTTCGCAATTAATTAACGATTAACTGTCTGAACATTCTGGCTAAAACAGTTATTTCAAAATTTCATATTTGAATGCCTATTTTCCAATTTTTAGTCAAAGTTGTCAAGGCGCCATCTATGCGAATACTTGAACCTCTGCCACACAGTGATGGCTCCATCTATGAAAATAATTTGATTAACCATTATAATTATATTTTTTGTAATAAAAACTAAGTATGACTTAACTATTTTTTTTTGCAATTAATAAGCAACTTATTAGCGGCTAATTATGGCGTACTTAGTTTTTCGATTTTCAAATTTTGTTGCGCTAAAGTGACGTACATAGTTCAACCACACCTATTGCACTATGTGTTAGTGCAGTTAGTAGAAAAAATACACACTTGTATATTTTCTTATTTGCTTGCTTATAATTCCCAAACGGTTTAAGCTTCATGTGCTTCAAATAGTACATAATAATTAATTTTCATATACATATATTCTTTTTTTTTTTTTAACTTTTACAACTTACTAATTGCTTGTAATGAAACTTTTCCACCTAATTTAAACTTCGCAGTGATCGCATCAATCACACTAGGCAACAAATTTGTGGTCGCTAATTTTTAGCTTCGATATTTTTGGAGTGAGTTAAATACTTTAATCAAAAACATATTACCTGGGGAGTTCAATCACAACCGAAGTGTATTATAAGTTAAAATTAAAGAGATATCGGTTCAATGTGCCTCAGGTATGGTCTTTCTAGACTCGATTGTGGATAACGAAGCTTTGTACTAAATAATTTGTTCGCTTAGGCCACACGAATCAGGCCACTCGAATCACGCCATTCGATGACTTACGATCGTTAGGGAAATGGCAAGGTTATACGGAGTGCATGATCTAAAAGTTTCGTGGTCGAATTCTTCAAATCAGTTCTATTTAAGCTTTGTTCTTGAACCAATACTTGACTAAAACTTCTCCGAATCAGGATTCTGTTCCAATTATGGTAAAATACTAGGTTCTAGTTTGGTTTTATAGAGGCTTCCGATTTCGATTTCTGTATGACTGATTCTGTAACTAGTATGAGCTCTTAACTTGGCTTCAGATTTCTGGCTAGCTAGTACAAAATGCAGGGTAGAACTCCGAATATGACTCCGTACACAATGCTTCTACTACTTCACATTTTCTTCTAATGTTACCGAACTAAAGCGGTTTTCCACAGTGCACAGTAAAACTCGACATAAAACTAAAGAAATATGCCCATTAGTTGCACCTTTTCCTAGGGATTAAAATAAAGCTGAATAATTTGTTACTTCCCATTCGCATAAACTCTGAATGGGAACACCTTAATGTCTGCTGCTTCTCGGACTAGCGCAGAAGTCGTTGACAGCTGCATTTGGCTCAAACGTGGAAGGGCGTCTGTCGCTGGTAATACTCGTACATTTTTTTTCTTGTTTCATTTTGCAAATGTTGGCGTGTCTTTATTACCTCATCACGTACCGCAATTCTCGCACACGCAGCGCTTAAGTTGCCAGCGGTGCCGGTCAGGTTACATGGTCTGCCACGCGCCATCAACGACATCATCGGTGGCGGCAGCTGCATATGACTGATTGATATTGGGCGATAGTCGTGTGTCCGAGGCAGGTTCGAGAGCGAGCGGTACAGTGTTGGTCAATATCGTCGGCTGATATAGCAGTTTATAATTTTTTATTTCTAAGCTGCTAAACTGCATCAAATGTTCAGCTGTCCATTAGCTAGTGGGTTTGTGTTGGTTGTTAGGCGTCGCATGGTTGTCGCGCCTTTGTGGCGACGTCTGGCTCGCATTCTTTTGAGCCCCAGCTTGGCAATTTGAAATGTTGGCCAGCTTGATCTCGGCCTCTTGACTGCCACTCGTTTGTCTTTTTACAGATGTAACCATTTATCTATTGCTATATAACGCACTCCGCGTTCGTATGCACTTGATCTATTGATCTTCGTATTCGTTTTAGCAATGCGATAGTAAGCACAGTGGGGCAATTTGTGGCAAAGTGTTTACTTTACACAGTGAGTTGAGAAATGCCTTTCAGGAATGTATGATATGTTGCTGCTTTGGCCAAAACTGATTGTGCCCCTATTTGGGCGCTTGTTGCGACTTGTATGAGTATGTACAGTTGAGCTTTAGGCAGGGTAGTCAAGGCAGCTGCTGCCATCTTTCGAAGTGTCTTCCCATTTGGGCGCTTCGTGCAGATTTTGCTTAAAAGTTTTGGTCCCCAAGCAAAATAACTTTTGCATCATGAATGCTTACTATATTATCGCTTACTTTATGACCGGCTCGCAGTTGGCGCCCAATGTGGGGCGCAGCTTTTATGTACGGTCTTTGGACTCATAAGCCAATTTCATCACGATAAACATACCAAATTGTATTTGCTATAAATATTTAACTGTTGTGGCTACGTATAACTACTTCGTTTTGTGATTTTATTGGAGTCCAACTGGCCTTGGGCAAAAGACGAGTTTAGTGGTCTCTTCGTACCCAATTTGCTGATTTATCAAGTAACACACCTTGTTAGATGCAGCAGTTTATGGATGCTTTGCTACATTATTACTTACTTTATGGCGCCTAACGTGGGGCGAATATTATATATATGCCCATTAACGTCTTAGCCAATTACATCTTAAAAATGTCAAGTTTTTTGGCTCTTAAACTATTATATGTTTTAGTGCCTAGCCTACCACCTGAAGCAATAAGTTTGTGCATGTACAATCCAAAGATTTCACACAGTTTGTAACGCCCACATAGGCTATGGCAATGTGCGGCTAAATGAAACTCAGTCCAATCCAAACACACACTTAATAAATAGACAACTCTCTGCGACCACCGTGCCTGGGTCGGTACCTGTTTGCCTTGCAGTTCAATGCACCACCATACTGCCACATTGTACGAGTATGTGTGATTTCAATGGGCAACGAGTTTGCCACAAAATGCGGAATTATGACGACTGACTGTGCATTGAGCCGCCTTATTTGTAAACAATTGTGGGCCGTCCGTTACCATTTTTTCGAACTATAGCTACAGATTTCACCACATTCTATTTGATATTACAGAGATACACTGTACCGCATGTCCTTCGATTTGGAGCCGCTGGAGCGCGCCAGCTGGGAGGCAACGCCAGAGCATGTAGCCATGTGCCAGGCGAAAGGCCAGTCGGAGCACTTGTGTCGCAACTATGTGCGCGTACTGCACAGCTACGGTGAGAACCAATTGTATGCGTGTGGGACGAACGCCTTCCAGCCAAGTTGTTCGTGGCGCCAGGTGAGTGAGCGACAATGTACAAGTCGCGACAGCCGCAACTTGTTAGCTTCAAAACTAAGCCTTCATTATTTATTCTTAGATGGAGAACCTCACTATGACCGCCTTGGAGGACGGTGTGGTCAAATGCCCCTTTCATCCGCGACAACCATCCAGCACTAGTCTGCTGCTCGACAATGGCAGCATGTTTGTGGGCACAGCCACTGATTTTTCAGGCAGCGATGCGGCCATCATACGTACAGAGGTGCAACCCAATGCGGTAAGTCGATTGGCCTGCCTACCCGCTTTTTCGTTTTTGATCTTGCCTAATCCTATTTAACTGTATATCGCTTTTGACAGCACGAGCGTAAGCGCATCTTGCGGACTAAGCAGTACAACAACAACTGGTTGAATGCTCCACAGTTTGTGGGCAGCTTTGAGGCGGGCAACTTTGTGTATTTCCTGCTACGCGAGTCTGCTGTGGAGCACATGAGTTGTGGCAAGGTAAGCGAACTCAACCTCATAAGCCTTTCAAGCCGTTCAAGCTAAGTTTTCTCTCTATTTGTCTCTATTTCTCGGTCAGGCCATATATTCTCGCATTGCGCGTGTCTGTAAGAATGATGCGGGTGGAGATCAGTTTTTGCGTGATAATTGGACATCCTTCTTGAAGGCGCGTTTGAACTGCTCGCTGAGTGGCGAGTATCCCTACTACTTTGATGAGATACAGGGCATGAGCTATGTCGAGGCGGAAAATGTGCTGTATGCCACATTTACCACAACGGGGTAAGCAGACGCCGCCGTTAAGTTTTATTATTGTCATTCGCTAAGATTCGCTCTCTTCGCTTACAGCAACAGCATTTATGGCTCCGCCGTCTGTGCATTTAACTTGAGCGCCATTAATGCAGCATTTGATGGGCCATTTAAGGTTCAGGAGCATTCCGATGCGCCCTGGCACACAGTCAATCCACTTCAACGAAGTCAGTTTCAATGTGACAGACCCTCGGGCTCCAATATGCGTTATGGACATCTGCTGGAAAGTTCGCGTTATCAGCTCATGGATCAATCTGTACAACCTATTGGCGCTCAACCATTGTATCACTCGAAGTTGGAGCGTTTTAAGCAAATTGCGGTGGATGTGCTGCACACCAAGACTGAACTTGTGCATGTGCTCTATGTGGCCACCAACGAGAATCTTATTAAGAAGTTATCTGTGAAGTATACAGCCGACTACATGCATGCTCAAACTTGCTTAGTAGAGCTCTGGCAATCAGATGATACCGGCAGCAGTGCGCTACTGAACATGGCCTATCTGAAAGTCAACGATTCGCTTTATCTAGGCACGGATCTGGCGCTGACCCGGATACCCGCACAACGCTGTAGCCGCCATGTCTCAATGTCCAGTTGCCTTAATGCCATGGATCCATATTGCGGCTGGAATGAGCTGGTAGATCGTTGCACGCCACAACAGTTGGACAATCAGCTGCATCAGTATTGGCAGCAGGCGTCAGTGCTTGGTTGCCCGGTGCTAAACTTCCAAATCGATGGCGGCTGGTCGAGTTGGTCAGAGTGGGCCAAGTGTCAGCAGCATGAGGATCCAAACAGCAACTGTCTGTGTCGTCGGCGGAGCTGCAACAATCCGCAGCCACAGCATGGTGGACGTGATTGCGAGGGCATTAGCACACAGGTCACAAATTGCACGGTGCATGGTGGCTGGACGGAATGGTCGTCCTGGTCACCTTGTTCGCAGACCTGCGGCATTGCGGTGAAAACGCGTCGAAGGACTTGCGGTAATCCTAGGCCTGCTCATGGCGGACGCACCTGTGTTGGCTCAGAGCATGCAGAAATGTACTGTGGTCATTTGCCCCCTTGTCCCTCGCCCAAGGCACCAGGAGTAGACGGCGGCTGGGGACCTTGGGGTGAGTGGAGCGAGTGCAACTCACAATGTGGAGGCGGCTTTCGTATACGGCGACGTGAATGCAATGATCCTGCTCCACACAATGGAGGCCTTGACTGTCCAGGCTGTCCAATTGACTATGAGGATTGCAACATGCAGAGTTGTCCAGAGGTGCGCAAGATGAGCGCTTGGACGCCTTGGCTGATGCAGCCCAATACGGCAAATGCAACAGAAGTCGGAATACATGTAGAGCGTCGTTATCGGTTTGCTTGTCGAGCTACCAGTCCGGATGCTAGCTCAGTACGCATAAGCTTGGCTAAGGAGGAAACTCGTAGCTGTCGCGAAGATGGTTCCTGCCAGCGACACTCAGATCATGATGGCTCGGAACTGGAGACAGAGTGGGGTCCTTGCAGCGTCAGTTGTGGCGGTGGCATGCAACAGCGTCTGCATGAGGGCAAGCATCGAAGCAGACATTCACAAAGCCGTGCCTGCAATCTGCAGCCTTGTGTGGATACTGATAACAGCATAAGCAATGAGCTGCTGGGAGCCCATGAATGGGGCTGCTGGACAGATTGGTCCCCTTGCTCCGTGACTTGTGGGCTGGGCGTGAGAAGACGAACACGCAAATGTCTGGGTGGACATGAACGTCTATGCCAAGGACGTGCTCTGGACGAGGAGAAGTGTGAGATGGTGCCCTGTGAAGGTGAGTCTAAGGTTGTACCGAGTTAAGGTTCGTACACTAAACAACTCGCTTTTCTATGTTTACAGACTTTCTGGGCTGGAGCACTTGGAGCGAATGGTCGGCCTGCTCTAGTGATGGCATACGCCTGCGTCATAGACGTTGTCAAGTCGAAAATCCTGGCACACAGGAATGCCGTGGTGCCGAGTTCGAAAAGACGGCCTGTGTGCCGGGCGATTGCGAGGGTAAGTTTCAAAACAGTTGAGCTTATAGACAAATCGTAGCTAATTTTGAACAAATCTTGCAGAGATTCAAACCGCTTCGACTGCTGTGCTGCCACTTGCCATAGGAATTTGCGTTATATTCACGCTATGCTGCTGTGCAGCGACCTTTTATTTGACCCGAAGACGTTATGAACAATCCGCCATAGAGGCGCTGAACAGAACTACCACAACTACGGCAAGTTTTGATGCCTATCCAAATCAGTATTCCAGTTTGCCAACAAAGGATGTAAGTTGCAAATGCTTAATAGAGTAATGTTTCTATTATCTAAAACTCTCGTCTTCTGTTTTCGCAACAGTACTGCGATTCACGTCCAAAGCGTCAGTCCAGTTTTCGAATGCCTGCAAAGAACAGCAATATGGGCACACTGACGCGCAACAATATGAATCATAATAACACGCCCAAGGTGCTGGTTAAGACGTACAATGACTGTGAAACGGGCACACTAAAACGTCATTCGGCGCTTAATAATTGCCGGAGCAATATTGATGATGAAAAGTTTTAGCCAAATGGGCGGAGCGTAGCCTATGCATTCAATCAGTGCCATTTACGCCTTGTGTAGTCTATGGAAGTCGAACAACGATAGAAGAAAACGACAGAAACTACAAAACATTTTGCAGCTAAATTGCAAGAAGTTCCTTCACTGACTCATATTGAGTCACCTTAGTAGTCCTTAGCTAGTTAAGGCTTAGTTTAAGCTAGTTAGTTTTAAAGCAAGTAACGAATACGTAATAGTTAGTGTATGATCTGGTTTTAGAATCAAACAAAAAACGAGACTGAATGTTATACTTTGCTTATCCCAAATTCAAGCCATGCAACAACGAATATAAAAGAAAATGTTTTTTCGATAATGTTGCTTCCAATATTTTAAATGTAATTTATTATCTTAAAAATTACTGTAATATTTTCTTATAAGTGACTAAAAGTTAAAAAGTTTATTTTTACTATAAGCGTTCGAAAATATATGTTTACTGTGAGATGTACTAACCGAACTGATGAATTTATTCGAAATATAGATGGACGCCTGTCCATGTGGCACTGGTACCGTCGATCGATCTTCGGATACTCTACGCTTAAAGCTTCACATACACCTTGGCAAACTTTGAATATCCTTATGGTTCTTCAGGTTGTAGCTCATGTATTGCTAATTTATTTTTATAAATAATTTCGAGTTTCGAGCATTGTAGGAATACATTTCATAAGGTAAAACTAAAGCTTATTAGTTAGAAGTTTGAAACTGTTTAAGTTGAAAATGTTTTATGTTTTTTTTGACAACTCAGGGCGTATGGGCGTATATCATCTTTTGTCGAATTTGGAGTTGCTTTCGCACTTCAGATTAGCTAAAAACCTTGCGACCGGGTTTTTCTTTAGTTTCTGTAGAAGAGCAAGACTTTTTCTGTAGGAAGCTTCTTAAATGGCACAGGCTTTTATCTAGTTTAGTAAGTTAGTAACTTGGTAAATTGCTCAGACAAAAAAAAAGATATATTTTTGAATGCTTATAGCCGGAGCTTTTGCGGCTATTGAGATACCTACCAGATTGTGGGTCGAGCAAGACAAAGTATATGATTTCTTCGAGTTGAAAGAGTTCAGGTTCATATTAGAAACTATGCTTTTAATGTTATCAAGGATTATGTCTACCTTGGCACCACCGTCACAATGAGGAACGATTTCAGCATGGAGATCAATCGGAGATTCCCTCTTGCCAATAGAAGCTACTTAGCTCTCAGTAGGCAAATGAGTAGTAGAGATCACTCCCGCCAGACGAAACTAACACTCTATAAGACTATCATCCCTACCATTTTTCTTTATGGCGCCGAAGCATGGATGATGACGAAGTCTGATGATGCTCTTGGAGTGTTTGAGCGCATAATATTTGGCCCTTTACGCGTTAGCAAAGACTACCGCAATCGACGGACAACGAACTCAATGAGCTCTACGAGGACTTAGACATAGTCAAGTGAATTAACCTCCAGCGGCTACGTTGGCTAGGGCATCTTTTGCGTTTCTTCATCCAAACATAAGCAACTGCGTGAAAGTCTTCAATGCGGCTGTTGAAGGGGGACCACAAAGGCGAAGGCCGTTGGAAGGAACAAATTTTAATTTTTGCATACAGCTTTCAAAGCATTATACGATTTTGACTATCCTAGAATATGTGGCTGTGAACCGTAAATCTAGTTTGGGAAATTTACATTATCAATCGGAAGAAACTGTGGATTTAAAGCGAATTCATAATTCCGAAATGAATTGACTCGCCTTAGGCTCAAACGATCAATCTATATATATATAAGGGAAAGTTCAGTGTGGTAGCGATCACTCTGCAATATCGCAACATTTTCAGGTGAAACCTATACCATTCGACAAATAAAATGCTTGCGGTTTGCAGAATATAAGTTTCACCCGGATCCGTTTTTTTGCGTTTTAGTCAGGTAAAAATCAATTTGAAGTAAAGAATGTAATGTCTGCTTTATAAAAAAACAACAAAATCTAAATTGTACCCATATGGGAGCGTGTATTAAGTTAACGACAAGGCGAACACTAGTCTATATATAAATGCGTTAAGCGAAAATTCAGTGTGGTACCAATTACATCGCAACAAAGCAACTTTTTCAGGTGAAACCTATGCCATTCGAAAGATATATTCCTTGCAGTTTGCAGAATATAAGTTTTACCTGGATACGTTGCGTTTTAGACAGATATAAATGGATTTGAATATAATAATATATGAATATATTATGTCGTCGAATGTCAACGCAAGGCGAAGACAAATACGCCTGGCAGATGTGAAAATTCGAAATATAATTTTTTTGAGCTCCTTTTAGCCGTAAAATTTTTTTTCGGTACGGTATCTTATGTCAGTCATTTAAGTTTTTTAATAAGTAGCCTATACATTTGTTTTTCTCTAATATACCTGCGCCTTGTGTGACCTCTTTTAGTTTGATCGTGACTTGGCATATTGTGGAGTCATCTAGCGTGCCTGCTTTGACAAGCTATTACTGAGCTAGAATCACGGCATACACGTGGCATACGAGTCTGTTTTACACTCGCACTCAAGTATTTAGCATAAAAAATCCATTTAATATCAATTTTTTTTTTATATAACAAATATAAATTCTATGGAATACATTAAGACCACAGTTTCCACTGACAATGGGTATCCAAAACTTGCTGCAATGGTGATTCATCATACTCCATATCAGATTCAAAATCGGAATCACCACCTGGCTCAAGTTCCGGCTTATCCTGGTCATTAGCAGATCCAGGGCAAACATTTAGCATCTGATGTGTTTGTTTCATTATCTTAATAGCAGCTATAACTCCTATATATGCTAAGGTAGTAGCTCCAGCATAGATCAATGCACTACGTGAGTTGCAGAAACTGCTGCACCAAGAGCTCATGTTGGCGCTGGCCACAACAATCTCGTCCTGCAATTGCTGCGCCAGTTTAGGTAGCGATGCGTTGCAGTTCTCCATTTTGCCAAATACAATCGCACAGTGAGTTAAAATTGTATTATTTTGAAATAAATTTCCCAGATAGAGCATCTACCATATTCTGGTACCTTTTCAAATTGAATATTTTTGAATAGTTAAGCAAAGAATTGTATTATCTTAAAATGGAAAACTGATTTGTTTTGTAAAACAAACTGGAGTTTCAGCGTTAGCTGCTGATTTGGTATGAAACTTGAATACATTGCTATATTAAGCCTTATCTTTTTTAATCTTTATTATATCTGCGGTCATATAGAAGAGTAGCTAAGTCGACATAAGAAATTAATGAGGTATTGCGTTCTAGAGCTTGATACGGGTCATAACAAGTCACCATTCCTTTTTTTAAAACTTGTATATTTCTTCTCTCATAAAATTAAAAAAGGAATGGTGACTTATAATGACTTCTATAAAGCTCTAGAACGCAATACCTCAACAATTTCTTATGTCGACTTATCTACTCTTCTATATGACCATAGATATGTTTCGTATACACTAACATTTACAGAACAGAACACACATCTTTTGCAGGTTCCGGCCAACATTATATGTTACTGCTTAAATTGGATATGATTAGATTTTCGACCTCTCTACACTAAGTCTTACGTGGAGGATAGAACAGTTTTTGTTAATGGTGCATTAACCAAGGTGATCAATACAATCTTCAGTGCGATCTTAATAATATCTTAAATGGTTTGTTGCTAGGCATCTTGATGTTATGATGATGAGTTTGAAGAAGATGAAGATGAGAGACGAAGAATTATCACAAATTACCATTATGGTCTTGGTAACTTCCTTCTGATCAGGGTGAATTTCTTTAAAGAACAAGGAATTCTGCTTGATCTTAAGCTAATATTCTACGTGCATAACGACGTCATGCACTAACATCTAGAACGCCTTCTAAAATGTAATGCCCAGCTCCGTATATCTCGCTTGTTTTTTTTTTTACTAGAGACCACCTGTTGGAGTCTTGTCCAGAGTTGGTGTACCTCCGACTTATCCTAATTGCTGGACGCCGCTTTACCAAAAAACATTCATAGACTTAATGAAGTTTTATTTAACAGTTACTCCGCAGACTACATTACATAATGAAACACATAAAAAACCACTTTGGACAAAAGCTGAAATTCATCACGCTTATGGTGGGGTCGTTTTGTGTGTATACCCACCAAATATTTATAAATCCAAAGGACACTTTTGATTTAAGTGTTTTTAATCACAATAAGTTAATAATATATAAAAGAATTAGTGCATTAATTTTACGACGTGTTGTCGATCGCAGGCCAGTAAGAAGAAGAAGGAAGTCCTCCTCTAGAGTGACCAGTGTAATTTTTTGGTTTTGGTGTGACCGGACTTTTGACCGTGCGTGGCCAGATCGGTCCAGTTAGTGCATGGCCAGATCGCCACACGCTCATACTATGTAGCATACACTACCAATCGTTTAATGTGTACAAAAGCTCTTTATTAAGATTTCATTTATTTTAAAATTATGAATATGAATGATAATAGGACTTCGCCACCCTTTCATCCAAAATCTGTGAAAACCTCTTCTTATAGACCATGAACACTTTCACAGTGACTGTAAATAAATAAATATAGCTGTTAAGCATTCGCGCCAAAACATCAAATGATAAACGATAGACAACTTTGGTGTTGCCACTAAGAGTTTTTTAAGCAGAGCCAAATTTGATTTCAGCCCAAAAGTATGCAATGATAGTTTGTATGTGCAATAAAAGCTTACATGAAGATGATGCTGCTGTTGTAGGAGTCAAGAGGTCAAGTGGGGTAGGCCGTGTCTCCGTTGGAAGTTCCAGGTACAGAGCGCAATAGCTAACTCAATGCATACTTTTAAAAGGCATAACTATTACAAGGTATGAGCCTTCAGCCGGCTCAAGGCACTACATATTTTGAGTGTCTAACGCAGAAAAAAAGAGAGGCGCAAATAACATGCGTCAACACACCATCTCTCATTGACATTTGCACCAGAATGCAAAATAGTACCTTAAATATGAGAGAAGATCGGTAGATGATGTAGAACAAGTGCGCGAAGCAAAGGCACCTGGAGGTGTGCCCTACCACGGAGATGGTAGGCACCAAGAAGATTTTCTTCTTGTAGGCACCATAATTTTTGGGAGTGAGACAGCATGAGCGAAATTTACTCCTGCTTTGTGTATAAATCGCATGCATACATACATTTTGCGGTGCCTGAAAAAAGGCAACTACTCTGAGTAATCATACCATGTGCTCAACATCAGGCCGTAACCCGGTAACGGATGTACAGCCAAGAAAAACAAGAATCGTGACGTCCATAAATTGCATTTATATACAAGATTAAAGATAGATAAAATATTTCGTCTATATATGTATGTATAAAAATAAGTATACATTTTGATGTGACCACCAACTGCGAATACGTGTAGACCGATGTCAACCAAAAATACTAATATAAATACTAAATGTGCTTCTAATTCTAAGCAAGTATTTTACAAATTAGAGGTAGCGTTAGAGGTAGAGGTAGTGGTAGAGGTAGAAGTAGATTTAGAGGTAGAGGTAGATGTAGATGTAGGTGTAGGTGTAGGTGTAGGTGTAGGTGTAGGTGTAGGTGTAGGTGTAGATGTAGATGTAGATGTAGATGTAGATGTAAATGTAGATGTAGATGTAGATGTAGATGTAGATGTAGATGTAGATGTAGATGTAGATGTAGATGTCGATGTAGATGTAGATGTAGATGTAGATGTAGATGTAGATGTAGATGTAGATGTAGATGTAGATGTAGATGTAGATGTAGATGTAGATGTAGATGTAGATGTAGATGTAGATGTAGATGTAGATGTAGATGTAGATGTAGATGTAGATGTAGATGTAGATGTAGATGTAGATGTAGATGTAGATGTAGATGTAGATGTAGATGTAGATTTAGATGTAGATGTGATGTAGATGTAGATGTAGATGTAGATGTAGATGTAGATGTAGATGTAGATGTAGGGGTAGAAGTAGAGGTAAAAGAAGAGGTATTTTCATACATGTTTACGTTTTTTCATAGTTATTGCAAATTTGCGCTCACATTTTCGTTGAAATGCGTTTTGTATTGGCGTAAAAGCTGGTAACAGAAAAAGGATCTTTTAGTAATGAAATAATCTGAACATTTTCATTATAAAATTGTACTCACTACTTAAATATAAGTATTCGAAAATGTGCATATGCATAGGTATTACACATATCCTACCTCGCTGTATTCCGTAATTAATGCGCTTTCCCACAATAATTTATCATTAGAGCAAGTTAAACGAGCCCTTAAAAAATAATCCAATAACATCATAATGAAAAATGCTTTTCGCAGTCTCAGTCTCAGTCTCTCTAAGTCTCAAGTCTTATTCGATCCGTCAAACAGTGTCACAAATCATTCACACGATCCACCCTCTCGCTCCAAAGAGCCACAAACACCCGCACATTATTCTAGTAAAAGGTAAAAGTCGTAGTGATATTAAAGCAACAAAACCAAAATACAAAAGAAAATTGAAAATTGTAACAGTTGCTAGGAAAAATCACAAAAACCAGCAGCTAACAATCTTTTTGGTTGTACTTTCAACGAAGTAGAACACAAGCAACACAGCATCCACGTTGTATGTAACACAATCCGTGCGTAACTCGTGCGCGTGTGTATCTTAAAGATGCAGCAAAAGGTGAACAAACTCTGTTGCGCATGCGCCGTTCATTGGAAGTTATCCTGTTGTCGTCAAATTTCAAAACATGAAAAATTAGTGCATTTCCGTCATGGATACATGAGCATTACTTTAAGTTGAATGAACTATGATGCTGATCCTGACTTCTAGACTTGTTGGCTTTGGCTGCGGGGTTCATTCAACTCGCAGGTAATTTGTACAGTTGTACAGCGTAGTGTCAATTAATTTGGCTGATTTGAAGAGTTGTGATGATAAGGAAAAGCTCATCAATGATCATTACAGCTAAAGTTTTCGATTTACAGTTCGATTTAGTTTAAAGAATGAAATACATATAGAGCATCTTTAATACGGTTTGAATTGGTCTAACTTTTTGGTTAAAAGTCGTATAACTTACGGCGTAAGTCCTAGCTTTGCCTAATATGTGCGCTGTGTGACTCAGAGTATCTACAAGACTCTAAGCTAACAGCTCAGATACTTTCAAATACTTCAAGATACTTTAAGATATTTAAAGATCTTGCACTTGTAACGGAATGGCAACCAGGCAAGCGACAATATTTAGCTGCGCTGTCCAACAAACAATTTGCGAGCATATTAGAAAAATGTGCGCAACTTGAATTACATTTGGCGTATCTTTCAGATACACAGAAAGTCACGCGTGCTACACACACAACGTTCTACTTCGCGGGGAGCAACAGACAGTAGAAAAGTCTGTCGTTTTTGGGGTGCGGAATCTAATGAAGGTGATGGACTGACTGACTCCAAGTTTTGACTATTTTTAGCATTAGCCGTCGGCGTTGCGTTTGTTTGTCGTCTGTCTAGTTAGTATCGGGAGCGCATCTTCTTGTTGCCGAGGGCAACGCTGTGTCTAAGGGCGGTCGCTGCTGCTGCGACGCGTGCTGAGACTGCGCTCTGCCTGCGAGATGCAAGAACATCGAGCCTTGAAAAGGCGCATTTCAATTGCATTCCAGAGGCGCGCGAGTTCGGTAGCGCATACGAATCATCGGCGACGCGCAGATACAAATACAAATATTGAGAGAAAAAGATACTTTTGACTGGCGGACGCACGCAAATCCGATTGGATTGGATTATTTGCCGCAATGGATTATCAGTGAAAGTGAAAAGTAAATTGATTGCAATAAAAGTCAACAGCAACAACGACAACAACTAAACAAATTGTGCGCGGTTTCATTGAAATGAATTGGTCAAAGCCAATAAATAGTGACAAATTGCTGATAATATAAAAAATGACAAATTGAGTGTTTTGAGATCCGCTTAAATTGATAAGTGACTTACTATTTCAAAGTGATTGCAATTAGTTCCTATCAAGTTGTAAGCTAAAACATACCAAAATATTTGTGAGATAAATTTTTGTGAATTCCTAATACTAAAAGCGTTCCAAAGTCATATATACAATTTAAGGTGAGTGTGGCAAAAGTGTGTGTTTATATGAATACCACAAGCTTCAGTTTAATCCTGAAGACTGATAGAAATCTGCACACAAAAGAAATTGACAGATGTGTCAGAAATGTGTTGAAAATAGGTTTTTTCTATAAATTTTAAATGAAAATTAGGTGAAACCATCTAGCGATTGCTGGCGCTTCCCTGATTATATTTATATTCATATGCGCATGAAAATTCTAGAAATAGTTGACTATAAATTTACAGTTTATACGAAAAAGTTAAAGATCTCAAAACGTTTTCGAAACACTGCAACGCTCTTCTTCTTACAGGATCTTCAATAGTACAGTTTTCAAAGCGCTACCTCATATAATTCTTTAAGTAGTGCAAATTTCTAGGATTTCGGAACCTTTCTTTAAGAAACTCAAGCATCTAAGATTTTCGCGCTTTTCAGGAATTTTTTCTCACAAGAAACTCAAAGGACTATCATAGTTTGTGAAGCTATTTTAGATCAACTTTAAAGATACGATACTTACATTGTTGTACTTTAGATATTCAGATATTCTTTGCTAACCAATGGCTAATAATAAGTACTTTATAGTCCATGACTAAGCACGGATCGATGTCGATGCCAAGAACTTGGCATGCCTTTCCCATGTAACTTAAAATGCCTAGGCGAAAATGCAACAAAAACCAGCACAAAAGACGAGACTTCTGAAAATAGCTTTCGGACAGATTCAGACGCCAAAAAGAGACAATAAAAAAGTTGACCACGGTGCAGAATTGGGGAACAGAATGTGTACGGAACACAGCCCAAGACATTTAAGTGCCAAAGTCTGGAACGACACTCACACAAACTTGGCATTTTTAGTTAAATTCGAAACAAGCTGAAAAATGTCTCCTTATTTAAATGCTCAAAATGAAAAGACGCTTTGTTTTTTTGGTTTTTCTCTTTATTTGATTTTCATTTCACTTTCAGCAGCCAAGCAGCTCAGCGTCAAACGTAAACAATAAAAAAGAAAAGAGTGAACGGTATACAAGTTCAAGATTCTCACAGATACTTTTACACACATAGATACACACACACACACACACACACACACACACACACAATAGCTAAAAGTAGAAACTCAAACACACAAGGCAATAAACTGCACTGAAAGTAGTTTAATGCAGTTTGCTGGGGATCCTGGCCTCCGTCTGTCCGTCCGTCCGTCCGTCCGTCTCGTTTATCTCCGCATTTACCGCCAATGGCACGGCAGCTTCTTCCCGCTTTGGCGCACGACAACAACAACCACAACAGCCTCCGTTTAGTTTCGTAGTTCCTCCGTTGAACTGATCGTTCGGTTGATCTATTTTTGGCTAGACCAAGCACATTTATGTGTATTTTTTCGTCGCCTCAAGTAATTTGTTTGTTGCATTAGTTTTTGTGGAAAATCTACACTGTGGAAAATAATGGCACATCAACATATAGTTGATCATAATCAAGCTCATAAAATAATGCCATAAAAAGCATCAAATTGGAAGCATTTAATTAGTGTTTCCTGATGTGTGAAATATTTGGATTGTTGTAAGTTTCTTAAGTGACAGTTATTCGATTTTTGTTGTTGTTGCTTCAATTGAATGCAGCAGGCTGGTTTTGAATGACACATGAAAAACTTTAGCGCCTTAAACATATATAACTTGTCTCAGATCCAACACATCTTAAGCTAATTTTAATGAAATTTTAGTTAATTTAGTACTATATGTTGAAATCATTGGGGAAACACTTCGTTAAGCGCAAAAATTTGAATTTTTGGTCACAAGAGAATTTTCTTTTCAAGTGTTCCTTAAGTACATAATCTGCCTGCAAAGTAGCCAGACACAATTTTTATCGATCGGAAAAAGCGGAGTAAGTTGACCCTTTTGCGTAGATTGGTGATGTGCAGAGAACGCTAGACGGCGCCAAAGTTTAGTTTGATTGTAGAGCCCCAGTCTAGGAGCTCTTTTTAAAGTTTTACCAAAATTTGGTCTTAATCTAGTGAGTAAACTTTTTTTTGCCGAATAAAGTTATTCCATAACAACCCCTTACCGGTTGCTGCTCTAATCTAGCGAACTCGTTCAGGCGTCCCTGCTTTGGCCATCTCCACTCTAAGTTAGTGAATCATAATTCAGGCTCCTCGTCATGCTATAAATGATCTATATGTAAAGCGATTGCTCCCTGTAAAATTATTACTATCTCCTCGCATCGCTCGCCCCACTGACCATCAGGTGGTAGGCCACTTTGCCTGCCTATTCTTCTACGTCATACATTTCCTCTTCATCTTCGTCATTCTCTTTCCCTTTCTCTTTCCTTTTCTCCTTCTCTTTTATCTTCGTCATCATCTTCATCTTACTCTTTAATCTTCGTCAACATCTTCATCTTTTTCCTTCATCTTCGTCATAATCTTCATCTTTCTCTTTAATCTTCGTCATCATCTTCATCTTTCTATTCCTATTGGCCTTTGTCTTCATCTACTTCTTACTCTACGTCTTCGTGTTGGTGTTTAGCTTCCCCTTCGTTTTCAATAACGTTTTGCAGTTCCTCTTCCTCTTCCTTTTTCTCATCCTCTTCGCCTTTACTTTCGTCAACTCATTTTTTACCTCTTCCTTTTCTATTATTCTCTATTTTCTATTCAGCTTCTTCATCCTCTTCGTAATCGTCTTCCTCATCCATTTTATCTTCATTTTCCTATTCGTCTCATCCTCAACCATATCCTCATTTATATCGTATTTATCCTCTAAAAGCCAGTAATAGAGGTTTGCAGTTTTGAAGACTAAAGGCCAATTTCTTCTTAAAATGGAGTTCATTTCTGCAGCTCACGAACTAAGGAAAATCCAAGTTAAAAAGAGCTCTCATTTTCATATAATTTTCATTAACACTTGTGGAAATTGATGTTCTAAAACCGATAGAATGGAGGTGCAATACCTATTAAGAACTTTTCACCTAGTATGTAAACACCGGCACTATGTAAACAGATTTCAGCACTAAACGCAGAATAATACGCTTATAGGATAGGGTTACGCTTTCATTTTTGACTAAAAAATGCATTTGAGGAATCAGTATAATTCTGGATTTACACAGTTTCGAATCAAAACTGAAGTTGACGAACTATATACGTATAGGAGCAACGGAATATGAAAATCAACCATATCTAGCAATTCAGCCGCTTCGGCCTTGAGGCATACCTTGACGTCAAGCTCAATTCCGCCTTACAAGTAGATAGATCGCAGAGTGCTGCTAGGTTTCTTATACCCCCTAACGTTTTTCGTCCTTAAAGGATTAGGGACAGTCACGTGCGTGCAAAATGATTATTTCGAATAAAACGAACCAAAGTCATGCGATATTCATGTAACGCCGCTAAAATACACTTCAATACATTCGCAACTGCGGCACGGAAGTGTGAACTCTCAGCAAAAGTGCATGGAAGCTACTAAAAAGGTGTCGTTCAAGTGCCATTAAGCCATTCAGCCTATTTGCCGTAACTCTAAACCAAACACTCGTAGCTGGTATAGGAACCGGATTGCCTTACCTGGATGTGATCGTTGACCGACCCATTTCAAGTGGACAACATTCGTCACAGTGTATAAAATGTTTTGCAAATATGCTGCAAACACTAGAAAAACCAGGCAGCCCAGTCACAACAATTGCAAAAGCAACAAACCTCGGCCAAACAAACACAAACTGTTTAGATGTGCAAGCAACAATGTTTATTTAAAAGATGCCCGAACAGCGTCAACTTGCAGATACATTTTACCCCAACAACAAAACTCGAAAGTCGAAGCCGAGGTTGCACATTAGTTTTCCCTTTGCCCCATTGTCACACGGTGCACAAGTGATAAAAATAGTGAGACAAGCTAAGCGTTAGATGTGTTACATGCTTACGCAGAAAACAGCTAAAGATACAGATACGGCTGCAGATACGGATACAAACACATGTAGCTTAACGTATCGCCGTGGACGTCAACAGTGCGACGACATTGCATGTTGACAGTGAAAATGCAGGAGCACGGGATCAGGGGCGGCGGGCGGGAAAAGTGTGGTAGCATTGTCTGAACTATTACGAGTTTCTTGCACCGTCGATAGCGCATGCCATGCGGTGACTGACACAAATGCGCATCTGTAGTTGTAACTGTATCTGTGTGACGCCAAGAATCGTTGCAGGGGGTTTCAAATTGTGAGTGCGAGATATATAAATGGGGGAAGTTGGTTGTGCGTGTGCGTCTATCGTTTGGGCACTTCCGTCTGCAGCGTGTGCGCAATGCGTTTGCCTGCAATTGTATCTGTTGGATACACTGAGAAAAGCGCTCAATGTTAAGAAAATTTCACAGTGTAGTTGCTTTGGTATTAAGTGGCATTAAAGCTACATGCAATCGTGGCACGTTGGGGGCTGCTTATCTTACTGGAAGCTCACACCTAACCGATAAAGATACACACACACACACACTCACATAGCGCTGCTTTGTTTGGCTAAGCTGCACTCATTTCCGCTGACACATTTGTCATGCTTGAAAGTGAGCTGCCATAAATGTATCTTTGGGATACTCTTGATTTCACGCTGCATTTGCTGGATCGTTAAAGTCAAGCGCACACTTGAAATATCTTATCATTAGGCCTCAAAATCAACAAATCAACAATGGTTGTGGCTGTAATTAATCCATCAATTATAATATTTGGTTAACTCTTCTTTGCAGCCGACAACAATATGTTGCAGTTACCAGGCACCAACTATGAGTTTGGCTATCACAGCGAAAACATGGAAGAACTGCAGACGCCAGCTTTGCCCATACAGCCACCGCCCAACATCACGTCCAGCGGCATTATCTATGGCTTTCGCACCCGCCATTTATCCTGCATTGAAGAGAACGACTCGGACTCGTTGCACTCTTCCTCCATACCGCGTGCCTATGATCTAATGCAGCAGGCGGACGAAACGTTTCAGAAACTGAGCGCAGAGCAGTGCTACGATGAGCAGGAACAGGAGCACCAGAATTTGGAGGACAACATAACCATGATAGACGAATCGCGACTCTATGAGGTTAATTATCTGGATGAGTTGGCCACAAATGCTAACCAACTGGAAGATTCTGGCAATGCCGAGGAAGACTTTTGGCGTCCCAGCTTTGATCGTAATGACATCATGATGACCTCTTGCTATGGCACATTAAACAACTCCTTTGGCAGTGAAATGTGCACTGGGCCACCTGGCTATAGTGAGGCAGCCAAAAAGCCCGAACCGCTCTATGCTACGCCCGAGAAACGTCGCGAAAACAATCGCAGCTTCGACTCGACCTGTCAGTCGCAGTCTAGTTCCATCTATGGTGGCTCCATGAACACTTCACTGGATCTAAAGTACATGATGAGTGTCTCGCTAAGTGCGGGCAGCTGTGGTGGCGGCATAAGTGCCACCAGCACATTGCGTGGTAATTCCGTGCCTCCTATGGATCTGTCGTTGGTATCTAGTGATGGCGTTAGCGCTTTGGACTGGGGTTCGGCCAGTGTTACAGGCGTTTTGGATGTGGGTGGCGGCAATCCGGCTGAGGAGCTGAGTGAGGAAATGGCAGCCAAGTGCATAAGCGCAGCGGAGAATGGTGAGTCTCTAAAGTTTTTGTATTTTAATAGAACCACAAAGCTGCATTTCGGCTATTTGTTATAAGATTAGTTTTTCGCTTAGTGTATGTGCAGTGCTACGACAGAAACAAAACTCTGTAAATCTAGCATCTTAAAGACTCTTTAATATGATACCCTCATATTCGACTCGTTAGTTCTCTTCGATTAATCAGATCATAAATTTCGGTTTATTGATCTGTTGTTGAAAATTTGCATACTTTCAACTTCATAACAATCCTTAAGACAAGCTTTAATGACCCACTAACAATAGCGCCCCTCCGCACTCCTTGTACCAGCATTAGAAAGGTAGCCCGCAAGGCGGCGACTGACCCCCAAATATACATCGTAACAAGCTCATAAAGCGGCCATAAAGCTGTTTGTACTATCGGCCAGAGTAAACAAAACAGGAGAGATGCAGTGAAAGCCCCAGCCGCATTGACCAATTCACACAGATGTTCAAAAGACTGACCAATAGCCAAACCACGTTCCGGGTCATAAATCATTGGGAAAACCACGCAATCATATTTTTTATGCATAGGTGTAGTCGGTCGTCGTGTACATCCCTCAAACCAAAAGCGGTGAAATTTGCTAAAATTGACAACTTCTAATGGAAAAATAGTTGAAATTTATTTCAAATTTAATTTAAAACTAATCGATAAAAAATGGCACAGTATATAATGTTTCAACAAATTGCCAAATGATGTTGCAAAGTGCAATGTCACAGTAATTTACATACTATTCGCATGTGACGTGCCAAATAACCACAAAACTGATGAATATTTATGCAAAGGGTTCAAGGTGTCAGCCAAGATGTGGCACTATGGGCAAAAACGAGCTGTAGTGTGCTTAAAATTTATGAATGAAAGTGGAAATATTGTAAGTAGAGTGTGCTATAAATTAGTGCAAAAACCCCCAAAACTTCAGTTGAAAAGAAAAAGAAAGTTAATCGATTAGCTAAATACCCTGATCGCAATGTCCATTAAGACTAGAGTTGCTTTAAAGTTAATGTTGCAGATACATGCATAATAATTGGCAATATTATTGTATTTTATAGATCGATTTGCTTATCGATAATTTATCGAGTCATAAAACTAATCTTATTTCTGAACAAATTTTCATTTCATTTTGAAAAAAGAATACAAAGGGAACTCTTAAGACAAAAAAAACATTTTTTTTATATTGTCTTTTCTTCGAAGTAGATAAAAAAAAACGTCTTTTGTCGAGACTTCAGAATTTCCCAACTGCGTTTTTTTAAATCTGTGCCGAAAGTTCAATATTTACAAAGACTTTTGAATTCGATAAATTGCTTCGTTGCGTACATTTGAACTCCAAAATCGTAAGCGAGATGTCGAAATTACTAAGGAATATCGAAATCGAATTGTATTGAATTTCCATTATAAAGGCTACACTAAACAACAAACTAAGGCTCTTGGCCATAAAATAACTTTTCCGCAAAATTTCTGGATGCTGATTTCGAATTCGACAAGCTTCCTGCATTTTCTAGCGTGATTTTCGAATTATCGCTATTTCGTAAGTTTCGACATCAGCACTTGGGAACTTTTTCGAATATTGACAGACTTTTTTTTATTTTATTGCCCTATAACTCATAATCAAGTCAAGATATACCAAAACTGAACCCTTTATGTTGTAATTCATCGTCATTGGAATAAGTTACACTCAATTCCCGCAATTTGAAAGTCGATAATTGCAAAAAGCTAGAAAATCCGAAATGGTTGCCGAATTCGAAATGAGCGACCAAAAATTATTACCTTTTTCAAAATTCAGCGATAATTCAAAAAAAGTGCTAGGAAATCCAAAACGATTGCCGAACTCGAAATCAGCAACCATAAGTATACCGAAAAAGCAAAGGGGCTGTTTATAAATCCTCCCTCCCAGCTTGTCACAGATGGTCACATTTAGGCACCCCCACTCCCCTTAATGTGACGTCACAAATCGTGCAACCACAAAAAACAATATTACTTGAAAATTGGATGCTGTTTTAAAAGCTAAAGGACAATATTTTTAACTACGAAATTTAAAATGTAATGTTAGATCTTTGGTCGATATATTTGAATTCGAAATGAAAAGAAAGCATTGCATGAAAATATATTGATTTTTCAGATCATATGAACATTTTGATAGTGTCGTCACGTTTTCGGAGCACCTCCTTTCCTCATCGTCACAAAAATTCACAATTTGATTTACTAGTTCGGTAACTATTTCCTTTCCAAATTTCATACTTTCTTAGCTAATCAATCTTGCATACACACAAGGTGTGGCTCGCATTCGCATTAGTTTCCAATAAAATTTGATATGATTTTTTTCATTGGCATCTTGCAATTTGCGCCCATTGTGTGGAATCTAGTGCCGGCCATCGCTCACTTGTTGCTGCCTTCGTGTGTGTGTGCGTGTGTGTGCAAAAGTGAAAAGTCATGAATCATAATCGTTACAATCACACAAAGCCATAACGAACATCATGATGAGCAAATGCATGAGGCAAGCGCAACCTGTCCAAGTGCGCCACACACACCTCACTCTGTTGCAAGCATCGAATTGGAGTGCACGGTCATAAAGTTACATTGCTTATCGCTGGAAAACTTTTAAAAAACACTTCAGATAGCGCTGAGAACGTGCATCGAAAGGTGCTTAATAGACAAAAGGGACCGAGCGAGGGTCAGACAACGGGCCAGTGTAGAAAGCCTAAGCACACACACACACTACACACACACTACACACACACCACACACACCACACACACACACCACACACACAGAGACAACTAGGGGGAGCGCTGGTACTCAAGCGTCAGCCTATGCCGTCGGCCTGGAAGTTTGTTTGGTGGCTTGTATCTACAAATAGTCTTTGAGCTGACGGCCACAAGACAAACTCAAACAAAAGACCAAACGGTAGTTGGTTGCAAGTACTCAATAGATGTGAACGCACCGAAACCGGCTTGGGTGCTTGGCTAGTTGGTTGCCTGCTGCAAGTACCTGCAAAGGCAACTTTGTTGCCAAAGCATGGCTTGGAGCTCGCTGAGGCTGGACCACTTGAAGTCTGAATCTCTGCATGCCAATTGCAACTATTTATGGTCAGATACTATGAAAGCCACGCACAGTTGAATGCATTTTGTGTGTTCGATAAGCGTTGCGGCGATTTCCCAGAGCTGATATACTATTTGCACTCCCAATTGCTCTTCAATATTTATTAGTTGAACCTTTGTGAGATAAGAGTGCTAGGCAGAAGAGGTTCAAAAGTATTAATAGACTGATGTCTTGGAAATTAAAAGTCTTCGGTGTAGGTCTTAAATCTTTTGCTGAAAGTAACTTACATTAACTTAATTTATCGGTACTAAAGAATTGTACTGTAGCAGCTGTTCTAAAAGATCTTAAATTTGTATAAGCTGTAATCAAACGCTGTGAAAGTCGAGAGTATAGATTATTTATATTTAAAATCTTTAAAAATGTTCCTAACTTCTTCAACCATTTTATCTTTTTTTTTTGTTATTTCTTAAAAAGTCTTATTTACATTTTTAAAACTAAGCCAGGCTTTCTAAAGTTGATTCATTCTACCAATGAAATTTGTATTTTTGAACATAGAGCGAATTTATGGCCCGTCGAATACTGCTGCTTCCAACATACACTCAGAAAGTTTCGAAAATTTTTATTTAAGTTATTAACAAAAAAAACTTGACCCAGGTTGATCTAGAGCTTTGACGAATTGTTTCGTGAAACCAAGCTTTATTTTCAACGGAGGAATAAGATTTTGGATGGATTCATAATCATGTTATTAGAAACTGGAGTTAGCTATGATTTCACTTCATAATTCGAACAAAAATGAAAAAATTGTCAAGATTCGCATAACAATCATGTGATTTGTAAAAAACTTGGGTCAATTGTATTTTTACATATTACATTATCCAAGTTACCAACTAATGTGAAACTGTTACTTGATGACGAAGCCTGCGAGCTCGCTTTCTCACCCTCACCAGGCCCCGATACTGAGAATCCGACACTCTCTATCTCACTGCTATGAGGGCATGAAAGCCGCAATCCAGGGACTTAGTCCGAACACGTACGTGCCCACCGTCACAGCGAGGAAGTACACCTGAAGCAGGACCACGTGAGTCGGGTGAATAAATTTCATGAGTTTCTTTGTAAATCAAAACCCTGACGAGCTGGCGTTTCATGGAGATGGTCTGACCCCCAGATACGAAAAATGTATCTTGAGGTCTTTTGAGGTTAAATCCGAAGTCTGACGTGCTAGGGTTTTTTCGACCTCAGATTCGGATTCAACGATGCAACAAAACATTTAGTAAACATGATGACCTCTGAACATGAAAAATGATTTTTATTTGTTTGTGTGAGTTTTGGAACTGATTCGATGCTGATTTAAAGCAAAATAACGCAAATGACGAAGAAAAAAGAACGCACCGGCACACCAGAGTGAAGTCGTCATGTCACACTTTTATGAACTACGCTACGAATTGGTTCCCATATTTAGAGAATTTGGCTACCTCAGTGACCATAAACTATTTATATATATATATATATATACTATATATTATCGAAATGCGTTGGTGGAATGAGAAATGAGCAGGTCATCTATGAAAAGCATGACTATTTTGAAGATCTTTATTTTTCGTAACTGCCGTAACATAACATAACAACCCGTTACCGGGTTACGGCCTGATATAAAGATCTGTACCTACGTCGCCTTACATCAACAGCCAACCTTTCGAGCAGTGGCTTCTTCATTCATAAGCACAATATGACCTAGCTAGTTAGGTTAGCTAATTCGCTGGGCTATGACAATGTCGTCATAGAGTTCGTCGATCCATTAAATGTGGTAGTCATTGCCCACGCGTAAAGGGCCAAAGAATGAGTGTCTTATAGAGTATTAGTTTCGCTTGGTGGTGTGTCTCTACTACTCATTTATAAAATTTTGTATAAAATATTTGTTAATTAGTGTGTAATTTGTGTGATAACCATGTTACAATGTAGTATTATATATGTTATAGTCTTAATCAAAAAATCAGTGTTATGTTACAACGTGTAATGATGTAAAATAGTGCAAATATTGGATTAAAGCCTTTTGTCCGGCTGATTGCCTCTACAAAATAAAAAATAAAAAAAAAAAAAAATAAAAAAAACTACTCATTTGCCTATTGAGACCATTGTAGCATCTATTGGCAAGAGTGATTCTCCGCTTAATCTGCTTGCTGATATCATTCTTTATTGTGATCATATTAGTTGGAAGGCATACAAAAAAGATCATCGCTCTAAAAGAATATGTTATGCAATAAATTAAATAAAAGGGGGGTTTTCAAGAAAATTGGTTGTTTCTTGGCCAGGTCTTTTCAGACTGCCCTCTTACAAGGAAACGTAAATATCTTCCGAAACTAAAATCAAGTAACTCATTGGCTTGAACCTGCAAACCGAACCTACCAATGAAACAATAAGGTTTGCAGTCCAGACTTTTAAAAGTCAAGTTATAAAGAAAATTTGAATATTGAGCATCATTTGCTTTATTCGAATCCGAAGTTCTTTTGAAAATAGTTAGATCTCAGCAGTCGGAGTGAAACTTCCGCAAAAGCTTTTAAGTGTTGGCAAATTAATGCAAACTCAATTAAATGAAACTTGCCACTTAAGATATTGGACCATAACCAATCCGTCTATAATGATCATTAATATACTGCCACCCACCTTGCCGACTCCATTGACTCAATACCCACAATTACGGACCAACTTAAAAGCGAGTAATTTAGAGTAGCCGCCAGATAAATTTGCAATACTTTTAACTTAATCTCAAAACGTTAACCAGGCAATAACTACTTGAAATGCACTCAAAAAGCCGCCTTAATCACGTCATATACTGTCGGTTGGTCAGAACAGTCGGAACAATGACAATAATGGGCCATAATCATTGAGTGTTTGAGTATGTTAAGTAATGCCGAACAATCGACCAAATAGCTAAAAACTAAGAGACCCAACTCACAATCGTACATTGAGCACATGTAAAGTCCACAAATGAGCTAATACTTTTGACACAATCTTGATTAATGAGCGCTATACATATATGAACATATACAGAAAAGGGCGATTTGTAATGTAAGTTTCGTGTTTTTTCCCCCTGTAATCGACTGAAATTACGAAAAACAAAAGTAAAATAAATCAGTACAAAGCAAAAAAATGAAATTTCGTTATATTGATGTGAAATCAATATACTTAGTGATAAGATTTCAGGTGGGCTTATTAGATGTCTATATTGATATGTTATAAAGACAGTTTTGATAAGCTTTTGGTTTACAAGCAATATTTTAAAGTCTAAACCAATGCAATAAAAAGAAATACCTTCAATACGTCATTATATTGTTTTGAGCGACGAAATTGCTTAATGTTGCGCATTGAATGATGTCAAGAACAAAACAGATTTGCTCAAAAGGGTTATAACTTTGAAACCAAAGTCTAAGTCCGAAGGAAAAAACGCCCGGATTAGGGCCAAAAATCTTTTGGTGATAGCTAAATGACGTTATCGGTACCGACGTAACTCTTTTTCAAGGATATGGTATGTTAGGCACAGTGCTAAATTAGTTATCGATTGTGCTTTCGAATTGTTAAATATACTCTGAAACTACCTGTTCTTGCAGTATATTGAAATCTTTAATAAAAATAATGTTTATAAACGTAACATTGTTATTTCTATAGATTGAATGGAAAATCAAATGTCGAAAGTCGCTGAATCAGGAGATTTTTAAATATTTGTTTGAGTTGTTGGACATTTTTAGAAAGTTAGTTGTTTAAAAACAAGAACGAAAAACAAGCCACAACTGGAATCGAAAGGGAAGGAAACACTGTTGGAATAATGAGTTCGTACTGCTAAAAACAGTGCAACAACAAAGTGCAAGGCATACGCTCTTCGATCATAATCAAACTATTAAGTTCTTGGAATTATGCTCTTCGAGTTCGAAAATAAATGACTAACGATTGTTGGAATGAACTTAGCAAATGAATAGAATTTGTTTTCATTTGTGAAGTTTTCATTGGAGCTGGCTCATACCGCTTCGTTATATATTCGGTATACCAAGTATACCTTGATATACATCGAGTGGTAGCATTTATTTATACAGCTTTGCAGCGTTTTTTGTACACTGCAAATTTGAATAGTATTGGGGAGCAATTAGCTTGTGCAAATCTCCAAAATCTCATCTGTGATTTTTTTCCATTCAATCCTCCGAATCTAAATTTCTACACAATGTTTTTATTTTTTTTGGTATATATGCCAACAAACTTCGTTTTGCCTATCTCGTCGTCGGTCGCGAGTACTTCTGTCAATGTTTCATCTTCTGGACAGTTTCCAAAATAAAATTTCAGAGTTCAAAGTTGTGCATTGTAAATACATTAAAATGCTAGCCTACTATATAATCATAAATAATATGTATGTCTTACGTCACTTACGAATTTTGCTGATCCTGACCACCTACCGAACACAAACTAAAGAGAAACCTTTCTACAGACCAAACGAATGTATGGTCCAAATATGAAGTCATTTGGTTCAGTTGTTCTCGAGTTTTATTAATGCTTACCCTGCATGAATGATTTTATATATTACTAGGTGAATCCGCGCGCTCCGCAGCGCATTAATAAAGCCTTCAATAAATTCATTGTGTAAATTAGTTCTTCCGGTTCCCATTCCCCTTCCCTTTTTCTCTTTCTTCCTTCTCTTTCTCTCTCTTCTTCATACTAAGTCAAGCTGCGGAAATTAGTACCCATATCTTTACATCCTCTACCTCTACATCTACCTCAACTCAAAAGAATTCGTTACCTAGTCAAATTTATTGCGTGCCTACTATATAGTAGAAATACATTTAGTATGTTTTTTATGGAAAATCGTTTTTGTCCATATCTTTGGCGTCATCTAGTGGAGTTCGTTCAAACTTCACAAAAACCTTCTCCCTAATACTGTCTACAATGTGTGAAAATTTGGTTGAAATCGGTCAACGCGTTTTTGAGCTTAGCGAGCACATTACTTTTTAAGGCTTATATATATAGAAGATAGATATAGATAGAAGAAGATAACAACGCTAGGGCTTTAGATTTATTTTAAACTGCTTTTTAGGAATGCCAAATTTCTGTGCCTTTCAGTAGCTTCACTATACACTTTAGTTTAGTTCCATTCCATATAAAGCAAGTATTATCGACTACCTGAAACAATTAACAACTAGACCCCAAAAGATTCAGAGGCATGGGATTACTTGCGTCATTGGTTTCAGCGCCGTTGATAAGTGGAACAAAATATTTCGGGCATGTACTGCCATACGATAAGCGCCAATGTTGCTCGTGTCATCACCTCAATCAGTCAAAACTCATAATGAACAAATATGTTTGAATATAAAGACACACACACACACACAGAAATCGAACTGCAACAACAACGCGTGAATGAATTTTTCCGCACAAATTGAAAAAAACCGTTGATAGTAAAATGAACTGATAAGCGATTCACTCAGTTTTGTGGTGAGATCAGCTCGTGAGCGGCGCTCCGCTTGGAAACCGGTAAACCGCTTGTAGACTTTGTAGAGTTGCTCGCTGGCGCGGCTGTTGAACACTTGTTTGGCTTTGCTGGCATTCATTTGAAAAGAGAACTTCAAAGCTTACGGTCGTGTGTCAGCGTCGGGCGATTCGTTTTCGGTTGCTTCGCTTAAGATCGCGTGTGTGTCGGTTTTGCCGGTTAGTTGGTTCTTCTTCTTGCTGCTTTTTAATTTAACCAAAATGCGAAATGTTTAACAAAGTGCAATGCAAAATTAAGCTAAATGTGCGCGGTGACATGTGTGCGTGTGTGTGTGAGTGTCGGCGTTTACTTGGCGTATGAGTAACACATGTTTCTAGGTGGAAAATGTTAATAATATTGCGAAATTCTTAAGCAAATTTGGCTTAGCGCAAATAATGTGCACAGAATTTAAACAAATTAGATGCGGAAATATCAAACGCAGTCTGCGGTCAATCTTAATTAAAGGGGTTTTTTAAGAATTCAATATTTGACCCAATTGTTGTCAATAATCTTTAACGAAATTGCGCAAGTCGTCATATTGAGCACATCGTTTTCAATTTGGTATTAATTTTTTGAAAATTGTTATTGAAAAACACATAATTTTAATGACTTGGCAATTAAAATGAAAACAAACCATTAAAAATATAATAAAAGTGATTCCATTTTATTTGGCTTTCAATGGCGATTTCAGCATTTAAAATTGAGTGACAAGCAAAAGTGCCTAACAAATTTGTAATAAAGATAAGAAAATTGCTTAAAACTAAAGTAATTAAATTTGAATCTGTAATTAAAACTTTGAATAAAAATGCTATAAAAAGAAAAACATGCAATAAATGAAGCAATAATGCAAGTTTAATGTAAATGTCATTTAAGCACATAATAAAACGTTTGCAAAAATTAATGAAAAAAGGTTGCAATTTTTGCTAAATTAACTAAAAAAGTGTGACCAACGCACGAAAGTTGTAACACAAAAGAGCTTTAAGGATCCCTGCAACTGGAATTGCATTTTAAAGACAAGCAACAACTGCAACATCAGCACAAAAACTTCATGCCATGTTCTCACACAATAAACGCACTTCCATTGGCAACAGCAGCAACGGCAACGGCAACAATAACAACAACGACAACAACACCAAGGATCAAATAAATTATCAAAATAATTGGAGCTGCAACAAAACAACCGGTCGACGCGCTGGAAACGGCTTTAGTTGCAGTTTTTTAGGTAATTACTATGGTAACAATTTCCAAAACAAAGTATTTGGGGGTCCATATTTTGGGCGTTGTCTAAAGGCGTAACAGATTTCAATAAATCTCATGCATATCATTAATTGGTTGTCATTCATATTTTTAAAGAACTGGAAGTTATAATTATAATCAATATATGTCAAGGGTCACACTACCTCTTCGCTTGCTTATGTGCAGCGTAAAGCAAAACTCTTTGGGGGCTTTACGATATTCACCTAGCAGTGTTGGGCGAAATCTATCATTGGAATCAAGGGTCACACTCCATTTTCGCTTGCCTATGTGCAGCGTAAAGCAAAACTCTTTGGGGGTTTTACTATATTCACCTAGCAGAGCTGGGCGAGATCTACATTGGAATCAAGGGTCACACTCAAACTCTTTGGGGGTTTTACTATATTCACCTAGAAGTGTTGGGCGACCACTGCCATTAGAGTCCTTCCGATCCTAGAGTATTGCACCAGAATTGCTATAAAGTGATCATATGCGTAGGTACATCTTCTTCTTCTTCTTAACTAGCCATGACAACCAGTGTTATCGGGTTACGGCCTGATGTAAATACATTCTTTCATTGGAATTGTAGTTTTACGTGGTGGGTCCCAAACCCTACGAAAAAGAACCCAGTGTCATTGTTAGTTGCCTCATAAGACAAGCTTTGACCTACTGAGGTGGTATTCTCTAACCCGCTTACCACACGGGGTCGTAGGTACATAAGTTCCCTTTTTACCGAATGCAGAAATGTACTTCTTGAGAAAAACCCGTTCAGGGTATCCCAGTGTCTGGCAACGAATTGACTGTACCAAACAACCTTTATGTCAATGGTAATCACTGCTTATTAACGTATGCAACTAACAGTACTTCACACGACAGCCTGCCACATTCGTTACAGTTTGAGAGTCACTGAACTTTTGACTGTCGTGCAAAAAGTTACTAAACCGCAAAGCATTTTAATTTTTTTTTTTTAGCAATTTACAATGCAAATTACAATTAATAGTAATTTTAGGCTTAAATTGACTTCCCTGCTTTGTTGTTGCTGCATTTTCATTAAAATGCAAATACTTTACACTAATTTACATGTCGCAATGTCGGCTGCATCAACTTCCCCCTTTTGTTTGTTTCTTCTTTCACTCCCTCTCTCTTCCTTTGTGCGACAGACAGACAATGCACGCCTTTTGTTGTTGCGCCGAGGTAGAGTGCGCGGGGATTGGGAAGCCCGTCTTCAGGCAGCCATGTGAAATGCTATAAAAATTCCTATGCCTTTGCCTCGGTCTGGGTCTGGATTTGAGTCTATGCCCAGCAGCGTCTTTAGTGTCTCGAGCTTCTTCGACATCGCGTACGCTTGCGCAATCCCAAAACTGTTTATCTTCTCTTCGCTTCTTTTTTCCATGCCAAAAAGTAATGAAAAGAAGAGTTGAAGTTGGCTATGGCGGCTGAAGCTTTGTTTTTGTTTGTTGCTAGTGGGTTGTGATTGTTATTGTTGTTGTTGCTGTTTGGACGGCTGTATCTGTGTAGGATTCCCAGAAATGTTTTTTGAAATTTGTTAACAAGCATGAAAACACACACACATACAAATGCCAAGTACATTTTGTATCTATGTGGGTTGTGTGTAGTATGTGCTTTATGCAGGAGCAAAAGATTTGTTTGGTAGCCTACAAAGTGTATCAAGTGTTTGCTGGACAACTTTATCTGTGTGTGTGTTGGGTTCTATCCACTATATGCTCTTCAAGTTGAAGGTTAAAGTTGAGCATTGAGTTTTCAGATTCAATTAGAAGGAATGCTCTTTGTTCTTTGCTTAAAAAAGGTTCTTTGTGTGCTTTTGAAAGGGTTTTGAAGAAGCTGCAATTTGGCAGAGTTTGTAGAAAAGCAAGTTACTACATTGTATGTATGAGCTAACTCATTTATGTAGGAATTCATAGAATCTATAATTCTTGCTTATTTATAGCCACACTTCATTCAAACCCACGCAACAGCAATGTGCATACACATACAGTGGTGTACATAGAGGGGGTGTAAGGGGATCAGTCTCTTGAATTATTTAATTATGAATTATTAAAAAAAAGAATATTTCGTTTAAAACCAACGCCAAAAACTTGTAAACTAGTGTTATGTTTTGGGCTTTTCAACTCACGTTGTCTTTGAGTAGCGCATGTAAAAGGCAATAGATTTTTTGAAAGATTTACGCAAGGCACAAAAGAACATTCGCTTTTCACAAGTTAAGAAGCATCTAAAAATCGATGAATATGTTGACATTTAGACCAAATATAGAAGAAAAGTGGAGAGAGAGAGAGAACATTGTGAAGTTCAAAGTGCAGACATCAATCGATTTCTTTATATTTTAGTTCGTTTAGTTTAGGATTTTGGCAAAAGACTTACTAGTTGCGAAAATATATAAGAAGGATTGTCGGCGCTTATTACAAATGATTCATTTGACATTAGCAAAACAATCGATAACTCATCAAGACTGTTGTGTTTTATTAAAAGTTTAATCTGATGTTTCACCTCCATTTTTCTGCGGAAATATATATGATTCGTAGAGATGATTTCAAGCCTAGAAGGCCAAAGGAAGAATTAAACACCCCTTTATATAGTTGAATTCCTTTGAATATTCATGGTATCATTCAAACCCAGCTGGCGAAATCATAGTGAATTACACTATGCAACAAAACAAAAAAGAAATATCGAAATAAAAAAAAAAATTTAATTAATTTTTAAAATTAATTGTCTTGTAACTTCGAATCGAATTAAGTTAAACCAATACAAATTGGGAGACATTGATTTGATTAAAAAATCTTCAATTCTCGAATTTTTTAAAAATAGCTAGAAATAAATATAATTCGAAAACGGTGCCAGAAATACCAAAATGGTTTCCGGACTCGACATTAGCAACCAAAAATGCACCATAAAATGCATGTTTTAGCCAAAGGTCTTTAATTGAGCCCAAATTTGTTGCATAGTGTTATCAAAAAGGTTGCGACAAGTTGATTTTTGCAACAAATTTTTTTTAAATATGTACACTAATTGTATAGTTCAAGTTACCATCCAAGAAATGAACACTTTTAAGATTTCATTTTTAAATAGTTGTCTTCAGTTAATAAATATTGGTAAATGAAAACTCTGAAGTTTTAACAGCTTAGGTTGCAGCTTGAGCCGAGAAAAACGGCTATATAATAAGTAGATCAGGTCGCTGTCACCATATATTACTTTTAAGTAAAATTGTAACCGAGTCAGAAGTCTACTACTTCTAACCCCCGTCTACGTCCCTGTACATGCACATATGCATACTGACCAGACACAATAACAACAACGACTAATGAGGCTCAAGAGCATAACTCGCATATTTTTAGATAAGACAGACAGTCACAGCACTTGCAATAGCTTCAATGTCAGCTCCACAATTAGAAAGGGAGCAATGCGATCTTGCAGCATTGTGGCACAGCTCCGATTCTGCTCGCATTCATTCACACTCATATTACTCGCGAACAAGCTAATTTGCTGCCAAAGCGCACCCTCAGGGCTCATTAAGTGAAGCGCAGGAGATTAATAGGCGAAGTGTTGGACCGTCGGCGGATTAGTTGGAAACGCAAACAGACTCATTGAGGTCGTGGTCGCTACTGATGAGCTTGCCTAATTGCGACGAGACGCTGCGGGAAGCCTGGTTAAATGAGCTTTTAAAGTGTCTGCAACTTGATTGCTAGTAGCTGTTGGGGCGAGCAAAGCGCAGCTCCAAGAGCTTTTGGATTGAGTTTAATGATGCGCTCAATGTTGCATGTTGGCTACCTGCAGCTGACATGCTCAAACATATTTCATGCATAATGTCATAACAAATGTTGCCCAGCAACATGTTGCCATCGGCTTGGCCCAGGCAGACACACTCGAGCACACATGAATTATGCCGGGTTTACACTGGGGCACACAGCGTCACACTTTGCTGTCATACGAGCATACCTCAGTGTGAACAGCCAACCCGTTGGCACAGTTACTAAATGTCACACCAACGAATACATTCTCAGTGTGAACACAAGTAATCGTTTGGTGTCATACGCTCCGTGTGACAGTAGCTGGTGGATTTTGGAGAACAAAATGTGTTACCGCAGTGTAAACAGCTGTGTCATAAAAATGGTTCAAATAAACAATTTTTCGGTGCATATTGAACATGCTGGTTCTTTTTTACACTGTAACAATAACGTTTGTTTGTGTTTTGAATTAAAAAAAAAAAACTTCTTCTTAACTGACCATAAAAATCCGTTATCGAGTTAAGGCCTGATGTAAATAATCATAATGTTCGTGTGCGCCGTGTGGTAATAATAGTGACATGCACATTTTATGTTCGCTCTCGAATGACTCTTTTCGTAGTTCTTGTTCACGAACTTGTTCATTGTTTACTTTTTGCGAACTTCTGGTCACAGCGTCATAAAGTTGTACTGCCATAAACATGTCACAGTCGTGTGACTCATAATTTGTGTGCCCCCAATGTAAACACTATCCACGTGGGATAGCCATTGGCACACTCAGGCAAACGTCACACTGTCATAGTGTCATATAGTGTAAACTCGGCATTACTTTCCACTTGCCGTGTTGTTGTTGTTGTTCTTGTTGTGACTGTGACATTTTGAATTATTTGACACTTTGCATGGCGATTTTGGCTTCTCTCTGCTGCTCGTTCCTTTTGCAGTTTATTAACTCATTATTTTGAAATCAACTTGGTTGTTGCTGTCGCGGCCGGCAGGCAAAACGCAAAACGTGTTGCAAAACTTTCTGACTGACAAGTTGACTTCACGACTTGCCACGCGGTGTTGCAGTTGCAGTTGTTTTGGTTGTTGCTTAAGTAGTTGTAGTTGTTATGCTGTCGTTCTCTTGTGCAACTTTGCTCTCTTCTGCAGCTGATTTGCTGACATTTTGCAAATGATTAAGTGCCGGCACTCTTTTTGCCATTAGCAACATGAAATTGTTCTTCTGCTTTCTTATTTTGGTGCAGGCCTGGAAAGTATCTTGAAGGTAATGCCCTCCAGAGCATCGTCAAGTTCTGTCCCGCCTATAATTAAGGCAATTAATAATTGTAACGGTATGTTCTTTTTATCGTTGACCGTGTCCATAGGGTCAAGGGTACTAAACTTTTGCGCAATGTATGTAGCAGAGGAAGGCAGGAGTGGCAGACCATAAGTTTATTTTTCATAAAATATCAGCATCGACTCACATGTCCACACGAACTATCCAAGACCAACCAGTATATTGCGGTCTGAAAATCGTCAAGATCGGATGGCAACTTAATAATATATGGCAATAATCTACCAGTTTGTGTCACCTCCACCAATAAACTGCTACAAAAACCTCCTTCTTCTGAATATGTTATTAAAAAATTTACGAAAATATGGCAAATACACTCATTTGAGCCTAACAAACTTAAAAATGTTGACATTTTGTGCCCCAACCACTGCACCCTATCTGCATTGATTAGCCCAATACTCCTAAAATTATAGATGAAAATTTTGTTCTCTTTGGAAAAACGGGACGTTTGAGTCTGCCGATAATTCAGTAGCTTTAAAGTGTTGGATGAAAATATTTTATACATGCCTTTCATTATAATTGCTTATGCTCTTTATATACTGCTATATTCGTCACACCCAAAACCGATTACTGTGAACAGTTTGAGTTTTTCAGTACACTTATTTTTCCATGTAAGGAAGAATCTGACCTTTGCATCCGGGATTCACCGACATTACCTTCTTCTCCATGTATCTAAGCTAGACGACTGGTTTGGAGGTATGGTCTACAAAGAACAGCACAAGGCAGTGCTTCACACTATGTTCCAAATCAAGAAATTTTTCGACCACCAAACAAAACTTGCTGGAAAGAAACAAAAAAGGCATAGTGGAGTTCTGTTCTCTGTTTCGGGAGAAATGCTTTGGTTAGTTAGCTGGTGTGCATAAAGTTGGGATTTTTGTCTTTTTAACGATTTTTGCAGAAGCTGGGACGAACAACTCCTCTGTTCGTGTCCAGCTCTCTGTAGACGGAGGTCGCTTTTTGAATTGCATATCAGAGATGTCTGTAGACCCACACGGATTGCCAATCTTATCTCCTCATCTGGTCACATTTCTGAGCATGTTTCTCTTTTTTAACGGGGAAGGAAAGTTTTGTAGATCCAAAGGTAGCACAATGAGCCGATCTACAACTGAAGTGTGTCGGGCAGATGATGTCTTATGAGATTCTGACTGAGACGCCAAATTACTAGACATATTTTTATATGGCCTTTATCTCTCATAAAATGGAATATAGAAATGGATTGCATATCCTGAGAAACATGCACATTCATGCAATGAACTTTAACTACTTAAAAAGTGAAACAAATAAGAGTAAACGTATGACTAAAGAAAACGCATGCGAATCTGTGAATCTTCTGTTTATAAGTATCTGCATATACTTTATGAGTAGTCTCTTTCGATTACTTCGAGAAGTAACAAAACTTTTAATTAGGCATTAAAACTTTTATTGGTCACTTTATGAACGTCTAAACAAACCATTCATTTGTTATGTGCCATAAAATAGCTTCAAACTCAATAAACTTTATAAACTTGTACACAAAAATGGCGTATCTTCAAATGCAAAAATTAATGCTTAACAAAATTAAAATTTTGACAACTCAAAGACCATAAAAAAACCCAACAAAGCAATTAGTTATTTGCACATTGTTTTGAACACTTGTTGTTGGTACTGTTGTAACTGAAGTTGGTTGCAAAATGCGCAGCTGCATAACACCTTTGTTTTGGCCAAAGTTAAAAAAAAGCAACACAACCAACTTCATATCTCGTTTGAGGTTGGCTTCAAGTTGTAGGCGTCAGTTGTCAGTAGTTCGGTCGTTGTCAAAATGACATCAAACATGAACAAGTAGCCGAGGACACAGCCAAACTGAGTGTCAAAAATGCAAAAACATATAAAAACAGAGATTGAGTTAAAGCCAAGTTGGATCAATGAAGCCGCAATCAGACATAGTGTTATATGGACTTACCTTGACGAAGCGCATAAGTTATGTAGCCCACATTTGCATACTCTATAAGGTTGTTTTGGGGCTTAAGTGGCTTTTAAAAAGTAATTGGATTGACTATTCAACGAGGCTCTTAGCAGTTTATATCTTTCGGTTTTTGCAAGCCTTCGCTGGCGCCACAAATTTTTGCCATTGTTGACTCATGTAAAAAGTTGTGATAAGATAAGCGTAACATGCATAGTTTCATAGGAATCCGTGCTATATATGGCCTGACGCACCTGTTTATGGCTTGGCTGCTCGCTCTGAAAGTCCAGCTCCAAAATATGCCCGTCTGAACGCCCGACTGAGCGACTTTTGCAGTGTTGCTACAAATAAAAGTTGCACAGATAATTGCTTTTGCTTGTAGCGCCGCCAATATTGACGTCCACGCTGACATGGCAAACAAACATTTGCCAAGATTGAGGGCCAAATATCTACAAGTTTGTTTTGCAATTTGTCGCGTCGCTGAAAATATTGCGATTTAGTTTTGCGTCTAGGAAATGAAACAGTTTACTTTGGAGTGCAAATATTAGTTCTGAATTTGCATACAAATAAAGAAAAAGCAAAACCGCTGAAGTTTGCTAAGCAAATTTGTATATGTGTCATAGGTATTATAAGATATCTGTATTTTTTGCACGTTTTAGACGGTTGTAGTTCGTTGGAGTAGATTAGCACGTGATTTTAAAGCAATTTGTTGTAGATATTTTTTAGCTTGATTTGTCAGAGATAGTGAAAAGTAGCTCCATTAGAGGTCGATTAAGCGAAGCGAAGTTACTAATGAAGGTAGCGCTCTAGATAGGTTTGAAAGGTCTTATCAAGATCATTAGATCATTTCCAAATATAGGTTACTTACGCTACTTTCGACTGGGTGTTTTAGAAAGAAAACACTTAAAGTTGTAAATGTGCTGGTGTAGTGAGCGATATGAACCAGCTGCAATGCTGCTTTTTGTCTCTGACAGAGAATGCCTTCCACTAGCTCCACGGTCGTATCTGTGTACGGTAATAGCCAGTGCGGGCTATAGATGTAAACCAAAACTCGTATGATCAGCGATGGAAGCGGTGATAGAATGCGCAAATTCCGCCGCTTCTCCAAAAATGAGAAGAAATGGTTACCCTAGAAGATGGCACACAGATGGGTCTAGAACAAATGAAAACACCAGTTCGGGGATCGCACGATAGCAAAACCAACTGTCTGAATCTATTGGCACATACAGCAGTATCTTTGAGGCTGAGGTTTGCGTCATAAGCCGCTGTGCAGGCATAAACCTGGACAGAAGCTAAACTTATAGGGAAATAGCAATCTTATCAGAGAGAGTCAGGCAGCAATTAGGGCGGTTACAGGAACTAGAATAAACTCTAAGCGGGGGAGACAACCCGTATCAAACTACGTTTTCTTGGAAGATGACACAATCTCATTGTGCGATGAATCCTTGGTCAAACCAACATTCCCGGAAATGAATTTGTAGACGAGCTGGCAAGAAATTGTGCTGCAAACCTCTTAGCAGGGCCTGAGCCATTCTTTGGCATTGGAAGACACATAATTGAGCAACTACTACTATCTCGACGATGCAATCAGTGTTAAGCCATCCCAGATATAAGTATATCTCAGATATTGGATTGGCAGGATAGATCCCAAGAATCGTGGTGCGCTACTCCCCAGTAGTGTTATTTTATTTTACTAGACGTTAGATCTGTTAATACCTAAGCCCGCAGAGCTGCTAAAAGGTAACTCCTCGTGGTGAAGAGAAACGGGAAGGATGAGGGTCTTATAGAGTATTAGTTTCGGCTGGAGAGAGTGATTCTACTTTGTCTACTGAGCCTAAAGTAACATCTTTTGGCAAGAGTGATACTCCGCTTAATCTCAAGGTAGACGAAATCCTTGAGAACATTAAACTTAAAGTTTTCAACAACAAACTGAGAGTCCAAGAAAACGTATTTTCTCTTGCTCTCATTTACAACCAGGCTGCCAATTCTGCGGTAACTGCTCGCTTCGTAAGACCAATGATGTCATTATAATCTGCGCAGGCGAGCAACTGAATATTCCTATAGTTCAATGTTGTCCCGTTCCGAGGTACTTTGGCCTTTCGCAACACACGCTCCAACACAAAGTTAAAGAGGTCGCAGGGTAGAGCATATCCTTGGCTAACTTATCTTATTTACTTGGCCACAAATAGAAAGTATCTATGAATAAGTGCACAGTACATAGTTCATGTCTTTTCCATTGTTTTCAGTTAGAACATAGGAACCCCGCCCTTCGCCCTAACCTTCTTCTTACTTCAATACAGGGATCGGCAACGCAGATGTGGCAGACTTTAAGTGGCTTCAAAAGCATTTGTGTTTCAGCCGCAAAAAGTCGTTAATGTGTTAAGCTTGCTGAGTTAATCGAACAGTTATCTCAATTGCCATTGGCAAGTTGACTGCTGCCGTTGCCGATCGCTGCTTTATTCCCTCTCACTATAAAGGGTAAGGCGCAATGTATTGCATCTTACCCTCAAAGCTTGATCGACTTGTGTTTCTTTCGAAAATGGATTTCTCGTCCAGTCAAATTCCGCGAATCCTTCAAAGAAGTGCTACTTTTAAATATCCTAGCCGAATTTAATACAACTTCCATCAGATTTACCTAAAAGATACATGCATACTTGCAATAATTTTCAATATTTAACCAATACTTAAATTTGCTTATGAATAACTGACATCTATAACTAGAGCTTTCTCCTAGCCACAGTTCAATCTTCCATATCTTTGACTTTACATCAAACAATATGTCAAATTTGAGGCCTTCATATGAGAGCAGATCCAAGACAACATTACAAACATCAATAAAATTGATATAAAATATTAAGCATTTATTCAGCTTTTACCCAAACAAAATAAAAAATTAAAAATGCGCGTCATAAGTAAAAAAAATTTTAAAAAATATATATCGCGTGCTAGCTCATATATTTATTTTTTTAATTTTTGCTTTGTTTACGCTTTTTTTGCAATAAACATAAACTGACTAATTTCGCATATGGCTAAAGTCTTGGCCGCTTCATGTCAGCTATGCAAAGTGGGCGTGTCCAATTGCAGCAATTTATTAAGTTTTTTTTTCTTTGTTTTTTATAATAAAATATTTAAGCATACTTTTTTCTGCTGCTGGTGATTTAACGCGCGATTTCGTAGTCAACTTTCACCGGGCTAAATGTCTGCCGCTTAGTGAAATTGTTGCCTAATGACTGGGCATTTGTTTAATTAGAAGACAGATCAGAGAACTCTGTGTAATCGCTGGTTGCCATAGAATGTATCTGCATGTCAAAAATCCCTCAGATGCTGTAATTTCAGTTAACAATGAACGCTGAGCGGCACACCGCGTATTGGAGCTTATGGGATTGAGAGTTTGTTGAACCTGCTGGGTGAGTTACGGGCTTGAAGTGTTCTGTTACCATCATCATTACGGAGTACCTCTCAAAAGTGTTGTTGATTTATCTGACGGTAATCGCGCTAAAACATGAAAAGCTGTTTCGGCCGCAACTACAACTTGTGACTAATCAGCTGAAGCTGTCGTAAAACGTTGAATATTATGACAGGGGTGAAATGAGAAATCTTTGAGGAAATGCGATTGCTGAGGCAGGAGCAATATAAAGGAAAAAGCAACTAAAAAGAGTAAAGGATGGGTTAAAAGGGAGTTCGATTTCGCGTGAAGAAGTTTTGGTTTTAGAGAGATTGTACGTAAGCTATGCTTAAAGAAGATGCAGATATACTCTACAAAGTCTACTTTAGCTTTCTACTTAGAAGGCCGATATCTTCAAGTACTGCATATGGCCATAGCTACTAGGGCTTCGGGCTGAAGATACGTCATTATTATATGGCTTAAATTTATTGCCCAATTTACGTAGGAAGCTACGTCAGTTTTGCTGTCACTTGAAGCTTGTTACAGTTACCAGCTTTTGCACTGTCATGTTGACCCTTTGTTGCATGGACAATGACTCATGTGGCAGAGCTGAGAATTATGGAAGGGTTCAGCAAGTTGCAAGTTTGGCCAACATTGAATGATGTTGTGCAGCAAATGCGGCGAATTAATTTATCAATATTTACCGCTACAATGTCAACGACGTGGCGTAGCATTAAAAGGCCATAAATTTAAGCAATGGCAACTGGCCGTTGGCCAATTCCAAGAAGCTGGCTGGGAATTTGATATGGCAAAAACATTTTTGAATACGATTTTGAAGAAAAGTCGCGACCAAAGTTTGATTTATGCATTGAGATGGTCAACGGCCGATATGCGATGGTAACTAACTAAATATTTTAAGCCCAAACCGCACGACTATGGAACTATGACTACCAAACAGCTGCCTAGCACACACACAAACACACATAAATTATAAGCCATGACTGTGTCTAAGTAAAAAAAAAAGTAGTTTGTTGGCAACAGCTCCTGGCAGCATATAAAAAAATATTATTTTTTTTACTCTTCATATTGTTTACAAATATTTAACGAAAGTTTACAGTTTACCAGCTGCAACGACGCACAGTGGATCTAACTGACTTCTTTTTCGGCGACTTGACTTTTGAGGAAAAAAAGATATTTTCAAAATTTAAAATGCATATAACAGAGCATTCTTTAAGCTTCTGCTATACACTGCGATAAATACGCTGTGAAGGGAGGGAGTTTCAAAAAACGATAGTAAAGTTCGATGTTATATACACCAAAAGTCTTATCCTTGCACCTACAAAATGTGCTTATTGCTTAATAAATCGTTAAAATTTTGAAAATCTGTTGGCAAGATGTTTATCTTAGTGTACACACGTTCGACAGATAGACAAACTTTCGACGAGTACGATTTGTTGAAAAATAAGCACAATTTAGAACATGGAATTTTTCGATGACATGCAAGTACGCAGTTTATTTACCGCAGTGTATCGCAGAAGCTTAAGGAATTCTCTGTTCTATGCATTTTAAATTTTGAAAAATTTACTTCCTCAAAAGTAATGATTTTTGCTGAAAAATAATTCAGTTGGATCCACTGTGCGACGTCTTCGCACTGCGCTGTGTCTGCAACATTGCTTGGCAACATGTTGCCGCGTCAATGTTGCGATTTTGTCTCATAAATCCAACATTTTTATGTATATGCATTGTAAGTACGTCAAACTGTGCCCTCCGTAACTTACGCTGTTCACACAATGAGCCCGATTTATTGTGTATGCATTTTCCGAGCTGAAGTTTGATTAATTACAAAGCGGAAGAGCTGCCAGCGATTCGTTTGATTTGTTTATAAACAAAAACTCACTTAATTTTGTAATTTTGCTTAAGTTTATGAGGGGCTGCTGGTTAATGACTAAGCAGCGCAGTTTGAAGCTTTAAAGAATTTGTTGTTTTTTTCACGTTTTTTGTAAACAATCCGTACTTTTGTTTAAGCTTGGTCAGCGTACTTTAACGCATTTCTAAGCTTCATTTAAAAGCGTTTTTGTTTAATGTTTTTTCAACTGACTCGTTTGAACTTGGTCAGCATTTTTTGAAGGTTGTGCACACTGAATTATCAGTATTATGATTATGACTATGAACTGCTGAACTTTTCAGACCGAACTTTTGAGCCAGGAATTCACTATAAGAACTGAACACCTCTGCAATTTAGCTAACTTCGCGTTGACGCCTGGCAATCTTGTCTGTACCAACAACAATAGACATAACTCATGGCAAGGTGCCAATTACAGTAAGCGCCACATACTGCCTTATAGGTGTTTGGTTATGACAAAACAGTTAGGCGTCATGTGGCGCCAAAGCAAGAAAAACTCTCAAGAGAACACAAACGTATCTTCTAACAAAGCAGCTGCATAAATTCCAGCTACACTTTACTTTTTGGCACCTCAAACAATTCTCAAAATTATCAATTGTATGTAAAATATGTTGAAAATTAACAGAGATTTAGATGCAGATACATAGATACTATTTCACAGATAAATGCCAGCAACAAAGCCGTAAATGGCTGACACATCTGATAGAGCGCCTCTTCTAAGTGTTCTGCATAACAAATTGCCAAGGCATTTAAATGGAACCAAAAATGTCAAAGCAATTAGTTCCGAATGATACACACTGTAGATACAAAATTTGTATCTTTTATGAACCATGCTGTTGTTTTTGTACTAGAGCTAAACTTCAAGTTAGGGCAAAAACACATGTCTGTTTGTTTATATGTGTGTAAAAATGAGTGAGTTACTTAAATTCTATGGAATTTTTTAATGAGCTATTAAAATGTTGTTGAAGCTCTGTAGCACATAACGCCACAAACATTTGGAAATGAGTTTAGTACTTACATAAGAGGAAACATACGCAGGGCTTGTAGCCCGAAACTAGAAACCAAAATACTCGCTCATTTGATATGTAACTAAAAAGTTTACAGTACTTTAAGCGAGTTAAGAAACTTTGAATGTTTTAGGAGAAACATTAACTCCTACATGTTACATAAAACGCAGTTATAAAATTTTGTCACCGAGGTGATTCGGCAGTTTATTCGTGTGTTTCTTTTGATCTTGAACATTAGTATACACCATAGTGTATCTGCACGCCAGCAGATATAAAAGCTCTATAAAAGTCGACAAAGGTCTAGGAGAGAGCCTTCTATATTCGTTTGTGCGATGCTGCTGAGTGCCAGTTATTATTTCAAACTTTCAACTTTCAATTTGGATTTGGAGAGGAGCATGGAACAGTTGAGTTGCTTCACCAATCACTTTCCTAAAGCGTTTGGTAATCTTATCTGGCACATGATGGCGTGGCCTAATGGGTAAGTCCCATACCAGTAACTGTTCTAGCCACGTGTGTGCTTGTCTGGCTCACACTGGCACTGATTGCGCTTAGGAAGTCGCCGCCTACGATCAATTGTGAGAGTCATTGATTGAGCGCGGTTAAGGCCGTATAGTGTGGCAAAATACAAGGGTGACTAAAATTGAATATAGTAAATATGTAAATAAAGATTTCGGCAATTTTCCCTACCGAAAGCTGTGCCACAAGTGAGAGCAATGTTTTACTTTGAAGGAAGGCTCGACGATCGCGTGGCGCCGCGGTTAAAGCATCATTGAACAACTCCCTTAGTGGGGCAGGTGGGCTTAGACGTCTTATGACTTACAGAAAGATAAGACGAAACAAAACTTAACTAATTTTGCATTTACCATAGTTCCTAAGAAATCTTTATTGAAATAGTCTATCAATGTGAAGAAGAGGCAAACCTTGGAAATTTCTTGTGAGGTTCGGTTCACTTGCTCATAAGCAGTTCACAGATACAATTGAAGAAAAAAAACTATCTTTTAATTTTCCAATAACCGATGATTTATCATTTTCTTGGAGTTTTATGAACAGTTTTTAAGTAAAAAACGGCGTTCACTTGCGATTTAAATTAACCCATTATACTTTATTTAAAATTTGCGGTTTCTTAAGATATGGTTTAAAATCTGACATCGTACTCTAAAAATGTTACTGAAATATTCTTTCTTTCTCTTTCTAGGTAAGTTAAAAAGTATTCCAAAAGAAATTGGATTTATAGATATATACCAAGATCCACGTACATATATTCTCGAATCATTGAAAACGTAAGTAATGTTTATAGCCGTAACAAGATTTCCCGAGCGTTCTTAATCGCTGGGTCATATAAGAGATATAAGCATGCGCTCTCTCTGAATGACTGTAAGATCTCTTATTGATTTTCATTTTCATAGCAGCATGTGCAAGAGAGACAGAGAGATAGCATGAATGTGTCGGTATGAGTTTAGAAAGCCTTATTTATAAACCTAAGCTGGTGTTTCTTGAAAACTGTAACCTATTGTAGAATTGGCTTTACAATGTAAGTCACACAATATTACAACTACGTACTTCATATTCCTTGAAGGCAGTTTACGTATCGCCAAATAACTTGGAATTGCTTGAGTATCATGTCGTTTTAACAAACGCAATAAATGCTCATTATAAGCCTGACAAGCTACTTTATTCCAATCACACCTTGTCTCATGATATACTATATATGCGGTTTACTCATAAGCTTCCTCATTTGAAGTTACCCACGGAATTAGAAACAGTGATCAGCAAAAGCAATAACATAAAAAGAAACCAGTTCGATTGCAAAAACTCTCCTAACTAATTGGCAAACTTCTACGTCTTAAGCATACAGAAGGAGGCAGTTCTTAAAAACTTATGCACTACCTGTGCTTAGGTAAGGCACAAAAAGAAAAAAACAAACTTTCAACACAAATTCATATTTCAAAATCGAATTTATGTTTGCACAGCAAAGTTTAGTTATATTTTTCTTCGAATTCTGACAAGGCAATGGGGACCCATAAGTGAACCCCAATACTTGTGTGCCATATGTACATATATGCTATATGTGTATCTTTCATAGCCCACAACTTTAAATTCACCTTATGTGCGCTTTATTTACCATTGTCGGCGTTGCTACAAAGTCTGGCGGATCGCAGACTTGCCAAAAAGTCGAAAAAAGTGACTCTTTTGAAAAGTAAAGCCAGTGCCAAACTTCCTTCCCAAAATTGAAACAAAAGTTATGGTGCTTTTTTCAGTTTTATTTGCAATCAAACACAAATACGCTGCCCGTAGATAAAACGCTAACGAAAAGAAGATACATTAACCTTCAGTGCTGCATGCGCGTTTCGACAAATTTTGTGTCTGGTTGCGCAAATGCGACGACGATCGTCGTTGGAGTTGTATCTAAAATCAACAAGTTCATGACGAGCCCGAAAAGAGATAAAAAACATTTAAGCGGCAAACAAACACAGATACAGTAAAACACACACAGACACAAACACCACTTCACCCATTGGCTGTCGTTTGCTTAGAAGGCAAACAAAACCCAAAAACAAACACAAGTCCACAAACCCAGCTGACTGACATTACGCTCTAAGTCGAACAGTATATGTATATCAAATTTTTCCATTTTCGGTTTCGTTTTCATTGTGACATTTTAGTGACTGAAACTGTTGGGTAATATGCGTGGGTGGTGTCTAGAAACGCACAGGTTGTAATACCAATTTGGGTTAGAAGCTTCTGTTCTTTTACTTGTCTTGTTGCAAGAGTTTTGGCGATGCGTGATTACCAAGCGATTAAGTGAAAAGAAATCGCGTGCTACACTCGCGTGTTAAGAGAACGCAATCTAATATACAGAAAGTCGCACAGGGTTGCAGGCGAGACAAATTACAACTTACAAACGATGCGAGCGACAAATCGCACGAACTCGCTTGCAAAACACGCATGGTGTAAGTAGCTCCCTAAGAATAGTTATGGGGTTAAACCGAACGATCGGCAGAATGCAAGTTGGTAAGAGTCTTCCAGAAGAAATGTTCAAGGCAATTCCATAAACGCTTGCTTTAAAATACACTCGAAAAATGTTATTAAACTTAGAGGTTTTCTTAAAGGAAAATTTATTTTACGGGACATTTGTTAGAAAAGCTGAAACGTAAATCAAGTGAAACGCTAATGTTACGACAAGGGCATGCAACAAGGGCATGCCCATTTGCGTTGAAAAAAATGAGCCGTGTTTCGAGCAAATCGGATGGAAAATGAAGAAGTTCTAAACATACATATTTATTTTACAATGATGTATAAACATAATACAAATGTCTACTTTCATTTTCTATACTTTAAATCAGGTATCGGCAAAGTGAGCAGAGAAGTTACCACTGGTAACTGTCGAAAATTTCGTATACATGCATGAATCACACTGACAACTTTCTTCTGCTGACTTACAAATACTATTGCAGCAACTTAAATTCTGTCGATATCTCTGCGTTGCCGAACCCTGCTTTACCTATATGAAAATGCTTTTATTCCTAAGTTTTTAAAGTAAGCATGTCGGAAAAAAAACACTTTCCAATTGTGATCTACAATTACAGGGATTGTGCGCGGAAGATATAACTTCATGTAGAAATGGTTCTTCATATTTAGCGCTCTGACCTTGATTCTCAAAATAACTTCAATTGAACCTGCTTTATTTCAAGCTTAGTTCGCCCCATCATTCTTCCATTTTCAATCATTTTCTCATATTATTTCGAAAGCACAAAAAGAAAACAAATGTTGTACGAGATATTTTAATTATCAGATGGTTATTAAAATGTAACGTTTTTAAAGCAAATTTTTGTATCCACACATAATTCTCATTTGGTATAGCCTGTTCAAGATTATCCTTAGTATACATCAATTCAGAGATAGCGAAAACGATTCGTATAAAACCTTGACAACCTAATAAAGCATTTGAGATAACTTGTTCCACACTTTCACCCAAATGACAACAACACTTTTTTGGCATCATTCAGAAGGGTTGCAATTTGGACTTGAGTGAAGAGTTGGGGACATACAGTTACTCAGTTACTATGATATGCCTTGAAAAAGGAATCGCATGCAATGAGTAATTCGAATGGGATCATGATGGAATTTAATGCTTAACTGTAATTGAATAAGCTGCTTGGTAACCTCACTGACTGAGGTAAATTAAAATATGATATGTGCATGTTCTTGTATTTCGAATGACAGAAATTGATATATACAAATAACACATACAAAGTATTGATAAAAGTATTTATAGGTGCATTGCATATAAGGAATGTAGGAAGAACGAAGTATCTACTGAGAGTTGTGATAAATTTGTAAAGCATTTAAGAACGATTAAGAACGATTTGCACTCTTCGGAAACACTCCTAAACAGAAGTAGGCGCTTCAATGAGCTTAGCGTTGAATTTGTAAAACATTTAAGGAAACGTTTTTATTGCTACCAATTTTTGCTGTTTAAGCAGTCTAAATATCTGCAAATTATTAGGAGTACAAATTAGTTCGCTGCGTTTGTTTTTGTGTTCTAAAATACATTTATTTCAGAACACAGTGAATGAACATATCAATTTAAGTATTGTGCTTGGCTAACTGCCACCTTTTTGTTCATCTCGAAAAGTTAAACAGTCTTGATGCTACACAAGCTTGTAGTCAATTTTCGGCTTCTTCAATAGAATTGAAACGGTGAACTGCAAACCCATTTTGCATTCTTCGGAAACACTCCTAATCAGAGTGTTGCTCGTACAGTGATTGCAGCAACACATCCCATTTGATCGTTTCCAAGCATTTTATAAGGTTTTTTCATGTATGAGATTGAGCATCACCATTCCTTTTTTGAAGTCCAACCGTTTTTCTCCCAATGTACGTGTAAAATGAATTGAGGGCTGTTCATAAATGACGTCACCCCCACTCCTCGCTTGTCACAAATAGTCACATGTAGGCGAACCCCCTCCCCTAGTCCGTCACAAATCGTGCACCTCAAAAAATCAAATCAACCTTGGGCATTACCTGAAACTTGGAATAGAATATCAACTGAATCATTGCAGATGGGAGGATGAACAGAGTATATGCTGCTGTTATAAGCGATAGCAGAGAATATTTTGAAGTCAAAAATTCAAAATTCAAGATCTATGTTTCAATTCGAAATGAAAAAATTGAATGAAAATATAGAGATTTTTTCAGATTATATTAACATTTTGATTGTAACGTCACGTTTTTGTTAACGCAACAGTGTGTGTTTGTACTATCCATTGGATTTTTGTGAAAATTTTCCCTCGCCTCTTCCGATACTCCTTTGTGACTTATGTATATGCAGATTGAACGCACTTGTAATAAAGATTAATTTGCAAAAGGAAGTTTAAGGGTAATAAGAAAAAAACCAACAACAAGAACATTTCGTTACAAATAGCGAAACTCTTTAGTTATGAATAGATATACAATTTGCTTAATAGATCCGAAGTCATCTTTATGAATAACTCATTATCTTGTATATTCAGATGTTTTAAAATAATATATATTTGCCAACTTTTGCAACTTAATTGAACAAAAAAAAAAGTTGTCTTATGATTAATTAGCTCTGTTAACAGTTGACAACTGTCAACGCAAATGGCCAAACATTTAAGTGATTTTTTTTCGCAATGTTTTGGCGTTTTGATGGCTTAATTATGTCCAAAACTTATGTTAAAGCAATTTTGCAAGAGTGCCAACAAGTTATGTCTATATAAATGTATATGTGACAGCTGGCTGATAAAATGTTGAAAGTTTTTCAATTATTTTATAGTCGATATACAAGTTAAGAGCTTGACAATAACCATAAAGTTTTCCAACAAGTTGTGCTCTTTTTTGCCGCTAATTAGTGCACACTCGAACTGCTGTATTCAATAGATAATTTGAATTCAGGCAGCTCTATAAGCTACTAGTTTTTGAAATTGTCGAATCATTTCCTCATTCATTACAACTTCATGCTCAGGTGTGCCTTCGCGCCAATCAAAACTATTTGGTTTTGCTTCATTTGTGTTTTATTGAAACTCTCAGTAGTCGAATTGTATGGTTGTAATTCTAAAATTTAAATAAATTTAATTAACACTATGTGCTGTTTACAGCCCAACAACAACAACGACATAAGTCTGGTAAACACTGAAGCGTAGCCACAATTATAGAGCTAGAAATTGGGTCAGTGAGTTGTTGTTGACGCTACGAAACGGTTAAAAGTTAAAGCCCAACCTTAAAAAACACAAAACTGAAACTGAAACTCATGTCAAGAGTTGTAATAAAAGCAAGCGATAAACGTTAAATTCAAATTTACTTGAATGAAAAACCTTACAAGGTAAAAAGTCGATAAAGTCAAGGAAATCGAATGTGCTTAAAAGGTTGGGTAAAGTGTAGTCTAAGTAGGTCCAGTAAAGGTTCTTTTTTTGTTGATAACTAACAATGGGTTTCGTGTCTAACAGCTTACAGACATAAATTGAACATAATTAGACCCTTGTTTGGTGATCTCTAATGTGCCTTCTTGTTAAGTGTTTTGATTTGGGTTTCCGATGCTTGGTCAGCATATCATTCGGTAACAGACAGAACAGCTATAAATGAGATCATTCCTATCCTACATCCAAAGTGATAGTGATTGTATATCAGTCTGATTTTGAGTTGAATTACAACTCTTAGCAGAGCCAAAGAGCATGCAAGTAATAGAGTGAAATCCTTGGCTGTTACATTGAGTTTACTTGCTGAAATTCGGTCATTGCCAACACAGTGCATAGAGTTATCAGTGGGCAGAGTTATCATACCTTTATTAGTGTACCCTGCAAATGCGTTTGTTTCGCTCATTATTTTTCCCACTTTTTCCCACGAATGACTTGGTCTAAGAGAAAGCGCAACACAAGAAGCCTCACATATACATTGTCTTGAAAATTGCCTCATTTCAGCAAAAATTTGGAGTGGGCCAGGAATCTACTCTATAACTTTCATGCATATGTAATGTTATAGTCCTTCTTCTAATATACAACAGGGTTTTCTGGGTCTCACTCTCAGCTCTTGGGAATTTCTGGCATATCTAAATACCGTATATCTATATATTGAATCCCACTACAATTCTTTCAAAGATCAATATTTGATTCAAACCAAAAGTTCGTCATCACAGTTCTTGTTCATTTTTTTCCATAACTTAATTTGATACTGACCTCTGACCTCTGACCCTCTACGGAGACCGTTTTCTTCTTGTTTTTGGTTCTTGAGCCGGCGAACAACATCTTTAAAAGAAGAAGATCAAGTCGCTAATTCCATACATTAAAATATAATTTGTATTTTCGACTTTCCACGATTCTTTCGACATGAGAAAGTTTTTTCAAATTTGTCAAATTTGAAATCAAAAGAAAACGATAAGCGACTTGAAATTTTGTAAATTTACTGACAGTTTTTCGCAATGACATGTTTCTATTAACTCCGATAATTATGTCATTTACTGAACGACTTAGCTGAAATATAGTTTGAATTGTTCGAAATGAATCAGTTTTATTGAATGCAAATGAGATATGGGAAACATGAATCGAGCTTACTGATCGCCAAATGAACGCGTTTTGACAATTCGGCATCAACGTATTAACATCTCTAAAAAGTTTATCATCCGATGCTTACTTATAAGATTTCCCATGCTCTCAAAGATAGTTCTGTCACATTGACGAATTGATTTTTGATTGGAATTCGATATAAAAAGATATACCGATAAATTGGTTTGGGTTGAAAATCGGTTGAAAGAGATTTCAGGCACACTCCCGAAAATATCAAAAACGTTGCCGAAAAAATAAGATCGATTCAGCGATCTTAACATTAACGGAAAGTGGATATTTTAGCTTTGATCATTTGCTACCTAGCGCAATTCCGAGAGATCCTATTATAGATATGCAGTTGAGAAAAACTCTTGTCACAGCAAAACTGTTTGTTTACCACTTCCAACTAGTAACTGCAAACGTTTAGCAAAAACTTCAAGGCATTCGCCAGCCTTTATCTTATCAAAACTTATTGATTCCACATCATTTTCATATTCACATGATAAAATGTAAATATGCCTAGTCTCAATAGTTTCCATTACTATGTGTCTACGTGCTTATATCATTTAAACGTCAAGTGCAAATGATGAAGCCCGCAACAGCCATTAAAACAACACCAACTTGCACGCCTTTCCATCTTCTGGTGTCGCCTGTCCATAACTACCGACAACAAGACTGCCACAGAACGAACCCAACTTGAACACTGTCGGTTGCTTCCACTTGAACGACTTCTTGCCCCTGGACACTGCTGCTGTTGCTCTTAGGCTGCTGTCGGAAAACTTGAAAAACTTGTCTTTGTTTTCATGGTTGCTGCTTTGGTCAACGCCGTAGCCTCACGTAGAGCACTTGCACTCCAGAGTCGGCAGATAAACAACAACAAGAACAATGATGGCAACAACATCGGCGACTGAGACAACAAATAAGTGCAACTGTTTTAAAGCAAACTTCAGTCCAGTTTACGGTCCCGACACACACCAATACACACACATATATTGCCTTAGCGATACAGATACAGAACAGACACATCCATAAGAACAAATAATGTCCAGTGACTTCTGCCAGAACAGTTGACCAACTTGCAGGCCACTTTTGTATTGTATCTTACAGATCTTTGCCTTGGCTCTCAATGCGGCTACCACATCTTGTACAGTTGCTTGACTGCTGCCTGGACAATTAACATGCAATTAAAAGACATTTCAATCTAAAGAGTTTCGCCGTGTTGGCACGTAAAGCTATAGAAATGTATTATATACTTGGAATATATATTAACTACTTGCTTAAACAGCGTTTTTATAAGGCCGACTACAAATTTGTAGGCATTTCCTGCGTTTATAGGTAGTTCCTAGACTTAAGAGTGTATAAGAGGAGCCCTTGAGCTTTTTGTTATAATTTCCCAGAAAAGATCTTGAGTGGTAACTATCGCATGCATGTAGCATAAATGTTTAGAATTCAGTGCCGTCACACCGCATAAAATAAAAACAACAACCAGACAGTCACAGCGAGCAGCACACACAAAAACAAACTGTTCCTTCTTCTATTTATCTGCTATTCGCTTCGAAATTAGTGCGCCGTAGCCTGCCCGTTCCGGTATAGCTAATGGGCCATCGCCGATGCCAGCCGGTTACGTCATATTATGCGTATGCAAAGGTAAAAGGTTGCTTGGTCTCTTGTTGGTTGGTATCCATTGCTCTAGGGACTTGTAGGTTGCTTAATTTGCCCGTTGTTTGTAATCAACTTGTCCTGGCACTTTGATAAAGCTATAGATTATGTAAGCACATAGTGTTATGGAAAGACTTTAATTAAGTGGAATATTTATGTGGACAGGGACAATATTTGTGTGATTCAACAAGTTAGATTAGAGGATGTAGCAGCTGGTATTTAGCAAACGCATGACGCATGCCGATCCTATGAGGCCTTTTTGACACTTTGAATCGTAAGAATGGATTCCTTTTTAAAGGATTACTGTGACAGGAAATCCTAGCATGCCCCTACATATGTACATGCAAAATGCATAAACGATTAGAGTTCCATATTTTGTAGCATAGTGTGTCAGTACTTGATGTACGGGCACACCGCATAAAAAAAAAACAACAACAATCACAGAAACACATACCCAACTCGTCCTGCTTCTCCTTCTCTAATATGGCCACAAAGTGTATAACAAAATGTAACCATCCTTTTTAATATAGTACATATATTATATAATATACTAGGTGGCTCTGCCTCCTGCTTGCTTCGTTCTAAGCGGATTCCATTTGTACGTATGAACACTTAGATCTCATATCGTCAAATCGCGTCTCAAGATGTTGAGCTTGTTCGTTAGTGGTTCATAGAGCACGTATTGCACAGATATAACATATAACCCAGATAGTGGAAATCTTACCGAATTACACCTAATTTGTGACGTTACAATGGGCACATCTAGCACTGTAGTGCCGAAAGGTAATCCCTAATATGAGAAGCAGCTCTCAGTTCAGTTATCAGTTCATCAGTTATTCGTTAAAAAACCGGAAGTTAAATTTGGTCAAATTTAGTGTATTGAAGCTCGTAAAAAAATGAGAACGGAAACAAACCTCATGCATTTATAATTAATAATTCTGAAATTGACTTCTGTTTGCGAATAGTTAAAAGAAAAAGAAAAAACTAGTTGTAGGAGCCGGTTCAATTGAACAAAAACTGGCTTCTTCGTGGATTTAGTTTATAAAATACTGTTCAATTTTAGGTTGAAAGCTTACGCAGCAGCTTAGGATTTATAAAACTTGGAAAACCTCTTATCAAGATTGACCCAATAAGCATTATTTTCAAGATAACTGTTCTGCTATACCAATTTGCTGAAACATGTTGCTGAACTCGAAACAACACAACAACGTTCAAACGTGAGTAACTCGCACACCTTCCGCTATGACACACTTTGTTTTAAATACACTTTGATTTATTGAGTTGTCATTCAAACAATTTACAATAAAACAACAGCAACATGTACCAGTGTCTACACACATGTCCATATGTTTATGGATAGTTATCGTATCAACTTTCAAGCTTTGCACGCGCCCTATTCACTACACAAGTTACTAGAATATTTTTAGAGCTTATGTCACTCTTTGTGTAAATACATTTTATGTTTTGTGTGTACAAGAAAACTGCGCCAACTTTGGATTTCTAGCTCTCGAGATACAAGATACATTCGACGCGCCTGTCTGACCAATGAATTCAAGTGAAACGCATATTTCTATTAGAGTTTTGAATTCGTGGCGCTTAGTTTAGACAGCGGTTTGTGCGTTTTCCGTTTGACAGCGGGTTAAATCAGTTGAACTTTTAATTATTTCACATTATCAATTGAAATGTTCTATGCAAAGCAATCATGTTTATAGTAACAAACAATTCTTTATAGATTTCATAAGTTGATATGCAGCATTTTCGTCATGTTTTGTTTAGCAGCTGCCGCCAAGACATTTGCCTTTCAATGTCAACCTGATCACGTTTTGAGACGGTAATTTGTAAGGTTTTTCGAAAATTATACGCTCTAAACAGCGTGCCAAATTACATAGATATACATATGTGTCTAGTAGAGTGTTGGCCTAGTGGCCAAACAACCAATTGACTACAATAGATCCGACTAAACGCTGCTTACATGAGGTTTTACAGCTTAAGATTTGTCATCTGGGGGGCATGACACACCTGCTTTGGTTGCCAGATTGGGCAATTGTTGGCTTGAATTTATTGTGTGCTGATCGTGGCTTTATTGATTGCCTTAGTTCCTCAGGGTTATTCAAATTACTTCATATGCTTAGTGGAGAATAAAAGCCGCGAATAGTTACATATATGAAATTACCATGAATGTGTTAATAAGATCGCACAATGGCAATTGAATACACAAACTACATGCTCACAGATAAGATTTGCTGCTGAGAAGCAACTTTATTATGAATACTTTATATGAAATATTGAGATTAGAAGAAGGTTTTACTTATTATTTTCGCTCAAAATGCTACCAAACATGCGGTGGAACTCTTCTGTCTTTTATAGACACTGCTAATACAGCACCCGACTCATAAAACCCGCATCAGGCCACGCAAATCAGACCACACGAAACACACCACCCCTTGACTTACATGTCGGCTTAAACTCTAAGGCGCGGCAATATATAATTCTCATCAAGGCAATCTCTAAATTAGTGTGTTTCAGTTCTATGAAGTAAACATTCGATCATCTAGAAATAGTTAAGCAAAATTTCAGTGTGGTACCGATTACTTCGCTATAACGCAACGTTTTCAGGTAAGACCAATATCATTCGGAAGATAAAATGCAGGCGCTTTGCAGAATATAAGTTTCACCTAGATACTTTGCGCTTAAATAAGGTCAAAATTGATACAAAGTAAAAAAACAACAACAAAATACATACAAACATTGTTTGTTCGAAAAAAAAACCAAGAAACGTGAAGAAAATATGGTATAGGGAATAGGAATAGACGCATGCTAGAAGGCGCTAGCATTTGATATTATAGCCGTTGAAATTTAAGTTGTTCGATGCAAAATCTTTGAAGGAAATTGCTTGGATTGCTCAATCGTTTCATTTGATTAAACTTAAAATGGGTATTTAAAGACTTTTTGAACAATCTGACTAACTAAACCCTTGGAAGAGTCAACATAATCTTAGAATTTATGAAAAATAAAGCTTAGTTCAAAGGTTTGCTTAATGTTTTTCATCTTAATATTATATAAATGGATATTGAAAGCTCGGCAATAAACTTGGCCAATTGGTTAAAGTGTTAATATGTACTTCCTATACCGATACCCTTCCATTTATGGATAGTTTGTGGTTCTGACACTTCAAATTGTTAAATTACTTTGATTGTTTCAATATTCGCTAACGTATCTCGTTAAGAATGTCAATCAATATTAAAATTAGATTTCAGAAAATTGTTCCGAATTGTTTTTTTTTTGCTGGTCTAACGTTACACCTAATCAATCAAAAGTTTTGTAAACCAAAAAATTTCAAGAGAGCCGAGCTCTGCCAACGTCAGCGACGCTGTCAATCACACGCTCTATTTACAACAAATTAAAAAAGAAAAAAAGTCGATGGCCATGTAAAACTGGTACAGATTACTGGTCAAAATATTTATAGCCGGATGATAAATGAGCCTTCAGTTTCTGGGCGTCACGGCTTTGAAAAGACATAGCTTATTTCTTAACAACAACAGATATTTAATACACAACATACATATATAGAGAGAAATTATGCTGCACATTATTAACACCACGGCAAAGAACATATCATCAGTGACCATATAAAGTGTTGCCTTATGGAGTGACGGACTGCCCGAGCCCCGGCTTGGCGTCACTCTGCTACCACTCAAGTGGCGCCCACACGCGTCATGGCTGTTGCCGCTGCTGCTGCGCAGCGAGCGCCTTATTTGTATGCAGCATGCAGCGCAGTCGGCGATGTTGAAGCGAGATAGCAGAGGCGATGCGTCGCTGTTGCCGTTACGATAGCCTTACAGCGCCCCGCGGAAAGCTTGTCAAACTCTAGACACGCGTTCCCATATCAATTTATGCAAATTTATGTGTGGCTTGTTGGGAAAAAGTAGCGTACATTTACTTGTGGAGCACCGAAGTCGAGATACGCTAGCTTGTTATTGATCGATAGCTGATTTCGATGAGATTCGATTTTGGACAACTCTTACTGTATGTTATGAAACCGTGCCGTAACCGTTATCCAAAACAATCGATTGAATTTTGAGACCGTAACCAAAATAATGGAATTCAAAACGATATATTTATACCGCTACGATTTAAGTTGTTTTCTTTACAACTATACATATTTTCTTATGTTGTGTTTTATGTCATTCTGTGAAGCATTTTCATTCAAAGTATATCTATTACAGGTTACAAGCGTATTTCTTATTCGCCTACCCTTAGGTCTTCTCTCGCCATCATGTCATTGCATGAAAACGGACTGTTGCACAACAGTGGTGCAAAAAGAGTGAAATTATGGCAGTCCATTTGAAATGGCAGCATTCTATCAACTATCGCTCTACTGTCTGCAAACGGACTAGTTCTGGACTATACACTAAGCAAAAAGAAATGATGGCAGTCAATTTGAGATGCAAGCTGCATTTATCTATACTCTAGCCAGCATTCTAGCTACTATCGCTCGACTGTCTATAAACGAACTAGTTCTGGACTATACATTAAGCAGCAATTCACATTTTGAGTACTGAAACGGGGCTTTTCATCTACATATCTATTTGGTTTTTGGTGTGCTTTGATTTTTAAATGCATTGGTGCTCTTATTTATACTGAATGCCCATAAGTTTAAGACTAAAGACTTACGACAACCTATTCTATCGTTTGTTACTCTAATAGTGGAAAGATTCTATGTAAAGATAAAAACTATCTTTGGGTTGGCACTCATATGAGCATAGCTGATATAACCTTTTGCAAGTGTATTCAAAACAATTTTATAATTTGTTTTCAACTTATAGCCTACAGCTGTGACTATTTCCACAATTCTTAACTCTTTAAATGCCCATAAGCCGCTTTTGGAATCTCATCGATCGCATTAGCATAATGGACCACAACAAACCAGCAGCCAGTTTGCGGTAGTCTAGTAGCTGAGTTATTAAATTTTGGCTATGCGTAGAAGAACTTTGTAGAACTGAAGATCAAGTTCAGAGATCTCGGCTAATGATGTGCTAAAGTCGCAAGTAATAGACAAAGATAAAACTAATATTTAGACAAATGAACTGTGCCAGCGGCCATAATTAAATTTGAATAACTATGAAAATATTGAGCTGCTCATAAATATTCTAAGCGTCAGACTCCCAGCCCAACAATTAATCAATTATACAGAAATTCCTCTGAAACCCTACCCCAATAGGGCGTTATATGCATGAAATCGTAAAATTTATAGCCCAATGCGCATTTTTTAATTAAAAACAAGTCAAAGTGAATACTAAAAGCGCTTATCTTCAGCTATTTTTTCAAATCAATGCTCTTATTGTTTAATCTACAAAAAGTATCAGAAAGTCATTAATAGGAGTTTTCACTTAATCATTACACCAAGGCAAAAACGCCCAATAACAACAAAAACAACAACTTCAAGCCATAATGAAATATGCATAAGTATGCCAGAGGAGTTTTGGAAAACTACTTCCAACACGTTCCCCCTGGGCAAGGCATAGAAAAATTGGACTGAAATTAATTTCACGCAGTTTAGTTGCTAATTTGGGTTTCAAAGTTCCAACAAACGAACAATAGAGCAACAAATTAATGGCTCATTTTCATTGAAAACGGATTAATTTTAACTTCTGCATCGATTAGTAAATAAAGTTCAAATTTGAACTTATTAAAAATGCAAATGCAAGTCTATTTCTTTTCGAAAATAGAAAAAAAATAAACAACATGTCAGCTGGCAGTTTAATTAGTTGCGGAGTTTTGTTTATTTGGTTTCGACTTTTCGTTGCCCGCAAATTAATCTTCAGCAATTTGGCTTGCAAATTTTTTTGGCATATCTCAAATTGGGGAACTATGTCTTAATTATAATATAAAAATAAAAGAAACTAAAGTTTGTTTTTTTTGAAAAGGAGGCCTGCTGCGTTTTGAATTGCATTTGTAATGCCAGTGTTTGTTTTTCTGAATTTATGATGAGTTAAATTTAACAAACCATACTTAAAATCAATGTTGTGATGACTTGTTGAAAATATGCATAACTCTTTGTCTCAAAAGACGTCTACTCAAGCAACAAAAAGGCGTTCATGGCGACTGAAGGCTAAAATTATGGACACCTTAAAACAATAATATATGCATAGATTTTAAAAATTGCAGTTGTTAGTTTTAATTATTGCTATCGAAAAGTTGCAGTATGAGAAATAATAAAAAAATACTCAGAAATTTTTAGGTACCACATTAAATGTACATTACCTTTTAGCTGAATGTCAGGCAGTTTCAGTTGAGTGTTAATTCCATTGTTAAAAGCAAATCATATTTTGATTTACCGCCAAAGACTTTCGAATTCGTTTTGATTTTGCAATTTTAATCGTGATAGTTTCAAGGTTATAAACGAATATGCTTTTAGTCTTAAGTAATTATTGACCTTAAGCTGAGGACATACTAAACTTTTGCCACAAACTGAAAGCTTATTAATTACTTGAGAGAAATTAATAATTGAATTGATTAAATAAACACAATCCCGTGCGCCTCCAGTTCCAGTTTCCCTTCCCGTTCCCCTTCCTGTTCTCATTACCGTTCCTCCTTTTTATCGACCAGCCTTTTCAATAGCTGGCGTGGTATTACAATTTTGGCCAATGGCCAGTATCATTCTTGGACGGACAAAGGACAGAGTCGAAAGTACGCTCAAGGGGCATCAAGCGAGCTTCCACTTCATCAAAATGCGTATAATTCTAAAACAATCAACCGAGTATAAGTCAACGCTCTACCTTATGTTCGTAGACTTTAAGAAGATGTCTTTCTGCGTTAAAACAAAATTCTACAAACTCTAAAACGTTATTCTAAAGTATGAATCAATAAAGTGTAGCTTTTGTAGATTTCTAGAAAATGGAGAAACGAATAAAAAGTCGGGGGAGGACTCGGACCTGAACAAAACTTAAGAGTATGGTGGTTGGCGTGCGAAATGTGTGCAGGGTGCGTAGCCCCTTAGTACGTTCATATATCATTCAATTAAAGTCTTTTTTTTATTAATAGTTTATTTTTATATGAAAACACCCTAGGCGTAAGTCCTGCACACGACCCTGCACCCAGCCACAAGCTTCACCGCATTTGATCCAAAGGGGCCATCCATAAATGACGTCCCCAAATTTGAAAGATTATGGAATACCGCGTTTGGAATACCCCCCATCATCGCGAAAAGTCACAATTTGATGTAACCCTCCCTCCCCTCTGTGGTGACGTCATTTATGAACAGCCCCTAAGTATATGTATAAGCACCTCTACAAAAGAGCTGCAATTTTTCACTATAGCATCTCAATTGTTTCATTTTCACTCTTTTACATTCATTTGATTTTACTGACGATTAGTTGTTTTTATCATCTAGAATTTGGTTCAAGAAGTTCGTGCAGTCTTCTCTTTCTCTCTGCACCTGCTGTTTTACTAGAACACAATCCCAATGGGCAATTAATACTTCACCGAACTACTTGAACCGTTAATAGCTGCATAAACAAAAACCTAAAGTAGCAGTGGGCACTAAATCACTAGGAACCCACTTAAAATGGCCTACAAAAGATACAAAGCAATGACCCGCATTAAGTTTAAAGCCAACTGGAAACTAAACGATGAACGCCAAGTATGGCTAGTACAGCTGGACTGGACCCAGACCACGACCCACAGCCGGACCGAGCGACAACTTTTAGCAGAGACTGTTGGCTGCATTTGTCAAAAATGTCTTTAAGCTCATGAATGAAATGCTTGAGCTAATGCATGAATGAATCAGCTGCGCGCTACGGCTGCTGGGGCGTATTGAATGTATGAACTGAATGAGCGAATGAATGAATGAATGAGTAAGTAACTGTGCGACTGACTGGGAGACTGGCTGCCGTGTTGTCTGCGGCGTGTGCGTGCGTGGGTTTAACAAAATTTGCACCAAAAAAAAAAAATACAGAATAGCTTACAAGTACGCTAAAGTTGAAGTTGTCGCTTTTATTGCTGCTGTTGTCACATTTGGCAACACGCATACGCCGTGTTGGCATTTAAGACCTTCGCCCGAGTGTCTGCCTGCGACGACTCTTTACGCGTATCCGCAAGCTGTGGCGGCTCAGTTTGTATCCCAATAAAATTGTCACTTTTCATTTGGCTGCAACCCACGCCGAACGGAAGTACCATTTGATTTATGTGTATCGCAATGCGTGTTGGCAAATTTCCGGCCAACGCTTGTTGGCACACATTTTAAAACTGCATTAATAAAACAAACAAACAATCAAATAAATAGATAGTTTTAGATACATTTGTTTTGCTGGCCGTCATTTTAGGTGTTCACGCCATTTCATCTTTCAAATTTATTACAATTTTGCCGATGAGATGTGGTCAAAATGTTTTGCTTGCGGTTATATTTGTTGTTTCTCCTTTCTGGGAATCGGGTCAATGTTAATGATAAGCTAAGATATTTGATATTTTGTTGTTTGAGTGAATAACATGTGCTTTTTATGCTCTTCGAATTGGTCCATAAAATGTGTTGAATCGTTTTAAATTGGCCATTTGGTCGATAGAAGGTATTGGGTTACCATAGTTTCTAATGAACCCACATTTTAGAGGGATATAATAGAATAATCATTTCAATAGCATAAAACAGAGTTGATTGTTAACCAAGATTTTGAACTATAATCCTTATCAAGTATCTATTGGATCTCTAAGCCGCTCTGCATACAAAACTGTTCAAAACTATCGTTTTCCTATTAATACCAGCTTAATTCCGTAATGTGATCTTTTAGTGTATAAAGTTTAAAGTTAATTACGTTATTATGTGGTTAAACTTAATTTTAAAGTTAGTTTTATATATTTAATAATGGATCTTAATATATTTTCGGAAGAATTTAATATAATGAGCTAATTATCATCTCTAAGCATGGAGCAAAAACTTTAAATTAAACATCCGAATTAGAAACATACGAATCACGCCACACGAATCAGGCTATCCGAATCATATAAACCGATCACTTATGTCCCTTGGACGTGTCTATGCATGTTACACAAACACAAAGGAAAAGCTTGTGAACAACTTGACACAATGTGGAGCCATATATATGCTAGCGCACGTGTCTACACTAGGGCCATTACAAGCTAATTGATCCAATTTTCCGTCACGGCATACATGTCGATCCTATCTCCAAGGCACGTCAATAGATGTTTCACATCAAAAATTGAATATAAAAACAAACGGTCCAAAATTGGACCTTTAAGTAGAACTAATCGAGAACTATCGATAAATCATATAACAATAGTTGGTTTGTCTTTTGAACTGAACTATTCATAGTTAACATAGCCATGAATCTAAGTTAGTAAGGGCATATTCTTTAGAATAAATTCTGCCCTTCTCAGATTTTTTCTGTCTAGTGAAGTAACTCATTCGATGAGTGTAAACTTTCTGAATACACTTCTTACGTGACACATTGTCTACACATATTTCACACTTTCAAAAACCTTAGCTGCAAATCCACTCTACACTGACCCATTTAGCCCAGTCAACTGTGGCAAATACTGAGTCATATTTATTGGACATACCTATTCTAGCAGAAAAGTCTACTTAAGAAGTTAAAAAAAGCAAAACAGAAGAAAGTGCCAAAAGGCAACGACAAGCACAACAAAAGCAAAGGAATAAATTTAAGAAGTAGTTGCAACTGCGTCAAATTAAGCGCGAAATTGGAAGTTTTCAAAGAAATAAAACAACATGAAAGCAGGTAAAAAAACCACAAAAAAAAAATGGTGCTAACTGTTTAAAATGTCATAAAATTTTAATTTATGCCAGCAGAGTTGCAAGTTAAACGGCTCAAAAACAAATCGCAGCTCATAAATAACCCAAATGTTTAGTCGATTGGCAAACTTCGTGAGATTTTGCACTTTGATGCGCTCAGTTCGTGAGTCAAGAGTGAAAAACGTGAGCGAGAAGGGTTACCTAAGCGTGGCCTCGGGTAGCTTTTTTTGCCTTTGTAAAAGAGGTGTAACCAGCTATAACCAACAACAACAACAGCCGTTTGCTGGCCAACACTTTTCATGGAAAATCCATTAAAACGCAAACTTCATAGCTCGATTATTGCTTTTGTTTTTAATGTTTTACTCTGCTACGTAATACGTACTTAGTATTAAATCAGTTTGCCGCCGGTAAGGGCAGTCCATTGACACTGCGCTACACTGCGAGAAATAAACGTGCATTCTTCTTGTTTTTACTACAATGTACTCACAGTGATGACACAAGTTGGTTTAATCTTTCATTGAAATCGGTTCTGCTTATCGGCTGTTACGCTTGAGTTACTGTCTGACATTGGCGCTTGGTTGAGTTGCTCCATAACATTATCTACACTATAATTTTTTCATTATGAGCTGTACTTGTTAGCAGGCTTGTTATGTGCGTTGCTTGAACTTTTATCTATACAGATAATCGTTGTTCTGAACAAACTCAAAAGTGTTTGTAAGAAAAAGAGACTTCTTCAAATAGATACTCGAAAAACTATAAATACTCTGATTGTCGTACATTTTCTGTATTATACTTGTCATAAATACTTGTTCACGGTCTTTGGTAGCAAATGTCTCCTTTAAAGGTACGACAAGCATTTCGCTTCACTATTTTGCGTGTTGTGATAACAAGAGACACAAAAACCCTTATCTAATCGTTAAAATTGTTTGTTAAATATTTGCAAAACGTGTTGTTGATTTTATGCATTGATAATATTTACATAAACAACATTTTGTCTTTTATGTTGCTGATGGTTGCGCATGACTAAGAAAATTATGCTTAAACTAAAGACAGCAAAAACAAGCAAAAGGCTAAAACCGGATAATGCCGAATATAAGATACACTGCGCAGTATGGCAATTTCACCTACAAGCGATTTGAATGAGCTTATTTGAGGAAAATTACGTTTAAAGATTTATAAAAAGTGAAACCGACTACAAATACAGGTTAAGTCAGTTGTCGGAAAGCTAAGGGTCATTTCCGAAGTAATTTGCTGCTTAGCATCCGAGTCCGGAGTCAGAATTGTCCTATAACGTCACCTTTGAGGACCACAGGCCGGTTTTCGGGTACATAATCTCAAATATTTCAAAATCCTGACGTGATATACCAATTATGACTCCGGATTAGGATTCTACGCAGCAAATTACTTCGGAAATGAACCTTAGCTTCCCTTAGCGCCTCCCTTCCACATCCGCATTGAAGACCTTTCTCGCAGGAGCTTCCGTACAAACCCTCCAAGGGCATTTTCATCAGACTGTGTCACCACCCATGCTTCAACGCCATAAAACAAAACGGGAATGAGCGTCTTATAGAGTAGTAGTTTAGTATGGCGAGAGTGGTTTCTACTACTCATTTACCAACTGACACCAAAGTAACCTCAATTGGCAAGAGTGATTCGCCGCTTGATCTTTATGATGACATCGTAAGTCATTGTTGTTGTACGAGTGTTGCCCAGGTAGACGAAATCCTTGACAACATCAAAAGTATAGTTTTCAACATCAATCTGAGAATCCAACCGCTGTGTCTCTCTACTCGAAGAAGGCCTATACTTCTTCTTGCTCATTTACAACTAGACCCACCCTGGCAGATTCTCTTTCAATAGCCGTAATGGCGCCGGTAACTGCCCTCTTAGTGTGACTGACGATATCGATATCATCTGCGTATGCAAGCAACTGGACACCCTTATAGAATACAGTCCCGTTCGAACTTTCGCAAAACATTCTCCATCAAAAGGTTGAAGAGGTTACATGGGAGGGCATCGCCTTGTCTGAAGCCTCGCTTGGTATCAAAAGGCTCGGAGGAGCTCTTTCCTACTTTGACGGACGGGCGTGTGTTGCTTAACGTCATCTGCACCAACTTTGCAGGGATTCCAAACTCAGACAGTGCGGCATATACGTCGATTTGGTGTTCGTGGGTCTTTTCGAAGATTAGGCGTAGTATGAATATCTGGTCAATGGTGGACTTGCCAGGCCTAAAACCACACAGAAGGTCCAATCGGTTCTTTCGCAAACGGTTTTAGTGTTTCACACAATATGCTCGATAGGACCCTATATGCGACAGAAAGAAAGCTTATACCACGGTAGTTAGCGCACACCGTCGGTTCACCCTTCACCATCACTTTGGAACTGATATAAAGACAGACATAAACACAGAAAGACAGACAGGCAGAAAGATAGTTTGAAAGACAGACAGACAGAAATATGGTCTAAAAGACATACAACTCTTGGTACACATACATTTTAAGGGATTTTTCATTGCATACGCATTAGGAACTAGCGGAATACGCACCTTTACTATAGAGTATACAGTCCGTAGCAGCGGCATAGTGTAAAGCAAAGAACAGCTAAACTGACAAACAAAACCCACAGCAAATTCTCGCTACAGTTTGACAGTCACTGGGCGTTGACTAGTCAAAACTGTCAACTCAAGACTGTCAAATTTGTTGCGTCTCGATTTTGCCAGGTTGACATTCTGTTGTTTTGTTGTGGTTTGTTGCTACTTAATTCCGGGTCAAGGGCTGGCCGTATACGTTTCTTGTTAACCGTCATGATTGACTGACAAACTTTTACATACAACAATTGCCAATGCCAAAAAGTGAGAGTACAGCGCCCCGAGGGTGAACAAAGTTAACAAAAATGCATATTCATTACAATTGATTGACGGCCCAGACTAGATCGGGCACCAGAAAACCTCAATGACATGAATTGAAGCTTGAAGTGCGCACCCAACAGACCATGGTACATTTATTGACTTGACCACTTCGAAAAGTCCACAGACAGAGGTGTGTGTCAATACCGATTTGCAGCCTCAATTAGTTGTTTTTTTCTACCTTAGTACGCAAACCGCATAGAATCTAGTGTATAAAATGGCAGTGACATGGAACATTTTCCAGTGCAGTGGTTTTTCATTGTTGGAAAAATAGTTTTTTTTTACTGCGGTTTTTTTGCACACACATTTTTAATTGCTTTCACTTTGCTGCAAAGCCGCTTATGTGTTAAATAACCTTTTATTATATTTATTTTATAATAATCATGTTTTTTACCATTATTTTTAAGCACTTTCAAGTTCAATGCGTGGGCACAAAATCGTGTTGCCAATCTAAGAGATTTCTTTTGTAGCTTTCATGTGTGCGATTCGGCTTTTTTCGCGTGGGTCATGGTTGCCATTGTGGTTGTGGTTTTGCTACGTAGTGTTTGGAGCTTGTCATCGACATGGCTGAAATGCCTGGCATGAGTCAGCGTCCCAACGGAAGTGGGACGACAATGCAACGAATTGTATATAATTATATAGACGCCTGGAATTTGCATTTTCAAATGGAATTTGAAATGTTTGGCAGACTAGACCGAGATTAAAGTTCAGTTGATGAATTTCGAAGAATAGCCACGCTCAGTCATTCAAAACTAATAATTTGAGGTAAACATTTTGCTTAGTCATTTTTGAGATGATTTGGGACCTTCACTGCTTAAGTTACCACTAATAAAAGTGGCAAGGTTTAAGTCGTAGTGTTCAATTTTACGTTTAGCTGAAATGCTTCATGGCAGAAAACGTTAATAATTTCTTTTAGAAACTGCGTGGCCAGTAAGGATCGTAGACGACCACCCCCCTCCCAAACGTATATAGGACTATGTTTTTATGGTAAAAATCCATGCCCAGCTTACTGATGCTCTCAGGATGTGCAAAGCAAACATAGCCGTCATCCAGGAGATGCGATGCAGAGTGCAAGGCTGCTGCGAGGTATCAGAATTTGGGTGCGGATTTGTTGTTGGACGGACGATGCGACCAAAGACGAATTCTACGATAGTCTGGCCTCTGATCTTTTTATATCTTTCGTTAATATCTTAGGTCCTACTGTCGTACTATTCCACCTTGAATAATAGTCTAAGGCTAATTGACTTTGCAGCGGTGCAAAATATGGTAGTCTCTAGTACCCGATTTCAGCATCCCAATATTCACAAGGCTTCATGATTGTCTCCTGATTATAGAGTTCATCGTTCCATCGAATGTGGACTAACGCGTAGCTGACCAAAGATCTTAAAGAGTGCATTTCGCTCAAACACTTCAAGGGCACATGACTGCGACATCACCCATGCTTCAGCGCCATAAAACGTAACGGGAGGGATGAGCGTCTTTTAGAGGCGTTAGGCGAGAGTTGTCTATACTACTAATTTGCCTACTTAGACCAAAGTAACATCTATTAGCAAGAGTGATTCTCCGCTTGATCTCCATGCTGACATCGTTCTCCATTGTGACGGTGGACGAAACCCTTGACAACCTCAAAAGTTTAGTTTTCAAGATGAATCTGAGTTTCAAACCGCCGCGTTTCTACTCGAAGAAAACATATGTTTTGTTTTGCTCTTTACAATCAGACTCAGCACGGTAGATTCTCTTTCAAAAGCCGTAGCTGCCACGGTTTGCCCGCACACTACTACCAATTATGTCAATATCGTCAGTTTAGGCAAGAGACTGGATAGTCTTATAGAATATAGTCCCGTTTCGACCATTCCTAACACATTCTCCATCACTCGAGGTGGCATCGTCTTGTCGGAAGGTACGCTCGGTATTAAACGGTTCGGAGAGGTGCTTGCTAACCTTGACGGGGCTGCGTGTGTTGCTCAACGTCGTTCTGCAAAGTCGCGGGAATACTGAGCTCAGGCATATAAGCGACCCCTCAACCGGCTATCATTTTCTGCTTATAATCGACAAAGAGTTGGTGGGTAATATAAATATCTGATCAAAGAGAGACTTACTGGGCCTTAAGCCACAGTGATAAGACCCAATCAGTTCTTTCGCGAATGGCTTTAGTCTCTCACACATATGGCTCGATAGGGCCTGAAAGAAGACTGATACCACTATAGTTGGCGCATACGGTGGGGTCACCCCTCTCGAGGACAGGGCAGAGTGCACCAAGGTTCCAATCATGAACAACATTTTTATATTCGAAAGCTTAAAATGTCTATATGTCTCTTATTTACGACTAATTTCATATATATTGTCTGAATTAATTGCATTAAACTTGTTTTAGCCTGTGACTCAACAAAGCCAGCATATTTTGAGCTGTGCTGCTATTTATCATATCAATTACAACTTTTATGCCATATCAACTTGAGATTTTTCTCAGGGAAGTATTAAAGAGCAGTAGTTAACTGCAGTTATGCATAAAATCGCACACAAATCAAAGACACTAACCGCAAATTGAATTAAGACAACAAAAAATTATGTATTGAAAATAATTTGCAAAGAAATTACATAAAAGAAAACAAGTGCCTGTGCCTACTTCATACAAGCACACAATCATAGATACCGCCCACATGGCATCCAGAGCTGCAACTAGGGGGTACTATGGTCTGCGGTTTGCCAATTTAGTTGGAAAAAACGCCTACACGGCAGACAACGCAACGACACAGACCCCGGCTCAGACCCCGACTCAGACTCAGACTCAGACGCATCGAGGGGGCAAACCGGCCTGATGCAATTCATTCAGCTTGCGGAAAATTCAAATCAATTTAGCGCAGACAACAACCAACCAGTCGAGTCTCGTAAATCTAATAACTGCAAAATAGATGAAAAAAAAAGAAACAGTGCAACGCGCATGCGTAGCCATTTTATTACAGTAGCCGCATAATTTAACAATTTAGATGCATTCCAGTGCATTGTTTAAGCGATTGACGCTAACCGAGCAACTAAGTGTGCAGAATTGAGTGCAATGACTCTCAAACTATGCGTGAGTTTATGAACTTTTCGCAAACCTACATCATTTAAGGCAAAAAGATGTGCACAAGCCTGTAATTAAATTGTTTAAAATCCATGAAATTAAATTTCTCAGAATTAAATGGAGCTGCAACACGGTGAGTGTCTATGTACTACTTATAATGATTAGTTCTCGTGCAAGCTATTATGTATAAAGTTTAATGCGAAAATTATACAGCAAATATGAAATGCTACTTATGAGAAATTTCTTTGTGGAACGAACGGAATGGAACTCATTTCAGAAGGGTACCGACATATAGGCGACGTCAATAGTTCACAAACTCAGTTAATTTTTTTGGAACAATACCTTTCGTTTTGTACTATACTTTTCGAAATAATTCTTTTGAGTCCGAACGAAAGAAACTTTGTTGAGTACATTTATCGAAAAATTTACTTATTAAAAGTCTTTTTGGACTGCTATGAGGCACAAATATATGAAATTCTCTTCTAATTTTCAATGAACTATTGGGCTGTTCCGTATGTGTAAGTCACGGACTATTCTCCTTAAAACAGTAATACAGATTTTTTAATATTTCTTAAGAATCTTAGCACATATAAAACTAATTTATATTTTTCTTTAAATATTTTCAAATTAATCATCTTGGCAAGTAACTCCTAGCAGAATTCGAAGCAAGGAGACATGAGTCATTGCTTCAAAAACTTCAGGAAGCTACACCAACTTAACTCACACTTTATATTAAAAATTTAATGCAGGGATCGGCATTGGCAGCAGAGACTTTGGCAGAATTAGAAGTTTTGTGTCAGCAAAGAAAAGTTGTCAATTTGTGGATCACACATATAAACATTTTCGCAGTAGCCAATCAGAACTTCTCTGCTGCCGCTGCCTGCTTTAAAGCCACTCTTACAAATTGACAAATTATTTAAGCTAAGCTTAGTAATAAAAAGAGAGGAAATTGAAATAAGGGACCAAGGAAATTATAAGATAACACAAGAAGGATTACTTGAGGTACCAAAGCTAAGATAAGCTTCTAAATAAACTCCCTCGATCCGTTGGCGTAATTTTATTTGCCAGGCACACCAGCTATGCTCTTGAGCAGGGACGAAGACAGTATAGTAGCTAGATATCCTGTCCTTAAAAGTTCCCTAACTCCTGACCAGTTGGGGTATTATTGTTAATTGCCCCGGGCCACACAAAATACGGTCAGAGGCAATAATTATTTCGACGAAAATTTTGAAGAGCAAACTTTATAACAGAACAACAAAGATTAGTAGAGATTAGATTACCATTGTAAAATTTATTTCTTTTGAAGAATCTTAAGATTTAACTCCAAATGAATTAAAGCAACAAGCATAAAATGCAAGAATCTATTCGTAGACCCAGTCGCTGGTAGCTAAAGTCCAGCTGACATGCTCCTTCTCGTCAAACCAGAGAGCAACCTCTTTGTTGGCGGACTCTGCAGCGTCAGAGCCGTGGTTGGTGGCGCCCAACATTTGACGGCCGGTCTTAACCACGTTCAAACCTTCCGACACCATAGGAACCACTGGACCGGAGTGCATAAAAATAACGTCAGGCTTAACCATGATAAAAGTTCGTTCCTTGTTGGCGGCCATTGCGAATGAGAAAAGAACTTTGAACGGATAGTAAACGGTGTGATTGCTAGAGCAGCTACTTATGGAACGTGGGACGAAATTTCTAGTAGTTCGGCATGGAATGACAAACCTAAGCTGAGTGATTCTCAAAACTTGAGAATCAACCTCAGTTTATGGAGAAAATAAGCCCATAAAGCCATAAAGCAAAACGGGAAGGATGAGCGTATTATAGAGTGTTAGTTTCGTCTGGCGAGAGTGGTCTCCACTACTATACACTATATATGGAAAGTCATAAATGAATAGAGATTCTGTTGCCTAAATGTATTTCTTAATTTGAAATCGAAATCTTTAATTGCAGTGTAATTTCTACTTTTCATCTTTCAATATTTTTATGCCCAGGGATTTCCAGCCAAGTACCTTGCACATCTCAGCGACTAGACTTGCAACAGGTTACTCCTTATAACTGCAATAAATCTATAGCACTTAGATCATTTTAAAAGATTTAGATGCTTTGCAAAACCAACAGAACTTGCGTTGTCTGCCAAGATTCATGTACATAGGATTGTTTTGTAACTCCGCTATTTGTACCATTCTTCTTCTATCCAAGTATCCCATTTTAATGGCAGGCAATTCCTGTTTTTGCTGCTTTGTTTTTTTCCCCGTTTTTTTTTACATTCGAGTGGGCCTCGACGCCAACAGAGAACAACGTCCGGTCGAAGTAAAGTGGATTACAAGCACACAGCCAGAGCCAACCATTCGGTTGAACTCGGTTTGGTTTTCCATTCATGCCCACTTGACAAACCACACACACACAGACATTCATACTATGCAACACTCACTCATGCGCATATGCGCCACACATTTTGCAAACGTTGATTTCTGTATATGCGATTTTTTGTATTTTTATATTTATTGCAATTCGAAATCCGCCACATTTTTCATTATTTCTGCAAAGTTCTACGTGGGTAGAAACAACGACGTAAAGTCTGGCTGCCTTGATGGCCTGGACCAGCCCACGTTTAGTGGCAGTTTTGCTCTTTGCCGGCTTATCGCGCACGCTGTTCGCAGTGACTCTCAAACTTTGAACTTACAGCATGAACTTTAAGAAAACAAAAATCCATGAGAATTCACTGTTCTTTTACTCTAACAGTGTGCATGGAAACCTTATCTTAAAGTCTGCTACCGGACTGTGGGATCATGCAGCTAAGTAGTTAGCAGTCTTCATGTCCTTCTTATGCGAATATTGTCAGGAACTTCTACGAGTTAGGTATTTGTGCTATGATGCTCCCATACACACAGCAATCGGTTGGCCAACCACGGCACATTTCGATCGCAAGGAAGTCGAAATATTTTGATTTTACACCGCAGGTTGGCCAACTGATTGCCGTGTGTATGGGCCGCATTACACAGCGTCTAACATTTCTGTGCTGTAAAACTCAAATTTTCACCAAAATTGAAATAAATGTGTTGGTATAGCGAGTCTCATAGTCGGTATTACTCGACTGCAGTGTAGAGCAACATTTTTGCTTGCGGTAGAGTCTTAAAATGTTTGCCTTGCCCAAAGACTGCGTGGGCGTTGCAGCAACTTTGAACACAAGGTGTAAAGAATGCTTTTAAGAGTGTGTGTGAGAGAGAAGCGTATTATGGCAGCTTGAAAGGCAGCTGCCTCTGCTACTTGTACGCGCTGCCCGCTGTTCCTGTGCTTTCAGACCATTATCGATATGCAAATTTGCGGCGTTCTGTAACCCTCGTAATGTGAAGCCCTTGACTAGCACATCGTATACCAAATTATGAACAGTTGTGCTGAAAAACGAGAACTACAAAAAAATTGCACAAACGAATTCAACAAGTGCGCCACCATTTGACATTTGTTTCTGCGGTAGTCGGAGTTTAGAGCTGGAAAGCAATTTAAATGTTTTACGGGCTTGTAGAAAATGTCAACTCGCAATTGCCAACTGTCAGTTGTTCTATAGTTGTCGTGCGCAGGCGCAGCACTCTGGAAACGACAGCAGCAGATGCTACCACAACAATTATCTACTTGTAATATCCCCTCAAACTACTCAAGTACATTGTATTTGCAAGTCAAGGCACGCACCCTTGGTATATACTGCTGAAGGTCTTGTGGTTCTTGATGGGGTTCCTTTGTCTAGCAGGTGGTTGTCATGGACTTTTGTAGTGTAAAATGCTGACAACCATGGCTATGAAGAAGATCCACACTGCCTATGGAGTTGTTCTAAGTTAGAAGTTTCTATCCGATGGAAGACTATATAAGTAAAAGTAACTTCGCTTTATTACCAAAGCAATAGACTGGAAAATTGAAATCCAACTGAACCAAATGGTTACTCGGTAAGCAAATAACTTGGGTGGGAGTGTATTGTGGCAACTTGTCAAGAGTTCGTAAGACGTAATGAACAGTAGCAAGTGCAGGAAGTGCAGCTGTGAAACCGTAGAATCTTATACTTAAACCCCGTCAAACAAACGACCAAACAGCTGCAGAGTTGAAAGCTGCAATCCTGCAGTCAAGGAAACGCCTTACTAGGCGTTTAAGCCTTCTTCAGCAATGGGCCCGAAGCGATCAGACGATCGCCCGCTGCTACGGCAGTGGTCGTTAAAGGAGCGCATACAGCTTAGAAAAGAAAAACGTGGACGTTAAATTCTGCATGATATACAACCCTTTGTTTTCCAGAAGTATTCCGATAATATAGAATGAGAAAACGCTTTTCGAGCACCCAAAATGTCGAGTTAATTGGTCATCCGACGTTTGGTACCGATTTGGCACCCCTGAAGAAGCGATTGTTGCGTTCAAAACACATGTTTTGGAGGTAGCTTATTCGGAATGACAAACGTTTTTCGAAACGTATGCAAAGGTATAGCGATTTTTGTAAAATTCTTTGAAAAACAAAAAACCATTTGCGATGATATATCTTTGTTTTATGTGCTCCGTTCCCGAAGTATAAGGGCAACCCTCGTATTGTCTGACACATTTATAGAGTCTCTAAAGCAACGGTCGGCAAATTGGTAAGAAATTTTGCCACTGGCAATTGCGAAAATCTTCGTGTAGCAACTGAGAAAACGTTCGTGAACACATACATGCGAATGTACTCAACACATTGAAAACTTTTCTCTGACTGAAATTCTGCCAACGTGTCCGCTCACTTTGCCGACCGTGGCTTTAGAGCATGATAGTGCGTCATTTATGGCAAGGGTCTACGCTAGGGACAAGCTACAGGGTTCCGTGCGACTAAAAGCCCATTTTAAATTGATATGTTTTAACAAGATCTTTTCATTAGAATTGGGGTTTTCAGTAGTGGTTCCCACACCCTACGCACAACCCTGGGGTGGCTTCACTGCGCACATTAGCTAACTGCATTAACACCGAACCAGGGGATACCTCGTTTTTTTCAAGTTTTCATCGGATGTTGTTGGCTTATACAACTGAACCAAACCGCATAACTTTTACACTGTAGATCTTTGCCGTGATATGCTACTAATGGGGAAGGGCTTGAGCTATCAAAATGATTCGAAAAACTACATCTCCATACGAAAAATGCGCAACACCTCTGCACCGCCCTGTCACATATATTTCACAAATCTGCGATACCCTTGACACTATGTGTGCAATAATTGTTTATAACGCGATCTCCGCACATCGTTCCATAAATCAATCAAACAAATCGCATAATGTGAACTCTAATCAAGAGTCAGAAAAAATACAATGATATGCTGACGATTGCTGCACATTTTTACATAATATTGACACAGAAAGACAAAGTATCGATAGAAATAATAAACCAAGCGGCACAAATTAAACCAATTAAAGGCGCTGCAATCCAAGAGAAGAATTTCTGCTGATTGGCGCTGGCATTGAATGCAAAAGCTTGTTGTCTCCAAGTCGTCAACGATGCAATTGCTCAAGTCTTTGGTGGCACAGAGGGGGCAGCAGGTGCAGCGCCAAGTAACAGAAAAAACTTGATAAAAACGATAAATGCTAAAGATATCGAGTTGACTTTTATTTATATATATATTTTTTTTGTGGAGCTCGCCCGCATTGACAATTGACAGTTAAGGGGGGACGGACACGAACCAGATTTAATTGACAATCAAAATTTATGCAAACTGCTGCAGAAACAAGTGCAGTTGAAAAGCAAGCAAAACTTGAAAATTGTCTGGAAATCAAATGCAAAATTGTAATACAAGTTGCAGCTTTTTATATGGAATTTGTAAGCATTTTTTTTTACAAATTTTAAGAGAGAATCTAAAATACCAAATTGAATTGTGAAAAAAAAATACAATACGCAACCCGCATTGAGAACCATTTTGTATGTTTTATGCTTGCAGATCTTCAATCCATACGACGCCTCTTAGAACATGATGCCAGCGGCGCTGTATGCCCCTCCTGCCGCATCTCTTTCGACAAGGGCAAGAGACGGAAACTGATCGACACCTGCGGACACGAACGCTGTTATTCCTGCATGTTCCGCAACGACCAATGTCCCATGTGCATGAACAGCTCGCTGAAAGGTGAGTATAGTGTATAGAGTACAACCTGTATGTATGTACATATGTAGTGTATATAGTTACAGATACATATATGTTTCGTTTTTATATAAAAGTGTGGAACATAAAACAGACATAACTCTTCCCTGAGGCTGGGTTGCACTCTTGCGCCTTGGGATGCAAACGCAAGGTGTCATCTGTGGCACTTAAGTGTGTTGTTGTCTTTGTGTCGTTATCCAGGAATGCGCCATTTAAGCCGAATGCATTGCAGTTGTGGCACAACCTTTGTCTTTGTAATTTCGTTTCGAATTTAGTGTAAATTTTGGAAATGTTTTTAATGGAATGAGGAAATAAAGTGCATACTTTAGAGAACATTTTTACAGTTCACATTGGCCTTATCTTTATTACTTGCTCAAATTAAGCCAGAATTTTCGAGACTGCATTGCAAACTCACTTCAGATCTCAGCGAATGCAACTAAAATCGTCAAGATAATTGCACTAATTTCCATAAGTTGTAGAGAAATGAGTACAGATTGTGTGGTGAGCATGAAGCACAATTAACTAAGCGTTCTATTAAGATCTGCAAGAAAAACTTGTCTAACTACTGCTTAAAACTTAACTTCAACTGTTTTTATGAGTTTAAGCAATATTCATAAATCTAACAGCATTATCGCTAACTTGGGATCCACAAATACCCATGAATCAATACAAAAATGACCCCACCTAGGCTGCCAAATGAAAAGTTTATGCTAATTGATTTTGCATACTTGATCGATGCTAATGTGTTGTACACATTACTTATTCACATAGATTCAACTAATCTATATACTTACATTTATGGTACAAGTAAAACAAGTTGTATATACTGCTTAAAGATAGCCTAAGGGCTTATGAGGTATTGCCATTAAAAAAGACTGTTTTAAGTTGTCTGAAAGTCTGTTTGTCTTTATGTTAGTGATTCTTTTAAGAAGTAGAAGTCGACTCCTTAGGTTGTTTGTGAGCCACGCCCTTATCCCGCATAATGAGCTCAAACTTACTTATTTTCAAACCAGAATGCAAATTCTAATTTAGAAATAACGTCCATCAAACTGACTTGAAAGTGTTTGAAACTTCGAAATGTGAATTTATGGAAGTTTTAGAATCAACTCTGAGTTGATGTGGAAGTTAAATACATTGAAAACTCCCACATATGGTGTGGTTTAAGCATGTCCGTTTTCAATATTTTACCATCAGAGCCATTTATGTAGTTAAGACAATTTTAAGCACTTAATTCGAGTTACAGTTCAGTTAGGCTCTTGCTCTCTTCGCAACTCATTAAATGTAGATATTTTTGAAAAAGCGTTAATTGGAAAACCGCGCTGGGAAATCCAAATAAATACGCTAAGGAAAAATTCAGTGTGGTACTGATTACTTTGCAATAATGAAACATTTTCAGGTTAAACCTATTCCATTCGAAAGGTAAAATGATAGCGGTTTGCAGAATATAAGTTTCACCTGATTGATGATAAATTGATTTGAAGTAAAAATATAGTAAAAATCAACAACAAAATACATTTTACGCCCAAAGGTTGTTATTTCGTGCTTTCTTTCCTCCTCTTCTTAATCAGCTGTTATGAGAGCTGATCGATAGGTTTTATCGAACTCACTTGTTTGCATTTAATTTTCATAAACTCAATGTTATTACTTTATTGTTGTATTCAAAGAGCATGAAAGTAATCGAGTGGAATCCTTGGTCGTAACATGAACTTGACTTGCTCAAAAGCGACCATTCTTCATTGCTCTTTGGTTGTATGATTGTAATTAAAGATGCATTTTAGCGCAACACATCGATGGATATAAAATATTTTGTGTATATTCATTTAAACCGTTTTTGCGGAATACAAGCGATTTGTATCAAAAATATACGATAGTTATAACAATTTTTAAAGTCGTTAATTATCACGATGACTTGTGTTTCCATCTTATCGATTTCACTTATAAAAAGCGATTCACATCCACAAAACTAAAAATAAAACTAGACTCGCTATAATTGTAATTTGTTTGTATCCTTGAAACTTTCGATTGGTGTACTTTACGCCTCTCCTTTATGTACTTCCAGCAACTAGATCACTTAATTAAGTATGCTAATAAGTAGAGTTAATAGCTCAATAGCTCCACATGCTCTCAGCGACTACACATAAAAACTGTCACCATAAATTAGTGGAGCACAGAAAACCCCTCAGAGGCCCATAAATTCCTACTACAAGAGGAGCAACAAGTGGCACGATTGTGCGCGATGTGTATACAGCCAATAAATTGCAGTTGCAATAGTTGCCACTTACTACATGCAACATCGAGAGGTGGATGGTATTAGTGGGCGTCTCTTATGCATGTACCGCTGGACGACAGTGTGTCGATAAAAATCATGTCAACATTAACTAAAAACGGGCATAAACTTTCAATTTTCATGGAATGAGCTTTTCACGCAGTCGCGTTGTTTGATTTTCACAAACTTTGCCGATGGACAAACGATGTTTGCATACTAAGCAACTCTTACGCAGTGCACAAATGGCATATTAAGTTCAGGAGTGAACGGTGCGACTTAGAATAACAAATGCAGTTGTAGGTAGTACTTACATATATGGCGGTATCAGATGTGCGATCAAGCGATCGTACAAGCAACCAAAACGACCGATCGACCAACTGACTGACTTATAGACTGAGCGGCATTTGTAACTCGAAACGACGCGTCGACGCCGTTGGCAAAGTATTTATGCAAACTTGGTCGCCGCTACTTGAGTAGCTTCAAGAATCGTCGACACTTGGCTCCGATCAGCGTCATGTCCGTGGCTTGGGCTTAAATCGCTTGAATATACGAGTCTGTAAAAACCTTAAAATTGTGATATTTTTGACACAATTTGCGGTTTTATTTATAACCTAAACTTGTTTTGCTTGTTAACTTAATGCGCTTTATCCGATATTTAGACTGTGAACAAAGCTCTAATTGTGGTTTGTATTTAGTTTCAAGTTTATCTAACAGATTTAATAGGGGTTTTGCCTTCAAGCTGTAGCTAAGAGATAAGGTCGATAATTCGTAATAGATTTTAAAGCATGCCTAGCTCTACAGTCCATCTCATCCTTGCGGTCAGTTGTAAGATATAAATAAGTGCTTCTGGGCTTATCTAGTTTCTAGTAAGTTTAAGATCGTTTCGGAACCTTTTAAGTACTTTTTCGCTGTTATTTCCTGACATCAGCAATTTATAAAATTTGATGATTTCGAGCGCTTCAATTGTAGCATCTTACATAAGTTTTTGCTAGCTTAAGTTGATACAAGTATCTACCTTCTGTCATAGTCGAGTAGTTCAACGTGAAGTTGAGTGAAACTTTTTGCAGTGTTCAACTCATTTGCATTACATTTGATTTGAACACTTTGAAAAGTGATTTGAGTTTTTGTTTCTCCTCTTTTTTTTGCATTGATTTATTTACACACACACATTTCTCCCTCTTTCTCTTCCTTCCGCGAACTGCCACAGATGTCGATGGCGCCAATGCTCAAGGCTATGACACCGGCATCGGTGGCTCCACATCAACAATTGTCAGCCCGCTGGGCTCTCCACAGCCCCAACTGAGATCGCATGCGCAACGCAACGCCGCACTGGCGCGCTATATGCAGGTGAGTGTCTCTTTTAATATATGGAGCCATGAGTTCCCAGCTTTACTGTAAAGTGTTACCTGGTGGGTCTGTCTTGGAGTTGTGTCTTCAAGCGTTGCTTTAATGGGCACTTGATTATGCTGGGGCTATGCGCCAAGTGCCTGCCTATATGGGAAATAAAAAGAAATGGCGTGCCGGCACTTTGTAGACTTTTAGATAGTCGAGAAGCAGAAGAAAGCTATGAAAACACTTTTGTAACTGTCAAAGGGTTTTGTCGTTACCAACCGCTCATTTCCGTTTATCATTATAGTGCTAAGAAACGGCGCCCTATTGTACCTTTAGCTTATCGACCATCGTTAACACATTTGGATGACTCGGTTTTCAATGGAGTGTTAATGGGCTCAATTAGGTGGGTGGCTTAGAGTTCAAGGTATGCAGCAGAGAATGATGCATCATTAATGGCCATTGATTGCAGTTATTGTTATGTTGCAACATAAAAAAAAAAGTTTTATGCGCCTTTTAAACACAACATTTGATGAGTGTGTACAAATTGATATGTGCTTTTACGAGTTCAGTTTGGAGCCTGTAGGTAGAGCTTAATTTGATATCCAAGCTTAAAATCATTTCATTTTTAACTCGTTAAAATAAGCAGCTAAAATCTGCATGCACTTCGTTGTGGCCAACAAATTGTCGAGCTCAATAGAAAGCAAATTGACGTCTTTCATGAGCTTGGACACACAACTTTCGCGAAATAAAAGTAGCCACGAGGCAGTAAAAGTAACATAAATCTATGCTGGGTGATATGAAAATAATTAGAAATCAATTTACATGTCGGATTTAAAACCAACATTATAGTCACTCAACGCTCAGGCCACACTCAAGCAACGTGCTGCCCATTCCGGCTGTCCTTTTAGCTGTCAGCTCAAAGTCCGCTCTACAGAAAAGTCTCTGCATTTGTATGTTTTCTCATATTAAAGTCTTAAGTGAAATCCCATGTCACGTGTCAGAAAGCGTACAAATCAACAGGCCCGAAAAACCAACACGAAATTGAAATTGAAATCAATTGAAATAAATATTATAGCAACGAGCTTTACAAGCATGTTCATAAATATGCCGCAAAAAGTAAAACAGTTTTGTTTCTTACGTTCGGGTTAGAAAGCAGAAGAAGACTCCAATGGACACACGACGTGCGCTGTCCGTCCGTTTGTAGTATGCCACTTGAAGCGACTGGCTGCTGGCCTGGCTGACCCAATTTCAAGTTGGTAGCGCCAAAAGAGTTAAACTACCCAACTTCATCTTCATTCACAGCGCAAAAACAAACTGTCAGTTTAACTATTTGACAGTCGCTTTGAGATACACATGCGCAGATATGAGATACGACTCGCTTGCCAACCAACCATTCAGCCAACCCGCTATCCAACCCACCATCCATGCAACCATTCGGTTGCATTCGCCTGACGACTATCTGAGTATCTGCAGCAGCGATCTGCTCTAGCGGCTGCCCCGTCTGACATCCGTTGCGGTTGCTGCGGCGCTCGCCAATTGAAACTTTTGCGCCGTTTTGGCGTATTTAAAGTGACATTTGCTGACAGTCGCTCTGCGATCCTCTGAGACCTATACTCCGATCCTCGGCTACCCTAGCCCATGTTGCATGTTTCTTTGGTGTAGGAAGCGACTTTAAAGCAAATTAAATTAATTAAGAGGAAAGTGATTGTTGTAATTACTTTGTAGATTTGAAGTTTTTCCTTTAAAGACAGTTGTTTGACATGCTTGATGGGCCTGAACACAAGAGATGTTTGCTTAAGATAAATCAGATTTCGAAAGAGAGAAAGACAAGTGCTAGATTTATAGCCATTTGTTCAAAATAAAACTTAATTAGGGTATATCTTGCAGGGATTTATATTGTTTTGACTGGCTTGGTACTATCGAGGTAACGAACTATTTGCTTTCAGTCTCGCTATAGATGTTTTTTCACCATCCATAGTTTAGACACAGCTTAGAAAGGTACTGTACTACAGTCTAAAGATGTTAAAGATATAAAATGAGTTTCAAGTAAGTTCCATAAGTTTTAAAAGTTAATTTGCAATTAACTCCTTGTAGCTGTAAAGCAGACATTTGCATCGCAAGAATTGATCATTCATCGTGTACTTATGTACAATCGATGTGTTAGCCGAGCTCTTGACTCAATTCGCTTGCACCACTTACACATTCACGCTTTTGTGAATTCTCTTTTTGTGCATGCCTGTTATCAGGCATGCCTTGTGAGAACAGTGCACAGGCTTTGAGTATCCGAGTCGAAGTGGTTGGCGAAATGCGAAACTACGAAATCGTTTAACTCAATTTCAATACACAAATGCATGCTTACCATTTGTGGTTCTCATTTATCACGCTCGTGTTTTATGGAACTTGATTCCATTTCTAACAAAACATTCAATTGTTTGCTATATTTTGCGCAGTATTAACTACATTCATTGACATGTTAGCTATAAAGTTTTCTAACACCTCAAATCCGTATATGGCCAACAACGGAACCAAACTTGAACAAACAGACCGATTCAAAGCGTTTGGAATTATGCACATACATCAAAGCCAAAGAAACTTTCCTTTTGCCACAAACAGGCAACTCTTATTATGACTCGCCTCAATTTGACTTGATTTAACTTGATTTGATGATTTAAAGATGCGACCGGAAAAAGTTGTTGCATGATTGCTCATTGGTTGCAATTGAATTGCATTGAATTGAGTTTATGGCTGGCCTTAACGAGTTGCCTGAATGAGCTGTCATTGTTTTGGCCATAGAGCCAATAGGCAGCAACTGGAGCACTGCTGGCTTTCTTCTTCTATTCATAAGAAGTTGGTTGTGGCCATAACAAGTAACTTGCAGATGGTGCAGCACGAAACTCATACAATGATGCAGCAGGCGTCCGAAGTGTGTCAGTAAGCGCATACGAGGCACTTTACATAACTATCTATCTGTAAGCCATACCAGAAGTCGTTTAAGCAATTACAACTTAACGTCTTGGCCAGGTCTGTTACCAGGTTTGCCGCTTGGACAAGGCGTCACCGTGCGCCTGAGAACTAAGCCAGCCAGTTGGTGGCTGTCATTAAACTAAGTGGCAGCTCGCCTAGCCGGACTGGCTAACTAACTGACGGACCGACGCGCTGACGGACTGACTCGCTGTGTGGCTAATTATCGATGGAAATCGTGTTAGAAGCCATGCAAACTGGCCAACAACCAAAAGCATATTTTGTATCTCAAAGTTTGTGATTGACATGCGCAAGCGACAAATCAACTGAAACTCTGCAACTGCAAGCACAGCCAAATGCCTATAATTCAAATTCGAATCGTTTGCATTAAAAACGCCATATAAGCGTCGTTGTGTGCGCGTTTTTCGACCATTAGCCATTTGCGATTTGTATCTCGCATGCAATTTATTTTGGTTGCCTTTTTTCCCCCCTATTTTTCTGGTGTTTTTGCTTTGAATGCGCTCTAATTGTTGTTGCCTACAAATATGGCGTTAATTATCAACAATTTCGATAGCATCACGTATTAATGATTAGTAAAATGGAGCTACAAGCTGCGCGGCCTACACATAAACTAAGGTGCAATCAATCAAATGGTGCACGGCGCATAAATGTATCTCTTACCTGTATTGGAATGTCAAACATTGTAATTGGTATTCGATTGGTATTCGATTGCAGTGAACTCACATCTGCGTGTTTATTGCGCAAAGATTTATGTAGCTTGTTGGTGACAACAACGACACCTGCAAGTTGCCACCTTTAGCTGCCGCTGTGCAATTACTCGTTTTGGTATTAAATGTTACCTATAAGGTTATTTATTTCGCTTGATGGGTTGCTTCGTTTCGAGACCCTTATGGGAGTCTCTATTTAGGAAACTTATGAGACTTATAAGTGGTTTTGGATCTCCCATCGATAAATTTATGACAAACATGACATAAACTATCAGGTAGTAAAGCATCAAAGTCTCACCTGAGCTGCATTAACACTCTTAAGTAGAGAGAAAATCCGGGTCCTTCTATTATCACATTGCCTTACTTTATTGTTACTGTCACTGTCAAAGTGGCTATTGCGGCCCTCCTTGAAAACTGTGGGCCCGAAACATAACCGACACATAAATGGACTTAAGACAAGATTTTCAGACACATCTTAAAAAACGAATCGTCGCAGCTAGCGGCTTAGCTCAAGATATCTTTATTCACAACCGAAATTATAATTGTTTTCAGAATCGTACTTAATAAGGTATCTAAGAGTATTAAAGAAAAGAGGCTTTATATATTTTATTATCGCAGTGTATCGCAAGTTGCTCAAAGAAACTCTCTGTTACATGCATATCTTTACTTCTTCATAAGTTATGATTTTTGACGTTAAGAAGTCAGATGGCTCCATTGTGCGGTGTACGTTAACAGGAATTGCGTAAGACAGGAATTTCGTATCTTCTGCCTGTAAGGATTTGAGCATTTCTCAATATGTCTAGTGTCTATATCATGAGCTTCTTGAAAACGTGTTTGATTATTAGATTGGCTACCGAATTACTTACTGCTACTTTCCTACTACTTGCTATTACTTAGCTCTAAGTACTTCCTGACATTCTGCTTACTTGCATAAGCACGACGTAGGACTCTGGTAAGTTTTGAGTTGATAGATTTACCGGAGTGGCTATAAACCTGGTGGGAAACGGGGGCAGATACCAACACAACTCAACAAACTTCATCTTACATGGGATTATGCGCATCTTTTACCCATATTACACTATGTGTACAGAGTATTAGTATTGTTATTTTAAAACTCACGAAAACCGCTTAAAAATACTAAATGTGAATGAGATCTCGCAAAGCATTCTCTTCAAATCAACTTTCCATTATTCAATTAACCAAGCAATTAAGTTCTATAGCAAATCTCTATACCACTTACATAGATTAATCGTTAATCATAGTCATAGTTAGAATAATCTACATATTACTACCTAACTAGCACAACAAAAAGAGGCGTTTAACAAAGCGCGCGACTTGCGGGCGATAAAAAAACGCTAGCGCCTTGCGGGCGTCAAAAGTCGCGCACAATTGCAGCAACACCTGCAGCTCGGCATGTAGAGCCTTCTAATTTGTACGACAACTGCCAATTTATCAACTCATTGTAAACAATCAAATGCAACCCGAAACGAGCTGTGGACTTATCAATATTGACAGATTGATATATTGATAGAAACCAAAACCAGCCAGAACAATGGGCGCCTACAGATATCAACTAATTAGCTTTGCTTGCATGCTGCAGACAGGAATGTAACCGAAACAGAAACTCCTCGAGACACGAGTTTCCCGCTCTTTTCCGCACTAACTTCAAAGATCACAGACGACCATTCGTTGCTGCGCTAATTGCCAGCGGGGTTTTTCATGTTGGTTGGAAAATTTGTATGTAGTATCGTAATATGCAAATGAGTCGAGCTCACAGATAAATGTTTAACTATGTTCGTAGTCTTTTTTATTGCGTTTGTTGTTGTTGTAGTTGGAATATGCTAATAAACATAAATTGTTGGAAATTGTTTATTAAAAGGCGCGAAATATGCTTATTCGTGGCTTATTTGACATTTATAGTTGCACTGTGCATGACAATGAGCTCTAGCTATACTTTAAGATACATTTAGCCCGCGGCCTTATAATAAAATGTTTGTCAGGTGTGAAAAGGTTATTAGAATAGTGTGGAAAAAGCGCAGGCAACTCGATGAAAGCTTTGAGCAAGAACTGTAGAAACTCTAAAATAGAAATTTCGTAAAGAAACGCTAAGAAGTTCAATACTTACAAGAGCCTTGTAGAGCGGAACTTAACACAACAAACAAGCAATACCAAATACAAATGTGCACAGCAGTCTTCCATACTTCATAGACTAATGTTTCATTTGCAAAACTTTCAAATGTCTTAGAAGTAATGTAAGTGCACTTACCTTCTCACATCCGTCAATCTTCAAGTGGTAACCAAATGTATCAACACTATGACACACAGACAAGACACAAAAAAGCAATTAGCGAAAGACAAAGCAAAAATAGTTGAGTCTCTGCTTGAGAGCGAAAGAGAAGGCGACACTGTTGGAAGTGTGTAAACTCGGAAGCTAACTATTAGATATCGCATTCGCTTGCTTTTTCGGTATAACAAGCCATTGGTGCTTAGAGTGTTAGCAAATTCGTAGCGTTTTGTTTAGTTTTAATGAGTTATTCGAGTGTTCTACTTGTTAACATAACATAAAATCTGATAGTTGACCGCAAATTACTTTTTCAATTAAAGCACGCTTTATTGATTGCCAGTTACTGCCCATAATTAGGGTCCGAGCCTTCTTAAGCACATATCTCAACTATATGTACTTCAACTTTGTCATAATTAAAATCAGTTTTTTATAGATTATTTTTTTTTTGGTTTTTTTATATGCAACCCACGTCAAACATGCATATGAAACAAATTACAGCGCTTATCTTTATTGGCCCAAATTTCAATTTTCCAACAAGTAAATTAAAGCCTGCCACGAAATGCAATTAAAGATAAAAACAAAGCCAACAGCGGACCACAGAAATTGCCAAGCAAATTTTGAACGCAACGAACAAAAACAATGGTCAAAAAATGATAAATGAAAAGAAAGTTGGTTTATGGCCAACGAGCAGCAGGAGTTACGGGCCGGTAAAGTCATACAGGGCAGAGACATCAGGCCCGAACCCAACAACTGTCAACATAAATATGAAAACATTTGGCTTAAATTGTATTATGTCGAAAATAAAGCAAGACAACATCCAAAGTTAATGATTTAAAGCAGAATAAACGGAGTGAAAGGGAGGGACAGAGATATAGAGAGGCTGCGCAGATAACACACCCATCGAGGGGCTCGAGTTTTGACTGAAATTAATTTGCTTGCCCCAAAAGATGAATGGCCTGGCGGCAAGGTGGCTTTGGAGGAAGTGCAAAAAATTATCGTATAAACAAAATGGCAGCAACTTAATATGAAATATATGATAAAATCAAGTGAAGTTGAACATGAGAAAGAGTAGTACACAAAGTGACTTTCCAACGATGAGATAGTGTTAAAACACATTTATTCCAACAAAAGAAATTAAGACATAATGGCTTGAATCTTATGTGCAGATTTCTTTTCCGGTCCATAGTGTCAGCTATGTTTCATGATGAACTCATTTCTTTCAGCTTTGGATCTGTCATCGTTATACAACACACATCGCTAATCGTAAGCCCAACGGTATTAAAATATCGCCTGCGATTCTCTATTACAAATACTAATATCAGTTTATTTTTCTAACTTTCAATTGAGCTCTTGTATCTCTTGGGATACGCCATTTGGTTTGCACAAAATGTGGATTTTGAAACCTGGAAAAGCAATGGAAGGAAATTTAAGGGAACAAGGGAAAAATACTTCGTTTTTGAAAATAGTCCAAAGAAGTGACCTTGAAGCATCACCCCAAGAACAATTTCCGGAAACAATGGCGTTGGTTATTTGAGTTGTATTGATCCAGTTACAATATCATCCAATTCCCTAAACCGATTGTTTCCTTCAGCTATACACTTGACTTTTTGAAAGAACTTTCTTATGTCATTCCTGCTCCGATCTCCTCTCGGTCGCGCTTTTCCTGCTCACGTTTTTTACGTCTAAAAAGGCGCCTGTCCATCTTCCTCGTATCCCAATAATGGTCTTGCACAGATCGCGTAACAGCCAACTGAAGAGTCCTTCTGCATTCTTCACTGCAGTCGCTTCGCGACACTTCTGATCGTACCATTGGTTCCTCGGTGCTGGGCGTTGGAAACCTAGCACGTTCACCGTGCTAGTACGCAATGGAGTGGGATATATGTTTCCAAAGTCCCTCGACGCTATGAGGTTTTATGGAAAGTTGAGTGAGTTTCTGAGAGAGTTGAGCGGTGAAATGTTCGGCAGTATGCTGTGTTTGCAGCTTTGTATCGTACGTTCCTTGCTTTGCTTATCCGTATGCCAACCTTGTCAAGGTATCGATCAAAGTTAATATTGACCCCTCGCGGCTCAATTAGTTCGAGGTGTTCTGGGGATAATAGTTATAGTAGCAATAATAGCATTGAACACGAAATTACTGGAATTTCGTTATGGTATTTTGTCTGAACGACATGCAACTCCATTATGCAAGACAGCATAAGTTTCGGAGATCGTAAATCTCCTTTTCTAACGAAATTACGCAACAGACTTTATACAGTTATATACAACTTATCTCAATCAATCCGCTCACTTTAATATGTAACTTCATTAACATGCGCTGATTACAATTTTGTAAATTTTGAAAAAATATTTTTCCTGTGATTAATTAGGTAGTACCTCCCAAAAAGTGAGAAAAAGACAATACTTTCGTTTATTAACACCGACGTACAGCATTATGCACTTTGTTGTGCATCATAGATTTTGTTGTTGTTTCATTTGTTGATAAAACAAATTTCGAACTGTTAACACTATTTAGGTGCAGATCTTTCGGTTCGTCATAATCAACACGAGTTGTGCCCAGCAGCAGTTACAAGTTTTGTCTGTTGTCTCTTGTAGCTTCGCTTTGTGGGCTTTCACTTTCTATAAACTCAACAAACGCAACGACAAAGTAAACAAAACAAACTCTAGCTGATGATCTGGGTACTAGCTCGGGCTCGGATACAAAGTAATGAGAAGAGTATGGAGTATCATTCAGTGGGTTTCAACTCGTCAGTTCGTCATTTTGTTATTGTTTGTTTTGAAGCTGCTACTTGAAATTGTTATTGTTTGAAATGGGTTAGGGCCTTTTTTGTATAGACCGAGAGCTTATGTTCCAGTTTTAAGAGCTAGAAATCTCGCACAATCATCTTTTAGTTTTCTACTGCAACTCAGTAGCACCTTTTGTATGTAGGTATATTAAGTGTTTGGCAATTTTACGTTAAGAAAAAATGTATTGATGAATTTTACAATTTAAAGGGAACAACTTATTAGGGTGCATTACACTTTTAGCTAAAGTCCTCATAAAACTAATGCTAACAAATTTGCTGTTTGGTAGATAAAGTTTAGGTAGTAATTAGCCCGTGTGGTAAGCGGGTTAGAGATTTGGATTCTATCGATTCCAGTAGACCCTGCCTTAAAAGGTTGTGCGTAGGGTTTGGGGCCAACCTTGTAAAACCCCAATTGCAATGAAAGAAATACATCAGGCTGTAGCCCGGTAACGAGTTGTTATGGCCAGTTAAGAAGAAAAATAAGTAACTAGTAAATAGCGTTAGGGGTTCTTACCTATTCGTCTTACAGATGAGAAAACGGACGATGTCTGGACCTCAGTTGTAAAAACCCTCATACCTAAGCGTCCATGGCTCAAGTTGTTGCGTACGAGTAGCCAACTTGGTTCGAAGGCAGTCGACGTTCCGGTGTTTGTATCTGCCACTCGGTCGGTGGTTCTACACATACTGACGGTTCCTTCCGCAATGCTTCCACTGCGTGGCTGTACTTATCGGCAAGTTGGACAAAGCAATCTTTATCCTGCCCTGAGAGGGCAAGGAATATGTCCAATACTAAATTGAGGCTAGTTGTGGTGGTGAGTGTGTTGGGATTTTCTCCGCCTGGGCTGCTAGTTGTCAGGTCAAGGGTCTCAGTCCTCTCGAACCCTATCTCGCGGGCATAGCTCGAGATGTTCGGATATGCTCGCTCTTTGTGTGGAGTTTGGCGTTGTCAGGTTTGGAACTCGCCTGTCAATTTGTGCTCGTGGGTGTGGCCTTGCCTTAATGGGTAGCCGTACTCGACGATGTTGTCTTCCTCTGCGGATTTATCTGCGAGAAGTGTCGCTTGTTGTGGAAGGTTGATGTTTTGGGCTGGTGTAGATTACGAAGCTCGGCAATGAGCTCACCGGCCTGCGGCTACCTGTGGTACTGTGGTATAGAGGCGACGAAGTTGACGTCTTATTCAAACTTTCTTATTTATTGTTACTCGACTCTTAATAAAATAGTTGTTAACGCAGGAAAAACAAAGAAAGGAACTTTCTTAACTTAGCCGCTCAGCGTGTGCTTTAGTATAAGCGAAAAGGATAAAAATCAGATATCTCGATAGTACTATTATTAGTTCTGCAACTCTATTCACCACTGGTTGTTACCAAAGACGATTAGTACGTCGCTTTAAACGTTTCTTCTTGGGTGCGATGGCTCATCAGCTCCGGTTGCCCCATCCCTAGCACTCAGGCAGCCTTTCCGATTGTGCCAAGGCCAACTCCTTCGTCTTCCTTCAACAGACGCATAGAAGACCTTTCTGCCAGGTGCTTCATCATCCACCAGATGCTAATTCGCTTGACTATGGCAGTGTCGTTGTAGAGCTCGTCGTACCATCGACGCGTATAGATATTACGGACTACTTTCCGCTCAAATGGCAGGCAACACTCTAACATATACTGCAAACTACATATCATAGAAAGCAACAAAGTGGCCAATTTCATGGTTTGGTGGAATCCATTGTAGTAAGCCAACGAATCTGAGAAACAATTTGTGTGGTAGTTTATGGTAAACTTGTTCTCTAAAACGCTTAAAATAATGGCTTGGCTTGGCCTGTTTAATTGCAGAGCTAGTTTACAGGCAAATGCTAATGCATTAGAGCATTGCAACACGCCTTGAAATGCATTTCACTTGTGTTTTTTTTCTTTCTTCATTTCTTAAGAAATCAATAATCAATGTGTGCTTATTAAGATGCCCTATGAATATTTCACACGCTCGTGGAAAGCTAAAGCTAACCAATCTGATGAATTTTCATTGGCTTCAAGTCTATTCCCACCAACTGTTGACCGAGTCGGCTTAGACTGCACTTAGGGTTAATTAAACACTCCACAGCGGCTTTTGATTGCAACAGCAACAACAACACCAGCAAGTACAGCCAATGAATTAAAATTGTAAAAATATTTAACACAAAATTGTTTATTTACAAAAAAAAAAAAAAAAAAGTGTTAAAAAGAAAATGACTCCAAACTGGCGACATTGACACGCACGCGTTTTTGTGGCTCGTTTTGCAGCTGAATCTTCTGGCATTGTTTGGGCTCGTCAGGTTCCTCGGGTTCATCGGATCTTTGGCTGCAGGTTTTAATTTTTGTTATTTATTTTTATGACTCGGTGCTTTCTTTCTCATGGTTATAATTTTTATGTGCAGCAAGCACACTGTGCACATTCGTGGAAAGTCAAAACACCTAGCGATTTAGTTAATGAGTTGGCTTAGCATTTTCCACCGCCGAACTCAACGGGTCTGGGTACTCAACCATGTAAGAGAGACGCCACTTTACAGTTGCAGTTCGTTTGTTTACTGAGTACAATAAATCTTGGTAAATTGTAGGGGAATTTGGGAACTGAAGAAATGCTGCCCAGTTTACAGTTAAAGCAGAACCACTATTTTGTTTCGTTGTTGTGTTTTTAGGGGCTTTTTTTATGTGAAACTGACTTTGGAAGTTCAAAAAAAAGTGTTGAAAATTGGGCGATGAGCTTCAAAGCTTGAGGAGTTGCCTTAAACGAATTTAAAAGAAATTCCATGTTGTGATTACGTTGAAGCACATTTTATAAAAAAAGCGAATCGATTTCATTTCACTTAGGAGACCGGGGAGTTTAAATGGATTGCGTGTAGGACTTGGCAACCACCAAGTAAGACTCCCCTCCCCAATGAGGGAGCTGTGCCGTACATCAGTCTGTAACCCAATAACGGTTTCTTGTGGGGAGCCTAGAAGAAGAAGAAGAAAATCGATGAATTTATTTCTAACTATAAAAATGTGGGTAGAATGTCTTAAAAAACAACAGCTCTATTACGGGAGTAGTCTTCGTTTTTATTATCTTTTTTTTCAAGTAAATTGAATCTTTGGCTCCCTGAATACCCCAGATGTGAAATTTGGTAAGCTTTCGTAAAAGCCACGATCTTGCTCTTCTTCCCCATATAGATGATTTTCAGCTTTTCTAATGTAAAGATACTCCTAACTGACAAAAACGAAGAAACTAAGGATGATTACTCATACTTATGTGGTCTTAAAACATTGGTAACTTTTCGTATAGTTTATTTTACGAGTCCTAAAAGTACTAATTGGACAATGTCATATGTTTTTATAAAAAGTTTTACTCAAATTGTAAGCTTTTTCAACACTTCTTTGCAATTTAAAACTGCAAAAGTTGTGTTCCAATTCGGGTTGCGGTTCGAATCTCAAAAATAAGTTTACTTTTAGTTAGTTTTATTGCACAGTTCAATTTACGGAAGTAAACCATGAAAAGGCGTCAAACGTACACATTCAAGGTGCATTAGAAGTCAAAGTAAAAAACGTATTTTTTTCTCCTATTATATTAAGTATGTAATAGCATTTTGGTAGCACTATGTGAGGTAAAGGTTATAGCAGACGTAATACTGTTTCCCAGGAAAAGGAAAAAATTTATTCGAACGTGACCAAAAATGGAACTGGTTTTCATGGTCATCTATAGAAACAAATTCTTTGCATTTGTTGGTCGGTTTGCTTAACAGACTAAATGCAATCAGGTTGTTGTAAGTTGTTTAAATTAATAATATTTTGCGGTTACTAACGTTTTTTTCATAACTTTTCGTTATGTTCGGTTTCTGTCCAAATACCTATATCCAATTATTTTTAAAACTGGTATGCAGTCCTAATTCTAATGAGTGCAATAAAATATGATTTCAATTAGCACAGATGTTACAAATTAAAACCGACTCGTATGCTGTGACGGTAACATAGACGCATGCTAGACGTCACTATTATATGTGCACTTTAGTTGTGTCATGCACTTATTTAACTACAAGAAGAATACCCATCAATTTGGATGTGTCTATTTATATATAGAAGGGTATGGCGTTCATAATGTTTCGACGTCACGCCATGCACAGTTTTTTAAATACCCATCAATATCGATATGTTTAATTTGACATACATGCCGTGACGGCAAAATGTTTGAAGCAAACAGGTATTCGGAAAGCTGCATTCCTTTGTGCAGTAGAAGTGTGTCTATAAGGTATCGCATCCATAAATGTGACAAGAGATAACGTGCTTTTGAAAATCTTACAGAAAATGCTATATATAAGAGTAACTCATTTATATATTTAGTTATGCATCAATTTAAATTTGGTTATTCAGCGTCAATTAGGCCTTTCATTTTTATTGTACAGACAGTGAATTTTTATTATATAATCAATAACTGCGCTCAAGATTCCAATGTAATCATCAGGCATATAAAGCAATTTCGGCAACTTTCGCCGAATTCAACGACAACTTCACAGGGAAGCAACAACAACAACAACTGCAGCTGACAATGAGTAATGCGCACTAATGAAACGATAAACAGATAAAACTTACAACAACCAAAACGCAAGTAAAGTTCGCTACCGAAAAGATTCCAGAAATGAATGCAGTTGAATCTACAAACAAATATTGTAAATCAAAGCAGATAAAGATGCATTTCAAATGGCGTAAGATAAGCTGAAAAAAAACAACAACAAACACTTTCCACACCGCGGTTTTCACAACAATTAAGCAAACAGCGCAGTGAAGAAAAACTTTATGCAAATCAAATCAATAAAAGTTGCACAAAAATATTCAACAATTAATTTTTATTTATTTTCGTGTATTTTTTGAAAAACATAAAAATGAATCAACAACTGACAGCAAAAGTGCATAACATTCAATGTGCCTGCAACTGCTGGCCAAAAATTAATGAATACATTTAACGCTTGATAAATTTGCCGAACTCGGGGAGAAAAAAGTTGTTAGACGACAACCGAATTGCGCAAAAATATTATGACCATCAAGATGCAGCATATATCAAAAGACGGCCTAAACGATAAAGCCGCTTGGCGATCTGGCCTGAGAAATTGCTTTTCAACATGCAAATACCAAGCGATTTATTTGAGGAAGCGCCTCGCATACTCGGAGATAAACCAACGCTCCAATAGACAACTTGTTGGCCAAGTGCGCCGGAGTTACCAACTATTTATGGTTTTATTATTTAAGTTTCGAACATTTCGTTTGTCGGCGCTGTGTTAAATGTGTGAGAAAAAATGCACGTGAAATGAAGTTGTTATTCATTGTATTTCTGCCAATTCGAAAGTTGACAATCCTTTCGCGATTTCGCTCTGAGCCTGTCGCCAGGCGCCGAGTCACATCACTGTCTTAGCGTATGCCAGGCGGGCTTTCTTGGCTTTGAGCGTAACTGGCGGCACTTGGACAGGCCCATTTAAACACTTAATAATGGCTGTCTGTCAGTCTAAATTAAAATAAATTAGTACCCTAGGCTATCATTAGCTATGACATTGAGTGGCAGCCACTGTAATATTGATTTGTGGTGCTCGAACAGCATCGCAGAAGCCACAAATTTACTTAAAACCAATATATATGTCTATGTGTGGGCTTCTCAAACTGAAGTTAACTGCTAACTAAGCCAGTTTAGAGCAATTAGGCTTAGTATCTTACCACAGAGCAGGCATCGGCAGCCGCAGACGTGGGTGCTGCAGAGAAAAGTTGTCAATTTGTTGCGCACCAAAGATCATGAAATTTAAAATCAGGTATTTGAGGTTGTGTCTGTCTTCTTCCTAACTGACCATAACAGCCGCTTACCGGATTACGGCCTGATGCACAGCACTCCTTGAGCCGCTTCTTCCAAATAATATGAATACGAATGTCTCGAAGTGATGGCTTCATGTTTTAAAGTTCAATAACTGCAGTCACATTTCTGAGAAATCTGATATTCATCTTATTTTTAGAGCTTCGACTTTAAAATATCTACCTTTAATTACAAAGCAATGTGAAATTTGGTTTTCAACACGGATAAGTGATCAAAAACTTGTATTTCTAATATCAGGTGACCATTCATACTTCTGTCCGAATCCGAATAATCGTTTATAAGGGAGTTGCATAAGGATTAGACCTTGTGCAATTACCTGAAAATATGGTGTCTCTATAGGTAAACCTTCCACCACTCATGCTTCTGTCCGAATCCGAAGTTTAAAGATCGTTTACTATGTTAGACAGTTCCTTTATGAAAAAATGGTGTCTCTATAGGTAAACCTTTCACCACTTTAAAGATCGTTTAGTAGGGAGTTCCTTGTGCAATTAGATAAATATATGTTATCTCTATAGTTAAACCTTCCATCACTCATGCTTCTTTCCGAATTCGAAGTTTAAAGATCGTTGACTGTTCCTTCAGGATTAGACCTTGTGCAATTACATGAAAATATGTGAGATCCGATCTAATATAATTTAATTTTATTGATTTACATTGTCTTAACTTATATTGAACGGTCATTTCTGCGTTCTCGTGTTCGGCTTTTAATGTTTCAGATTTCATAACTACACGCACTTCAAAGTAACATTAAAGTTAAGCACTACTTTTGGCCAAGCCCATAGAGACAGGGTTTGGGTTTTGATTTCAATTCAAAACAATTAAGAAAAACTTACTTCTGGGACTCGAAGTGTGCATACGCTTTAGGGCCTAGAGATATCGAAAAGGATTTGTGGATGTTCATCATTGTTCATCGTTTCGAGAGACTGCTTTACATTAGGCCCAAATCCAGTAATTGGTTGCTAGGGCCAGTAAAGAAGAAAAATTCATCGATTTTAGCGCTGTGCCAGAAATCTCTAGACGATCTTGCCTGAAATTCCCTTTGAAAATCCAACGGCCAGATGCTTGTTAGATTTTCCACGCTCTCCAAGATGTTTGTGGCACATTGGCGAATGTGTTTTGGGCTGAAAATCGTTTTAAGTTGATGTCTTGCCTACCGAACAATTGCAATTGGATGGAAATTTACTTGAAAGGGTTTTCTGGCACACCCCTTTATGTATTCTATGGGTATCTCTCGAAATCTCCTCTTCATGCACAGCCGCTCACACATTCATTACGGCCCGCACGCATTAGCCTTTGCGAATTCAATCCACGATTGATCGAAATGTTTCACTTTGGTTGGACAGAATTACTAACTTGGTAAAGAAGTTTCGCTTTAAAACCTCCTGCAAATGTGACACATGTAACAAAATAACAAAGTCAATATAGACATAATTATCGCCAATTATTTATTGAATCTCCAAAAGTATACAAAAATACTCAAAGAAAACACTAAATAAATATAATCACTCAAAACAAAGTGCATCTCAGTTCGTCAGCTATATGATTGTAACCAATGCTGCACACTAGATTCCAACCGAACTCAAAACGCAAAAAGAACATCATATTCCGCTCTTGAAATACCATTTGCATTAATAATTCCCGTCTTTTTCTAAATTTTTTTGTTCATGATTGTTCACAACTTACATTAACTCGAAAATCCTCATTCCAAGGTTCACTCACGCCAGTAAACCAAAGCAACTCAAAGATTCCAACCGCAAACGGAACCTTGCAAGAACTTTCGAAGATTTTCATTGCAGTTCTGACTGAGTTTTATTTATTGCAGAGCAAAACGTAACTTTCAACTAAACCAGTTTTGTACCTTTGGAAGAGTAGCTTAAGTCGATATCTTAATTGAAGCAACTACCAGTCGAAACAATAGTATATATGACCTCTGTAAGGGTATTGAAAAACAATTTAAACAACACCTGAGCTGTGCGTGCAACCTACTACTATGCCGTCTGCGCAAACAAAAACTGAAATTTCTGTTCGATTACAATACAAGAAATATGTTTTAAACTATAAAACACAACAACAAGTACAGGTACATAGCTGCATTAAGTTAAAGTATCGTAGAATTTTGCAATCGAAAATTGATACTACAACGAGCTGAGTGCCGGAATGGAAATGCAAAATGCATAAATTGCCAAAACGAACGCAAAGTAATTTTGTGTGCAAAATTGCAGAAACAAATGCAATATGTACAAGATGCAAGTTGGAAGTGCAACGGACACCCAAGTAACGTGGTCAAAAACGCGGCCACTGCAATGCCTTGCCAAATGGCAATGGAAGCGGCTAACTTACCTGGCTTGTTGACGCGACCAATGATTTCCATGCTATAGTAAATTGGCCAAAGCCAGAGTTGGTCGTAATGGTTACTTTAAGGCGCAAAAAACAGCGCGCGATTTCTAGCAACAAGCCAAAATCGCTTGCGACAATTGTGGGCGGCAAAAGCCGCGCGCGTTTTCTAAGCGATTTTAACTTTTTGATATTGTATTGCATAAAGACTAGAGATTAGCGCCCGCGTTTGAATACACTATACTTATATGGGATGTAGGGTAGTATGGAGTTGTGTGTAACAGTGAGAAGGAGGCGTGGCAGATCATAAGTTTCTTTTGCATAAAGTATGAGCATCAATAGTTGAGTTTATGTTTCGCAAGGCTGGCTTCTATCAAGGCTTCTTCAGTCTGGCTCGTCTTCGTGGCCAAATCTGTATAAGTACTTCCTGAAGCGCCCATATTCGCTGAGCAACTGCATGTATGTTGATTTCGCCGTGGCGTCTTTCTATCAAGAGGTTAATGTTGGGGATCAGCTTTAACGTTCACCAACACGCTCCATTTCTCCTGCCAATTAAGCAGGATTCGTCTTTCCCCTAATGATTGTCGCAACTAAATGAAATGTCGCAAGTTGTGCAGCTCGCTTGCTTCAGTGACTAGAAGGTCGATGGGCACCATCCACGCGATGACTAATGTTACGTCGTTGGAGGCCGTGCGGAATGCACTACATATTTGTGTAGCCGGTTCTGTATGTAGCTTCAACTCCTTGCAGATAACTGCGGGTGCAGATTGGCTTCTCCCATAAAGGTGCCGCGTACATGCTGACTGCCTTCAACACGCTGTGTGTCAACAACCTTCCAGAAGATTATGGACCTCTATGTTTCAGCATCAGCCTCGTTATGAATTTACTGGACACTTTTTTCAAATATACTTCAAGTGTTCCTTATAAGAGAGTCTAGTGTCGATCATAACGCCAAGGTATGCTCCGGCTTCCGTTTTGTGTTCTGCCAATTGAAGTCCGTTGAGAGTTAGTCATCTTTTCAGCGTATGGAGCGCTGGCGCTGCTGCTGATTCCAGCTCATGAGACTGCTTGGTAGTAGGCACAGGATGGTCATTTGCTCTGTGATGCCTGCCCGTTGGGCGTTAGTTGGCATTTTCAATCTTGCGGCAGGAATAGCCGCCCGCAATCTATTCTCAACGTTTCCATACAAAACTTGCAGAACGCGTATAGGGTATCCCACCGTCGTACACCGCCCGCGACTGTCACTATCATGTATTGTTTTTATTCTTTGCTTTTTGTTTATGTGATTTTCATGGCATTTAAGCAATTATTTTCCAACTTTGCCTAGTGTTGTCAAGTTTTTTGTGTTTTTCTGATGATATTGTTGTTTTTTTTTTCCAAAACAGGCCCAGCCCACCCTAACCAAGTGGCTGGTGTCAACATGTCTGGCTCCGCCAAACTGCTGTGACTCTTTGGAGTTGTTTGTTGTCTGCAGTTGTTCTTGTGACTGCTTGAGGCGAACATGGGACAGCCTCACTCATAACCATGCGATATTAATTTTGTTCATTTTTTCATATTTTGTTGGAAAAACATGCCAAAATTATTATGAACCTGTTATTGTTGTTGCCGTATCATTTTGGCGACTGTTTGTTGTCTACGCCGTCCGAAAATCGAATTCTTGAATGAACCATTAATCTTGTTGCCAGCTTGGTAGTCGGTCATTAAATGGTTGCCGTAATTGCAATGCCGCTGCAGCTTCCAGCAGCTTGAGTCTGGTTTTAGTCTTAGCCGCGGCGAGTCCAAATTAATGCGGGTTTGTCATATTACCACGCAGACGCTGCCACAGCTGGCATTACACCTGCGTCCAGCTGTGAGACCCCTTAGGCTTTAGCCGATTTTAGATACTATTGCTCGATATTTTGCGTGAAAGGTTTTTGCTCATGTTTTTAGCTTCAATTAGTTCTGGCAAGTTTCAGGCGCGCCTAAAGTTCAACGAGACTTTACGGTTTACATACATATTTTGTGTGTGACAATTTGTTAAGTTTTCTACGGGCTGCAATATTTTCTCACGATCTCAAATGAATTGCAAAGTAAAATAAATCCATTTGGCGAACTTTAATGATTTGTGTTTACCAGCCAAGCGGCTCTAGTATTAAAGATCTAAGCTGGAAATGGATTGTTTTAATGTCGAATGCTTTACACTGTCTTGAACCTTACAGCTCATACAACATGCCATTCATAGCTGTCTTTCAAAAGTTACAAATTGGCAATACTTTGTAGAAAAGTGAAAATCACACTTTAAAGCGTGGCAAGATACAAAACGAACACAACACAAAAATTTCAATTTCTAACGCAGGCACAACTATAATTTGTTAATTATTTTCCATGCATAACTTGCGTACGACTACAACTTAATCAATATGATGGCCAATTAAAATACCACCACGGGGTCTCACAGAGAGTAATAGCAAAGACCCCGACAGCGGGCGCCGCGAACTAGTTTAAAGAAAGCCTTTCTGCAGCTTACGGCAACTGCGCGAGGTGCGCAACGAAACTTAATTACGCCAATGCTCCAGAGGCGGAACTTGATCGGTGGCTCCGTACATAAGATCGATAGGCAATTCGCCTAACGGATATGTGCGGGCTGGAAACCATTTAATGGAGTTCGTCGCGTTAGTTCAACTTAATTTTAATGGACAACGTTGACTTTAATGAACGTCTTTATTAAGTTGAGCGATAGTTGCAGTAGCCGAAGCGCAGCAGTGAAAGATGTACGAAAATAATAGCCAAGACTGTAAAAATCAAAGAGACTTCAGCATCCACAGCAAGACGCAGACGCAGTCAGGTAGACGGCAGCTAAGTTGGTTGGACATATGGACGGATTGAGCATGTGCAAACGCAGATAGATACTGTCTGGAAGATGTTTGACGGACGGTGATGGCGACGCTGAAGGCGAAGGTGACAGTCAGTGGGCAGACTGAGCCACCGACAGGAATTGGCATTGTGTTCGCTTAAAGCAGCTCTTACTTACTTAGAAGCCGCACATGATTGCCAACATCCGCAGCGGAAGTGGGCAAAAAAAAAAAAAAGTAAAGTGGGAATACCGTGGGAGCTTGCAACAGGTCTTGGGCGCATGCTGGGTGGGTTGGCCAAGTGCTAGGATAGTTAAGTGATGCTGATGCTGCAAGTTTGCGTGGGTACACCTCATTCTTGGTTTGCTCATCAAAGAACACCAATATGTTTTTAAGGCATATCGGCTGAAGCTATAGACAGACGTTTGTCTTAAGATTAGATTTGTTTTGGTTGAGACAACTAAATAACGATCGAATCCCTAGAATTTAGTTAGGAAATGTGAGTTTGCTCGATATGGCGGTTCAACTTCAACACAAACTTCCCGATACCCCTAGAGAGAGAATATGCGCCTCAATGGGAGCTCTACTTTACCTTATCATTGCCACCTATAAGCTAGACAGAGTGTCAGTTTCTAAAGTCAAGCTTGCCAGCGAACGCACACAATAGAAAAGGAATGCAGTAAACTCAACTTGAAGTGAAGTTTGAAGTTACAGCTTGTCTAAGATTACGACTTTAAGAAAAATAATCTATGTAAATATGAAATAACTTAAAAATACAATGTATCGAAAGAGTAGATACCAACATACCAAGTTAGACTCTGACATTTCGAATGGAATATTTTCATAGCATTGATCTTCACGCTCGGGCATTAGTCAAAGTCATACAAGCTCTAGAGAACGCTTGAAAGTCAAGGAACCTATGACTAGCCTCAATTTGTCTGCTTCACCTGCCTTTATAACTGCAAAAAAAAAAGCCCATTCCCATATGCCTCTCAATTAATGCCTTGCCCCGAACCAAGCAATTTCATCTTATTATCCCACACACATCAGTGTGCCAACATGGAACTGGTTCTGTCTGCCTATGCACAAAATTGCCAATCATGTTTGGGTTTGTTTTCTGTGCACTCTGTCCAGCCTACCCGAAAAACCAACGCAGACATGAAATGATTTGCGGTTCATTAAGAAGAAACCCAGGCACAGGAGACTGTGCTGGACCGTGCTGGATCGTGCTGTACAGCGAGTACGTGTGTGTGTGTGTGTGTCTGAGATGACTAAGTCTTGGCGAGACGACGACTAAATACACTTGACAGTTAACGCATATGAATGAAATTGATTTGAACTGCGTTGCAGCGACCAACGCAAAGTTTTGCAGACGCAGGCTTGATAAGAGCTGGCTGGACAACGCGCCGGGAACCAGAGGTCCAAGTCAGGAAGAAAACAAAAAATATAGAGGAAAAGAAACACAGCTAATCAGGCAATCTTGGTAAAGGCGGCAGACATACATACTAGTCAAGTCTGGCCGGTTGGGGCTGGGCTAACATGACGTGGCTGATGTTCAGGTAATGATTATGTAGGCTTTTGTCATGCACGCTGCCCCAAACGGGCAGTTATGAATTTGACAGGCAGTTTGTCAAGTAAGCGCATGGCTATAGAAACTAGTACAAGTTCAAATCGGATTCAAATAGCGCTTTGTTCCATGTGGCATATGGCATATGACTAATCAATGTGCCACACCGCCTTTTCCTGCGCCCCAAGAGTTCTCTCTGCGCTGTTGAAGCTTGACGAACCGTTACCAAACTTAGACTTTCATCATTGATAGGGAGCAACATAGCAACTATAATATATTATAAATTCAAAGTTAACTCATTTTTCTTACATTTACTTGCAGCAGCATCGCCAGGAGTCGCAGTCACCTGAGTATCACCGTTATGCCAGCATTGGCAAATTGCCACGAGCAACAGTAAACGCTACGGCCAGCACAAATGGCAATGGGTATGCTGGCAACACACATACGGTTACCGTCGATATACACCAGAGTGCAGCTAGCAAGCAGCTTGCCACCAATGGCAACCACAACCACAACAACAATCACTCCAACTATAGTGAGCTGAACGCTGCCTCGGCATTTGCCACACCACCAACGCGTCGGCGATTCTTCAATCATAAGAATTTGCGCAATGCGCTCACTGGACACAGACGCACTGCCTCCAATGGCGGCTGTCCAGCGGAAACGGCTTCAATGTTGTCGGCTGGTAGGTTTCAATTCAAATAGTTGTAGTCGTAAGCTTGTGGGCACACAATAGATGCATTAAACCTATGTTCATGCAACTTCAACATCATCAACAATTTAGATCATCAAGCCACTGGCAAGGAAACAAATGCCTTAAACACTTCCACATGTTCGGACTCGGCGGTCACAAGACGTCGCCGCAAAAATGTTAGCAATAGCAATCTCAAGGACTCGGCTGAACATGGCGCTAGCAGCGAGAATCGTTTGAATCGTCTTAGCTTAGCCGGCACTTCCGTCTATGCTGGACATTTATCCTCGCTGGTCTTTGGCAAAATCAAATCCTTGTGGAGCGTCAATTCGTCAAACTCTAGTGATGCTGGACTCAATCAACTAGCAGGCAGGGCCTCACAGCTACTTCTTCTAACCACGCATGCAGCGTTCACACTCACTCATTTACTTGTACTCTCACGCATGCAGTCTACTGCTCTCATTTATGTTGTACTCTCTTTAGTTTATGTACCATTTTTTGCATGATTACTTAATCTCAATATTCTTGACCTCAACTCATTTATGTTTTTGCACTATCTTCCACAGGCAGCGACTCGCTGGCGCACGATCACATTTCGCTGGCATCCGAGAAGCAACAGAAGGATCAGCTTCGCGCACGCCTTGGTCTGCTGTTGCATGACGACAGTAGCGATCTCAATGGCAACTCTACGCACTCCACCATCAACATCAGCAGCGGCAACACTACCACAGCCACCACAACCAGCAGCAGCTCCTCCCAGAATATCAGTCCCGAACAGACATTGGCTAGCAATTGCTCTGCTGGTCTTAGCGGCAGTCAACTTTCCGTGGCTACAACCACAAAGGATGATACACTCAGTCTTTCAAGCAAGTTCAAAATTGGTTGCTCACTCAATGATCCCAGCTATGACGCATTGCCGCTGCCCGTAAAGACACGCAAATGTCCTGCCCGCCGATCTGCTCGCGCTCAGCAGCTGTCCAGCAATGGACCCAACAAGCGTGCAGCTATCTATAAGCCAGCAGCGGAAGCAGCTGCTTTGGCTGCAGTGCAGCTGGCGCTTAAGCCACTGTTTTTCGAGGTGCCGCTGCAGGAGCCGGATCCGCCCTACATAGGTCGCCAGTGGCTGGTGCAAGAACTGTCTAATATACTGCTTGGCACCGAAACACGAGTGGTGCTACTCAACGGACATCCAGGCACCGGCAAGACGGCATTTATTCTGCAGCTCGTAGAGTATTCCTGTTTTGGCCGGCGAAAGGAAGATCCCGATGGCATCTATAGCCAGATTGGTGCTTTGCATGAGCGCATGCGTGGTTTGGCCTCTCACATTGTGGGCTATCACTTCTGCCAGGCTGATGCCAATCTTACCTGCCTGGTGCCGGACTTTGTGCACTCTCTAGCCGCCCAACTTTGCCAGGCTCCTCAACTAACGGCCTACCGGGACTATCTGTTATCGGAACCACATCTGCAAGATATACTGAGCGTACGGGAGTGCATTGCCGATGCGGAACGTGTCATGCGATTGGCTATACTTGAGCCTTTAGCCGTTCTGCGTCGTGCGGGCAAGATTCCAGCCAAGATCTGTGTCATTTTGGTGGATGCGCTATGCGAGGCTGAGTATCATCGACCCGACCAAGGTCATACCATAGCCGGTTTTCTAGCGCAACTCACGCCACACTTTCCTGCCTGGCTTAAGTTGGTGGCCACTGTGCGCACCCAAATGATGGAGCTGGTCAAGGCCCCTTCCTACACCAAGCTGACTTTGGACAGCTGGGCCAGCAGTCAATCGCTGCAGCAGGATATGCTTGATTATATCAGCTGTCGTATTGAACATTGTCCAGAGATTCAGCAGAACATTGGGCAGCAACAGCAACTGGCACAGGGACAAGCCAAGTTCGTCAACCATCTGCAGGCGCTGAGTCGTGGCTCCATGCTATATACCAAGCTAATACTCGATCTCATTGCGCGTGGCCAGCTCGTGGTCAAGTCCTCCAGTTACAAGGTGCTGCCCGTCTCATTGGCTCAAATCTTTCTGCTACACTTCAATCTGCGGTTTCCCACAGCGCGCAGCTTTGAGCAGGCTGCGCCCATTCTGAATGTCTGTCTAGCCGCACTCTATCCTTTAACGCTAGATGAAATCTATTATAGCATTAGTGCATTGGGCCATGGGCAGGAAGTGCTCACTTGGCCAGAGTTTATGCAACGCTTTAAGCTGCTTGACGGCTTTCTGATCAAGCGTCTGGACAACACTTACATGTTCTTTCACTCCTCGCTGCGTGAATGGCTTATACGACGAGATGAAGGCGAATCCTCCAAATTCCTGTGTGATGCGCGTCTCGGCCATGCAGCCATTGCGTTTCGTCTATCGCGCCTACAGGCACCACTAACGGCAGAACAAACTTTGGAACTGGGTCATCATATGCTCAAGGCGCATATTTATCGTAATAGCCAGGCTGCTGTGTCTCCTCGGGATTTGCAGTCCTTCTGGATGGCAGATGTTGCTGACAATATCTCTGCAGCATTGGGCGCTCTACGCAATGTCTACAGTCCGAATCTAAAGGTATCTCGCTTGGTATTGTTGGCTGGCGCCTCTCCAAATCATCGTACCGACTTTATGGGCGATGCACCCATACTCTGCATAGCCGCACATGAAGGCATACTGCCCATGGTCAGTCTGTTGCTGGAGTTTGGTGCAGATGTGGGATTGACCAATAGCCAAGGCTGCTCACCACTCATACTGGCCGCCATGCGTGGCCATTGTGATGTGGTGCGCTTACTTGTTGCCGCCGGCAGCAGCCTGGGTCAAGTGGATACCACACAACGCTGTGCACTGGTGCACGCCGCACGTATGGGGCATCTCAGTGTGGTGAAGTATTTGCTAGCGTGCGACTGGACGCCACGTCCTCATTCGCACGATGTTGAGCTGCAGGTGGCGTTGCAGCAGGCTTTGATCGGCGCCGCCTCACAGGCGCATGTTACAATACTGGAGGATCTTTTGGATCTGGATGACATCAATGTGAATAGCCAGGAGCCAAGTAGTGGCGAGTTGGCTTTAACTGCAGCCGCTCGTCATGGCTGCGTTGATGCACTGAATATATTGCTAGCTCGCGGCGCCAAGATCGATGCCCGCAACAAGCAGGGCTATACGCCGCTTTGGTTGGCCGTGAAGGAAGGGCATTGGTCCGTGGTGGATCAACTGCTGCAGCATGGTGCATACATAAACGAGCCTGTGACGCAGGCGCAGAAAACGCCGCTAATGATTGCCGCCGAGGAGGGACATATAGAGCTGCTGGAGTTGCTCATAGGACGCGGTGCTGCGCTTGAGGCACAGGATCATGAAGGTTTTACGGCGCTTAGTTGGGCTTGTCTACGCGGTCATCTGGCTGCAGCAAAGTGCCTGATCGAACAAGGCTGTAATAGACAGCATGAGGATCACAGCGGTCGAACGGCTCTGGATCTGGCGGCCTATCAGGGTGCTGCCAGTCTGGTGCTTTATCTGCTGGAACAGGGCGCCAATATAGAACACATTGATGTGCATGGCATGCGTCCGCTGGATCGCTCCATTGCCTGTCGCAACATACAGGCAGTGCAGGTATTTCTGCGCAAGGGCGCCAAACTGGGTCCCACCACCTGGAGCATGGCCATGGGCAAGCCAGAGATATTAGTTGTGCTCCTCAACAAGTTGTTGGAGGACGGCAATGTGCTTTATCGCAAGAATCGTTTCCAGGATGCCGCGCATAGGTATCAGTATGCACTACGCAAGATATCCGGCTTGGAGCAGCTACTCGAACGGAGTGCGGTATTTGCGCAGCTGCGCACAAATCTGTTGCTAAATCTGTCGCGTTGCAAGCGAAAACTTAATGTAAGTGCCTCAATCATTACTTAGTGGAAACCATAATAAGTTGTGCCATATGTTTTCTTGCAGGAACTTGATGCCTCCATAGATTTGGCCACACAAGCTATACTGCAGAAGCCGCACAGCTACGAGGGATATTACGCTCGTGCCAAGGCGCGCATGGAGCAGGGCGCCTTAAACGATGCTTTAGTGGATGCCAACGAAGCAATGCAGCAAGCAGCTCAGAGCGGAGTACTCTCCGAGGTTGTTGAGGTGCTAAAGCGCATTCAAGCCGAACTGCTTACGCGCATCACCAGCGAGGATCAGTCCAAACTCTCCAGCGATGGCAGCAGCAGCGGAGCCTGCGCCATCTACGAATCTCAGCATGAGATCACCGATTTGTAAATGTCAAACACTGTTGTTGTATCCAATTCGAAATAAACCTTAACTTAATGTTTACTTAGACATAACTGTTTTATATTTATTGCATTTGGAAATTATATTCTCTAAATTAACTTAGTTTTTTTAAAATAAACACCTATAAATATATATTTTTGGTTACAAAATGAAACTGCGCTAAAATGCATGTATAAATTTATTACTTTAAGTTTAATGCCTAAACAAATAAATCAGTTTTTGTAAGACAATTATTTGAATTTTGGTTTAACTTGTGTGAAGTTGTATTTTTTGTTTATAACTTCTGATCTTAACATAGGGAGGAAACTTGGTTAAATGACAGTTTACCGTGCAGTTCCAAAAACCTTTAAGACTATAGAGCCTAAAGCAAATGGTATGTTATGTATTGGAAACCCATATCAAATGACAACAACAGAGATATGCTACAATATAATAAATAAGCGTCTTGGAACGGTGATAGTGTCTTGGTAAACTCCTTTCAAGTGTCGATTTCTTTTAAAAAAGAGCTTGTGAAGCTTTTGGCATATTTGGAAGTACAGACGAACGAAAGTCATTTATCATTTGAAAAGCACTGTCCCACCTCTAAAGCCCATGGGGTGTCAATGCCTTTTACGGAAAGTACTAGTGGTGTAAGAAATACATCGATGCATCGCAAACATCGTTGGTTGGCCTGTAATTTTCCGATGTTCTCGTACATACCATAAATTATCTAAAGTCAAATTATTTCAAGATTATGCCAAAGTAAGTCGTATTCTCAGTTTTACAAATAATTGTAAATTTTATTCTCAAAAGCCGATATAGATGCATCGATGTTCTTTTCAATGTTTTGGTCTGGATTTACATTACTTGAAGGTACTGCTTTGAAAAACGTTATGTGTTCACATTTTTTTTAAATGGGTAATACGGTTGGTAGTCAATCAAAAACTATAATTTTATAACAAATAAATATAAATCTATCGATAGATGCGAAAAACTCGATATTGGCGAGAATTGAAAAACATCGATATATCAATAGTTTCTTCGATTGTTTTGCCATAACAACCCGTTTCAGAACTACCCCTGACGTAGAGTACTCCTCCAGGCGACTCTGCTTCTTCTTCTACTGACATTTTCGATGTGACTGTGGTGCAAAGGTAGACGAAATCCTTGAGAACATTGAAAGTATAGTTTTCAACATCAAGATGAGAATCTTTACTCGAAGAAAACATAAACTTTGACCTGCTCTCATTAACAACAGATTCTCTTTCAATAGCCGAAATAGCTCCGGTAACTGCTCGCTTAGGCAAAGGTACAAGAAGCGAGATTTTCAACCGAGACCGTGTGATTTTTATCTCGGACCGTTTGTTGGCACGGTAATATCGCCCGTAAATAGTCTCACCTGCAACCCTATGCGACTTGCTTCATATTAGAATGAATTTTAATATCGCGCGAGAATTTATGAGAGAATTTTTCACTTTAGAATCTCGCTTCGTGTAACAAGCGCCTTCGTACTACCCTTCCGATGATTTCCAGCTCTAGCGAGATATTTTCACAAACTGCTTCCAGTGTGTACACAACAAAATCTATAAGCATAAATGTATTCATTAATAAAATATCGTGATTCATCAATGATTACATATATGCAGCTCTCCTTATTATTACAACCGCCGACAAAATAAGCAGTTTCTTAGTATGCAATCAAATTTTAATAATTAAAAACTCGCAATCCCTCCGATATGCTAAAAATAGATAGATTTCCTATAAACAAACCCGTAACGTTTATAAACAAAACCGCCCCAATCAAATTGTCACATTAAACATATTTTATTGGCAAAGGAAATGAAACACATCTTGCAGTGCATCGCATGTTGTCACCAATATAAATCATTATAAATAAATAAATAATTTACCATTATCCAATTAGACCAGAAAACGCCCACCAAATTTGCCTCTTACCTGGTGTGAATCCGTCAAAAGTTGTTATAAAAGCACAAACTGTTGCTGTTAGTCCTCAAAAGGGTTCAAAAATGAACAGCGTAAAGTGGTTTTTAGACCGTGAGTTCCCATCTGACCCCACAAAAGGACAGATTGGTTCGGTTAATCTTAACATATGGATGGCACAATTTTCGGGTGTACCGCTAAATGGTCTGCGTGGGGAATCACGCTGGGTACAGCTCTTGGCGCTATTCTACGGCTTGCCCGTTTTGATCTGCATTAGTGTTTGTTATTTGATCTGCGAATTTTACGATTTGGCGCTGCATTATCGCAGCATGGACATATTGACCCAGAATATATGCCTCTCGTTGACACATTTGACCGGTTTGTATAAGGTGAGTCATAAATTATCTAAAAGTTGTTCTATTAATGAGATGTTTAATTTTTCACATATATAGATAATAAACATATTGATCTGTTATAGTGACATAAAGGTGATTATTGGACAGTTGAGCTCTTTAACTAGGCGATATGTTATATCTGACAAACAAGTAAGACTGCGTTTGGAAAGTTGGTCTATTGCTAATATTGTTATTGGTTTGTCAATTGCATAGAGAAAGGTTTTCGATGACGGCGAATTCAGTAATAAACTACCGTTAATCTACTTTGCCTCTTTGGTTACATGCACCAGTTTATTGGCCACATGGATGGTGACTCGCAGTAAGAAAATCACTAATTCGAACGTATTCCTACTTTCATGGTTCCCACGTCTAGGCCCAGCCACAGTTATGGGAAAAGTGTTTCCATTTCGCGTCTATTTACCGACATGGCTGTCACTCCAAGTGCGACTACCCTATATATGTATCGCCGTTTGGCTTTATGCAGTTCAAATCGTCACCATGGATTATCTAAACATTATATTGATAAATCAGCTTTGCTTGCAACTTAAAATCTTGAACTTAACTTTTGATGAGTTGACTGCGATTAAATCCAAGGTAAACCCAAATCTGGTACTTCAAACTGCTATAAGACATCATTGCGAGTTACGCGCGTAAGTAAGAAGCTATTATGCAGAAAGCTCGTGTACTTAAGCACATGAATTTAGTTTGGAAGAATCTATTGATAGGGTCTTTAGCACGCCCATATTGGTGCAGTTTGCTACATCCTTGATCATTTTTGCCATGACGGGATTTCAGGCCATTGTTCAACCCAGCGGTTCCAATGCAGCTCTTATAATTTACTTCTATTGTAGTTGCATATTTTTGGAGCTATTTCTCTATTGTTGGTTTGGGAATGAAGTACATGAACAGGTACTTATTGGCACATGCTTAAAGTTTTCTGTATTTAAGAATCTTCTAATTTCAGAGCAAGACACTGGCTTCAAGTGGTTTCCGCTCCAACTGGTATCAATACGATAGGAACTTTAAGAAATCGCTTATTATATTTATAAATAATGCACAGAAGCCTTTTCTTTTTACAGCCGGTGGTTTTATGGGTCTAACACTGCCAAGTTTTGCGGGTATTTTAAGCAAATCATATTCCTTTATCGCTGTATTGCGACAAGTTTACAGTAAATAATGTTGAGAACTGTTACTCTTAAGAAGTTAATAAAAACTTCAATTCTGTTGCTTTTTATTTAGAATATGAAGTTTTTTTACTCATTTTGTCTTTTGACATTGACAAAATGCTATGCATAGCACATAGCAAAAGAAATTTTGTCATTTTGATAGGGTGTCAAAAAATGCCACGTACATGCCGTGATGGTAGTACATTAATGACGCTAAGATAGACACCCGCTAGATGGCGCTAGCACATGCGCACGTTTGTTGACGCCACATTATGTAAAGTCGGTATCTAAATATAGCTTAGGTACATACACAGAAAAAAAACTCGTAGTAAAAAGCTACACCAACGAAAACCTCTTCATTATAAGGGTGTATCACTTTTCGATTCCTAAAACATGTCCACATTCTTATAAAAAACAAGCAATTAGCACATTCGTTTGAAAAATAAGAAAATGTTATCCTAAATTTACACAATTGGTCATACAATGATACATATCAATTTTTCTTTTGAACTCAAAATGTTCGTTCAAAGAAGGGCCAATTGTACTTAGCGTGTGCCCACTCGTTCCCAAAGAAAGTTCCCAGATGTAAGAAGATTTTCGGTCTTAAAAAAGGCGATCGTACAGTAAGCCCAATGTGCACAGTATACGAAAAACGGACTTACAACTACTTTCATGAACGCAATTACAAGAGCTCAGTATTTTTAAAATGTTTATTTTTAACTCTTTTATACAAGATACATGTGGCATCTAATTCAAACAAAAGAGCATTTTACTTCTCTTATTTTCATGCCACTTTTAGAATAATTTAAAATTTTATAAGACTTGAATATACATTTGCAAAATCAAAGTGTAGCATTTACTCATTTACTCTTTCTTCATAAACCTGCTTTAAATATATACCTCGAAAATATCCAAGAACACAACATTTTTTAAGAATCTTGAAATCAACGTAAGGGGCTGTTCATAAATGGAGTCACCAAAATGGTGACCCCACCTCACCCCTTGTCACAAATAGTCACATTTAGGCAATCCCACTCACCCTAATGTGGTGAACCGATCGTCAAATCAAATCAGCTTTGGGCATTACTAGAAACTTGGAGTAGAATATCAACTAAATCATTGCAAATAGTATACAGTAGCACAGAAAATACGTTACTGTTATAAAAGCAAAAGGAGGAAAAGAAAGAGAAGAGTCCAAAATTTTTGAATTCGAAAGAAAAAGAAAACATTGCTTGAAAACATAAAGATTTTCACGTTTTCACAATACCCCCGCCCTCCCGCATATCAATTTTATTGTATATTTGTGGGAACGGAAACGGACGTCACCACTGAGGGGTATCATCAAATTGTAGCAATGTGAGAGGTGTGCGGGCTTGGTGTTCCAAACATGTGACATCAATATTAAAAGGTCAAAACTGGAATTAAATACATTGTTTTTTTCGCTTTAACAGAGAAGTTGACTAAATTGGGCTTCAAAATCTTGATGCCGTCTGAAAAGCTCTTACGCAAACTCACTTTAATAATGCATAAGCTAAATATTTCATCCCGAAAAGTATGCTACAAATAAACCAAACCTAAAAAGTCGAATCATTTGACATTTCTGAAAAAAGCAAAATGGGACAACTTAAAACTAATAACGTCTCACTACATTAAGTACTTGCTGCAACGCCTTACATGTCCTTTCTATGACATTAAAAATTACGTATAATAAACAACTGGTTATTATCCAATTATAGTTGATGACGCCCATTCAATCTTCTGCCTGCCCATTTTATAACCGACTAAAGTTGTTTGCAAACTTGGTTATAAAAACAAACACTGTTGAGTTTAGGTCTCAAACGGTTTTCAATAATGAACAGATTAAAGTCTTTGTTAGACCGTAAGTTTCCATCAGAGCCTGCAAAAGGACATATTGGCTCTGTAAATTTTAATATTTGGGTAGCACAATTTTCGGGTGTTCCATTAAATGGTCTGCGAGGGGAATCACGTGGGGTACAGCTGTTGGCGCTGTTCTATGGCTTACCCGTATTGATCTTTATAAGCGTCTTATATGTAGTTTTCGAGATTCACGACTTATTGCTTAATATTCATAATCTGGACATATTAACACAGAATATTTGCCTTACTTTGCCACATTTGACCGGTTTTTATAAGGTAAGTCCCAATTAGCGCGACATTCTAAGTTGACTGATTGCTTTTTTTAAACCTAATTTAGATAATGAATGTATTGCTTCGTTATAGTGAGATAAAGCTGATTATAGCACAGTTACGCTCAATAACCAAGCGATATGTCATCTCTGAAAAACAAGTAAAGTCACAGAAATTAGATGTTAATTGTATAAAAAGTATGCTGCTTTTTAGAAAAAAGTTTTTGATAAAGAAGAATTCGGTAGCAAAATGCCTTTGATCTACTTTGCATCTTTGGTGACAAGCACCAGCATGGGTGCCGCTTGGATGTTATTTAGCAGTAAGAGAGTGCATTTTATAATTTTACCCATACCAGTAGTCTTTTTAACCATGCCCAGATCCTGCGACCGTTATGGGCAAAGTGTTTCCATTTCGCGTGTATTTACCGGCATGGCTGCCATTTCAGGTAAGACTGCTTTATATGTCTCTGGCCGTCTGGCTCTCCGCAATACAAATTGTTGCCATGGATTATTTGAACATTAACTTGATTAATCAACTTTGCCTGCAACTCAAAATATTGAATTTAACTTTTGATGAGCTGACTTCCATGGGCACATCAGCAATTGCATGTAAGCAAAATCCAAATCTGGTACTTCAAACCGCCATAGAACATCACTGTGAGCTACGCAGGTAAGTAATAAACTAGTGAGTCTTAAATTTCATCTTTGACAACATATGTATATTTAGGTTGGAAGTATCTATTGATAGGGTGTTTAGCATGCCTGTGCTGGTGCAGTTTGCCTCATCCTTGATCATGTCTGCTCTGACAGGTTTTCAGGCAATTGTGCAACCCAGTGGTGCCAATATAATAATTTATCTTTACTGTGGTTGCATTTTTTGTGAACTCTTTTTATACTGCTGGTTTGGTAATGAGGTACATGAGCAGGTATTTATATATACATTACATGTTATTCAAATGTTTTTCATCGCAATACTGTTGTATTTCAGAGCAAGACTCTAGCTTCGAGTGGTTTCGGTTCCAACTGGTATCAGTTTGACAACAACTTTAAGAAATCCCTCATAATATTTATTAACAATGCACAAAAGCCATTCCTATTCACCGCAGGCGGTTTCATGGGTCTAACACTGCCAAGTTTTGCGGGTATTTTGAGCAAATCATATTCCTTTATAGCTGTCTTGCGGCAAGTGTACAATAAATAAACATGGAAACTAAGTATTGTTATAAAATAGTGAGTTTTATTGGAATTAGCTACTCTCATTACTAATTAAGCTAAGCTACTTATGAATTTGAGTGTCTTCTTTTTCTTAACTGGCCATAACGACCCGTTATTGGGTTACGGCCTGATGTAATAAATTCTTTCATTGGAATTGTGGTTTTACGTGGTAAGTCCCAATCCCTACACACAACCCTTTTAAGGCATAGGGTGGCTCTACTGGTCTCGAAAGAATCCAGTGTCATTGTTAGTCGCCTCATACGACAAGCTTTGACCTGCTGAGGTGGTAGTCTCTAACCCGCTCACCACATGGGGGAGTGTACAGAGCATAAACTTAACATTATTCACTCACTTCACTCTGTTAGCTTTCAAAACATAGCTGAAAAGCTGCAAACGACTGTTAACAAAAAGCTTTACGCGAGCTTTTTAACATCAACCGGCAAATGTTAACTTACAGTGCAGATAATTAAGTCATATCAAAAAGCAGACGTTAGTTTTAGTTCCACAGAATCCGTCGTTTTAAAAAGTTGGGCTAGCGGCTAAAATTATTCAATTTTATAGCCAAATTAAAATTATTCAATTTTATAGCCAAATTAAAATAAAACAATTTTAATTAAAAGACATTAAGAACAAATTTTGTTGTTCGGCTTTCGGTCGGTTTTAAGCACAAAGTAAGTGCGGTTAGTGTCTGTGTCTGTGTCCTTAATGCCCCAAAGGGCTTATAAATTATAGTGCACTTTTATGCGAATTACAACAAGCAATTGTTAAGAATGTTTTGCATATGTTTTTTTAAGTAAAAACTTTAACGCGTTGTAACTATAGTAACTTGGGAATTGTCCTTTAATTGTGCAACTCCGCTCTGCCGGGAAAACCTTGTGAGTCGGATCTTACTTTGTGCCCTTGCCCATGCCTAAACCACGCCTTTCCCAAGCATTAAACAGCATTCAAGGTCAGTTCGTTGTCGTCGCAATCTTCCAAATTGGCTGCGGCTTGCAAATACTTAAAATCGTATATATATATATATATATATATATATCTATATATATGTATCAGTCAGCGGCTATGCGCATGCGTAGCGATTTCAGGGAGCCTTGGCGGCCTGCTCGCGATTATAATGTGATTTTTATTGCTCAAACATAGCACCAACCCACAACATTACTTTTGCATGTTGTCTCTTCGATTTTTGTTGGTTTTCAATGTGCTGTTTCAGAGTGTTTTGGTGCTGTTTTTACAGAAAATAAATGAATCTTTTGACAATATGTATTTGCCGGTACTTTAAGCTTCAATGCTAAGCGAGAAACCAGTTTACGGAGTTCAATTTATGACAATGCCAAAAAAAAGAGACGAAAACAAAAAACACAGAAGTGCGACAAAAACAAGGAAAAAAACCAATATTGTTTTGGGAATACCATGGAATAAGTATTCGCTGGCTTACGCTTCTTTTCGCTCTGTTTTTTTTTTCTAACTGCTTTTCCCATACGGATTATCTGCTCATTTCTATTGCTCGTTGTCATTCAGGCAAGCGCACGTCATTAAGCATATTATTAATTAACTAATTAATATACTTAAATATATGCATGTATGTTTGGCTCTTGAGAAAATTTCTATTCATGACAAGTAACTAAATAAGATCTAATCTAGATAATCCATCTATAAAAGATCTAATCTAGATAATCCATCTAAATAAGTGTTTATGTGGATCTTAAGAAAATTTCTATTCTATATGACAAGTATCTATGTAAGATCCCAGATAATATATCTATATTCGATCTAATCTAGATAATCCATGTACACAAGTGATTATTATGTGTTTACATCAGCCGTAAATATGCTCATATATTTCATGGACATAATTGGAGACGCGCCAGAAATCTTTTTGCAAAGGAATTTGTACCAAACAACCATCAGTCAGTAGTTAGGACATGTGTTATATGACAAATTGCCCGAAATATGTTTGAGACTGTTGAAAATCGAACTCGAAAACTTTGAACCGACATAGTTTTGAAGTTTTCTGGCAAACCCCAGAGTTAATTTATTTGGTATAAACATGCTGTTAGCAGCTGTTTGGCAGTCGTATTTTCTTTTTTAAATATTGCAATTATTTTTTTATGAGAATTGTGTGTGTGCACGTAGCGCTTGCTTTGAACAAAAAAGTATTCACAGCTTTAATTTAATAAAACGTAATACGCCCCTCATATGATTATGCCGCTAAAAATCCGCTAAATTACAATAGTAACATCGTTAAGGGAATAATATTAGCTTTGCAAACGCCCACAAAATCCTTAAAGATAGTATGTTAGAAAAAGTGCATTTTACAGGAGACAAATTTTATGTCATAGCTATATTTGTTTTTCAATTACCTGCGTCACTTTTACGATGTGGTCAACAAGATTTTACCAGGTGATGAATTATGGACTTCAGAATCGTTCTTCATCAAAAAGTAATTTTCTTAAAAAGTGATACGATATTTTCGCGCAACTGCGTCAATATGTTCTGTAAGTGTAATGAATAGCTATTGGACTCGCAATGTTTGGTGAATGAATACATAAATAATGCAATAATGAACACATCATAATAGCGATAAATGAACGTGCTCCAAAACAGAAGCTGATAAGTAACCGTTACTTCAGTCGCATTTTGATGAGTAAGCCCAAGAATCAAATTACAGCAAATGCGATTTACATGTAATTTAACATCTAACGGTACACTAACTAACAGAGATTTGCATTACTGTGCATAGCGCTCTCTTTCTCTCTCTATATAATAATGCTAACATGAGCATTTTGTACTCAACAGCCAACTTATTTTGCTAACATTATTTGTAGTTGCAATAATTTGTTGTTGTTATTCCAAATATTTTCAACAGTTAATTATTCAAAAACAAAATCGTTAATGAATGTCAGAAACTTCAATATTTTGCCGCAGGCAGCTTAAATACAGCTACTGGTACTCTATAATATCGTAGTTGAGCTTGAGAGTTTGATGTGTCCATTGGCTAACTCTTGGCAATGGCTCCACTTGAAAGGCGTCAAAAGCCAAAGTCTTTCATGTTCAGGCTGACTAATTGATTTGTTTATTTTTGTTGTTGTCTGTTTGTTTTGTTTGTATCGTTTGTTGTGTTGCTGTGAACACAGCTTATCATGTTTTTAATGAATCATCTCGGTTTTAGCATCTGTAAAACAAGCTTCAAACTGTGATTTTAACAGCAGTCTTAACATTAGCGAAATGCTAAGTTAACATAGCGTTAACAGCAGCTTGCTTCGTACTGGAGCTGTTATCATTGGTATGTTGGCTGTAGTTTGTTTAGTTCGTCGCAGTCTGTCAAAGTTGTAACGCGGATAAAAGTAGCAAAATGGAATTGATATAAACTATAAAGCTGCGCTAAAAACTTTATGATAGAGGTGTCGACTTTTGTGAATTTTAATCATTAAAACCGGTTTTTTGCAAAACGTCAACAAGACTACGTGGGAATTCCCCTTACCTATAAGAAAGAGTGAGAGAGATGAGCTTAAGTTCAGCAAAATCAGCGTTTCTAATAAAATTGAAGTTTTTGTCTCTTGGAGGAAGCTGTAGCTAAAGTAGCCAATCCAGTTTTGTTATCGCAGCATAAATGTAATGCTTCACATTCCTAGGCGAGATTGTAAAGAGCTCTTTTAAAAAAATAAACAAGTAAAATGTGTACCAATATTTTAATAATACAGTTGCTCTTAAAGCTGCGATCAGAAAGACTCATCTTGATCTCCAGCAAAGTTCCAAAGAAATCATCAAATTGCATAAACCAGTCGCAACTAAAAGTGCTCAATAAACTTAGTGACTGCCTTTATCGTATTGACCGTCACTGTGCTCAATATCTTTTCATACATTTTGCATTTGCTTAAGCAACAGATAAGTACATATTTTATAAAAGACTCGTTGTTTGCAAATTGTACTCGTTTTAAGCGGGAATTTTGCTTGTTTATTTATGGCAACTTAGCCGTAAGTTACTATTTACTGACAACTAAAGTGCATTATGCAGAACTCTAGTTCTGAGTAAGAAGAGATTTGCATCCTCTTTTATTTTAAGCCAAGATCAACAGGTCTATGTGTGAACGTGACATTGTGTTCAACCGGCTCCACCGTATAACTCTATAGTTTGTTAAGGTATTCCAACAACTTATTGCTAAAGTCGTAAAAGTGTATGCAAATACTTACACTCATCAAGATATAACGTTTGTGCTTTAATGAGTCTCAGCTTGAAAATTTACGCTGACAAGCATATTCGCTGCAGTTCTTAAAAGATACATTATACGGAGTTACAGCGACTTTGCTTTTTAAAGTGACAAAGTGAATACAACGCGAAGTAGCAGTAAGAAATTTTGTTGGCACATTTTTACCTATATTTTTTAAACGATATGTGCTATATTGATCACAATTTTTTAAACCACACAAGCACAGTAAAATGTGCATAACTGTGCCAAGTTTCAATCACATAGTCTTTATGATGTGGATGTACACGAGCGAAGAACAGGGTGAACTCTCGGAAAATGCGCATCTTTTGGTAAAATTCTGTATAATATAGCATTTTAGTCTCTGAGAAACGAAATACAACAAGTATAGACGGACGAGCGGATAGACAAACATGGTTATAACGACTCGACCATTGCTCCCGATCTTTATTGCCTATGATAGTTATGGTCTGCCACGCTTCCTACCTGTTATACACATTGCACAACTCTATAATACCCTTTCACACTTTGTGCTTAAGATATAAACATTTATTGTCGCTAATGAATACGAGCAACAAAAATTTCTCCAAAGAAAAAGCTTCCTTCCGTATCGGAACTCTAGCGTCAGCGTTTTGTCCATTCACTGAAAGTACCCCTGGAAGACAGCAACGAGGACCTTCTGTAAGTCGCATATTTGTGGCATTCTAAGTCCCAAAATGGTTGCTTGACAAGAAAAAGTACACCACGTTGTACTTAGTGTGCGTAGTGCGTGATTTAATTCTCATCTGCCAGCATTGCAACACAAAGAATTCGACCAGAGCTTAATTTGTCCTTTACATTCTTCATATTTTGAATCTGAATGTGACATTTACCTGCGTACAGAGGAGGCAGACCTCCAGGAACATGCTACATTTTGGGAAATGATAGTATAACCACTCCTTTCAACTTAGCAACGGTCTTGTCGCCTTTTTTCTTGAGCGCAACATAAAATTTGATCTATAACTGCAACTCTAATCATTCCTATGCAATAAGTTTTGTCTAAAGAACCCTAGTTCTAGTCGGCATGGATAGCGGTATCGTTTTTTGCATATAGTGTACTATATTTGATATTACGCTAAATGCGATAAATGAAAACAACTTTTTGGATTTCTGCCCAAAAATCTCATCACACATTATGTTGATTGTTTGCTTATCAAATCCATTAAAATATATTACAAGTCGGTTCAAAAATATAAGTCTAACTTATATTAAAGTCGTTTAATTCGCGAAACAGTTTTCATAAATTTGAAATTGTTAAACACCATTTTGTGTCGTGCTCGATTAGATCTGTCAAATGTTGAAATGTTCCTATCACAGTTTCCTTGATATGGTAACAAAAGACTTTATATGTTGTATCCATATAAATCACATTTATTTTCTGCATTTCAAGTTAATTTTATTCACATTTTCAGCTAATCTTATAATAGTTTTAGACTTTGGACGATATGCTTTATAGATATCTATGTGATAATAAGTATAACAAATGAAGTGAATCATTTATATATTTGTTCTATATTAATTTGTTGCTCAACTTACATTTGTTAGTTTCTATAGTTTTCAAGTTTCTATATTTAGCAAAAGAAAATAAAACGATATATACTAGAGTAGTATTTCGTGCAATCAAAAATTTTCAAAATACATATTTAAAAATTTCCTTTAAATGCGTATTCAATTAGAACTTTGTAAGCAATGCGCATTTTTAAGATCATTGAAAAGAGAGCTAAAAAATCTAAGCACAGAAAACACAATTAACGGATAGCTTTCAATAGATTTTGATAGAAATCGCACACTTAGTTGTCGGTGTTCTTGTCAACACAGATTTCAAGTAGAAGCAAAGATTAAGTGGATAATTAAGAGCTCAATTAGCATTAACATCTTAATGTGCGCCATTCTCAGCTTGTTAGTACTGAATCAGCTGTTGGCTTACTTTGAGAGCGAAACAATGAGAGATTGAGATTTCAAAAACTCTGCCAAGTGTATGGTAAATATAGTACTTTTAAAATGTGAGAGGTTATTTATAAGGGAATTTTTGTTGCCAGTTTGGGGGAATTTCTCACGTTGGCGCTAATAAGCTATTGGTTACACACACTGATTGCCATATGGCACTGAGCAATTATACCGGATAACATTCGTGGCAACACATTGTACCAATTAGGGATGTTTTCTTCTAAAATAAGTGCCATCTAGCAGCAGATCTTTTGCTTTTACTTTTCCACAAATTGATTTGTTTATATTTGGCACATTTGGTCGAAGATTGTTGAAACCGTTTAATATTGTTTATTGTTTGTTTTGGGAACTGTTTATTTATACATTTCAACTCAGACGTATTCGAATTCAATTCAATTTGTGAGAGAAGTTCTACGAAAGCGTTTACAAATATGCTGTCCAAAGAGACAAAACGTCATAGAGACAGCATTATAATTACTACGAATTAGTTTTTTGGCGCTGACACTGAATCATATATAAGTATGAATATATCATGCACTGAAATGCAAGCGAGCGTAGAATTGCAACTAAACACGACCTTTGTGGGTGGAACAGGGTGTGCTAGGAGCGCTGAAATTGCCATTTGCTTAATTATGAAAATGCATGAACAGCATTTTTTAGTGGGAAGACTTGGATATAGCTGAACTTTTCTATTTCAAGTGCCAGTCTCGTTGATGTATATATATATATATTAATATTATAAATTCGAAAGTAACTCTTTCAAACTGCGTGTCTGTTTGTTCCCTTTTCACGCCTAAACCGCTGAACCAATAGTTTTGCATTTTGGTGTAGAGGTTGATAGGACCTTGAAATAAAAAATAGGCTCTTTTTTGTGGCAATATCTTAATCACTACCCACGTGACAGAATTCCGCGCTTTATGTCCACATCATAAAAGCTATCGAATTGAAACTTCGCACAGCCTTGCACACTATTACTGAGCATGTGCGTTGTAAAAATGTTGGGAAAAACGGCGTAAGACTACATAAAATGGCACAAAATCTTAAAGGCTAATTTTATTTTAGCCTCACAACACCTACTAAAAGGAACCGAGAAAGGGAACCGGAAGGGGAACGGTAAGAGGCAGATGAAGAGGAATAAGTAGAGGAAGAGGATGACGATGAGAAAAAGGATAGGAAGATATTGATAGTGACTGATCGGCAGCTGAACTTAGAGAGAGAGAGGGAAAGAAAAGAAAGAGAAACGTAATGGGAAACGGGAAGAAGAATTTGGTCTACCTCGCGAACGGAGCGAGCGAAAGGCAGTGCCCCCCACTTTCTATAAAAAAGATTTCGGGTGAATTCGTGAATGCTTTCATCTATTTTCGGTAAAAAGAAGTTTGCCGGGTTAGCTGTAATCTATATCTATAAAAATCAATTTAAAATTCTGTATGTGCCCGATATTTGGATAAACGGTTTAGAGTTTCGTTTTAATCGACAAAAAAGTATGTACATATAAAAAATGACCTCAAATCTCAGCCTTCTTTTGTAAAATGTTCACAGAGAGAGGAAACTCCTATTAATAGGAACGGAAAGGGTCAACGGAAGTGGATCGGGAAGTGCATGAAGATGAAGAGGGAGAGGAATATGATGAAGACAAAGAGGAAGTCGAAAAGGGACAGGAAGAGGAAAAGAAAGTAGAAAAAAAACAAGGAGAAGAAGAAGTAGAGGAAGAGGAAGAAGAAGAAAAAGAAAAATAAGAAGAGGAAAAGAAAGTGGAAAAGGAAGAGGAAGAAGAAGAGGAAGAAGATGAAAAAGAAGAGGTGGAGAAAGAGGACGAAGAAGAAGAAGAGGAAGAGGACGAAAAAAAAGGAGGAAGAAAAAGAAGAGGAAGCAGCAGAAGAAGAAACAGAAAATGAGGAAGCGAAAAGGGAACGGGAAAAAGAATATCCTCTACCTCGAGAAGAGTACGGGGGTTGGCGAGCAAAGCGAGCAGGTGGCGGAGCCCCCTAGTCTTTATATAAACATAGAACTTGTAAAACTATAAAGACGTACCATGTATCAGTGCTAATTAAAGCTATTATTGTTCGCTTATTTTTATGCATATTTCAAAAGATGTTTTATAGAGGAAGTCAAAATATTCAATCGATTTTATAGTGCCTATTGCGCTTTTCATGTATGTGCGTTGGCCAAATATTTGGCAAGCCGTAAGTGGAAATGTTAGTGCCCAATACCGACTAGTTAGCAAGGAAAGCATCAAATTGAATGGATGATTGGGTTGATGGCATGTTGATGCTTGCCTCAAGTGTGTTTAGCTTGGCCACGTGTTGTTATAGTAGTATCTAGTGTGTTTGTTCCACCTTTGTTTACATACCAAAGTATATTAGGCAGAACTAAATATATCCCTTGTGTATTTGAAAAATTTCACACGAATACGGGTCAAAAACAAATAAAAAGTATATAAACAAGTAAAACACACAACAAAAACAAAAATGCCACAAAATCGAAAAGTACTCAAAGTACTACTCAGAGTTACTCGAGTACATGTGGTGTTTGGGGCTTATCTATGCCACCACCAGACCCATATCTTATGGTGAGTTCTTTGGCTCGAAGCTTGTCTGCGATTAGTAGACAGCGACTTTTGATATGACCGCAACGCGTTGATAATGCTTGACAGCTAGAAGCGCAAAACTAGAAAACTTTATTTGTTGTGGTTTCTGAAAATCGCATAAAAAGCGCTCTGCTGTTAGCAAAAAAAAAAAACTGAGTCACAAAGCTATTAAAATTCTTCACAATGAAAACGCGATGTGAAATATAATTGATGTGAGTTTTATTGTTAGTTTCCGCGCTCGTCAACGAAGTGCATATGTTACCTAGGGGCATGGCTCCTAACGCCTACTCCAAACAAAGCCAGATCTCTGTGTGTTTTTGAAATTAATATTTTCGCAGCGTTGTGAACGCGTGACACGTTCTACAGCTCCGGGACTTATCAGCTCAATCATTGATATGTCTGGCAGCTACTCGAAAACTTGGAAATCAAAAGAATTATTTGTAGAGTGCCTCTCATACAGTTTCCCTTTGATGAGTTTTCCAAAAATATTAAAAGGCGCAGCTTTTGACTTAAATGTCTGGCGTGTTTGTTTCAACAGCCGTGCGAAAATATTGGCCAACATGGTGTTAATGATTTATATCTGTTTATATAATATAATTCTTTGTTGAAATAAGCAGCAGCAATTTTTATTATTGCTCTTAATGCGTTCTGTTTTCCAAAAGTGCCCAGTGTACTTTTTTGTGTAATTTTGAATGAAAACCTAATATTTGGTGGCTTCTCGTGAGGCAGAAATGATAAAAACTGACCGGTTATGAGTCAATTCATTAAGTAAAGTTACTCACAGTGCTGTTATCAATCAAAACAAAATTTTAGACTTTTGGCTTGGATAAATTCGGGATTTATGCCAATTCTATGAATTAAATATTTCATTCATATGTAATATAAAGTTTTATCTGAATGCCATGAAGATTTGTGCAGAAAAAGTGGCGATATTTCCTGATGTGAGTATCAAAAGCAGCTGTACTCATTTATTTTAATGTACAAGAAAATGCCATTGTGGTATTCACAAAGCATTAATGTTTAAAGAAAAGTTTTAAATGCAATTTGGAAATTCTGCTTCCGTGCTTTATGTCTCATGTCTTTTGGCTCTTTTTGCTTTAATACGCCATTATGGAAATGTCGCGAAAAAATACATCTTCTTTTAACTCTATAAACTGCATAAAGAATATGTTTGGTATCTTTATTCAGTTCAATAAACTGTTTCCATATACGAGGGCTTTTTGATAAGTCAATGACTTTCTGAGTGAATGAAATTTGTTTACAATTAGCTTTCTTCAAGGTCCTCAAAATGCTATCCAACTGTCTTATCGCTAAGCCATATCTTCAGGTTTGAAAACAAGAAATAGTGGCAGAGGGCTAAATCTGGAGAATGTTCTGGATGGCCAATTTATTGCTTTTCGATGTGACTAGTGAGCACTTAATTTCACCAAACGCGGTCAAATTATTGTAAAACAGATCCTACTCTAAAGTATCTCATGATCAAATTGTTTAGTTTACATTATGTGTTCGCAAGTTATACTACTGTGATCCAAATTGAAGGTGTATTTTAAAAATCTTTATCTATTCTTCTAAATCTATTTCATTCCCTTTAAATCAATCCCCTTCTGCTGCGATACACTTATGCCACCGAATTTTTCCGTCATCATAACACTTTCCCAAGTTCTCCTTCGGAACGGCCTTCAGAGCCTTCTGCGATTCGGTTTTTATCTCCTCAATCGAGTCGAAACGGTGTGGCTCTTTTTCGAAAAAATTGACCGATTTTGGTACAAATCGATATTTAACTCTTCTCAAGGCAAATTCGTTCTTTAAAATCAGTTGCACCGATCCGAACGATATGCCCAAGCTCTCAGCGACGTGTCTTATAATCATTCGACGATTTTCAAGAATCATTTCTTTGACTTGCTTGACAATTTGACACCACATTCTTCTCAAGACGCTCGCGGCCAGACTTGAACACCATGTACCACTTGTAAACATTCTTTAAAGACAGAGCCTGAAACCCATAGGCTTTTTGCTTAACTTTAATTTCATTCCATAAACAAAATTAAATGCCTCTTCTTTGTTTGATAAATTCAGACATAGTAAAAATCGCAGAGTTCACTTCTAGTACCTCACAAAACGTAGCGTATCTCAAACACAAATTGCACTAACAGTACTACCAACTTACAGAAAAACCAATTCGAAAATCTACCTTCCATTTTTATAACAGTATTACAGGGTTTATATTCTTTGGTGCACATTCTCTCTGGGAAATCCACATTTTTTATTGTTCTTTACTCCCCGGAAAATGTTCACAGTTGCCAGTGGCAACTTCTTGGCCAACTTTTGCTGGAAAGACCACATTGCAATTATTTTTCCATTTTTGTCGAAATTCAAGAGATTGCCTGCTTTCAATAGCTATCAAACACAAAGCTGTTTGCTCAGAATTTGACAGTACTCTATTAACTTTTAAGTTAATAATAACAATGTTATTCGGGAGCAGTGCACCACGACCTAAAAGATCTGTTGTGCGCCCTGCTGAGCATACAGCTCGCCTGCCAATCCTATCTCTGCAATAAATTGAATTATCTGGGATGGTTCTAGTTGGGTTACTTCGCTCATCGACTTGTTGTTTATTCTAGTTCCTGCAACCAATCTTAAGGCGGCCTGACTGTAACGCTATTTCCCTATTCTGAGAGTTCTTGTCTAAATTTAGACTGGAAGACGCTAGTATGAACGCCCATAAATTGCACTTAAAGTTGCTACGCGGCAAATTCAAAAACTCACTGACTTGTCAAACTGCGCATATATCGTATAACCTCAATTGCAACAGGTGAGCAACGAAGTTGCCTAAAAGCACCAAATTAGAAAATCCATAATAAACGTAACAATTGTTAAGAATATATTTCTTGGAATCAACAAATGTCAATTGAATATTTATATATAAATACTCTTTGTCTCATATAAGTGCTCCCGCTGTCTTATCTTATCGATCCGGCCATAAGAAAGTTATATATATATATATATATGCGATATGTTCTTTGAAAACAACAGTTTTGTTTGTTTAAGCGTGCATTTATTGTCCAAAGCAGCCCTGGTGACTGACTCGTTTTGTTTACAGGCACATATGAGTGCAGCTATGCAAGATATAATAAGATAAAGATAGGAAACTTTTTTATTTTAGACCTGCCAATCACTAGGTAATTCCCTTTTGTGATATATATGTACATATATAATTCGATACCTGGCTGCTATGAAATATTAGACAACACAAATCAATCAAAAGTCATATGAATACCAAATGAATCGAAATTTATTGCGTTTCGAATACTTTTCGAAGCTACGTGCTTAGTGGCAACAACTGTGCCAGAAAACTCTATAGTTTTATAAGAAATAAGTAGCGCCACGCCCACGCATACGTGGCTTCTATATTAATGATAGTTTTGGTACATAAAATCAACGCATTAATATTTATGTTCGCACTTAAAAAATTCATAGCCTGTAAACTTAATGATACTAAACCTTGTCAAACAAATGCTACTTGGAGCTCTAAAGTTAAAACAGTGGCCAACAAAATGGCTGCCAATGAGTGTTCCATACAAGTTTTTAGCATATGTTTTGCTTATTAGTAGCTTCTCAAAGCAATCAACAAAACATCTGAGTCAAAACAGCAGTTGTTGCATTAGGAAAATACGATATATAATATGTATGTATACAAATATCGTAGATACACATTTGGAAAATTTATGGCGAATATGGAATTGCTCGCATTGTTTTTGAAAATCCAATTTGAATTTGTACATTAACCGTGGGAGCATGTTTTATAGAGCGATTCGTTGGCCAAATGTGTAGCTCCTTTAATATTTGTTTTATTTGAAATATCTTGAGTGCATGCAAGCGATTAATTATGGTAATTAGTAGAAATAAATTGGGGCATTAAGAGTGCTTTGCGTTATTTTATGAGTGTTTACGTTGTGTCTAACCCCCAAAAGGGGCATATAATAAATTTATCACTAATTTGTGGCACCCCAAACCAACACACTCCCACATGGTTAAACTGTTTATACTGCAGGCAACGGCACTTTGAAAACAAACACAGAGCGATCAATGAATTAAGCCCCATCAGTGCCAACTTTCTTGCATATTTTATACTATAAATGTGGCTATATAATGATTAGGCCCGCGATAAGATAACGTTGGCACGGTAATGACACGGCGCTGCTCATAAATATGGCGCAGCGCACTTTGAGTTTTGGCCAGTCGGTTCTATCTAATTGTGTATCTATTGCCTTGTCCAAGACTGTTTTACTTTTACTTTATGAATTTATGATGGCAAATTATAGAACGCCACAATCATGTCTGCACTAGCAGCGAGTCCTGCTGGTTTCCGGGTAGCCCCGACAACACCCACACGACGCTGACGCAGTCAGACGACACCGTTATTGACATTCGATGGCACTTAGTATCAATTTAACACAAATTTATAAATGTTCTTTTGCGTCTGTTTATCTGCTTTTCGCTCCGGCAAATGATTAATGCACGGACGGTGGGCCACATTAGTGCGCGTTAGACTCCCGGTTCCGTGTTTAGCCAATGGGTCATCATAGCGCCGGTGGCGGTCTGTTGCGTCACATCTTGCGTATACGCAATGGTTAAAGTTTGCATGGCCTTTTGTCGGTTGGTGTCCATTACTCTAGGGGCTTGTAGGTTGCTTAATTTGCCCGTTGTTTGTAATCAACTTGTCCTTGCACTTTGATAAAGCTGTAGCTTATGTAACCACATAGTGTTCTGAAAAAGTGTTTAATTAAGCAGAAAATTTATGTACACAAGGACAATATTTATACGATTCAACAAGTTAGATTAGCTGATGTAGTTAGTTTCAGCGGAATAATTAGCGTAACCGTGCAACGCTTTGAAGAAAAGGTAGCGCACCTCTTTGCAAAGGATTACTAGGAAATTCCGCATCATACTCGCCAGTCTTCTAGCACAACAAATTCGAGCACGCGTCTACATATATCCATACATATTACATAAACGAATAGAATTCCATGTTTTGCCAACAACACGAAAACACAGCAAACTCTTCTTTGTCCTAAATAGTTTTAAATAAAACAGCTGCATAGTGTTGTAAACAGGAAAATGTACCTATTTACGTTTAAATAGTTGTGTTGCTGTTTCTGTTAAACCGACTCGCTCGTATGCAAAATTGAGAAAGAGTAACAAAACGCACACGCATGCACTGTCTTGGGAATGGTCGCTTTTCAGCAAGTTGACTTAATGTAACGGCCATGTTTGCTCTTTGTGCAAATCTGTTGAAAGATGTAAAATATATAAAAATCCAATGAGATCAAAAAGTCTGCTACAAAATATAGTCTTCTTCTTAACTGGCCATAACAACTTGTTGTCGAGTTAGGGCCACAATCCTTTTAAGACCTGGGGTGGCTCTACTGGTCTCGAAAGAACCCAGTGTCATTGTTAGTCGCCTCATACGACAAGCTGTGACCTGATGAGGTGGTATTCTCTAACTCGCTCACCACACAAAATATATGCACCAGACTTAATATATTGCAATGTCGCTATCTATAGCCACTAGGATTGTCTATCTTGAAGATCTGTCATTCTACATGGTATCACCATTGAAAACCCGTTGTTTTTTTGTTGAACTTGCATTAACTTCGCATTAACACTGTCACTTTTTTCCACCCGATTAGATCGAAATGCAGAAGGCAACACACCACAACAGCAGCCCACTGTATTGGTGGCTGACTTTGATAGGAATCTTGGCTCTGTTCTCGTTCCGTTTTTTGCAAGGAGCTCACTTTGGAGTTTATGCCTTGCCGGAAAAGGACTATCATCAACGGGATGGCATACATACGCCTTGCACATTCTTCGATACTGTCAATGTAACAGACGACAGAAGCTTTCCAAATGGCAGCTATTTGCATGATGGTGTAATGATTCCACGGCATCTTGTGGGCACCTATGACTATGTATACATTAGCTTGGTAGAACGCATCGAGGTAACGCCACACATGCGCGGTTGCATCTGCAAGCTTAAGCCTTGTTTAAACTTTTGCTGTCCCTGGGGCACAATCTATGATGGCGCCAATAGCACCTGTCGCAACAGCTCGGAAGTTATGTGGCCAGAGCCTAATATAAATGTGACTTTTGACGATAACACACTAAAGTCCACCAACATATTCCAGCAGTTTGTTGTGCAAAATTTCAGGCCCTGCATGGAAATGTTTTCGCTGCAGCCGGAGATGAACGCCTTTGATGCATGGACGATCTTCGAGGTAAGTGGTTAACAAAACGCTTTTGATATGCATTAATTTTACTACTTCCAATTCGAATTTCAACAGAACGGTACACTATTACGTCAGGAGGATTCGGTGTACATACTGAAGAGTGAATATTGTATGGTGCCCACTACGGTCAACGATACTGATACCATGTACATAATAAATCCGGCCAATTGTGACACCAACATGGAGTTTGGCACTGTGAAAATTATCAACGCTTTTAGTGAGTCACGGAAAGACGCCGATCGAGCGAATTATCATTTTCTATATTATTTTCAGCCATGTTGTTCTCCATACCCTTCATTGTGCTTACGATAGCTGTGTATCTGCTGATACCAGAACTGCGAAATCTGCATGGAAAGTCCTTGGTTTGTTATCTGCTAAATCTTTGCATTGGCTATTCTACCTTGGGTGGCGTTTCATTGCTGCATGACCTACATCCCGACGGCATACCCTGCAAAGTATTCGGTATGTAAAAGTACATGGCATATTGCATTCTTAAACATCTAACCAACAATGCATATTCTGTTTAGGTTATATAACCTACTACTGTTTCCTTTCGGCTTTCTTCTGGTTGAATGTGATCAGTTTTGATTTGTGGCACAATTTCCGTGGCACTCGCGGCGTTAATCGCTTTCAGGAGAAGAAACGTTTTCTGCTTTACTCGCTATACTCGTGGGGCTCCGCGCTGGTCTTTCTGCTCTTTACTATGTACACACAGGAGCGTACGGATTGGCCGGACTATTGGAAACCTGGCATAGGTGGCGGCACCTACTGCTGGCTAGACAGTAAGCCGCATTTTGGCATAAGCTCAGGTTCAAGCTAACTAATTGTGCTCTTTTTTAATTCAGTGAAATCTTGGTCCGCCATGATCTATTTCTTTTTGCCCATACTGCTGATCATTCTGGCCAATACGGTGATGTTTATCATGACCGCCATCAAAATTCACACAGTTCAGCGCGAGATGGCGCGGATTGTGGCGCGTGAGGATAGCACCAAGAGCTTGCGCAGCGAAAAGGATAAGTATGCAAAAGAGCGTAGCTGTTATGCGTTGATGCGTATACTTAATTTCTTTTCTTTTCTTTGACAGTTTCGGTCTGTTCTTTAGACTATTTCTTATTATGGGCGTAACCTGGTCTTCTGAATTACTCTCCTACTTTGTGGGCCCCGACTCGAAATGGAGCAAAGTCTTTTACATAACCGATCTGTGCAATGCTATGCAAGGATTTCTGATCTTCATGCTGTTCGTGCTTAAGAAGAAGGTCAAACATTTGATAACCAAGAGGTAAGAAAATCTGGCAGCTTCGCCAAACACCCTACCACAATAGCTCTTTGTTTTTGTAGCGTAATTGTCCTACTCCTGTAAGTTGTGTCTCATTTGTCAAGTTTGTACTTGTCCTGTACCCTTCTCTACGTTTCTATATATGTGCTCTTCTCTTCACTGCCCGTCACTTGTTGTCTAAGACTTGCGCTCACTTTCTGTCCTACAATTGCAGAACGATACGCGTGCGCAGTATACGGCAGACTGAAAGCGAAACATATCCGAATAGCTTTACAATGCGTCAACGCTTTAAAGACGCCTCGAGCCAAATACGCAAGTTAGTTATCATACGTAATGCATTCACGAACTCGAATAGTGTGCACTCGCACGATGTCTAATGTCTGAGTTATGTGATGTGAAAGGGCATTCAGAAAGCAGTTCAAGCAGTTCAAGCAGTAAGCAAAAGAGCGGCCAGCATTCGCTGTGCTTCCTCTTTGCTGTTTAGTGTTGTGAAGCGTAAATACTAACAGCTAAACAGAAAATAGCTACCTCAGAGTGTGACATTCGATATGCATGCAAATCTTAAAGCGCACTCTTAAATTTATAATATGAACATGTGGTACCTATATATATTCTTCTTTTGTGTTTCATTGTCAGACCGCTTTCGATATTGCTTTCGCTTAAGAACAACAGCATCAATAGGCAGCCTAGCTCTAATACAGAACTTAATGCACAAGTTCAAGCTCAGCCAAAAGGAACTTTAAACTAAACATTTAATTAAAAGCAAAAACGAACCAATCAGTATGTGGAAAACCTGATTCTGAGAGCAAACCGCCACTAGAGACTACTATGTACCAGTACTGGGCATGCAAGCATCCAATAACAACTGTTGCTGTGTTCACCCACTAAAACAAACAAATCCGTCCATTCCCAGTTTTCATAGCTAATAACCTGTAAACTATATGAAGTACAAACAGCTAATTATAGACCTTAATAAAAACGTATATATATATGTGTATAAATGTCAATCTTTTGTCACTCAACAAAGACTATCGAAGCAAGATCAGCCTGGTTCAAGTGTAAGCAACTCCACGAACTCAACCAACTCCGAAATAAATACGAAACCGGCAAAATTAAAAATGAAAGACGCACACAATGGCTTGAGGCCAAAAGTTGTTCTCTAAAATATCTGATTAGAAAACCAATCCTCAGCAAAGGTAAAACCTAAATCAATAAACCACTTACACTGCGCATGAATGCAACATGTTTTAAACTATGACTAACTGCAAAAGCAAATACGTAGCCACCAAGTATCTTTTCGATAAACCACTATCTCTAACTATAGATAATAACCAACTAATTGCATGTATTAGTCTATTGGTCTCTGATTTACTTAACAAGCACTATCATTTACTGCTAACCATCATGAATTGTCTGTTCTAAACGCTAATTATAAATGTTTGTGCTTGTCTTTCTATGCTATCTTTTAACTAATCTATTACATATATATATATAGATGCTCGCGAGCACGGGACAGCAGCACTCAACGTCAGAGTCAATATTCCACCAAGACCATGTCGAGCAGCGTAGCGAATCTTTCGCTCCAGGAGAAGAATTCGGCAGAAAAACCCTTGGTCGCTGGACTCAACCAACATCGTACGGCCAGCATACGTTGAGTTTTGTCATAAAACTAACGAGTTGAGAACTAAAGTACTTTAATTATTTGAACACACTACACTCACTCATGTGCAATGCTAAGCATCGAATATCTGAGGATAACCTGTCGTATCAGCCATAATAATATACTGTTACTTGTAATCGTAGACTTTGAAAAGACATAACGTTAAGAACGCCGTGTAGCACTAGCTATATATATATATATATATATACTATATGATGTATGTATACCGTACTGTAAATGCATGTTTTATTATGTATGTCAGACAGTTAAAAAACAACCTGATAAGTTTTATAAGTCACGCAAAATGCGCCATATCTAGTGTTTATCTGCAATTATTTTATAAAAATGATTTTTTTATCTTCTAAGATCAAATTCTCTTCACAATCTTAGAAGAATAAGAAACAGCAAAAAGCTTTATCAAAGAACAAAATGCAACGTGCTAAAAGCGTATTTAATGTGCCTGTTAAAATTTAAAATAATATCTTATACGCCTTACTTAAAGCCTAAATGTTCAGATTAAATAAAAAACCAAAGAAACTGACAAGAACTTTTCAAAAAATTCCCTTAGCCAGTGCATGAACCCGTCTGGTTTGCGGTTGCGGTCTCAGCTAAAAGCTCTGTCTGCCTTACCGTTTCAGCGCAAACTTGATCTACCAACAACAGTGAAAAAGTCAAAATGAATTTAGAATGGTAGCTGAGATTCCACGTCGAGCCGACGCTAAGCAACTGGCTCTGGCTAATCATCACTCAGAGTCAGTCTGTTTTTTATTCTTGGCCGGCATGGGACGAGTTGTCTTGACGCGGTTGTCGCTTGCTTACAGGGTCTAAAGAGCGCGCGCGCCGGTTTCATTTCTTGTTGTCGCAGTTGACGTCGCAGTCGCTGTCGCAGTCGACGCCGCTTGCCTTATTGCCGTTGTCGTTGTCATTTTCGTTTGTTGTTGTTGTTGTTTCTGATTGTGTTTATGGTCTGCGCGTTGCTTGCGCCACATAAATGCCAAAAAAAAACAACAAAAATTGAGAAGAATTAAAAGCAGCTAAGTCAGAGAGCAATATATTTAGACAATTTAAAAGCGATCGTACTATTTATTTATTTAATTCACATTGCTCGATCTCGCTCTTACTTACTACCACTACTGTCTTGGGCTATGACTGTTGCTGCTTTTAAAGATTGGTACATCAGTGACGTCACACACATAAAAGAAAGATACAACCAAATCAAAGCGCTAAACCGCCAGCGGCCCGCTCTTGGCCACACACTCAAACAATTAGCTAGATAAAGCAACAAACATGATTAGTTCTGCTAGCCGAATCCATGGAGCAGCACTACCAACAATGTTGGCCCAAATTTTGCTTATAATAACAGCAGCCGCTTTGGCAGCCGCTGGCCAAAAGAAGTACCCCTGCAATTATGCCGACACGGTAAACATAACCGATGGACTGCGTCTCAAAGACGGCTCGTACTCCTACGCAGGCGTCGTAGTGCCTCCGGAACTAATGGCCGAGTACAACTTTAAGGTAATCGATGGAGTTGAATATCAAGCGCCCAAGCACTTGCGCGGCTGCGTTTGCCTGCTCAAGCCCTGCATCAGCTTCTGCTGTCCTGGCGAACTGGTCTTTAATGCACAGCACTGGAACTGCACCAGTCCACAGTATGTCAGCAGTCTGCCTACTGCGCAGAGCACTCATATTGAGGTTACCTATGCCAATCGCAGTCAAATCAATGTGGTCAAAATAGCCGAGCATTTTGTAATACGCACAGAACTGGGCTGCCGCAATAAGTTTATTGATAAGAAACACGAATCGTTCTGGCAGTGGGATATCTTTGAGGTAAACGTTTATTCTAGTTTAGACTGAGAAAAAGCTGTTACATTTTGTTTGTGTTCTTGTAGAATGGCACACTGGCTCGCGATGGACGAGTTTGGTCAACCGATGAGTATTGCTTTACGCCGCTGGAACACAAGCAGGTCTGGAGTCTGACACCCTTGAATTGCGAACGTTTTCAGCGTGGCTATCGCGTTTGGATCTATGCCATATGTGAGTGTTAGTGTTAGTGTCCGCAGACTGACTAGACTTTACGGAATTTCTAGCTGATCAAACTGATTACGGTTCCAATCAGTCCAAGTTTTCAGTCTTTCAAAACTGGCCTAAACGCGCTCCTCTCTTATCTTCTTCTTCTTAACTGGCCATAACAACCCGTTATCGGTTTACGTGGTGGGTCCCAAACCCTACGCACAACCCTTTTAACCCTACTGCTCTCGAAACACCTCAGTGTCATTGTTAGTCGCCTCATACGACAAGCTTTGACCTTCTGCGGTGGTATTCTCTAATCCGCTCACCACACGGGGGTTATGCTCTTCACTTATGCATCACATCACATTAATGAAATTATTCTTTCCAATTCCCAGGCACCATCATTGCCATATTGATCAACATTTTTATATTATCACTGCTGGGCTCTATCACCGAGGCGCGCAAGAGTCACTATGGTCAGTTGGTGCTGTACTATCTCTTATTCGTCACTATAGGCTACTCCTTGCTGGTCTATTTGGCGCTGAAGAATCCCATGAATCTCTCACATGGCGCTTGCCGAAATATAGGTAAGGTTTGATTCAAACTGTACTCTCAAGCAATTGATCTAATTTTTATCTTTGCTTTACCTACCACCAGGATTTCTGGCTTATTTTTGCATTATGATGTCCTTTGTCATATTGGCTATATGTAGCTTTGATTTCCTTCAAAAGTTCCGCTTAAAATCCATGCGTAATTGGGTTAGAAAACTTTGCTATCTTGTGGCATTTTTGTGTGTAATTGGCTTGAGATTCCTGGTTGGTTTTGCACAAGACTCGAATCTACCTAAGCATTTCAAACCCGGCATTGGCGAGGATTACTGCTGGTTCGATGGTAAGTTGCTGCAATAGCTACAACTACAAATTTCATTTGAGTAACCTTTAATTTACAGTGCGTCTTTGGGGTATATTGATCTATTACTACGTTCCCATACTGTTGCTGCTGAGCTTCAGTTTGATCTGCTGCCTGAAGACATATTTCGTCTCCTTCGAGTTGCCCGAAGATACGCTTAATATACATGGCACTGATATACGCATTATGAAAACACAGTAAGACGTACCTCTTAAATCCTATGAAAACCTCGGAATGCTAACTGTCTCCTTTTCTTATCTGACAGTTTTTATGCATTTTCCGCTTATATGGTGGGCGTGTTTTCTGTTTGGGTGCGCGAAATGATCGTCTATATAATGGCGCGCATACGCGAACATTTCTTCATCATTGATTTCTGGAGCGGAATTTGCATATTGGGTCTGGCCATAGCTGGCTTTATACTGCTGCTGGGCAAGAATCTGCACGTCAAGTCGTGGTGGGCCATCAATGTGTAGGTCTAAAACGGAAAACTTCTATACGATTTTATGCTAAAATCTTTACTTGCAGTGAGTCAAGTCACACCGATCTAAGCACAATAAATGCGCGAGTCTACAAATTCGACGAGAAAGGCGATCTTAAGTCGCGGGGTAAGTGACAACTCTGAGCTCAGTTAAATGTTGATAGTTTATAGTAATTGCGTTGTGTTTATTTATTTCTAGATTCACCTTACCAAACCACGGTGACGTCACTGTAAATGGAATGCTCAATCTGTCCGACTATGGTATTAGTTCAGTCAACTATTTATTAACATTATGATACATATTTACTTTTATTATGTATGTGTATCACTTTTATAAGTTTTACTGAATGCAACTTTATTTGCAATCAAAATATATGATATAATCTAGTCTGGTAAATTCTCGATTGCACTGTTTTTCATTAAATAGAAAAGATTCTACGAGAATCTTAAAATTTAGCAGAAAGGGTAATCCTAATGTCTTAAAATCTGGTTTTTTAAGAAGATCCGATATGTCGAAAATTTTGAGTGTTTTATATTAATAAAGAGGAGCTTAAATATTTAGAAATTTGACCTTCAAATTTGGGACTTCAGCAGATCTTCATGCTATGTGCGACTTGTAAAAGCGATTACTCATAAGTTTCGACATAAGTTCTATGAGGTCTATGACGCCACTGACATTGCCAAATGTTTGGTTATGTTTTGTTTATAAATGAAAGAGCTTCTGGGAAAAAGATCTTAAATGCGACTTTTGAAGCAAGAGGACCAGTTAGAGTGTGGTTATGGCCAGTCAACCAGAAGAAAATTAGCCGTAAAGTGATAACAACCGAAATGTAAGCTTCCTGACTTCAAATCTAGATTTGTCAGCGATACAAATATCATTGAATGAAAAAAAAAATGACAACAAAATTATAATTTTAAGGATCGAGGTAAGAGGAAGATGAAGAGTTGGACAGATATGCATATGTAGTTGTATGCATCTAGATTTGAGTATTTTCCATCAACAGCTCTGTAAAACCTTAGATTTCATTTTCTTAATAGAAATAGTTTCCAGTGATGAACATTTGATACCCATAAACATTTTCGTTTGGCTTATGTAGGTGATTTCTCTTGAAATTGGGTCCACCCTAAGCATGTGCCATTGTGTTGGTTAGACACCTGTGAAGGCCAAGGGCTGGCTGCTAGTCCAAACATTTAAGAGCCATCGACGCCCCGTGGATGACAAATTTAAGGCGCGCTGCTCAGGTCAAGAGCAACAACAAGAAACCGCAAAGTGGACTGAGTACTAAACAAATGAATTGGAAAAAGAAAAAAAGAAAATGGCGCTAGAGACAAAGATGGCGCGGTGCAGTTTGAGGTAGCCATTTGTTGCCGCTGGATTGACTAGCCGCTGGATAAGCCACAAGTCAAGTGGCACGCAACAAATGTGCTGTTAATGACGCAATTGAGAATTGTCTATCGTTGAATGTGGCTCATGCTCTCCAAGAAACCGGCTAGAGTATTGACGGTATTAGCGAATTACGCGCGTATTTAGACAGCTCAGTCTGGCATTCAAATGTGCCACATATGTATATGTATTTATGGTTTCCATTTCGATGTAAACAAACGCCACGAGCAAGCCAAATACCACAAAAAACTCAATAAAAAAAGAAGAGCAAGAAAGCGCCATAACGTTTTGGGGAACAGGCCAAAGCAAAGGCAAAGGCCGTGCGGCAGTCGTTGTTGAACCTGCGCCAGGTGCGGATGCGGCCCACAACATCAAGTTGCCCAGTTGTGACGTGCGTACCAAGGATATCCGTTAGTTGGCCACCGAGCGACGTCATCAAACCGATTTTGTTTGCATCTGGCTTATTTAGCAGACACAGACACACACACATACGCGTGACATACAAATAAACAAACATAAATTCGTATTGGGCATAAACATAAACAAAACGCGACCACGAGTTGGTTTAGCATATGACGCCTTCTGTGGTCTGTGTGTGGTGCCACGAACCATCAGTCAGTCATTCATTAGTTTGTTTCAGTTGTGAAAAGTTGATTTCCCAATTGCCAGTGAAAATGTCTGCACAACTTTTAACACTGTGCTTGGCGTTGTTGCTGGCTGTTACAGCCACGCCCACGCTGGCCATCAACGAGGAGACACGCTACCCCTGTGCTTTCATCGATACCGCCAACATAACCGGCAGTTCTCGTAACGGCTCATATCTCTACAAATCCATGTCCATACCGCAGGAACTGGTCGCCGTCTACGACTTTGTCATAGAGAATGGAGTACGCGTGCCCGCCGAGCGTCATTTACGTGCCTGTGTTTGCAAGCTGAAGCCCTGCGTGCGTTTTTGCTGTGCCGAGCAGCAGATATACGATCTGCAGCGACGCAGCTGTGTGGAGCCAGATGCTTTGGTGCCGCCAGCACCTAGACAAACACAACTGGAGTTTCAACTAGCCAATGGCACGCTGCTACAGGGCCGTACGGAGCACTACTTCAGCGTGCACATGGAGACGCCCTGCGAGCATATGAAACCGGTGACCAAGGGCGCGGAATATGTACACTGGACGCTGCACGAGGTGAGTAACTACTCCCTACTATATACTGCTGCCTATCTAGCTTACAAGCCTCATTCACAGAACGGCACTGTCAGCCATCGCGGGCATCTGTTCTCCAAGCACTACTGCTTTACACCACTCTTAATGCCCAACTTATCCTGGGACTGGCAACCTTTGGCCTGTGCGCCCGAGAAACTACACTTCGCCCTAGGCGTGCTGGAATGGACATATGCCATTTGTAAGTACCCAGCAGAACTACGTCCACCCAAACATTGTATATTAATTATGTTAGTATGCGGCTGGCCAACAATTGGCCGGGCTCCCGTGGGGAATTTGAAAAATATTTGCCACTGCCTAAAAATAGACACGCGTTCGTATATTATTGAGTTAATTGCATGACTAGCTGGCAAAATGTTTTCGATACATGTACGATTTTAAAACGAATGGAGTGCCAAAACATTTGCATTAACTTTTAAGACTTTTTATATACTAAAAAAACAAATGATGAAGAAATGTTTTTAAGTGATTTGATTAAACCAATGTGTTCTCTTCTTTTGCAGGCCTCTTGATTTCCATCATCTCCATGTTCATTGTGTTAATTGTCTACTTTTTATGCTCGGAAATGCGCAACACGTTTTATGGAGTGGCCATTAAGGCGTATACAATATGTGTCATTGTTGGATACTCCATGCTAGCTCATCTTACGCTTAAAGATCCAGCGTATATGACGAAGTCCGCGTGTCGTATTGTACGTAAGTATATGGTATTAGATAAGGTTCTGGCAGTGAATCGATTTCAATCAGGAATAACTGCGAATCGGTTACTTTTCCCACCGGCCCGCAATAAAAAGTTTAAAATAACCCAAAGGGATAATAGGAGGGGCCTTATATTCACGGCCGTAATATCAATAGAAGTTTGCAAGGACAGTGAGATACACTGTTTTCTTTTTTTTTCCCCATAAACACTAAATCCGGAAGTATCTACTTTTATGTCTCTTTGCACAAGATCGATATTACTGTAAGCATTTTTCTATTGAGATGTTCCAATTGAGAAGGGAGGCTGATTAGACTCACATGAGTCTCCACACCAACTTTTGTAACTCCAGCTCACATATATGCTATAAACATGTAATGGAATTTCGATGCAGTTTATAGGCGAAGGAAGGTGAAATCAGCACATTTTAGACTATAACTTTGGCTACAAGCCGCGGAATTCTAGTATTAGTAAACGGGTGCAGATATTAACCCAATTCGATCAACTTCATCTTACCCGGGATTAATCGCGCTTTTTGGTCAAATTTTGTGTCGCTAGCTCTCATCGCAGATCTAGGTACTCATACAGACGGATGGATATGGTCCACTCGCTACCCGAGTCATTGCTAAAACATTTTGCCCATGGCAGTTATGGTCTGCCACGCCTCTGCCTGCATTGCACAAAACAATTTATGAATAGTTTGTTCGAGAAGAGAGTCACTCTGTGCATATCTTTGATATTAAAAACAAAACTAACACCTAATTAAACACAAAATTGGAAAATTTTGATAGATACAAATTTTAGATATAAAAATAATTATAAAAGTTAGTTGTACCACACATGTACAAGTTCTAGGAGGTGAAGCCCCCATACTACACAATTTTTGAGTTATTAGCTTTTAAAAACTTTATTTCGATTTCTAATTAGATTGCATTAGATTAGATATGTAGTGGGTGCGATGGCTTATCAGAGAGGGTTGAACCATCCCTAGCCCTCAGACAGCCTTGCCCATTGTACTATGCCCGACAGAGCAAGTTAAAAGATAGAAAGGACAGTTGAAATAGGAGAAAGAGTGTGAAAACAGAGTAATAGAGGCTCTCTATTGACACAATCTTCTCGACTCCCGTAGGAAGTCGTGAAGACTATGTAACAAGAGAATATACATCTCGCTCATGTTGACTGTATTACTTCCCAAAATTTGCATCCCCATGTCTTTCCAATGCCGGACAGGAACACAGAAAGTTCTCCGTGGAGTCGGCTTCTTCAAGACAGACTGAGCAAGTTCGGTCATCAACGAAGCCCATATTGGCCAGGTGTTGGCCGAATGTATTGCGACCCGTGATTAATCCAACCAGAGCTCGCAGATCTTTCCTCCTCTGACGAAGAAGATGTCTGGATGCCTTTGGATTGGGTTTTTTCTCGAAGTGTTTCGTTATCCAGTGATGGATATATAGCGTTGCTTACAGGTTGCTTTCCGTTTGGAAAGCCGACGGCACTCTACCTGTCGCGCATGGCAGTAGCTTGAGTTTTCATCAAGATACCAACTTGCACCAATCCCATCTTTCGTTTTGGAACCGTCTGTGTAGAAGATATTAGTGTTTCCCCTTAGTCAGAGTCGTGGATTGCTCCAGGACTCTTTTGGCGGAAACACCACTTTGTATCGACAGATTTCTAATTAGAAAAGGTTATTATTTTTTTATGATTTATTTAACTATGGGTCAAGAGTTTTGCCGAAGGTTTTAATTAAAATCTTTACATTACGACAGAGAGCAGCTTTCTTCATAGGTGTCCAATGCTCTTAATCATATTTCAGGTACAATTCAGATTTGTTTAAAACTGATATGTGGCAAACCAAACTGGACTGTTCTTAGGTTGAAATTCGTTTCAAAGAGATTTCTGGCGCAACACCAAATCACTATTTTACTATACTAATTATCTTTTTTCCTACTTACAGCCAGCTTTACGTTGTTGTTTTTGGTTTTGTCTTTCTACATACTGAGTTTCATATCGTTCAATTTATACCTGAACTTTCACGGCGTTATATTGACAAAACTCATGTTCTGGTTGATACTTGGACCTATAGTACTCATTGCCGTTGGCTGGTCCTTCTTTGCGGGCTTTAGCTATCAGGGCAGCAAATTGATCTTTGGTGGCGATACTTGCTGGTTCGATCGTAAGTCAATCAAATTATATTAATACACACATATCTCACGTCTATTCCTTTTCAGCACGCAACTGGTCCATAATGGCTTATCTTTTTGCGCCCGTTTTTATAGCCTGCGTCCTCAGCGGTTTCTTTTATATACTAACTTTAATACATATTAGCGAGAGAAGTCAAATTGAAACAGAGAAAAGTATCGCCACACTGGAGCAGAATCGTTTCAAGTCTTTTTGGAAGTTCTTTGGCTATACAGCATTGACTTGGTTTGTGTGTGTCTGCACTTTTGCCCTAAACTATTACCGCGATCAGAAATCACATCTAAACTATGCGGTTTGCTTTTTTATGGCCTTTCATGGCTTTGCGGCACTTTATGCGCTTATTGGCAAGAATCTGCAGATACAAAACTTTTTACGAAGAATCGAAGATAATGTGTAAGTAGCACATTGTTTTAGGTAATACTAGCTAATCAATCATTTTTTGTTTGTTTCTTTTTTATTTAAAGTGATGAAGATGTGTGCGAAAACTCTGTGCCAATGAGAAGCTACTGAGCGTTTAAAAACTCACACTGCAATGCAATTTACCAAAGCAAAAACACGAAAAAAGTGAGGAATTCGGATGAAGATCTTCAGCGAAGATGCTTAGCATCGCTTATCAAAGTGTTGTTTTGAAATAACAGAAAAGAAGCCAATGAATGTTAAAGCATTGTGATAAATGCACAATTTTGTAATAAACAAAGCAAAATATCACTTTAATTTGCGTTGTTTTATCTTTAAAATTAAAAAATATTTTGATAGAAAAATTTATTAGAAACACAGTTTGTGTACCGAAAATATGTAACATACAGTTTGAAGGTTGTTTAGTGACCATAGCGATGTCGCAAACCTTTATGGAAGCATAACATGAACAATTCGCTTGATATAAACCTACCCTAGTCACGAACCATGCCATTGCCATAATTGTAGCGGTGCTTACAACCAAATGTTTCCATAACTAAGTCTTGCGATGAACATGAAAGCAACAGCAGTATCACAAACCTTGACTTGTGTTTGTAGTTTGGTCACGAACCATACAGTTCGTATAAACTAACTATAACGTGTCGCCATCGGTTGCATTTATCAAAGTTACAAATCCTTTGTATGTCAAATGTAGTATAGACACCAACCTTCTAATGCAACGAAAATTTAGCAGAGTCACAAGCACCTTGTACTGGCGTGGTCGTTTCTTTTGTACTTTTGCGCAACCATTTCAATACTATAGGAATACATTTTGATGAAATCACAAATAATTATTGGAAAAAAGACATGTCAACTTTTAATAATCAAATAAAGTTTAAATAAAAGTAGATCTTGTAATTCTTCCCGTGAGCGTCAAAGCTTGTCGTATAAGGCGACTTGTAATGACACTAGATTCTTTCGAGACCAGTTGAGCCACCCAGGCCTTAAAAGGGTTGTGCATACGGCTTGGGATCCACCATGTAAAACCCCAAAATCAATGAAGGAAATACATCAGACCGTAACCCGGTAACGAGTTGTTATGGCCAGTTAAGAAGAAGAAGTTCTTGTAATTCATCTTATTTCCGAGCTGCTGAGGTTTATGCTCTCCTGGCATTTAGCGTTTACAAGATTGTCAGGTAATAAGAGTTTATGTTGAGTTGGGCGAGCCGTAATATGCTTCCCTGATATTGCGGGTTGTTAAGAATATGAATGCGACACAAATTTTCAAAGATGCCAAAAAAGGGTACATCCGAACTTTCTTAATTGTGTACGAGTTGTGTAAGGATTTATGTCTTAAATATATATTTGCATAGATTAAATGGGCATTACAGTTTGGGAATAACTGACCAAATAGTATAGTCACGAACCATTTTACTTACAAAAATATGTGGACAGCAACCTGCAGCTAAATTGTAGATTTTCGATTGGTGTGGATTGTGATACGAGAACTAAGAAGCAATTGAATTAGAACAGCAATTTAAAGTTATTTAAACTATTATTGACACATAATATCAAGTAAATAACAAACTAGAAAATTGTAATTTTGCAGTGCAATAAAATGAAGTTATATTTAAGACCAGAATAATTGCGCTTTTCATTCTCTAACAGTAAAAATTATCTCAAAATACCGAGATAATAAAAATATCTTAGTAGTTGAAAATACAAGAAACTTATGTAGTTAGCCAGCTTACAAGGTTTACAGCAGGATTACAATGAACAATAATCGCTCGTTGATAGACTGCCTTTTGGTACTAGCCATGTTCCTACAAAACAAACTCAAGTCAATCCAAATTACAATCAGGAACAAACAACTGCAAAAAGCAAAATTAAAAGGAGCAGCGCAACTTGAAGTTGCTGTTAAAGTTGAAACGGGAGCTTGGTTGACTAAGGCTGAGAAGGTTGGAACTGGAGCTTGGGGTTGCAAACTAGCAAGAGTATGCCGGAACGTGGACCGTGGCCAAGCTGGTTTTGCCTGGTGCTTGTGCCCACCAAAGGCGAGCTTGTAATATGTGCGGACCGATTTTGTTTGACATCAGAGGTCAATGGCCGCCATGCATGCACACAGCAGCAGCAGAAGCAGCAACAAAGCTGCAGCTGGAGTCGGAGCAGGAGCAGGAGCAACAGCAGCAGTAGCTGGAGCTGAAGCCAGAGAGCGAGAGTGCGAGTGCTTCGCGCACAAGAATGGCCGCAAGGGAATTTCAGCTATGCCACTTGCATCCTGGCGCACACACATACACACACACACATAGAAATACAAGCATAAATACATATATGTAGAGGCTGTTTGCATTGAATGCAACCCCCGCAGTGCCGCTTGGTGGAGTTATTCGAACCCGGCTGCTGCTCCGCTCCTGCCTGGCTGTCAAGCGCAAGGAATCAAGTGGAAAGTGAAACGAGAGCCAGAGCTAGTGTAGCAGCTACAATTGCCACAACTCAGTCGCTGCCATTTGGGCTTCAGTGGTGCTCTTTTGATGTGGCCTCGCCCGGCCGCACCCGCAACGCCAGGCTCTTCAGCTCCCTCGACTAAGCACGTTACTACTCATCTCTGCTCGGCTCGGCCTGCTTCGTGTTCGGTGCGCTCTTTTTTTTCGACTGGGCGTGCAGCAGCATCCGCGTGCTCTGTGCTCCTTGCCGGCATCGTTCGGCTTTTGTATTGGATGCATTGGGGCTGTTGCTGTTGCGCCGTCTCTGCGTCTCCGTGCGGCAATTCGTGTGGATACACACACACACATTGAGAAAATCGATAAAACGTAGTAAAATTTCGTAGTAATGGAAGCTGGAAGTTATGGCTTGGGACTGTGCACGCGGTCGCATTCTGGCATTCTGGCGTCAACATCATGACGTGCGCACTGGAAAACTCGGCGAGGTAGGACATGTTTGGCGCGTTTTTAAAATGCATACACAAACGCAAGTGTGTGTGTGTGTGTGTGAGTGAGTGTGTGAGTGTGTGTGTGAGTGTGTGTGTTAACGTGGGCGTGTGCCTGAGCAGCGGAAGCAAACGATGCTGCTGCCAAATGCCAAGCCGGAGAAAAATGCAAAATGTTGTTTTATAATTTCAAAAGCCAGTCAGCCTCACACACACACACACACACACACACTTTTATGCACAGCCACGTGCATTGTGTGGTTGTGTGGGGGAGCCTGTGCGTGTGCAACCAACCCGAAACGGGTTAATATGCACTACGAAGTCTACGTCGTTTGGCTGCAGCCACCGAAAGCGACGGAGCGGGCCAGCAACGAAGAGCGAGTTATAGTGCGAGCCAAGGCGGCGCGGCGCTCCTGTTTTCCGGACGTTTATACGTATAGCAAATAGCGTGGAGCACCTGGCCAACCCCCAAACCGCTGCTGAAGTCTCCTATACAAGAGCTCAAAGCCCACTATCAACATGGAAATTAATTACTAAATGACTTTATGCTTTTTAATGTGCTGCTGGCAGTTAAAGGATATTAGACAAGCCATTAAATGGCTACCTAACAAAGCGTCATCCCCAATATCCAACCGATTTAGCAGGGCGCGGGGTATAGCGGTACTAGGCTTAGTCTGATATTTCAGTTTGCTTATGATATCAAGCGATTTTGCTGGTTTGAGTTTGCAGTTCTGCATCGATTTCGTTGCTAATAGTTGGAGTTTTAGTTTAGCTTTCTATGCAACTTTTACGAAATCACATGTGAGATGCAGACAAAAGTTTAAGGAGTTTTCACAAAACTTTGCAACTTGAATAAACAAACACGCTGAGCTTAAGCAATATGTCAACTGAAATGATGTGCTTAGTTTCTTCAAAACTCGAATGTTCCCATATAAATGGCACTAGAATTTATGAATTGAAATTCTATACATGAGCAGTTGCAAAACACTGAAGCTAGAAACAGAAGTTTATTATGAAGATTATGCATTAAAGAATGGTCTGTTATATGATATATGATTGAGCATTATGAAAATCCAAGCACGTACACAAAATCAAATAACAATAAATAATTTTTAATTTGAGAAATTTACAACTTAATTTATGTTCATATATGTTCAACGACCAATTGACCAAAATTCAACACAGAAATAAAATAAAAATTATATTAAAAAAAAAACACTATAATTTATAGTACGAACAAAGAAAAGTACATAAACATGCATCATATTGTATATATGGATACGAACTATGGCACAATGGGTTGGGAATGGAAAGCAGATTGTGTTGTAGGTGTGTGTATAGGTGTTGGTGTGTAGCGTAAAATCTAAAAAAAAGTCGAAACAGCATGAAAGAAGGTAAGTGCGCTTTGTCTGTAGAAACTCGACTCTGAGATACCCTAGAACTTGCTTCAAATGAGTTAGCAGCTTTTGGCATTTTATATCCGTTCAGCTTGGTGGCTCTATTAGTTACGGATTAAAACATTTCCTAGTATGTATATGGGGGTTTTGATGGCGTCGAACGTGACAAAGTATAACAAAAGTTAAAGATAACATTTCATTTTTGCTTTTGTTACTTTAGTGGTACATTTAATAGCAGAAGTAGTTTCAATTAAAATCATAAAAATATTGATTCGAACGTGACCAAAAATGAAGCTGATTTATGTGGTTACCTACAAAAACGCAGAAGTTAGCGAAACCTTATACTTTTACGCGTGTCTAAATTTCAAATGTTTAAGAGTAATATCCATTTATATCAGATTTTATTTTATCGAAAAGTCCGATTTTTTTTATGATAACCATATAAAATGACTCGAATATGACAAGAAACTCTTTTTCGACAAACATGCTGCTGCTATCAACAACGAAATGAGAAAAAGTGATGGTTGTCGATAGCGAACATGACTGTATAACTTCATATTCTAAGGCAAATACAAACTTTATGGTTAATCGATATTATTTATTTCGTCACTGTGTACCTTTCTGCGGAAATACGATTAAGCTAAGGGCATAATAGACAAAAAGTGTTTTATAAGTGAAATCTATAAGATAAGTAGGCTAAGGAAAAATTTTGAACCCCTTTTCAACAACTATACTGAATCAAATATGGGTGAAACTGATATCAATGTGTAGGGAATTTTCATAAGAAGTGCAGAATATAAGTTTTATTCATATTTTTTGGATGATGGTTCTATACCACTTTTAACTTTATTCTAAGGGGCTATCAAAGTTCCATATGTAACTCAGTTTTACTTACGTTTCCATTTCCTGTTTAAAAGTGATAGTTTGATTCAGACAAACGGGATTCAACCGAAACAGCCATTCCAACATGATAACTCTGGCACTCTGTGGTTTCTAACAAGCCACTTTTACACACAGCTGCAAAAACTTGATAATCCCTTTTCATTTAAAGCGGTTCAGAGTATAACAATAACGATAACTACTCCAAATGCATATGTGTGTGCGTCCGTGTGTTCATGTGTGCGTAACTGTATGTGACTAAGTCAAAAACAAAAAAGCAAATAAACGATAAACAGAAATACAACAATAGCAACAACGTGAACGATAAATCGAGGAGTACGATGAAGCAATCATAAATTCATTCATGAAAACGGAGTCACAGCTAGTATATGCGTATGACGATGGTAACGACGGCGACGTTGACGTCGGCAGCGACAGCGATGCCGGCAAAGCTAACGTAGTCGGAGGCACCAAAAGTTCTGTACTTCGAATGGGTCGACTTTTAGGAGAGGCAAAGGCTACACATATGTGATAACCGATGGGCATATGTGCCGGCCGAAATGCAGCCAAAACTGTTTTTCATAATTTTCCGCTTTTCTGAGCTTATTTAAACGTACACAATTGGTTACCCATAAAGCCAAGGCAGAGCACGTTCTAAACTGGAGCTGTCAGAAATAAACAGTTCCAGCTTCAGGCGCCAAAGTCAAACAGCAACACGCACTGCTCCCATTGAGTTTCAAGTCGGCGATTGTAAATTAAAAGCCCGAAAAACATGAAAAGCAAACAAACAGTTTTCACTTTAAAGGGGGGAGCTTGGGGCGAGGGGGACTCGCCTCTGCAAGTGGATACGCATGTGCGCTCATTTCTCACCTGCAATGACACCTTTGACTTTGTATTTGTCTTTGTCGTTTCTGCTGTGGCTGCAGTAATAGTAATAATAATAATAACAATAATAATAACAAAAAAATGTATCTTATTTGAGCTTGAATTTGAGTTTCTTTTCGTTTGTGTTTTTGTTGCTGTAGCTTGTATCTTGGTTCGCAGCTCTTGAGATTTATTTTGTTTTGTCGAAATTTACACGCGCCAACGCTGAACGCCGCCAGCCCCAACCACAGCCCCAGGTCCACAACAATCTTAAATAGTTATACGCTTTATTTTGTAACTATTTCTTTGACTGAACACTTGTATGCCCTACACTTGCCTCTGTACATACATAGATACATACACTTACAGCACATCCAAAGAACTGGCTGAAACACTACAAAGGCCAGCATTCATGGCTATCGATAGTTATAAGTAAACAATTCCATTGAACTACGGCACAAAATCCATCAGTTCCCAGCACTAGGCTTCTAAGCTGTCTATAAGTCCCATCGAATCTATGGTAGCTCATCATCAGCAAATAATAATGGACTGCATTTGGGTGCCTCGGAGCATTTGCCTCTGTTTGGAAACGCGCGTGTAAATACTTAACACAATTTTCGTGGTCGTTGCTTTTGCCTTGGGGCTTTCGTTCGGTTGGGTTTGCTTTCGCCTTTGACGACAATGCGTCGAGGTAATCGCTTTAACTGTAGAAATAATGTGAGACATTTAACGTTACCCCAAGTGTAGCAATTAAAAGAGCTGAAAATTATACAGCCCAAAGTCAAAATCCAACTAATTAGATGAAGATCCTGAGTATTTACTGAATATGGTTACGATATAACTAGTCTAGGAGTAGTCTGACACTAGTCTCTCTGCGAAACCATCGATAAACTGTATTTCGAATCGAATTAACCAAAATCAGACGTAAGGACAGGCATTACTACCAGTTTTTCCAGTTTTAGTAAGGAAATCACAAAAGCAATCCAGAAAATGAACTTGCCAACAAACTATTCAGAAGAGTTTAACTGTAGAAATAATGTGAGACATTTAACGTTACCCCAAGTGTAGCAATTAAAAGAGCTGAAAAGTATACAGCTCAAAGTCAAAATCCAACTAATTACATGAAGATCCTGAGTATGTACTGAATATGGTTACGATATAACTAGTCTAGGAGTAGTCTGACACTAGTCTCTCTGCGAAACCATCGATAAACTGTATTTCGAATCGAATTAACCAAAATCAGACGTAAGGACAGGCATTACTACCAGTTTTTCCAGTTTTAGTAAGGAAATCACAAAAGCAATCCAGAAAATGAACTTGCCAACAAACTATTCAGAAGAGTTGCTGCTCAGCTCCTAAAACTAATGTTAAACTTACCACGTAGAGAAGATTAGAGATCCAGACGCATTACAGAGTGGTTCTACACGTAAGTCTTTGGCAGGCTAAGCAACCACTCGATTCCTAGAACTTAATGGAAAAATTACGAAAATCTCATTGATTAGTTTGCTGATTGGACATTGCGGATTGAAAGGGCAGTTGAGTAAGCTAAGCTTCTTCTGTATTAACAAAGCTCAAACGACGATTTCCCTCTCATGTGGTAATAGAGTTTCGGTGCTAGGCGTAAACCTGTAAATCTATCCTAGATAATCAGGTCATCCTCAACATAGGTAGCACATATCGAAGCTCCTCATACTCTTTCCATATCCCCTTACATCTTCGGTTGTATTCCTTTTCCTCTACCTACTTTACTTTCTCTTCGTTCATCCTTATTTTCTCTGCTCTTTCTCTTTATTTGTCGTCATCATTGTCAACCTCAGCGTAGCCAACAGCCGGAGCCCTTGAATCTCACCAAAAACAAAAAGTTAATGAGGATTTCGGAAATGGTACTGGCAGTCAAGCTATAAGACACAATAAGTTCCAAAGGACACAGTGCACTTCCGGAAAATATCATTATTATTTCATCGAATTTTCTGAAATACACTGAAAGTTCATTTAACCGAAATTAGATGAGACATTTATTACCAAAATAGATTTGGGAAAAGCAAATTAAAAAAAAAAAGGATAAAAATTAAGATATTATTAGAGTTTGGTCATGGCTGATCTCGATTGAGTTAACGTTCGCATGAAATCTTGTTTTTCTTTTTATATACAATACCTTGCAAAAACTTGAGCCTCAGTGGAAAAACTGGCGCCATGAAGCGTACGCAAAAACAACAGCAACCTAAGATAAGCATGCTCTTCTTTTCGCTCTCACTGCTAGCACACGAAAGCAAACGGTCCCTCTCACTCTCTGTGAGGCACAAGGCGCGACAATAGATGTTTGACATCAATAATAAAGAGTCTCAAACCAACTGTTAATATTAGCTACTCTCAAGCAATATTTGCATCCAAGATAAAAGCATTGCTCTTACGCTCAATATCAAACTCAACTCAAGTTCCGTACAAGTACAAAAATCTCAAAGTATCGCAAGACTTTGGGAAGTTTAGCGGCCCAATTGATATACGAGAATGCTTGGCTCTGCTGTACATAAAAAGCTACAAGTGCATACTTAATAAACCTTGATTTATGGGACCTCTGAATGATTCAGCGAAGATCGAATGACCAGTGGATGAAATATTTGGTTCCACGCAAGATCAACTCGCACTCAATTAAAGAAGGCAGGCCACAGCGTTGGCGCAGAAACAAATACAGTGTGGAAAAAAAGCAAATATCGCTATCATCACAGCAGCTCCATGGGACTGTTTTACTTTGGAGAGCCGCTGGGTTCCAGCTACAACTGCATTCTCGTGCAACAATGTTGCACACAATAACGTGATGGCATCGGACGATGATATCGCCAGTGCACAGCGTCTGGCGACACAGTCTCTGAGCGAAACCATTCAGCACCAGCCCGAACTCATCCGCAATTCCCCGTTGCCCGTGCCCCCTTACCCAATGATCGCCGCCACTTCTTGCTTATTTTAAACATTCCATTGCATTTGCCTCGGACGATTTGGCAGACAAGCTTCTCTGGTTTTTTTTTGCGGGTCAATGCAAATAGCTGGAGTTGGGTCATTCTTCTTCTTTTTGCCCCTTTTATTTAAGGTTTTTGTTTGGCAAGTGAAGAGATTGCGCTGCTGTTGAATTTGTACATATGCCGAAGTTCGTATTGTTTTTGTTGTTTGTGTTGCTTGTTGTTGTCGGCGCTGTCAGTGCATGCGAAACGCTGGTGTTGGTGAATCCATTAAGCCAAATGATGAGCAGCCGCCCAGAGTCCGTGCAACAATGTTGCATGCCACTGACGTCAATGACTGGCAAAGTCTCAGGCATTGCAGCTTAGCGCATTAATTAAGTAATTTGCACCCTTTTGAGCTGTCTTTGACCACCGAGGGATCAGCAACGGACTCTTATATTAAGAGCCATAAAAAGCAACGGGTTCAGTTCCAGGAACAATACCATTGACTGCGTTGAGGTGGGTGCGATTTATGACTGAAAAAAGCGACAGCTGATTTGCTAATGGACAAAACAGCTAATTAAGAGAGAGATAGAGAGAGACGGTGCAACCACTCGCATCAAGATCTTGCTAAAAAAATTCGCTTAAATTTGGTATGGTTTGGCATCTAAAACAGGCAGCGGCAACTGCAGCAGAGAAAGTCTCAACACTTTGACTACTTTTCGCTGCAGACACACAAATACTATTGCAGCGACTCTCTCTCTCTCTCTGCTGCACATGCCGATCCCTGATCTAAAAACAACTCTAAAAGCAGCGTCAAAGTTCCCAATTCCATATGGCGCTCGGTTCACGTAAATTTAAGTTCGAAATAGCGCGAAAGTTTCAACTTCATTTTTTTGGATATCAAACATTCTCGAGGCAGGAAATCTGGAAAAAACTATATTTAAACTCTTATCGTATATGCTGCTATGCTGCCCCCCCGTGTGGTGAGCGGGTTAGAGAATACCACCACAGCAGGTCAAAGCTTGTCGTATGAGGCGGCCAGTAGGCCTTAAAAGGGTTGTGCGTAGGGTTTGGAACCCACCACGTAAAACCAAAATTCCAATGAAAGAATGTTTTTATATCAGGCCGTAAGCCGATAACGGGCTAAGTATGCTGCTAAGTTTGAAGAAATCAAGTCATTCTATATATTTCAAAACCGATCATAATTGTGTTCCCCTAAGTATAAAGACTTCATGTTAAACCAGAATACGCCCCTTATGGCCCTTGGCATGATTATAAAACAAAGCACACTGTGCCAAGTGGACATTGACCGTCTGTGAGTCAACGATCTTCAAACGTGTCAACATTAAAAATAGCAACAAAATATTTGTCAGTCTGACGGTCTGCCGCTCCGCCGCGTCGCTCGTCAGTCTGTCTGTTTATCGGCGTCGTCGACTAGGGTTAGGATTGAGGCGAGCAGCCAGTCAGAAATGCAGACTTGCAGACGTTCGCAAAATGGAAATGCCAACGACGTCCAATGTCCAACGACATAGTCGACAAAAAAGAGCAACAGTGCAGACAGAATAAAAGCAGAACAGGATGTTTGCCACAGTCATAGCCGTTACCCGTTGCAGTATCAACAAAATTCAAACATTTGATCAGGCACACAGAAGACAAACGCCCCAGACACAGACACAGACACATCCACGGACATAGAGATGCAGACGATCGAGGCGAATTCAAGAAATGCTAAGAATCAAAATTATACACATGGACGCAGGGAGAAAGGAAGTGGGCCGCCAAAGCCATTAATTACTGATTGCCGATACTCGACGCTTGCCGCCCCATTGCCGTACAGTTTTTGGCCATCAATGGCACCCAATGGAGACTTCAACGCTGAATTGCTGATGAAGACACCCAAGTGGCTGACGCCGGCGCATTGCGGCGCTTAACCATGCAGAACAGACAACGACAACACAATATCTTGACAAGAGCGCCAGAGATTAGCGCCGAAGTAGAAGTTCTTTCAGTCGTGCGTTTGCTCGATCGTTCGATCGTTCGATGTTGCTCAAGGGGTCTGGCTAGTGTGTGCAGATTGGAGACTTCCTTGCCAGAACATAAACATAAATCACTGCGACAGCGTTTAGCCACAGCGCATTGACCGTTAATACTTCCGTTCAAGAGCAGCCCCTGCAGCTTACCCTGCTCCCTTTTTTTTTTTCAAAACAACTTCATCGTCGATGTTTTGTCGTTGTTGTGCTTGTTCTTTTTCTTGACGCTGAAGTCAATGTTCGGCGTTGTCGCTCAGCACCTCTCAAAGTGTGCAGTTTTTTTCCCCCAACTTGTTTCTTTTTCAATAAACTCATTTATAAAGCATAATGCCCAAACAAACACAATCACAAACACAAACACAAACATGTTTGTATGTATGAAGCGTAGCATATGCACATGCACATAAAGAGCGACTTATATTCGATATGTATTGTCCTTGAGCGTTTAGCCGAAAATTTATGGAATACATTGAACTCCAGCCACTAAATTAGTCAGTTAAGTCTCGGGCAGTCGCTGCTAAATAAAAAATAAAAAAATAAACCAAATTTTTTTTTAAAATACAATAAAAGTTTTGCCGCGCGGCGCATTAGCACAAATTTTTGTATGTGTGTGTGTCGATTCAGGTCTCTGCGTCGAGAGACTCGGCGATTCATGGAGTATCAACGGCGGCCTGTCTGCTCTGAAAGATGAAAGTAAATTCCAAGACAAGTCAAATGCACAACGCAGCAGCACGTGGAAGATGTCTGGGAAGAGAACTAGAGGAGCATAAGACCCGCGAGACGGTCAGAAGTCATTGTCCGTTAAATTGCCTTCAATTAAGCACATTATGAAGATAGGAAGCTTTAATTCGAAGTGCAGTATTTGGAATTTTTGGAAAATATGATGAAATCGAATTTTAAACTAAAACACGCTCAAAAAGTGCAAAAATAACATTTTCAAGATTCTAATTTTTGATATATGCTGTGAAATTGGAACGATTATTAAAATTTAGACTGATTTTCTAAGAAAGAACAAAAATCTAGCATAATTGGAAAAATCAGCAAACCAAATAAGTTTGTTTGAATAACTCCTTATAGATGGGTGTCAAATCGCAACTATACGTCGGATGACCCATTAGTTTGATGTTTTGAGTAAGTCGATGTGTGAGAGCTCCGTTGTGTTAAAGGATTTGGTGGTTGGTTTTTCTTAATTCTACGAAGATTTTTGGCAAACAACCATTTGGGTTGTGTGTCCGAATCGACCTCTAATGGTGCTACAGGTCCGGTTTTTGAGCAGAAACTAGCGAGCATTTGATCATTTTGTATTTCGTGAATCTTCGAAGACCCATACTACCGATTGCTGTTTAGATCCAAGATTCGTCACCTGTAAGAATCTTATACATATGCTTAGAAGCACTGCGACTACATTCTTTTAGCATTTTTACACCAATTGACAGAAAGCTTCTTCGGGCCAATTTTCAATAACAAATTAATCAACAAATCTTTTTGAAGTCCAAATGCTTATGCTTTAATGAATGAATGCCAAAATCCTATGGCATGTTACATAATGATCTTTCACAATAACACTTTTTTTACTAGCTCCCGAGCGTCCACGGCTAAGTTCCAATTTTCGAAGGTGCTTTATCGCCAAAAATCAAACTACTGTTCAATTCCTTATTTTGGCCAAAGTAAACTTTTCAAATGGGTGAGTCTGGGTTTTGGTAGAACAGGGTGAAGCTTCCCTGTCTCTAACTTTACCAGGTTGACGCACAACCTCCACGTGGTGCCCTCTGTTTAGCGCAGCGAAATCAGCCCAGGAGTTTAAAAGGGTTGTGCGTAGGGTTTGGAACCCACCGCATAGAACTCCCCTCCCAATGGAAGATGGTAGAAGCTGCCTGGGGTAGTGCCCTACATTAGGCCGTAGCCCGGTATGACAAAACTTTCTAAGCGTTTTAATGTTAAAAAATAACAATTTCTTTGATGAAAATTTCAGATCTGAAGAATTGCTCTGAATTTACGGTTTGCCCTCCCAGAATTGCTTTTCAGAACCTTTTGTTTCCCTGATCAAAGGACTTTTTGGAATTATTAAATCTAGAAAAATTATAAAATTAAAATTAGACGAATTCGAATTGGCAAAAAAATTCAGCTAAATTTGTAGTGTCAATGTCTAGTGCGTTTATTTAAAGACTTTTGGCCTATAAATCTAAACTAAGGGAAGCATCTTTATATATATACATTAAGCAAAAATTCAGTGTGGTACCGATTGCTTCTCAATAGCGCAATTTTTTTAAATTAAACCTATACCATTCGAAAGATAAAATGATTGCGCTTTGCAGAATATACGTTTCAACTGGATACGTTGCGTTTTAGACAGGTAAAAGCTGATTTGAAGTAAAACAATTACTGTATACTTTAGATAAATAAAAAACAACAAACTACATTTTACATACACAAACGTTGTTACTTCGTGTTTTCTTCTCTCCACTTCGTAATGGGCTGTTATGAGTGCGTGTATTGAGTCGTTGGATGTAGACGACAAGGCGAATACTAGTTATGAATAGTAACGAAACTTTAGACAATATTCTTCTTTCTCTTGATTGACCATAAAAACCTGTTATGGGTTTCGGCCTGATATAGGACACTACTCGATGCGCCCAATAACATCTATCATTGGGAGGAGATTGTAGGCAGTGGGTAACCGCTGCGCGCCTAAGCTCACTCTCTAACACAGGACGTTGATAAGTGCAGCTAGCCATGTGGCACCACGTGGAGGTTCTGCGTCAATTGGATTAAGGTAGAGACCAGGATCATCGAGCTTTACCCTATCCTAACATAGACCAGGCTCAGACTTACATTACAATAGTGTACTTTGCAAACTAGTACAAGAGAAGCAAAATTTATGCTTCATATTTTGCCAGATTTCAAAGATTTTCAAATTTGCTGGAAAATTTTGAAGTGGATTAAGCGAAACAGCCGCTTTTAATACATCTTCGTGGTATATTTTCTTTGAAGGTTACTAGTTTTCGGAATCCTGCCCACTTTTTTAGCTGTTGCCATGTTTTTGCTCATTTGGAGCACGCCTGCACTGCAATAAAAATGTCATCAAAGTTAGGCGCCCAAGTTCATAAGCCAGAACTGCACTTGGTATTGGCCAGGTGCAATGATAGCGTTACGTGCGCCAACTAAACGGCTCAACTGGCTTCAAAACTTTGCCTTGATGATGCTGTTCCTGCTGCTTCAACTGCAGCTTTGTATGCGAGCTTTGTTTTGAAAATTGCATTAAACTTTGTGGACATTTCCTTCTTTTTTTTTTTGTGTAACCTACACGTAATTCATATTTATGATGATGGCCGAAAGCATTGGCCCATTGTAAGCGACAAATGCCAACGGAGAGTGTAAGCACTGGCTGGGCTTAAGCTGATCCGTGGCAGCCGTTGCCATCGATTCGCTGCGCCGCGTATTGATGACGGTCCGATTTGCGCCTGAAAGTATGCAGCGAAACTTGAAATTTAAAGTCAAGTGTCAACGTCAACGCAAAACTCCTTGATGGGCTCAACAGCTATCGGGTGAGCTATTGAAAGCTCTTCAGTGACTTTAGTGCTCCGGCGCTTTGACATGCAAAACGCGCGCTTCAATAGACATTTTTCCCATTTTGTTTCAGTTTAAGAGTTGCCTAGCGACTCCCACACTTGCTCCAGCAGTTGGAGCAGCTTTGGCTGTTTGTGTTTTTTTTACCCTTTCATCAAAGGCGCCGCAGCATTTTTTGTGGTTGCCGTTAATATGATTTTCTTCCGCTTTTTCCTTGTACTTTTTTTTCAAGTTTCTTGTTGCACTTTTTTGAGAAGTTTGCTGAAATATTTAGAATCGCGTTCCAACCAATGGGCGGTATGCTGCGGAACGCTGAGAATGAAACGGAAATGCCGCCTGCCAAGAATTTGTAAGTGTGGGTTGCAGTGTGTGTGTGTGTGCATAATGGGGTTTGCTACCAAGTTTTCAATTAACATTGAATGCATATGAAATTTGTACAAATTTGAGACTTAAAACAATTTTCCAATTATAAATACTTTAAAATAATTTTAAAGAGTTAATAAAACAATTGGCGCCTTTAGAGCATAATAATCCTTAGCAAAATCAATTCAAAAAGAGTTGCAGCCTTCAATTGCTTGTATCATAATTTACCAACTTAATAATGGTGAGTTCATCATAAGATTAACAACAAACAGAGCAACAAAGAAAACTTTTCAAGTGTGCGTCTAAATAACGTCTAAGCATGCAGAGCATGTCTGGCAAAGGGATTAAGTGTCATGGCAACAAGCGAGCAATGGAGTCAATCAACTGCCAGAACAGGTCGCTGGTCGTGCCAGGCCAGGCAGTGCATCAAGAACAGCATCAGCATCAATATCAAAATCGAATGCCCGGAAAAGTATTACCAATCCAAACCAATAAAAGCCAACAATGGTACGTCCATGGGACACGAACTTCGACTGTAAGACGGGATGAATAAATAAGGAAATCAATTGTTATGGCAGCAACAGGAGCAACTGGCATTAATCTTTACAACTACGGCGCTGTGTGTGGGCCGCCGCACCTGCAGCCCGCCAATTTCGCCTGGAAATTGAAGCTAAAGCCAACTCGCAGCAAAGGCGCAGCACAACCATGCCGAGTGCACTCGCACCGAAGCTTAGCAGAGGCGGAGCTGCTGCCCAGGGTTGCGGGAATGGATGTCGCTGAAAATAGGACAATGTGCTGCTGCTGCTGCCAATGTTTCGTTTGAAAATGGCATGAAATCGGGAGCACTAGGAACACAAATAGTAGTAAGCAAAACGAAAGACGATGACGACAAAGCCAACGCTGCCGATGGCGACAGCGACAGCGACGCCAACGTCGACGTTGAAGGCAAAGTACAGTCAGCGAGCGTAGAAAACAACGACGGCCATAAAGACGTCTGCTGCAACTACGTCTATGGAGGCTGTGCCCACGCACAACCCGCCATCCCGCCAACGCCCTGCCCCTCGTCCTGACGAAAACGGAGACGACATCTGCCCTAATCAGCTGCCTCCTCAACACTTCGCGCATCTTTCACGTTAGTTTCATGAAAGCTTTTAGTAGTCTGGAATTTTTGGTGCTTTTTTTCGTTTGCGATGTTTTCCTTTTTTCGGGGGTTGAATTTTAGGTTTGATAAGTACACAACGACATCGACGTCGACAAAGGCAACGAGTATGGCAGCGCTGTCTGTGCGCCTGTCTTGCCCTCTGCCAGCGCCTCTATGTGTGTGTGTGTGTGTGTGTGTGTGTGTGTGTGTGTGTGTGTGTGTGTGTGTGTGTGGGTGTGCCTGCGAGTGTATTTGTAAGCAGGGCATTGCACTCGTGCTCGTGAGCCGCTCACTTGTGTGTGCGTGTGTATGTGTGTGTGTTTGTGTGTGTGCGTCTGTGTGTGTGTGTGTGTGCAGAGTACATCCTAAATTCATTTCGTTTCACGCAGTTGTAAAGTTCCAAAGCTCTTTGTTGTTTATATACCCAAACATTGTGCTTTTTGGCAGCGGCATCGGCAGCGGCCTCAGCATCGTCATTTCATTTTGCATCGGTGTGTATGTGCACACACACACACACACACACAAAGGCGCAGACACACACAAACATTGTGAAGGTTTTTCTTCGCAAAATTTATGTTTGATATAATTACAAGATAAACTCTCGAGCCGATGACGCTTAGAGTTGTCGTATCTGAAGATTTCTGCCTAGCTACAGCATAGCTTCTGAAATTGGATTACGATTCCGACAGGTCGAACTATGGGTATCAAAATCGGGAACAGGCAAGTTTAAAGATTACCCAAAAGGTCATATATTGCCAAAAGCAACAATTGTAGCTATATCTGGAGCTGTACTATCTGAGCATACTTAGTATGTACATATGAGCGATTAGTTTTAGGTATTTTCATTCGAAATCGTAATCTTTCTAAAAATATATATAAATAGAAGAAAGTAGATGGGAATGTAAAGAAAGTGTTGTAGGAAAATCACTTTATAGCCGAATCGCAGTTAAAAAAAATCAATATTCAGGAGTGTGCTGGAAATCTCTAGACGGCTTTGCCTACATTTTCTTTTAAGTTCCCTGTAAAAATCATTCTTGCCCGAAGCTCTGCAACATATTTCTGACACATTGACTGGCTTTTGGGCTGAAAATCTTTTGGGTTTAAATTAATATCTGGCATACCGACGTATACAAGAATGTTCTGGAATTCTGTAGACGGTTTTGCCCAAAGTTTAATTTTCATTTTCTTGACAAATCCATCGATAAGCTTTCTTGATGACAATCGATTTAAAATGATATCTGACATACCAGCAATTGGTTGAAAAAGATTTCTGGCACAACCCTGATTAAGACGTAATGCGCATAAAGGTATATGTTGACCAAAATTGCTCGGCAATAAAGCACATGTTATATGTGCATTCCATTACCATCTAATGAAACTTGTATTCAAAAAACGAATGCACAACCCCTCGGATATAGTATCTAGAGCAAGGATCTGCATCACCAGCAGTTACGTCGCCAGAATTTACGTCGCTGCAATAGTATTAATGTTATGCACATTTTCGCAGTTATTTTTGGCTTCTCTGCTGGCGTTACCGATGCCTGATCTAGAGGCCGAGACGTGCACCAAATCGTTAATTTATTTTGGTTTCACGGTCCAGATGTCCTGTCAAAGACCGCAAGAGTCCAAGCGAAATTGAGACTTGAGATATTTTGAGAGAAGTTTCTCATAAGAAAAACTCATCCGTATCGTGGCCAAAATCAACTGTTGCTGAAGAAGCTTACCAAATAAGAAACATCGGAGTTTTTGCAACCAAATTAACATCTCCTTAAGCTTTTTCTGCACCGAATGGAATCAAGTTCGTTTGGGGCACATCCGCCGGAAAGTTGAAAGTATGAAATGTTTTTTGAAATATAAAACTTAAATATAACATTCTTTTTGCTTAATTTCAATGCAAGAGTTGCAGATACTTAAACACATATCTTAACCCAGACAGGCTCAACATGAAAAATGCCCAGTGCCAAACCTAAGTCAACGCATAAACTCAACTGCGCTCTTTTTGTTGACACCAAACGACTGCCGCCTAGAACTCGACAACCCTAAAACAGCAGCCCGCTAAAGAGACGCGCAAAACACACTGACAGTAGTGCCATTAGAGTTACAACGTTACAAGCCTGGCCAAAACTCACAGGGGCCGGCGCTCAGGAACACAGACAGAAGTTAGCATTACAGCAGCGCTCCAACAATGTTGCCGAAAATGATGATAAAATGCACACGGGATGCGGGAAAAACGTTGTAACGGTTGTGAGTACCAATTGAGGTTGAGGGTTGAGTAGGGTTTGTTGGTCCGTCCGAGGCCGAATCCGATGACAGGAACGAGCCTGTTCGTGTTGGGGCCATGCTGGGCGCTTTCCCGCGCTGAAAATTCAAAAGCAAAAAGCCAACAGCAACAACAACAAACTGAAATTTGTTGTGCTAGAGAAAGGGAAATGTAGTGGGAAAATATCGATTGGATTTTGGGCATTTTGTGTACTCTATTGTGCCTGTGCCTTCTGTTTTGGACTGGAACAAGGCGTGTTGGAATTTGCAGTTATGTTTTGTCTGTGTGAAAAGGGTAGACCTTTTGGGAGATGCGCACGCATCTTGTGCGTATATATATATGTGGCTATATACAAGTATATATGTGTGTGTGTACGATTTTAACTTTGGCGCGAATTTTCGATTAATGAAAATCGCCCGACGTCAAAAGTTTGCCTGTGTGTGAACATGTTGACACATGTGTCATATGCTTGTGTGCATGTGTTCTTTGTTTAAAGCGGCTTTTATAAGCCCGAACTCCCTGCACTCACACATGCGTATGCAAATGTTTTGTTTAAAGCGGGAATAGGATCTGTCACTGCAATAACAATCTCCTGGCAATTGCATCACACGGGAGCAGCCGAAACAAAAGCAGAGCAAAAGCTACGATTGGCGCCCGGCGTACAGAATTCGGACGCAATTTCATTGAAACGCAAAATGCATTGAACATTGAAAGCTGGCAGCCAAACGCTGACATCCGCCGTAAGCTCAACGAAGCGACAGCTGCAACATGGTTACCCGGTCGGAAAGTGGGTAGTTGGGGCAGCAACAACGACAACCATAACAACAACAATGCGCAGCTTCGACAGTTTGTGGTAGTTTGGATGATGGGCAAGTAGTTTGGGGCAAGTGCGCAACGGCATGTAGCATGCTTACGGGCGGAGCGACTTATGGTTGTTGCTGGCGCTCGCCGAGGCTCGTTATGCAAATTTTATTGAAATGCTATGCAAACGATTATGTAAAAGTTTACATGGTTAAAACGATTTTAATATGACAGTTATGTTGTTGTCCTTGCTTGGCTCATCTTTTTTTTGCTCTGCTTAACACATAAGAGCCCGACCTACAGCATCGCACAGTTTACTCAGCCTCTCAGCTGAAGCACTCATTGTTGTTGCTGATTATGACAGGCCCCAGCCCTAGTCCCAGCCCTAGCCCAAACGGCAGCGGTAGCGGCCCCAATCCCAAAGCATGTTCCAACCCCAAGTCTAGCGGCATTGCCAGCCCTCAGTCCCCAGTTCCCCGGCGAGTGTGAGAACATGTGGCCCAGGGGCTTGTTTGAGCGATATTAGGGAGGCTGTGTTCTATGGCTGCTGCAGCCCCTCTTGCCTGTGACGCCTCTGATGCCAATGTTGCCGCTTAAATTGTTTGTTTATAAATAAAGCATACGACTATTGATTAAAATTGTGCCTTTAAAAATTCATTACATCAAAGTTGTTGGGTTTTGGTTTGAATCAAATGGAAAATTTATGCGCATTCACACTAATCACGGCTGATTAAAAGCGTGTAGAGCAGTGCTTTGTGGTTTTGCAGGTACCACTTCTCTGTCAGGCTTTAATCAAATTGTAACTTGTCAGTACTGATGAGGTCAGCTATGTCTGCAACTCTAATCTATTATCATTACCGTGAAATTTCTAATTGCTGACACATTTCTACTGCAAGTACATCCCTTATTGTCAAATTGATATTACTAACTTGTTAGCTGCTGTTTATTTTTTTGCTTCCGTTTGGGATTACAGTTTTTCCATTACGTCACGCTTGCACTCTGCAACGGACAGCACCCACACTGAGCGTAGTAGTGCGCTAGGGCCGGGTCTCCGTCAGGCCAGAAAGTAGATGGATTTGACTTTATCTGCAATAAAGATTACAAGTTGACTTCTTGTTTGACTTTGGCTTTTGAATGCACGTCATAAAAACGTTTTATGATGACGACGGCCAGCCCTAAGCAGCCAAACGCTGGTGACGAGTCGCTTGCAGGTGCCTTACTTGCCAACCCATATCATGCCACAACAAGCGATGCCACCTCATGCCAGGCCGGACCCGGTCCGGGCGGTTGCCTTTTGCTGTGGTTGCATGTCTTTCACTCGATTCGTTTTGGAGCTGTGATTATATTATCTTGATTTACGTTTACATTTTATGTGGAATTTTTATGCTTTTTTGTTGCTTCTCAATGTCTCAAGCAAAAAACACACAACACACACGCACACACACACACACACACACACACACACACACACACAAAGTAAAAGTGCAACGTCATGCAGCCAAGTCACAGCACCAGAAGAAGGCAACGGCAAATTCAACAAGTTGAGAGTTTGAGGTCGTTACAGACACTGACAATTTTTGGCTTATCTTTTATTTGCATTGAAAAATATTTACACAGACTCTGACGCTGTCAAAACGACTGACTGGACAAGATGTGCAACGCCAGCAACTTGAAGATAAGGCAATAGATTCCCCCATCCGGCACCATCAACAAAAAGTTGGGCAAGATAGGAAGCAGCTTACCGAAAGATGATTATAGAATTTAACTCAAGCAAATGATGGATATTTAATCTAAGAGTTTTTCTATACGAATTGCAACATCAAAGCTCTAGCACCTTTGATGGTTGTTTGCTCCTTGTAATCTTCTTGGCTTTTAGACATGAACATAGATTTAACGCTAAGCCATTGATGTTTATTCATATAAACGTTTTCTTTTCATCGCAATGCTGCTTTTAATAACGATCACTAAAATGATGTGAAGAATTTAATGAACATTTTAACTCAAGCCATTACCTTGATGTCTGTTGATAGGTTACCAGTCATATAAAACTATTAGCCAAAACAACAAAAGATGGTTAGACTTCACCCAAATGCAATCAGAATGATTAGGAGAAGAAATCTAAAAGACATGGGAATAAGGCAAGGAAAACAAAAGTTTGTCTTACAAATCACTACTCCATATACAAATAAGCTAAGCAAAAATTCAGTGTGGTACCGATTACTTCGCTATAGCGCAACTTTTTCATGTGAAATCTATACCATACGAAAGATAAAAAATTTGCAATTTGCAGAATATAAGTTTCAACAGGATACGTTGCGTTTTAGTCAAAGTTGATTTGAAGTAAAAAAAACAACAACAAAATACAGCACACAAACATTGTTATTTCGTGTTTTCTTCTCTGCTCTTCGTAATCAGGTGTTATGAGAGCGTATATTAAGTCGTCGAATATAATAGATAGAATAATATTATTATTAAGCTTTCAGTCAAATCTACTTTGGATTCCTTATTGAAAACTTTATTTGAGGAATACTTTTGTCAATATACTTTTATTCGAACTAATAGATAATAGTCGTTTATACGTTTCTCGAGGGTTGCCAACTTTTCCAGCAGTGGATCTCGAGTCCTACGCACAACTCTGTTAAAGGCTTAAGGAAACCGCGCGTGACGATTAGGACACCTAACTATGGCGTACTTAGTGAAGCTTGTGCGAATGTTGCTCTGAGTAGATTGCAAGTGAATAGCAATTAGAAGCTTTTCCTGTTCTACCAACACCCAGACCACCCTTGGTTCGGTGTTGCTACACAGTTAGTGCCTCTTGAGCAATGCAGGCAGCTCCGTCAAGGTAGCAGACCTCAGTGAACTTTCTGATACCGCGCGAGGCTTCACACAAGGCGATGCTCTCTCCTGCAACATCTGCAAATTTGAGATGGCGAGTGCTGTGCGAAAGGAACGAAAACATTTTCTTAAAGAGTGCCCAGTTGCTTGACTAAGTAGTCAAAGCGTGATGTCACCGGAGCGCTTGCGGCTATTGAAAGGAAATCTGCCTGGGTGGGTCAGGTGGCAAAAGAGAGCAAGACATAGTATATGATAGCTTTATGTAGAGATAGGCGGCGTTTAGACTATTTTGTATAGGGATCCAGTGGAGGATTACTCTTGACAATCGATGAATCAATTTGGTCAGATAAATCAAATGAACTGTAGAGACCACTCGCGACAAGACGCTTTTTATTTTCTTCCTACTTTAAATCGCTGAAGCATGGGTATTGCGGCAGTCTGAACTTGGAGTGTTAGGGCGTAAAGTACTCCGTGAGAGAGATTAAATGAAGCTAACGAAGGATTGGGGCCGTGTCTCCGTGTAAAGCACCTGGTTGAGTGCGCACTGACCACGTTCGCTTTAAGCGAAGGCGACCAGAAGAGTGACCTATAAAAAAATGCTAGAAGATCGCGGGTTGCTATGACTAGTCAAGAATAGGAAGATATACTAATAAAACGAAAGGTAATGACATTTCCCATACATTGATCACAAAATGTTTGTGCTTAATGAAATCCAGTTGCTGATAACAATACAGAAATATGAAATGAAACCTTCTTACTATTGAAATCAAGCCAATTGTCATATCATTTAATATTAGTATAATTTGCTTTTAAAACGAAGATAGTTTAAAACTTGTGAAATACTCTCTTTAGATCTATCACCGGAAACGTTGTCTTTTTAATAAGAGCCGAACTAGCCTTCGACTACACCTAGAATCCTAAACGTATTTCAAGCCATGACAATTTAAACAAGTTTGAGAAGCTACTTCAGTTATGCTTTGAGACATTACAAACCATAGAACTTTACATCAGTCAAACATTTTTTGTGTTAAATGACGTCCGCTTTTAATGCAGCAACCAAACTGGAAACCAACATTCACAGTGGGACCGGAACTGGCACCCTTCATTTAATATAAAGCAATTTTCCTCTCAAATTCACTTCAATAACCAATTTTGCCATGCACTCACTCAACGCACACCCTGCATTCACTTATACACACACACAGACATTACAAATCATCAAAAGCAAACAGAATGAAAAGGAAAACGCGACTTTTCCAACCTTAGAGTTGGAGACTCTGCCATCACCTAGCCATTACAATAGAACAGTAGTACAATTCCGACAAATCCATTTCGTAGAGTAGTTCCACCCACCCTACTCACACACACACACACACACACACACATGCACAGACATACACAAAAAACACTCAGCAATCAGCGAATGGAGCAGCTTTTCGACATGTCTAACATGACAGCGTGACAGTTTAGTTGGCTTTCCCGCCGGGAGCTAGCCACCAAACGTCATCGGAAGCGGAATCTAATTGAATACTACCCTATAACACACACACATACACAAAGCGAAAACTATTTAAAACTGGCAACTGTAAAAACAAACCGTTATTCACACGCTGCTCGCGCGTTATTTTCGCGGTAATCATAAATTCATAGGGAATGGCTAGCTGCTGAGCCGGCTTGAAAGCAGTTCCATGATTAACAATGACTTGAGTTGTTCAGCTTAGGAATAGGGCTCGGTGGTCAGCCGTTTGGCCTCGACAGCGACAGCTCCAAGGATAAGTAGTATAAGGATAACATCGTATGCCGCCTACTACGCAAGTGGCCCTTTCAGCCACTTGGCTTGGGGTGTTCTTTGTTGCTTGTCTGTCTCGAGTGGAAAACTGCGCGCCCGTTTAACACGCATCACTCACACACACACACTCACACACACACACACACACACACACACACAGGCACACTGAGACAAAAAAACTTGACCCAATTTCAGTGCGTGTCTGTGTGTGTTGGTGGCGCGTGTGTTTGTGTTTGCGCTGGTGAAAAATGGCGTTTATGAAGCGCTTATTGTGTTTGCATTGTGGCGTTCTTTCCTCTTGCCCGTCGCCTGCTTCCGTTTCCGCACTCGAATGGTGCGCGCTCTACAATGGCCCATTCCCAAGCCCATTCCCAACGTTCCCATTCCATGCCACTCACCGTTATGTTATTATTGTTTGCAATACGTCGCTGCTTTTGTCCAGCTTGTCGCACGCCCTGGCTTTGTGCCGTTCTTTGTAGACAGTTGACATTTTGCTTTTGCTAGTCGCAGCCCCACTACCTACCAGCCTGCCCGACCCTACTCGGCACTCGACAAAACATTTTTACGCATTTATTGGCATAGGCATGGGGCATGTCCAGAGTGGGGGGTGGGAGCACTCGGATTGTGCCGCTTACGCATGCCATCACTTAGACCGCGTGGCGCTGCTTTCCGTGACTAGGGCTACAGCCATCGCTACAGCCACCCACTGCCGGCTGTCGTTTCTTGTGTGCGCTAGCATTGGAGCCCTGAGCTGGTCACTTTGACAGCAACGGGAAGCGGAAACGGATATTTCATGCCCATACTTTCTCATTTTTCGTGTTGACGACTGCCGGAGACATGTGTGCGGTTATAATATGTCCATACACATGCATACAAGCAAACTCCAAAAGTGTCTAAAACGTTTCTCTGTGTGTGTGTGTGTTTTTCCCCCCAAACTAAAACCCTAACAACAGCCCTTAACAACATAAAATAAAAGTCAAACCAAAGTCGCTTTAAAATTCCACCAAGGAGTTTTACAAATTTCTTTTTATTTTTGAAAACTTTTGTTTCGATCTATTGGGTGATTTGTGGTCTGTCTCATCTGTTGGCCCGGGGGTCTTTTTAAGTTTTTTTTCCTTTTTTTTTTTTGAGCGCCTTGACTGATACGCTACTCAAAAAGGGGAGTTTCTGTTGACTTTTAGCGCTTGTGACTTTTTAGTTGGCTTAGTTAAAATGAGCTGCAAAAGTTTGTTTCTACAGCATAGAAAAGTTGCTTCATACCTTTAAGTCGAGCACAAGCTCTGCATGTAATACAGTTATTTAGTTCTTTTGAAAGTGACAGCGCAGCGCATAGAGAACACCCCATAGCTGAAAGTTTCGATATATTCAGTTTATTTTTAATAAAATGTAAATTATGCGTTGGGCTTTGATAAATGTCCATTGAAAAACTTTTAGTTCAATGTGTTGTTGGTATTTTTCTTGTCCCCCGCCTTTTCTTGTGGTTTTTCCAGCGCCCCAATATTTTATTCATAGTTGACACGAAATGCGTAACAAATCGTTTCAGTGTCGAAGCGTTTGCGACGGCATTAAATTTATAGTTTTCCTTTGCGCACGTTGGAAGGATGCCCCAAGCCCTCTGTCCCATATCCAAATCCGTACACCATGCTCATGGCTGTGCGCCTGGCGCTCAAATGAAAAATAAATAAATATTCTCAGCACACACTCGCATACAAAGATACACACACACACTATGATACGCACACACCGAAACAATGGGAGCGCATCATCATGTTGGGGCCCAAGAAGCAGCTGGCTAATAAAAAGTGAATTTGCATAAAGTGTCCATGCATGCCAAGTCTGGAGATGAATAAGTTATCAATTTTTAAATACCCTGCAGCATTTAAAGTAACACTTTTAGCATCCGTTGCAAGTTTTGCAAAACCGATTCATAACTTTTTAGTTTTGGGATACTAAGCATAAGATGTGAGCTATGTGTCTTATAGCTCCAAAGCTGTCAAAGTCAAAACGGAACGGGAAGCCTTCTGTGAGACATATCTAAGAAAGAAGAGAAGAATTTTGTTTTGACAGTTTTGAACTGTTACAATTAAGTTACAAATCGTCATAGATTGATGAACTTCCCCATCCCACTCCCATTTCAGTGGTGACGCCATTTTTAAACAGCCCCTAACTTGTAGCGCACACTCTGACCTCAGCAAGTAAGCGCTGTTGGTCTTCATAGATGATAGAATTTCATATATAAGGTCCTGAAATGGTATGACTAAGTGCTGGAGCGGTCCGGAACTCATACTGTGGGAGAACACCTAAGGCTAGGTAAAGCTGTGCGTATGAATGAAGACCATTCTCGCAGTAGCTTCTTCATCCATAGGCACAACGGAGCCCCTGGAAGTCGCTTGCCTATGTCAGAGTAGACCTCATAGAGTTCTTCGTTCCATCGAATGCTGTACTCTACTCGAAGAAAACATATGATCGTTCCTGTCAGCACGGCAAAATTCGTTAAATGAATAGCGGCCTGTACATACAAATTCTGCAAGAAACGCAGGAAATGTTTCACAGGTTGTCACGTGACTAAATACTTTGTGAAGGCATCCAAGCCGAAGGCCTCTAGACGTCTTCATCGTTAGAAGAGGAAAGAATTGCGAGCCATCACCAACAGAAGTGAACTTTTCTTATTGCAAAAGCTTGCTCAAAACTAAGCTCAAAACTAAGCTGCTCGATTTGTTTCAATTTTCGGGCCATAACGCTCAAAAATGGGCCATCAGCAAAGTTTGTTTACAAACAAACAAAGCCAAGTGCCCCAAAAACTGCAATTCTGCATTTGTCTGCGCGCCTTTTTTTGTCGTTCAATTTGCGCGCCAAAAGCAGATAAGGCAGACACGGAGCAATGGTGTCCCAGCTAGTGTCCCTAGTGCAGTACAGACTACGGTGGCCTCGCAACTGAGTTTCGGCTTTCAACGACCGCAAACTCTTCTCCTGGCGCTCGTATCTAGTGCCAAATGCTTTTAATTGAAAATGACCGTGTGTGGCGCTCTTAACTGGACATCGATAGGCAGCGGGGGAGGCGACTATGGCAGTGGGGAGACTTTGACGCAGCACGTGGAGCGTAGAGCAAGCAAAGTGTCGCCATCGCAGAAGCTGCCGTTGCAAATTTCGCGTTGATGTGCTCTATACCAAATGAAGGGTATAACTCTTTGTTCAAGATGTTTGTAACATAACGCAGTGAAATGTTTAAAGTGAATGCAATTCTCCATATCTATGCGTAGGTTCCATGGGCGCTAGTACCTACGCTTTTCAGCTGGCAAAATTTATAGACTGTGAGTACAATTATTGATTCGGCGTAGTTGGCTATATCGAGGTGAAAGCCGCCATATGAATTTGGGGGTCCTATATGCATAGTTACCTGGGAAAAAGTTGCTTGATTCTTCACATATTGATTTGAAATTGTACTTTCGAAAACAAAATATGTCTAAAAATGCTTAACTAGACAAATCATCGATTAATCTGACTTGCTTTTCAGACATATTGTCATAAAGTGACATAATTATATAATAGGAGATTTGGTCATTAGTTAGGTAATAAATGTGCCACTCTTGACGAGTTTTGCTATAAGAAACCTGCCAGCATCAAAAAACAAATTCTTCTTTAAAGGACATATTTGTGAAGAAATACAGAAATTATACATTTTTCCCCATTTTCCGAATATGCAATATCAACAACGTCTAGATATCATAGCATCCTAGAATTGGAATTCAAGTACTGCTTCCGTTTTTCGGATCGCTTTTATGTATGGATGACTATGAATGACCAGTAACTCCTTACAATGTGCGTAAAGAGTATATAGCTAACGGTGCTCTGATCTCAGTCTAACGATTTCAATTTTTTGTCGTGGTTTTTGGTGGCAGCTTTTGCAAAACATACTTTATATTTATTCACTTCAATGTTTGAATGACAAATGCAACAGCGACAACGTCGACGTCTGCGTCGGCGGCAATAACAACAGGCAGTAAGAGTTACGCCCGCGTTTTGCTCTGTCACATTTTGTAAAGTCCAAACATTGTGCATGGGTGCACCACCCGGTTGTCGGTCCATGTGAACCTATGCTAATCTATTTTCGCAAACAGTCTCGACTCGGTCAGGGAACACCGACACCGTCACCGACACCACTGACACCACAGACGCCGCCAGCGCCTAATTCAAACAGATCAGGCGTTATCATACAGCTGGCCGGCTGTGGACAGAGTTGACGGGCATTGGTGCTTGGAACGGTGGCGGCGGCGGCGGCGGCACCACGATGACGATTACGCAAGTTCGGGCCGGTGTCCCAAGTTTATTCACTTTTCAAAAATATTTCCATGCAAATGTTGAGCACATAAATTTGCCATGAAAATTGTGGCACCAGATCTGCTGCAGTCGCCTGCCACTCGGGAGCAGTTGGTTTGTATCTTGTGCATAAGGTGGGCGGCTGGTAGGACCACTTTCGCTGTTCTCCATATTGGCCATGGGTGTGGGAATAAGCTACAGTGCATTGGTTGCAGGCCAGGTGGCCAAACGCAATCAGTTAAGTGTTTGTTAAGCGGTTTATGAGAGATGAAGTGGGGTAAAACAAGCTAAAGTGAAGAATGAATGAAAGCTGGGCCGTTTTTGGGTTTAATAGTCAAAGCAATTTAGACTTTATATGCAACTAATTCAATTGAATATCTTGAGATCAAAAGGGAAAGTTGCGCCACACTTAGTAGCAGTGCAGCATCCATCGAGCCATTTCAACTCAAATTGACGGGAGGACTCAACTTAAATTCTGAATATATTAATGAATTTGATTGATATTTCCCAATTTCTGGGTAATAAATTATGGTGAAATTCGACTATTCCAAGATAACCTTGTCAACACCACTTAACACACTGCTTACCGGATCGTAAAGTCTGAAATTTTTCCTTCTGAATAGAAGCGTTCGTTTATTGTCCCGCTTCACAGAAAACGACCGACCGATTCAAAATTTTGTTGAGAATATATTCGGTGATCAACTGAAATGTTCTATTCGGTCACCAATCTCACCTTTTCAATATGGATTCGTAGAAGGGAGATCATCCAATACTAATCTTTTGGAGTTTACGGCTAATGTTATCGATGCGTTTTCGAATGGTAGAGTAGAGCTGATTGCTTTAAGGACTTTGGAAATCTGGTGCAGTTAAGCTAAAATTCAATGAGCATGTCGACGTCACTAAAGCGAAATATCTTCTTAAATTCATAAAGTGTTATTGGCTCCATATGTCACTAAAACGCTTTTCATATCTCTTGCTCGTCCGATCTTACAATATGGGTCACCTGTTTGAAACCCTTGGCCTATGGCTAAAACAACTCTTTTCCGTCAAATTCGGGGTCGATGATTTCGAATCCGGAAAACGTTTTGGATTTTCTAGCACCGTTTACGCATTATGGCTATTTCGAAATTCAAATTCAAATTACAGATTATTACAGTCGATACAAAAAGTCTTATATTACTCGGGAGCCAGACCAGTTTTGGTTTAGTTTATCTCGATTGTGGATTACAAATTGTAATATTCAAAGTTATTTTTTGTAACTCGCAATACAATCAGGATGGACCAAAACCGTTGGATCATTTTCTAAAACGGATTAAATGAATTACCTTTAATTCAAATTATAGTTTATCTCGATCGTTAGTAATGTTCCCGAGATATATGAGATTAACTGACTTTTTGAAATGAAAAGAAAATATTGCATGAAAATATAAAGAATATTTTTTCATTTTTTGACGTCATGCTTTCTGATTCTCCTCCCGCATCGTGACAAAAAGTTACAATTTAATGAACCCCTCGACATCCCGTCGGTGTTGACAGCGCCATATCGGTTCTTGAAGAATGTAAACTATCGGTTCTGATTCTGGTTCTGGTATTGAATTTTATTAGGTTAATGGTTCCGCATCTGTTTTGATTCTCTAATTGAAAGACTTCGGAACTTCACATTTAGTCTACATTTCTCAAAAGCTTAAAACTTGTCTCAATATGTTCAAATAATTTCTATACAGCATTTGAGGTTATTTTTCTTCGATTTATGTTCTGTTTTCGACGGTTTTAAAGCCTCATTCTAAAAGCAGTCAAAAAATTGGAATTAGAATTCCAACAAAGTCGGTTCTTTAGGTATATGGTTATGGTTTATGCGCTTATACTTCAAAGAAATTAACATTTCAAAACTTGGCGCCTGAAAACAATTATGTATGTCCTCATGTGGTTGTGCACTTTTCATTGTTTTTCACTGCATTTCTTGGAAAATATCTTTAAACAAGAAAATAGTTTGACTAAATCTAGTGAGTTTGTCGATAATGTCAACTTTTCTAGTAATTCAAACCTGCACAAGTAAATCTCTAATTTACACAAAAAAAAACGTAATTTATAATTTCAAAAATTCTTAAGTAAAATTTGGAAAACAAATTTTTGGTATTCAGTGGATTTCATAGTAACTATGGAAAACTTAGAATCATCTTACTCTCTGCACAAAGTCAATGGATGCTTAAATCTTGTTTCAATGAAAGAGAAAGAACGAGAAAAGATAGAGGAGCAAGATAGAAAGAAGTTGCAGAAGACACTAGAAGACATAAGAAAAGAAGTCATAGGAAAATATTATACTTAAGAGCTGTTTAAGGTATGCTGCTGGTAGGAAAACATACATCTTGACCGACGTACCTAAACCCACTTTTCCGCCGTTTTTAGATCGAATCTATCTATCTTCAAAAGAACTACCTTTACAGCAATAAGTAAGTCTTTGCCGCCAATGTTGTATAACTTCTTCATTAATCCAACTAAACCCTCCAATTCTACCCATGCGGCTTAAGCCATAAATCAGCAGACATCATAACTCAGCTATAAGGCCACGGCAAACGCATTTGGAATTCCATTGCTAAACGATCGTTTAGCAGCTTATTGGCCACTGCCACCCCCGTAGCGGATTGAGGACACACGCATACCCCGAACCCGTGCCCACAGATAATAACTCAGACACCTTGCGGTCGCGACTGCCGTAGCCGCTGGGCCTGCGGATTGCGGCTTGGACTGAGTGCGACTCAAAGGTAGTGTGCGTGCCCCGTGCGTATGTGCGGGTTGTTGTGTTCCCATGTGTGTGTGTGGTGGCAGGCTGCCGACAGTTGAGTTATCGCTTTGTTTACACGAAATGCAGCGCAAGTGTGAAAACGCGGAGTAAGCAGCGGAGCGGCAGCGGAACCGGCGGGGCCGCGCACGCAATGAATGTCACGTACGCACTTGATATGCCGACGGTTCCAAGCAGAGCCGCCAATGTTTGGACGGTATCAGGCCGTCGATGCATTCAGATCGTTCACGGAAGTTTCATTTTATCTTCGATAGTCGATGGCTGATGCAATCGTATGTGTGGCGTAGTAATGTCGAAGTTTTGGTAGTAACGCCCCGTTGTCAATGGAGACTTAGCTGTAGTCTAAACTGTTATGTGAACCTTATTTGTAATGATATTGGATTACCGTAATCCCTGTAAAATTATCAGCTGGGAACATTTTTAAAGTAAAATATTCAATACGAAATTTTTTACTTTATAAGAAACCAACTATAGTTTGAAAGTCGAAAAGAAGAAGGAAGAACAATCCAAATTGGCGGGAAGGTTCAAAAATTGAAAACCCAAAAACTTTTTTCACCAACGAAGTTTAAAGGAAACTTTTCTGCCATGAAAGTTTGGTTTCTAAAAGCTTAAAGTAAAAGTCAGAATTTTTTGGAAGATCCTGAATAAGCTCTTGGAACTTATTATTGAATGTGACTACCAGATGCGCGACTCAGCTTTGGGGTATGATCGCAATATTACCACCATGGATGATCAAAACAGTTAGGCTCTTTCGTTATAGAGATCGTCTTCTGGTACATTGAGACAGGCGGGCTAGGCCACTAACCCATTGATTCCTGTTCAACGGATGAACAGCTAGACCTCGATGAATCTATATCAGTTGCCCGTTCTACACTTCTCTGCTCACTTTGCCGACCCTTGATCTAGATCATGCACCTATCCTACCTATAATTGTGACGATTTGGAAGTACGGCTGTTTCGAAAAAGTCACAATTACAAAGTCAAAAACTCAGAGCTTTTATTACAAAACGATTTTATGCATGTTGTTGGGATGGGAATATACATGATATATTAGGACAGCTCTGCATAATCCAAATTTATTTTAAAAAAAGCTTAAAATGCTAATGCCCAACGCTTTGTGACATCAGTACTTCTTTATGGGATCGAGGCAATTGGGAACTGAGATATCCATCGGAAACTTCATGTTTCTTTAGAGGACTTGACTATCTGAACAGTTCTACATTTTCATTCTAATAAAGTCGAGTACGTAAACAGTACGTCCATTTTATGGGTAAATTTGTTATTTTAATTCTTTCTCCTTAATTGTGGTCTGATACTGTAACCTTCAGAAGATATTTGCAATAATGTATCAATTTTAGACCACTCCTTCTACAAACTGTAACAGAACTGCCATTTTTGTAGCTATAGATGCACTTAATACTTGTATCCTCTAAGCCAGATGAAATTAAAAAAATAAATGTATGTCGCAGCTTAAAGTAAAGTCCATCAGAATATTTTCAATGAGTGTGACTAGCGATGAAGAAGTTCAAACCAGGACTAGAAGCGCCAAAAACTATTGTCGTGGCTCAAGCTGGCATTGCCAAAAGGTGTAGATAGGCTTCTCCCGTGAGCTGTGTCGATGTGTTTTAAGAACCAGACTGTCGATTTACCTTTGCGAAACACCCTGTTTTAAGAATTCAAAGTACTTGGAGCTCAGTAATATTCGCGAATATTATATTTCAGTTTCTTCGGCATTTTGAAAATATGATGCCTCGTCAAGAAATTGCAAAGAATAAGTTTTATGTAATCCTAAGGCGTTTGTTACACGAACTTAGATTTCGACACGAGTAATTGAAAAAAATTCAAGTGCGACTATCAAAATCTTACAGGCAATCTTACAATTGTCGACAAATTATGCGTGTAAGATATTTGATAGCTCGCCGATAGCACTATTCAACAAATTTGACCTCAATGAAAAGCCTATCGCTAAAACATACCACTTCTGGTAACAATATGCAACAAAAAAAACCTACATATAAAACATATCTTTTCCTGTAAATTTTGGGTCACTGATTGCGAAGTCAGCAAATCTCATATTACTCGGGAACCTTACTTTCTATATTAGAAAGTAATATAATATGAAGCAATTCGCACAGGGTTCCAGGTGATGCGACTTACGTTCAATAATTGCACGAACTCGCTTGTAAATATCGCTTCGTGTGTCAGGTGCCTAAATATTTGAGCAAAATCGAAGCTATTGTTCTGGCCATGAAAATCAAGTAAAGAACTCGCTACTGTAAACGGTCATAAATTGCAAACTAAGGACTAAAATAATAAACATAGTTGGTTGAAAAGGCCAGACTGTACTAAACGATAAACGTTTCAGACCTCAAGCTTCAGAAGTACTAGAAATATGAATCAAACCCCGAATTTCTTATCAACATCTAGTATAAGTACATATAATAGACCCAAGACATTAAGGCTATACAATTACAGATACAATTCTATGTATCATATCATATGCATATGAATTGATTAATTACATAGTAGAGTTCTTAGTAATTAGGCTATGTATAATATACTATATAGTATGTATGTATGAATGTTTTGTATAGCGTTGCTAACGGTATACGGAAAAGCCAGAGCAGCTCGCAGTCTGCGTCAATTGAAATGGGTCAAATGCAGCGCCGGCTAGTAGTTTTTTGGGGGTGCTTTCTTTTCCAATCGAACGGCCTGCTGTACTCAATAGCTCATCTGCACACACACACACACACACACACACACACACACACACACACCCCTCGATTAGTGTGTGCACGCATTTTCCGCTTTTCCACGCGCGTATACGCAAACTTGCCCAAAAACAAAGCGTACAACAACAACAGCAAGGGCCTCGTCGTCATCGGTCATTTCTTCTTCTTGTCTTCGATTTTGTTTTTATTTCGCTTTTCGTTACGAGACCTTTTTCACGTTGCTCACTGCATGGCATTTCCCAACCCTCGCTCTGTAATATTACAACGAACCAAAAATTGTTGGCCGGGGGCAGAGGGCACGCTCTCTCTCGCTCTCTTTCTGGTTAGCGTATTCTTGAACGCGAAGCAAGAAGCACAACACAAAAACGAACAACCCAAAATAGTCAGGGATGGAAATGTGAAATGGAAACAGGTACCAAAGCGAACTCGCAGCGTAAAGTGAACCAAACCAGTTCAATTTTTGAATAAAGAAGTTACTTTTAGCCTGTTCAAGCAGTTAGAAAAGTTAAAAAAGTGATTAAAACATTAATCAAGTGATTCAAGCACTATTTGGCAACCCTGGCAAAATTACACTACTACGTTTACTACTACTACGACAACAACGAATGTTGCCCCTCACAGACAACGACAGAAACAAAAACCACTACAACGACGACGTCGACAACGACGCCGACGCCGACGCTGTTGGCCCCAACAAATGGCCCCCATTCCATTCATGTGAATGACGACGCCGACGACGACGACGACGACGACCGTAAAAAGAGACAGCCAGCTGCAGCGACAGAGACGGCAAACGACGCCGAAGAAGAAAAAAAATTATTTACGATTTATTTTGATTTTTACACTGCTACAAAGATTTTTATGTCAGAGGGGAGTGCGGCAAAGGGGCGCATAACTCGCATGACGCTCGTGCGCTGCTCTTGCGCTCTTTAACTAAGCGATGAATTGTGGAACCTAAGTATTCATTTCGCTGGCTACTCTTTGTTCCATTGCCATTTTGTTGCACTTAAAATGGCTTGGAACAGTGGTGTTTCGCTTTGCTCTTAAGTTGCGCCGTTTGTTTTTATGCATTCACTTTCGTAATATTGCTCTCGCGCGCTCTTTGCTCTCTGTTTTGGTGCCACTCCGCCTCTCCCCACACTAGTTCGTAACAAACTGCTTCTTCTTGCGCTGCTGGCAGTGCGCACTGCTCATTGTCGCTGTCGCTGTCGCAGCGCTGCGCTGCTCTGTTTATATTGTTTGTTGTAAACTGTACATTCGTTTACGTTTCACATTCCGTTTTGTAAATTGATCAACTGAAACGTCTATTCCTCCACCTTTCCTTCTCGATGCAGCAGCAGCAATTCATAAAATTAGAAATGTAAAGTTTATTGGCGCTATTTCTGTTCCATTCCGCATCGCCCCTCTTCCACACCCTTAGCTGACGTCTCTGTCGTCTAACAACATCATTTCATTGTCTCCGCAAAAGGGTCTCGTCTCGCACTTACAGCAAGGTGTACTGTACTACGCCCGCCTTGTAACTTGTAACCAGGGGCGGCAATGGGCGCTTTTTGCTCTCCGTACGACTCTGTCTGCACGCACCCCTTGTCTGCTGTTGCTTCATTGCCATCATCGTACATACATACACTCATGGTATATCTGCTTTATGCTCTTTCTACTCTAAAATGAAGTAAAATCACAACATTTATTCTATTTTTCTCTGACCGTGCGAGTTGAATGAACCGCTTGAGGTATCTGTATCTGTATCTGTTGCCGCCTTTTTTCAGAAGTGTAGCTATTTCAGCTGATTTTTGGTAACAAAGCGTACAATCTGGCAAAATTTCATGGAATTTTTACAATTTTGCCCTCTTGAAACTATAAAACTGAAATGTTATATTTATTCCGTTCTTAGCGCGAGCAAAAACTTATGCCTAACAATATTTTCTATGTTACAGGTATGAAAAGTAAAAATTACTTCAAGAGTATTCTACAGAAAATGTATGAACAAATCTTATAAACTTGGAAATAAATTCGAGTAAAATATCGTGTGCATTTGCTCATTGAAAGGCTGAATATTCATTCGCATTTCACTTTTGAAGATTTCAATATTCATGAATATCGTTTGGAAAAAGCAGTTTATCTTAGTAAATACTCTTATATAAGTAAATAAGAACTGATCGTCTGAACACTGCAGTCATTCAGTGTTTATTGTTTAACTCTTTTTTTTAACAACAATATTTTGACTGTCTTAGAGCGAATTTTCGCTATATGTATGATGCCAGCCTTAACGGTGCATTTCCAGCTGCTATAAACTTCTTTAAGCCCAAAGAGCTAAAAGTAATAGAGTGAAATTCTGGACTGTTCAAAAATTCAACTTTTTTTGTTGTTAAAAAGCGGCCATTCCCAAGACAATGTATGTGTGAGGCTGCTTGTGTTGCTCTCTCCCTTAGAGCGACTCATTCGTATACACTGTCTTGGGAATGGCTGCAAGTCGACTCAATGTAAGTGCCAAGAATTTCACTCTATTACGCTCTTTGCTTAAAGCGGTACAAAAGTTACAAAATCTTAGAGAACTGAAAGGAATCAGAAACGAAACTCAAAATTGTTAGTTTATCATCCGTGTCGAATAGCTCGAAGGAATCATGTTGGAAATATCTGTATATCTCCGACGTAAGAAGGCTATTTCAAGAACGTTGACCAAATTGATGCAATTTTCTAAATTGATGAAAGTGCTTGCAAAAGTTTTCAATAAAAACGAAGAAAACTCCCACAAAAGGTCTAAAGAAGAAACATTTTCTTTCGATATTTATAAAGTTATTAGTTTGTTCAATGAAGTTAAATTTTTATGCGCCATTAAATAACATTTTGATTACGAAAACTTCCACCTAAGTATAAATCCTGCGCACGGAGCGTATCTACATAAATATGTTGCCTTTTTTTTTATTCCCACGAGTATCTAAGCCTATCAATGCCATTGAAATAAATAGAACGATTTCCATTGCCCAACTAAAAGCCCGCTACCTCCAATAACGTGCGATACAACAAAAGTTCTATTACTATAATCTGGCTTACAATAACTATTCATGTAACTGTAACTATTCATGCTCCTATTATGATTGTCGATAAGTTTCAATGACAGACACTCGGCTGAGGGTCGCAATAAAAACAATGTTCTGTCGAATTTGTGGATGGACGCGGGGTTCCGCGCGGGACTAACGGTTGCTCATATTGTCATGGCATCAGACAAATACCTTTTGGATTCGTGTATTTCACCGATATCTATTTATAAACAACAAAAATATGAACTCTACGAATGACAAAGTAAGTCATTACGAAGGGAACGTAGAACTGTGGTGTGCAGGGAGCAATTCTGGGGGAGTGTGGACTCTGACTCTTGGTTTATTATAAACAAAGTGTTTTGAATATTTGCGCACGAATTGTATGTGTGTGTGTGTGTGTGTGTGTGTGCGTTGGAAATCAATCAAGCCTTGAAGCGAACACTGAAAGCGGCTTGGAAAACTAAACCAAACAGTAACGACAACAACAACAACAAGTAAATCAAAACAAAGCTGTGGAAAAACTAAAGAAAAGCCAACCAGAAATGTGCGTGTTTTCTGCGCCATTGCGTTGCAATGCGTAGGAGCGAGCGAGACGCACTATTCTTATATGGTTTCATGGGTATGCCCCCCAACCGGGCAAAGTATTTGGGTCACAGTACAAGCGCGCTGGGTTTCAGGTGTTTAACAGGTCTCACTGGGGGTCTACAGCGCACAAGTCGGGGCCATCGCACCATGGCACATGGCCAGACGTACGGACGATGGAGCCGGAACTCATGCGGGGACAATCACTTCCTACTTTCGGGCTGGTCATCTTTAGCGCTCGCTTTGCATAAATTATTGGCGGCTGGAAAATTCGCAAAGTTGTGAAAATTTGCGCGCAGCAGCATGAAGATGCAGTGCAGCAGGGGGGGGTGTGTGCGTGTGGCGTAAAGGGGCTCCGTCCATGACAGGCTTGCGTGCGGGTACAAAGTCCGCATATATTTGGCTTGTTCGAGGCAGTCGCTTGTAACGGCGCCAACGCTGACGCCGACGGCGACAGCGACGCTGACAGAGCGGCTCATTTTCAGCTTCAATTTCAAAGCTGTTTCTCTCTCTCGTTCCCTCGTTCCCTCGCTCCTTCTCACCCTTTGTTGCCAGTTGTTGTTGTTGTTGTGTTGCTTTGTGTGTTTCGTTTGTTTCATTTGTTTCTCTTTTATTATTTGTTATTGTCTTTTGTTTTGTTTTGGCTTTTTGCACATTGCATAACTGTTTATTAGCGAAGGCCGTTAATAAACAACAACAACAACAACTGCAACAACAACAACAACAACTGCAGCCAATGCCAAACCTAAACCAAAATAGTTAAGCCAAAATAGCATTTTTATCTCTTTGTTTTTTCCATTCATTTATTTGTGTTTATCTTTTATTTCTTTAATTTTATTATGTTTTGTTTTTTAATGACGTCTCTTACTGATTGGCTGCCAAATAAAAAAATACTTTAAACTGTTCGGCAGTCCTACCCAAAATTCAGCGGAACCACAAAATCTATACCACCCGCACTTTAAAAACTGCTTTTAATTTTATGATTACAAATTACGGAAAACTTTCGGCGAATTTTATTTATAATCGCTAGATGCATATTCTGTTTATAATTCGGGGAACAAGTCGCTAATCTCTTATCAACGTTTCAGAGGAAGCTGCCTCAGCCTGAAAAATTAACCCATTGTTGGATTTTTTATGATGAATTTACTCTTTACTCTTTACAGCAGTTTTGTAGTACAATGTGTAATGTTGCATATAAGCGATAATTTCATATACGCAATAATCGGATATATGCATGAAAACATTAAAAAAGCGATATCGGTAACAATAGATATCGCTTATATGCAATGGCGAAAATGCAGTGCAAAGCACTTGTTGCATATAAGCGATACTTTCGTATACCCGATAATCGGATATATGCAAAAATATTTCAAATAAGCGCTACTCTATACAGTCGATATCGCTTATATGCCATGGCAAACAAGTAAATTCATATGAAAATGCGTAGCACTTGTTGCATATAAGCGATAATTTCATATACGCAATAAACGGATATACGTATGCAAAATATTAAAAACAGCGATATCGCTAACAGTAAATATCGCTTATATGCAATGACAAAAATGCAGAGCAATTGTTGCAAATAAGCGACAATTTCCTATAAGCGATAATCGGATATATGCAAAAATATTTCAAATATGTACCGTAGATATCGATATTTTTAAATTAAAATCGTCATATAGCCTATGATATGATACGTATTTCGTTAGCAAATCCGAAACTAAAAAAAGGTTTAACCCACGTTTGAATTCGAAATCCGGTTAATTTGGGATCGCTGATTTCGTTTTGGATTTTCTGGCATCGTTTTCAAAATATGGCTATTCAAAAAAATACGAGATTTATAGAGTTGCGAAGTCTCATGTTCTGTTGTTCGAATTAAAGGTAATTGAATATAAAAATATAGAGTAACATAAAATTTGCTGACTTCGCAACTCTCGAAATTTCGAATTCTAATCTATAAAAGAAGTTCGTCACAATAGACTTCTGGCGCCAAAAATTGAGCGTTTTTTTTAGAAACATCAAAAGATCCCAAACTCTGTGTGTTGTAAAAATGCCTAAATCGGACAAAGTTATCTGCAACACTTCTTATAATATCGAATTAAATCAAATTTGTTGTCTAGTAATATTTCCAAAACTCTTACTGCTTGCCCCAAATATTCTTGAAATCTCCGATTTAGTGCTTCGTAGATATGTATACCCGTTAAGCGGATAGAGTATCCCAAGTTCCAAATGGCACATCTATTGCAGCTTAGCTGACACTTTTTCACTTGAAACACATATTGTTCTTTTGAAATGACTTCCCAGACATTTGTAATTAATATTAGAACGTAAATAAGTTCCAATATTTGCTAATTATCGCCAAATGGGATTTAAAATAAACACGTTCGGATCAATTTAATGTATTACATATGTATGTATGTAAATGTAAAATACTGTAAACTGATTTGCGGCCATAAAACGCTAAACTTAACACTAATCCAGCACTCTATACAAACTCAATTAGAAAAGCTAATGAGCAGGCCCTTGGGGGGAATCGAATGTAAGTAGTATGTAAATGGAGAGCTGGGGACTAGTTGGAGCAACAGCTGCAACAGGTGCAAACAACAGCTGCTTCAAGTGGTACTCAAATGTATACACACTCAGCACTATTTAGTAAGTATAATCGTTTTACAGACTTTGGAAGTCTGTACGATCATATATACTGTAGTATTTATATTAGTAAGAAAAATAATACAAGTGGCATCCCCATGCTACACATACTATCGACTGATCAGATTGCATGAGTACAACAACCTTTTGTAGTTGGAGGTTTTTTACAATGCCAACTAAATATACTATCAATAACTGATAAGGCTACTTTAATATTTCATTAACATTAGAGTTTCGTAAATTTTGGGTACAACTTGAAGTTCCAGTTTGATTTCTTTTTTCTGAAAATGCTAATGCTTTTTAATGTTGTGATCGATCTATCGGTTTCTTTTCAGCAGCGACTTTTTGACATATCACGCGTGAGTCGTGTCAAACTGTCAGGTCATTATACCTGTACACAAAGTGTAAAAGGGTATTATAGATTTGCGCAATGTATGTAACAGGCAGAAGGAGGCGTGGCAGACTATATGTTCCATGGGAAAAAATGGTCAGGAGCAATAGTCGCTTCGATAAAGCCCATCCGTTCATCTGTCCGTCTGTAAGAGGGTATGCTACTATCGAGCACCGTCCCGACTATCAAAGGGTATGCGGAAGACGATGTTACGGCGCACGCAAAGTAGAGATGCCAGGAGGATTGATCACCCCATAACCTGGTAACGGCGTGTTATGGCCAGTTATGTACCCTCCTCCTTTCCTTGACAATTTTTGCCCAACATCATTCATTGCAAGCAATCATGATACATGATCCTAAAGGACTTACCTGCATTTTATGATGTTTTTAATAAGAATATTAGGTTTTACTGGTAAAAAGCATTTACAGAGCAATAGAGAGAAAGTCCGGAAGCGGAGTGATGAAATCATAATGTCTCACCTATTGCCTCATTTGGTTATTTCATTGTATTTTGCGGCACCCTTGGGAAAAAAACCTTACTGTAGCGCTGACACACGAATAATTTCATTTCCGGTGAAAATGCTATTGAAAAACTTGAGAAATATGTAGCAACATCGAAAAACACGCTAAATGCTTTGATGCATATTCTAAAAACATTTCCACAGAAAAAGCACAACACTCATTTCAAAGAGATAAAACATAATCCAAAACGCTTTCGTGAGCCAAAAATACAGTTGAAAATTGTTTTTTAAAAATAAACACAATCGATATGCATTTTGTCATCAAGGTGACTTTAGCATAGATTCATAATATTGCTAATAACCTCTAAAACTGTGCGACTCGTACATTTCTACGCATTCTTTTTTTGTCAACTAATGACACTTCCGGGCTCTAAATTTGGCCAATGAGAAATTTACACTAGAATTGACACTTCAAGTGTCATGCCAAAGTAAAAGCAACATATAGTATGTATTTATGGCAGTGTATGGCATATATAACAAGAAAATGCAAAACATTGAGTTTTCCCTAAAAGAACCGAATGTGAGGGGCGCCCGCACTGCGGCTTGTCAAGCTGTCACTTTGACGTTGTAGCAATGATGACAAATTACTTGGAAAATGCAACAAAGTTGCAAGCAAAATTAAGCAAGAAACAGAACATGTAACCCAAACCCAAGTACCAAACTGACAAGGCGGAGGACGAGTAGCCGGAAAAGGGGTAGTCAAAAGCTGACAATTGCACAAATGTTGCCCATTAAATGAGACCATACTCATATGGTGTGGGCAGCGACTGGCTCACTGGCTCACTGGCTGGCTGACTGCGGCTGGGCGTTGCGGGGATTGTCACAAATTCAATTTCCGCAAATCTCGTACCGAGACAACAACAACAACAACAGCTGCAACTGTTGCGCCAACTTGCGAGTCACCGTCATCCGGCAATCACCGCCAACCACCCGCGCCAAGACTCTACACTTTGGTTTCGGTGTTAATTGCTGACACATGACAGCGACATCGAAAGGGTCCAAGGGATGAGCAAGGTATGTGGCAATGATCTATGGTGCATATGTGAGTGTGTGTGTGTGCGGCAGTCCTTGGCCACTTTTTGTGGCTCTGCACTGTTGTTGATGATTCAATTTCGAGTAGTTCAGCAGTCGAGACAGTCTTTCAAGAGTGTCTGTGAACAGGCATATACCCAGTCGGAACTTTCGGATGAAAGAAGAAGGAAAATGCTAGTAGAAGTTCTGTAAAGCGATACAAAACAGTTCATAACATAAAGTAGCTCAGAAAAGCGTCAGATCAAAGGGTATGACTAACTCCAGCCTCCAGCTTCACATGCGTATTTCCAGAACCAAGCAGCTTTGCTTTCCCGCAGCACACACTGGGTGCTCTCTCTGTCTATCTGTCTGTCAGTCCGTGTGGATGCGTGGGACATTCCTCATTCCGTGTCATAAGTGATTTTTACAAAGTGTCCGCTGTGAAAATGGTTGCGTTTACTTTGCCGCACATTTCGCTGCTGCTGTGACATTTAGGTGACATTTTACAGACACTTGTCATACGTTGCAGACTTTTGGTTATGGCGCATCACTCATACGCCCCATCGTACAGCATTGCTGACTGCATAAGAGTTGCCGCCAAGATTTTACGTGCACAATTTCTAATTACAATTGAACACAAAATGGACTGAGATTAGACAACGAAATTGAAAAATGTTCAAAAAGTCACATGTATTACCAAGATCTCATTAACATTGTTGCAGTGCACGGACACGTTTCCAGACGACATCAGCTCAAACATTGTTGTTAAAATGACGCCAACAGAACAAACTATCGCAAAAAAAAAAAAATAGAAAGCAGCAAAGGCACAAAAAGCACAGAGCTGGCTTGCTTACATTAAGAAAAAGTGCAACGCGGCGTATGAGTAACGCCCGAGATTATATCACCACGAAGGCGGCAACACAAAAACAGTCAGAGTGACAGCAACGGCGACTGCAGCAAAAATAACGAGCGCGAATGTTTACGAGCTTAAAATAAAATGCACGGAAATATCGCCGGCAAAAATGTCATAAAAAGCGAAAATGCCAACCGTTAGTTGCACCCTACAGAAGGTAAAGCAAATCAAAATCAAAAGCGATTTTGTCCCAAAACTTTGGGTGATTCAAATTCACCTTTGAACAATGCGTAACAATGAGTAATATTTTTCACATTTCAATGGCATCTTCGATCTTGTGAAATATTTTTCACATTCTAATGGATCTTATGAAGTTGTGTCACATTTCAATGGAATCTTTCTATAAACCAACGATCTTTCGGTCTTGTGCAATATTTTTCACATTTCAATGGAATCATTCGATCTTGTGAAATATTTTTCACATTTCAATGGAAACTTTCTATAAATGAATGATCTTTCGATCATGTGAAATATTTTTCACATTTTAATGGAATTCTTCAAGAGTTTGTTCTACACTCAGAGAAAAAACATAGAACATTGAATCTTTTTTCCAAGCTGGCAAAATACAGGTGTGTCAGGGGGCTTAGATAAGAAATAGGCCGCTTGGAAGTCTTGCATATTTAAGTTACGAGATCGACTAGGATCACGTACTTAGTTTCCTCGTGCAACTTATACGGCGGCGAACAAATGATGAACTAGGAAGCGAGACTAGTGTTACGAACTTGGCAGTCGCGCGGAACTAGTCAAGCGAAGAATTTGAAATAGAAGAAAGTGAGAGGGAGCTACTTGGTATTGCCGTGAGACAAATGGCGGTGAGGATTAGAGAGCGGTTAAGAGGCGATACTTGCACCACGATATACTTGCATTTCGAGAAAGTTTTGAGAGGACGTAAGGATTAAGAATCACTTGGTAGTGTCGTGAGGCGGGTGAAACTAAAAAGCAGAGAAAGGCATACAGGTGAGAGCAAATAGCAAGAATATTTAGCTCAAAACGAGCAGAAAAACAGTTCAAAAACATAATTACTCGATCCAAGTTTGACTTCTCATTCTCATTTTTAAGTTAACAAAAACTTTTAAGATTTTCTGCACATGCTGCAAGAACAAACTGAGCCCAAAAAGCAAAACAAGATGATCAAAGATTCCGAAAAATTGCAATATTTCTCTCTCTCTCGCTCGCTTTTTAACTCACTCTATTCTGTTTTGCAATTCCCGACTTAAGTACAATGCGACCCGATCTTCTTTAGATTTTTCTTCCCGGCTCAGGGTCCCTTAGACCTTTTTGGAAGAAAAAGCTAAATAGTCCAAGTTTATTTTATTCTCATTATTCGATAAAGTACAAATTTAAGACAATTTCATTTATATGTCGTTTTATGAGTACGTGAAAACTTCACTGCTGAATTGTTTCTTTTGAACAACAAGGTTACTTTTTATTGGAACCAAATTTCTGATGAGCACTCTGAGTGAAGGGTTCAAGTACTTGATACTAAATTGGAAACGAATTTCTGTTGCTATTAGATAATCAAATATATGAATTATTTTCCAAATTCCAAGAACATGGACAATATTTAATGTGCACATCTGAGTTCTGAGCTTTCAAGTTCATTCAACTGTTCTGCAACTCTAAAGATGACGCGAAGTTGCTATTAGAGTCTTGGCGCTGCCAACTTGTTACTTTTTATGTTTTCAGCAGAAAAAAAACAATCGTTTATGTAAATTTAAGTGCACGTTTTTCAGCTCATTACTCTCAAACATTTGAGGAGCTGATAAACTTGCATTGCTCTTACCTCGTTTGAGACAAGTTCCAGCAGTTTGAGCTCAGCTTATGATTTTCACTTAACAAAGCCCCAACTACTGATGTAGGTGACAAATAATGTGCCAAGTAAAGCCGCAAGCGAAACTCATAAACTGATAGCTATACACTAAAAAAAAAAAGAGGAAAATTATTGCAAAAACTAAAGAAAATGTGCGGCATGTGCATGTCGTAACTGTTTACTACTGTGAATGTGCATGCGAATATGAGTCTGTGTGTGTGTGTGTGTGTGTGTGTGTGTGCTTAGGACGCTCAAACACTTGAGCACTACACGCGCCGTACCCGATGCACCGCCTTCATCCGCTCTAGAACCAACAAGCGCATCCGCGTGCATTGAACACGCGCCTCTTTTTTTTTACTACCAAAGGCAAGAAGCAGCAGCAGAAACAGCAGCAATAAAAACAAAGCTAAAGCTCTGTACAAATAGCAAATGACAGAAAAAATGCCGCGCAACGCACGCTGCCGTCTCAGCACACGGTCGGACCCCCTCCGTTCCTATAACTACTTTGTCTACGGAAGTCGGCAGAGCCCATTTTCAACTTAGTTTTTGTAGTTGTTGGCGTTTTTACGCGAACACCCGAAGCTTTTACTACAAAGTAAATGTCAAGTGCGAATAGAACAGTCTATGTGTGTATGTGTGAGCATATGCGTATTACAAGCTCCGTAGAGGCAACACGTAGTAATGGCCTTGGAAACGTTTGTTAACCCCATTTTGATAACGAAATCGTTCGTTGGCACGTTTAGAAGCGAATACGTTGACTGGGTATATAGACCCCACAAACAATATGAAACTATAACTGTGAATAGCAAATAGTTGATAATAAGCGCGAAATAAAGAAACAAATCATAAGATCGGATTATGGTTAGGCGTGATCCGGTACAATCGCATTCGCTAAGCAAACGAAGCGGCACAATAGTGCAGTTATAAAGGGGTCCATAAAAATTATGTAATTAGTATAAAAAAGTGAAAGATTCTACATATAAATGTGCACTAGAAATGTGCTAATATGTATTAATATAACCTCAACTTGACAAATAAGATCAAAAACCTAAGTTAGAATAGCTGACAGATTTCAATTCGATGCAAGTCAGATCCCTGAGACTCCACTTGAGCGACAGATGCTGATATGAACTCTGCTATCTGCGCTTCTATAGCTCAATCCAGAAGTATCTACCCAGATGTTTGAGTCGTCTTTTGCAGAGGGACTGACATGAGCCCAGTCATTACTTCCTCCTCATCATCATCGCAGGTGATTTTACAGAGACCATTGTAGTGGGCAAGAAGCCTAGCTGCATGGATACTAACTGGCCAGTGTAATGTAGTGACTCGAACAACGTCTGAGCATCTCTCCCAGTTAAGAGCGTCTATGTGGCACACTTTGTGTGTAAAAAATTCATGTATTTCTAGCTTACAGGTAGCCCTAGGGATGCGCATTCCCTCTCTCTCAGAGAGGAGGGTATCAGTTGTAACTTATCTGGCCAGCTCATCTGCTATGTTTCTAGTGTGCCCATATCAGACTAAAAACAAACTGTTGAGCCATTGCGGGTAGATAGCTGCGACAGCTTGTTATCGCTGTCGAATTCGAATGAAATGATATTTGAGTCTGTGTTGCAAGATTTATGGCTGAGACTTCCGCCTAAGATACGCTGCAATGATCCGTGGGACTAAAAGCCTTACTGAACTCCACTGAAAAGACCGCACCTTCAACTAGATTGTTCAGTTTTAAGCTGTCCGTAAAGAAGGCGATAGGTTGGTCGTATGTGACCCAGGGACCATTCATTTCTGTCCGGAATAAGGATATTAAAAGCAGTGCTTGGGTACTCAACTGCCACACAGTAGAGTGGTATTGTGGAAGCAAAAGGTAGTTTAGCTACAATGGATGAGTGACTACATTTTGCATTCCAACCAGTTATTTGAGTCTCTCAGAGTGCTGGTTGTTCTCCGAGATTGGTGGGTGTCTGCTTGTGTTTTGACCAGCACAAAGAGCACACGTGATGCATAGTTCAGCCGCACGCTATACTTTACTAAGTTGGTCGGTAGCCACAAAAATACTTCATATAGGAGGATGGACTTGATTAAATTTGTAGACATGCCCCATTTAAGGCGCAAGGTGGATGCAAGTGAGCGTATTGCTTGAGTGTATTCCAAAAAAGTGACGAGAAAGTCAAAAGCTGGTGGGTCGGGCCTTTCCGACAAAGTCAAAAACTGCTACTGAATAGATGGTTCAAAATCGTGAAGCTCACGGAGACATCATTTATGAACAATCTCTAAGTAGCTATGTAAAAGAAGACCAAAAAGATACCAATAACTGGAAGTTCACTTATAAAATTAAAGCTTTTTTTGGCTAGAATACGCAAAAACTTGATGGAAAAGTTGTTCAAATATACTACATATGCGTGGCACAGCTTTGTATGAACAGTTTTCAAAATGGCGATATCATGAATCACATGATATTTGTTCATAATCTTACGGATATGATAAGGGCATTAAAGATTAGTGAGTATTCGATTGCGAATGCTATTCTTAAGAAAACAAATGATTCGTTCTTTTACACAGAAACTTCTATAATTGCAGAATGACATATACTACTAAGTAATAGTACGTATAAGAGATAATTATATCGAAAGAAACGTTTTGTTTTGTAACGCCATACATTTTCCAAGAGAATTAAGCGCTTTACAAAAAACATCTCAGACTTGTTGATAAACATAGTCATTATAATGATATTCGAGTTGAAAGTGCAAAATGAATGAAGTACCTTACTTAAAGTGAAACCAGTTTTGGCATCCATTAACTGTTCTAAGCGGCTTCATGTTTCGATTCGTGATTTATTGGGGTTAAAAGCTAACTTTGCTTGCATCGATTTCAAGAATGAGGGTCACTTTAATGTATATTTATAATGTTTCCAGTGAGTTTCGAAAATAGAGATTAGATTAAAAGACTTGCTGCAGTATTGACTTGGGAAATCTTTTTAATGCACTATTTTTCAAAAGACAAAATACACATAAAATTGCATTTCAGAAGTTTTAATACGAATCTCTAAAGAATGTTCTAATTCCATATCTCTTTTTATCCATATCTATTTTTAACGCATAAGAATAGGATTACCGAATAGTTATAGTGAAATGCCAATAGATTTTGATAATTTACAATTTTCGGATATCATTAGATATTTATGGAAATCGTCGCATACTTGAATAATCGTCCCATATATATAGGTAAAATTTTTCACATATTTTCCACAAGAAGTAGATTGATCAAAGGGAAAATCCTTTCACAATTAGCGTTATGTCCAGGAATAAAAAAAAAGTTGCAGATGAGTGTTATATCCCTAAAGGCACAGTGCAGCGCTTTGCTAGCGACGATTTGAGCGAATATGGTCACGAAGGTATAACCTATAACGATCTTGCGTGATCTCTAAACAGTTTTAAAGTGATTTGTATAATATGATTACGTGTGGATTTTCGAGTATGACCTGGAGTCCAAAAGTCGAATTCATGTGGTGCTCTAAAACGTGTCATTTTGAAATTGCGATGAGTACCAAAACAAGCTTTGCAGAGTAGAACAGCCGGTAGCCAACACTTCTTCTTTTTTCTTCTTAACAACCCGTGTTATCGGGTTACGGCCTAATGTAACTACATTTTTTCATTCGAATTGTGGTTTTACGTGGTGGGTCCCAAACCCTACGCACAACCCTTTTAAGGCCTACTGGTCTCGAAACAACACAGTGTAATGGTTAGTCACCTCATACGCCAAACTTTGACCTGCTGAGGTGGTATTCTCTAACCCGCTCACCACACGGGGGTAGCCACCTACCCAGGCATAAAAAGTAAGGAAAATGAGCAAAAATGAGAGTTGAAAGCTACACCAATGTTAAAGATTAACGAAATCTTTAAATCTTTTGTTAAAAATCGGGATGTGTGTTGAAAGGCGCAAATAACATGTGTCGACATAACCACACTCATTGACGTTTGAATAAATAATAGTGCCTTAAAAATGAACTAGCGTCAAACATATGAATAAGCTAACTCTAATCTTCGAAACTTACCCATAACTACTAACATAGTGCCTCCCAAGTTGCTTCACAAAGAACTTAAACATCAATCTGTCATGGTAAATAGCTACTCTTTACATAAGTTGAGATCATTATGTCAATGCCAATAGACGTGCTTTGACAGCAGACTAAGCCAAATTACGTATACGCACAGGAGAAACAGACGCTAGAACGAGATCAAAGAGCGCAGCAGTTGTAGCAAGTATGGTTAGAACTTACTCCATGAATCAACTTCTCTTCAAATGCAACTCTGGAATAGTTTTGCTCAAAAGCTACTCAATTTCCACGCTTTTGGCGTTGCTTTTGTTTTTGTTATATTTTTGCTTTTGCGCATTTATTTTCTTTGATTTTTTGCGCCTCGTTTTAAAGTTTATTGACTTTTGGCAAACAATCCCAGCCGAAAGTAGCGCGCCAAAACAACTTTGTCCATGGAGAGTGAAGTGTTGTTGTTGTCGTTGTTGTTGCGCCGAGTCCGGAGCCGCAGCCGGTGTCAGTGTCGGTGTCGGTGACGGGGTTACAAACGTTTATGGAATTTGCCACCTTAATGGAGACGATACCGCTGGCCGATCGTGGCGCAGGCGCTCCGTGTGACCGCACTTGAACCGGCATTTTGGAATGCAAACAACGGCGGCTGCCCGCACCCCTGGTCCGACCCACTGCAGGGCCCACTGTAAACCCGGCTCTGTGTCCGGAGTGCGGTAACCTGCGCTAGAACGAGAATGCAAAGCAAAACAAAAAGCGCAAATAAAAACAGAAATGGGGAAAAACGTGCGAAAAAAAGCGAAAATTTCGGCGATTCGAGAACACAGTCATAATATAAAAATAACAAAAAAAAAAAAAAAAACAACTACAATAAAGTGCGTTGCTGTAGCGCGTTCCCAGCGCCAAGTGCCGCCGGGTTAATGACATCTAACAACAACAATAACAAGAGCTGCCAACTGCTGCCGAATAGCATGAAAATCAACACAAAAGCCACAAGTGGTTATGCCTGTGTGTGTGCGTGTTTGTGTCGTTATTGGCTTAAGTGAAACAAAAAGTGTATTTGCTGCTTAGCCCTAGAGTTAAGCTCGTAGACTTTGGGTTGCCTCTTCGAAGCAACGCTCCAGACCCCACCATGTTAATGGTTTTCTGCTGTATAGAATCTGGCCAAAACCTGTTCAGCAACATGAGTAACGCCCCCTACCTGCCCGAAAGCTACCCTCTCGCTGCGCCAAGTTAGTTTCCAACCCCCTCGCACGGTAGTTGACATAGCCATGGCCATAGCTATGGCTCAGCCGTCCCTGACATCGTTCACATGGTAATTCTATGTATCCGGTAGCGGGGGCGCGCTCGCGAGGGTTTCTTGGCCAAAATAGTGCCAGCTGTTGTTGTTGTTGTTATTGTATTTTGCTCACAAGTTGTAAAGAAGCAACGATGAGTGACGCGCGCATGTTCCACTTTTAACTGGGCTATTGCGACTTAGCCCAAAACATTCTCCATGCCAGAATCTACTCGAAAGAGCAACAGCAACAACAACAAAGTGAAAGAGTCGCTAGAGAACCGGAGGAAGACCACGCCGCGTAGTACGTTGATGTTTTTAAGGTTTTATTGAACTTTGGCAGTCGTGTTTTGTACCCGTAATGCTCTCACCCGCTTACCCCTTGCTTAGCCATCCATCATCAGCATTTTGTGTTTTGCTTTGCTGTTTTTGGCTTATTTCACATTTTGTCGAAATTGCGAAATTTATTTAAATTTTGGTTTGTGTCTTTTTTTTTTCGATTTGTAATGTTCAAAAAAAGAGTATCGAGCTAATAATGATGATGAAATATGTGTCTGTCTGTCAGTTTGCTATAATATTTCATTTATTTGCCGGGTTCTTTGACCAAATACCATATTGAAATGTGTAGTGTATTGGGCCAGGTACTTGAAGCTGTCAAATATTTAGAAATTGGTACAAACAACATGGAGTTTCTTTCCAAAGACAAATTATCGATTGGCTAACAAATATTTTTATTAGAGTAGACATAATCGATTACAGAGCTTTTATCCACAAATACTTGAAAAGTTTTGCGCGCATTAGACAAAACAGGGCGGCGGGTGCTCATTTTCTCTGGGCATAACTAAATTATAAGAGTTCCTAAGTGGATCTACAAGTATTTACGTTTTTATATAAAACGTGAGTTTTGCAACTTGTATCTTGTTAACAGTGTCTGCTGCGAAAAGATGCAAATGACTTCAAAATCTAATTTGGGATAAACACTTTAATGCTGTAAAAATAGACAAATGTTCTTATTGTAAAGCAATTTTCTCAAGTTTAGGACTAAAAAGAAGCCGAATTCAATTTGATGAAGTATTGTTACATAAATTGTTCGAATATAAGTTGTTTTTTTTTTTAACTGAGTACATACGGCTTCTATTCAAGAAGTTAAGATTTTTAAGACGCAGGCGACTTCACAGCTGTTCCGCTCCAATGTGAGGTGAAAAGTTAGCTGAAAAGTTCGTTGTTTCACAAAAATATCATTTAATATTATATGAAACATCTATTGGTGTACAGGAGGGGTAACACTTTTACTACGTAATTCCATTTGTGTGGTGTGACGCTTGGGTGGTGTTACGCTGGGTTGGTGTTACGCTTGGGTGTACTCCTCCTGATTTGAAATCAGCGACCCCAAATTGACCGGAAAAGGTATATTTTACTCCAGGTTTCTTATAGTGTTTTTTTTTGTACGGGAATTCAAAAAAAATTTCAATCGTGTCATTTTTTGATATTCCCCAATAAATTCTCCATTTTGCTACAGATTTTGCTCAAATTGGCGTTGAAATTTTCGCATAGAATCAATTTACCGAATCGAGAAATAACCAATTACATTTTGTTTTAATGAGTTATTTTTAGGGTTTTTTTCAAGTTTTTTTCTTTCGAAATCACATTTTTTTAACATTTTACTGCCAAATAGTTTCAGTTAAATAAAATACACAAATTATAAAGTTTACATTAGGTTAGGTGCAAAACGATGCTAGATTTCTTACTAGTACACTAAGGACAGTATGCCTTTCTCCTTTTCGCCCGTTGGGGATACATGCTTATAGGAAGCACCATTCGGATGCTAATATATACTCCGCTATTCGTTTGGGGCTGACTGTGAACAGCTTCGACAGGCTGTCAAGAAAGTGCTTTTGTCCGTTTGGAGAGGACAGGACATGAGCTGGAGAAGACTTCTACCGTTTCCTCCTCCTCTTCGCATAGACACCAACTAGCCAGTGTCCAGTAGTCTCCCTACTGAGGGAGCAGAGCACAGATGTTCTTTTGATATTTAATTCCGTCCATGTTTGTCGAGAAATACGACAATTTGGCTCATTCTGTCATTCTTGATCGGGTTTAAGTTTAAAAAATTCACGAATTTTCAGCTTGCAGGTCGCCATAGGCATGCCTATACCATCACTCTCAGGTAGGAGGGAAGCAGTAGTACCTTGTTGGCAAGCTCGTCCGCTAAGTTGTTGCCCTCTATAACCTGGTGTCCCGAGACCCATAACATGCTAACGCTAAAGTTTACTTTATAAGCAGCCAAAAAATGGAATCGATTTGCTCAGATCAATAAAAATTTGCATATACAGTGAAAACTGTCGACAATGGACACACTTGGTTCGAACACTTTTGTGTCCAATGTCATCCTTCACTTTGTAATCGGCACTGGCTACCTCTCTCCAATGACTGAAGGCACCTAAAAATAGCGGAAAAAACACAATCAAAAAATTGTGAAAATTTCCACAACATTACTTTCATAATTTCGCTCTGTTTCTTAAAGAGTGGCTTCTGTGCCCAAATCAAACAACAATACTTTCAAAATGGCAAAACCTCGATAAACGCCTCAAAAGCAGCAAAAAATTCAGAGCGCTTGCTAGTTTATGTCGCAAGTTACTTGTTAAAATCCCACATGTGAAAACACTTCTCGATAAGATCTCTCTAAAATAGCATTAACTTTGAAGTTAACTCTTTAGACATTTACGATCAACTGTCACGGTTCGAAAACTGTGCCGGTTCCCACGTTCTGAAACGAATTAAAATGATTGATCACTCTGTAAGGTGTTCACATATTTGAGATAAGTAAAGCACTAAAAATGCGTTAAAGGTCAAAACCACGTAACATTTATTTGTTTATCACAGTCGAGTATTTAGTTCAATTTGATAAAAATAACATTTCGCAGTTTGTGTAGCTGATTAGGTTCACACCAGACTCACACACTTTGAGCTCCAACTTTGTATCCGTAAACCACGAACATAGTTGGCTTGTTGTTTACGAGTTGTAATTAACACCTTGTCGCCAGTGGGCCTAAAAACCGAAAACTAAAAACTGAAAACTGCAAATGATATAAGTTGCGTTGCGCTATTTTGATGACAGCGTGCTCAGCGTATGCCTCCAAGCCGCGCTCCAACCTCATCCTAATCAAGCGGAGCATCATTAATGCGCCTCACGAGTTGTGCGGAGCTGCTTGCCAATTCACACACGGACTCTAATAAAGTTGTTTGTTCAATAGTTTTTACACACATAACTTACGCGTAGAAAGCGACGACTCATGCTGAATCCCTGGCACTGACACCGCTTGGGGGTGTAGGGAGTGCTACGACTGGGGTTTTTGATCTCGCTGATTTTTGACATAACAATGACGCGACTGTTTTGAGTCTAAAGAAGATCTGCAGCAACCAAAACGCTTCCAATATTTCTACCAAAATGCTTTTGCGCTTGGGCTTTGAACTTTTGCTCAGCTCTTCTGGGAATTGCATCATAATATCATTGTTGTTGTTGTGTTCGTTCTTGTTGTCGCTCATCTGGGACGAGACAAGCGCAAATTGCAATAAATTCGAGCATTAAAATAAAACGTAAATTCGTAAATAAATAAAAACAATTCCAAAAATTCGCACACGGCCTCAATGAGTCAGTCAGACAGAAAGTGCTCCCGCTCGGTCTGCCGTCTCTCCGTCACCCAAAAGTGTCATCAGCGTCATCGCTCCCATTGCCGCTCGTTTGTGGACACTCGAAATAAAGCGCAGAAAAAAATTTGGTTACAGGTAATGAAAACAATTTTTTTGTTTTGTGTGCTGCGATTGTGTAAACAATTCGCGAATTCTGAAAACTCGTTATTTCAACTTAACTAAGTAATTACCTAAAATATGAGCCACGATATAAAATTCGTTGGAATGATGCATGCAAAATGCCCAGACAAGATTTACCTATGGCAAAATGGGGAAACGCACAAATAGCTATTAAACCGATTCGGTGTTTGAAATTGGCCAACAGATTTATGACTGGGAAAAAATTATATGAGCAATTTCACATTACTCAGAGTAGCTGACACCATCTTTAGAAGTTTATGTTAGCATCGCATTGCGCTGATTTTGTCTTGCAAAATGCCACTTCCAGAACTGCAACCAAATTGTCTTAGCTGTCGGGCTGTACAATATTTGAGCTTTAATGTTTGGCTATGCCAATTTTTGATCCCACAACCTTCTCCAATCGGTGATGCCAAAGGTAGCTAGTGTACTCTGTACCTGGTCCTTCCAAGGGCCACATGGTCTGCCCCTTCATCACCTCCCTTCCACAACCGCATTGAAGACCATTCTTGCAAGAGCTTCTTCATCCATATGCATAAAATGATCTAGCCAGCGCAGCCGCTGGATTCTCAATGTGTTTGTAGAGCTCATAAAGTTCGTCATTCCATTGAATGCGATAGTCGTTGCCAACACGTAAAAGGCTTAGGTCTTACGGAGTACTTTCTGCCCAAACCATCAGACTGCGATATCACCCATGCAGTATTAGTTTCGTCTGGCGGGACCAAAGTAATTCCTATTGGCAAGAGTGATTCTCCGCTTGATCTCCATGCTGACATCGTTCTTCATTGTGTGGGTGGTGCCAATGTAGACAAAATCCTTCACAACATCAAAAGTATAGTTTTCAACATCAATCTGAGAGTTCAACAGCAGTGTATATCTACTTGAAGAAAACATATACTTCGTTTTGCTCTATCTCGTTATCATCCGCGTATGCAAGCAATTGGACACTCTTAAAGAATACAGTCCCATTCCGATATACTTCGGGTCTTCGCAACTCATTCTCCATCAGAAGGTTGAACAGGACGCAGGAGAGGGCATCGCCTTGTCTGAAGCCTCACTTGGTATTAATTGGCTCGGAGAAGCTCTTTCCTATCTTGACGGTGCCTCCTGTGTTGATCAGCGTCAACTCTGAAACTCCTACAGTCTAACGTTGATCAATTCGCTTTAATTAGAGAGCAAGAAGATATTTAAGTTCATTCTTGCACAGATACAGTAACGACAGCTTGAAGTTTAATTGCGCTTTTGCAATGTTCCTGATGATGCAGACTCATCATCATACTCATGAGTTTAGCAAGGATCCTTTTTTCTCCAAAATCTTATTATCATTATTTTAAAACGGAAGCAGATATTTTGTGGTACGTACTGTGAGACTACTATGACGCTCAGCCCCCTGGCATTTGCGGAGTGGGAAGTAGGAGGAGGAAGGTGGCCTGACCGAAAGCGAAATGCGTACTATAGAGTGGAGTGGGCAAGCGTAGCGAGCAGGCGGGGAGCCCCCTAGTTATTACGATTCATGAACAAGCTGATACAGAAACTATGAACTTTTTTAATTACACATTTTACCTTATATGTCTTTTATAGTAAAACCTAAAATACTTTTATCAGCATCGAAATCCGAAACAGCCTCTATGGAAAATTTTGATATATTAATTTTTCTGAAATACTTTGTTTCAGGAACTCTAACTGTAATCGTAAACGTAACTGTTATCCAAAACAAGCGATTGCATTTTTGCAGCGTAACCGAAATACATTTTCTTTAGAAAAACCTATGACCTTAACCGTTATGATTTTTGCGAAATAATCGATTTGAAACCGATGATTTTATACCGGTGCGGCTTCGGAATTTTTCTTCGCAAGAATACATATATTTTGTTGTGTTTTATCATTGTGTTCGTCATTCTGTAAAACATTTTCATTGACGCCGCACAGTGGCGCCATCTGACTTCTTATCGGCAATACTCATAACTTTTGAAGGAATAAAGATATTTAAAAAAATTTAAAATGCATGTACATATAACAGAGAATTCCTTAAGCTTCTGCGATGACTGTGTATATGGGCTACATAATAATAACGCTGCTGGTGATCCTGGTGCTGCCATAAATCAGTCTCTCCCGCTTCTTTTTTTTACACATAACTCATAACTGTTACGCTCCTAAATTCAAACTCTTCGTAGCTCTTCTCTAAAATACGAATCGTTGTAATCAACATCGATTTTCATTCATCAAGGCTTTTAAATCGAATCTGCTTAACAGATGGCCTTCCGTAAAATTATTGACCTCGAGTTGCACGTTGCTTATACTATTTGTGGCAAAAAACTTACTTCTGAACTCGATGAACTAACACATAGTAAATTAATACTTAGCTCTATATGGCTTACATAACTTATATGGCTTGGACACGTTACACATATTGCTGTGAAGAGCATAATGAAATATGTGAAGAAACTTGGACTTTAATATACCCTATATTTAAAACAAATTACCAGATAGTGCATATAGATCAAACAGTTTTTATCCAATTTTGTAGGGTCTCGAAATATAGAGGAATATTTATACAAAAAAAAGCTCATCATCAAGTTTGTTGTTTGAAAAGCTTAACCACTTTTTGAACTATTAGCGCATAAGATGTAACTTTTGCTTAAATTTCAAGATCCGATCTCTTCTCATCTACGAAAAACAGGATACTCGGACAAACCCCTGATAGACATGGCTAAATCAATCTCTTTTTGTCGTGCTGATCGCTTCCTTCCAGATGTTGCAGACAATTTTGTAATAAACCTCGTGCGTTTCAATTGTAGGGTATACAAACGTCATAAAAGGGCAGGAGAATGATCTGTTGTCTTGTACTGCATCCGGCTTTACACAAGTCAAAGTGCAAGACGTGGCAGATGCTGCATTGATTACAATCATTGAAGTCACTTGCCTCATTTGGAGAGTTTCTGTTGTTCATCTTAAATGGCATTACTGTCGGTTTTTTCTAACAACTCGTTAATGCAATAAAAAATATATGTCGTTAAGTATGTTATGAAAAGTCTAATGCACTAAGGAACTAGAACGAGATTTGTATATTTTCAAGAATGTAGAGCTAGGAATCACGTAAAACTAGTGGTATGAGGCTTCTAGTGGAGGGCCCTTATCAGGACGTAACCCTGTAAAGGGTGGTTCAAGAAGTAGTAGAAGGGCGAAGAGAGTTGACCCATCATTTTATACTCGATAGAGGTTAACTACCTTTGAGAGGACAGTTAGAATAAGAAAGTACAGTAGACTGCTGTGGCAATCTCACAACACCTTAATCTTTCCGACTCTGTCAGAAGTCGTGTAGATCGCGCAAAGGAAGATTATACACCTCAGTGCTGTAAAATGTATTACTTACCAAAATGTCATTGCAATATCCGGACAGTGACATAGAAAACGTTCTATCGGGTTATCCCCTCCAATGTTTTTTTGTTGTGAATCAGACCCTCATGGGCCAGATGCTGGCCAAGCGTATTATGAACCGTGACCAACCCAACGCAGATCTTTCATTTCTCTTTAGACGATGAATATATCGGAAGAGTTTGAGTTGCGTTTCTTCAAAATGTGTATAGTCACGCGACTTCCAGTGAACGATTACCAGCCATTCTTAGAAATTTCGAATGTATGGACCGCTACCGATTGAAGGTATATTGCGATCTTTGTGTGACAGTTCATCTGCCATTTGATTACCCTGGATACCTTGGTGCCCACGAACCTAGCATAGTGTAGCTCTGTTTTACGAGGCTGATTCTTAAGGTTGGCACCCTAGTGGGAGTATCGTGTTGGCTGTTGTTAACACCCAGATCGCGGGTGGAACCTTGTGTTAGGCTTGGTTTTGTATTTTATACGAGTGTTACTGCTCATATAAGAGAAGAGTGGATAGTTATACTACCCCAGGAAGAATGCATGCCCTACAACATCGATACTGAAAAGGCAACAAATTCGTCAGGATTCTTGCAGGAGCATTAGTTGGCGCGTTGTTTAAAAAAACTTCAGCAGACTTGCAGGCGTGAAGCAGGAATAGCTCAATAACCAATGTACAAACTTCGTTTTGGTACCGCCTGTATGAAAGACATGGTTGTTTTCCCTCAGCATGAGTTGTGGATCGCGCTCAATCAGGGGAAAGACTACGTTATACTAACGACCTAACCCCACATGCAGCACAAAACTTCGGCGGGCAATAAAACTAATCCATAAAGGGAATGGAAAGATAATCGATTATGCAAAAAAAAAACTCTAAATGATGAACTCGATGAACTAACGCATAGTCAATTAGTAGCTCCGTTTATTAAGTCCCAACATTCATATAAGATAGCTTCTACACGTAATGGATATGGCGGACGATTGCATAACACAAAAGCCCTAAAAGGGCAACTGTAATGTCAGACGGATGTTATTAAAATAGATCTTAACCTCAATCAATGACGCTGATCAAAACGATGAGGCTAAAGCAATGTAGCGTTTAGCATGCAGCAATAACTCAAAAACGGAAGCTCTGCTCCGATCATCAAGGGAAGTGCAAATTCTAAGGTTTATCAAGATAAGCTTCACTTCATGTATAGAGTTCAAAGGTGTAAAAACAGCAATTTGGGTTATCGCATCATCGATTGCAAATGCAATTGTTATTTCCAATGCCATCTGCTTATTTATGAGCATGCATTTTGCGTTTCATTGAAAAGAAAAACAGTTTGAAAATTTCTCAAGACCTTCTCATCCTTAGGCTGACATTTTTCTTAGTTTTCACTAACAGGTAAACGCAAAGCAGATGTATGTATATCCAGGACGACCACCGCGAGTGCAGCTAACAGTAATACAAAAACAAGGACTGCAAAAAAGATGCAGGATCAACAGGAACCACCCGGCGTTGCGGCAGGTGCGCGAAAATGCATTTGCGAATTCAGTACAAATCGAAGGGATACATTCAGGTATATCAGTATTTTTAATGACAACTACCAAAGCGAGTGGCTATTATGGTTGCTGCTGCCTGTTGTTGTTCGTGCAACACAAACTGGAAGTAAACATTGAGGGACATGTAATTTGTGTGCAACGTCTATACTTATGCAGCTTATTCGCCGAATCGAGCGAGGGAGAGTGAGAGCAAGCATTTCCAAAGTTGCAACAAGCCCGGCTTGCTCTCCATTTAGCCAGCTGTCGGCTTTAGCTGCGTTTGGCTGCAACACGTGGCAGGTGCTGCTCCTGCTGCAGTGATCCCATTCATTCTAGTCGCTTGCCACAACATCGTCTTGTTCGCTTGCAGCTGCTGTTACTTTTGTTCTTGGGCTGCGTGCGGCAGCTGCGTGATGAGAGCGCACTCAACAATTAGAGACATGAGGCAGCATTTGGCATTCGACTTGCCGCGCCTTGTGGCACCAGGATATGTTGTTTGCGACTGCGTCTGCAACTGATGTTTGATCCTCGGCGCACCTGTCCTTTTGTTGCTCGTCTGTCAGTCTGAGGATCTTGCGTGGCATTGTTGTTGTTGCAGCACTTTTGTTGGCTTGTTGCGCTTGCCGCGTGTTAATTTTAGCGCTATTTTTGACTTGGTTGCATCCACATACAATGTTGCTGCGGCTGCTAATTAGCTGCTCTTGTCGGTTGCAGTTGAAGCTTTGCTTATAGCTATTCGTTATAACTCATTTGCGGCGATAAATGTCGAAAGCAAATACTCTGCACCAATACAAACACAATTATGGATACTGCTGTGGCAACGGCAACAACCACAATCAGAATTGATTGCTCTTTGGCGTGCTGCTTGGTTGCAAGTTTGCCGTGCGTCTTCAATTGTTGCTCATTTGTTGTTACAGTTGCTGTAGCTGCTAGTGTTGTTGTTGTTTTTTGACTTTTCATTGCTGGAATGTTGCACTTAACGTACAGCTGCTTGATGTGGCGTCTAAATGCAATGTAACTTAGTTGCAAGTTGCTTGCTGCACGTTGCAACAATGTTTCGCTTCCGCATTCCCAATTAATAAGTCCGAACACAAAAGGCAGCCAACAACAACTGCTAAGGCTAAGAGCTCTGCGTTGAAAGAAATATACGATATCAGAGATAAGGCTTAAGTTCAGGGAACGCTCCACTCCGGCATTTCCAAAACGTTTTTATTGTTTTGTACATTGTTGTTTTGTTTGAAGTCAACCATTTTGAACTCCTCACTGGGCTGTGATATTTCTCTTGATCTATTTGGGTACTCAAAGTGATAAGACAAAAACAAACATAATCTTTGAAATGAAATGAAAGAAAATTGTTCAATCAAACTTACAGTAACCGAAGCATTAGTTATGGTAATAATACATACAATTGCAATTATTTGGTCAGTTATTGAATTCAAAATCTTAGCGACAATTTGTCATAATGTGGCGCCATCTAGCGAGCTTATATGCCAGCGCGAAAAACACAACGTAACATAAGCATGCATGCTTTTCTTTTCACTCTCACTGCTTTTAACTGTACTCTGCTTATGCAAAAACAAACGCTGCAACCTTCTCGCTCTTCTCGATGCTGCTAACGCAACGCACAATGTAATACCATCCAAGCGTAATAATGATTTTTTGTGCCATTACACGAATTGTATTAGTCTATTAGTAAATGTTTCACATCAAAACTTAGTAGTTTTTACAAACCTAAAACGGTTTGTAGGTGCAAAACCATCCAAATCGTGGTTATCTTTACGTTATACTTTTATAATTTTACTAGGATTGGAATCGAGCGTTTCCTTCGATGTCAGTTGAAGTGTCGTTGATGTTTTGCAAAAATTTGTGTTGGAAATACGACTTATCCTAGCTATTGTTGTCCTAAACTAGGTCCTCCCATATAATCTAAGCATATCATGCAGTAAGTAGTAAAGAAATTGGATATACTTCAGCCGTTGAGTGTTATTTAATGCTTACAACTTTAAACCAGTTTTCCAATTTAACCAACACAAAACTCATACCAAATTCTATGAGCAACTTGAATTGATGAAAAAATATTTTTGTGATTTGGGTTTTCCTTAAATAATTTCCGACTTGATGGTAAGCTCTTTATGCTTATGTATATAGATCTCTCTTGCTGGCTTATGCTACAGCGAGCTTCCAATTCAAGCCAAAAAGGGTTGCCGTCTTTGGGTCAAACTCTAATGGACTCGCTTTTTGTCTTTGCTGCAAATGTTTTGTAGTACTTTAAATTACTGAAAATCGCTTAGAGTTCAAAATGTGGTTTGTCGGAGACGTGAGTGGACAACCCAATGACAAGCGTATCGAATACGTATTTCTGCTGCAACTGTTCACTGTTAACCATGGGTCAAGCCCATACTCCGCTTCATGAAGAAAAACGCAATCCCTGGACCACATAGTGAAAGCGTACCACAATAAGGCACTCATCAATTTGCCTTTATACAGAGCAGCACGAAATGAAGTTGGTGCCAAAGTTTTGCACTGTCAGGGCAGCAAAGCCAGGCTAGGCATTACACTATGGATTTGGTAATGGGGTAGGGGCATGGGTTGGGGTTGACATGCTAGATGATTATTTAGTGGGTTTTTGGGGTGTGGTCGTTCTGCTGGAACGTGAGCTGCGTTAAGTAAAAACCAAAGTGAGCACGCGACGAATGACACTTTGCCATAAATGAGGCTTACTATCCGGCGTAGGAGTACGGTGGTGGGGTTTTGGACTGCTCTGCTGCTGGCGCAACGCATGAGCATGGAATTAGGCACCACAACTTGTTGTTGTTGTAGCGTGCGTAGCTGTGAGCAAATGCAGCGGCGGATAAGATTTATTTTTGGGCCTTGTGGCACAATACAAGAAAAGGGGGGCATGTGGCAAACTAATGCTAAGCCGCCAGTGGCTTTGTGTTTCAGGCCAAAAACCAACAACTACAACGCACAAACTAAATTAAACTGCAAAGCTGGCGTTGAAATGAACAATACAAGAACACATAGCAAACACAAGGGAAGGGTGTAGAACATAGCAGTACGTTGACAATACCGATGACAGGGCACGACGGTATTGGGGACGTGCTGAAGTCGTACTAAAACCAAAACTGAAACACGCCAAGAACTTGCGACAATGGAAAATAAAAGATTTTTATTATCACATTATGCGGCAGCAGATTTCTCTTAGATGTTTTTCCAGTCTCCACCACCTCGTTCCCCGTCCGTTTACCACTACCATGAAGAAGGCCTATCGACGCTAGTTTATTTTGCGCTTTTCGGTTACTTAAGCTTTTAGTTTTACCGCCCTGTTGCCCATATACCAATCGTTCAGGCAACATGTGGGGTGGCAAGGCACAGTGGCACAAGAGGTTCCAAATCATGACAAAAAAAATATAAAAAGCTAAACTACTAATGGTGGCCAGATATATACAAATTTTATTTGTTTTCAATATACTGGGGGGCCCTGCCTCCTGCTTGCTTTGCTCATCAACCACCGCGCTCCTAAGAGGAAGACAGGTCCTTCTCTTCCGTCTTTTTTGAATAGACAAATTATGTGTTCGACGCAGTCACTTACTTGTTTTTCGCAGCTTGTCATATGCTTTATGTATTTGTTGTTATCGACGTAGGTTTCTTTTTTTGCTCTCTCTTTGAGATTGATTTCCCCATTTTACTAAAATACTAAGAGAAGCGAGTAGGATAGTCTTTTTCTTCTTAACTGGCCATAACAATCCGTTATCGGGTTACTGCCTGATGTAAATACATTCTTTTATTAGAATTGTGGTTTAACGTACACACAACCCTTTAAGGGCCTGGGTGGGTCTACTGGTCTCGAAAGAACCCAGTATCATTGTTAGTTGCCTCATACGACAAGCTTTGACCTGCTGACGTGGTATTCACTAGCCCGTTCACCACACAGAGGAGGAGGATAGTAGACGAACAAAATATATGATTGTGGAACAAATTTTATAAAAAATTTCATTATATTAAAATGGATGCAGATATTTTGTGGTATATACTGTGAGACTACTACGGCACGCAGCCTCACCTACATATATTTAAGAAGTACAAACTGTACCAGTATTGAATAAATCCTACATAATTAATAGTATAATTAAAATCTATATACAGATATAATAAAGCGTCGTCTGTGTGTGTGTTTAACTCGCTTCGAAATACCACTGGACACAATTTTGGTGACACGGGCCCTTGTGAGCGAAGCGAGAAGGGGGTGGAGTGAAACGTAAATCGGGTTATATTACCTTATAAATATGGGATTTTGACATGCAGCGCTGTGTCAGAAATCTCTTTCAACCAAATGCAACCCAATAGCAATTTGATGATGTAGATCTTAGGAAACAAGTTGATTGACTTGTAAGCGAAATTATAGTTTATATTATATAGTATTATTATCGTCTAACGATTTCTAGCGCACCTTTCGACACATATTCCGGTCTATAAGTGCTATATTTCTATTTCACGTATGCTGTCAAACAAACTTATAGAAAACTGATACTTTGTTGTTATTCCATTTTAACCACTGAATTTTCTCGTTTCGACCACGGTGCATTGCCTTTTGATTAAGCTGTTGTATTTGGGCTTAGGCCGAGTTGCCGGCAAGTTGTACTACATGGGTGGGATTTGTAGCTGGCGCTCAACGACAAGGTGGAATTCAATTTGCGAAATGAAATTTCTAGGCACAGGCAACGGTACCCAGCCAACAAAAATTCGCAAAAATAGAGCGACGACGACGACGATGTCAACGCCGACCGCGGCAGCAATGACGTTGATGCTGATGCTGCCTGCTGCTTGTGCTGGTTTTAGCTTTGGCGACGCCGACATCAACATCATGAGGTTTTCATCTATTTTCGTCAATTTACTAATTTGGATATTATGGTCTCGAATTTGGAGGGACCACGCATGCTAATTAACTTAAAATAGACCACGTGAGACCCAGACGTCTATCAATCGCTGCCCCAGACAGCAACGGGGATGCTTGACAGCGGCAACAACTGCCAGGAATGCCAAGGGAGCCAATTGGAGAGTCATTCGCATCGAGTGGGGCAACTGTTGCATGTCGTCGCCTCTTTAGGCAGCGAAGGTGTCGCGTTGTCACTTTTGGGCTCTATATTCGTTGTTGCTGTTGTTGCAGTTGCGCCGCCTTGTCACAGTCTGCAGCGTCGACGAAGAGATTGATGTGCGGCAAATGTGGCGCACGCGGCGTATGCGCAACATGAGTTGCGCCCAGAAAATAGGCCAAGCCGACGCGCCTGGGTTATAAATGTGGCGCGACGAGCGTCCACTAGAGATGCACAATTAGCACGGCGCACAGATAGATGTGTCTGCACTGTGGGCCAAATGCGGTGCGACTAGCGCAGGACAGCAAAATTAATAACATTTTGCGCACAATTGCAAAAAATTAGCCATGGCTATTTATTGTTAATGTTGCCACTCATTATGTGGGGTGTGGGGGCGGGCAGGGTTGTGTTTGCCTAGCAGAGTTCAAGCAAGAGTGAGCATAAACCAGAAAGCGAAAGTTTTATCAGAGGGACTTTTGATTTGAGCAGAGTTGCCCCAGAGGGTTGTGCAACTACGGCCGGGTGGCTGGCCGGGCTCTGTTTGTCTGACATGATTAATGCTAGGAATATGTGAGTGGCATAATTGAAAGCGTAATTAAGGTTGCGTTTGTGTAAGCTTGTAATGTTGATTTGCACTTACCGCCCAAACATGGAACGTGGCAAAGTCTGCGGTGAATCTCTGACTTTTCGATTTAATGTGAGCAGCAAATAGAATTTAAGTAAACTGCAGTGCCCCAAACATAATTAGGTGTATCTTAAAGCGGAGTCAATTTAAGTAGAAACTCTTCTGTAAAGCTGAAAGAAAAATAAAACCGCCAGCTTCCTTCGTTACACCAAAATTAGCATAAATGTGCTTTGCAGCCAGCTCAAGTTTATTTTGGCATCTAAATGTTTTCTCCATCTCCTACGCAAGTTAATTTTGGCGATAGCTCCCACATTTATTGCGTTGTCAGCTTTCAGTTGAGAAAGTTATTCAAATCATGCTTAATAAAATCTTTGAAATTTTTAACATGCATTAAACGAATATTTCGCAAAAGTCAAAGTACCAATGGAATGTGAAGTGGAGCAAATTTAAAAATGCTAAATAAAAAAATGTATTTGTATTTGGCGGTTCAAGACGCCCCTCTAAATTTCTGCGCCAAAAATTTCGTAATTTTCCTTGTTAGCGTCTGCTCACAAATGACGTCACTTTGATTTTTGAAGGTTTAAATTGGAGCGGGCTCCTCCACCTCCAGAATCACAAAGCGTCGAACTTGATGAGCCCCACAATCAAACATCGTCACATCGCCGTAATTTCAACATAAATCGATTGTACGTAACGAAACGTATAGTGCAGATCTAGAGGCTGGGCCAACCCTGAAGAACTTAAGCAATTTTTGTTCTAAGATTTTCTGGCTATGCAATTGCCCATATAAGTAGATGATATCGATATCATAGGTCATCTTCAGCGAGCAGTTACCGGAAGTTGCCAGGTTAAGTATGGTGGTAAATGAGATCAAGACAAAGTATATGTTTTCTTCGCCGCAGTGAGTGGTAGGGACCACTCTCACAAGACGAAAGAGAAAAGTGTTTCTTTTTGCTTCTTCCAGTAATGCCAGCCTATCTGAGCATTTGAGGTATTCCAGAGTTTTCGTTCCTTGCATTTCCTCCAATTCATAATTGTCGGCTGTTGGTACTCGCTCCGTAATCTTAGCTCTGCAGGTTTAAAGACATACTCAGTTAGAGGCAGCGGTTGGACTCTCAGATTGATGTTGAAAACCATACTTTTGATGTTGCCAAGGATTTTGTCTACCTTTGCCCACCTTCGCAACGAAGTACGATGTCAGATGTAGATAGATGTTACTTTTGTCTCAGTAGGCAAATGATTAATAAAGACCACTCCCGCCTGACGCAACCAATACACTATAACACGCTAATCCTTGAAACGGCTTTATATTTCTAACATAGAACTCTGAATGTTTCAAAGGCTTCGTATTTCCGGGCACACCGACAGAGTCGAATGGGCTCAAAATCGAGAGCGACGATTGAGAATGTTGAAGTTAAAGCGCTCGAGAAGAAACGGCGAGTCAACGTCACCAACAAAAAGCTTTGAGAGAAATGATATCCCTAAAGTGGTTCGTCTTAGCTAACATCAGATGGCTCTCATAAGAAGGAGTGTTAAATTCTTGCGGCAAATTAAAGCTTCTTAGCGCAAAGAGAAGGAACAGTTTTTGCACTGAATCGATTTTCTCAGCGTACACGGCCTATTCAGGGTTCCAGACAGATCCTGTTACGAACAGGAGATATGAATAGCCTTAAATTCACATAAGAAACCAAGAATTCTTTTTAACACCTCCTTATGAATCCGCTTTATAGAGAGTAAGCTTAACATCTATCGGAATTTCCAGAATTCCTTTGAAGAAATCCACCCTGTTAAGAGGGGAGTTACGAAAATTATAATGGCAATGAGTGATAATCCTTCGTGAAAACACAAAAAATGATTAAGATCGCACTGAAAATTGCTCCACCCGCTGGCATCTGATATGCAAGAATACAGTTTAAAATCGACCGCATACATCAGGATTTTCCATGAACGGAGTACGAGCGGTCAGTCGTTAATAAATATGTTAAACTGGAGTGGACTAACTATGAAGGTGATCCAACTGGTGTTCCCCCTTCCGTAGTTCATGAAAGTAGTAATTGTACCCATCAGGATCTTCCAAAGTGAATTTCTTTTCATTCGAAGACAACATAGCGCCACTTCTCACTCCACGTCATATGCGCTCGTGCAAAATTTAAGCGGTTTTTCTTCAATTTCAATCTCTGCAAATGTGAAGCATTCCGTATCACTCGTTGGATTGTAGATAAGCTCGCCTTAACGTCAACTTTTGCCTTTATGATCCTGGTCGAGTCATGCGAGTTGGATGCTTCTCTCAAAATAGGTCTGTCAGTGTTGGACACCACTAGATTATTAATGCCTTTATTATTTTTACCAAATCCCGACTTATTGCGCAGGGATACGGATATAACTTTTGGGCTCCTACCGATTATTCTGGATATTTCACTTATTGACAGGACAGATTCCTTGTAACCTTCAATTTTCGCCTTCTCTTCAAAATAAACTATCGATAGTTGTGTATATTCGGATATTTTTATATCTCATTGAAATGAGTAAAAAAGCTAGTGCAAAAACAAAGAAAATACAAAGCAGACTAGGAGCTATGAGCGAGTTTGGAAAAGTGACGTCACAATTGAATAGTAAAAAACAGCAATTGAATATAGGCTTTTGTGTTTTCGCTTTAGCGGTATGTTAAGTCAAAGGGGGGTGGTCCGCAATTTTGATGATTTAGGACATTTTGACGTAATTTATGAACAATTTCTAATTCATTTTCTTAGCCCCTCTATTCAAAAATGACCTCAACAACCGGACCCAAAGAGCATGATTATTTAATCGATTGGAATTCTAGACCCTTAAAAATTCAACATTTTTTTTCAAATGTGACCGTCTCAAAGACAGTGTACGTGTAAGGCTGCTTGTGTTGCTGTCTCTGTTAGACAGACTCACTCGTGGACAAATTTGAGAAAGACCGAACTGTATTTGGGAATGTTCGCTCATGCAGGTCGACCGAATTTACTAACTGCCAAGAATTCCACTCTACTACTTTGTTTCGTTGAAACAGACAAACATTTTGCGATATCGCCAAAATTTTGACGGCACTATAACTTTAGAACAGCTTTTCCGATTTACTTGATTTTTAACTTGTTGGATTTGTGTTTTCACTTAGATTTCATATGTGCTTTTTTGAGGTCCTACCGATGGAACATATTTACAAAGGGTATTTTTTGTGATATTTTCAAAATTGCAAAGTGGTATTTTTCTCATGAAAATCAGGTATTTTTCCAAGTTTACACTAAGCACACTATCGATGTCATCGATAGTCGAATCGATGGTTTTGCCGCTCTATTAGCGATAGCATTGAAAACATCAATAGTATGACATTTCAAAAGCTCACTATGGTTAAACTTTGAAAACTAAAACAGTTTAGCTCGAATTTTATGCTAGCGATTGCGTCCTCACATTTTTTTGCATTTTGGCGCCAGCTAAAAATATGCCTTAATCTTTTTGAAGATGGCCGCAATATAACCAAAAATAACAAGCACAAAAACAATTTCGGACTTTTTTTTAAAAGCATTTGGCATTGGTTGCCACTCTGTGCAGCGTAAAAGATAAATTTTGATCGGCCAGGCCGACGACATTGGACGGCAGAGCAACATATCTATCACCCAGTCAGCCTAGTCGCTCTGTCCCAGGGATAGAGAGCGAGAGCAAGTAGTGCGTCATTTTTGGCCTACATTGGGTTAAGTCTTGCCACCAGTGGCAAGCCGAGAGCGGGGGTGCCACAGAGCATCACATCTAATTCAATTAGATGTAGGAACAACTGTAACAACTGCGGCAACAACAACGATAACAACATCGTCAACAAGAAATGACGCCAAAGTCGACATGAATTTCGCGTGAGTTTTTCGTGTGTAGCGAAGTGGATGAGTTGGGGAGTAGTAGGGTAGGGGCGTGGTTTTTTTTGGGCTGACAGCAGCCTGCAAGTGACTGATTGTTGGCAGCGCGTGAGCGAAATATTTATAAGCTCACACAATACGCATAATTCATTCATACATTTTGCAACCGAACGCCTGCAGCCCGCCCCCTTGCAATGAAACGCCCCCTCTATTGCTAACACCCAGACTCGTAGTGAATGTCTTAAATGCGGAAGTGCTTAAAATTAGAATAAAAAACTTTTACTTTTTAAAAGAACTGAAAACAAGACACATACATGCACATCGGGAGGAAGCAGCAGCTGTCCACTAATTAAGAACCAACAACGACAACAATTTCTAGCAAATGTTTCTAGTATTTTGTGTTGCTTACCAATGCCGTCGTTAATGCGTGACGCCCCCGCACTTGCTTATACTTGCGAATCTTTGGTCACATGCCCAGAGATCTTAGTCCCGAACCCAGCTCCTCCCGCCGTAACGCTATTGTATTTGTTAGTTTGTTTGGCTTTCGTGACGTTTGCTCTGACTTTCGACTTAAAAAATTGTCGCGAGTATTTTCATTTCGTTTTCATTGAAAACGCAAAGCCACAGCTACTTGCTTGATGAATTGCTTTGTTTGTTGAAATTGGAAAAGCTTTTCCAAATCGTTTTCACATTTACGTTGAGTCATTTGCTTGGGTTTTGACCATGTCGTAAGTGAAAACTCAGTTGAAGGTTTGCGCTGTGAATGTCTTAACATTTGCCATGAACCCAAATAACTTATTCATTATGGAAAGTTTAGGAACACAATGACAAACTGCAACTCGAGTTGCCAAATTGATTTTGGTGACAATAACTAAGTACAAGTGTATGTTTGTAGGTGGTTTTATTTCTACACAGCTCTACTACCATATTATAAAAAAAGAAGATTTTCCGCGGTTATAAGCGATTTTTTGATGTGTTTAACTCAAAACAGCTATTTTCATTATTAAAAGGTCTATAAGGTAAAAGGCTTCGCACAAATTGGCATATTTGTACGCATAGTGGAATAAGTACGACAACTCTTCTTCTTACGGTTACCGCTGTCGTTGACACGATTTTTGTGAGCGAGAGAGCGTGATAGAAATGTGCCCTGTTTACATGTTTTATGTTGTTGCATTAACACGTGCCACAAATGTCAAAAGCAAACTAACTCAGCGTGCGGCAACTAAAAAGAGGCAGCTACTTAGAGTTATGCTGCTTAATGATTATGTGAATCTACTTTAAAGTGTTTCGATTGTGTTCCGAAAATACGCCGTCTAATGCTTTAATAAGTTCAATGATGGAGAAAAGCACACAGTGTTTAGGCTCTTAAGCACTCACTGTCGCTCTCTCTGTTATTGTCAAATTGCCATTCTGTCTTAAATATCAAATATCTGCTTCTTTGTCATCTCCAGTCACTTGAACTCTACCCTACCAACTGCATAACTATCTTATATCTGCTCAACTGAAGCTATTTTGACAACTTGACATTCTGCACCTCGCTCGCTTTCGACCCTCATATCCGTTTCAGTCGCCAACTTCAACTCCAACTCTGTCTCCATTTTCAAATCCATCATACTTCAACTATTAATATCTTATGCGCCAATTTACTATGCGAGTTTCCATATTGGAATGCACTTAATAAATTGTTATAGCATTTTTGCTGTCACAAGTTGCCTGACATCCGGGGGCAAACGGGCACTTGGGCGCTCTGGCGGCAAACAGAGGGGGCGCTGGAACAACATTCAACATTCGCCTGTCAACTGACAATCAAAAATCCAGTCGCTGCCGCTGCTGCTGCCCAGTAATCAGTCATTTGTGCAACGTTCGCATTCCATTCAAGGTTGCGCGTCGCACTGTCGCCGCAAAGTGGCCGCTGTCGCTGCCACAGCTGGCGTCACTACTAGACACACTGTTCTGTTGCATGTTTGCTGTCTCGCTTGCGCCCACATAGCTGAGGTTGGGTTTTTGTGTAAATTGCAACTTTTCGATAAATTCGAATAATTTGTCATTGACACAAATAGCTTTCAAATTGCACATGAGCGCTCAAACAGCAACACAAACACAAATACAAACAGTGAAGCAAACTCAAACACAAACACCAGCATATGCTACATGTGGCGAGCATGTCGGGCAACGGGGCGTATAATTGTTTTGTTGCAATGGCCAAGAGGCCGGCAATCGTCAACGGAAATACCCAAAAGCAGGCATTGGCACAACTACAATTGCAGCTTCAGTTGCAGCTTGTTATCTCCCGCACATGGTTGTTGTTGTTGTTGCCGCTGCTGGTGGCATGCCGCATGTTGCTGTCGATTTCAAGCTGTGTCAGCAGCAGACGCCAAAGCCAGTGCCAGTCACACATAAGCGTGAGCGCGTCTCGCATTGACTGGCAACATTGTTGCCGTTGCAGTCGTCTCTTTCGTCACACGCCGCACCGCTCTCGCTCTCACAATGACCCAGTTTCAAGCGGAATGTAAACAAATTTGACCTGAAAAGAGTTTTGTTTTGTAAACAAACCGCGACTGCGACTGCGACGCCAGCTGCGACAGCAACAGAGGCTCGTGTGTGAATGTTGGAATTTTCATGCAGCATGATTACGTTTTCATTTCAGCTTTTAACCAAGACCAACACGAAGCCAGCCAAACCAAGTCTAAAAACAAAATATCAGTAAACCAAAAAAAAAGAAAAATAGAGGAAAAATTGCGCTAACAAAGTCATTTTTGGATAAAATGAAATAGTTGCGGTCTGTCTGCTGTGGCGGCCTGCGGTGCTAAGCTGCCGCTGTGGGTGCCAGCGGCAAGTTGGGAGAGGTTGCCACAACAACCTATACATACATGTGCACATAGTTTCGCTTGGTTTTGGGGCGCCAAAACAAAAGGCGCTCAGCAGTTGCACGAAAATTGCCAGCTGCCGACAACAGCAACTGCAACTGCAACCGCAACAACAACAGCTGCAACTGCGACAATGTTGCAGGCAAAATAAGCGAAAGATACAAATAATTGCACAGAAAATGAAAGAGGAGAAAAATGTTAAGATTGTAATATACATAAATAATAAAGAGACCAACACAAATGCAACACAAGCAACAAAAACAACAATAACAACAACAAAAAGCGCGGCATCATTACCGTTAACAATGGCTTATAATTTTCATTGTTTTGGTTTCAAAGTACTTAAAGTTGTTGCCGCTAGTTGCCGTTAGTTGCGCTTGTTGTTGTTGCAGTTGTTATTGTTGCCATTTTTTTTTATATGGCCAGAGGCGCCGCTCAATTGTGGCAACAAATTTGACCTGTTAGGACACCTTTCCGTTTGTCTGTGGCAACTTTATTGCAAAAAAAAAACAAAACGAAACACAACAAATAAAATGAAATTCCGATTAACTTCCAAAATTGCTCAATTGAAAGTTTTTATATTATATATCTTTTATAGCTTGCTTTTTGATTAATTGTTGGCAATAAGGAAATCTTAGGCTTATCGAGTTTACAATTGAATTTCGCATCAATATTTGGGAGTTGGGAACATGGTTTAGGTTAGTAAAGCACGATTTTAAGCTAATACTTTGTGACTCAAAATTGTTCATTTTTAGATTTTTGGCACAGATTGAATCACTTTCACCCGTTTCACCATTAAAAGTGAAATCATCATAACAATGCTAATTATATTGACGAGTCTCGTCTCTATAATGTCTTTCACAATCGACATCTATTGGCGAGTCTTCAAGTAGTATAAGTTGAATGCTAAGTTTTCTAAATCTATCAAATATGTATCTTATCTTTCCTTGCTCTAAATCTTGTCTAAAATATATATAGAGTATATATACACAGTGAATGGCAAAATTTGTAATATAACAAACTGTAAAAGTAAAAGTACTTTTATGAACGAAGTTATGTCTAGAGTTGATTTCTGAGTTACACAGCAGACTTTGTATGAGGAAGAGAAAGGGGAACTGGAAAGGGAACAGGAAGAAGAATATGATCTAAACCTAGTGGGGCACCGGAGTTGAAGAGTGGAGCGAGCAGGAGTCGGAGTCATTGAGTCTTCCTCTTTTTTCATGTAAAACATATTCAGCGCCTTAGGGTAAAATCAGCAAGCAAATCATTGGTTTGTGTGATTCGGGCTTGGCGACCCGCATGTTGTATTACGAACGGGACCAAGGCTACGGGAAACCTCCTGGCCTTGGGACTTAATCAGCGTTTTACCGCTGCTTGCACCTGTGGCTCAACCCCCTAGGCGCTCAGCCATCTCAAGATCTTGTGTGCCCAATACACTAGGTGCTGCATAATGCTGGCTAAGATCAACTCGATTGATTTTACCAGGTAAGTGCCTACGTTTGCTTGCACTAACATTAATACAATCGCTGATTGACGAGTCTCATCAATCCGTGTGTTATTTGCTTGCATATTCGAACGCCGTGATTTTAAACCTGCACAGGAATATCCGGTATAGATCCGATATTTACTGCTCAACGCCCTAAATCATGCGAGCATTTTGTTTGGCGAGGTGGCCCTATCATACACGCTTCAGTTCACAGCTGTTTCATCCAAGTAAGCAATATGAATATGCCTTATTATTGAGCTTCAATATGAGTGATGTAGGAAAAATTTGACGTCAATAAAAGGCCTATGGCTAAGACATAACTTTTCCGCTTAATTTAGGGTCGCCGATTTCGAATCCGTAAACCGCTTTGGAGTTTCTAGCAACGTTTTCGAATTATGGCTATTTGAGATTTCGAAAGTTGGCAAGTCAGCAAATTTCGGGTTACTCAGTATCGTTACTAAAGACCGAGATGAATTGTATGTCAAATTAAAGGATATTTTAAATGGTTTTAATGTTTTTCAGACGGTTTTGGTCTATGTTCATTCGATTGCTAGTAACAGGGCAATCAACTCAAAATTTTTTTCGAAATTAGAAAATTCTTCTTTTTTCTTTATTTCAAATTTTCTAAATAATAAATTATAAAAAGTTCTTAATGTGTTCGTTTTGGATACTATAAATTGATTCTTTGCGAACAATTCGACGCCAACTTGATCAAAATCGGTAGCCAAATGACGAATATATTCGGTAATATCAAAAAACGCCACAAACGACAATTCAAATTTTGAAAAAAAAAATTTTGTTCGTGGCCATGTAACTTGCAATCAAATTAAGGTAGACCAAAACCGTCTGAAATTCATTGAATTGATATTGAATTTCCTTTAGTTTAAGTTATGGTTCATAGTAAGATTCTCCAGTAACATGAGATTTGCTGACTTCGCAACTCTTGAGAGCTCGAGAATTAAAAATAGTCATAGTTCGAAAACTGTTTTCGGCTTCGAAATCGGCGACCCAAAATTTACCAGCAGTGCGAAGTTTTAGACATAAGCTTTTTTTTGTTGCATAGTGTTACCATAATTTTTGATGTTTTTCCACTCAATCTGGTTTTTTTTTGCTTCTGAAAATTGTTCATTTTGCTTCTTCGGTTTCATCTCTTCTCAACTTTAGCCGAATCTTTTGTTTCGGGCTTGACTTTTATTTCGAAATGGGCTTTTCTCATGTTCGCTCTTCAGCATTTGATTGCGAAAATTTGTGGCAAGTCTCTTTGCTGGCATTAGCATAAAACAAGCGAAACCGAAATGAAAACAACAACAAAAATTTCGAAACTGTTTATTAATTTATTTGGAATTTGTTTTTTTTTTTTGTGCTCTTTCAATCATTAATTTTTTGCAAGCTTCTGTGGCTTTGATGTTGTTGTTGTTGTTGTTGCTTTAGTTGTTGTTGTTAGCTTTCATTTTGACTATTTTGTGTGTTTGTTGTGTTCGTTGTGTTCGTTGTTGCTGTTTTCTCTGTTTTCGTTGTTGCTGCCACTTGTCTCTTGTCTCTTGTCGCTGCCACAACAACTAACGGTTGCTCTCATGGCAAATTTCGCGAATGGCTCACGTAATAAATTTCATAAATTGCGTTTTACTTTGACACACATTGCTTTCGCAGTTGTTGTGTTTGTTGTTGGTTTTGTTGCTTTTGATGTTGCTTTTGTTGTTGCTTTTGTTGCTCGTGTACATAAGTATGTGGTATGTAGTTCACAGATAGTTGTCATTGTTGTTGTTGCTGTTGTTGTTGCTGTCGTTGTTGTTGTTGGCATTGCTGCTGTTTTCACTTGAGTTACTTGTTTTTTTTACGCGCTTTTTTGCAGTTTTGTTTTTATCTCCATATTTGTTATTGTTTTGACGTTGTTGCCGTTGTTGTTGTTGTTGTGCACTTGATGTTGCTTGCTTTCCATTGACAAAAGTTACGTGCGACGGCAGCAACAATAACAACATTGAAGCAACAACAACAACGGCAATGACAACCGCGTGTGGCAATGCATAACAACAATCCGGCCAAGTTAACCCAAAAACAAAGCACTTGAAAGCAAGTCAAGAACCGCAACTGTAAATATAAAGCACGGAGTTTTGCTAGTTTTCCCGGACATCAGTAAAAAATACGATAAAAACCAAACACCAAAAATCAACTGCATAAAAGTGCGTTGTTAAGTGACCCAATTGTCAGCATTTATCATGACAGTTGTGTCTGTGTGTGTAGGCGGCAGAAGGTCGACGTCAACGCCAAAAGTCTAATTAGAATTTTGACTCATTGGGGTTTTTGCACTTGTAACGAACAAAACAAATTAAATCAGCCAAAAAAAATCAAATAAAATGAATACAAAACTAAATAAAACACAAAACAAAATTCTGACGAAATGTTCGACATCGTGACGAATTAGTGGATACCCTTACGGTCGCTATGGCAACTACAATAACGAACATCTCATATGTAGCACTGCTACCTTTGGTATCACCGCCTGCAGAAGAGTTTTACATTAGACCATAACCCTGTAACGGCTTGTTATGGCGAGCTAAGAAGAAGAAACAGTAACAGGAAGAAGGCGTGGCAGATCGTAAGTTTCATTTCATAAGCATCGAATCGGGTATCTATATACTCCATGTCCATCTCGAAAACCAAAAAGGTTAAGGACATCGAATGTTACTTAAAGATGTGCATTTCCCGGCTTACATTTGCCCTATAAATTGTTACGTAGCATGTTACTCTGCATGTGTAATGCGATATAAAAATTAAAAAGATGTAGATTTCCTTTCCTTTGCATGGATAACGTCCATACAAATACACTAATCGATACTTAATTCTTTTGTTTTGTTTGTTCTATGAGGTTGGGAAGTGCAGGAGCAGAAACATTAGGTTGTTCTTTCAAAAAAGTCAAGCGTCTGGCCAAAGGATTAAGTACCGGACAGTCTTCCTGTAGATATGCAAAGGAGAATCTGGTAGTGGATGAGCAGGGAGCACTGAAGTTGTGGAGGGAACACGTCTCTGGCTTGCTATCAGAAGATGATTAGGATAATGCCGCCCCTGGAGTAAACTTCCCGACGTCCCCATCTATAGATGACGGCGTGGATATACCGCCGACTAGCTATGATGAAGTCGGGTTCGCAATTAAGCGGCTCAAGAAGGGTGACCACTAACTACCGTAGTATCACTCTTATCACAGACTAAAGCCATTTACGAAAGAACTGATTGGATCTTATCAGTGTGGTTTTAGGCCTGGTAAGTCTATCATTAACCCCTACGCCAAGTCCTGCAAAAGGTCCACGAACACCAAATCGATACCCATCATCACTTTTTCTATTATAAAGCAGCATTTGACTGCCCGTTGAAGAAGCGTGTATACGCCGCTCTGTCTGAGCTTGGAATCCCTGCAAAGTTGGTGCGACTGTGCAGAATGACGTTGAGGCAGGAAAGAGCTTCTCCAAGCCTTTTGATAAAAAGCGAGGCCTCAGACTTCGAGGCCCTCTCCTGAAACCTTTTTAACTTAGTGATGGAGAGTGTGTTGCGAAAGGCCGAATTTAATAGGATCGGGACTATGTTCCATACGACTATACAGATGCTTACATACGCAGATAAAATCGATATCATTGGTCGTACAAAGCGAGAGAATCTTTCATCGTGAGTTTGGATGTTAATGAGGGCAAGACAAAGTATATGTTTTTTTCGAGTAGACAGACACAGCGGTTGCATTCTAAGATTGAAACTATTAAACTTTTGATGTTGTCAAAGATTTCGTCCAAGGACCAACTCTATGAGCTCTACGACGACATTGACATAGTCAAGCAAATAAAGATCCAGCGGATCCGCGAGGGTGTTGACGAAAGGCCAGACTATGCCTCGTCTGGAAGGACCAGCGTACTAGCTACCTTTGGTATCACCGATTGGAGAAGGTGCGCTCAAAACAGAGACACCTTGAGGAGAAGTTAACATCAGGCCGTAACCCGGTAATGGGTTGTAGTGGCCAGTTAAGAAGAAGATCTATGCTAATATTGAGTAAGAGGTCTGCATTTCGTGTGTCGGCAATAAAAATTTACATCATGAAGTTTGATGATTTTGCCGACCAAAACTTTGTACAAAACCGTCATGTGACATAACGTGGCATTGAGGCATTTCTAGGCGTTACTTCCACCATTTCAGAAATCCATTCATAATTTTTACAAAATGATTTGTTCGCGTTGAATGCTGCATCATTTTAAAATCTTTCAAAAAAAAATTATTTTAGTTTTGTGCACAGACATCCATTGCGAATGAAGGATATTGGATCGGAGCAGCAATCGACTCTATGGGTCTTTGAAACCGAGCCTAATCCAACAAAAGTGGTCGCTTTCTTCTGGAAAACTGGACATGTAACTTCTATACCAATAGTAAAAAGTATAAAACCATTTGTTTTCAGCGCCAAACCGGATCATTCTTTATCACGTCCATACGAGCTCTCACAGCTGGACTCACAAGATGCTTTTTGAACATCCAAAACGTCGAATTTAAGCTTTAGTCCCGATTGGACTTATGAAGTTTACGTTCTTCAACACTTGAAGAAGCGGTTGATGTGTACGAAACCAATATTTGGAGGTACCTCATTCGGAGTGGCAAAAGTGTTTCAGAAATGGATTCAAGCTAAATTGTGTCAGTTTTCGTGGCAAATATGTTGACGAACAATAAAGCAGTTTTCGATGAAATATCTTTGTTCTTGTCCAAAATACAAGAGGTATACCAGTAACAAAGTTGCCTTCAGTGGAAACTACATTCTAAGTATTTTATTGTTATTACTTCGTTAAACGTTGATTGTTTTCTAGCAAATTTGGTTTTTGGTTGAACTTTCGTTACAAAGCAAACTTGCTGCCAAATATGCTGCTGTCTGCTGTGTTGCACTAACCGTGACCTTAATGTTCTATATCCAGGATGTAGTTATGTTGGTTATATCTGCTCCTAGGATGCGCATCCTTAAATCAAAGTCAATTTTAAGTGAATTCCAATGCAAGGCTTTTCCAATATTCTTCATTTGATGAGATTTTCACATCACTTACTTTGGGCCTAAGTCACAGCATCCAATCCACGGGCACCAAAGATGTTGATATCTGCTGTCTGCTGTGTTGCACTAACCGTGACCTTTATGTTCTATATCCAGGATGTAGTTATGTTGGTTATATCTGCTCCTAGGATGCGCATCCTTAAATCAAAGTCAATTTTAAGTGAATTCCAATGCAAGGCTTTTCCAATATTCTTCATTTGATGAGATTTTCACATCACTTACTTTGGGCCTAAGTCACAGCATCCAATCCACGGGCACCAAAGATGTTGATATCCTTATAAAACGTGAATCTTCTATCTATGCGTTTCAAACTTCATGAAAATGTTGATATACACTCAACAAGAGTACAATCAGTCAAATTTGCTGAGGAACAGCGTCGACGCATTTGCAAATTCAATTGAAATGTTTCTTAGTTATTACGTGGCGTATGAGTAATTTCGTTGTTTATCGAAACATTTGCAAATGCGAAAACAAAACAAATATTCAACAACAACAATGTCAACTACCGAAGGCGAAAAGTCAGCAGCACTTGAAAACAAATTTTTGACACAAAACAACAGCAACAACAAACACAGAAACAACACACAAACAACACACATTCCCAAACAAACACAGACAATCAGACAATTACACAGACAGTGAAAACGATGGGCAACACGTGGGAAATTGTATCGCAGGCGACTGAGACGCTGACGCTGACTGCGACTGCGACAGCGGCCGCAATGACGGGCAGACGCCTAAAAAGCGCTAAAAATAACAAAGTTGCAACAACAACTGTTGACGAGCATGGCACAAAAAACGATAACTGCAACAACGGCAACAGCAATAACAACAAAGACAGCCGCAAATGCAACAAAAATGGAAAAGTGGAATTATTGTGTATGTCTGCAACAATGTTGCAGACATTGCATGCAATGGCCAAGGTATATGCCATGAAGTGGCATGGAATGGAATGGCAAGGCAAGGCAAGGCAGTTGCAAGGCAGTTGCAATGCTTCAATGCGCCAGACACTGACAACAACAACTAGAATAACAACAGTGGCAACAACAAGTGCAGCAGCAGCGGCAGCGGCAATGCCGTTGCTTAGTTTGTTTGCTTGATTGCGTCTGCGCCGCTGCCACATCCAGAAAGTGAAAGATACTTGCAACCACTCTGGCCACGCTGACGATGACGATGACGAAGACAAGGTTGGCGGAGGAGACGCCGCCAAGTGAGCGTGCGGCAGTCGCCCAGTGAGCGTGAGTTGGCACATTTGCATTGAGGCTTGTTTCTGTTGTTGCATTTGTTAAAATGTTGCACTTTTTTTTAGCATAAAACCAAGAGAAACCCAGCCAACAACAACAACAACAACTTCAAGTGGACATACAATGTTTTTGTTTGGTTTTGTTTTTGCTACTTCCATTGTACATTTAGAAGTGCGATTTAGAGATCAAGCGAAGAAGCAGAATTGTACAAACAATGACATTACGAGTTATGCGAATGATATAAGAACTACTGTGTTAGGGGTATTCAGGCTTAGCGCAGCGCTGTAATTATTAGGGATACACGAGTTGTTTGCAGATTTTTTTCTAGCGAGCATTGAAATAACTAAACGATAACAATCGGCATGCCGATCGAAACAGCTGTGTGGCTTTTGGAATGTGTGTACACTACGCTGCTGACATTTATCGTATCTGTCAGTCGGTTCTTGTAAGCAGATTGTAAGAAGCAATTACACTCGAATATGTAGTACGATGCGCACAAAAAGTTGGCTGCCGACAGTCTGAACACGACCACAGACAATCTGCCAGCAGCACAAGCCTAAACGAAATTTTTTTGTCGTTTATAGATGACAGTCTTAACAACCTATTTTGTGTCTGTGAGCACACAAGTCGGCATGCCGATTAACGGCCCGTCTGACCTTAATACATCATATTTAGTTATTACAGTAAACGTACATACTCTACATATAAGACCCAAAATGAAGAGTAGTTTGCTTTGAAAAAGCATAGATAAATATCGGACAACTGATGGTTTAGTCTTTAAAATAAATCTTAGCTTTCTCAATACACTTTTAAGGCAGATAAATCTTACAAGGCAAAGATCTCACGAGACAAACTCAAGTCTTACAGACTCATTGCTAATGACAGCAATGATTTAGCATCTTTTTGCTGTTTTTTCTTTGTTGTTGCAATTTTCACTGTTATTAACTCTGCGAACTGAAATGCGGGTTGGGTCTAAGAAGACACTGTTAACAGTTGCATGTAGAGCGGTAACACACTGCAAGAAGCTGTTACCCACACGAAACAATACATAAATCAGACTCAGACTTAATGGAATCTTAAGTTTTGCTCAGTGCAGCTGCCTCATTAGGTTGTCCAGGTCAGTTTACTAGCGCGCCGTTGAGGGGAAATGACTTGCAGAGTCGGAGGTGTGTTACAGTCAGAAGTTGAGTTAAAATAAATAAAAACCTCAAGTTAAGCGCATAAGTTGTTTGTTCCTTTGCTGAAGCATTTATCAACCGCAACAATGTTGCATGATGGGCCAGACATAATGAACAGCGCCACCTGAGTGCTGCTTCAACCAATCGTTTGTCTGCACTTGTTAATAGATCAAGCAAACGGCAGGAGAGACAGAAGCGGAGCGGCGGGAAGCAGCCGGAGTGAGACGGACAGACAGCATTGTAACTTGCAAGTTGGAATATCTGATTTGGGTCCGGACTCTGAACTCCGTTTGTTGCTGATGGTGTTGCCGATATGGTTGTGGTTCCAGTCCAATGGCTGTTCTATATTGTGGTTGTTATTTGTGGTTTCTTCGAATGATGATTATCTTTGGAGCTGCCGCTCTGCTTCAGTTGCTTTCCAACAAAATACAAAATCTTACCAATTTTTGCGATAAAAATTTGTCATTTCGGTAAATGTCAGCAGCGCTTTTTGACACCTAAAACGTTGCAGCTGCATTTAACTGTGCGACCGCCATTAAAACCATGTTAACAATGCAACATTAAATTTGAAGACTTTTCGTTTAACGTTTTTCCCAGCCGTTTTCCTGGAAAACGCTGCGCGCTGCAATGCAATAAAATCCGCGAGCGTTATTTATCGATAAACTTAGGCGCTAGACCGCACAAGAAGAAGTTTAAAGTTAAAGTTCGAGGAGTATCCAAAAAGATATACGAGCAAAAATGCTACGCCAACATGCCAACACGCCCACCGCACGACCCCGTTGGGTCTGCCTGCCCCCAAAGAAAACAATTCATGTTTTCTCCTCATTGGGCTGGCAAACTATGCAGTTTTTCAATATATATACACCGTTTTTTATACCCTGTACACAAAGTGTAAAAGGGTATTATTGATCTGTGCAATGTATATAACAGGCAGAAGTAGGCGTAACAGACTATGGGCAAAAATGGTCAGGAGCAATAGTCGAATCGATATAGACATGTCCGTCTGTCCGTGTTGTAGCAGCGTTTCGGAGACTATAAGAGCTAGAACAAAAATTTGTTTACCAAAAGATGCGCATATGCCGGAAAAAATACGAGTTTGTCGAATTATATCGATATCTTACCGTTATCAACCGCTCCATTAAATCTATCAGCTTAAAACTCCTCAGAGATGTACGTCGTGTTAATGTGCATCTGTGTTCCAAAAATAATCGAGATTGGATAATTACATCAAAAGTTATAGTGAAAAATATGCTAATTTCACCTCCCCCCTCGCCCATAAACTGCTTCAAAATTCCACTACATGTAGATTTGGACACATGTGAGCTAGAGCTGCAAAATGGTGTGGAGACTCGTGTGACCCTAGTCGTTAAAACTGCATCCACATTTTTTCAATGGAACCTCCCCTTCCCTCGCAATCGATTTACCTTAATTACTGCTACACCCCTCCCCACCACCAATTGATCTGAAAACTGTCACAGGCAATAATATATATATTTTTGATCTGTGTTACAAAATTCAACAATCTTTACTCAACAATACTGGAGTTATGGGTATAAAAGTCCTTTTTGCCCCTTAATTACCAACTTCCCAATAGGAAAACTTGTCAATTGCAACTTCCCAATAGGAAAATGTTTACAGGCATATCGGTCTTATGAAATGAGGCATAAAAGTTGATACTTCCGTCACCATTTTACCGTATTTGGAGTTTCTAAAAAAAAAGGGTACAGGGTATTCCACTGTCGGGCACCGTTTCGACGGTCGGCATCAAATTTTTTTTGTTTTGCCGCCGTTTTGCTGTTGTTTGTTTTGTTGGCTTTTGCTGTGCAGATTTTCGCCAGTTTTTCTTGCAAACCATGACGTTGATGACGTGGAGTACGGCTGGCCCGCTGTCCGGCTGTCCGGCTGACTGGCTGACGGCAGCCGAGCATACAAGCGCATTAAACACCAGACAATTATATTGCGGCAACATTGTTGCAGCCGAGCGAGCGAGCGAGCTATTTTGCCGCTTGCCCCTGCTGCAAGTTGTGGCCAAGTTGCATGCACAATTTGAATTTAGTCAGCTGGAAAATTTTATGTGCAAACTCATAAAAAGCAGCGCCTAAACGGATGAAATACGGCCAACTATGCTTAGACCAAAGCAAGAGCCATAGTTCGCTGGCCTCTAGAGCCTCTAGAGGATTGAGATTGTCGAACTCAACGATTTACTACAAAATATTATATAATTAAAGCAAAAATCAAAGCGTAACGTTTACCTCTCTAGTACGATGACTTTACCCTGGTCACACTGCCACAATCAAAAACCAATATCTAAGCTGATTTGCAGCTCTCATTTGACATTCATGAGCGCCGCCGTAGACGTCGTCGTCGGTGACTTCACCCTAAGCTGAAGGCGGTCACGTCCTAAGGCGGTGCTGCAACGTTAAAATTTAAATAAATGCGAGCATTACGAGAACCCCAACTCTGTCAAATACGGTACTTTTTATTTTTGAGCAGTCCATTAGCGGGTCCAAGTACCGCGTAGCATAATCACCTTGTTTGCCAAGCGAAACACCTTTAATGGCATGCGTTGGTTGGAGTTGGCTGCCAGCTGCTGCGCTCCTCTGCCCAACTACTGGGGCCATTATGGCGGATAATCATTGTCAGCGTCAGCTACAGCTCCACAGCCACCACCATCATCATTTGCCATCAGCTACATTGACATGCCCAACCACATAGACATCCACATCCACATCGGCATCGGCATCGCCATCAGCATCACCATCAGCATCAGCATCACCATCAACGACATCAAATAAACGTAATTCAATGCACATAATGACAACATTTTCATTTGACTTTTGCGCTACCGCATTTGATCCTTAAAGATGCCAAATTTGTTGCCTTTAATTTTATGGTTCTGTGGTTCTGTTGCGCTTGTTGCTTGTGTTGCTGTTGCCATATGGCCAATTGAGCATAATGGTTTCAGGTCTACTATGTGAGGAATCTTTTATATTGTTATGCGTTTCGAGTTGGCGGCAACTACCTTTTGCCGCCAAATAAAGGTGCATTCCTTTAAGCCATTTCGAGCACAAATTAAGTGTTAAATATTGGCTCTTAGCTCGCTGTAATCCATTAAAGTAATGCCAAGTACCAGGTGTGTGTGTGTGTGATGTTTGCATAGAACTTTATTTTTCATTGTTATAACCGTTACATAGTATATATGGCGTTTCACTTGGAAAATTGTTTAACTGCAACTACAAACTTACTCTAGCTGAGTTTAAAGTGTTTGTTTTGGTATTGAAATTACATACTTTGTTAGTATTTTTAAGTTGAAAACTTATGCTAGAGCCTAAGGTGATTTTCAGGTGTACGTACATATGCAATGAATGTGTTTGTTTGTTTTGTGTTTCGAGTTGAAATTTGTGTTTTAATCAAGTTGAATGTTTTGTAGAACTCGTGATTACTCAAATTAAATCAAATGTAGAGCGCAATTCTGCACCAACTTAGACATAACAACCTTGCCACATCAACCAACTGCAGCTGCAGCTACTCCAAACTACTAACCCCAACAACGCCCCTAAAAACACACGCACACCACTCACTCACACAACTAAAAACGTTACACATACGACACGTATGCACGCTAGTTGCTGTCCTACGTCATACATTCGCTCAGTCAGACCCCCCCATCCCGCCGTAAATACATGCTCACCCCAATGTCTCCTCGCCATCGCTTACAGTTCGATGCAGCTAAGTGTTATGTAACTACTTAAAGGACTTTATCATTTTGCGTTTTTGATTTTTCTTGTTTTTTGACTTGATTCAGCTGCAATGTTTCGTCACTACTTAGAGCAAATAGCATTTCCGGCGCCAACAGGAGCAGGTGCAGTGCACATGTCGATAGTAGCGACACAGACACTTCAGATACTTGTACCCGGCGCAGCAATGATGCGAGTGATAGTGACTGTGCGAGTAGCAGGATGTGTCATGTAGACAGTACGAGTAGCAGCCGCAGTCGCACATCTTGCCAGCCTCCGACGCGCTTTTCCTTTAGCAAGCGATTTCCACTGGTTCCTTAATAGTTGTTGTGTTGATGACTTTTCCTTGCCGTCCTAGCGATTCGCTGACTTAGTTTGAACTGATTTGTGACTGGCGCTCGGTTTTTCAACTTAGGCCAGGTTAGTGGCGGCTGTCGTCCTCGAAATAGGCGACCGGTTGCCATGACGCCAAAGTTTGATCGATGCAACAGTTTTGCGTATTTATGCAGCGCCTAGCAGGTTAGTGGTACCACGTGCAACCGTATGACACCCCTAGTCGGCAGGCTCCAACAATGTTCAGCAAATATCGGTGAGCCTAGGCCGTTGCCATTACCATATTCTACTAGGCTGTTGCTTATTGTTGGCCAAATTATGTATGTCAATTGATTTGTGTGCAAGCTGGCAACATCACGGAACTTGCCTAACCCACTGACACGCTCGGTTCTGCATTTCTTGAGCGGTTTGTCAGTGGTTTATGAGCCTGGCACTGTTTCCGGACTAGTTACTGGCACCGGCAGATGCATACATATGTTAAGCCAGATACAGCATATGATTAATTCGCAGTATTGTCGCCGATTTTATGATTGCTCCGCTGCCTAAAATAGTCGCAAAGGCAAATGCAAATTCATGCCTGACCCACTTTTATCGCACATTTGTTTACGATTTTGATTTTATGCCATTAGTCACACAGCTGCACAACAACAACTACCACCACTTACCTCTACATATACACCACTATGTGTTTCTGTGTGCACTACATATACTAATAGTTGTCAGCTGCGCCTGCAACTGCGTGTGAGTCAATCGTCAATCGTGATGCAATCGATTGGCAGCTAATAGGCATACAAACAAATCGATGACGATGACACATGCAATGACGCTATAGTCTATTGCAGCTGTACGAATCTGTTTGATGGGCAGCTACAAGTGACGTCATGCTATAGTGACGGCTCTACGCTGCGTATACGTTATATTGCGACTGAATGAATGAGGCCTACGGTGAGATCATCGTCATCTCGCGCTGTAAAAGCGAATAATGAACAATCAATGCTATAAATGTAGTTATGAATGCAGCAAATGTAGTTTGTTGTGATTCTGAGGCTATTTTAATGACTTGCTTCAAGGACTCACTGGAGTAAGTCAGCAGACTTAGTGTACGAACTGTGGTCACTTACTTATATCTAGCCAGAGTGCTAGCTATTCTCAGTGTTAACGTAGTCCTTCACAAGAGAGCTGGAGCATTCCATGACACATATTAATGGTGAACAACCAAGTCTTCTATAAAAATGGTTCCAAAACGAACTGGTTCTGAATGAACTTCAACTTAGTCTTGCGCGGTTCTAAGCTTACCGATAGTTTTTTAAACGGAAATACTCGTCATTCTGAATTGCGCAAACTCGATCTATAAGAGTAGCTTATATGGTTCACTCTAGTAACGTCGATCATTGTCAATATTCTCAATCACTCAATATTATTTTATGTCAGTGACTCCTTACTGGATTCCGAGATATTCCAAGCTATGAACTGTCAAAGACGTGTGAGCTCTAATTGGTTTGTTTACTGGTCAGCATCCGGTCTGCGCGGCCTGTCTTGAAGGGAATGACTCGCCAGAACGCTTTCTGTGCAATGCCCAGTTATTGCATATACAGTTTGAGAAATAATCCACTTTACATAAGTAAGCTGAATACTCTACCTTTGCGCGGTCTAAATACATTCTTATTGGAAGCCGGTAGATTGTGTTGAAGGGGGATTGCCATATCAGTAGGAGTAAGAGTATTAGAAGAGAAGTTGTACCGACTCACATCAAGAATGTAACCAAAGATGCACGGAGAATGTTAAGGAAATACAAGATAGCAAAAGACAAAAAAGAAATTCATTGATTATTTTCTTTAAAGACTTTAGAGACTTTACTAACTTTCTCTTTCGAGAATGGAACAATGAATGAATGAGTTCTTTTAAGAACTAGGATGCAACACGAGAATGTCTTCTTCTATATATTGGAAAGAGTGTCTATATTTAGGGGTACACAATGCTATGCTATTCTGGGCAAGTAAAATAGCGGGTATAGAGAAGTCAGTTCAGTATATTCATTTATGAATCAGTGCGAATCATAATGACTTTATGTGCAAAAAATAGCATTGTGTAGAATAACTCGGTTTTCAGATTTTGTAAATCTCAATATTGCTTATCTTTAGTCTCATTAAAGTTCTGCATTGCATGCGGTTTATGAACACCTAAAGGGGACACGTAGCTCGTTTGCTTGAACGCAAGTGAGGATGCGATTGTTGTTGCTGTCATATGCGAGTGTCCTTGTACCCTTTAAAGTCTTTTGACTAGTATCCCTGCTATAGCAAAAGTTTTGCCATTCGGGCAGTTGAAGAGATGGGGTTAAAACTGCACCTTACAATGCTCACTCACCACAATGGTGCACGTGAAGTGCTGCATGGTTTTCAGCAGTTAAGTTCAAGTTGTTTCAAGTAACACTTGAAGGACAACGGGCGGACAAATAACGACTACGGACCAAAAGCAAACCAACCGAACTGCCAACCAAACGATTCGACCAACCATATGGACCCTACCAGGTGGCAGTTGCAAGTTCTCAATTGTTGCCAGTTTGTGGCTTGGATTTTGACTCGGTTGTGCCGTGGTTTAGGTTAGGAAACGCCGCTGTCAGTATGTGGCAAATAATGGTGTTGCGTGTCGTTTTTGCCACGGCGATGATAACCAACTAAATTGCAGTAGCAACAACAACAGCAACCACAAACATTACAACAATGCCAACGACAGCTGAATTTTATCCACTTGCAGTATGGAGAAAAAACAACGAACCAAAACTTTGTCCATTGGTGCAGTTGCTCTGGAGTTTGTTTGGGTGCGAGTTCGGCTTCTTTCTGCCATTTTGGCAGGGAATATTTTCCGCAAATGTGCTGGCGATACATTTGCAAAAGTGTGTGTATATAACTGCGTATGTGAGTTTGTGTCACCACACTTGACGTCTTTTATAAACAAGTCGTTTCAATTTGGCCTGTGAAAAGCGTCACTGACACTTAAATTAAATTTGTTTTCATTTCGTTGGCAAAAGTCAAGCGACACTTTCGGCGAAATCAGAGTAACAGCTCAGACCTCTTCGAAAGTTAAGAGACAGAAAGACGTTGTTAGCGGGGGTCGATGGTAAAAAACACAAAACCAAAAATGCATTCAGCAATAAAATAAATTAAAAAGAAAGCAGAGCAAATTGTACTGAAGTTGCCGAAACCAAACCAAACGTGGCCGCTGCCAAAGTGAAAAGACAAACGGACACGCCTCTTTTACTGACTCCCAGGCCACTGCAACTGTAACTGACTCTGCTGCAGCCTGTGGCACTATTATGATTGTGTCTGTGTGTGGATCTTGATACCCTTTGACGGACAAGAGTTATCGCATAACGAAAGATTTTATGGCAGTTAAATTACTTCCGCTTATGAAATACATAAATAGAAGAAAATCATAAGTCAGATAGATCATTGAGCTTTACGAGTGAAACCCTTAAATCATTTCAAATGTCTTTGCCAGTTATTCTTAAAACATGCTCTCATATTACTTACACAGGCACTGACGATGAATATTACAAGAACTGAGTCGTGGAAATCAAATTTCTCAGATTTGGCGTTGGAAATAGTTATGACTGAGTCATTATGGTGGTTGCTGCATTTAAGCTATTGTCATGTTTACAAGGTCAAGGTATGCTCACGTCTACATAGAGCTACCACACAGCACTATGAACCACATTGCATGGACCATGTCAGACTTTCATGGGCAATACATTCCCTTGCTGAACTGGCCAGCCATGTTTAAGAAACTTAGTCCGATTGAGGACCTCTTTTTGGATAACAGGAATGCATTTCTTGTGAATAAAAAGGAAGATGAAGATCACGAAGATGAATAGGTACACAACAGGAATATGACCATAGATGAAGACGATAAGGAAATGAATGAGGCATGTGATCTAAGAGCAAGACAAAGCCGAAGAAGATGACGAAGAGAAATAAGCAGAGAAAGAAGAATGTGACCAAAGATGAATTACATGACGAAGAGGAATAGGTACAGGAAGCAATACGACCGAAGAGAAAGACGAGGTGGAAAAGTATGATGATGTCGAAGAGGATGAAGTAGAAGAATTTAACCGAAGACACTGATGAAAAGAATTGCGAATAGGAAGTGATTGAGGAAAAGAAATATGACCAAAGATCTAAGTATCTAAAGATTCTAAAGTATCTTAGGTACCTAAAGTAGCAAAAGTATCAAAAGAATATTAATTATCTAAAGTATCTAAAGTATTTAAAGTATTTAAAGTATTTAAAGTATTTAAAGTATTTAAAGTATTTAAAGTATTTAAAGTATTTAAAGTATTTAAAGTATTTAAAGTATTTAAAGTATCTAAAGTATCTATAGTATCTAAAGTATCTAAAGTATCCTAAGCATATAAAGTATCTGAAGAATCTAAAGTCATCAAACCAAATTATTAAAAATATATTATGCATAGTTTTTGCAAAGGTCAAGCGAATTATCCCAGTGGTTAGATTATATAAAACAAAAGTTTTGTTTTACCGTTTAACTGAATTACAACCTTGAACATGTTTTCGAAATTCGGTACATAAACACAAACTCCGCTTCAAACCAACTTCTTCGACTATTAGCATTATCACAGATACATTTGCTCAATTAAGCTTTTCCAATTATGATACTATTGTCCTTGCATTGTACGAACTCGTCACAATTATTATTTATACTTTTCCAGACAGCGACCAAAGCAAGGGTAAATATTTTTGCAGTTGCATTTATTCCCTGTGATAACCCCCATATGTCAACCAGTCGAATCCTTCAGTCTGTCAACAGCGTCAGAAGCAGCTAGCCGGCATTTAGTATCTCGTGCCAAAGCAAATACATCACTGTAGAGATATATAGTATATGCAGCTGCTCCCAGAAGTCATGGCGTTCATCGAATATCCGCTAGTTTGTTGGGTGGAAAATTCTGTTTTTCTTGAATTTATGGTTTTTGTTGCTGTTGTTGTTGTTATATGCAGCAATCGCGGCAATGGCGGATGGATGGCAACGACTGGCAAAGCCGCAGCCAAACAAACACATTTCAATCAGAGCGCTCGTTGGGTCAACAACAACAGCAACAAAGACAACAAAGATGGTGGCACGCTGTGTTGCATGGCATGACAATGTTGGAGCGCATGTTGCACAGCTCATGTGAGCGCGTGCTGCAGCTGCAGCTAAGGGGGGCTTTGGGGCAAGGTGCTGGCAGTGGCGCTGCAGCTTGAGCTTGTTTGTACTATGCTGCGCTGCGCTGCGGTTGGCCTCAGGCTGCGGCACATGCCAAGCTAAATAGTTATGCATCAGACTGCAGGGGATGACTCTCTGTGTGTGTGTGTGCATAACTGTTGCTGCCACTGTTAGCCACAGAGTGGCACTTGTGCCGGGTTTTTGACACAAGCCAAGGCGCTTATGCTGTACGAAGGACTTGCGACAGACAGCCGGGCAGTTCCGTGCGGCAACTCTGGACTCTTTTGGCGTTCAGATGTTTCAGCTTGTGTGCCCCCAGCTGCCACGTGCGGAACCGCTTCGCCTTGTTGATAACTTGGTATGCTTCACTGATTTTTGGCCAAACAATACAAAGACATACGAGTGACATTCCCACCTTCCCCTCGCCATTTGCAAATATGCAACTTTATTGTGGACTGATTGTAGATTTCGAGTTGCTTGTTCTGCTCGAGTGGAATTTGTCTAAAATGTATGCAATATAACAGACTGACAGTTGACTGAAACAATTTAAAGAAACAATGTGGCTTGGCATGGCATGTATCCCAAACGTTGGGCAATTACCGGTATTTGATTAAGATAACTAAAGGATTAGTTGAACAATTTTAATAAAACGCTTGTAAAACGCTCAAAATTAGAAGAACATTTGCGTTAGGATACTTAAGAACTGACTAATAAAAGTTATCGTCGCTTTGCCTGAGTTAACTTGGGTGTCGGCAGGGTTGACCACCAGCAGACTGCGTCATAAGCCATGCTTCCGCGCCATAAAGCATAACGTTAAGAATGAGCGTTTTATTGAGTGTTAGTTTCATCGGGTTGTCGAAGGGAAGCAACGAAAGGTCGCTTGGAAGGACCAGGTAGAGAGTACATACCTTTGGTATCACCAATTGGACCAAACTCGCGCAAGGCAGAGACGCTTGAAGGAGAGCTTTAAGTCAGGCCGTAACCCGGTAACGGGTTGTTATGGCCAGTTAAGTAAGTAAGTAGTTTCGTCGGGCGTGAGTAATGGCTACTACTCATTTGAGACTGAAGTAGTATCCATACGCTAACATTGTTCTTTGTTGAGAGGGTTGTGAAATCCTTGACAACATCAATAGTATAGTTTTCAACATCTATCTGAGAGTCCGGTCGCAGTGACTCTCTACGTGAGGAAAGCATATACACTGCCTTGCTCTTATTAACAACCAAATAGATTCTCATTCCATAGCCGCAAAGGCTCCGGTAACTGCTCGCTTAGTATGACCAATGATAAAAATATCAACTTCGCATGCGAGCAACCGGCCACTTTTGAAGTTCAATATTTTTCCGTTCCGATGTACTTCGCCCTTTCGCAAGATATTCTCCACCAAAAAGTTGAAGAGGTAGCAGGAGAGGGCTTTTCTGAAGCCTCGATCGGTATGAAAAGGTTAGGAGAAGCTCTTTCCTACTTTGATGGAGCTGCGTGTGTTGCTCAATGTCATTCTGCATAGTCGCAACAAATTAGCTTGGTTGCCAAATTTAGACTGCGCGGCATATACGCGATCCCTCAACAGGCTATGAAATGCTGGGTTTCGGGTGTCGATTTGATATTCGTAGTTCTCTTCCAGGATTTGGCTTAGTGTGAATATATCGATCATGATGGACTTCCAATCAGTTCTTTGCTGAATGGCTTTGGTCTTTTGGGCCTTATATGCAAAAATTAGATAAGAAAAGAATAAACGAAGACTGGAGTCACCATTCTTGAGGACAGAGCAACAGGTTCAGCAACTCATATGAATAATATATCTCGAGCCCGCACACTATAAATTTGAATCTAAAATTCCATCTAAAAGCAGATTAAAGTTATCTCACAAAACTACAACTACAACTTGTACCAAAACAAGGTACACAAATTTTTAATTAAAGAAAAAACCCCTTAAAATACGATGGATGAAGCAATGCCCTCTCGTGCTGTGATTGTGCAATGCCGCTCGTAAATGAGTGGCATTACGTCGAACCCTATTCAAGCGAATCACAAGATGTTGCAGCAGCAATGCCTGCAGCATGCAGCAAGATGTGAGGTCATTAAAAACCGCTAAAATTCGCAAGCTGCACTAAACCTGAGGCAGCTGCGGCTGCAAAGGCAACGACATGTGCCAGAGCCAAGAAGGCCAACCTCAGGAAGAGTATGGTGATGATGTTGATGATGTGCTGGTTTCAAGAAGTTCGTAAACAGCTATAAAGCGAATTAAACTGGAATTGGTAACGAAAATGACAATAATTCGGCACACAAGAACCAGTAAGAAAGGAACAAAACTAAAGACAAGAGAACCGACTAAATCGGATTGTGCGAACTAGTAGCACACCCACGGCCCGAGCGCACTCTCTGCATATTATAGATGCCAAAGATCGTACCATGAACAAGCTGCCAAGTTTAAAATCAACTGACAGTTCGATTACATGACGGCACACTTTGGACTCTGTTGCTGTCTCTGCTGGGAATCATTACTACTGTTGTTGACGGCATTCCTTCATATAGCGCAACCGCAACTGAGTACTCCCTGAATTAGCACATCAAGGGAGCGGGCGGTGAAGTGCATGTACTACTGCAACGTCTGCGTTGTTACCGTCAACTTGGCAGTGGCAGTTGTTGTTGACTTTACTGTTGCCGTAATTCTTGGAACTGCGTTACAGTACTCCAAGTTATAGCCTATTTGGGGAATTACATATTGCATATTGCCTCTGGTATTTGGGTTGCATTGCGCGTGAGCAAATTATGAACTCACGATAGCATGCTATCAGCATTACTTGCCACTGAATGTGGGAACCTCAAGGCAAGCGTCATTAGGAATGCGCAATTAGAGAGATGTTATCGATGCCAGACTAAAATCAGCACTGAACATAAATCGATTTTTGTCTCATTGGTTGGTTTTTGAAGTTCAAAAAGGAGTTACTCAAGCTATGCGTGCGACCTATATCAAATAACCGGCTTGTAATCAAGTGCCTCACATAAGAGCTATATACAAGTATATGTAGCTGCAGCTACTTGCCGCAACACCTTGTTTACTCAATCCATATTTCCATTATCTCTAGCATTGTTTATAGTATAAAGCTGCAGTATTTTTTATTGACCTCTGGAACCCAACAAGGCGCTGAGTAATGCACTTGTTGAATTTTTAGGTTTGTTTACAAAATGTAATGGAAACTTTGTGAAATTTTCCACTCTATGAAAAAAAATATTCCAACAAATGATTCCACTCAACTTTGTGCGACTTGAAATCATAAAACCACACACATGCCATGACGGCAATGGCTCCGTCAGCATAGTATAAAGTAACCGCCTGTTGTTGTTGTTATTGTTAGACCATTATTAGCTCGTTTGAACTTCACTTACTGACAATGAAACCCTGGCCTGGAGAACCTTTGAAGGAAAACTAACAAGCAGAAGTGTCAATTAGGAAAATTTCCATTGAGGGAAACTGCAAACATCAGCAGTTTCTTAATACACGCCACATACAATTTGGTTATGCATTGTTATGATGTTGTTATTTTTCTTTTGATACCGAATAAAATAGCTAAGATTTGTATAGAGTTTGAGCTTGAGCTTTAAACGTAACTTTGTGTTTGTCAATAGTTTTGTAAATAGTTTGACCTTCTTATAAGAAAAGGCAAAAGTATTTACACTAATATTAAGTATATTAAGTTAAAGGCAGCTGTTCGCAGAACTTGTGCCTAACAATCGATTTTTTAGTTAAGTGACTTTGCATTTCGAAATTCAAGTAATTTCAAAATTACTTTAATAAAGTGAGATTTTTTAATGTAGGTAGCAACTTAGCTGATTAAGAGCGCTATCTCAAAAGGTCGAGGGGCGTGAATCGATCGGTCTGGCATCCAGAGTTCAGGCACTACCTGCTACTATCGCAGATTGTGATTATTCATTGCTATTAATTTTCTTATTATGACGTCAAAAGATTAAAATGCTGCTGAAGGTGTTGGAAAATGACCAAGTAGTGACCGAAGACAAGAGATGGATCCATTACAGGACGCACGGATCCAAAAGACAGAGTATGTTGTAGAAAGAAATTAACTAACCAACATAAAGAGAGCTACGTTTGTGGAATACATGAAAAAAGTCATGATAACGGTCATCTGGGATTAAGAAATTGGTGTTAGTCAAGAAATTCAAGAAATTTAACCTCAATCAAAAGGCTGTAGCAAAACATACCTTTTTCGGTCAATTTGTGGTCACTGATTGCGAATTCGGAAACCGTTTTGGATTTTCCATCGTAGCCTGAGCTTTTCTGACTTCGAAGCTCTCGAAATCTCTGAAATTTTTAAAATAACGGTAATTCAAAAACCGTGCTAGATAATTAAAAATGATTTTCGGATTTAAAATCAGTGATGCAAAATTGACTGGAAGGTATGTTTTAGACATAGGCCTTTTTTGTTGTATAGTGTTTCTATACCGTGTCACCATTTCCGCATTTCCGCCGCTGCATGCTATTTTTAGGTAATGTAACAACTCAGAATTTCATTTGAGCGAAAGCTTTCTAATTTGACATGAACTCGAAAATAAAACAATAGCTATGCCAGCTATACATGGAAATATATATAAGCTGAGTTCCGAATACCTTTGGAATTGATTTGAAATTTGAAACCGCACTTATTCTTGTTTCTGCAAAGCGAAGTTCAGAGCAAACGGCAACTATTTATTTGGTTCAAAAAACTAATATCCGTCAGCTTTTTATACAAATTTTAAGAGAAATCAAAAGTAGTTAACTAAAACACAAAAGCCTAATTTACGAGCTGCTCTTAAGGAATTTGAATGAGTTCATAAGTACTGTTGAAGTAAATAGTTTGCATAAATCGTTAGCTACAACCAAATGCAGATGTTCCTCCAACTGATTTGTAGGTTTAAAACGGCAAACCGTACCTTACAGTAAACTTCCTCAATTTGCATCACTGTTTTAAAGTAACTTTCAACGATCAAATTAAGATGGCTGTTTAGTACTCTAACAGCAAATCGCGTTGAACAACTTTCAAATGCTTATAAATCATAATCAAATTGACGACAACAAAGTTAAAATGACAATAACAATAACGAGGAGAAAAATAACAAAAACAATCAGTCGGAATGTTGTGCGTGAAATTGTGTTGGGACTTTGAATACGTTGGCCATTGCGAATTCGAAATTCGAATTCATTCACCTTTTAATCAAGCAAACCAGTTATTGTCTTCTCCACAGTTGTGGTTATTATTGTTGTTACCAAAATGAATTTCCCTTTATGTATGTACAGAAAAGTTTTTGATTTTTTTTTGCTTTCATTCCTTTATGCAACCTGAGACCCAAATGCCAACGCCAATTGTCTAAAAAAAGAGACACCGTCGATAAGAGGCAACAACGTGAGATAAATACCAAAAAATATTTGAATGGGATGTACCATGCGAAATGCGATGATTATTCAAAATTGCGATTGAGTCGTTCGTGTTGGTCGCCACCCTTCCAAACGCTTCCAACCCTCGCATCCGAAACGTTAAGGTGCAAAAATGATGTCAAGTGGCGACCAAGGGCCGCGCGCATGTGCAAAAGTCAAAAATCTACTCATTTTATAGTTTCGTGTCCATTGACACTTTGAATGCAGTGCAAATAGTAAACAGAATTTCAATTCAAATGCCAAACAACTTGAATCGATTCGCAAATAAAAATCATTGTACACGTAATAAAACTTACAAATCATATTTGTTGCTCTGGCAATTTCATTTATGAATGGCGAAATGTGAATGTTGCTGTTTCTGTTGTTGTAGCTCGTTACGAACCAATACGATTGGGTATGGGAATGCCCCCCATGGGTACCATCCAAATTACTCGAAGACGTTACTTTTGTTTGCTCACTCGTTCGCGCATTCGCTGGAGTTTGTTTGCTCTTCACAACATGCTGCAGCTGAGCCCGAGTCTCTCCGAATGAATATGAATGTGGGCATTCGGTATCTGTGTCTTGCGCCCCTGCTCCACTCACGCTATCTCTGTTGTTCTTTCGGCCTATAGGTTTGGTTTTTTGCATTTGTTGTTCACTTTCGAGTACGTGTTTTGAATGAAAACTGACCCGTTTAATGCGGATTGTATATACAAGTCATTTTTGCAAATTATCTCCGACTAAAAATCTACAAAATTCATGAATGACGCATATATGTAAATACTTAATGCCGTAGGGAGACGCTTATTGCTTTGTCAATGGCGTATTGTCAATGCTTTTGAGTACATTCCCGTATTATCTATAAGATATTATTGCTAGTCAACTGCAGGCAATGGCTAAGTAGGGTGAATCCCGGAATTGCGCACGTAAAATGCATAATAACTCACCTTGTAAGAAAGATTGTATAGGCAGATTAAACTGAAAACGAGCTACACTGGTAAAAAAAAAGCAGGATAAACTTAGGTATTTTGGGTACGAATTGTACTGAATAGGCTCAATGAGCATAACTAACATTGAACCAAGTCTCTTTACAAAAATGCTTTACCCTTTTGGGTGTAAAGGGAAAATACCAGAAAAGTAAATCTATGAGTGAATGCTTTACACTGAGCTTAAAGCTCACGCAATGGGTATAAAAAGTGTCGACAAGCTTTTTTGAGCTATCCGGATATCCGAATCATTTAAAGCCTCGATTGATCCGGACGTGACTGTGACGCTACTCTCAGCTTTTCCAGTACCAACAGAACAGTAAACTGTTCATGAAAGTAAACATAGACGCTCGTGCATTTCTGAATCAAGGAGTTTATCTTCTTATTTGATGAAAGGTACTTCCCTCAAGTGTGCTGCCTTAATAATGTTTCGGTATGGCTTTTAGTTCCATTCGCCACTTCAGAGCATTTTCTTTACCCAACAGTGGATTTAAGCCATCCCAAAAGTGCTGATTGACAAATTCATTAAGTAAATAAGTGAGTTACGCTAATTTTATGAACTGTATAAACTCGAAAAGGGGTCAACTCGCTTAACTATGCCAATCTTTAGCGAATTTACCAATGGAATAAAACCTCTTATAATCAGCCTTTAAATCTCTATACGTTTTGAATTGCATGCATACTCTATACTTATATATAATTTATACTTATTCGGGAAAATTTCATCATCCGACCTATCAGCGCTCGAATCCTTCCTTATGTTTTTCTATATAATGATTTTCCTCGATACTATTCGCTGCATCTCTATTGTCAGCTACTATTAAGTAATTCCTCATCTTGTCTCAAGTCACTCAATATCACAAAACAATAAGGAGAAGGATACACATAAGTTGCGCTGTGGTCTCAGAAGGCAAATGAGTAGTAGAGACAACTCGCGCCAGACGAAACTAACACTCTACAAGACGCCTATCCTTTCCCTTTTACTAAATGGCGCTGAACCATGGGGGGTTTGATAAAAATGCCCATGGAGTGTTTGAGACGAAAGTACTCCGTGAGGCGGAGGATTGCTCCATATTAGGCCTTAACCCGTCAACGGGTTGTTATGGCCAGTTAAGAAGTAGATATGCGCGCACTAGATGGCGCCACATTATGTTGAGAGAGAAATCGAGGTTTTTTTGTTGAGTGTACTCACTATGTGCATAAATAATTCACTCGCAAACTGCTCATGGGCAAAGTCACTCAGTTTTTACATTAAATTTGAATTATAGACGCTGGAATTGTAAAATGCTTAAAAATAATGTATACTGAGATGCTGCTTAATTGATTTCTTGTCTTAAGAACGGAGCATATTTAAATTTCATTTAAGAATTCCTGTCATATTACACAAACTTAATGTCCTGACAACATACAACAAGAACAACAACAACAGCGGCAACTACGCCGAACATTATCTTCTATTTTGGGATAAGCACATGCTAGAACCCCTACCCCAAAAATATCCGTCCAAATTTGTGTCAACGCTGCTTACAGTTAATTTCTCTAAAATGCCATATTTAATTTCACATTTAGACGTCTTCATCGCCCTATTTGAGCTGGCTAACTGGCTGCTTGCCGGGCTTTGGTCTATGCTACGCATCGCGTCTTTGTGCACGGTTTCCGGTTTGGTTTCATTGTAAAAATTCGTACGTTTCGGTATTTTTGGTTCACACGTGCGCAGGTAATAAACTTCAAATGACCGAAACTTGTGTAGTAAGTGGCCCGTGTACGTGGTGTCAGTCACATAGGCACGCTCACACACGCACAAACCGTGGAAGCAAATGAAAAACGAAGACAAGTGCCAAATTTAGGTAAAGTCAAACACTTTGAGCCGCACTTAACAAAACATTTAAGCCAACTTGTTGCCGCTCTTCTCTAGACCTTGTTGTTTTGGTTGCCTTAACTTGTGTATGTATGTATCTTCTGCCATTATTATCATTGTCGAATTCTAATTAAATTTGTGTATTGTATGCTGAAGACAAGCTGGAAGCCGCGTATTTGAAACAAAACGTCGCAATCGGCCACACGTGTAGTTAATGCCAGTGAGCACAAGTTCAATGTCTCTCCAACAATAATAACAACAACTTGCAACATGAAATTGTATCTATTACGCTTCAAACTGCCCAAACACCAAAAAAAAGGCTCTTTAACGAGCTTGTACTCCGCCGGTGGGTGGCCTGGAACCTACACAGGCATGCACCACAAATCATAAATGTGTTTATTATGCAACCAGGGCAAGCGTGTTGGTTAAACCAAAAATAGCACCACAAAATTACCCTGACTTTGTCATTAAAAATTGCAGTTCACGGCCAGACGCACCCTCGTAAACTCGTACCCAAAGTCAAGTTGCTCATACGCCGCGTGTGCTTTAGTGGCACAGGCCGCAGCTGTTTGTTTGGGACAGATTACAACTACGGGCTTCTTCAGCTCTTAATAAGCAAAATATTTTTGAAAGTATTGAATTACTTGCATGAATAACTCTGTACGCTCCTGCGGCAGTTTTGGGCAGCGCAAACATACGCATTTACGGAACTAGCAAATTAATTTATTAATATGTACTCATAACCCCTTTTTTATGTCGTGGAATGAGTCAGGCCACACGGACCCGGCACAAAGTTCATACATACGCCCAATGTGTTAGTCTGTTTGTTTTTGTCCTCTATTAGCCACTGAAATGTGTTAGCGTTTTGTCGCCCGTTATCATTAAAACAGTCTGCGGCTAATGTAAGTGCCAAAGCTAATGGCCAAGATAATGTTTATGCTCTGTCAAAGTCAAAGCTGGCATTGGAAAATGCTGCAGCTGCACATTGGAGTATAATTGAAACTTTGCACTAATTGGATCTGGCATGCTTAAGTTAGAGTCGAGGTTGAAAATATTAATAATTTTGCAGAAGTTCATTTAAGTTCAGCGTTTTTAGCTCATTTATGAACCAGTTTAAAACATATTGTAGTGGGCCATTTTGAACTACTTTTAAAATATTGCTCTCCGAAAGTTTGACGAATAAATTAGTTAGATTTATGTGCCTATTTGAAGACCACTTTCGATTTTCCAAAAGAGTTCAAATTTCGAACTACTACTGTACTGTAGTACACAGTGTGATTGGTGTGTGATTCTAATCTGTTATATAAAAACGCAAAGCAAAAATTCAGTGTGGTACCGATTGCTTCTCAATAACGCAACTTTTTTAGGTGAAACCTATACCATTCGAAAGATAAAATGATTGCGGTTTGCAGAATATACAATTCAACTGGATACGTTGCTTTTTAGACAGGTAAAAACGTAAAGGTATACGTTAGACAAAAAACAACAATAAAAAGCACTGTACACAAAAACATTAAGTCATCGAATGTCGCCGAGAAGGCAAATACTAATTTAGGTAAAAGAGTGAGCTGTCACGGGACATCCGGTAGATGTGAAACATTCTGCTTTGAATTCCAACTAATCAAACAAGCGTAGCACCACACAAGCGTCACATTATACAATCGCAACACCACCCTCAGTCTCTCGACCGCAACTGTTTCCACCACGTGTACTAAAGCGGTCTCTATCGATCTTAATATCATATATGAGTATTGTACTATGCCTACTGAAAGATATCCCAAAATACTTGGTGTTAACCTCGACAAACTCTTCCAGCTTTTAAAGCTCTCGAAGCGGATTGCTTAATGAGTCTTTGATAAATATAAAGTCCTTAAATCCAAGCCGGTAGTAACTGCGGCAAGTATGAGGAGACGATAGTCACGACCTACAAAGCAATGAGTTGCATCCTCCTCAACTACGCTACACCTGTCTAGTCTCCTGTACTTAGCGTCATGCAGTAGAAGAACCTCCAAACCGTATAGAATAATAATGCATTCGCCACTGGTTGCCATGCGTAAAGCAACGGGACTGCCTCCACCATGATTATGCACTGCGTCTTCCTTACACGTCAGTTACTTCTGGGGTTCGCTCATAACTCTCACCCGAATTATGCAGCGTCGGATATGCCAATGTTTGCTAAAGCTCACCCAGTTCGCCACTATTTTCACCGTGAACTGCATGCCATGCTATTTTAGTCCCTCTTCAAATAAGGTATAAACCTAAAACTCGCCCAGTTAAGGAGCACTACCTCTTCCTTACACGCCAATTTCCTTTGGGGATCACTCAGGACCTAAACCGATGCCTACAGCGTTGAACATTCAAATTTTGGCTAGAGCTCAACCGGACCTCCATGAGCTGCCTGCTTTTGCCTATTTAGCCCCAATCCTTCTTTCGATGATGGATGATCTTAAAACCTTACTAACAGAGGCCGTTGATGTTGATCCTTATACAAGCAAAGATTGACTTTATGATCAGGATACTCAAAAATCCCGAATATTTGCTTCGCCAGGGTAAACACCAAAGCCTCGGACGCTCTGCGGTCGTGCTCCCCACTTTTTACTTTGTTCACTTTTTTGAGAGCCAGTTGCATTCCACTAACATCACACTGCAATCGCGTCGTCTTCGAAGTTGCTCGTTTCCTCGCTCTGGACCTGAGTGCTCGCGTATGCGTATTCCCAGATTGGGTAAAAGAACAACAACTACTTTTCGTGACGGCTGATGCGTCGTCTTCAACCCCTCGCCAAGATAATATGATCATGGCGATGTCGACTTTATATTGACGCTGGTCCTCTTGGTTTCCGTTGAGCGTGCTTTTATCTAGAACGTCAGTGAAATTGTTTTGGAACCGGTTCAGTTCCCATGTTGTGTGCAACCCTGGTGTGCATATTTAATATTGGCTTGCTTTTAAACCTACTTGCCGCACTGCAGCTATAACACGTAATGTGAAGTTTGTTTGACTTTCCTGCTAATAGACTTCAGCCATGTTCTGGGTTACGGGTGGGAGTACGTAGGCAAACACACACACGCATATATACCATTTTTAAGTGTTTGTGTGTGAAATCGTTGAAGCGTTTGCCTTATAAGAAAATTATTGTGCAGACGTGTGAGTTTCGGAGTTACCTCATGTGCTGATATCCAATTTCCTCATTTTATGACATTGCCGAAGCCACTCCGTATTTTTGTTTGCCAACAACCCCCGCCTCCATCCTGTGAAGCCCTGACAAGCTACCTGCATATAGTTAGCACCACCACAACTTATTATAGCTCCGTTTGTGACGCTACCAACGACTGAGCTGGTGTGCCCAGACTTATTTCCTGCAAACGGGGGGAAGCAATGAGCTAAGTCAACGTTAATTTCAAGTGCTCTTTCTGTGTTGGAGCGACCACAGCTCCAGTTCCAGTTACCGTTACGGCTGCTTGTTGCTTTAGCTGTTGTTATTTTCATTTTTGTGAAAAATTTTCCTCTCCTCAATGAGTTTTTTGTTTGCCTTTTAAATATTTGCTGGCAGCTTGGTGGTTGGAAAAGCCTAATGAAATTGTACTCACGGATCGGCCCGTTGCTGTCTGTCGTGTGTCTTCTCGGAAGTAAAATTTTATGAAAAGTTGTTGGTAGCGCATAAAATTTGATAGGCTACTAAAATTTCTATAAAAGTATGTGCATAAAATTCAAATCCCCAACCCTTTTTATTTACCCCTACTCAGGGCTCGACAAGCATAACCGGTTCCGGTTTGGGGGCTGGGGATAAAATGCGTATTAAAACTTTATATGCATTATAAAATTGGATTTTATGTCACTCTTGAAGTTGCCGTTAGCTTTCTTGAATGTTGTCCCTTTTGTTGCTGTTGTTAATGCCCTACCTAAAAGAAGGCGGACACCAAAATTTGATAGTCAATTGCGTGCCAAAGAGAAGCACAAACGTTGCCCGAAGTCGCGCTCCGGCAGTTCTCGCATCGAATCCTGCTCGCAGCTAGCAAATAAATAAAAATGAGCAAATGGCGCTCGGGTCTCAACAAAACTTTGTAATAATATTGAAAATTATTCAAATGTCGAGCAGTGCACGGCATATTATCGTAAAAAATGACCCCATCCCAGTGCGATTTTGACAACACGAAAATGAATAAATATTTGAGCTCTTAAGTTTCTCAAATCAACATGTAAAGTTCGACTGGCTGTTAGGAGTGTGCGTCTGATTGGGGTTTGCTTTTACAATTCGCATTAGGGCAGTTTTTATTGCCTGGCATACAAGTCATTATCTCTTCATTTACAGAGTCAAGTGCTTGAATTGTCTGGAATTTGCTTGAAGGGCAGAGGCTGCGAGTACATTTGGTTGTAATTCACCTGTGCATTTTGAAAATGATTGATTAATGGGAATTTGCTTTTGGATTTATGTGGATGTTATAATATAGGAGCGTAATAAACGCAAACTGTGTGGAAACTGCACTAGTGCTTATGTTATACAGCAGGGATCGGCAACGGTTGAAGAGCCGTTAACAGAATTTATGTGATTGCAATAGTGTCCGTGTGTCAGCTAAAAAATCTTGTCAATGTGTTTACAAGCATGTTCAATAAGAGAGCACATAAAAACGTGAATGTGTGAGCGATAAAGTTTCGCTGGAACATTTTAGATGCATTAAACACAAAAGAGTCGAAGGAAGAAAAATACTGTGAGATATAGTGTTTTTAGAATTTTTAATTTTTTTTATTTTTTAACTATTTTTTTGTATTTTTAGAATTTGTAGTAATTTTTAGTTCATTTTATTCAATTTTAGTAATATTAGTATTAATTTAATTTTAGTATTAATACTATAGTATAATGATTACTTTTAGTATATAACGAGAAACTTTCTTCTTCTTAACGGCCTGATGTATTTCTTTCATTGGGATTTGGGCTTTACATGGTGGGTCCGAAAACCTACGCACAACACTTTTAAGGCCTGGAGTCGCCTCATATGAGAAGCCTTGACCTGCTGAGGTGGTATTCTTTAACCCGTTCACCACACGGGGGGAACTTACGAGATTAAAATCAATCTATATTTATATCAACTCAAGCCTTTTAAACAAAATCCTCGCAGGGGCTGATGTCATAGAAACTACAGAAAGCCGAAATATTCCAAACCAAATGTTCAAGCCGACGACTGCGTAGTAGAGCGCAGGTTCTATTTTCATAGAACCATATGGCGTTGTAATTCACGCTTTATAATGCAGAATAAATATTCGCGAAAATAAACTGTTAGATGCCTACTAAGCGGGCGATTGAGGCTGTTAAGTCGCAGAAACCGAGTCTTTGCCAAGGTATGAGCCATCTGCCGGCTCAAGGCACTAAATTTGTTATAGCCTCTGACACAGAGACGCCAATATAACATAATGCATTGACGTTTACAACAGAATGTAAAATAATGCCTTAAAAATGAGCGAGCGTCGGCAGATGGGTTATACCTTATAATAGATTGCAACCGAATGAAAAATAATACCTCAAAAATGAGCGAGCGTCGGCAGATGGGTTACACCTTATAATAGATATACCTTGCTCTTTGCAGGGATTCGAAATGTATTGGTCTATCTTTGGCATTCACTGCAGTCAATGTCTAGATCTGGGGTCAGTTCAATTTCAGTTGTTGTGTACGAAAATTTTCGTAGTTGCCAGTGGTAACTTATCGGCTCATTTTGCCGATACTTGGTCTACATATTGCTATACTTCTTATGTACCGGGTGTTTCCTTTCTGTGTTCGTTTGAGAGTCCACATCACTGCGTAGACTAAGCTGGGACATCAGCCACTGTATTTCTAGCCCTTCTTGATATGAACATATTTTAAATCAAATAAAGTAAATTTCCCAGTGTTCTCGAAATTGCAGAAGGAAAAGCCATTACTATCAATCATGAGCTCTTACTCACTATGATTGATGGAAAAGTAGGAAAAACAGCAATACGAATCACTGGAGCCAAACAATTGGATACCATCTGGAATGTTAAAAACTGCAAGGAAAAGCATTGTGGCACCAAATTTGCGGAATTTGTTTAAGTCGCGTAAAAAGAAAACTTAACCGAATCGATTCTCCAAGCTGTTTTGCTCTTAAGAAGCTCACAAGTGTGAGGGTTAAGGCCCATTTCTAAGCCTCAAACCCAAGAATGCGACTTAGTGGAAACGGGCTATAAACCGCTCTTAGTACGTATAGCCTGTGCACCATGGTGCACCAGTGCGAAAACCATTTTCCCATTTATGGTTAAACATATTTTAATAACTTCGAAAGCAAGTATTTTATACGACTGCAGCTGTTAATTAAAACTCAGCTTCAACTCAATTCCATAGCCGTAAGACATTTGCTAGACCCGGTCATGCTGTTCAGGGTAACATATGCGATTACAATTGGGTGGACCGCTTTGGATACAACAACAAAAACGTCTTTAACTTTACCTTTGACCAGTCGTAAATGCCACGAGGAGACATTTTCAAACTGACAAAATGCTGCGCAAAATATGAACAATAAAAATTGAAGCAGCTCAACGGATCAGCATCTAGGATCCAGAATTTAGCAGTATCTCTTGGCTATCAGCAGTGCCCATCAGCTCGGGCGGTTGATTGTCCAGCTCATAGACTGTCTCTGTTGCTTAGGGGGTGATTTGGACGTAATCCATACAGTTGCTTTTGCCTACTTGAATGTTTTTACGAGGCCATAAAATTAGCAGCATTGGCCAAGTCTGCCAGGACAAGAATTCGATTTGGTTTTGGCCAGTCCAGTGTCCTAAAATGACCATAACTCATGCGACAGTTAGATGCGAATGCCGAGATATGCCGCATTCGAGCACTTAAGTCCAGCTAAACCAAGCCAAGTCGAGCCACTGCAACGCCAATGCATTGAGTAATTCTTTTGACTTATGAGGCCAACGTCCAATCGAGCCACTCCGCCACGTCCAAGCGGGGCGCTGATTGAGTGCTGAAATGCGACGAGATGCGGCGCTTAGATCTCGGAACTCTATTATGCTTTATTTCGCCCAAAGAAATATGTAGCCATTGTGCGGCAGAGCAAGTAAGGCCATAAAATTTGATTGCCTGCTGTAGCAGCAAATGCCAAAAAGTGCAGGCGACTGCAAGGCGTATTGTCGTTGTTGGCCATGTTTATTGCACAACACACAAGTATTGTAAGTCCTACCTTGGCAGGAAAGTGGACTTCGAGCTGGGACGCCGAATGCGCAGCAATGCACATTTTGCATTCCGAAATGCATTTTTGTGGCTGCTCTGCCATTATGTTAATGCATTTAAGCCCACTTACAGTTCCAATCAAGTGACTTTTATTGAGCAACTCTATAAATTTGCAAGTCTCAGCGCCAAATTGTCACGACGCAAAATGTGCTTAAAACTGGCAGGTCGCAGGGTCGCACTGCCCCTTACAAATCCGTATCCGCAAACATATAATGAGCTCTACCAAGGCCCCTCCTCTAGTTACTGTAGGAGCGAACACCCTGCAACGAGTGCCTGCTAATAGATTTATGTAGCTGTGTGTGTCTGGGCCGACGAAAGGCTACTCTATAGTGGAGCACCTCGTCGACACAACTGGCAGGCGGCCACGCGATTGCTTTAGTCATGGTCTGTGGAGTATGTGCGATAATTATGGTAATACTTGGAATTGCGTGTGGCTCCGTTAAACAGTTGAGTGAGCTGGTGGGCGCCGGGCCTGGCTTTGGAAGGTATTGCTGCTGGTCAAATTAAATTACAGCCCAAAGATACAACCGTTGTTTACTTCTTAGTTTTTTAATGGCATTTTAAACAGATACCACAACCAACTGGTACACCCGCAACCCAAAACGTCAACATTTGAGTTTCGCAAAGCTCGTGCCGTTCATTAAACATCAACTGAAGATAGTTTGAAGGCTTCTTTCTGCTCACACGCCCCCTTCAAATTCCAATTCATAAATTCAAATTACATGGATTTGGTTTTTTGATTTTATGGTCTCAATAAAAGTAAATGACAAAACCGCAATTGGTGGGCGTACTGGGAATTTGGACAACCCATTGTTAATGTCCGGGTATCGTAATACTTAAGAGCATATGTACAAGTGCTCAGCCCTAAAATGAGTTTTTATGACATGACTGGTTTGACCCCTCTATAAAATTTGATTGAAACTGAACCAAAATTTATTAGCAACGGTAAAAATGTACGACAATTTTTGTTGTATGTCTACGTACAATAATTAAAGTGTGTAATTAGTATTTTTAGCAGCGGCCATTTTGTGCTGCTGACGTCAGTCAAAGGTCCAAGTCACAGAATAAACTCTTGCAACTGCTGCTCTCTGAGAGGGGTCACAATTTAATTACAGTCTCTATGAACTCAGTTTATAACACATAAAAGAAAAACATCTTATGACAGCCATAAAAATGATTGAAAATTAAAAATTATGTTGCTCCGAATAAGTTTTATTGTATTGCATTTGAAATTTACAATGCTCATATGTCATTTTTGGGAAAATTTGGATGGCCAACAGTAAACAACAATATTTTGCCAGAGATTTTGTTGTATTATTAGACAGAAAATAAGGATAAACTTCATTGCTAAATCTGCAAAACGTTCAAACTTTATGCTCATCTGTTTCTCATCAAGTTTTTAAATTTCTACGTGAGAAGAGTTGATGTAGAAGCTTCGGTTTTTCCAACGTGCTCTAGAAAACTATGTTTTTCAAGCCGAACACTTTCGAAAACTTCAAGTACTTCGGCGTTTTTTTCCTGCTTTTGTTGTTATGTACAGGGTGCAAAATATGTATGTTATAGTACCACTCTTACCCTTTAATTTAAGAGTTCAAGAGATCAATAACAGCCCGTTATCGTATTCCGGCCTGCATTGTGCACGCCTTCTCTATATAGATACCATAGATAGTTAGTATGCTCTCTACCTGGTCCTTCCAACGTAGACATGACCTGCCCCTTCGTTGCCTTCCTTCAATCAGTGTATTGAAAACATTTCTCGCAAGAGCTTCTTGAACCAGCGGAGCCGCTGGATGTTAATTTGCTTGACTATGTCCATATCGTCGTAGAACTTAGAGTTCGTCGTTGCATCTAATGCGGTAGTCGTTGCCAACGCCTAAGAGGCCAAAGATCTTAGGGAGTACTTTCAAAAAACTCAAAGCTCGACAAGAGCATATTCATTAGACTGCTTCATCGCCAAAAAGCAGAACAGGAAGGCTGAGCGCCTTGTAGAGAGTTAATTTCGTTTGGCGGGTTGGTCTTTACTGCTGAGGCTAATGTAACATCCTTATTTGTTGTAATGATATCAAGGTTATAGAAATCCTTGACTAATTCAAAAGCAAAGCAATCTAAGATTATAGCTATGTAATCATTTACTACCAAACCAAACGTAGATCTTCTCTTTTACACTTTAGACGCAACTTGACACATTTATAGAAAATATTCCAGATCCGATACATTCCGGCCTCTCACAAAACACTATCTATTACAAAGTGGAATAGATAGCAGGATAAGGCGAACTCAGAAAATGTGACAGTACGGGAATCCTTAAAGCACTGTTATAAAATCTACAGAGAGATCAACCATTTTGATAACTAAAGTTGCTTAAAAAGTTACAAGATACAAATATTTAGATTAAATTTTTAAGCTGCTGCTTCTTTAAGCACATATCGTTGCTCTTTAGCAGGTACTGTCTGCTAATTTGTGCATAAAATCACTGCAAATAGACAATTTTTCCTTGCAAAGGAAAATGTGCAACGAATTCATTGAGTTGCAGTAAAATAGTGTCTGTGCTGCAGTACTTTAATATGAGCTCTTTAGGCCACACGTGAAACCGAAGAAAAACTGTTAGCACTGCACTTACAGAGTTGCCACCTAGTTGATTTACATACATAAACAAATAAGCTGCAAGTTGTGTAATTTCAATGTGGAGTAAACCTAAACAAAGCTAAAGCAGAAACAACAGCAAAACCAGAACAGTGTTGAGAAGCCCAAGGATTTTCATCCGAAATATCTTGGACATGCTTGGGAGTGCAATAACCTATAAATATGGACACTATGCATGCATGTACATACATATATGACTAAGTCTGTAGCCTTTACGGCCACTCAAGCGAGCTAAGCAGACTGATCCCACCAGGCGTCTGGAATGGTAAAACCAAAGAGCCGACAACAAAATTATTGCGACCATTAAAAACGGTTTACGGTGTACAAACAAACGGGCACACACTCTCTCCTCTCTCCTCTCTATACCAAACACGGCCAAAAATTATGCAGCGCCGAGAAGCTGGCCAAGACGACGCAGCAAAGCGTCAAAGTGGCCATAAAAGTCATAATGAAGCGGCGACTACAACAAAATGCCATAAAATTCGTTAAATGAAAACAACATAAAAAGCCAAACAATAAAAAAAAATGTGATGTCCTTCTTGGAATTTTGGTCAGGCGGCTTGGCTCAAAAGGCGGCGCGGCGCAAGAACCAAAAATTTCTTGTCCAACTGAATCGAATCGCAGCGAATGGAACAGCGGAATTCATTCAACAGTTGGTAATTGGAGTATGCGACTGTTGGAGTGGAAGTGAATGCGGTCGGGCAGGGCTTTAAGCGATGCATTCAATGACCTAACAGGTAGCCCAAGGCAGTGGCCACTTCTTTTTTTTTTGGCATTTCGGTGGCGTCAACTTTTTTGTATGTATGTTGTTTGTTTCTCTTCGAAGTCGGGCGTAGTAAAGAGATTAGTGGGCAGGACGTAAAAGGCGTGTCTTATAAGAATAAAAACGTAACCGTTCTCCGTTGGGAAGAAAATGACTTTCACTTCGATACTCACTTTCACAAATATGGCGTCGAATACGCAAGCATTCAAAGCGTTGATATTCGCATGGTACGATGAAATCATTTATGATAAAATTGTTTTAATGCACTTTTTTCTTTCTTAACGGACTGCACACTTTATAGGGAAATTCCCTTTAAGTTTTTGGATTCGAATTCACATCTGCAACAGACCTGGTATATTTGAAAACGGTGCTAGAAAATCCAAAACCGTTTCCGGACTCGAAATCAGACTCTAAATTTACCGGAGTAATAAAGGTATAGTTCGCCATATTGAGGCCAAAATTGGTACATCGTGTTATGTATAAACCTAATACTTCGTCAACTGGAAAATGTATGCCAAGTGTTTGACAATCTGAGCCAAATATAATGGCAAAAGGCTGCCACATTGCATAATAGATTTATCTTTGAATTTCTTTAACTTCCATATGTAAAGCTAATTATTTATCATCTTGGCATGACTAAGACTCAAAAAGCTGGAGCCGGCCAACAGCAGGATCACTTGAGGCGGCCATGGACTGCAGGTCAATGCGCCGGTGCAAGGTAAGTTCGCTCGAAACGGCGCAAATTCCTTAGAAAACCATAGCAAAAACCCGAAAAGCCACAACACTAAAGGAATTAAAAACACATAAATGTCACTTTCGCATAGCTTTTTGTTTTATGGAGCATCCTTTGCATTGGCCAGGCAGCGGCATGAGAAGCCACGACCAAAACAAAAAGCCACTACATAGCTTCAGCTTCACAGAGCGCATAAAATTCACAGACGCACAAAACACACAGATACTCACACACACACATACACACACACACACACGAGCAAATAGACAGACTACGTCGACTGCGACTGCGGCGGCGACTGCGGCAGCGACTGCGTTGCCTGAACTTGACAATGAACTCGAGAATTTCGAGGGCAACAAACAAAAGGTGACTTACCTTTAGGTTTATCCTTTCCTTCTTGCCTTGGCGCATTTCTCTCTCAATTCAGTTTGCGCGCACTTTTAACTAGCAGGCAGCATTCGCAGATGCACAGATACAGATACAGATACAGGCAAAGGCACAGATACAGATACAACTTCAAATGCAGATACAAACACATTTCTGCTGAAATTCATTCAGCATCAGACGCACTTCGCACATTAACGCCTGTTGCCTGCTCTCATATTTGCCGCCGTCTCGACATTGGCGTCTCGAATGGATCTGGATCTGTGGACTAGTCCCTGGCGTATCCTTTGCTGCACTAAAACTTTTGTTTGTGTGGGAAACTCAGTAGAGGCATTCCTGGAAATTGATCGGACATTTTCAAAAGCATACCGTTCAATATCTCTCTCAGTCTTTTGTTGTTCTTATTTAGCGTTTTGTATAATCTTGGAAATTAATGCGCTGGAAACACTCTCACTTAATCAATATCATTGGATATATCAATGAAAAATTAGCAGTTCGAGGAATCAAATGGCAACGGAAAAATACGAATTCGTTTCTATTGATTCTGTTAAAAACATAAGGCCATTTGATTGCAGTTTTGGGGAATATTAGCTCAAATGCAAAAGGCGGCACGTGCAGGAATTTCAACAAAGGTCTATTTCATTCGAAACAAAAACTAATTTCTTTGTACAGAATAGTTTTATGTGCAATAAAAATGTATTTTATTTTGTAAAGCGAAGCATTTTTGGGAATATTCATTCATCATTTACTATTAATTCGAAGAAATATAACTTTGCTCTTCAACAAATTTGTCAGGAAATGGAATTATATAATTACTAGATTGCACTACATGCAAATCTCTCCCACATTGAACAAGTCTCCGTACTTGATGCCCTGAATGAGTTATTGAACTCTAATTATCTTTGCAGTCTCATTCGCGGGCTACTTCTACGATCGGAACATTTGGTTTGGCCTATGGGAGCGACTAATTGTAGGATATTTTTAGGGCGACAACTTCTTTGATCTAAATTTGGGAATGTTAATATCTTAAATAGATTATCTGCAATAGTTTCATAATTCATTTGATAAAAGCCAAGAAGATTGTTAAAAGTTGTAAAATTAAAAAAAAAAAAAAATTAAGAATTTGTATAATAGGACTAGGGTAATACGCCCATATACGTTTCACTTAACCGTTTGTGATGCGTATTTCATCAAAGCAGAGATTTTTGCGGTTTACACACACTAGAGTTTCAACTTGATGGATGTTGTGGAATTTTATTATTATATTTTATTATATTTATACTATATCTGAAGTTCAAGATATAGTAAGTGCCTTTGGTGTCAAGATGTCTAATCAGTTCAGGATTTATATGTCAATCATCTTGGAGAAATAGTTTTGAAGCTGGATTTCTTTGAATTTGACAAAGTAGTTCACAAATACCTAATAAAAACTGTAGTTTTATAAAAAAAAAACCTCTGCCTTTCATAGTATCTACCCGTGCAGATATTTCAATTTTCAGTTGCTTATAACTAGATAAGTGTTGCAGGAATACAGCTCTTGTTTCTAGGAAAGTTTCAATTCTTCTTTTTAAGGTGTTTACACGTTAAGGTTAAAGGTATATAACATATCATCAGTTTCCCGTTTCAATGGTAGCCAAGTAATAAAATTGTGAATAGTAATAAAGAAATAATTCTTTGTCTCGCAACTTGAAGAGGGATCATCAAGGCATATTTTGCAGGTTATGACGGTGTTCATTGGATGAACTTGGTATTGAAATAACTGTTAGTCCATAATTATGAACTCATAAGGACTGCATGCGATTTTAAGTTCAAGTTCATCGTAGCGAATACATTCCTAATCGAAGATGTTTTACCATTTCTTTCGCTTTTACTTTAAAGTTTCCAAAATATTTTTCAGTTTCATTGCCACAATCTCAAGATCAGATAGACTAAAATGGTCATAGGAACATTGAAGCGACACTTAAATTCGATCGGCAATTAAGTCACCGAGGAGTCCGATACCTATCATCCGAGGACGAGCTCAGAAGTTTAATACTCATGGATTGATGGTGTCTAATACAAAAATTAAGTCGGAATACAACCACAGTGTTCCTAAACAGCGTGCAGTTCTAAAATAGAAAGACGGGGCTAAGCCACATCAAACTCTCAATATCCGCCTTACAGAGCAGTACAAACTTGAGCGGATTACAGTCTGTGGGAAAGACAAGATTTAGGTCGTGGGATATGAATCGTTATATAAATGATTAATTACGAGGTTTGGAGATCTTATAAACGTTTTTAAAAAGTAAACAGTGGCGGCAAATCCATTTCGGATGTGCATTGTGCGAAATCGTGTTGTCCAACTCCCCAATATGAGTTTTCACTGGTCGAATAAGTTAATTAAAACCGTCGAGGCTTTTTCCTTGGGCTGTTGGGTATTTCAGCAAAAAAATTGCTGGAAACCGAAGTAAACCTCTAATTCGTACTCTTAAAGCCTTAATCCGATTGAGGATGTCTTTTATTTCTTTTTCTGCCAACTAAAGGATAGTATGTAAATCTATACTTAACCATATTCCCCCCATCGCAAATTGTTGTCCACTCCGCTGTTTCTTTTTATATTATTAGCATAACTGTTGATCACTATCGTTCCGAGTGAAATATATTTAAAAATTTCCATTACCATAACTGTTGATTTGCGGATGTTTCAGGTTTTTTTTTGGCGAATTCTTTTATCGTTTCTACACTCATAACCCAAATTGAATTTGCCAACATTACTATAACCTCGTTTGTATGGTTACTGTAATGCCCCATATTTATACGATATTGCATACAATCTCGATCTGGCTGCTTCTTAACGACTGCACTTGGTGTGTCATAAATTTCGCAAACCATATCCCATATGTTCTGCTCACTTGCTCGGTTAACTGAACTCTCAAGTAGTCAAATTAGCGATAATATCACAACACAGGCCGCACTGTCATAATTCTTCTACTGTCCAGTACAAAACCATTAAAATGCCGCATCCCCCTGGCCCCTTGCCCCAAGAAAGACAGAGAAAAAATGGCTCAGCTTGAGCAGTTAAGTTTTCTAATCATATGCCCCCTTGGCCTGACCCTGCAGATGCTGCTGCTGCGGCTGCTTGCCAATGACCCCGGCGTCCAAGTTGTTTGTTCGGTTCGTGATATATGAGCAGCTCTGTGTTTATCAAATGCCATCATCTAATTTTCATTAACTTGTTTTTCGAATACAATAAATCTCGTCCTTGTTATTGCTGACGGGTCCTCGAACTTGCTGCGCCAAAATATCGCACATACAAGTATATGCCATGGTAGCAAGTATCTATATAAATGTGTGTGCGAGTGAGTACTTATTTATCGTTTGTCCAGCAGCATCGTGCACATTACTCATGAATGATGCGACGACGCTGCCATAAATATGTCAAAGCAGCCGAAACGCAGGGGCGGATCGGGCAAGTGATTTACACGCGGAGCGTTCTAAAATTTCTAATTGCCTATTAGGTGTGCACTGTACGTGTCCGTGCGTGTGTGTGGTTTACAATCAAGGAGAGCTTATCAGGCAGCCGAAACGACAGCGACAACGACATTGACAGGACACGAAACTGTACCGCTTTTGAAAGACAGACAACGGGCTTTTGACTCTAACAAGGAGTGCGACAGCGACTGCCGCCTTTATTAGCCAAGTTTACAGACACATTTGTCAAATTTATGTTGCCAACGACGTTACTGTGAGCCCATCGAAACTACGTCTGTTGGCTTCCCGATTTGCCGCATTGCCATAATTATGAATCATTTCGACACGGAAGCATTGGACTCCACAAGCTGCCAGTGCCCATCCGAGGCTTAACGCACATACACACACATATCTGAGCGCAACACGCAGTTAATTACCATGACCAACTACTCAGGACATCAACTTTTTTAATTCATTTGGCAACTTCGGCACACATCTTCCAGGCGCTGGCAATGCTGATGATCGATGATGGCATCCGCATTGGTTTGACCCCTCAGCGTGTCTGATTTTATTGGAAAAGTTTTGCAGTGGCGGGAGTAGAGACACTCTCATACCCGGGAATCATATTTTATGGCAATCATTATTACCTAATTTTGCTGCAGCAACATCATCTGACTGCTGCAAGTAGCAGCAAAAGAAAGTTGGTCCTGCTGGGTCCACAGCGCCTTGTTGCACATTCCGTAGCCAAAGATGCTAGTTTTGGCTCCTATTGGTATTTAGTTTCGGAAAAGTTGGGCTGAGGGTGGCGTGCGGCGGCCCGATAAAACTTTTTTCAAAATTGTTTTTGCATTTAAGTGAGCGTGGCAGCATAATGCGATTGCTAATTTTTCAAACCGGATAATGAATGATATATTGAGTGCGTTTGGGTTCCGCGTTGCGCGTCTAGCAAAGATGCAAGTTGAAAAGGCAACTGCAGCAATCCTGATACTTGGTAATTATTCAAACTATTTGTCTTCTTTGCCAGTGGAGCAACAAACAAGCAAAGTAGCTATATTTATCTTATCTCCTGCATGAATGCATTAGCAGTTGAATAGAGTTGGAACTGCTTATAAGGGTGAGCTGCTAGCTTATGGAAATGAGTTTAGATTTGGTGCTCTAATCTTAAAATGAGATTTTAGGCAGCTTCTTTGCTCAACTCTCTGAGCAGCTCATTCACCGGTGGATTTTAGATGCATTTCTTCTTGATTTTCGCTGGCCACTGCCGAAGAACCAAAGGTCTGATCCGGATTGTCGCGAAGCCACTGCAGTGAGAAACCCCGCCAATAAAAATACCTTTTCGAAAAGCTCAAGCATCTCTAGGATTGAGTATCGGGGCGTCTTCCTGCAAAGATGCAGAGGGAAATCAGGTAGTGGATGCACAGGGTGCACTGAAGCTGTGATGGGAACACTTCTCCAGCTAATTGTCGTGGGATGACGAATTAACTACCCGACGTTAAAAATCACAAATGACGGCATAAATATACCGCCTAGCCATGACTAAGTTAGGGTAGCTATGAAGCGGTTCAAGAAAAACAAAGCTATCAAAAGTGTTGTGTGAGAGACAAAGGTTATTCGAGAAAGCACTGATCGGACCTTTTCAGGGCGTCTTTCTTCTTCTTCTTCAAACAGGCCATAACAACCCGTTAAAGGGTTACGGCCGGATGTAAATACATTCTTTCATTGCAATTGTGGTTTTACGTGGTGGGTCCCAAACCCTACGCACAACCCTTTTAAGGCCTGGGGTGGCTCTCCTGGTCTCGAAAGAACCCAATGTCATTGTTAGTCGCCTCGTACAACAAGCTTTGATCTGCTGAGGTGGTATTCTGACACGGGGGAAGTGCGCTTTACGCCTGGTAATTCCACCATTGACCAGTTATGCACACTACGCCAAAAACTTGAAAAGATCCAAAAATACCAAATGTCCACCACCGTATTTGAAGAAGCCCGTTGAAGGATCGCCTATATGCCTCATTGTCTTCGTTCGGTATACCTGCATAGTCACACCAACTGACGTGACGTTGGTTCGTACCAAGCGGTATCTTATCGGAGCCTTTGCAGTTTTTGAAAGATGTCGGATGCGTTTGTTGGTAATGAGACCAATACTAACTATATGATTTCTTCAAGTAGGCAGGAGTGGCGGTTAAATAAAGCCGAGAGGGTTCGCTCTACCTTCGCACCACGGTCACTACTAATAATAGTTCCAGAATGGAGATCAAGCAGGGGATCATTCTTGCCAATCGATGCTACTTTGGTCTAAGTAAGTAAATTCGTAGTAGAGACCACTATCGTTACACGAAAGTAATAATCCTTACCGTGTAGCTTTATAGCTGAAGCATGGGTGGTGACGCCTTATGATGCAGATGCCCTAGAATGTATTTGAGAGCAAAGCTCGTCAGAACGACGAACGCTACGAACTCCACGACAAAGTAAAGCAGCTTCGCTGGTCCGGTCATATTTGGCTTTTGCACAAGGAAAGTCCTGGGAGTAAAGTCTACAATGCGGCTGATAAAAAAAGGTGACGGTGGGGTAGGCCGTGTCTCCTCTGGGAGTGGATAGAGCGTGCGGGACGCAAAGACACCATAATCAGGTAACACGTTGTTTTGGCCAGTCAAAAAGATGAGCTGTAATTACTAGCATACTATTCTACGGCATGTGTATAGTATTTATGATGCTATCCGATTGATAATGAGTTACCTACCAAAAGCACCACATATTCCAGTCGAATTGAAGAAACTGGAATCCTACTGCATTTCAAGAGCGCCATGTCGATTCGCATGTAAGCGATTCGTATTTAAGTAATTTCAATTGAATTTGTACTATTCCATTCCCAGTTCATAGTTCCCATGTTATATATACAAATATTTGTGAGTATCCGCTTTACTTTCCATATTTATTTATAAACCAAATATAAAAGGATCATAACATTTAGCATTATCTCTCTTAACATCAATTTTATTAGATGTTCTTCAAAATCGTCCGGCATATGATTTGATGGGCTTTTGACGATGAAACTCCAATCAAAGTGAATTTTCTTTGTTGTTATATTAATTCAATCCCAGCTCTGTACAAGGCCAAGGAACCCGCCCACATTTAGGCGACCATTTAGCAGTAAAACTCCAGGACAGACACATAAAGTAAACGTGACTGTGCGTGTGTGTGTGTACGTAGTAACTTTGAGTAAACGACTAATATGCGATTATGGCAAATCAAATACCTTTCACTGCCAAGTCAAACAACAACAATAACAACTTAGTATAATAACCAAGAGCAGTCAGCTAAAGATGACGACCACAATGCCGTCAACATGGAATGGCTCCGGTCACATCGAAGACGACTTTCAAACATTTTGCACATCTGTTGAATTTTTATTTTTTTTTTTTTTTTTTTTCTTTGCCAGACACATTGCAAATTGAGAAAGAAAAAGTAAGTACGAGTACGAGTATAAACCCAAATAAAAAGAAACTGCGTGTCAAAGCAGTGAGTGGACGAGCGGAGAGCACAGGAGGGCATGATAATGGCAAGGGAAATGGCTGGAACAGCGGGGTGTGGCAAGTCTGGCCGAGATGAAGCAACAAAAACATCAACGACGACATTGGCAATGGCAATGGCCAAAGGTTACTGACACAGCACGCACATTGACCTTGATCGAGAGCGAGGCCAATGTGTCTGAGACGCTGGCGATTTTGTCTAAGCACATACAAAGAGACGAATGTACGGACGGACAGACACACGCACATGGCAGCCAGACAGACATATTAGTTTCAAAGCAAAGTAAATTATTTGCGAATTTACTTACCGTGCCACATACTCACACACTCAGACAGACACACACGCGGCAGAGCAGCGAAGCCTCAATTGTTGCACAGCAGGACCCAAACCCAACCTACCGCATTGTTACATCACGTAAGGCAGCGAATCAACGCATTACCAGTACTTGCCACACCGCAACGACTAGGAGCAAGATGTGTCCATGTCTCGTCGCCAAACGAAACCGAACTTCTGTTGTGCTGGACGACGACGACAATGAACGCAAATTACGCCCCTTGTCCATTGCCCCTGGGCAGGGTGCAGCCGATGCCAGACGCAACGAGACGAGTCGCGTCATGTCCTTTTTATTAAAGGGCAGCTAACAAATTTTCGGGCGAAAGAAAAAGTGAAATACGAATCAAGCAAACCCAAAACAAAAACGGTAGAAGCAGGAAACGGCAAAAGTTCGTTAAACTTTGAGCGCCATTGTCGTTGGGCAGGGGTCGATGTCGTGTCTGTGTTATTGCGTCTCAGCTTCAGCGACTAAACAAATGGCCGCCAACAAGGACTGGCGCGGTACTCAACACGCGCGCTCGTGCGTTGCTTCCTGGCTGACACCGACGTCCTGCACGCCGCAGAACTGCTTATCCTTGCGTACGCACAAAATATCGACGCACTTTTTGAGACCCCGTTTGCCCGGCTCATTTCGTATGTATTTCGTGCATTGGCCGCTTGTGGGTAGCGTCTGGCGGTGCGCGGCACGACGAGCAGGACTCGAGCAACTCAAACCCGAGCAATGCGCCTGCAAGGGCTTTGGCTTCACTTCTTTTTTCATGCGTTATAGTAGTAGCTACGCAACGTGGAGCAAGAGAGCAACCCCGTTGGGCTGTACCTTTTGTGTCTGCTCCTGCCATTTGCCGGTCCTCTGTCGCCTGGCGACGCTGTCGACTCGATTGTCAGATGTCTGCTGTCTGCCGTCCTCAGTCTTATGGCTGTTGTGTATGTGTGTGTCCTGGCCTATTCAAAAGTGCTAGACCTGGTTTCGCAAGACTTCCTGGTGCGTAAGCAGCGGCCTGAGCAAGTCTGCCAACTTGTCTACGCGCAGTTCATTCAATTCAAATTACTTTGCTTGAAGTGAACGCTTTTAATTGCCTACGTCTGAGTTCTAGACTTCGACGGAGCTCAGGGCGGACCTTTCTATGGCGTAAAACTACTTACACAGCGCAGGCGATATACTCGGCACATAAATTATGGAGTAGAACTGCGGAAACGAATGCGTAAAATATGAAATTTAAATGTATGTATGTGCTAATATTAATATGGAAATTTTCATTGTTGGTACTCACAGCAAGGTTATAATCTTATTATCTTCTTAACCAATTAAAGTAGGCTCAAATTTTAATCTTTGGCATGCATTGTGGTTCATTGTTATAAGTGCTCAACACTTGAAGACGATTATTTGCCAAGAAAATTCACATAAATCTTAGGAATCATTTAAGCAAGCTTACACACTTTGTCATTTGCGTCTCTAGTTCCATGAAAAGTAAAAGTTGCAACATTTTGAAGCAAAAGTCGAAAAAAGCCTATGTCACAATTTCAAAGTATGCCAACAGAATGTAAAAACGCAGCCATTACTCGTTCGCAAAGCTAATCAAAATTATGACATGTGTTTTTTTGAAATGTTTGTCTAGACGTCTAGCTTAAAATCCATAAATAGCTACAGATATCATAATCATCATCATTTAAAAAAGTCTAATAATTTGTCACAGTGGGATACCACTTTGTCCAAAATGACAAAGAATCCTGGCATATGGTTAAATGCGCAGTTGCATACTTAATATTACGTCTCTCTTCAACTTGGACTTCAAATGGCACAAAGTAGTCCCATCTTATTGTATAGAATACACTCCTAGGTCCTCCGAAATTAAAGCTACAGGCAGGTAATAGCAAAAAAAGGACTGTATGGTCGTCTGTTATGTATGTGAAGCTCTTTGGTGTCGAACGTGACCGTGTAACACTTTTTTATGTTACTTTAAATAATAGCACTTTGGTAGCACTGTACATATTGGCCACGTTGATAGCAGACATTTTCCTGGTTCCAAGGGAAAGGCAAAAAATATTGATTCGAACGTGACCAAAAACTGAGCTGACTTTTGTGGTCAGCTATAGAAACGCAAAATTAAAAGTTAATATAAAAACATTATTAAAAGCTAAAAACTACTATAATAAACAATTTCATATGAATTCAGTTACCATGATAAACAACAAAAAAATAAAAAAATATTAAATTAATTGAGCTTTTTGAAGTATGATGGCGAACGTGACCAACTTCAAATAGCTCCTAAAATTGTAAATAATATTAGACACACCTGTTGCTGCTATTACGATCGCGAACATGACATAAGAAGAAAAACTAAGGAAATGACAAAATTTTTAGTTATTGAGACTATTTTGATAATTTGCTCTCCCTCTTGAAGTCGAGTTGAGTCAACTAGGGGCTTCGCCCCCTGCTCGATCCGTTCACCACTGTGCACACCGTGCCGCTCTCGAGGTAGATCATATTATTTTACCAGTTCCTCTTCCTTTTTCTATTCCCATTCCTATTTCTATTCATATTCATATTTTTGTGTGATTCTTTATGACCCGTATAAAGCTCCAGAATGCAATATCTCAACATTTTCTTATGTCGACTTAAGCTACTCTTCCATATGAGCACAGATATATAGATTATTGTTGTGAGAGAGATTTTGTTAAGGTGTGGAATTAACCATATAATGTACATATTGTCTCACGTCATTAGTTTTATGTGTTACACACAAATTTTTCTGTTTCTCAAATGTTTTATACCCCTTTAGATGCATGACTTCAATGTGATTTTAGATCAGTGGTCGGTAAAGGAAAATCCTGTATAGCCACACGTAATCCCAAAAGCTGATTTAGTAGTGAGTGCCATTTTCGCCTTGTATGCCTCTGCTTGACGCACATCGTCCACAACAAGCCACACACAAATAAAAAACCCACCGGCGGCTATTGTCTGCACCGCACCCAGCAGCTCCCTTCTCTAGTCCACGAAATTAGCAGTCGTCGACCTCAATATCAGTTTACGACGTCGACGTCCACAGGCACTAGCACAGGCATAGGTCGCAACAACAACAACAACAACAACAGCGCCAGCCCTCCTCACATCTTGTCCAGACAGACACATAATGCCCCCTCATTATTGCACGTAATGATGTTGCCACAGTTTAGAATTGGGCTTGTTCGCCAGCTCGCTCGTTCGTTCAATTCGTCGCCGGTGTATTCACTTTTAAAAACCACACATTCACACACACTCACACACATGTGGATTGGTCATGTCTGGCTGTTCGACTGTTCCAGTGTTCATCCGTTCACATGCCGAAAGTTCCTTAATGTGTGAGTGAGTGCGAACTGAGCGCCGGTTGCTGTTCCCCTGTTCTCTGCCGTTCTGGTTTTTTGCATTTGTCCACGATAGCCATGTGCCCTGTGCCTCGGGGGCTGCGCTTAGGCCGAATAACCGAGCGGTCGCACGGACGGACTGAAATTCGTCTGGCTGTGGCGTACCCCGACATGCGAGTACGATATTTTATTTCTGTTTTGGTATATAAATTTTGTTGATTTTGTTTTGTGTTTTCAGAGTTTGCAAAGCCCACCACCAGGCAGGCACAGGCGATTCCAAATGCGAATCACCAGAGTAAAAGAGTGGAAGCAGAGTTGGTGAAAATGTTTCCCGCCAAACAAGCGACGAAGCAGAAGCGCAACAAACGAGCAGCAGCAGCAGACAATACCACATGGCAAGTCCTAGGTCGGTTACACTAGCCGGAATCAGAATTAGAGGTACAGGCAGTGGCAGTGGCAGTGGCCACACGCATCCGGGTGCAGGGCTGAGGCGTGTGCGGAGCGACGCATGAATGGTGGTCGTGGTTGTAGCGGTCAGGAATTGCAACAATTGAAGGCGACGCCAGCAGAGGCGTTGGCAGAAGCAGCGCCGGCTTACTCACTCACCAATATTAAAATCGACAATTCGAATTG